>CP125978.1:286925116-289325116 GCA_030063025.1 Avena longiglumis | reverse complement strand
CGGGAACGATAAAAGAGTACTTATCGGTAACGAGGTTGAACTAGGTATGTAGAGATACCGACGATCATAACCTCGGATAAGTAAACTATCGTGAGACAAAGGGAAATTGGTATTGTATGTAAGTGGTTCATTCGATCGCAAAGTAATCGTAGAAATATGCGGGAGCCATATGAATTTCCAGATTCCTCTATTGGTTATTGTTCGGAGAAGTGTCTCGATCATGTCCGCATAATTCAAGAACCGTAGGGAGACACACTTAAGGATTCGACGTTGTTTTGAGTAGTTATGGTATTATGAGAAAGAGACAATGTTGTTCGAGTCTCGGATGGGATCCGGATATCACGAGGTGATCCGAATGGTCCGGAGAATAAGATTCATATAAGGAAAGTCCTGCTTCGAGTTCGGAAATGATTCTGGTGTTTTCATCGGAATGTTCTAGAAGGTTCCTAATGTCCAGACTCGGGAGGGAGGGTACATGAATGTGTCATTACATATTGGAATGATTGCATCATGTACTAAGTGTTCTTCTTGCTGTTCCAAATAAAGGATTAAATTGAATCCTAAAACAGAAAAGTCAAATGGCAGTTTGAAAGTCAAACGGCTAAACAGAAACCTGTGGGAAACAAGCAAGAGGTGGTTGAACTTGGGGAGGAGTCTCTCTCAAGCAAGCCCACCCAGGCCGACTTGGGAGGGACTCCCTGGCTCCCTCTCCCCCCTCCACCTATAAAAGGGAGGGCAGGGCCTCCTCTCTCCTCTAGAAGTTCTATCCTATCCTCTAAATCCTAGCCCTAGACTCCGGTTTAGAGTTTGGTTTAGAGTTTATAATTGCAGCCTTGGATTAGAGCCTTCTAATTGGTGTGTCCCTAACTACACTCTAGACTCCATCTCTCGCTCCCAGGCGAGCCTCATGATCTCCCCTACTTAGGTACCCTCTACTGTCTTCTTGGAATCGCGAGGAGAGAGTGCTACAACCACGCTGGAACAAGGGAGAGGAAGGTATTCATCGAACGCAGATCGACTACGGTGGAGACTTCAGGGAGCGCGCCTCGCGATCTTGAGATCTAGTGTCACGATCTTGAGATCTGTCTACGACTGCTCATCACTGAATCTTCGGAATCTTGAGGGTAAGTCCATCGCTGTTCGTTACAATCTAGTAGATAGATCTTGGCTTGTTTGTTTGTATGCGATAGAAAATTTTTGTTTTCCATGCTACGAATCCCTACAAATAGTAGCATGGGCAAAGCTCCATCTTCATAGTCACAGGCAATGCTGAAGATGGGAGATGATCCTAGTTGTCGTAACCTTCCTGCTGTCCGTCCTCCTGATAGTCCTCTTCATAGTCTGGCCACGGGAATAGCCAGGGACAAAGCCATGAGTACTCTTTAAGTACTCGCAAACTAATACTAACAAGTGAAGTGGTTTTTGAGTAGGTAATACTAAGCTCTAGGTTGTTTTACAAAAAGCCAGATTTATCTCTACTAAGTTCAGAAGCAAAGAAATCTAGTTGAAAGTTTTATAACACCTAAGTTGGAAATTGAATTTCATATCATAACCCTGTTAGGGTCAAGTCAAAGTCATGAATCATTTCACAAGTTCTTTTTTGAAAATATCTGACGACGAAACAGTATGGTCACTCCAACTGTCCATAACATCGGACATGGCTGTTCGAATAGTTTGACACTCTGCAGAGGTGGTACACTTTCACCACAACATTCGATACATCCGTCAGGAACAATCTTGAATTTACCATATTATATGAATGAAATCTTTTATGGTCATGCACCGATGATAAATGGTTTATTTCTATTGGATCTCGATAATAATGTTACACATATTCATAATGTTGATGCTAAAAGGATTAAACTTAATGATGATATATCCGCATATATGTGGCACTGCTGTCTAGGTCATATTGGCATTAAACGCATGAAGAAGCTCCATTCGGATGGAATTTTGGAATCACTTGATTTTGAATCATTTGATACATGTGAGCAATGCCTTATGGGCAAGATGACTAGAACGCTATTTTCCGGTTCAATGGAACGGGCGACAGATTTATTGGAAATCATACATTTTGATGTATGTGGTCCAATGAGTGTGTCGGCGCGAGGTGGATATCGTTATTTTGTTACTTTCACGGATGATTTGACTAGATACGGTTATATCTACTTAATGAAACACAAGTCTAAAACCTTTGAAAAGTTCAAGGAATTTCAGAATGAAGTGGGAAATCATCATAATAGAAAGATCAAATTTCTATGGTCCGACCGTGGAGGTGAGTATCTAAGTTACGAGTTTAGGACTCACATGAAAGAGTGTGGAATTGTTTCACAACTCACACCTGCCGGAACACCACAGAGAAATGGTGTGTCGGAACGTTGTAATCATACTTTATTGGATATGGTTCGATCTATGATGTCTCTGACGGACTTGCCATTGTAATTTTGGGGTTATGCACTAGAAACTGCTGCATTCACTTTAAATCGGGCACCATCTAAATCCGTTGAAAAGACACCATATGAATTATTGTTTGTAAACAAACCTAAGCTATCATTTCTTAAAGTTTGGGGATGCGATGTTTATGTGAAGAAAGTTCAACCGGATAAACTCGAACCCAAAGCGGAAAAATGCGTCTTCATAGGATACCCTAAGGAAACTATTGGGTATTCCTTCTATCACAGATCCGAGGGCAAGGTTTTTGTTGCCAAGAATGGATCCTTTATAGAGAAAGAGTTTCTCGCGAAAGGTGTGAGTAGTCGGAAGGTAGAACTCGAAGAGGTTACTGAACCTTCTCTTCAAAGTATGGCGAGTAGCGCAGTGCCGGAAGTCGTTCCGGAGTTGGCTTCACCAGTTGAAGAGGGAACTAATGATAATGATCATGAAACTCCGAAAGAGAATACTACCAAACCTCGCAGGTCTAGCAGGACGCGTCCAGCTCCCGAGCTGTACGGAAACCCTATTATAAATTTCATGGTTGATGAAATTGATGACCCTGCGACGTATGAAGAAGCGATGATGAGCCCGGATTCCAACAAATGGTTATAAGCCATGAAATCCGAGATGGAATCCATGTATGAAAATCAAGTTTGGAACTTGGTGGAATTACCTCACGACTGAAAGGCCATGGAGAACAAATGGATTTTCAAAAGGAAAACTGATGCTGATGGTAATGTGACCGTCTATAAAGCTCGACTTGTCGCAAAGGGTTTTCTACAAATTCAAGGAGTTGACTACGATGAGACATTCTCTCCCGTAGCGATGCTAAAGTTAGTTAAGATTATGTTATCAATTGCTTCATATTTTGATTATGAGATATGGCAGATGGATGTAAAAAACGCGTTTCTCAATGGTAATATTGAAGAAGAGTTGTATATGATACAACCAAAGGTTTTTGTCGATCCTAAGGATGCTAACAAGGTGTGAAATCTTCAACGATCCATCTATGGATTGAAGCAAGCATCACGAAGTTGGAATCTCCGCTTTGATGAGGTGATCAAAAAGTTTGGATTTGTCCAAACTTATGGAGCAGCTTGTATTTACAAGAAAGTGAGTGGGAACAATGTGGCATTTCTGATATTATATGTGGATGACATATTATTGATCGGAAATGATATAGATCTTTTAAACAGTGTTAAAAGTTATCTAAACAGCAAATTTTCAATGAAGGACCTAGGTGAAGCGTCATACATATTAGGCATAAAGATCTATAGAGATAGATCTAGACGCCTAATAGGGCTATCGCAAAGTACATACCTTGGTAATATTTTAAAGAAGTTTAAAATGGACGGAAGTAAAAAGGGGTTCTTACCTATGTTGCAAGGCAAGACATTGAGTAAGACTCAAAGTCCGGCTATGGCGGAAGAAAGAGAGATAATGGACAAAGTCCCCTGTGCTTCAGCCATAGGCTCTATAATGTACGCCATGCTATGTACAAGACCAGATGTGGCACATGCTATTAGTTTGACTAGTAGGTACCAATCGGATCCAGGTTCGTAACACTGGATAGCGGTCAATAATATCCTTAAGTACTTACGAAGAACTAAGGATATGTTTCTTGTATACGGAGGTGAAGAAGAGCTCGTCGCTAAGTGTTATGTCTACGCAAGATTTGACACCGACCCGGATGACTCTAAGTCTCAATCCTGATACGTATTTCTCATGAATGGTAGAGCGGTTAGTTGGAGGAGTTCCAAACAACCTGTGGTGGCGGGATCAACAACGGAGGCCGAATATGTTGCTACTTCGGAAGCGGCTCAGGAAGCGGTTTGGATGAAGGAGTTCATATCCGAACTAGGAGTGGTTGCAAACGCGTTGGACCCAATGGTGATCTATTGTGACAACAATGGTGCCATTGCCAATGCCAAAGAGCCAAGGTCTCACAAGCATTCCAAGCATATTAAGCGCCGATTTCACTCCATCCGCGAGCATGTCAAGGATGGAGATATAAAGATTTGTAAAGTACACATGGATCTCAATGTAGCAGATCCGTTGACTAAAACTCTCCCTAGAGCAAAACATGATCAACACCAGAACTCGATGGGTGTTAGATTCATCACTATGTAACTAGATTATTGTCTCTAGTGCAAGTGGGAGACTGAAGGGAATATGCCCTGAGAGGCAATAATAAAGTGTTTATTATGTGTATTCCAAGTATATGATAGATGTTTATTTTGCATGCTATAATTGTATTAATACTGAAACATTAATACATGTGTGTTTAATAAACAAATATAAAGTTCCTAGTTATGCCTCTCTCGTAAACTAGCTCGTTGATTAACAAGATGATCAAGGTTTCCAGATCATAGAAATTGGATGTTGTTAATAACAGGATCACAACATTAGTGTAATGGTGTGATGAACATTCATCCGAAGTATAGCAATACGATCAAAGTCATTGATTTTATATTGCTATAACAACTTACGAAGTGATCCTAATCCTTAGACCATGAGATCATGTCAATCACTAACACCGGAAGAGTTTCTTGATAACATCAAACATCACACCGTAACAGGGTGATTATAAAGATGGCTTCAGAACTAATAAAGTGTTATGTGAGGCCCATGGATCGAGAGTGGAATTTGTTAATCCCGATGACGGATAGATATACTCTGGGCCCTCTCGGTGATATCACATTGGTTAGCTTGCAAGCAAGTGATTTGATCACTAGAATGTTATATCACGGGAATGCGAAAAGAGTGCATGTCAGTAACGAGATCAAACTAGGTATGGAGATACCGATGATCGAATCTCGGACATGTAATATATCGCGAAACAACGGGATTAAGATACTAGCGTAAAAGGTTCCGACGATCACAAGAAAGTCATCGTTGAATGTGTGGGAGTCGGTATGGGTCTCCAGATCCCTCTTCTGATTATTGATCCGAGAGGGGTCTCGATCATGTCCGCATTATTCACGAACCGTAGGGCGACACACTTAAGAGACACCGACATCCAGTTGGAGCAAAGGTTTCATGCCAGAAAGAATAACAAGCGCAGGAATTTATTTCACTAGATACCGAAACAGGTTTTCGGGTGAAATTGTAGAAAGTGTTTTTGCATGTGAAATAGAATTCTAGAAAGGGGTTATATGTGAATGTTTGTCATTAAAGTAATTGACAAAATTTAATGAGATTTTGCATTAAATTTGGTGGAAATTTAATGGCAAGTTTGAGTGGGATTTTGAGTGGAGGGAATTGAAAGGATTTTTGTGAGTGGAGTGTCCACCCACATGAATGAAGGAGGGGAGGGGGTAGCCCCCATGGCCGGCGGCCACCCCCTTGGGTGCCCCCCCTCCTCCTATAAAAGGCACCCCCTCTCCTCTCTCTCACTTACACCTCCTCGTGAAGGATCTCTCTCCCCCTCTAGAATTTATCCCCCATGGTCTCGGACTAGCGAGATACATGTTCCCGGTGGCTATTTGGCAAGAAAGAGTTGTTCTTCCGCTGCATCATTGGAGAGAGGAGGCGGAGGTTGCTCGATGCCTCGGACGTGTGTGTGAGAACGGATGCGCTGCTGATTTGCGGCGCTAGGACTTCCTCTCGATCTTGAGATCGGCAAGAGATAGTCTACATCAACCACGAGTTTAATCCGTTAAGCTTTGTCAGTCTTCAAGGGTATGTTCCCTACGGATATACATTCGTCCGTTGTTTGTATCTAGTATATAGATCTTGGGACATAGGTGTTCCCATCGTAGGAAAAATTTTGTTTTCTATGTTGTGAACCCTACAGAAACTCCTAGTGAAGACACTGTTACACCTGTTAGCTCACCTAGTCTAGAGAGAGAGATGATATTAATGATAGTTACATTGAGTTTATTGATGAATTTATTGAGGAGTGTTGAAACACACATGGTGCTAGTGCTATTAAGAGTCTCCTTGAGAGACGTACCATTATTCCTAAACTGTCCTCTGATCCTAAGTTTGCCACCTCTCCCGTAGATACTAAAGATAAAGATTATGATTTATCTCTTGATTTATCCAATTTAGACATTGTTGAGAAAGAAAATTTTTGTGGGACTAAAAATGAGAGTGTTGTAGCTCATATGAATGATATTTACACTATGAGTGTTTTATTCTCTGATGATTTTAAGATGCGCAAGTACTTTGTTACTAAGATCTTCCCTTTTCACTAAAAGGAGAATCCAAAGCTTGGTTTAATAGATTACCTCCTGGTTCCATTGATAGCCCTGATTGTTTGATTTCTTCTTTCTTCTAGAAATATTTTTATCCCAGTGCTAGACATGCTGCTTTGCAGAAATTTTTTGATTTTAAACAGGGAGAAGAAGAGAATTTCCTGAGTCATGGACAAGATTCTGTGCCTTGATTCATGCACATCCTGGATGTCCATTACCTAAAAATGATCTTCTTGATATTTATTATAATGGACTAACTGATGATTCTAGGACATACCTAGATAGCTTTGCTAATTGTGTTTTCAGGAAAAGAACTCCTACAAATGCTGAAGAATTAATGGCTAAAATAAGCAAGAATTATGATGATTGGACTTCAAGTGAGCTAAATACACCTAAGCCTATTACTCCTGAGCCATTTGTGCCTGAACCAGTTCCAACACAAACACCAAAGAAGAGGGGAATGATTGCATTAAATAATGAAGTGATGAAAGAAGCTAAGAAATGTCTTAAGGAGAAAGGTATTAGAGCTGAAGATGTGAAGAATCTACCTCCTATAGAATAATTAGGTAAGCTAATTCCCCACACATCTACTATTGAGGTACACTCTCTCCACTTTGATTAAGGTGATATTCCTTATGGCAAGCCTCCTGGTGAATGCTTAGAGGAACTTGACACATTTATTGTTAAACAAGGTAATTTTAATAAACAAGTTCAGAATCATTTATTGGAAAACTCTAGAGCTATTAATGAGTTGAAATATATTGTGGAAAGAACTGATAATGATATTAAAATGCTTTGTAAACACTTTCAAATGGTTCAAACCCAAATTGATCAACTTGCTTAAGGTACAAAAGGATATGCTAGTTAATGCCTCAGGAGATAAACATGCTTATGGAATTAGAACTAGGAGTGGTATAGCTACTCAAGATCCTTTATATCTTGAAGGACACCCTAAAAGAACTGAGCAGGATTCTCAACAAGGTGAAAGTAGTGGTAGTCCTCGTAAGAGAAAGAAAAGGAAACATAAAATAGTTGAGGAACCACTTTAACCCGTTGTAGATCCTAATAGTATATATGTCTCTGTTGTTCAAACTGATAGTGGTAATGATAAAAATGATGCTCCTGACAAGGAGGAAATTGAGGAAGAACCTGAGAAGCACACTAAGAACAATAGGTACACTAAAGAAGATTTTATTGCTAAAAAACATGGTAGTGAGAGAGAACCTTGGGTGCAGAAACCTATGCCTTTTCCAAATAAGAAACACAAGTCAAAGGAGGAAGAACACTACAACAAGTTTTGTGAGTGGAATAAACCTTTATTTTTGCAAATTCCTTTGGCTGATGCTATTAACTTGCCTCCTAATTCAAAGTATATGAAGGATATTTCCTCTAATAAAAGGAAGATTCCTAATGAGGAAATTTCTACTTTGCTTGCTAATTATTCCTTCAATGGTAAGGTTCCAAAGAAACTTGGTGATCCAGGTATACCAACTATTCCTTGCTCTATTAAGAACAATTATGTTAGAACTGCTTTATGCGATTTGGGAGTTGGAGTTAGTGTTATGCCTTTTTCCCTCTACAAGAGACTACAGCTAGAAAAGTTGATACCAACTGATATATCTTTGCAAATGGCTGATAAGTCAACTACTATTCCTGTTGGTGTATGTGAGGATGTTCCTGTTCAGGTGGCTCATAATTGCTCGGTTTTAACTGATTTTGTTGTGCTTGAAATGCCTGAAGATGATAATATGTCAATTATTCTTGGGGGACCTTTTCTTAATACTGCAGGTGCTGTCATCAACTATAATCAAGGAAAAGTAACATTTAATATTAATGACAAAGAGCATATTGTTTATTTCCCCAAGAAGGTTGCTAAGAGCTATTGTCTAAACTCCATCAAATATTGAGAGCATCAAGGTTGGAGAAATATATTGTCCCATTCCACAAGAAAGTTTTGAAACTATTATGATTGGGACCATTGCTATAAAGTTTGAGGTAACATAATCACTTTGTGGAATGCAAAGTTTTCTTTCATATAAGATTGTTTTGGTAACAAGACCTGATCAACCTTGTTAACAAAAGGATTTTAATAAACAACATAATGTTTTCATTGTGGTTATACTTGCTCACTTTTACTTTTCTCCTTCCTAGTCTTTGCTTTTTCTCTTGTTAGCTTTGGTTTTGCTAGTTGTTTGCTTGTTAGAGTGTCTTAGAACTTCTGTAGTTTTGGTTTTGGTTTGCTTTTGCTTCTTCTAAAAAATCTGTTCTACGAGAAAATCAATTTTCATACCCTAAAAATTGGCCAAAAATAAAGATTCCCGAAAAATCCCAGAAAATTCATATTAATGTTTTGCTCGAAAAAGGGGTAGAGGGACACCTGGAGTGGCCCAGGGGGGACCCCAGGCCAGCACACCCCCTGGTGGCGTGGCCAGACCCAAGGGCGCGCCTGGCATGGGTGGGACCCACTGAGGCCCTCCAAGTTGTCTCCTCCTAGCCACCTTTTTTCTCTCTCCCGAAAAACACTGGAAAACTTTCTCAAGCTCAAGTTCTTGTTGTTCTTGCTCCTGATTTTCGATCTCCTTGCTCATCCCATCTTTGTTGATGATTTTTGGAGGGATTGCTCCTTGGTATGTGCCTCCTCCGCTTGTCCAATTAGATTTATGATTGGTAGATTGTATCTTGAGTATTTTGCTGCTATAGGTGTTAGGTTGTATGAGCTTGCATGCTTATTCTATGCTTAGAGATTTGATTTTGATGCATGTGTAGCCCTCTAGCAAGTTCCTATAGTAGTTTCTCATCATTTATCAACTTGGAAATCACTTGGTTTGTGTTTATTCAAAAATTTCAGAAAAAAGGGGTCATAGACAACCACACAGAGGTGAAATATTTGAGAGTGATGCACCTAGAAGGACAAGGCCTTCAACATCATCCTCCCGAGCTAGGCCCCCATACAATGAGGATCTCATTACACCGTGATTTGGTGACGAGGGAGATGAGGGGGATGCACACCCTTCCACCTTTCCTTGTCCTACCTTTTTGCGGGTTCTTGGGATTCTCAATGATTTCCTAACCTTGGTTCGGAGGGTTGGACTAAAGATTTATATGTAGGATGAGAGTGTGCAGTATGCTACGCTCGCTAAAACCTTTGTGGAGAGTTTCTCTTTTTCTAATAGCCCGTTCAAACCAGATGTGTCTTTCAAAATTTATAATAGGCCTTACTCCATGACAATGAAGAAATTTTGTGACATCCTGGGTATGGGTACGGCTGGGACGGTGAAGAAGATTCCAGCTCAACCCACTGATTTGTTGGAGCTCTACCACGGGATAACTAATGATGATGACCATGGAGCCCAGCGGGGAAAGATAAGAAATATTCAACTCCCAGCTATCAGGTATTTTGCTTATTATCTTGCCACTAGTGTTCTTGCTAGGCAGAACACTAGCAATATTTCCAACTATCATTTGGCCTTCCTAGCTGCCGCGCTCAACAATGAAACCATGTACAATCTTGGTTCTCTCATTGCTCGTCGCTTAGCTGTTAAGGGACCCATTTATGGGGGTATTATTGTTGCACATGTTGTTGCTGCCTTAGACTTTCTGTTGATCCAAATGATACAGTTTTGGCTCCCCAGAGGCTTGACTTAGCTGCCATGAAAGCGAATCACTTTGTCACTACTGGCTCTACCCTTGAGAGTCTGGTTTATAGAATTTTGTTTACTGACGGGGAAGAGAGAGAGATTCCTCTGCCCCAAACCACTTTGTTCAGTATTTCCCAGGTACCTTTTTCATGCTCCAAGGAGGAGATGGACGAGAAGTTGCGCATTCTTGGCTTCCATGGACACTACCAGGGGCACGCGCCCTCATACAACCCCTCTATGCACTACACAGGGGAGTCCTCGAGCTCGTAGCAGGACAAAGGGGCCTCCTCGTCGTATTACGGAGGTGCACCTTCTTGGTCACCATGGAGTTGAGCCCCACTTAGGACAAAAGACTATGTTTGCGGGGAGGTATACCGACATAACACTCATCTATATATCATGTTTCGTCGGTTCTTTGTATATCCATTGTTCTGCTTTCTTTTTGGTTTTTGTTTCTGCTTTCTCAAAACACAAAAATACCAAAAATATTTTCATTGTTTCTCTTGTTTTGTTTCTTTGTTTTCTAGCTTTCGTTTTCCTTAAAGAAAAATCCAAAAATATTTTTGCTTTGTTTGTTTTTGCTTTGTTTGCCTGTTTTTTAAAAAAATATCAAAAACACCAAAAATATTTGTTGTTCTTGTTGGTTTTGTGAGTTCTTTGCAGGGTCCAGCCGTCCTAAGTAGAGTTTGGTTTGATTTTATTATTCAAGCCACACAAGTGAAGGGCAATAATGAAGATTAAGACAACTTGAGGTGTGGTAAGAGGCTGATAACGAACTCTATTTGATTTCATTTTTGTACATATCCTCATCATTGTGAGCATGCTTAGTCTGTTCATGTAAGGTGTATGTTGTTTATGGATGCTTAGTAGTTCTTGCTTTCTTGTGATTAACTCCAGCTTGCTAATAGTTTGTAGCATGTCATACGAGTGTATGCTTACATTGTTCTATTCATAACTTGGTATGATATTGTGGTATCCTCCTCTAAAATGTTTCATGTGAATCGACTTGGCACATACTCACGCATGCATATGACTAAACAATAGTCAGTAAGCCTCGATGATTTATTTTGCCTCAGAGTTCTTGTATCACTTCCATGACGTAATTAGTCATGTTTTGTTGCAAGCATGATTATGACAGTTATTGCTCTCTCGTTTTTCGCTCCCTTTCTATTGCTAGCCTTCACTTGCACTGAGTATGAGCTCTACTTGTGCATCCAACTCCCCAAAACCAATATTGCCAACAGTGTCCACCATACCTACCTACTAGCATCATTTGCTATTCCATGCATATTCATTGTGCCTCGTTTTCTTCCAAATAAAATGTTTGCTTGTTTTGAGAAAGTTAGTTAGTAAATCTCTCACAAACTTGATGGCACACTTTATTACTTGCACTTAATAAACCTGAACCATTGTGACTGTCCATGAAAGTTATATGCTTGCAAATTATAGGCTGGGAGTTAGCAGAACCGAGCTGTCACGGGGAACGCTTTCAACACTTATGGATACATATCCAGTTGATATCATGCTATTTTGTTTGCGGATGTCGAAGGGGAGCTTGTGAGTTCATGGAGTTATATATGTGTGTTAGAGAAACGCCTGGGCCGCTAGCCTAATCCATGCCTAATCATGGTGGAAACTTGCAGCATAACCATAATGAGCAATCTGTGAAGCATCCTCAATAAAAACCTATGCAAATAGCAAATAAAAAGATCGCTAAGATGCTCATTGTCTGTTTTCCTTGTATTTGATTATCAGATAGCTCATGTATCGTGTGCAAGGGGTACCCCGTTGGCGGTTCTCTATGATATGCATGTATGAACAATGACAAGAACTTGCAAGTAACCAAAGTTGAGTAGCATGCGGAGCGGCCCTCGTACTCAAGGGACATGGGATTTCCACTTTATGGTCTGTCAAGCATATAACTCATATTGGACCTCACTTTCACCATTAACCATATAAAGATGCCTATGATAGGGGCAATGAGAGCTTAAAGATAATGAGTACCTTACTTTCAGCATTTGGAAGCCTTTTAAACCTTTAAAAACATTTTCACCTCCTTGTTGAGTCACCACTTATTCTATGAGCACCTTCTTGAGAGCATAGTTGTCATTCTTGTGTTTGTACCAAAACTTGGTTAATTATGTCATGAAGTTCAAGTGAAGACTAGAAGTAAAGATATCAGAGATACAAACATCAAAGTCATGACATAATTAACCAAGTTTTGGAACAAACACAAGAATGACAACTATTCTCTCAGGAAGGTGCTCATAGAATAAGTGGTGACTCAACAAGTGAAAATGGTTTTGAAAAGTTTGAAAGGCTTCCCAATGCTGAAAGGAAGGTATTCATTAGCTTTGAGATCTCATTGCCCCTATCATAGGCATCTTCATGTGGTTAAGGTGAAAGTGAGGTCCAATCTGAGTTATATGCTTGACAGACCATAAACTAGAAATCCCAAGTCCCTTGAGTGCGAGGGCGCTCCGCATGCTACTCAACTTTGGTTACCTGCAAGTTATTTTCATTGTTCATACATGCATATCATAGAGAACCGCCAACGGGGTACCCCTTGCACATGATACAAGAGCTATCCCGTGATCAAAATGACAAGGCAAGCAGACAATGAGCATCTCAGCGATCTTTTTATTTACTATATGCATAGCTTTTTATTGAGGATGCTTCACAGAATGCTCATTATGGTGATGCTACAAGTTTCCACCATGATTAGGCATGGCTTAAGCTAGCAGCCCGGCGCTTTCTAACACAATGTATAGACTCCATGAACTCACAAGCTCCCTTTTATTTCACATCGCCGACATCCGTAAACAAAGAGCAAAGTATTAATCGGATAGGATATCCAAAAGTGTTGAAAGTTCGTGATAGACGGTTCTGCGACTCAAAGATATAATTTGCAAGCATATAACTTTCATGGACAGGTCACAATGGTTCAGGATTATTAAGTGCAAGGAATAAAGTGTGCCATCAATTTCGTGAGAGCTTTACTAACTAACTTTCTCAAAACAGACAAACATTTTATTTGGAAGAAAACAAGGCATATAGAATATGCCCTGAAATAGCAAATGATGCTAATAGGTAGGTATGGTGGACATAGTTGGCAATATTGGTTTTGGGGAGTTGGAAACAAAGGTATGGCACATACTCAGTGCAAGTAAAGTCTAGCAAAAGAGAGGGAGCGACAAACGAGAGAGCAATAATTGTCATAATCATGCTTGCAACAAAATAGGACTAACTATGGCATGAAAGTGATACTAGAACTCTGAGGCAAAATAAATCATCGAGGCTTACTGACTATTGTTTAGTCATATGCATGTGTGAGCATGTGCCAAGTCGATTCACATGAAACTTCCAGAGGAGGATACCACAATATCATACCAAAATATGAATAAAACAATGCAAGCAAACATTCATATGACATGCTACAAACTATTAGCAAGCTAGATCTAATCATAGACAAGCAAGAACTACTAAGCATCCATCAGTAACACACTCCTTACAATGAACAGACTAAGCATGCTCACAATGATGAGTATATGTACAAAAATGAAAAAAATACAGTTTGTTACCAGCCTCTTACCACATCTCGAGTTGTATTAATCTTCATTATTGCCCTTCACTTGTGTGACTTGAATAATAACATGAAACCATAATCCACTGAGGATGGTTGAATCCCTGCAAAGAACTCACAAAACCAAAGAAGAACAACAAATATTTTTGGTGTTTTCGATTTTTTCAAACAAGCCAACAAAGCAAAAACAAACCAAACAAAGGAAAATATTTTTGGATTTTTATTTTAAGGCAAACCAAAGCAAAGAAACAAAGAAACAAACCAAGAGAAACAACGAAAATATTTTTGGTATTTTTGAGTTTTAAGAAAGCAGCAACAAAAACCAAAAAGAAAGCCAAATGATGGATATATAAAGAACCGACCGAACATGATATATAGATGAGTGTGATGTCGGTATACCTCCCCCCAAGCTTAGACTTTTGGTCTAAGTGGGGATCAATAGCGCGGGTAATAACCCCAAGCTGGTGGGTCATCATAGGAATGATTATAGTCAGGTGCTTGCGATGAAGAAGAAGATGCGCCCCAATCAAATGAGGGTTGCTGGTATGATGACGATCCCATGTTGGAGGGCTGAACCGAATCATCTTCGGCATCCTCCCCAACATTCTCTTGCTGGGAGAGATCCTCCACATATGTGTCAAACTCTTCCTCCGTGAGCGACCATCCTTGCATGTTATCAAAATTAAAAAGCAAGTGCAGGCAAATAAACTATTTTCTCAGTCCTACCCTTTCTCTGACCTTGCTGGGCAAAAGATAATTCATATGGTAAACTTCTCGCATTAGCCCCCAAGGAAACAAAACCATGCTGAACCATGGATTCAAGATCAAGCCTCTCTATGGGGAACTAATAATCTGAATGGTGAGGCTCTAAACCATGGAAAGCTAGCAACCTAGAAGCAATGAGACCTCCACAAATTCCACCCTTCTCGCGGTTGGTGGTGAGACGATGAGCTATCAAAGCACCCAGGCTATAAGATCTATTCCTATTCAGAGCAGCTGCGATAAAAGCTAGATCAAAAGAAGACAACTTTCTAGCAATCTTTCTAGCAAGAACACACTTGGTAATGAAATAGGCAAAGTATCTAATGGCTGGGAACTGAATGTTTCGAATTTTACCACTTTCCTTTGAGAAGTAGAAACCTTGGAAAATCTCATCATATAAATCCATAAGCGACTTGGGTCTCTCCTTGATCTTCTCACAAGATCCCCACTGAGGTACTCTAATTGCTGCACAGAAATCAGCAAAAGGCGGGTCGATAGGTATAGTGTATATTTTTAATGGACCATGGGGTTAGATGTAGACCAAGTAAACCGGAAGCCCTGCACAAAAGCCATGGTTAGCTTAATTAATTGAAATGGTTCACCTTTAACAAAGTGTTCCAACCCTGCATTGGCAATCAAAGTTTGGAAATCCAGGGAGATTCCTGCAGTTCTCATGAATTCATGACATGGATATATGGAAGGAAAAACTGCCTCCTCACGATGAACCTTCATTGGCTCAGGCACCATCAAGTCATATTGATTCAGCGGATAAGTACTCATCTTCCTTACTGAAATTTTTAGACAAACATCAAACCAAGTGATTTCCAAGTTGATAAATAATGAGCAACTACTATAGGAACTTGCTAGAGGACTACACATGCATCAAAATAAAGTTTCTAAGCAAAGAACAAGCATGCAAGCTCAAACAACCTGTCACCTATAGCAGCAAAATACTCAAAATACAATCTACCAATCACAAATCTAATTGGACAAGTGGAGGAGGCACATACCAAGGAGCAATCTCTCCAAAAATCAGCAGCAAAGATGGGTTGAGCAAGGAGATCGAAAATCGCGAGCAAGAACAGCAAGAACTCGAGCTTGAGAAAGTTTTCCGGTGTTTTTCCGGAGAGAGAAAGAAGATGGCTATGAGGGGGCACCTTGAAGGGGCCTAGGTGGGCCAGACCCCCCCCCCTAGGCGCCACCCATAGGTAAGTCGCGCCTACCATGGGTGTGGTGGCCTGGGGTGGCCCCCTGGGTCACTTCAGGTGTCCCTCTGCCCCTTTTTTTAGGAAAAAATTATTTTGAATTTTCTGGAATTTTTCGGGATACTTTATTTTTGGCCAATTTTCAGGGTATGAAAATTGATTTTCTCGTAGAAACAGATTTTCAGAAGAAGCAAAAGCAAACCAAAATCCAAACTACAGAAGCTCTAAGACAAACTAACCAGCAAACAACTAGCAAGACCAAAGCTAGCAAAAGAAAGGCAAAGACTAGGAAGGAGAAAAGTAAAAGAAAGCACGTATAACCACAGTGAAAACATTATTTTGTTCATTAAAATCCTTTTGTTAACAAGTTTGATCAAGTCTTGTTACCAAAACAATCTTATATGAAACAAAACTTTGCATTACACAAGGAGATTATGTTACCTCATACTTGATAGCAATGTTCCCAATCATAATAGTTTCAAAAAATTCTTATGGAATGGGACAATATATTTCTCCAACCTTTATGCTCTCAACATTTTCAATGGAATTCAGGCAATATCTTAGCAACCTTATTGGGGAAATAGATAGTATGCTCTTTGTCATTAATATTGAATGTTACTTTTCCTTGATTACAATTGATGACAGCACCTGCAGTATTAAGAAAAGGTCTCCCAATAATAATATACATATTATCATCTTCAGGCATTTCAAGCACAACAAAATCAGTCAAAACCAAGCAATTATGAGCCACTTGAACAGGAACATCCTCACATATACCAACAGGAATAGTAGTTGACTTATCAGCCATCTGCAAAGATATATCAGTTGGTATCAACTTTTCTAGCTAGAGTCTCTTGTAGAGAGAAAAAAGCATAACACTAACTCCAGCTCCCAAATCACATAAAGCAGTTCTAACATAATTATTCTTAATAGAGCAAGGAATAGTTGGTATACCTGGATCACCGAGTTTCTTTGGAACCTTACCATTGAAGGAGTAGTTAGCAAGCAAAGAAGAAATCTCCTCATTAGGAATCTTCCTTTTATTAGAGACAATATCCTTCATATACTTTGAATAAGGAGGCAACTTAATAGCATCAGTCAAAGGAATTTGCAAAACTTGTTGTAGTTTTCTTCCTCCTTTGACTTGTGTTTCTTACCTGGAAAAGGCATAGGTTTCTACACCCAAGGTTCTCTCTCTTTACCATGTTTATTAGCAATAAAATCTTCCTTAGTGTACCTAGTGTTCTTAGTGTGCTTCTCAGGTTCTTCCTCACCTTCCTCCTTATCAGGAGCATCATTTTTATCATTACCACTCCCAGTTTCAGCATCAGAGACAGATATACTATTAGGATCTACAACAGGTTCAAGGGGTTCCTCAACTATTTTGTGCTTCTTTTTCTTTCTCTTACGAGGACTCCCGCTACTCTCACCTTGCTGAGAGTCATGCTCAATTCTTTTAGGGTGTACTTCAGGATATAAAGGATCTTGAGTAGCTATACCACTCCTAGTTCTAATTCCATAAGCATGTTTATCTCCTGAGGCATTAACTAGCATATCCTTTTGTACCTTAGCAAGCTGATCAAGTTGGGATTCAACCATTTGAAAGTGTTTACAAAGCATTTTAATAGCATTAGAAGTTCTTTCCACAATATCTTTCAACTCATTGATAGCTCTAGAGTTTTCCAATAAATGATTCTGAACTTGTTTATTAAAATTGTTTAACAATAAAAATGCCAAGTTCCTCTAAACATTGATCAGGAGGCTTACCATAAGGAATATCACCTTCATCAAAGTGTTGAAGAGAGTGTACCTCAATAGTGGATGATTGGGGAATTGGCTTACATAATTCTTCTATAGGAGGTAGATTCTTCACATCTTCAGCTCTAATACCTTTCCCCTTTAGACATTTCTTAGCTTCCTTCATCACTTCATCATTTAATGCAATAACTCCCCTATTCTTTGGTGTCGGTGTTGGAACTGGTTCAGGCACAACTGGTTCAGGAGTAATAGGCTTAGGTGTATTTAGCTCAGTTGAAGTCCAATCGTCATAATTCTTGCTTATTTTAGCCATTAATTCTTCAGCATCTGTAGGAGTCCTTTTCCTGAAAACACAATCAGCAAAGCTATCTAGGTAGGTCCTAGAATCATTAGTTAGTCCATTATAATAAATATCAAGAAGCTCATTCTTAGGTAATGGACATCCAGGATGTGCATGAATCAAGGCACGGAACCTTGTCCATGACTCAGGCAATTTCTCTTCTTCTCCCTGTTTAAAATCAAAAAGTTTCTGCAAAGCAGCATGTCTAACACTGGGATAAAAATATTTCTAGAAGAAAGAAGAAATCAAACAATCAGGGCTATCAATGGAACCAGGAGGTAATCTATTAAACCAAGCTTTGGATTCTCCTTTTAGTGAAAAGGGAAGATATTAGTAACAAAGTACTTGTGCATCTTAAAATCATCAGAGAATAAAGCACTCATAGTAGAAATCTCATTCATATGAGCCACAGCACTCTCATTTTTAGTCCCACGGAAAGGTTCTTTCTCAACAATATCTAAATAGGATAAATCAAGAGAGAAATCATAATCTTCATCTTTAATATCTATGGGACAGGTGGCAAACTTAGGATCATGGGAAAGTTTAGGCATAATAGTACATTTAGCAAGGATACTCTTAATATCACTAGTACCATGTGTGTTTCGGCACTCTTCAACAAATTCATCAATGAACTCAATGTAACCATCATTAATATCATAACTCTCACTAGACTCAGGTGAGCTAACAGGTGTAATAGTGTCTTCACTAGGAGTTTCGGTATTTCCTAGACTAGCCATAGTAGCATCTAGGAAAGGACCTAATGAACCACTCGCATCAAGCACAGTAGAAGTAACATCATGAGCATCAAAAGCAGTTTCAGATTCAATAGTAGTAGCAGTGTGTGTAGCATGAGTATATGGTGGTGGTGTGACAGGCTTACTTATAACAGACGGTGAATCAAGAGCAACATAGGTGTTTAGGACTGTACCTCTTCTTGTAGTGGATGGTAAAATAGGAAACTTTCCATCACGAGGTTTACCCATGATGAAAGGAGTAGCAGTGAACAATAATAAATCCAAGTGAACTTACAAATAAAGCTATGCTCCCAATGCCTTGAAAATAGTCTTGATGACCCACAAGTGTAGGGGATCGCAACAGTCTTCGCGGGTAGTATTACCCAATTTATTGATTTGACACAAGGGGAGCCAAAGAATATGTGCAAGCCTTAACAACTGAGTTGTCAATTCAGCTGCACCTGGAAATAGTTCTTGCTCACAGAAGTTTAATAGTAGCAACAGTTTGATGGTAGCAACAACAAAGCAACAACAACAGTGAAACAGGAGCAATAGTAACAGTAATAGTAACAGTGGGATTCGAGTGCGGTGGGCATAGGGATGGATGGACGGGCGTTGCATGGACGAGTCTAAACATGTAACTTCAAGATCTAGAGCATTGCAGATAAATAATAACAAGCATCCAAGTACTAAACAATCCTAGGCATGTGCTCCAAATATAGTCATATGTGCTCGCAATGAGAACTTGCACAACATCTTCTGTCCAGCTCCGTGGCAGTGGGGCCTCTAGGAAACTACTGGCAATTAAGGTGCTCCTTTTAATAGAGCACTGGAGCAAAGCATTAACACTCCGTGAACACATGTGATCCTCACATCACATCCATCCCCTCAGGTTGTCCCAATTTCTTTCACTTCGGGGCATTTGGATCCGGACAATGATATGTGTACACAACTTTCAGATAAGATCACAAACAATATTATCATAATGATTCAATAATAAGTTCATATATGAGATCATGGCACTCGGGCCCTAGTGACAAGCATTAAGCACAACAAGTTGCAACAAAGTCAAATAGCACTAATAGAGATACTAGGCACTATGCCCTAACAATCTTATTCGATTACATGATAGAACTCATCCAATATCTACCATCACCAAGCCTACAACGGGGGATTACTCACTCATGGATGAGGGAAACATCGATGGTTGATGGAGATGCGTTGGTGATGACGATGGCGATGATCCTCTCCAAATTCCTCGTCCCGGCAGGGTGTCAGAACGGAGTTTCTGGATCTGAGTCTTGGTTTCTGGTGGCGGCGGCGGAGCGGAACTCTTTCTGGAAAACTATCCAACCCCCCTCGGTTTTTAGGTCAAGAGGCAACTTATAGGCGCAGAGGAAGGCCGAGAAGGTGCCTAGGGTGGCTGCACCCCCTAGGCGCGGCCAGAGGTGGGCCCGCGCCTGGAAGGGGTGTGGGCCCCCAGGCCCCTTCGCCGTCTCGTCTTCTCGCTCCGTGGATCTTCTGGTGAAATACAATTTTTGGCATATTTTCCGGGATTTTTCCTGATAGTTGATTTTCTGCACAAAAACTAGACACCAAGGTAATTCTGAAAGCTGAAAATCGATGTTAGTTGTATCCAAATCACACAAGTTTAGAGGAGAAACAATAGCAAAAGTGTTCGGGAAAGTAGATACATTTTGGACGTATCAGGTACCGCTTGAGAAGAGCTCATGGAGTGAAGGACGGGTCCACCTTGGTGCCTTGAAGTGTGATGGCGTGAAGAGCTTGATTCACTTGAGGAGTGCCGTGACGAGCTTGATTCGCGAGATTGCGGCCTTGCTAGCCCATCAATGAGGCGTTGAAGATTCTCATCCGTCGCGGTGAGAGCACGACCAAGAGCTTCATTTTGATGGCCGAGGTTGTGTTGCATGGCATGCATTTGTCCTCAGACCTCTTGTAACTACCTCGGTGAATTACACTCCTAGATACAAGCCTGGATGAGCGGTAGTGGTTGAAATAGTACGGTGGGGCCCCAAAAGCCACTCACGGGTAGACCTTTCGGCCGTCCCAACCACTACCATCTCAACGGGACCTGTACGGGCGGCGTAATCGGCAGGCGAAGGGATCAACTACATACACAAGTGGGTATGTATGCAAGCCACCATACAAGAGTACATTAGAGCCATACCATCTAGAAAGAAAGGAAATATAGCAACGCCATACGGCAAGATTCAAATGACCTAGATAGATCTAATATTTTAGGATACTTCCTCATACAACACACATCAGAGTATCATGCGGAAGCGGCAAACAAGTCCGAGTACGGATAAGAAGCAAATCGGCATAAGATGCCATAGAAATAAGCACATCCCAACCACAGGTCTCACGGATCCCGTTCCGGAATCTCTACACGAACGATCGTTGCCCACATCTTGGCCTCTTCCACCCAAAGATCCGTCTGTGAGGGTACCTGTTCATCTGAACCAATAATTTATCGTGTGAGACCCTAAGGGTACTCAGCAAGTCTTAATGCCTCTAAAGGGGACACAACCTGGGGTGACGCAATTGCAGCGAAAGATAAACCCTAGCAGTTCTACAGATAAACGCTAACCATCCGCCTAACCAATGATAGACGGATGTCCGTGAATTAAGAACAACAGTTATAATGGTAATCTCATCAGATCCATCCTCCTCCTCGCTTACCAACGAGGAAGCGGACGAACAACCCCCATCCGTTGGCAATTTTATTAACCATTCCATGAGTGTTGCACTATTTACTAGTCAAATTACTTAGTCAGATTAAAGCGGTACTTTAGTTATGCTTGTCTATGATCGAGAAACTGTGCTCCAAGTCGTCCATAACCGCGGACACGGCTTATAGAAAGTTTTACCCGGCCGGGGTGCACCAATAGCAACACACGCTCGATCAACCTCGGAAAAACCAAATCAAAACCCAACGAGGCTTTCACGACTGAACAATCACCGGATTCAGAAATATTTCAGGGGTCCACCCTTAAAGTAGACCCATAGCGGTAAGCAAGCTCGAGACGGACTCAAGGTTGTGGACGGTCATGAACGACGGGAACCCAAAACTGGGCTTGTCGACACATCATGAATCGTGCCACGATCCTAAAGAGATCTGATTATGCTCAGCACAATTTAAATACAGAAGTAGCATGGCATAAGTACAGGATAGTAAATAAAACCTCAAACTAGTTTGTGGCCCCAAGAAATAAGACGGAATCAAGCTCTGGCTCAGGGGGGTCCCATATACCTCCCGGATGTGGATAGCGCGATAAATCAAGGAACAGGAATCAAGTACTCGGGGTCTTACGGGACACAAGTGAGCAGGAAAAACCAAATAGCAGATGTTGCTCACCGGTGCCACTTTCATTAGTTGTCCCATTACTACTCAGGTTAAGTTGTTTAAGTACCTCGTTATCCATCTGACTCTCACAAACCCTACACATGCTGTTCTACGACTCGCATGGCTCAAACAACTCCTGTAGTAATGGCTCATGGGATGGAGGAACAAGCTTGGTGGGGTTGAAAAGTAAAGGCTATGCATACTTGGGATTCAATTTAATGCAATCGCGACTCAATGATGCAAGAATAAGATAGAGGCAATAGGTACTGTATGTATGCAAGCATGTGGAAGTGCTTGCCTGACAACTCAGTTGAAGCGAGGGACGGATCTGGGTCGTGCTCCTGGTTCTCTTGATATAACCCCTGCTCAGTGTCTATCCGAGAAAAACCAAACAAACAAGGCCAACATGATTATAGAGCACAAGCATATGAATAAGATGCGTCAAGCAAACAATCATGCCATGATGAATGATGCACAATTTACATGGCAATAAGGTAGCATGGCATGGTGAGGTGTGGAAGACAAGTAATAACATTTTGATGGGGTTTTGGATCACATTTTGTTGTCATAACAATTGCTGTTTACTATATATTTATATGATGCATGCTGCAATTGAAGTCATAGATAGCATAAACAGAAAGGCCTCGTCGAGCTGATCATTTTAGACATATCATTTGCTAAATTTGGAATTATAAAACAAAAGTTATTAATTATTTAAGTTCTAGTGGCAATTGTGGTAATTTAATTCAACTTGGAATTTTAAATGGGCAAAAGGCAATTTGGATAGCATATTTGAAATCCTCACATTTTTCTGATTCAAAAACATGTATTATTTGTATTATTTGGAATTATGAATTTAATTTTATTTTTAGTCAAAATTAGTCAAATTAGGTCAAAGTCAAAGGTTGATTAATTAAATTAATTTTTGAAAATATTTGAATAAGATTTGAATTAACATTCAAAAACAAATCATTTTTCATATAAGGTTTGAATTCAAATTCTAAACCAGGAATAAGTTTTGAATTTATTTAGTTTTAAACAAATTTGTATTTTGAATTTGAATCTGAGTGAATTTGAAATGTTTTGAAAATTAAAACAGAGAGGCTTCTGGACTTTTGTCACCCAGCCGGATCCGACCCACAGCCACTGACCGGGTGGGACCGGGTGCTGACTGACAGAGGCGAGAGGGGACACGTGGGCTGGTTCGGGGGACCGCGGTTGGATTTTCCTAAAACACGAGAGCCTTTTTACAAAACTACATCAGACGCTGACGGTGGGACCAAGGGGACTGCGGGTTGAGAGTTTGAGAAGTCCAGGGTCCTTTTTGTAAACCTTCCGGAGGTGACTGACGAAACTGAGATTTTGCGTTTGCAGACACTGCTAGCTGATCCCAGATTCAAACGAAGATGGCGAGCAATTAGTTGCGAATTTCACTAAACCGTAAAAACCTAAAACGACGGGGGATGTACCAGCTGCAAGCTTCAAGTTGGGGATTTTTGCAAAGGAGGGCTGTAGCAGACGGGACGGGGTGAAGAACAGGGGGGATTCAGACTTGTAAACGAAAATTCAGAAAAACTGATTGCTAGGTCCTGACTTCAACAGAGGCTTCCTTCGGCTGTGGAGCACCAAAACGAGCGCCGTTTGTTTCGTTGGAAAGCTGGGAGGTAGGAGAACCAATTCCATGTTCGGAGTTTTCGCGAAGGAGCAACACACAGGCTGGTACGAACTCGAGAAGCGGGGCTTGGGAGATGCACGCGTGGTCTGTCGGTGTCGTTCCTGGACATGGTCGAGAGCGCGACAGAGAGCGAGCGGGAGCGGAGGAAGGTCAGAGGAACGGAAGGGTTTGCGGCTGCTCACGGAGGGGTGGACGGCGACGTGGTAGCTGACCGGAGATGATGACGGTGGCGGTGTAGCGACGAGCGCGGGACGGCGACAGGGGCCTCCACTGCACGTCTCCTCCTCGCTCCAAGTAGAAGAGGCCGGAGGCGAGCTCAGGCTGCACCGGCGCGAGGCTAGCGGCGACAGCGGCAGCTAGGCCCTGGTCATGGGCATGGCGGCGGCAGCGAAACAGAGAGGTGGGGGAAAAGGGGAAACGCTGCGGCGCGAGGGAGGAAGAGAGCTAGGGTTCTAGGGAGGAAACCCGGGTTGATAAGGGAGGGGGTCACGAGCGCGGCGTGGTGACAAGCAGCGGCAAGTGACGCGACCTGCTCCGTCTGCTGCTCTTCAGAGAGCGCGGGCGAACGGAGAAGAGAAACAGGGGCGACGGCGTGATTGCGAAGGGGTACCGGGCCGGGGTGGCGAGTTGGGCCGGAGGAGGGTGTTGCTCTGCTGGGCCGCGATCTCCTCTTGGGCTGCTGCGGCTGGTTGGCTGCCAGGTTTGTTCTCTCCTTTATTTACCTTCCTCTTTTATTTTTGTTTGATTTGTTTGTTTTCATTCTAATACAAATTCAAACCAGCTACTGATTTCAAATTCTTTTGAACTTTGTCACCAGGAGGTTTGGAAAAGGGGGCTTGACTAAGAGAGAGGCAAACAGAGGACAAGGCACAAATAGAGAGAAAGCACACATGATCACATGATCATGCATGGAAGAGAAAAGAGGATTAGGGGATAGGTTAAAGATTAGCTAGAGGGTAGAGAGAGGGTTGAGGCTAGGGTTTTAAACAAGTCAAAACAAGATCAAGCAAAGGGGAGGAGTGGTCCAAGCAAGCAAAACAAAATGACCTTCAATAGTCAGCAAGAGGTGACACTTGCATGGCCCATGCAAACAATAAATGCCATGTCTTTATATTGTGAAACAACATAAATTCATGTGGCATTCTTCCTTGCATTCCCAAAAGGTGGGCAAAGGCCAAGCAAAAGATTATGGTGGAATCCAACCAACCAACATGAGCAAGAGGTAAACTCACATAAACTGCCAAGCTCATATTAATTGGATGGTGGAATTAAAAAGGTGGTGAAAGAAAGGTGATGGAGTTTAAAAGAGATATGCCCCCAACTCAACTTGGGAATTTAACAATATATTAAGAACCAAATACAATATCAAGAGGCAACTACAATTAATCATGCACATGAGATAAGAACCAAACAAGAAAGGGTTTTATATGATGTTCAAATGCAAGGTGGCATGATGACATGAGCATGACATGATGATGATGCAACAATTATATGTTGGAAGTGGCCCTTTCATTACTAGAACAAGTAGCATTACAGGTGTTAGACAACTGGGATGCTACAACTCTCCCTGACTAACAGGAATCTCGCCGAGATTCTAGGAAGAAGAAGGAGACACAAGAGAGAAGGATGGTTGGCACGGAGTTCGTCTTCACGCTCCCATGTGGCTTCATCAATGAATGGTGTGACCACCGCACCTTGCGTAACTTGATGGACTTGTTGCAGTCCTTCTTTTGCGGTCTCAAGGATTTTGGTGGGGTGTTCTTGATAAGACAGATCTTCTTGGAGATCGATTAGCTCATGATCCACGGTCTGCCGGGATCTTTGAAGCACTTCTTGAGCCGAGAGATGTGGAAAACATCATGGACTTTGAGTTTTTCCGGAGCTCAGCATAAGCAACTTCTCCTCTTCTACCACGAACCTTGAAAGGACCGATGTATCTAGGAGCCAACTTTCCTTTGATACCAAGCGGTGTGTTCCTCTCATGGGAGTGACACGAAGGTAGACGAGATCACCGGGGCATATACCATATCCGTGTGTTTCTGTCATAGTTGCTCTTCGACGACTCGAGCAATTTTCGTTCTCGAATGATATGCACCTTCTCCTCTGCCTGAGTTACAATGTCGAGGCCAAACCAGATTCTTTCTCCGCACTGACCAACCAATCGGAGTTCTGCACTTGCGACCATAGAGAGCCTCAAATGGTGCCATCTTGAGACTCTTCCGAAGAAGTTGTTGTAGGAGAATTCAGCATAAGGAAGACATTCCTCCCACTTCATGCCAAACGAGATGACGCAAGCCCAAGCATATCCTCCGAATCGATTGATCCTCTCCACTTGTCCTTGCGGTGAGGGTGGTAGCAGTCTTTGAAGTTCAACTTTGTTCCCAAAGCTTTTTGGAAACTCTCCCAGAACTTTGAGGTGAAGATGCTCCCACGGTCGGAACTGATTTCAAGTGGAACCCCATAAAGAGAGACAATTCTGTTGATATAGAGCTCAGCCAACTGAATTCCAAAAATTGTTTCTTTGACTGGGAAGAAATGAGCCACTTTAGAAAGCCTGTCGATGACAACAAAAATTGCATTGTTGCCCTTCTGCGACCTTGGGAAGCCAGTGATGAAGTCCATCTCTACTTTCTCCCATTTCCATTCCAGAGGTTTCAATGGCTGTAGAAGACCAAATGGTTTCTGATGGACAGCCTTCACTCTACGACAGACATCACATTCTGAGACATACTTGGCGCAATACCGTTTCAACCCAGGCCACCAGTATTGTGTTTTCAAGTCCATGTACATCTTTGTGCTGCCAGGATGGATAGAAAGAACCGAATCATGCGCCTCCTTGAGAACTTGGTCTCTCAGACCCGGGTAGTTTGGAACAAACATCCGGTGTTCAAAGAAGAGCGTGCCTTGATCATCAACGTGGAAGGACTCATACTTCGGAAGGTCAAGCTTAGAGATGAGCTTTTGGTGTGCGGATCACCAAGTCGACGAGAGCGAATCTGTTCTTCCAAGAGAGGAGTAGCCGAAGGTTCGGGAGATGCCCTTGTTCCACAATTTCGAGTTGAGCTGGAATTCCTCGCACAAGAGAGGTTGTTGCTCTTCCACCATGAGGTTGTTGACATAAGCTTTACGCCTAAGCGCATCGCCATGACATTTGCTTTTGCGGAGTGTAGTTGATGGTCACATCAAAGTCATTGATTGCTTCAATCCATCTCCTCTGCGAAGGTTGAGATCAGCTGTGTGAAGATATACTTCAAACTCTTGTGGTCGAGAAGATCTCTAGCGGTTACCAAGCAAGTAGTGCCTCCATAGCTTCAAAGCAAAGACAACTGCTGCTAGCTCGAGGTCATGTGTGGGATAGTTGATATCATGCGTCTTCAACTGACGAGAGGCATAAGCAACCACCTGTTTCTCTTGCATAAGGACCGCACCCAATCCTTGCAAAGTGGCGTCACAGAAAATCTGGAAAGGCTTAGATGTATCCGGAGGAACCAAGACCGGCGTGGAAGTGAGCTTCTCTTTGAGTGTCTCAAAACTTTCTTGACAAGCAGGAGTCCACAGGTATTTCTTGCCTTTCTTGAGGAGATCGGTAAGAGGCTTCGCTATCTTCGAGAAGTTCTGAACGAAGCGACGGCAATAACTAGCCAAACCGAGAAAACTCCGCACTTCCTTGACATTAGCAGGAGGAAGCCATTCAACTATTGTCTTCACGGTTTCCGGGTTGACTGCAATGCCCTTGGCAGAGATAACATGACCCAGGTATGTTACTTCAGGCAGCCAAAACTCACACTTTGAGAACTTTGCATACAAGCGGTTCTCACGAAGCTTGTTTAAGACACACCGCAGGTGTTCTTCATGCTCTTCCTTGGACTTGGAATAGACCAGAATGTCATCCAGATAGACCACGACAAACTTATCAAGGTACTCCATGAAAACGGAGTTCATCAGCCTCGAGAAGGTAGCAGGTGCGTTGGTGAGACCGAAAGACATGACCGTGTACTCATACAGGCCATAGCGGGTGGTGAAAGCTGTTTTGGGCACATCTTCTTTGCGAATCTTGATTTGGTGATAACCACTTCTCAAGTCCAGCTTAGAGAACACCACAGCTCCTGCTAGCTGATCAAAAAGATCATTTATCCGTGGGAGGATATTTGTTCTTGATGGTTTTAGCATTGAGAGCCCGGTAGTCAACAGAGTCCTCGGTTCTCACACGCTTCTTCACAAAGATTGTTGGACTACCCCAAGAAGAAGTCTGTGTTGAATGAAACCCAACTTCTCTTGTTCATCAAGTTGTCGTTTGAGTTCACCAATTCGAAGGACCCATTTTATATGGCCGCTTGGAGATAGGAGCCGTTCGAGTTCAAGCTCAATCACGAATTCAACCTCGCGATCCGAGGCATACGCAACTCTTCAGAAAGACATCGGGAACTAACGGACCACGGTACACTCTGAATAGCTTCCATAGCATCATTATTCGAGCTGCCAAGGAGAAGAGCCGGACAGTCGAGTCGACTTGGAGAAAAGACTATATGGCCTTCAGAATCTTGAGAGACACCGAAGCGTCAAAGACAATCAATCACAGCTGCATTTGCCGTTAACCAATCCATGCCCAAGATGACATCAATGTCGAATTGCCGAACAATTAAAGAAGCCGAGAATGAAGAACCACCAATCTCAATCGATTGCCATATGGATATAGGCAGCCCTCAAAGTTGGAACCAGAGATAGGACCATTAGCTTCTTAAGGAGAGGATCCAGAGTTAACACATTCTCATATGCAAACTTGTGAGACACAAAAGAATGCGATGCACCAGAATCGAACAAAACTCGTGCAAGGACTGAGTTAACGGGAAGCATACCCATCACAACTCCAGGTGCATGCTCAGCTTGAGAGGCGTTGACGCAGTTGGCCCGAACAACCGCAGACCCGGGCTTGGTGTTGATGTTGAGAGCCCGAGGTGGTGGTGCACGAACCGAAGGAGAGCTTGTTGCAGATCTTGGCGGGGGTGGAGGGAGAGATTTGTTATTCATTGGACAGTTCCAGTGGGGATGTCCAGGATCTCCACACGTGAAGCGAGCACCGGTGGACATGGAGCAGCGTGGCTGGGACTCCGCCAGCGCCTCGGGGTAGTGGTTGTTGTAGCCCACAGGAGCCGCGATGGTGAAGTTTGGTGGCCTTGACGCGAAACTTGCAGGTCTTAGTGGGCCGGGAGGCGGGTGGGGTGTTAGGAACCCGCACGCCGCTTAGAAGGAGCTGCCATAATCTGCAGAGCTTGATGCATCCTGTTGTGTTTCTTGGACTCCTCAAACATTTGCACCTTGCCTCCTCTTGCAGTCTTTGTGTGTTGGAGTTCCAGGAAAGTTGCCGTCCTTGCATGTGTGATCGCATACTTGATCGACGCATTGAGCCCTTGCCTGAACCTTTTCTGCTTCTTCTTGTCATCAGATACCTCATCACCACCATAACGAGAGAGATTCATGAAGTTCCTGATATAGGTGTTGACGTTATCATTTCCTTGCTTCAGGTTGAGGAAAGCCTCCTTCATCCTTTCCATTACAATCTCTGAGAGAAACTGCTCTTTGAACGCTCCAGTGAACCTTTCCCAAGTTGGCTGGAACCCAGTGCAGCTTGCCTTCAAGTATTTCTCCCACCAAAGAGTTGCATCTCCCTTGAGAAGGTGAGTAGCACACTTGACCCACTCCTGCTCCGGAACATCAGCAGTCTCGAGCAACCTTGAGATCTCACGCAGCCAATCATCCGCGTCCAGAGGTCGGTCAGAAACATCAAACTGACGAGGGTTGAACTTGAGGAAGCTCTTGATGTCTCCAAGTAGAAGAGGCCGGAGATAGCTCAGTCGCACCGCGAGGCTAAGCGGCAATGGCAGCTAGGCCCTGGTCATGGGCATGGCGGCGGCAAAAAAGAGGTGGGGAAAAGGGAAAAGCTGCATGGCGAGGAGGAAGAGCTAGGGTTATAGGGAGAAACCGGGTTGATAAGGAGGGTCACGAAGGCGTGAGGGCCGACAAGCGGCGGTGACGACACTCCGTCACTGCTCTTCGCCGCTTGAGCGGAGAAGAGAAACAGGCGATGGCGTGATTGCGAAGGGTACGGGCCGGGTGGCGAGTTGGGCGGAGGAGGTGTTGCTCTGCTGGGCCGCGATCTCCTCTTGGGCTGCTGCGGCTGGTTGGCTGCCAGGTTTGTTCTCTCCTTTATTTACCTTCCTCTTTTATTTTTGTTTGATTTGTTTGTTTTCATTCTAATACAAATTCAAACCAGCTACTGATTTCAAATTCTTTTGAACTTTGTCACCAGGAGGTTTGGAAAAGGGGGCTTGACTAAGAGAGAGGCAAACAGAGGACAAGGCACAAATAGAGAGAAAGCACACATGATCACATGATCATGCATGGAAGAGAAAAGAGGATTAGGGGATAGGTTAAAGATTAGCTAGAGGGTAGAGAGAGGGTTGAGGCTAGGGTTTTAAACAAGTCAAAACAAGATCAAGCAAAGGGGAGGAGTGATCCAAGCAAGCAAAACAAAATGACCTTCAATAGTCAGCAAGAGGTGACACTTGCATGGCCCATGCAAACAATAAATGCCATGTCTTTATATTGTGAAACAACATAAATTCATGTGGCATTCTTCCTTGCATTCCCAAAAGGTGGGCAAAGGCCAAGCAAAAGATTATGGTGGAATCCAACCAACCAACATGAGCAAGAGGTAAACTCACATAAACTGCCAAGCTCATATTAATTGGATGGTGGAATTAAAAAGGTGGTGAAAGAAAGGTGATGGAGTTTAAAAGAGATATGCCCCCAACTCAACTTGGGCATTTAACAATATATTAAGAACCAAATACAATATCAAGAGGCAACTACAATTAATCATGCACATGAGATAAGAACCAAACAAGAAAGGGTTTTATATGATGCTCAAATGCAAGGTGGCATGATGACATGAGCATGACATGATGATGATGCAACAATTATATGTTGGAAGTGGCCCTTTTATTACTAGAACAAGTAGCATTACAGGTGTTAGACAACTGGGATGCTACACCTCTTCAAAGCGGTTGTCGATGCTCTTGAACTCCACTCGGGTTTCGCTAAATTATTTGTCTTTGCGCCGCTCAAGGGCTTCACAATGGTAGTTGAATTCTCCTCGGACCTTCCAATGATCCCATCTTGTCATGTATTGTGTGTCTTCCTCTTGAGGTGGCGTTTGAAAGAACTTGTGGGCCCCCATGTGTGGTTTTGGTAATTAATGACAATCTTCATGGACTAATGTGTCTATTAAGTTGTACTTGTAGGAATTGTCCATTGGCATCGCTTGGAGCATGTGGTGGCTTCAAGGTCGATAAAATGAGAAGAAGATGTTGTGCAAGCTCAAAATGCGCCATCTATAGAAGATCTCATGTTTGATGCTTGCCATCCTTGGTGATCATGGATCGATGATGAGGTATGAAGAAAGGTGTTCCATCTTGAGACGGTCAAGTTCGTCTACATCGAGCTCAAGTGGAATACTCAAGGCAAAGGTATAATCTTGATAGGTTTTCCCTTTTGCCGGTCTCATGTTGTGTGTGGGAGACTGGGTTTAGGATAGATAACCGTACTATCAAGAAGCGCTCTCGAATGAGTAACTCGATCACATCGTTCGGAGCCATCTCAAACCTTTGCATACTTGCATCATCATATTTGGTTGCTATTTGATCTTATCCATGTGAGGAGAGCTTGTGGTAATCTCCATAACAAGCTCTTGGTCATAAAAATCGGATCTTCCAGTTGTATCTTATTGCGATTTTGATCTCGGCGGTTTTCCGGTCTCTCACCAAGTGAGGCATCTCACATTATATTAATTGATACACTCTCACTTGGTGATAATTAATCTCGTCCGAGTCGGAATGGGCATGAAGCATTCCAGGTTGAACTCAATCTCGTCCGAGTCGGAGCGATCCTCGTAATAGGCACCAGGAGGGACAGTACTGTCATCAACCCGGTGAACAAGGTTCTGCGAAAGACAAACATAATAAGAACTATGAGCAAGCGGAAAAGTAAGTGAACAAATGGAAAGCTGAGTCGGCTTAAGGCTGACTCGGAAAATCATCCAGGGGACAGGCCTGTCTCGGCTAAAAGGAGGGCAACCCTAGGCCTAGTCGTCCGCCAAAGTCAGCTTGAAAATCGAGCTGACTCGGCGGGTCACAGAGTCGTGGGTGAGATCCTTCGTGGAGTGCCGAGTGGGGTCCTGCGTGCCGCTCATGAAGCACAACTTGTGGCTCCTAGCTTGGAGGGGGATGACCCGGTGTGCAATAAAAGCACACATGAGATCCATATCGGCGATATGAAAGTTCTCATCCGGTGACAACAATCTCTCCAGAATCCCGTTGGCCTCGTTCACCGCAGCATTCTTGTCGTGCGGTTTAAGCTTCCAGAACTCTTTGCTAGGGACCTCGTCTAAGAAAGGGGGAGCCGGATGTAATCAGTGGCCCCGCTGTTTTTGACATAGAAGAAAGTCCTATGCCATTTCTTGCAAGAGTCTAAGCCAGTAACTCGAGGAAAGATGGATTCTCTCCTGGGCGTGATGCTATCGGCACCGCACCTGTTTGGCCTCTTCTCGGCATGGGGAACGACAGGCTCGGGAACTACTTGGATCCTAAAACTAAAATATTTGGCCCACAGAAGAACTGTAGGCCAAATGCCAAGGTAGGCCTCGCCAGCAGAGATAAAACAAGAGAGGGAGCCAATCGCATTGGCAGGCAAGTGATGGGTCTGAAGATGGAAAGTGGAAATAAAGGAAACAAAGAAATTGCTCACGGCAAGGCGAAACCTCGCTCAAAGTGAGAGAGGAAAACCACCTTATCATTGGCCTCAGGTTCGGGGGAAATCTCACCAACAGGGAGGCAACAATCCACTTCGAGTGGGATGTGCCTGGTAGAGCGTAGCCACTCGACATCCTCTGCGGAGACCTCCGAGCCCTCCTAGCCGCCACGCTCGCCGTCGGGAACCTCCTGTTCCTCCGCTCCCTCGGCAGCCTCGCGAGCATCCATGATCTCTCTGGGTTCCGTCTCTTCTGTTGCAGGAAGAGGCTTGGAGGATCAAGGACCCGTAGCGGAATAGAATGGGGAAAGGAGCAATCATAGAGAAGAAACTGCGAAGAAGAAGAACCACAAGGGAGAAGTTAGGATTTTGGAGGCGCAAGGTAGAAGAAGCGGGCAAGGGGGAAATTGAACGGGCGAGGGAAGTTAAGTTCCCCTCACCCCTACTTAAGGGGAGTAAAAATCCTAATCATGGGATTCCCCTGCGCCCTGCGGCCAACATGTGGCCGTGTATACGGCCGAGTAAGCCAATCAGAAAACGCCACGTGTAGGTGATACACGATAAATCCACTGCCATGTCACGCTACGCAAGACACGAGGCGCTGCGCGATGGGACTGCCATAGTGACGGGGAGTTACTGCGCCACCATCACTGTGCGGTCAGAATTTGGGACAGAATTTGAGGCAAGTCACCATGATTACCAGCTGTCAGTGACTGAAGCACGCCGAGAATGACTTGGAATTGGCCAAAATGACTCGGCACGAGGCAAAAATGGGCCAAAAAGTCAAAGATAAGACTCGGAGAGAGCAGAGTAGACTCGACTAAGAACGAGGTTACGCCAAATAGTGTGTCCTAAGCAGTATATGCTGGCAGAAAGAGAAGTTCCAATCACATTAAAGAAACCTGGAGACGCCTAACAGCTAGATTGCGAGACCTCACCAGCTTCGGGGACTAATGTCGGGGGGATAACCCCCGGTAGGGTCGTAAAGGGTAAAACATTGCCCAGCTTGTCTTGCGCCGAGTAAAGAAAGAACCAGGCCGGGTAAGTACGACCGGGTAGGATATTCATGTGCGGCTGACATAGAAACTATGTCGGCCCATATACGACAAAAATGTTAATCTTGCAGGAACCAACAAGTCGAGTCTCACGAGGGAGGGCCGAGTCAGGTAGGACGCGTGGCATTTTTTCGAGTGAGGTTCAGGAGGGACCATGGTAAAGCACGGTCAAAAGAGAAGGGCGACACCGGGTGACACGAAAGGAGCCGGGTGACGCCTAAAGTAAGGGCTGACGTACAAAGTTACTGTAAGATGCCAAAAGAACTGGAGGCGACGTACGTGAAGACCATTAGCTATCTAACTTTATGGACTGTGCCACCGGGCTTAGTACAAGCCCATGACACGGCCCATACAGTGAAGACCAAGATCCAAACAATAACCCTAGGACCCAAAGGAGTGTAACCTACCTAGCCATCGCCTATATAAGGAGGGGTATAGCTAGGGTTTGAAGGTTGGACCTGCACTGAAGCTTTGTTCATACAGCTCAAGGAGCACTTGTAAACAACTAGGATCAATAAAATTCCCAAGTGTGGAGACTTCATCTTGTTCTTCGTGTGCGACAAGACCGTGCATACCCTTCCCGGTGACCACAAGCATCCATTCGCCCCCCAACTTAAGCCTACCCATGGCATCTGCTGTGACACCACCACGACACCTCCACTCACATCCCCCGCCACTTCTCCTCCCCTACCCCCTCCTCGATCTGTGCGGGATGCACCAGCCGCAAGGCCTGGTGCTGAAGCTCGAGGTTGTGGCGGCGTTGGTTCCCGTGGGTCACAAGGCGACAAAGGTGATCGGGGATGCCGGGTAGGCGAGCTGGGCCTCGGGATGGTCACTGATGGCGGCGTGCGGACTCACTCTACTCCTTTTTCCACGACAACTGTGGCATCCCGCAAAACCACTACTAGAAAATCGCGTTGTTTTTGTGCATTGCATCGTCATGACCGCATGCTCATGTCATCATGCCACATTGCATTTGAGCATCGTCATCATCTTGCATTTGCTTGCATAAAACTATTTGCAGAAAAACCTATTTTGTTTTCTAAAACGCCCGTGTTTGTTCGAACACAAAACCCGGGTCTCCGGATTATTTTTGTTTTGTCCGCTATCGGTTTGCAAAAGCCCTGGTTGAAATAAATAAAATATTTAATTATTTTTAGTGGGGCAGTCGAACGGGCCGATTCGACCCAGTCGACCACCCCCGGAATAAAATCGGTCCACCTAAACCAGCCTACCCGAATCCTAAAACTACCTAGTCCTAATATACCCACCACTCACAGCTCGCCACCTCACCCCTGGCCCCAATCCCTACCCACCGCTGCCACCTCACCAATCCCCCACTTCCTTCTCCCTCTCTCTCTTTCTCACACAGCCCCATCTACCCACCCCCACCGACACCTGGGCCCCCACCTCCCTGGACCCACTCCCCTCTCCCCACCGCTCACACTGCCACACCGGCCCCACTCTCCAGCTCCTGCCCCAACCGGTCAACCCCACTCCCACCGGCCCCACGCGCCCCACCCCACTCTCTCCCTCTCTCCTCTCCCTCCCTTCTCCTCTCTCCCGACCCTGCTCTCTCTGCTCCCCACCGACGCCCCGCTCCCCACCTCCCTCGCCGGCGCCGCGCCTCCACCCGCCGGCCGCCTCGCCTCCTCGCCGTGCACCCATCTCCGTCCTCCGGCGCCGCCTCCCTCTCCTTAGCGCCGTCTCCCTCGCCCCTCCCCGTCCTCCGCGCGACCCCGCCGCCCCGGCCGGCCGCCGCCTGCTCTCATGCGAGCTCCTCGCCGCTGCCGCTTACCCTACCGACGGCTCCTCCCAGCGCCGAGCCGCCTCTTCCTCCCTGCACTGCCCTCACCGCTGCCGCCGCCTCTGGCCTCATCGCCCTCTGCGGGCCGCCGCCGCCAGTCGCCTCCCTCGCCTCCGGCCTTCCTCTCCAGGCGCCGCCGTCGGTCGGCCCTGCATCCTCCTCTCGCCCCGCATCCCGCTCCTCCGTCGCGTCGCCCCGCAGAGACCGCCGGCGCCCGCCTCCTCTCCCTCCGCCACGTCCGCCCCTCGCCCTTCCGGCGAGCTCCGCCTCCACCGCCCTCCGACCGCGGCCTCCGCCCCGCTTCCTCCGTCGGCCGACCCCGCCGACCGTCTGCGAGCCCGGCCCCGCCTCCAACCTCGAGCCCCGCCGGACCGAGCACCTCCCCGCCGCTCGCGTCGGCCTCCTCCGCCGCCTCGGCCTCGCTGCAGAGTTCGTCGGCCCGCCGCCTCTTCCGTTCCGTCCCCGCGGCCGAGCCCGCGCCACCCCGGCCCAAGCTCGTCATCGACCCTCGCCTCGCTGTATGTGCTGCTGTCCGCTGCTTGCGTCCAGTTGTGCAATTCTGCTAAGGGGGTGGTGAGGATGGTGCGTGTGATCGAGTGAGGCATAGTGGATTGTCCGAAGACCCCACATGCCTTGTACATCTCCACAAGATCGACAGCCCCGTTGGAAATCGAAGCCCGACCCCGGCGATCTCCGTCACGGAACCGCAAGGCCTTTTGGGGACGGAACCGACAAGATCTACCGCCTAACGCCTAGCTCTCCTTCATAGGACGCCAGGACACAGGTCGAACCCCGAAGGCCGAACCCCGGTGTGACAAGTACCCCTTTCCGGACAACAAGATCGCCGAGAACCCGAACGCCAAGATCTTCAATCGGATCCGAGGACACCGAGACCCCGATACGACAAGTACTTCATCCCGAACGCCATGACCGTCGACATGACCCGAAGACCACGGCTGCGCCAAGATCTATTCCGTTATCCGAGAACGCTCCCGCCGAGGCCGAACCCCAGATCCGAACCCTGTCGAACCCCGAACCCCCGGACCAAGTTCGTCGAGACCCTCTAATGTGTGAACCTTTTTCCGAGCCCTATTTTATAAATGCTAAATATGAAACTTGTTGCATATTAAATCATTCATCTCGCATGCATATTTGTGTGGTTTGGGGGCCTTATGCCGATTCACCTAAATTAAATATGGGGCCCATATGCGGGCAAATCTAGTCTTATATTGGCCTCATTTAAATTTGTGTAACGAACCGGTAACTTATATTGCCCTGTTATTACAACATTTAATTTGCGGGGTAGATAAATAACTTGAACCGTTTAATTAATTGTCGGGACCCCGGTTCCGCTTAATATTGCCTAATTGCATCGCACCTTTGCCATGCCATGCATCATACATGCATCATGCCCGATCTTATGCCGTAGTATTAAATATTGCATCCGTTGTTTATTCTAGTGTTTTGGTTCTTCGCGGATAAGGCCGTTGAGTTGATGCGAGTGTCGACCCGATCTTCGGTTGAACCTTCGACAATGTTTTCAGGCGAGCATCTCCCCCTTTCTACCTATCTTACTTTTATAGTATTTATTCCCTCCTGTTGATCTACTGCTATCTGTGTTGCAATGCTCTAGTTTTCGTACCCGTGGTATCCCTTGCAGCAATATATTGCCATGGACACCTCCTATTACCTGTTGTTTGGTAGATAGTTGGACTTGCGCGTCGTAGTCGCTTGCTCAAGTGCTGTTGCGTGTCATCCAGTACCACAGTTGTTGGAGTATGGCCGCATGTTTGATGTTGGAGATGGACATGGCTTTAATTATCGTTCACTTTAATTACTGTTTAACAACTAAAATTGAAGTAAGTAAGCAGAGGCACAGGTGGGCAATAGATGTTATTTGGTTGTTAACCGTCCACTTGTGTCCCGTAGGACCCCGAGTGCTTGATACCTGTTCCTTGATTTATCGCTATCCACATCCGGAGGATTATGGGACCCCCAGCCAAAGCTTGATTCATCTTATTTCTTGGGGCCACAAACTAGTTTGAGGTTTTATTACTATCCTGTACTTATGCCATGCTTTATCGCTTTATTTACGATTGTGTGAGGAGCACTTTGTCATCGCTAGGATCGTGGCACGATTCCGGTGTCGACAAGCCCAGTTTTGGGTTCCCGATCGTTCACAGCCGTCCCCACAACCTTGAGTCCGTCTCGAGCCGGCCGGCTTCGTGGTCTACTTTAAGGGTGGCCTCAAATATTTCTGAATCCTGTGATTGCTTTGTCGTGAAGGCCTCGTTGGGTTTTGATTTGGTTTTTCCGGGGTTGATCGAGTGTGTGTTGCTATTGGTGCACCCCGGCCGGGTAAAACTTTCTGAAAGCCGTGTCCGCGGTTATGGACGACTTGGAGCACAGTATCTCGATCATAGACAACTATAACTAAAGTAGTGCTATAAATTTTACTTTTAATGAGTAGTAATCAGCTTCACCATAATGGAATGGCTAAATAAAACTGCCAACAATTGCTTGTTTTGGTTGTCGCTTGCGACCTTTGTACCTGACTAGTAAGTATTGCAACTACAACGGAATGGCTAAATAAAAGTACCAACAACTGCTGGGTTTTGGGTTATCTCATGCTATTGTATCTGACTAGTAAGTGTTGCAACTACAACGGAATGGTTAACTAAAACGGCCCACTGCTTATTTTATCAGGATGATTATCTACACCTGACTAGTAATTGCTGCAACGATAACCGAATAAATAAAACTGCCAACTGTGTGAGTTCCTCGGTTGCCTCTCTCGGTTGGTATCGAGGGGGAATACCAGAACGGGTTTGCTTGGTGTTAGAATCAGGTTGGATCGAATAGGTCTTTCTTATCCCTCTCTGATAGCCGCCAGTTGTATCGAGTCTCTTTAGGTTGTTTAGTGCATGCCGCGTTGCCGCTGCAGTTCACCATACCTATGTAGGCGAGGACCGCCAAATTATAGCCTCGCCGTGTACTGGCCTCAGTACTGACGCTCCTCTTTTTCCTTTGCCCTTTGTCGGCACCCCTTTTGTTTAAGCAGGTTTTGAGATCGACATCGTTAGCAGGGTTACCCTTCCGGCTTGGCCTGGGCAGGGTTATGGACGCCATTGGTTATTCTTCAGGGCTCTTAGCCCCATTTGCATCTTGTCCGTAGTCGGACGCTCTATCATTTTCAAGGTGATTTGGATCTTGGTTCTGTATATCTGTATTCTTGACTCATGGAGTCGTGTTGTATATATATTTGTTCTGTGGGTCCCATCGTGGACTGTTGTGTAATGTTATTACTTCGTTTTCCCCCCCGCACGAAAGTGCCTGGTGGGCACCTTTGAATCGTTTCTATGCGGGTTTGGCGAGTTTCGCTAAAACTTGCATAGGGCCGATTCTGAGGGTGTTACAGAGTGGTATCAGAGCTCAGCAGTTGCGATACCCCACAAGTTCAGCCTGTAGGATAACCTAGCTAACGGCCGCAGTAGAGTGTCAAAACTATTTTTGCAAAATCGGTTGGATAGTTCTGATTAGGTCTGATTTTTATTCCTTACCCCTCTGCTATTCTCCTCTTACCTCTACGTGTTTTGAATCCGCTCTCTTCTCCCTCTTGAGTCCAGATTCCTCGTGGTTGGGTTCGCTGCACCTTGTGGTTTCGCTTCCTCTTTTGGTAACGGTGTTGCTATATCTGGTCTTCATGCTATCCGAGGAATCCTTCGTCTGGTGGACTTCTCTTTGTTCCTTCTCGTGCCTTCCGGTGTTTCCGACGCGACGACATCATCTACGCCAGATCTGATGCAGAGTCTGCATCACCCCTTTGTTTCTGAACCTCGATTGTCGAGATCTTCAGTCTGAATTCCGAGAGTTGGTTGCATAATCCGCCTATTCGTGTGCAGAATAATGGTTTGAGTGCGGGGTGGAGTAGCTACCATACCACTACTCTTATCATTCGCTCTTGTACATTGAATATGTGAATTAATGTGATTTCACTCATTCCACGGAAGTTAGAAGTGGCCTTTATCTTTTGATACCTCTACCTCCGTCCTTTGTTTCTCCGGAGTGTTCTCTCAATGGACGCGAGCCCGACCATTGTTGGTGGTGTCGCCAATTTCAAGATGAAGAAGGGACCCTCGTTAGTGGTGTCGCGAGGATCTACACGAAGCGCGAAGGATCAGATCGCCGACCTTCTTTCCGGTACCATGAGGCGGATCTCGAGGGCGAGATCCATTGTTAGTGGTGTCGAATTGTGGCATCCCGCAAAACCACTACTAGAAAATCGCGTTGTTTTTGTGCATTGCATCGTCATGACCGCATGCTCATGTCATCATGCCACATTGCATTTGAGCATCGTCATCATCTTGCATTTTCTTGCATAAAACTATTTGCAGAAAAACCTATTTTGTTTTCTAAAACGCTCGTCTTTGTTCGAACACAAAACCCGGGTCTCCGGATTATTTTTGTTTTGTCCGCTATCGGTTTGCAAAAGCCCTGGTTAAAGTAAATAAAATATTTAATTATTTTTAGTGGGCGATCGAGCAGGCGATTCGACCCAGTCGACCACCCCCGGAATAAAATCGGTCCACCTAAACCAGCCTACCCGAATCCTAAAACTACCTAGTCCTAATATACCCACCACTCACAGCTCGCCACCTCACCCCTGGCCCCAATCCCTACCCACCGCTGCCACCTCACCAATCCCCCACTTCCTTCTCCCTCTCTCTCTTTCTCACACAGCCCCATCTACCCACCCCCACCGACACCTGGGCCCCCACCTCCCTGGACCCACTCCCCTCTCCCCACCGCTCACACTGCCGCACCGGCCCCACTCTCCAGCTCCTGCCCCAACCGGTCAACCCCACTCCTACCGGCCCCACGCCCGGCCCCACGCGCCCCACCCCGCTCTCTCCCTCTCTCCTCTCCCTCCCTTCTCCTCTCTCCCGACCCCGCTCTCTCTGCTCCCCACCTCCCGGCCACGCCTCCACCTTGCCGCCTCCTCAGTGCACCCATCTCCGCCCTCCGCCGCCTCCCTCTCCTTAGCGTCTCCCTCGCCTCCGTCCTCATGACCCCTGCCCCGCCCGCCGCCCGCTCCCCTGCGAGCTCCCTCTGCTCGCCGCCGCTTGCCTACCCCGACGGGCTCCTCCCAGGCGCCGAGCCGCCCCTCTTCCTCCCCGCACCGCCGTCCTCACCCGCTCGCCGCCGCCTCTGGCCTCCTCGTTTCCCTCTGCGGGCCGCCGCCGCCAGTCGCCTCCCTCGCCTCCGGCCTTCCTCTCCAGGCGCCGCCGTCGGCCCTGCATCCTCCTCTCGCCCCGCATCCCGCTCCTCTGCCCGCTCGCCCAGAGACCGGCGCCGCCTCCTCTCCTCCGCGTCGCCCTCGCCTTCCGCGAGCTCCGCCGCCCTCCGACCGCGGCCTCGCCCCGCCTCCGTCGGCCGACCCCGGGCCGCTCTGCGAGCCCGCCTCCAACCTCGAGCCGCCGACCGAGCACCTCCCCGCCGCTCGCGTCGGCCTCCTCCGCCGCCTCGGCCTTGCTGCAGAGTTCGCCCGCCCGCCTCTGATTCCGTCCCAGCGGCCGCCACACCGCCCAAGCTCGTCATCGACCCTCGCCAGAGTTGCCGTCTTTCGCTGCTGCCCAATTGTGCAATTCTGCTAAGGGGGTGGTGAGGATGGTGCGTGTGATCGAGTGAGGCATAGTGGATTGTCCGAAGACCCCGCATGCCTTGTACATCTCCACAAGATCGACAGCCCCGTTGGAAATCGAAGCCCGACCCCGGCGATCTCCGTCACGGAACCGCAAGGCCTTTTGGGGACGGAACCGACAAGATCTACCGCCTAACGCCTAGCTCTCCTTCATAGGACGCCAGGACACAGGTCGAAACCCGAAGGCCGAACCCCGGTGTGACAAGTACCCCTTTCCGGACGATAAGATCGCCGAGAACCCGAACGCCAAGATCTTCAATCGGATCCGAGGACACCGAGACCCCGGTACGACAAGTACTTCATCCCGAACGCCATGACCGTCGACATGACCCGAAGACCACGGATGCGCCAAGATCTATTCCGTTATCCGAGAACGCTCCCGCCGAGGCCGAACCCCAGATCCGAACCCTGTCGAACCCCGAACCCCCGGACCAAGTTCGTCGAGACCCTCTAATGTGTGAACCTTTTTCCGAGCCCTATTTTATAAATGCTAAATATGAAACTTGTTGCATATTAAATCATTCATCTCGCATGCATATTTGTGTGGTTTGGGGGCCTTATGCCGATTCACCTAAATTAAATATGGGGCCCATATGCGGGCAAATCTAGTCTTATATTGGCCTCATTTAAATTTGTGTAGCGAACCGGTAACTTATCTTGCCCTGTTATTACAACATTTAATTTGCGGGGTAGATAAATAACTTGAACCGTTTAATTAATTGTCGGGACCCCAGTTCCGCTTAATATTGCCTAATTGCATCGCACCTTTGCCATGCCATGCATCATACATGCATCATGCCCGATCTTATGCCGTAGTATTAAATATTGCATCCGTTGTTTATTCTAGTGTTTTGGTTCTTCGCGGATGTAACACCCTCAGAATCGGACCTATGCAAGTTTGAGCAAAATTCGCCAAACCCGCATAGAAACGATTCAAAGGTGCCCACCAGGCACTTTCGTGCGGGTGGGAAACGAAGTAATAACATTACACAACAGTCCTCGATGGGACCCACAGAACAGATATATATAACAGCGACTCCATGAGTCAAGAGTACAGGTATAAAATACAAAGATCCAAATCACCTTAAGAACGATATAGCGTCCAGCTACGGACAAGATGCAAATGGGGCTAAGAGCCCTGAAGAATAACCAATGGCGTCCATAACCCCGAGCCAAGCCGGAAGGGTAACCCTATAACGTCGATCCCAAAACCCGCTTAAACAAAAGGGTGCCGATAAAGGCAAAGAAAAAGAAGGAGCGTCGAGGCCAAGACACGGCGAGGCTAGAATTCGGCCCTCGCCTACATAGGTATGGTGGATCAAGCGGCGGCAAAGATGCACTAAACAACCTATAGAGACTCGATACAACCGCTTGTTATCGGAGGGGTGAGAAATGACCTAACCGGATCCAACTCAAGCTAGCACCAAACAAACCCGTCTGGTGTTTCCTCGAGACCAAACGAGGAAGTCAACCGAGGAACTCACACCGTTGGCGCTTTACTTATTCGATTATAGTTATGCACTTTACTAGACAAGTTTAGATAATCGTCGATAAAGTAAGCGTGGGCACTTTTAGTTAACCATTCCGTTATAGTGGCGGCATTTACTAGTCGATACATTTAACATGAGATAACCCATAAACCCAAAGCTTGTTGGTACTTTTATTCAGCCATTTCGTTGTAGTTGCAATACTTACTAGTCGATACAATTGTCGCGGCGACAACCATACAAGCAATTGTGGGCGTGATTAATTAGCCATTCCATTATAGTGAAGCTGATTACTAGTCATTATAAGTCAAATTTATAGCAAGAACCTTAGTTATGCTTGTCTATGATCGAGATATCATGCTCCAAGTCGTCCATATATCCGGACACGGCTTTGAAAGTTTTACCCGGCGGGTGCACCAATAGCAACACACGCCGATCAACCTCGAAAAACCAAATCAAAACCCAACGAGGCTTTCACGATGAACAATCACAGATTCAGAAATATTTCGGGGCCACCCTTAAGTAGAATCCATAGCAGTAAGCAAGCTCAGACGGCCTCAAGGTTTGGCTAGACGGCCGTGAACGATCGGGAACCCAAACTGGGCTTGTCGACACCGCGAATCGTGGTCCGATCCTAAATGATGCAGTGCTATCTGTCGCACAATTTAAATACGTAAAGTAGCATGGCATAAGTACAGGATAGTAAAAACACCTCAAACTAGTTTGTGGCCCCAAGAAATAAGATCAATCAAGCTCGCTCGGGGTCCCATATACCTCCGGATGTGGATAGCGCAAAAATCAAGGACGTATCAAGTACTCGGGGTCTTACGGGACACAAGTGGGCGTTCGGAAACCAAATATTATCTATCACCCACCGATGCCTCTGCTTATTCAATTTTAGTTGTTAAACAGAAATTAAAGTGACGATAAGTAAAACTAGAATCATCTCCAACATCAACATGCGGCAATACATCAGCAACTGTGGCATATGACGACACACATCAGCACTTGAGCAAGCAACTATGACGCGCAAGTCCAACTATCTACCAAACAACAGGTAATAGGATGTGTCCAAGGCAATATAGGGCTGCACGGTATATCACAGGTACGGAAACTAAAGCATCGCAACACAGATAGCAATAGATCAACAGGAGGGAAGTAAATACTATAAAAGTAAGATAGGTAGAAAGAGGGAGATGCTGCTTTGAAAACATTGTCGAAGGTTCAACCCGAAGGTCGGGGCGAAGCTAACATCAACTCAACGGCCTTATCCGCGAAGAAGCAAAACACTAGAAGAAACACCGGATGCAATATTTAATAATACGGCAGAAGATCGGCATGATGCATGTACGATGTATGACATGGCAAAGTGCGATGCAATTAGGTCATAAGCGGAACCGGGTCCCGACAATTACTTAAATGGTTCAAGTTATTTAGAACCCCGCAAATTAAATGTTGTTTAGCAATGCAACAGGTGGAACCGGTTCGCTACACATGTTTAAATGGGGCCAATATAAGGCTAGATTTGCCCGCATATGGGCCCCATATTTAATTATTAGGTGAATCGGCATAAGGCCCCCAAACCACATGATATGCATGCGAGATGACAAATAAATATGCAACAAGTTGTTATTATGTTATCAAATAGGGTATCGAGGAAAAGAGTCACACATTAGGGTTCGGCAGTTCTTGGGGTTCCGGGGTTCGGGGTCGGTCTCGGGGTCCAGGGTTCGACGGCCTCGGCGAGAACGTTCTCGGTCTCCGGGGTTAGGGTCTGGGCGCATCCGGGGTCTCCGGGTCATGTTGTCGGTCATGCCGTTCGAGACGAAGCACTTGTCGCGTCGGGGTCTCAGCGTCCGTGTGTCGGTCTTGTCGTTTCGTGTAGGCGTCCTCGAGGTCGATGGCGAACTTGTCCGGATCGGGTACCGGGGTCCTCGGATCCGTGAAGTAGATCTTGTCGCGCTGGCGTCGATGCTTCCGTAAGGAGAACTTGGCGATCCCGAGGGTCTTGCTGTTCGACGGGTTCGCACGCCGATCGTCTTCGGACCCGTGTAGATGGTCTTGACGTTCCGGGATCTTCGAAGTCGGGTCTTGGACCGTGTCGGCGTTCTCATGGTCATTCATCGCCGCTCCGTTGATGTACTTGTCCGCCAAATGTAGCGATTTAACTTGATAGGGTACATGTCCGTGTTGTGTTCCTGGCGGTTAACGGGTTCGGCCTTCGGTTCCGAAGCGGAGTACTTGGTGCTCCGAGAAGAAGATCTTGTCGGGAGGCCTTAACCGAGTGTTCGTGAAGAAGTCGTTAGGCGTCTTGCCACATCCGTCTATCTTGGGGATATTGTGGTTCATCAAGCTTGCCCGACACTGCCTCCATATCCACTCGATCGGCCTCTTGGGCAGAGCCTTGCGGCAGGGAGCCGGGGACGGGCGACGCTGCAGGGGCCCACTTGCGGAAACTCGCGGACGACGAGGGAGGTGAGGACAGGGCAGCTCGGGCGACCGGACCGAGGCAGAAGGAACCAAGCGACGTGGCCTAGCTCAGGAAGGAGGCCGAGAAGGCTGCCGCAGGGGGGGCGCGCTGGCGTCGGGAGGCCTCAGGCCGGCGGAGCTAGAGGGGGCAGGGAGCCGGAGACGGGCACGACGGACGCGACGAGGAGAAGGGCGGACGGCGCGGATGATGTCCGGCGGCGGCGGCGCGGCTGCAGGAGGAGAGGGGATGGCGGCGCTCGAGCGTGGGGCCGGTCGACGACGACGAGGTGGCTCCGGCGAGGCTCTGCTCGGGCGAGCACAGGAGGCGAGCTTGCGAGGAGAGGAGGAGGCGATGGGGCGAGAGGGCGGCGAGGCACGGGCGTGAGACGGCGGAGAGGAGGCTGCAGGGAGCTTGATGGAAGGGAGCACCGCCGGAGGGCGGGGCCGAGGAAGGAGGCAGGCGGAGGGGAGCAGAGAGGAGAGCAGAGGTGGGGACGGAGGAGAGGAGGAGGGTCATGGCTGGAGCCCGGTGGCGGTGGATGAGGATGGCGGCAGGGGCGCATAGAGGATGGGAAGGGGATGAGCGCGGAGGCAGAGAGGGAGGCTTGCATCGCGTGCGCGTGCGGGAGGAAGGAAGGGAGGAGGGAGAGGCGTGGACGCGTGGGGAGGGTAGGGGACAGGTGGGGTCGGGCGTGTGGGGAGGGGTCCCACGGTCAGGGGCCAGAGGGAGGTGGGGGGACCGCGTGGGCATGGACTGGTGCAGGGTGGGGCCATGCGAGTGGCCTGTGGGGTGCAAGGCAGCGTGTGTGTGAGAGGGGTTTGAGTGGGGAAGGAGAGAGAGAAAAAAAGGGGGGGATTGGGATGAGGTGGCAGTTTTAGATTGGTTAGGGGGAAGGGAGAGGGTGAGGTGGCATGCTGCCATTGGGTGGGGTGAGGTGGAGGGATGGGTTGGGGTAGACTAGTTGGTAGGAATAGGATTTAGATGGGGCTGGTTGGGGTGGGCCGATTAAATTCTGGGGTGGTCGTTCGGTCATTCGGCCCGTTCGACTGCCCCGCTAAAACAATTAATTAAATATTTATTTTCAAACAGCGCTTTTGCAATCCGACAGCGGACAAAACAAAATATTCCGGGGACCCGTTTTTCGGTGTTGAATAAGATGGGGCGTTTTAGAAAACAAAACGGGTGTTGCGAAAATAGTTTTGGCAAACAATGCATGATGATGACGATGCAATGCACAAATTCAAGGCGATTTTCTAGTAGTGGTTTTGAGGGATGCCACAATTCGACACCACTAACAATGGATCTCGCCCTCGAGATCCGCCTCGTGGTACCGGAAGGAAGGTCGGCGAACTGCGTCTTCTCGCTTCGTGTAGATCCTCGCGACACCACTAACAAGGGTTCATCTTCCATCTTGAAATCGGCGACACCACCAACAAAGGGGCGTCGTTCCTGGTCGTCGAGAGAACTCTCCGGAGAAACAAAGGACGAAGATAGAGGTATCAAACGATAAGGCCACCCCTAACTTCCGTTAGAAGAGGGAAAAATTACATTGATCCACCAGTTCGATGTACCGAGCGAACAGTAAGAGTCGGGTAGGGTGATCAGTCCATCCCGGACCCAACTATCAACTCTATACATGGGTAGGAGAATCAGGCAACTCAACTCTCGAGATTTAGGCTGAAGATCTTCATAGGCGGTATCCGAAACAAAGGGATGATGCCAGCAGAAATCGTATGAAAGACACAATGATTAGGTTCCGCGATGGTTTCGTTGGCATGAACAACACATGCTCAAGGTTAACCCCAACTTCACCAATGCTCGTCCTTCTCATATGTTTTTCAATGACACAGATATCCGGCAAGGAACACATATGGACAAAGAGCTCAAGAACAAAAGATCGGAGGAAGGGTACAACAGACAAGTTGCAGATTGATGTTCGTAGCACCTCCGTTACAAAAGGGAGAAAGCGAAACCCTGAAGGTACGACGGAAACCCAACCACGAGAAATCCTGGACTCGAAGAAAGAGAAGAGAGCGGATTCAAAACACGTAGAGGTAAGAGAGGAACAGCAGAGGGTAAGGAGTAAAATCAGACCTAACCAGAACTATCCAACCGATTTTTCAAAAATAGTTTTGACACTCTACTTCGGCCGTTAGCTAGGTTATCCTACAGGCTGGACTTGTGGGGTATCGCAATCGCCGAGCTCGATACCACTCAGAACACCCTCAGAATCGGACCTATGCAAGTTTGAGCAAAATTCGCCAAACCCGCATAGAAACGATTCAAAGGTGCCCACCAGGCACTTTCGTGCGGGTGGAAAACGAAGTAATAACATTACACAACAGTCCTCGATGGGACCCACAGAACAGATATATATAACAGCGACTCCATGAGTCAAGAATACAGGTATAAAATACAAAGATCCAAATCACCTTAAGAACGATATAGCGTCCAGCTACGGACAAGATGCAAATGGGGCTAAGAGCCCTGAAGAATAACCAATGGCGTCCATAACCCTGCCCAGGCCAAGCCGGAAGGGTAACCCTGCTAACGACGTCGATCCCAAAACCTGCTTAAACAAAAGGGGTGCCGATAAAGGGCAAAGGAAAAAGAAGGAGCGTCAGTACTGAGGCCAGTACACGGCGAGGCTAGAATTCGGCGGCCCTCGCCTACATAGGTATGGTGGACTGAAGCGGCAGCGGCAGCATGCACTAAACAACCTATAGAGACTCGATACAACTGTCGGTTATCAGAGGGGGTGAGAAATGACCTAACCGGATCCAACCTGAAGCTAGCACCAAACAAACCCGTCCTGGTGTTTCCCCCTCGAGACCAAACGAGGAAGTCAACCGAGGAACTCACACCGTTGGCAGTTTTACTTATTCAGTTATAGTTGCGGCACTTTACTAGACAAGTTTAGATAATCGTCCTGATAAAGTAAGCAGTGGGCACTTTTAGTTAACCATTCCGTTATAGTGGCAGCATTTACTAGTCAGATACATTTAACATGAGATAACCCATAAACCCAGCAGTTGTTGGTACTTTTATTCAGCCATTTCGTTGTAGTTGCAATACTTACTAGTCAGATACAATTGTCGCGAGCGACAACCATACAAGCAATTGTGGGCAGTATTAATTAGCCATTCCATTATAGTGAAGCTGATTACTAGTCATTATAAGTCAAATTTATAGCAGTAAACCTTAGTTATGCTTGTCTATGATCGAGATACTGTGCTCCAAGTCGTCCATATCCGCGGACACGGCTTTCAGAAAGTTTTACCCGGCCGGGGTGCACCAATAGCAACACACGCTCGATCAACCTCGGAAAAACCAAATCAAAACCCAACGAGGCTTTCACGGTGAACAATCACAGATTCAGAAATATTTGAGGCCACCCTTAAGTAGAATCCGCAACGGAGTAAGCAAGCTCGAGACGGCCTCAAGGTTTGGCTAGGCACGTGAACGGGGAACCCAAAGCTGGGCTTGTCGACCGCGGAATCGTGGTCCGATCCTAAGCAAGATGCTATCTGTCGCACAATTTAAATACGGAAAGTAGCATGGCATAAGTACAGGATAGTAAAAACACCTCAAACTAGTTTGTGGCCCCAAGAAATAAGACCGAATCAAGCTCTGGCTCAGGGGGGTCCCATATACCTCCCGGATGTGGATAGCGCGCAAAAATCAAGGAACAGGTATCAATTACTCGGGGTCTTACGGGACACAAGTGGGCGTTCGGAAACCAAATATTATCTATCACCCACCGATGCCTCTGCTTATTCAATTTTAGTTGTTAAACAGAAATTAAAGTGACGATAAGTAAAACTAGAATCATCTCCAACATCAGCATGCGGCAATACATCAGCAACTGTGGCATATGACGACACACATCAACACTTGAGCAAGCAACTACGACGCGCAAGTCCAACTATCTACCAAACAACAGGTAATAGGATGTGTCCAAGGCAATATAGGGCTGCACGGTATATCACAGGTACGGAAACTAAAGCATCGCAACACAGATAGCAATAGATCAACAGGAGGGAAGTAAATACTATAAAAGTAAGATAGGTAGAAAGGGGGAGATGCTCGCCTGAAAACATTGTCGAAGGTTCAACCCGAAGGTCGGGGCGAAGCTCACATCAACTCAACGGCCTTATCCGCGAAGAAGCAAAACACTAGAAGAAACACCGGATGCAATATTTAATAATACGGCAGAAGATCGGCATGATGCATGTACGATGTATGACATGGCAAAGGTGCGATGCAATTAGGTCATATTAAGCGGAACCGGGGTCCCGACAATTACTTAAATGGTTCAAGTTATTTAGAACCCCGCAAATTAAATGTTGTTTAGCAATGCAACAGGTGGAACCGGTTCGCTACACATGTTTAAATGGGGCCAATATAAGGCTAGATTTGCCCGCATATGGGCCCCATATTTAATTATTAGGTGAATCGGCATAAGGCCCCCAAACCACATGATATGCATGCGAGATGACAAATAAATATGCAACAAGTTGTTATTATGTTATCAAATAGGGTATCGAGGAAAAGAGTCACACATTAGGGTTCGGCAGTTCTTGGGGTTCCGGGGTTCGGGGTCGGTCTCGGGGTCCAGGGTTCGACGGCCTCGGCGAGAACGTTCTCGGTCTCCGGGGTTAGGGTGCAGGCGCATCCGGGTCTCCGGTCATGTTGTCGGTCATGGCGTTCGAGACGAAGCACTTGTCGTCGGGGTCTCGGCGTCCGTGTGTCGGTCTTGTCGTTTCGTGTAGGCGTCCTCGAGGTCGATGGCGAACTTGTCCGGATCGGTACCGGGTCCTCGGATCCGTGAAGTAGATCTTGTCGCGGGCGCCGATGCTTCCAGTGGAGAACTTGGCGATCCCGAGGGTCTTCTGTTCGACGGGGTTCGCACGCGGGATCGGTCTTGGACCCGTGTAGATGGTCTTGACGTTCCGGGATCTTCGAGTCGGGGTCTTGGACCGTGTCGGCGTTCTCATGGTCATTCATCGCCGCTCCGTTGATGTACTTGTCCGCCAAATGTAGCCGATTTAACTTGATAGGGTACATGTCCGTGTTGTGTTCTGGCGGTTAACGGTTCGCCTTCGGTTCGGCGGAGTACTTGGTGCTCGAGAAGAAGATCTTGTCGGGAGGCCTTAACCGAGTGTTCGTGAAGAAGTCGTTAGGCGTCTTGCCACATCCGTCTATCTTGGGGATATTGTGGTCCATCAAGCCCAATGCGGACACCCGCCTCCATATCCACTCGATCGGCCTCTTGGGCGAGCCTTGCGGCGAGCCGGGGGCGGGCGGCAGCTGCGAGGCCACTTGGAAACTCACGGACGGCGAGGAGGTGAGGCAGGCAGCTCGGGCGGCCGGACGGCGAAGGAACCAAGCGGCGTGGCCTAGCTCGGGAAGGAGGCCGAAAGGCTGCCGCGTGCGCTGGCGTCGGGAGGCCTCAGGCCGGCGGAGCTAGAGGGGGCAGGGAGCCGGAGACGGGCACGACGGACGCGACGAGGAGAAGGGCGGACGGCGCGGATGATGTCCGGCGGCGGCGCGGCTCGGCCCGCGGGAGGAGAGGGGATGGCGCTTCGGCGTGGGGCGACGGCAGCGAGGTGGCTCCGGCGAGCTGCTCGGCGAGCACGGGAGGCGAGCTTGCGGAGAACGGAGGCGATGGGCGAGGCGGCGGCGGGGAGGCAGCGGCGGAGCGGAGAAGGCTGCAGGAGCGTGATGGAAGGGAGCACCGCCGGAGGGCGGGGCCGAGGAAGGGAGGCACGGGCCGGAGGAGGGAGGCGAGAGGTGGGGGCCCGGAGGAGAGGAGGAGGCAGGCGCAGCCGGTGGCGGTGGATGAGGCACGGCGCAAAGAGGATGGGAAGGGGATGGCCTTGAGGCGAGAGGGAGGCTTGCATCAGCGTCGCGTGCGGGAGGAAGGAAGGGAGGAGGAGAGGCGTGGGACGTGGGAGGGTAGGGACAAGTGGGGTCGGGCGTGTGGGGAGGGTCCCACGGTCAGGGGCCAGAGGGAGGTGGGGTGACCGCGTGGGCCATGATGGGTGGTGCAGGGTGGGGCCCTTGAGTGGCACTGGTGCAGTCGTGCAAGGCGTGTGTGTGAGGGGGGTTGGAGGGGGGAAGGAGAGAGAGAAAAAAAGGGGGGGATTGGGATGAGGTGGCAGTTTTAGATTGGTTAGGGGGAAGGGAGAGGGTGAGGTGGCATGCTGCCATTGGGTGGGGTGAGGTGGAGGGATGGGTTGGGGTAGACTAGTTGGTAGGAATAGGATTTAGATGGGGCTGGTTGGGGTGGGCCGATTAAATTCTGGGGTGGTCGTTCGGTCATTCGGCCCGTTCGACTGCCCCGCTAAAACAATTAATTAAATATTTATTTTCAAGCAGCGCTTTTGCAATCCGACAGCGGACAAAACAAAATATTCCGGGGACCCGGTTTTCGGTGTTGAATAAGATGGGGCGTTTTAGAAAACAAAACGGGTGTTGCGAAAATAGTTTTGGCAAACAATGCATGATGATGACGATGCAATGCACAAATTCAAGGCGATTTTCTAGTAGTGGTTTTGCGGGATGCCACAGCGGATAAGACCGTTGAGTTGATGCGAGTGTCGACCCGATCTTCGGTTGAACCTTCGACAATGTTTTCAGGCGAGCATCTCCCCCTTTCTACCTATCTTACTTTTATAGTATTTATTTCCTCCTGTTGATCTACTGCTATCTGTGTTGCGATGCTCTAGTTTTCGTACCCGTGGTATCCCTTGCAGCCTTATATTGCCTTGGACACCTCCTATTACCTGTTGTTTGGTAGATAGTTGGACTTGCGCGTCGTAGTCGCTTGCTCAAGTGCTGTTGCGTGTCATCCAGTACCACAGTTGTTGGAGTATGGCCGCATGTTTGATGTTGGAGATGGACATGGCTTTAATTATCGTTCACTTTAATTATTGTTTAACAACTAAAATTGAAGTAAGTAAGCAGAGGCACAGGTGGGCAATAGATGTTATTTGGTTGTTAACCGTCCACTTGTGTCCCGTAGGACCCCGAGTGCTTGATACCTGTTCCTTGATTTATCGCGCTATCCACATCCGGGAGGATTATGGGACCCCCTTGAGCCAGAGCTTGATTCAGTCTTATTTCTTGGGGCCACAAACTAGTTTGAGGTTTTATTACTATCCTGTACTTATGCCATGCTTTACTGCTTTATTTACGATTGTGCGAGGAGCACACTGTACTGTTTAGGATCGTGGCACGATTCCGCGGTGTCGACAAGCCCAGTTTTGGGTTCCTAGTCGTTCACAGCCGTCCCCACAACCTTGAGTCCGTCTCGGAGCCGGCCGGCTTCATATGGTCTACTTTAAGGTGGCCTCAAATATTTCTCAATCTCGTGATTGCTTTGTCGTGAAGGCCTCGTTGGGTTTTGATTTGGTTTTCCGAGGTTGATCGAGTGTGTTGCTATTGGTGCACCCCGGGTAAAACTTTCAAAGCCGTGTCCGCGGTTATGGACGACTTGGAGCATGATATCTCGATCATAGACAACTATAACTAAAGTAGTGCTATAAATTTGACTTTATAATGACTAGTAATCACTTCACCATAATGGAATGGCTAAATAAACTGCCAACAATTGCTTGTTTTGGTTGTCGCCATACCTTTGTACCTGACTAGTAAGTATTGCAACTACAACGGAATGGCTAAATAAAAGTACCAACAACTGCTGGGTTTTGGGTTATCTCATGCTATTGTATCTGACTAGTAAGTGTTGCAACTACAACGGAATGGTTAACTAAAACGGCCCACTGCTTATTTTATCAGGATGATTATCTACACCTGACTAGTAATTGTTGCAACGATAACCGAATAAATAAAACTGCCAACTGTGTGAGTTCCTCGGTTGCCTCTCTCGGTTGGTATCGAGGGGGAATACCAGAACGGGTTTGCTTGGTGTTAGAATCAGGTTGTTATCGAATAGGTCTTTCTTATCCCTCTCTGATAGTCGCCAGTTGTATCGAGTCTCTTTAGGTTGTTTAGTGCATGCCGCGCTGCCGCTGCAGTCCACCATACCTATGTAGGCGAGGACCGCCGAATTCTAGCCTCGCTGCATCTTGGCCTCAAGATCGACGCCTCTTTTTCCTTTGCCCTTTATGCACCCCTTTTGTTTAAGCGGTTACGAGATCGACGTCGTTAGCGTGGTTACCCTTCCGCCTTGGCTCAGGGGTTATGGACGCCATTGGTTATTCTTCAGGGCTCTTAGCCCCATTTGCATCTTGTCCGTAGTCGGACGCTCTATCATTTTCAAGGTGATTTGGATCTTGGTTCTGTATATCTGTATTCTTGACTCATGGAGTCGTGTTGTATATATATTTGTTCTGTGGGTCCCATCATGGACTGTTGTGTAATGTTATTACTTCGTTTTCCACCCGCACGAAAGTGTCTGGTGGGCACCTTTGAATCGTTTCTATGCGGGTTTGGCGAGTTTCGCTAAAACTTGCATAGGGACTATTCTGAGGGTGTTACAACAACCCACCTGGACTCGCTCGAGACGGTGCCGCCGCTCCCCATTCCCAGCCTCGATGCTTATCCCGTTGAGAGAGGAGGGAGGGGATCACACAGAGGTGAGTGGATAGGGTTGAGGGTTTTAAATGCAAAAGTGCGCATTTTGTGGATTGTGGGTTTATTCAAGTATTTTTGAGGGGCCGAAGTGCAAAGAGGCACGACGGACGAAAATCCAGGAAAACAAAAACCATCTTAACAAAAATTATATAGTAAAGATGATTTAAAAACCACCACAGGCTTTGAACCATGAGGCAAAGACTTCCACACCAAGAGAGAGAGTTCTCTTCGGCCTTTATCAGACCCACAAGCCCCGAATTGACGGCCGCCATTGCATCTCCCAGACCATGAACCCACTGGATTGAACTGCCCACCTGGCTCCAGCATTCCACTCAAAAAAAAAAACCTGGCTCCAGCATCGTCAATCAACTTGTCAAACAAGCAGAAGACTCTTCGTTCCCGTTCCACTGACATGGGGACCCAAATAAGCACTTTAAGTATCACCACCGCTCGAAAAAAAAGACTCGGCCGCAAAAACATTTATTTTCTTTCTTCTTCCCCACTCCGCGCTGATTCTCAGAGCAGTACTTTGCAAGCGTAAACCCCTCCTAGAACCCTAATCCCCTCTCCGCCTCCGCTTCGTCCATGGATTCCTCGGCGCGATCGGGCGCCGGCGGTACCACGGCGTACTCCACCCCCCGCGCCTGGATTGTTGCGGGCGTCGCCGTCGCCGGTGTCATCGTCCTCGCGGAGGCCGCGCGCCGCCGCCGGAGGTGGCTGCGCGGCAAGTCCACCACTCCGCCCCCCGACTCTGGAGCCTTCTGCGACAGCCTCGAGCTCACCCCGCCGCCGCAGGCGCCGCCTCCCGCCGCGCGACAGCAGCTCTCGGACCTCACCTTCGCGGTCAGCGACAAGTGAGCCTTTTTATGCTTCCTGTTCTGCTTCGCTGTTCGGCGGGATCATGGGTTTACTGCATTGGTTTTGATCCCCTTTTTATTGTGTTTTTAGCTTCGAGATCGAGGGCCATGTAGCCGGCTTTGGGAACCCGGACTGGAAGAAGACGCACACAGCATCGAGCCGCACGGCGGTGGCCGTCACGAACCTGCTGAAGCAGGGGGCTACCTGCGTCGGCAGGACAGTCATGGATGAACTCGGCTTTGGGTTCGTACTTGCTTTATTACCTCAAATTTGATAGATTTTGCTTGACTGGAATGACTAGTACTGTGCAGACTCGTTGGTGTCAGGTTACTGAGTGTCGTTGTGACTATTTTAGAGACCTATAGATGTGAGCTTATGATGTATATATGATTTGGAAACTGGAAGGGGAAGGTCAACAAATGGTGAAGTGTGCAGGATCATGAGTTTGAAGACTATCCTGCTCCCAGCAAAAAATTAAAAGAAAACTGATCTCTCTTGTTCCCCGTTTCATTCTGCCCTGTTTCTTAATTCAGTAAAAAGTAAAGGCTTCGATAATTGGAAATGCAACCCAAAATTTATGCATTCTCATCTGCATTATTTCAAATAGAAAACAAATCGTTCAGTTTGCCGCATGCTCAGGCAATTCCCCCAAAGTCATTCTAAAATGCACTGTCGTGTAATTATACAATTCAAGTGTCTTGCAGTGTCCTGATCCTTACAAATTTTTGATTTTGCATAGGGGTTTGCGCAGAAAATGATAGAAATATAATTGTTTTACAAAAATTGCTGGTTCAGGGTGACTTTTGTAGATAATGTTGAGGTGGGATTATTCGGTTGAAAAAAAAAGGGCAAGCCATTGATGTTCACTTGAGGTGTGCTTGTTTAAGTCTGTATATTTGGAAACTTGATGCGAGTAAATGGAACTCAAGGAGGAAGCACATAACTGGCTCAAACTGCGTGGAGCCTTATTTGCTATTGATTGAAGTGTTGGAATAGGTGTATGATGTTTGTAAAATGGGCACAAGGGTGTTCACTGTGACAATTTTAAGCTTCAGCGGATGGAAGATAGATTCATTTTGGACAGTCAACCCTGTGTCCATTTGGTTGATGGCCAGCTGATGGTAGCAAAGATAGCAAAGTTGCTTACCTATTGGGGGCATCGTTGAAATAATTCTCAAGTTGACTGTTTGAGTCATAGTAAATCATGTTCTATTTTATGTGTAAGTTTTGCATCACCTATAGTTAGGGGAAATCCACTTTGGCTCTTAGGTGTAGATGCACCCATTGTCTAAATACCTATTTTAAAATATCAAAAGTTTTCAAAAAAAATTCCCGTGTATGCTCGGACATTTTATGTTTCCACACATTGGTGCAAAAGAACATTTTTTGTGGCTTAGGGAAAAAAGACAATTTTCAATGCTCTAATATGACTATTCACAAGACATTTTTTGTTTTTGTGCACAAGCCACAAAAAGTGTTCTTTCTTTGTGAAACTTTGTGTGCCAACATAGAATGTTTGGATGTATACATGAAATTTTCGTTCGGTACTTTTTGAAATTTTGAAATGCGTTTTTTATATATTTTTCATAATGGGTGCATTTACACCTATGAGCCAAGACACCACCTCCGTCAGTTAGTCTTTTTCTAGTCATTTAGTTAAGATTTACAATGGACGTGCTTAAATCATTAGAAAGATTCTTGTCGTTTTAGTCATTAACAAGCCACAGGCTTCAGTTAAAACTCACCAGACATCTATCTATAGAATTTCTGCATTAGATCGATGAAGAATTCTGACACTACATTGTTTAACATGTTTTTACAGTGTTACTGGAGAAAATTTACACTGCGGAACACCAATTAACCCAGCATCTCCATCAGTTGTCCCTGGAGGGTCTTGCAGTGGCTCAGCTGTCGCAGTTTCTGCACACCTTGTCGACTTTGCTCTTGGTATTTATTAGAAGGCTTTTACTCACTTACGATTTCCTTGGCTTGTATTTTTACTTATCCATGTAATGGAACTTTTTTCCGTGATATGCTTTTGTTTCTTCATAAAAACGCGCAATCTTCATATGTGATAATGCCTCTGGCATCTGTTGTTGTACTCAATTGTCTTTTCTGGAAGGCACACATGTTTTCAAAAACTTAACTTTGACCAACGGTAATTCCAACTACCATTTGAATTATTTGATACAAAATCTATATCATTAAAAGGCGTTTTTAATTTGAATCCAATGCTATCAATTTTTTATCACTCTATCAAAATATTGTGGATCAGATTCCTGGTCAAAGATAAATCTTGGAAACCTTTAGGCCTTACAAAAATTGGATTGGATGGAGTACTTGTCCAGAATGGCCCCGCTTGATGGTAAAACCAAAACAAATTATTTTTATGTTGCTTATGTTTAGTTCTTTCATCTTTGTGATATATTAACTCTCTCTTATGTTTGTTCCTTTTATACATTGTGATACTTTTATTCTGCATGATCATTTTAGTACTGCTTCAACCACTACACATTTTCTCCTTTACTCCATGGATACATTCTTGATGCAAACTCAGCTTGGTTATTATGCATGTTTGGCTCTTTTAGATATCCGTTCATATTCCACATGCAAACTGGCCTGATAAGCACTGAAACTCTAGGTACTGATACAACTGGTGATTTGAGAATTCCAGCATCATTCTGTGGTGTACTTTGTTTCCGGCCTTCTCATGGGGTTGTGTCTGCTCTTGGGACCTTACCAAATTCACAAAGTCTAGATACTATTGGTACTTTCTTACCTTTATTAGTTAGTTATGTTTTATTGTTTATTACTTACGTATATTTAATTATTTGTGTGTCCTATAGCAGAACTTATGTAACAAACAAGGATAAGCACTGCTGTAAAATATATGACCAGACAACTAGTATTGTTTTTTGAGCTGAAAACTGTAGGGGAGGCTCCGACAGTATTATTAAAGAGAAAAAATATTTACAAGAGAGGGGAATGTACAAGAGGGCTTAGCCCAGGGCATAGCCCAAAGAGAGTTACAAAGCGTCTAGCCAGGCTACAAGATAGGATTTCAGATCATCCTTCATTCTGTAAGAGAGAAGGAAGAGGTCTCTTTTATAAAAGAAAAAGACCAAGCGCTAATAGAGGGAGTGACATTATAAAAAATAAGGGCATTCCTTCAACTAGTATTGTTCATAAACTAATGAAAATCATTCTGATGCAAACCTCATCATTCACGTTGAACTGTTTTGTGTGAGAATAGAACACCCATTATTTTGAGGGTTCTCAAACTATAAATGATATAGAGGGTTAACATTATGATTACTGCTGCATCTTTGCAAAGTACAATGGTGTGCCTAGAGATTAGAAGACCAACCTCCACTAAGAGCTAAGATACCTTTCATTGCATGCTTTGTTTTCTCCAGTGGACATCCATCTAGACTGTTTCTTATTCCACTGGCTTTCTGATCCTTGTTAGGATGGCTTGCACGAGATCCTCGTATTCTGCATCGTGTTGGAGATGTTCTTTTACCTGCTGCTGCAGGCGGACTTAAGGGGAAAAAGCAGTTGGTTTTTGCTGATGATTGCTTTGAGTCTCTACAGGTTCCCAACCATAAAACTGTGGATGTCATAGAGAGTGCTGTCCATGCATTACCTGGATGTAAGCCATACTGATGTCTCTTTTTCTTGAACACATCTATGATTAGTTTAATTTATTTTATGCAACCAGATGTGAGACATTCAACTCCACATATATACTGCAGATCAGCCATCTAAGCACATCAATATTGGCCAGTATATCATTTCAAATGTTCCTAGCCTGAAGGAGTTCTGTGAACCTTCTACAAAGCTGCAAGAAGGAAATTCGGCCTTGAAAGCTCTCTGCACGGTTATGCTGTTATTACAGAGGTTTGTTTTCAATAATTCTTGTTCTCTGGTAGAATCAACTGATGAAACACCAAAAGGTATTCTGGAAAATGATAGAAAGCATAGATAGGAGCTTGAAGGATTAAACATTTCTTATCAAGAATGTGTATTACACCAATGCCAGTAATGATGTAGTGCTGTGCCATGTATCAATGTTTGTTGAATCACTGGTCATACTAGTATCCTCTCTGTGGCCTGAATGTAAACAGACCAAAGTATTAAATTCTTCGACATACCAAGTTGCGTAGGTATTTATGATAGAAGTGCTAGTTTTATTGGTTCATCCTGTGTTAAATGAGTAAGCTATCGGTTTCAAGCTGGTCATGACCACTATGTATGCTAGTTGGATTGTACCTTATGCATTCAATCTTTGGTTGCGCGATCCTAGAAAGAATAATTACCTTAGTTTCTGAATTCTTGTCTTCCTGGCTTGCTGGTTTAGATCTACTGGAGTGGGTCATAGTTCATTGATGCTTTTCTATGAGATTAACAGCAAATGTTCTGTTGCTGTTGAGCGGACTGTCCACTCCGTGTTCACCATCTATCACTAGCTATCAATTTCCAGCAAGCGGCTTAAATTTTCTTGGATACATGCACAATGTTCAATGATTTGATGCAGTAAAAACAGATGATTAGTTTTTTTGCCATCTACTGTTCTTTTAGTATTGTACTCTTTGCTTAATTGCTTATGAACATGAACTAATCACGTTAAAATTTCTCTGTCAATCAACTATTCAGATATGAATTCAAAGCAAACCATGAGGATTGGGTTAACACTGTAAAACCCAAGCTTGGTCTTGAAATCACTACTCGTGTGCTACAAGCTGTAAATTTCAGAGACGATAACATCAAATCTCTGTACATTGTACGAAGTGAATGGCGATCTGCACTCAAGAATCTTCTAAAGGTATTCTGCCACTGGACTCCTTAGTTGTGGCTTGAGACTGTTTGACTACTTCCTTACTTCTATATTTTACTAGTTCTCATGGTTGCAATACAGGTACTCAGCTATGCTTATTTTATAGGTCCTTTGTTGTAAGGAGCTAACTTGTAGATCATACTGCGGTAATTAGTGACTATGGGAGTTATTTTGTTTGGTAGTTGGACAGCAAAAACCGGTCCTTACTCGACTAAACAGACACTGGAATTTTGCTCCTGGTAGCATTGTTCAAAGAAGAACAAACTGTCACTCCAGGGAATAAATTTCCACCCACAGGAGTCGGACCACGGTGGGCGGTTTTAAAACAACCTGTTCTTACATGGTATGGGTTATGTGAAGAAGGAACTGCTATAGAATCCTTCTATGTTAGTTCGGAAAAGGGAAACACTGGAATTGTGCATAACTTAATTTGGTTATAACCATTTCTTCACATGATAAAGCATTAATTTCTTGCATGAAATGCCATTTACCACACATTGTGTCACCATAAGCCTTCATGGTAAATTTAATTCAACATTATTTCTTTCCAAAAGTTTGCCATTGGCCTGAACTAAGTGTTCGCGATTTTTTGTCGCTTACTTTTTCTTTCACGTGTTGCCCTTCAGGACACTGGAATTTTAGTACTGCCAACCATAGCTGGATATCCTTTAAAAAGAAACTCCAAACAGAGACTATCATCTGAATTTGAAGATAAAATGTATGCATTTGTCAGCATTGCTGCACTTTCAGGCTGTTGCCAGGTACTTTATTTAACTTCTTTCAGGTAGTTCTTTTGTTTCCGTATAAAATTATGACTCCTTTTGCTTTTACAGGCCACTGTTCCCTTGGGAAATCACAATGATCATCCAATATCTCTTTCATTTGTAGCAGCTCACGGATCAGACAAGTTCCTTCTTCGTGCTATATTGGAAATGTATTCTACCATCCAGGAACAAGTAGTTTCGGCATCAAAGTTGGCACCCCTGCCAGTTATCAACTGTGATGTTGATGCATCAGAGCTGTTGAAGGAAAAGGTATATCTCTTTCATTTGTAGCAGCATATGGATCAGATGAATTCATTCTTCATGCTACCTTGGATATGCATTTTTCCCTTTCAAGAAAACACAATTAGGTATCCAGGTTGGTACTCTCACCAGCAACCGGTGGTGATGTTGATGTGTCATGGCTGCTAAAAAGTTTTTCTTACGAATGTTATGTTGACCTTGGTAGCTAGGTGTGTGTGTGTGTGGGGGGGGGGGGGGGGGCAATGACCAAGCGGGAAAGATAAAACTTTATTCTAGGATAAACTAAGCATGTCAGCTCATCACACCAGAGCACCAAAACCAACCAATTATTACCAACTCATCATCATCATCTACAAGTTTCTTGGCCTATGTCCAAGAAGCAGCAAACGAGGCCTGGGCGATGCACAGTGCAAAGTACATCCACTTTCTTACCATCTCCTATACCCAAATTACTTGCCTTCTCCCTCACTGCTAACATTAGTGGCAATTGCATCGCCCTGGCGATCCACCTGGCATCTGCAGGGTTACTCTATATGACCTGATTTCTGTATCAGTCTCTGTTGTTGCTACTTGTTGGAAATAATCCAAGTTTATGTGGTATTTCTGGGAAGTTGAGTGAGATATGTGTACGATTCTGTTAGGTGTGCCTGTTTTCTGTCTTGTCATACACACCCAAGTTTAGCAATTAATGAGTCTCGGTAGTTTTTGGTCCTGTATCCTTCCTCCCGAGTGTGAGTCTGTAACTGTGAGTCTACCAAGCACTGGAAAATCAAGACATTTTTCTAGCTTTCATGTGTTCAATCTTGGGTAAAACTCAACAGTTTTAATGTTAAAAGTTGACCATTACTCTGTTCCAGGCTGATTGCAAATTTAATATTCCATTCTAATTTTAAGTCTATGTCTCTCTCCCTCAGAATGTTTTTTGCTCCCCCCTTTTATGCTGAGAAATAAAAGCAACCAATAATGGTTAATTTTTCCTCTGAAAATAATGTTTTTTTGGACTTTCCTCTTCTATGCCAAGATAAATTTAAAACATAAGAACTACTTTTTAAGTAAAAATATTTTGTATTTTGTTTGATTTTGTCATGTTTGTAGCTTGCGCCTACAAATTAGTTTTCTGTACTTTACAGGGAAACAATTCGTTCAAAAGAAAACAATGGAGCAAGGCGATTGAATTCTATTCTGAGGCAATTGAATTGAATGGCACAAATGCGACATACTATTGCAATAGAGCAGCTGCTTATCTGGAACTTGGCCGGTATACTTCCTATAATTCACTTTGAGCACAGTTGTCTGAAATCAGCACTTTAAGCTATGTATATTGAATCTCTTATGCAGTTTCAAGCAAGCTGAGGCAGATTGTGACCAGGCCTTATTGTTGGATAAAAAGGTAAGTGACTTTTTGTTAGTCTCTTGCCTTTGTTCATCTTTACATACTATTACTACTGTCTTCTGCTATTATGGCAACATCAGAAATTCACAATTCTTATCTTTTTATGCCGTCATTGGCTCAGAATGTCAAAGCATATCTACGACGAGGTGCCGCAAAAGAAGGGGTATTGAATCACCAAGAAGCTCTCCAAGGTTTGTCAATTATCTCTCATGGACTTACTTGTTACTGTTATATCTAGAACGAAAATGTGGATCTTTCCTGATATTCGTTCTGGTCTGTAATAACTCACCCCCAGTAAAGCTGGACAAGGGCTGAAGCCAGCTTACTGGCAAGTGTGGCTAGCTAGGCTTAACGTTGAGTTGACTGGTTGTAGTACTTGCTTTTTGAGGAGCGAGCCAAGAGCAGAGTGATTTTATTGTACTAGATGATCTGTCGAACTAGTTGGCAGCAGAAGCAGAACATCTCTTTCTGCATCGTTTTTCTCAGATAATCTTTGTAAGATAGTCTCATTGCATCACCTGTTGCGTGTACAGATTTCCGGCGTGCTCTTGCTTTGGAGCCGCAGAACAAAGCAGCCCTTGCAGCAGAGCGGAGACTACAGAAACATCTCAGGTGATGCAAGAGGAGGAGCTCGAACCTCCAACTTGTGAATTTTTGGGAGAAGCTGAACGCAGTTTTGATCAATGTACTTGTGAAGGAAGCCCCTCTGCTCGGTGAGGGAAGAACTGTTCGGGAGCCGTTGTAACACTTGTTGTTACTCAATTCGTAAATTGAAAATTTTGTCATGAATTCGCCAAGATATTGGCGTCTTGTGATGGCAGCAGAAGCTGGCACGTTGAAATATTGCTAGGCCTGTTTTGACAAGCAAGTGTTTGGTTGAGGTTGTAAAACTTGCTTGCTGCCATCCAATACGGCAACCGGGCAACGTGTGATAACGGTATCACACGAGAGCCTTCCGAATTCTAGTGCAGCGAATAAGACTAGTGTGGTTTTGTGGTGGCCTATGCACAGAAGTTCCATGTAGTGCCACGAAATATAAAAATCCAAAAGAACTGGCCGACTCAATTTGTACCGCTCAATCCACCGTCGTGTACCTCGTGATGGTGCCCGCCACATTTGTCCCTAGAAACGTGACCACAGAAGAAGAGGATAAGTTTTACAGGCTCACAGAACACGTAGAGCCGCGAACGCATGAACCACGATTTTCCCCGGCGGAGAGCCCGACCGGGTACCACCAGGTAACCGAAACTGCACCGATGAATCGCCCAACACGTAGCCGGCGCTGGACGGCGACCACCAGTTTGTCCCATCCTTCCTCCGCGCGCGACCTGCGTGTTTCTGCGGCTCATCAGCCGTTTGGATAAGTGAGTGAGCAAGTGCCTTCGATTCTTGCACAGTGCCTTCCCCCACTGATCACTTGATCTGGGCTCTGTCTTCTATCCATCGAATGGAGACGCAGCAGCGGCAGCGCCGGCACCAGCTCCGGACGCCCATGGACCCGCTCCTGTCCCTCGCCGGAAGCCTCCTCTCGGCTATCTCGCCATCCTCGTCCACCGAGCAGGCCGCAGCCACCTCCACGATACTGCTCCTGCCGCTCCCAGTGGCCGCGGCGCGCGCGCTGTCCGTGCTCCGCCGGCTCGCGCTGCTCGCCACGCAAGCCTTCATCTCCGTCTTCTTCGCGTTCCTCTCCGCGCTCTCTCCCCCGCCGCCTCCGCCTCCACCCTCGCTCGCGCCCTCGTTGCCGCCGCCGCCTAGAGGGGACCAGCAGGGGTCGTCGGCCGCGTCCACCAGCGTGGGGCGCGCGCTCGGGCACGTGCTCTGGGTGGCGTCCCGACTCCCCGTGGCCTCCCGCAAGTACGAGCTCGTGCGGGGGCTCGCGGAGCGCCTCCTCGACGACGACAAAGTCAGCGCACGGGTCGCCGCCGTGAGCCGCGCCGCGCTCTCTGGGGCGTTCGAGCGCACGCTGCGGCAGCTCGAGGCGTCGGCGGCGGGAGGGGACTGGCCCGCGATGGAGCTGGCCGCGCGCGCGGTGAGGACGGGCATCCGGTGGTGGAAGCCGACCGAGGCCGTCATCGCCCCGCTGGAAGGCGAAGCGTTCGGTGGCCCCGCGGCCGAGAAGCTCGCCGCCGAGCTGCTGTGGCTCGCGCAGAAGATGGCCGCGTGCGGGGCGGCGCGCGAGGCCACCGTGCAGTTCGGCGCCGCGCCGCGTCTTGGCAGCCGCGCGCTCGTCGCCGAGCCCACGCTCCAGGTCGCGCTGCTCCGGCTAGCAGGTAGGAGTACGTTATACCTCGTACGTAGGTGCAAAACCCACGGGCCCAGGTGGCACATCCATTTCGATCAGCTCACCGTTCGATCGCTATTTTTTTTTTTGCAGTGTTCCTGTTCAGGCACGCCAACTCGGCGGAGTTCGAGCAGCACTCCGGCGACAAAGCCGCCGTGGCGGAGCAGCGGATGGCGATGCTGCGGTCGTGGCTGCCGCTGCTGTGCCGGGGCAGCAACGGGACGGACGCGCCGGTGCTGAGCGGCAGGGAGAGGGCGGAGATGGTGAACGTGCTGGAGGAGCTGATCGAGAAGCTGCGGTGGGAGCAGCAGGAGGAGGCTCTGGCGCTGTGGCTGCACCACTTCGCCGCCTGCCCGGACACCGACTGGCCCAACCTCGAGCGCTGCTACACGCGATGGTACGCCGAGTCGCGCAAGCTCCTCGCGTAAACCAGCAGCACCACGCAGGTCGGAGCATTTTTGGCTGGCGCTCAAGTGTGTATTGTGATTCACTTAGTGCATATAAGATATTTTAGAAGTCAAACGATGCAGAGACAAAGTATGTAGACAAAAATATCAACATCTAGTCTAGAATACAAAATCAATATCATTGGATTCATCGTAATGTATATTTCATATGGTACACATTTGATATTGTAGATATAGATAATTTTCTTACTAAACTTGGTCAAAAGCTGATAACGTTTAGAAAAACTTGTATGCACTATATTCCGGCAAGTAGGTACGAGTAGTATTTACAGAATGGGAAGTATATAGTGGGATTAAATGATTCCGAACCTGTGGAAATTGTTAGTTATAGTAACAAGAATTTAGTTCAATGTGAAGTATATAGTGGAATTAAATGATTCCGAACCTGTGGAAATTGTTAGTTATGGTAACAAGAATTTAGTTCACTATTTGTGAAACGTTTAATTACTCAAATGTATCAGCATAATTTTTGGATTAACTCTGGCCCCAATCATTAGATTGGGGTGGTTGCTTGCTGACCCATACCAGATGGTTCCAGCAACTACAACAATCACCAGAAACTCGTTTTGGCTCCAGAGCTGAACAATCATCAGACTTACGTACTTGTGTATTCTGCATTTTGTTTGCTCATAGACTGCAATTTTGAAACCCTGTCTCGTGAGGAATAGTAGAACCAGATATTTTGCTGTTACTCTAAGTAACAAACTGAACCAGTCAGACTGAATAAATCGCTTATCAATGACGAACAAGTTGATAAGAATTATGCATGGATGCTGCTCATTTACTGAATCATCACAAGGGCAGACAAAGTTCAAACTCCTAGTTCTAAAGACTGGTTGTAGCGTGAAATACATCAGGGTTTTCTCCTCCAAGAATATGGATCTGGGCAACAGATATTCAGGACAAGGTTACTAAGGCAACAGTACTGGGGTAGGTGTTTATTCTAATGGTGATGTTACAACAGCTAATAAAGCCAGTTACAATGATCACTCTACTGTACATATATCCCTGCGGACAAAAAAGTTACAATTTCACCTTAGTTCATTCGTGGAGTTTGTCCTTCCGATAGTGCTCGGTTCTCCGATCGACACGGATGCTAATGATTTGGAGGCCCAAGCGGTGGCACTCCTTGCTCCCTCCTGTAAATTCCCTCGCTTCGAAGGGTATAGCCTGTTGAATTTCTGCCTTGCTTGCTCAAGGTAGGTGAAGAAATACTCATGCACACCCATCAAGTTGGCAAAAAGAGTGTGTCTCCTCCATGCCCATTTTGCTGCGCAAATTATCTTCGGGAATAGAAAATACAGCAACCGCAGGATCACAAAACAGGTTGCCAATGCTAGATAGGTATCCTGCTGCAGTATATTTTCTGGTGAACGCGCCCACCAGAATGGACAATTTTCCAGTTCAACATCCTTTTTAGGCTCAATTTCATCTAATGGATGTGCCATGGACTCCCCAGTAGTTGACTCCATTGATGCGCTGATGCCTTCATCACATAAATTCACCATCCGCAAATCATTTAGAAGAACAGAAACAGCCACAGAAGATACTATAAACACAACAAATTGTAACTCCAAACACATAGCTTAGTTACTCAGTGTACTACGATGAACTCTAATAAGCGTGCAAGCAAACTACCATCTACCCCATAAAAAGAATACGAAAAAGAAAGTTAGTGAAAAACAAGAGTCAGCATGCAACAATTTACACACCTGAAACATCGCTGTAGAAAGCAGCTAGTGGCTTAACAGTCCGCGGTCCATGGTACCTTACTCGCATTGTTGAATTCAAGAGAAATAGTGTTGGAAACCCATGAATCCCATATCTTGATATTATGCTACAGTTTCAAATATAAAGCTTTATATTTCATAAGAAATAATGTATTACTAAGTAGGAAACACATTTTTCTACACTCCAAGGCAGGCATACCTTGGTCTAATTGCAGATTCCTCGAATGCAAAGTGACGGATAGTTGGGAATAAGTGAGCCAATGTCTCAAAATTCGGCTTGCACTCTTGTGAAAACGGGCACCATGAGGCATAGAAAAGTACAGCAATGTACTCGTCTTTGTTTATGTGAAGAAGATTAACTGCCCTCGCCAATGTAGCCTCATCTCCCTACAGTGTTAAGAAGTTTAAGAGTCAGCTTCAATTCTACAAGTACAACAGATGGAATATCCATGTGCTCACGAAGGAAGGAGGGACAAACAGACAGTACAATAGAATGACAGAAATAAAGTACAAATTAGTTATGCAGTATAGTACTAGTTGTCGAACTAATTTTAACTCACTTTGATGCAGCGGGAGCACTGCTATGGATGTTTTCTGTTCTCACCTTAAGATTTACATTTAAGGACAAAAACAAAAGACATGGATGGAAGACTACACCCAATTTTTGATCAGATTTTCGTTTCTCAAAGTATGATGAACTACTTATTAATTTCCAAGACACGGACAAATTGGAAGAAGTGTACATAGTATCTCTGATTATCCGAAAGTGATATGTACATGCCACAAAAACCAATTGACCCAACACGCTTAACATAACGTTTCAGCAAACCGTGGTAGTAATACAGGAGCAGGACAGAGGAGTGGAATTTCAAACCAGTACGAAGCTGGCTTTTAGGGACATGGCACGAAACCAAACGATACGACATAGATAACACAAAACTTCGGTACAAGAAGGTGACGTAGGAGCAGGGCAGAGCAGGGAATTCAAACCAATATACGAGACATGGCACAAATTTCTCATAGCTTAATGCATAAACCAACTGATTGATAGGATATAATCAACTATTCACACCCTTGAGGGTAACTATAGACCATAGGGAATTCCTAATTTCACAACCCAAACTTTTCACCTCGGCAGTAATTTATTGGCTGCTGCGATTATTTTATGATATGAATGCGGCGGGATAGCTCACCTCGATGACGCCGACCGGGTCGCCGAGTCGGCGATCCTGCGGCGAGCACGTATTCGAAGGCCCAAGTATGGCCTCAGCCGCAGTAGGCACCAGGCACGCCTCGGTAGTCGTCGGGGCGGCGGAGCAGCCCTCCACGGCGGCAGCGAGGAGGAGCAGCAGCGCCGCCCACCACCGCGATCCCCGCCCCATGGGGCCTGCGGACCAGAGGCGTCCCCTTCCCTAGATCTGCGCTCCTCGAGCTGTTCCGCGTCGAAGCATGCGCTCAGCGCCGGGAGAGCGCGGCGGCCATGGCGATTTGGAGGCGCCGACGGGTGCGGGAGGTTGGTTGGGCGTGTGAGGCTTGCGTTCCGAGGCGGGGTCGCTTTATCGGGTTCGGGTACGGACCATCCGTCAGATCACGACCAGACGGTGCAGATTCTCGCGCGAGCCGGTCCGGGTGCGCGGGACGCGAGGCTATGACGTGCGGGCCCACGTCGCGGTGAGGGGGTTGGTTTGCCCAGCCCCGCGGTAGGGTGACGCGATATTTATGGCTACGCGCTACACCCCATAGATTAAGACAGCGTGGACCAATGAATTATAAGCAGGCCAATGGTGATCACGTGACACGTACCGACGGGGCCACACCTGTCAGTGAGATTGTCTTTTTTCTTTAAAGGTCTTTGATGATTGATGCTCGGTTTTGCTTTGGGTCAGTGTCACGGATACTAATCGGACACGGAAGAGAATAAACCTAGGTGCAACTTGCCGCTCGTTTTATGGCAAACTTGCGAAGAAGAGTAGTACTCGTAGAAGAATATATTGTCGTTGGGTCGGTCCAAATTGCAATTCCCCGGATTGACTTGCTTCAGATTTTGTTGCGCCTGCTTGCTGGTGGGGGTGAACCCTGGGAGTGCGCGGAGGAACGGACCGAACAAATCATTTCTGGCCTGCGGACAAGATTGCACCAACTGGGCGAAAAGAAATACTCTCTGCGACTCATATTAATTGATTTAGATTTGTTAAAATTTAGATAAATCTAGACACTATTGTATATAGGTTTATCCAAAATTTGATAAATCCAAGTCAATTAATATGGACCCAAGAGTAATCTGTCTTTGTTAGCATCACCGCTTTCGACCATAAGACAAAATAACAGCAACAGAATCTGCTTTGGAAGTTGCTCTGCCATAGCTAGGAGCGTGACTTCGGGTTATGATTCTATGATTTTTTTTCGACGAACTTATCTGCGTCGCCATGGTTGATCTTTTAATATACCAAGAAAGAAAAAAAAGAAAGAAAGAAAGGAACCTTGGACGGAATCGGGAACCAATAGCATTGGCAATGTCAATTCTTTTGGATTAGGGGTGGCACGTCGCCATCAGCGTGTCATTGCTAATACAGAAATGAGTCTGTGGCAGCTGGCAAATTCTATGATGAGTTAGACGTTCCACCCTGCGTAGAATCATGGGAGGCTCAAATCATACAGCAGCTTTGACGCAGCTATACATATCACAAAGAAAACTGGGTGCAAGATTGTAGCCAGTAGAGAACTTTGCACTAGAGGCTGTAAAAAAGAACAACTGGTGGTTTCATAGTCATTCGAAAGCAGGAATTTCCTGATAATGCACATACCATGTTGCTAAACATGCAACAAATCCATACCCAGAGAACTGAGGTGGAAACATTTAACAGGAAGAATTACGTTCCACTCTCTTTTCTATCATTCATCTGAAATATTGGTCTTGATTTCACAGGGCTGTGGTGATCTGGGATGACTGGTATAGATTCCAACAAATTTACATACACAAGATACAAGAACGAATGAGCACCATTACAAAGGAGGAGGACGTAATAATGAGAAAAAAATTGAATTATACCTATATGATACATTGGCCGCGATTATGTACGCCGCAGCATCATCCCTTTTATTGAATATGTTTTTGCTACAAAATCAACTCTGGCGGCTTCGTCTCGTCCTGGCAGTAAAACCTAGGCATGGAAAGCTTAGCCACCAAGCCAAGCCTGTCCTCTGCAGCATGCACTTGCCCGATCAGTCTCATGGCACCTTGCGGTCCATGACAATTCATGACGAGTTAGCTGACCCATTCCTCCAGTGTTTCAACTGAAATTTGCTTTCAGTTGTCTTCAAACAATACTTGTAACAGTATGTAGGGGTAAAGAATAATTCCATATCGTGTGTCAGTGTCTGGTATGCTCATTGTTTTCGTAGAAAGGGCTTCTGACAGATCAACAGTTTTTCATCACTAGCTATGTCAAGATCCAAAATACGGGCATCCCACCTGAGCTGAGCAGCAACAGATCTTGCAGCTTCAATAAGAGGGGCGGTGTCACGTATCATAATCCAGCCCTGTGTAAGCATTAGACGGATAAATAAGTTTAGATGACACGCTGAACATTCATCATCTAATGGTCAATGCAAGTGTTGTTTCATACATAAATTGTAGATTTATGCGAGTGCAAGACTTGTCCAAGAGATAACCTGATTGAAAATTACGCATGTACTTCCTCCGTTTCAAAATATAAGATGTTTTAGGTTTGTAAAGGTAATGTATCTAGACACATTTTAGCATGTAGATTCGGAGTGAATCTCTTCGAACCTACACACTAAAAGTTGTCTAGATACATTATTTTCACAAAGCTAAAACATCTTATATTATGAAACGGAGGGAGTAGTAGTTACTGTAGTTTACAAGGATAATTTATTAAATCGGATAAATGACAAAGTTTGTGCATCAGAGGCAATGTTTATGCAGTACCAAACGCCACACCTTTAAAAGTAGAGTCCACATTACCCCTAGATAGAAAAATTAGAACACTTGCGACTTGCCATAGTTAAGCAGTAGCAATAATTAGAATGGAGCCATATGAATCATTTTTTAAGAACCACCAATAAAAGTATTGCTCAGTGCTCAGCATTCAAAAACTACATGTGAGATACAGATGCATTTCATGACTGTATGATCCATTTTTATACGTATAAATGTATAATTAGCAAAACTTGGTCACCTCTGGTCGTAGGATGCGATCAACTTCCAAGAATATGTCAAGAGTAGAACATCTATGTCTCTGGCGCTTTTCAAGTGATAGCAAGCCATCAGCATGTACCATATCATATGTTCTCGGGTAAGTCGGAAATGCTTCACACCTGAACAAATGTTTGACATTCGGTCAGTTAGAGTGATGAGAAAAGGTTCATATGGCAAGAATTATCTATAATTATCATTTTACGTATGCGGTGATCTGCATCAGATTAAGACACGATTCTTCTACAAATAAGTAATTTACATAAGCATGCAAAAAGGCTGTTGTCAGATGACAGCTGTGAGTTGCAGCAGTGCATGTATGCGCATGCACATGTGGCGACAGTATGAGAAATTTAGCAGGAAAGACAGTTGGGGATATCGAATAATCCAAGTAATAGATATATAACTGAAAAATGGGGGAAAATTGGAGATGAAAAACTCAGGGACAAATACTTACCAGTCATGTTGAACACCAATAAACCCACAGTCAAAAATTAGTGGCAGATAGTTTGGGGCATTTGTAGGAACAACATTCATCACCCATACAGATTTTCCAGACTTGAGTAAAGCAGCATTAAATCCACCAAAGTGAGCATTCATATCCAGAACATTCCTTAGCATGTTAAATGGTGGCCGTGGATCCTCATCACCAGGTCTCTTTGGATGATCAGAAAATATAAGTGGAGACAGTAAAGACCAGTAATTTCGCACCATGGAGTCCCAGTTTGAAGTATCCTCAGCAAAGACTTCGGAATTCACACCTGACAATTTGGAAGGTTTTAATTGCAAGGAAGGCAATATTTGACCATAGAAACGCTCACATCTTAACAGTGTTCGATTTGTGTATCCTGATACCTACCATGTATATCAAGCTCTGTTGAGTTTAATCTAGATTGAGAAGGCCATGTTGTGCGATGTTCAATGGGGATCCAACGCTTACTTCTTGTTCCTGCTATGCAGGGATTTAATGGTTGGTAGTATGGTGATTCTGGATCATGACCTTTACCACAGAGCACAGGTTCGGATTTCCTACAACACAGGAGTGCAAAATCATCAGTTATCTGAACTTTTATCTTTATATAAGAGTGTTATAGAGCTTATATTATAGTATGCAGTTAGATTCAATGCATGGATAAGACAGAAAAGTGCAACTCAATACCTTGAACTGTAACAGTCCCTTTTATTTGTCTTTTTCCACACAATTGTCTCGTCTTGTTGTGACAACATCTCCCAACAGAGGTTATTAGCTAAGTCACGAATGGTCGTCCATTTCTTTTGATTTTCTTTGTCACGTAAGGCCCTGTATGTATTCAGATTTGATGTCCAAACAAAGTATCCACCAGGCCTCAAGAGCCTGTCTACTTCAACCAAGAAAACCCCATCTGCAACATCAGAGTAAAGTAACATAGTAAAAGAACTACATTTAGATTTTCTTTAAAAGTACAAACTGGTTTTATGTACATCTGTATAATTGTGATTTGCACTTCTGTTACATAACAATATGTCCTTGAACATGTAGTACTTTGCTGATATTTACATCAATCTTTTCCGTACACATGTCCTAAAAATTAAAATGATGGCAAACCTCACTAATGGCTGTTGATAGATTAACTTGCACTGGTGACTAACCAAAATAATTTCACTCAATTAGAGCTAAGACACTGAAAAGAACCAAGGGAACAGTCTGTGCATACCGTTTTTGTCCCAGTCAACATTGCATTTTGCACAGTGCACCATATCGAATGAAAGATAAGGATATGGAAGCTGCTTTGATGCAAATGAACCAATCAGTGCAGGAATTCCTCTCTCTAGTGTGATTTGCACTTGACTGCCTGACGCCTCATAGTTAGCAATGCACATAGTCAAGAGATCTCTCTCGAAAAGATGTGACCCCAAGGTACCAAATCCACATTCTATATCAAGGACTGTCCTCACCTGAAAATAATATGCCACGGAGAGATATCAGAACTGCTGTAAACTCAACAATTATCCCAAGAACTGTGCTATCGGGCTAGTGGATGAACTATGAAGTGGAGTAGCGGGTAACAGTGGAGAATATTATATGAACTTGGCGCGAAAAGGACAAGACAACATATCTCCACTATGTTTGACATTATGGATCATAGTGGCTATCCTACTGCCCTACCATGGAAACATTTGCAGGAAATACAGGAAGGAAACCCTGACACACACTTCCTAAAGCATTGACTGAGTGGAAATTGACCAGCACTTTCCAACCCACTCTCACATGCAAAAGCTGTTCAATCTAAAAAAACAAGCAAAGGAATGTTCAGTGGAAAGACCACAATGGACCAGTGCTACTGGACAAAAATCCTAGCATAAAAAATCAACAAATACAATTATAAGTCCTGAAGAGAAAATCGTGTAACTGAGCTCCGTGTTTCCAAATTTAACAAATACAATTATATAAAATCCGAAGGAAAAATTGTGTGAGCTCGCCCCATGTTTCCGAATTTAAGAAGATATCAGTCAAGGTTTCTTGTGCAACCAGTACAGGTACCAAGATAGCATATGAACTATCAAGATGCCGAGAGAGACTACGAATCAGAATTCTAGCGAAAGAGTAAAACTCATAAACAGAAATTTCACTGGTTAAGTTGGAGTACTATCTACTAATTGCGGTCACCAGCTAAGAGTCTTAGACACAACAATCCACTAAAAAAACACATAGGAATTTGGCAACAACTCACCCCAGCCTCATTAAAATTGAACTCATTCCGCAGGCCAATCATCTCAGCAATCTGATGCGCATAATCCTCCACGCCGTCCGACATATGTGCGTCCGCCGGGAAGGAGATCTGGTCCTCCTCCACCATCATCCTAAGAACAACCGAAAACAGACAAAATTCACAACCAATAGACTGAGCCACCAGCTCAAATAATTTTTTAAAGCAAATAACAAATTGCTGATATACCTCTTGAACAGGCTCCCCGAGGAGAACTCCTGGCCGCTAATCCTCACGTTGTCCTTCCAGATGAACTCCTTGCAGCTCGGCCACCGCACGGGCGTGCGGTATGCCCTCGGCGGCGCGACGAGGCAGGCGGCCCTGCCCTCGTGCGCGCACTGCCGCTCGTAGCTTATGACGACGCCGCCGCCCAGATCCGTGACGTCGACGGCCTCCGAGCCGTTGTAGTAGCAGGGCACGTAGTTCTCGTACTCGGGCGCGCACACCTCCGCCTCCCGCGCGCGGAGCCCGCCGCCAGCGAGCTCGCCGATATCGAGCAGGTCGGTGACCAGCTGCTCCTGCAGGCGTCGGTACCCGCGGTGCGCCGAGGCCGCGGCCATCGCCGAGGCGGCGCCTCGCCCCGCGTAAAGCGACCCCGCCCACGCCACCGACCCCACGAGCGCGGCCGCCGCGAGCACGAGGACCGCGATCCTCGCCGCCGCGGCCGCGAGGTGCCGCTTCCGCCCCCGAGAAGCGGCGGTGGCGGTGGCGCACGCGGCGCCGCCAATGCCGTTCTCGCTTGGTTCCTTGGGGTCGTATCGGTCCTCGTCGGCGCAGCGGTCCTTGCCGCCGATCCCCGAGAACCCCCGGTACAGCGGCCGCGACATGGCTGCTGCTGCTGCTGCGGATCTCACGGGCCCAACCAGAGCCGCATGGAAAGCGCGACGAAAACCACGGCTGACCGGAGCGAGCAATTCTGCAATGTCCAACGCTGCGCTCCTCCGGCACTCCACTCCACTGCTACTGCGGCCTCCCCCACTGCGCGTGGCGAGTAATGGAGAGAGCGAGAGGGGGGAGGAGGGAACGCGACAGTACAATACGGCCCAAGCAGCGTGTCCTTGTCCGTTTCGCTCCGGATCGGAACGGGACGAGAGTCGAGGAGAAGCAGCGCACACTTTATTATCAACTGAATCTCTGTTCTGTAATCTGTAATCGGTAGGAGTACGTGTGTAACAGCCGCTTACTCCCTTGACACCGCTATAAATAATGATGCGGTCCAGCGCGCTGGTACGAGACAGTGACAGGTGGACTGGGGAATGGATTTGAGGGCCCGCTGTCGGTGGGAGAGAGGGGCGATGCTGGTGGGACTTGAACTGAAAATTAATGCGGTGTGGGGGCCGCGGCGTCTCGGAGGAGATGTACCGGACGAGTTAGACGAGTGTTCGGTCCCGTGAGGCTACACGATGGGAGACGCGCTGCTTGTACTAGAGAGGTTATTATGATCGCCACTAGGTGGATTAAGTTAATGATTATATTGGTCATTAGATCCCAAATCAGGTACTGTTGTCGCCGCATGTCAGTCATGTGTAGTCTAGGGACAGGAGACTCGAGTTAAGGGCCATTTGTTAAATTTTTAAAACAGTTTTGGAGGTTCCGAATCCGTATCACAATTAGTACGTGTTCTTCTACACTTTGTCTTAAGTCAAAGTAATGAAATTTGACTGATTTTATTGAAAAATGTACCAAAAATATAACAATATTAAATTAGTAATCTGTTTTGAACATAGTTTCATTATATATCGATTTGTGTTGGAAATATAAGCAATAATCCATATGATTTAATTCGAATAATAAACTGATAAAGCATGATCATACAGACAGTAGTAAAACTAATCATGCGGATCAACAAAGTAGATGAATAGATTACATCTATACAAGATAAACCTATCACATCTACACCAAACGCTAGAACAAAGAACTCTAGCATAATCCAAAAAAGACAGTTAAAGATCACATACGATGTAGGCTGAATAGCAGCCGCAGCAGTTGTAGCAGCGTCGCTCATGTTGAGGTGTCGAAGAGGTCGCTGACGCCCGGGAAGAAGTCGCCGTTTGGGAACTCGACGTCGGACGATGTCGTGGTTGCCATTAGTCGCGCTTGAGTGCTCCCCAAAAACAGACGCCTCACCCGCATGGTACATGAGGCGGGGTTTGAGGCCTCGTCACGATGCGGTGCCGCGCAGCCGGGATGGGGAAGACGAAAGCGACGGCACAAGGTTCTAGAGGTAGGCGCGCGTGTGGATTGATTCGGTGTCAATTAGGTTTAGCCCGGACGCTTATATAGTGCAGATTAGGAAGATCGTGGGCTCACGTCAAAGTCGATAATGACCACGTCCATAAAAGCTGAAAAGCGGTAATTAACGCGTCAGTTAATGACTCATAATCAGTTTTTCAACCAACAAAATAAAGCTCGGCTCGAGATTTACGCAACCGTGGCCTTGTGGCGTCGTGGCGGGCGGCGTCGAAGGAGGAGTGCGCGAGGGCTACTCTTCTTGTCACACTTTAGTGAGTGGTGCAACACTCTACTATATAAGGTGGTCCAACTCCCTTCAACTAGAAACGTGGGACTAAACTTTAGCACCACTAGCACAGCCATATGCTGCCATGCACAAGTGGACCAAAGAGAATTTCAGAATTTGTCTAATGGGTCAACAGCCCAATATACACCAAATTCCAATAATCCCCCACAAAGTCTCATTGGTACATCACAACACTTTTCTTCAAGAACATTGTTTTATATACCGGTGTGTAGTGGAGACTGTTAAGTTGAACTTCCACGTTAAACTTCATGCTACGCTAGCTAGCAACTTGAATAGTGGACTATGCCTTGGACTACAAGTTTTCTGTGCGCTAGTTTCACACAAAATCTAGATCGATACAGGGCTACCGTCGGCTTCCCCGCGGTTTGGAGCTTATGCGTCATACTCTAGGGCCTTTCATGAGTTTATTAGAGAGCACCCAACTCTCACGGACGGCGACGTTTGACAGTCGGACTCATATAGGTGTGTTCCTCAAGAGATGTTCTGTAGGACAACATCTCCGCTTATAAAAGCCACTTGGAACACATTAAGATAAATATCAACCTGCCATGCAGATTAAGAGAGTATTGCATCTTTATGGAGATGTAAAAATAATATGGTGATACTCTTCTCTCAGCTGACCAACAGCTTGTCTCCCAGCTCTAATTCACGGGATCTCCGATCACATAGAGTGGGTTGCTACTGGGATCAACTCATAATGTGGGTCTCAAACCCATCTCCATCGATGAATTATCTATCACATTACGTGATAAACCCTTTGTGAAGGGATCTGCCAGATTCTTAGATGTTTGGATATAATCCAACGCAATAACTCCGGAGTTTCTCAGTTTCCTGACAGATTTCAATCTCCTCTTCACATGCCTTGATGACTTCATATTATCCTTAGAACTGTTTACTTTGACGATCACAGTTTGATTATCACAGTTCATCGGGATGGCGGGAATTGTTTTTTCAATCACAGGTAAGTCCATCAAGAGCTCACGAAGCCACTCTGCTTCAACAGTGGTTGTGTCTAATGTTGTGAGTTTTGCTTCCATTGTTGACCTCGTTAAGATGGTCTGCTTGAAAGACTTTCAGGAAACAGCGCCACCACCAAGTGTAAACAAATAACCACTTGTGGCCTTAATCTCATCAGCATCAGATATCCAGTTTGAATCACTATAACCTTTAAGTACCCGTGGATATCCAGTATAGTGAATACCATAACTCATAGTGCCTTTCAAATAGCGCAAAACTCTTTCAAGAGCATGTCAATGATCATCTCCAGGATTTGACACAAATCGACTCAGTTTGCTTACAGCAAAGGAGATGTTAGGTCTAGTAGCGCTGGCTAAATACATGAGAGAGCCAATAATTTGAGAATATCTCAATTGATCTTTAGCAGTCCTTCGATTTTTTCGAAGTAGCACACTCGGATCATAAGGCGTTGGAGAAGAATTGCAGTCGCTATACCCGAAGCGACTCAATATATTTTCCACATAGTGAGACTGAAGCAGTGTAATCCCACCATTGTCGTCCTTTAGTAGCTTGATGTTTAATATTACATCAGCCACTCCCAAGTCCTTCATCTCAAAGCAGCGAGATATGAACTCTTTGACCTCCTCGATAACAGCGAGGTTGGTCCCTAATATCAATATGTCATCAACGTAGAGACACATAATAACTCCCTCACCCCACCATGGCGATAGTACACATTTGTCGACCGTTTACAACAAAGCCTTCAGCAGTTAAAGTTCTTTCAAACTTCTTGTGCCACTGCTTAGGAGCTTGCTTAAGACCATACAAAGACTTCACTAACTTACACACCTTTCCTTCTTGACCATCTACTACAAAAATCCATCAGGCTGCTCCATATAAATTTCCTCATCTAGCTCTCCATTTAGAAAAGTTGTCTTAACGTCCATTTGATGAACGAGAAGACCATGTGAGGCAGCCAAGGAAAGTAGTACTCGAATAGTGGTCAATCGCTCTGGTGAGTAGGTATCGAAGAAGTCTTCACCTTCCTTTTGGGTATAACCCTTAGCCACAAGACGTGCCTTGTACTTTTCAATAGTACCATCAGGTCTAAGCTTTTTCTTGAACACCCACTTACATCCTACAGGTTTGCACCCATAAGGACGATCAGTGATTTCCCAAGTACCATTAGCTAAGATGGAATCCATCTCGCTTCGGACGGCTTCCTTCCAGTAGTCAGCATCTTGAGATGCATAGGCTTCTGAAATGGAAGTGGGAGTATCATCCACAAGGTACACAATGAAATCATCACCAAATGACTTTGCAGTCCTTTGTCTCTTGCTCCTTTTGGGAGCTTCATTGTCATCCTCCACAGGATTATCAGAGTGTTCTATCGGCATAGTGGGTTCAGGAATTATAGAAAATTCCTGACTAGATGAACTAGTCATCTCCTGATTTGATGAGCTAGACATACCTTTCATAGGAAATATGTCCTCAAAGAAAGTCGCATCATTCGACTCCATAATTGTACCAACATGCATGTTGGATACCTCAAATTTTACTATCAAAAATCTATAGCCAATGCTATGAAAAGCATATCCCAGAAAAACACAATCAACGGTTTTTGGTCCAAGCTTTCGCTTCTTGGGTATTGGAATATTGACTTTCGCCAAACAACCCTAAGTTCGTAAGTAAGAGAGTTTAAGCCTTTTCTTTTTCCATTCCTCAAATGGAGTCATGGTTTTATCCTTTACAGGAACACGGTTTAGGACATGACACGCAGTCATTAGCGCCTCCCCCCACCATTCCTTGGAAAGACCCGATGTATCTAACATGGCGTTAACCAAATCAGTTAGAGTGTGGTTCTTTCTTTCAGCCACCCCATTTGACTGAGGTGAGTAGGTGTAACTACCTAGGTGAATTACGCTCCTAGATACAAGCCTGGATGAACGGTAGTGGTTGAAATAGTACGGTGGGGCCCAAAAGCCACTCACGGGTAGACCTTTCGGCCGTCCCAACCACTTCCAATTCATCGGGACTGTCACGGGCGTGTCGGCGAAGGGATCAACTACATACACAAATGAGTATGTATGCAAGCCACCATACAAAAGTACATCAGAGCCATTCCATCTAGAAAGAAAGGAAATATAGCAACGCCATACGGCAAGATTCAAATGACCTAGATAGATATAATATTTTAGGATAATTCCTCATACACCACGCATCAGAGTATCAAGCGGAAACGGCAGAACAAAGTCCGAGTACGGATAAGAAGCAAATCGGCATAAGATGCCACAGAACTAAGCACATCCCGCCCACAGATCTCACGGATCCCCGTTCCCGGAATCTCTACACCGAACGATCGTTGCCCACATCATCAGCCTCTTCCACCCAGTATTCGTCCTGCGAGTGTACCTGTCCATCTGAACCAATAATTTATCGTGTGAGACCCTAAGGGTACTCAGGAAGTCTTTATGCCTCTAAAGGGGACACAACCTGGGGTGACGCAATTGCAGCGAAAGATAAACCCTAACAGTTCTATAGATAAACGCTATCCATCCGCCTAACCAAAGATAGACGGATGTCCGTGAATTAATGACCACAGTTATAACAGTAATTTCATCAGATCCATCCTCCTCCTCGCTTACCAACGAGGAAGCGGACGAACAACCCCCCATCCGTTGGCAATTTTATTAACCATTCCATGAGTGTTGCACTATTTACTAGTCATTTACTTAGTCAGGTTAAAGCGGTACTTTAGTTATGCTTGTCTATGATCGAGAAACTGTGCTCCAAGTCGTCCATAACCGCGGACACGGCTTTCAGAAAGTTTTACCCTGCAGGGGTGAACAAATAGCAACACACACTCGATCAACCTCGGAAAAACCAAATCAAAACCCAACGAGGCCTTCACGACAAAGCAATCACAGGATTCAGAAATATTTCAGGGGGCCACCCCTTGGAGTACACCAGCGAAGTTAGGTGACTTGAGACGGACCCGAGGTTTGTGGGGCGGTACATGGCGGGAACCCAAAACTGGGCTTGTCGATACCACGTAAACGGGTCACAATTCCTAAATAGTACAGTGTGCTCCTCGCACTATCGTAAATAAACAGTAACATGGCATAAGTACAGGATAGTAAATAAAACCTCAAACTAGTTTGTGGCCCCAAGAAATAAGACTGAATCAAGCTCTGGCTCAGGGGGGTCCCATAAGCCTCCCGGATGTGGATAGCGCGAATATTCTTGGAACAGGAATCAAGTACTCGGGGTCTTACGGGACACAAGTGAGCAGGAAAAACCAAATAGCAGATATTGCTCACCGGTGCCACTTTCATTAGTTATCCCATTACTACTCAGTTAAGTTGTTTAGGTACCTCGTTATCCATCAGACTCTCACATACCCTACACATGTCGTTTCTCGACTCGCATGGCCCAAACAACTCCTGTAGTAATGGCTCATGGGGATGGAGGAAACAAGCTTGGTGGGGTTTAAAAGTAAAGGCTATGCAATACTTGGGTTTCAGTTTAATGCAATCGCGACTCAATGATGCAAGAATAAGATAGAGGCAATAGGTACTGTATGTATGCAAGCATGTGGTAGTGCTTGCCTGGCAACTCAGTTGAAGCGAGAGACGGATCTGGGTAGTGCTCCTGGTTCTCTTGATATATCCCCTGCTCAGTGTCTATTCGAAGAAGAACCAAGCAAACAAGGGCCAACATAAATAAAGTGGGCAAGCATATGAATAAAATGCTACAAGCAAACAATCATGCCATGATGAATGATGCACAAGTTGCATGGCAATGATGTAGCATGGCATGGGTGAGGTGTTGAATACAAGAAATAACATTTTTATTGATTTTTGGCTCCATTTTATTGTCATATTAGTTGCTGTATACTATATATTTATATGATGCATGCTGCAATTGAAGTCATGGATAGCATAAACAGAAAGGTCTCGTCGAGCTGATCATGTTAGACATATCATTTCTTAAATTCGGAGTTATAAATCAAAAGTTATTAATTAATTAAGGTGAATGGCATTTTATTATAATTTAATTCAACTTGAAATTTAAAGTGTGCAAAATATATTTTGAAGGGCATATTTGAATTCCTCATCTTTTTCTGATTTGAAAACATATATTATTTGTATTATTTGGATTTATAATTTAAAAGTTATTTGAAAACAGATTTATATTTGAATTTGAATTAATTGGAAAAGGTTTAAATTAAAACAAATATAAACAGAAACTTTTTATACTAGTCGATCGATCCAGACCGACGGTGGGCGAGATCTTGATGAATTTGGCGTGGTAAAGCTTTTCTCACCATGCTGAGCTAGCCACCGAGACCGACGTGTGGCCAACGACCACGGGGTCCCACGGGCGAGGAAGGGCGGTCACCACGTGGCTTGGAAAGGGAGCGCGGGTTAAGGCCCGAGGACAGAGGTCCTATCTGCAAAACGCTAAGCGGCTTACATGCGGGTGAAAGGACCCGGTGCGTGAGCAAAAAAAGGTGAGGGGGGGGGGTTGGGGGTAAAGTACCACGCGATACTGTTTCTCTTCACTGAACTCGTCGCCGTGCTCAGGCTGACTGCGGGGGTTCAAACCCGCGACCCCGGCGCGCTAGCAACGGCGGCTACCGCTGCGGTGTGGCTGGGTGGTTGTAGGAAAGGGGTGGAAGCGGCTAGTTAGGCGTTGCGCATCGCGGCAGCGAACGGACAGACGCGGCAGCGGGCGCACCGAGGGTGCTCAACAGAACGATCGCCGCCGGCAGGAAACGAGGAAGGGCCGGAGTATGTCTGGGAGGATCAGGGGCTTACCGCGAGGCCGATGGTGGGTTCTGATCGGGGCGGGGCACGTCGGATCGGTGACGAGGCAGGGGCCGGGGGAGCTAGGGTTTGCGTCGAGGCGTCGGCGTTCCTGGGCGCCTGGTCCTTCTCCTCCGTGTCTGCGGTCGAGGTGGTGTGGGGTCCTCGTGGTCTTCTCGACAACCCAGACGTCACGCCACCTGGTTCGAGAAGCGGTGGAGCGGTGTAGATCTGAAGGAAGAGGAGATGGTGTCGGTGGTGGAGGAAGGAGGGTTGAGGCAGGGCCTCGGCGGATCTGGGGTGTGGTAGGCCGTGGGGAGGATAAGAACGGGGAAGGTGGTGGTTGGGCGTGGGGGAGGGATGGTGATAAGGTGGCCTCGGCCACCTTTGTCCTCTCCTCCACGTGATCGGCAAGGCGGGGGAGGGAGAGGGAGGCTGCCAGTGGGCCTGGGGGTAAGGAGCTCGTGGTGGGCAGGCGAGGCGGAGGAGAGCAAGAAAGGAGAGGGAGAAGAGGAGGTACTCGGGTGGGGCTAGGGTTGGAAGGGAGAGAGGGAGCTAGGGGGCATGGTGGGGGCCAGCTAGGAGGGAGAGGGAGGCCGAGAGAGAGGGGGGGTGAGGCTTAAGCATGCAAACAACAACACACATGGGTGGGGATGGTTTAGAGAGGGAGGTGGGGTTTAGGGTTAGAAGAGAGGATGAGATGAGAGGGAGAAAGTAATTAGGACTAGTTTAGATGGGGTGATTAGGGTTTAGCTAGAGAGGTGATGGCTCGGGTTAGATGGGGTAAGGTGATTAGAGGTAGGTTTAGGGAGGAGGTTATGAGAGAGGGGTAGGGTTTAGCTAAGAGGGGGTGGTGATTAGGGTTTAGATGGGGTATGGAGTTTAGGGGTAGGTTTTAGAGTTAGCAAGAGAGATAGAGAGAGAGAAGGGGTGAAGTTGAGTGTTGGACAAAGACAAAGCAAGATCAAGCAAAGGAAAAGAGATGATCCATGCAAGCAAAACAAATAAAATTCAAATGACAAGTAAATAGGTGGTGCTTGCATGGCTCTAGCTAGATCGAGCAAAAGAAGGAGAGAGAGAGAGAGTATGATCCACTCCAAGAATTTCAAATAAAATCCAAATGACCTAGATGTGGTGGTTCTACATGGCCCATGCAAATAATAAATGCCATGTATTCATATTGTGAAAACAACATAAAATCATATGGCATTATTCTATGCATTCCCGAAAGGTGGAATAAGACCAAGCAAAAAGGGACAAGCATTCGATCCACCCAACCCACATGAGCTAGGTAAACTCAAATAAAGGCCAGCTCATATTAATTGGATGGTGGAATTATAAGGTGGTGAAGAAAAGGTGGTGGAGTCAATAAGAGATATGCCCCCAACTCAACTTGGGCATTTAACAATATATCAAGAACCAACTACAATATCAAGAGGCAAATACAAATATTAATGCATAAGAGATAAGAACCAAAACAAAAGGGTTTTTGTATGATGCTCAAATGCAAGGTGGCATGATGACATGAACATGACATGATGATGATGCAACAATTATATGTAGGAAGTGGCCCTTTTATTACTAGATCAAGTAGCATTACAGATGTTAGACAACTAGGATGCTACAACACTCCCCCACTAAACAGGAATCTCGCCCCGAGATTCTAGGAAGAAGCAGAAGACACAAAGAGGGTAGGATAGTTGGCATGGAGTTCATCTTCACGCTCCCAAGTGGCTTCGTCAACGGAATGGTGTGACCACTGCACCTTGCAGAACTTGATGGACTTGTTGCGAGTCCTTCTTTCTGCGGTCTCAAGGATTTTTGTGGGGTGTTCTTGATAAGACAGGTCTTCTTGGAGATCGATTAGCTCATGATCCACGGTCCTGCCGGGATCTTTGAAGCACTTCTTGAGCTGAGAGATGTGGAAAACATCATGGACTTTGAGTTTTTCCGGAAGCTCAAGGGCATAAGCAACTTCTCCTCTTCTACCACGAATCTTGAAAGGACCGATGTATCTAGGAGCCAGCTTTCCTTTGATACCGAAGCGGTGTGTGCCTCTCATGGGAGTGACACGAAGGTAGACGAGATCACCAGGGGCATACACCATGTCCGTGTGCTTCCTGTCATAATTGCTCTTCTGGCGACTTTGAGCAATCTTCAGGTTCTCAAGAATGATATGCACGTTCTCCTCCGCTTGAGTCACAATGTCAGGGCCAAACCAAATTCTTTCTCCTGCACCTGACCAACCAATCGGAGTTCTGCACTTGCGGCCATAGAGAGCCTCAAATGGTGCCATCTTCAGACTTTTCTGGAAGCTGTTGTTGTAAGAGAATTCAGCATAAGGAAGACATTCCTCCCACTTCATGCCAAAAGAGATAACGCATAAGCACAAGCATATCCTCCAATCTGATTGATCCTTTCAACTTGTCCTTGCGGTGAGGGTGGTAAGCGATCTTTAAGTTCAACTTTGTCCCCAAAACATTTTGGAAACTCTCCTAGAACTTGGAAGTGAAGATGCTTCCATGGTCCGAACTGATCTCAAGCGGAACCCCATACAGAGACAATTACATTGATATAGAGCTCGATAACCGAATTCCAGAAATTGTTTCCTTGACGGGAAGAAATGAGCCACTTTAGAAAGCATCGATGACAACAAAGATTGCATTGTTGCCTTCTGCGACCTTGGAAAACCGGTGATGAAGTCCATCTCTACTTTCTCCCATTTCCATTCCGGAGGTTTCAATGGCTGTAGAAGACCGAAAGGTTTCTGATGGACAGCTTTCACTCTGCGGACATCACATTCAGACATACTTGGCACAATATCGTTTCGCACCAGGCCACCAATATTGTGTTTTCAAGTCCATGTACATCTTTGTCTGCCAGGATGGATAGAAAGAACGTAATCATGCCTCCTTGAGAACTTGCTCTCTCAAACCGGGTAGTTCGAACAAACATCCGTGTTCAAAGAAAAGCGTGCCTTGATCATCGACGTGGAAGGACTCATACTTGAAGCTCAAGTTTAGAGATGATCTTTTGGTGTCGGATCGCCAAGACGAGAGCGAATCTTTTCTTCCAAGAGAGGAGTAGCCGAAGGTTCAGAAATGCCCTTGTTCCACAATTTCGAGGTTGAGTGGAATTCCTCGCACAAGAGAGGCTGTTGCTCTTCCATCATGAGGTTGTTGACATAAGCTTTGCGGCTGAGAGCATCGGCCATGACATTAGCTTTGCCCGGAGTGTAGTTGATGGTCAAATCAAAATCATTGATTGCTTCAATCCATCTACTCTGCCGAAGGTTGAGATCAGGCTGAGTGAAGATATACTTCAAACTTTTGTGGTCAGAAAATATCTCACAACGGTTGCCAAGCAAGTAGTGCCTCCATAGCTTCAAAGCAAAGACAACTGCTGCGAGCTCGAGGTCATGTGTGGGATAGTTTATCTCATGCGTCTTCAACTGTCGAGAGGCATAAGCAACCACTTGCTTCTCTTGCATAAGGACCGCACCCAATCCTTGCAAAGAGGCGTCGCAGAATATCTGGAAAGGCTTAGATGTATCCGGAGGAACCAAGACTGGTGTGGAAGTGAGCTTCTCTTTGAGTGTCTCAAAGCTTGCTTGACATGCAGGAGTCCAAAGGTATTTCTTGCCTTTCTTGAGGAGATCGGTAAGAGGTTTTGCTATCTTCGAGAAGTTCTGAACGAAGCGACGGCAATAACTAGCCAAACCAAGGAAACTCCGCACTTCTTTGACATTAACAGGAGGAAGCCATTCAACAATTGTCTTCACAGTTTCCGGGTTGACTGCAATGCCCTTGGCAGAGATGACATGACCAAGATAGGTTACTTCAGGCAGCCAAAACTCACACTTTGAGAACTTTGCATACAAGCGGTTCTCGCGAAGCTTGTTTAGGACACACCGAAGGTGTTCTTCATGCTCTTCCTTTGACTTAGAATAGACCAGGATGTCATCCAGATAGACCACAACCAACTTATCAAGGTACTCCATGAAAACCGAGTTCATGAGCCTCGAGAAGGTAGCAGGTGCGTTGGTGAGACCGAAAGACATGACCGTGTACTCATACAGGCCATAGCGGGTGGTGAAAGCTGTTTTAGGCACATCTTCCTTGCGAATCTTGATTTGGTGATAACCACTCCTCAAATCCAGCTTAGAGAATACCACAGCTCCAGCTAGCTGATCGAAGAGATCATTAATCCGCGGGAGGGGATATTTGTTCTTGATGGTTTTAGCATTGAGAGCCTGATAGTCAACACAAAGTCTATCAGTCCTGTCACGCTTCTTCACAAAGATTGTTGGGCTACCCCAAGAAGAAGTACTGTGTTGAATGAAACCCAACTTCTCTTGTTCATCAAGTTGACGTTTGAGTTCAGCCAACTCACAAGGACCCATTTTATAAGGCCGCTTGGAGATAGGAGCCGTTCCAGGTTCAAGCTCAATTACAAACTCAACCTCACGATCCGGAGGCATACCCGACAACTCTTCAGGAAAGACATCTGGGAACTCACAGACCACCGGTACACTCTGAATAGCTTCCATAGCATCATCATTCAGAGCCGCCAAAGAGAAAAGCTGGACAGCAGGAGTCAAACTTGGAGAAAAGACTATATGGCCTTCAGGAATCTTCAGAGAAACCGAAGCGTTCAAAGACAATCAATCACAATGCATTTCTTGTCAACCAATCCATGCCCAAGATGACATCAATGTCGAATTGCCCGGAAGAATTAAGGAAGCCGAGAACGAAGAGCCACCAATCTCAATTTGATTGCCATGGTCGATATGAGCTGCCCTCATGTTTGAACCAGAGATAGCACCACGCATTTACGTGATAAAGGAACCCTATCCAGTCATGCTCTTGTGCAAACTTATGCGAAACAAAATAATGCGATGCACCGTAATCAAACAAAACTCGTGCAGGGGCGAAGTTAACGGAAGCATACCCATCACAACTCAGTGCATGCTCGGCTTGAGCGGCGTTGACACGCTTAGCGAGCAACGAGACCGGGCTTGGTGTTGATGTTGAGAGCCGAGGTGGTGGTGCACGAACCAAAGGAGAGCTTGCCGCAGATCTTAGAGGGGTGGAGGAAGAGCTTTGTTCTTCAACAGACAGATTCGATTGATGCCTGTGGTCTCCGTGACGTGAAACAAGCACCGGTGGACGTGGAGCAACGTAGCGAGGACTCCGAGCGCTCCATGGTAGTGGTGGTTGTAGCCCGGGAGCAAAGCATGATGGAGTTTAGTGGCCTTGACGCGTAACTTGCAGGTCTTGGTGGAGCCGGGAGCGGTGGGGTGTTAGGAACCCGGACACGCTTAGAAGGAGCTGCCATAGTCAAGAGCTTGATGCATCACGGTTGTGTTTCTTGGACTCCTCAAACACTTGCCTACTTGGTTCCTCTTGCGGTGTGTCTTGAAGTTCCAGGAAAGATGCCGGCCTTGCATGTGTGATTGCATACTTGATCGATGCATTGAGCCCTTGCCTGAACCTCTTTTGCTTCTTCTTGTCATCAGATATCTCATCGCCCCCATAACGAGAAAGATTCATGAAGTTCCTGATATAGGTGTTGACATTATCGTTTCCCTGCTTGAGGTTGAGAAAAGCTTCCTTCATCCTCTCCATGACAATTTATGACAGATACTGCTCCTTGAACGCTCCCGTGAACCTTTCCCAAGTAGGCTGAAAACCAGTGCAGCTTTCCTTCAAGTAATTCTCCCACCAGAGAGCTGCATCTCCCTTCAGAAGGTGAGTAGCACACTTTACCCACTCTTGCTCCGGAACATCAGCAGTCTCGAGTAGCCTTGACATCTTACGCAACCAATCATCCGCATCCAGTGGTCGATCAGAAACATCAAACTGGCGAGGGTTGAATTTCAGGAAGCTTTTGATGTCTCCTCGCTTGGGAGGTGGAGGTAGTGGAGCAAACTCGTTCCTCCGAACACTTTCCTCAAAGCGCTGCTGGTTCTGTTGCATTGCTGCCAAGGCATTGGCGATGTTTGACAGCGCAGAGCCCAGTTCAGGTGGTATGTCCTCATCAGAACGGCGTGGTGGAGCCATCCCGTGATTGATATAAAACACAAGTCAGTACTATAATGGAGAATGATAATAATCCACAATAGTACCAAGATGGAATTAACCAAGATTAAAGGATACAATTTACTAAGATGATATTAAAATATCAACAAAGTTCAAAGCACCTAGGAGATATTAAGCATATCACACACGACTAAAAAGGAGTGTGGTACACAAATATATCAAAGAAAAATTTTCCACAATTTTCGGCATTAAAATACCAATAGATGCGCAAAATCACTTAACGAATAAGATTAGTGACTCTACCAATTCAATATACAAAAGCGAATGATAAGAGTAGTGGTATGGTCGCGACTCCATCCCGCACTCAAATCATTACTCCGCACATGAACAAGTGGAACAAATATCCTAACCCCCTTCTTCTTACGTCGAACCTAAAGATTGGTAACTATGGAAACGAACACCCCAACAAGATACCGTCGGACAACAAAGAGTAAGACAGATTGCGTCGGTAAACAACGAATCAGATAGATCGCGTCGGTTTGCAAAAGCCTGTCGGTATGGAATGTACCAACAGTTGATAACCAAAGGCTGATTAGATAACAACTTGGATGCAACAGATAGACAAGGAATTACACACACACACAACCTATGGTACTACGGAAACCCAGAACACGTGAATCCTAGTTTGAATTTTAAGAAGAGGATTGAAAACGTTGCACTTCCTTACCAGAAAAGGGTGGGTGGGTGGGTAAGAAGGAAAATGGAAGCAGTCCTACTCTCGCGTTTTGTTTTTCCCTAGTATACATAACTACCAAAATATTTGCTAGACTGACAACGACCGTTTGGCTGAGACCCTGAAGGTCGGGATGGCTCTGATACCAATTGTAACTACCTCGGTGAATTACGCTCCTAGATACAAGCCTGGATGAACGGTAGTGGTTGAAATAGTACGGTGGGGCCCAAAATCCACTCACGACCTTTCGGCCGTCCCAACCACTTCCAATTCATCGGGACTGTCTGCGGCGTGTCGGCGAAGGGATCAACTACATACACAAATGAGTATGTATGCAAGCCACCATACAAAAGTACATCAGAGCCATTCCATCTAGAAAGAAAGGAAATATAGCAACGCCATACGGCAAGATTCAAATGACCTAGATAGATATAATATTTTAGGATAATTCCTCATACACCACGCATCAGAGTATCAAGCGGAAACGGCAGAACAAAGTCCGAGTACGGATAAGAAGCAAATCGGCATAAGATACCACATAACTAAGCACATCCCGCCCACAGATCTCACGGATCCCCGTTCCCGGAATCTCTACACCGAACGATCGTTGCCCACATCATCAGCCTCTTCCACCCAGTATCCGTCCTGCGAGTGTACCTGTCCATCTGAACCAATAATTTATCGTGTGAGACCCTAAGGGTACTCAGCAAGTCTTTATGCCTCTAAGGGGACACAACCTGGGGTGACGCAATTGCAGCGAAAGATAAACCCTAACAGTTCTATAGATAAACGCTATCCATCCGCCTAACCAAAGATAGATGGATGTCCATGAATTAATGACCGCAGTTATAACAGTAATTTCATCAGATCCATCCTCCTCCTCGCTTACCAACGAGGAAGCGGACGAACAACCCCCCATCCGTTGGCAATTTATTAACCATTCCATGAGTGTTGCACTATTTACTAGTCATTTACTTAGTCAGGTTAAAGCGGTACTTTAGTTATGCTTGTCTATGATCGAGAAACTGTGCTCCAAGTCGTCCATAACCGCGGACACGGCTTTCAGAAAGTTTTACCCTGTAGGGGTGCACAAATAGCAACACACACTCGATCAACCTCGGAAAAACCAAATCAAAACCCAACGAGGCCTTCACGACAAAGCAATCACAAGATTCAGAAATATTTCAGGGGGCCACCCGTGAGTACACCATAGCGGTTAGTGACTCGACGGACCCGAGGTTTGTGGGGCCGGCTGTAAGCGACTGGGAACCCAAAACTGGGCTTGTCGATACCGCGTAAACGGGTCACAATTCCTAAACAGTACAGTGTGCTCCTCGCACAATCGTAAATAAACAGTAACATGGCATAAGTACAGGATAGTAAATAAAACCTCAAACTAGTTTGTGGCCCCAAGAAATAAGACTGAATCAAGCTCTGGCTCAGGGGGGTCCCATAAGCCTCCCGGATGTGGATAGCGCGAATATTCTTGGAACAGGAATCAAGTACTCGGGGTCTTACGGGACACAAGTGAGCAGGAAAAACCAAATAGCAGATATTGCTCACCGGTGCCACTTTCATTAGTTATCCCATTACTACTCAGATTAAGTTGTTTAGGTACCTCATTATCCATCAGACACTCACAAACCCTACACATGCTGTTCTACGACTCGCATGGCCCAAACAACTCCTGTAGTAATGGCTCATGGGGATGGAGGAAACAAGCTTGGTGGGGTTTAAAAGTAAAGGCTATGCAATACTTGGGTTTCAGTTTAATGCAATCGCGACTCAATGATGCAAGAATAAGATAGAGGCAATAGGTACTGTATGTATGCAAGCATGTGGTAGTGCTTGCCTGGCAACTCAGTTGAAGCGAGAGACGGATCTGGGTAGTGCTCCTGGTTCTCTTGATATATCCCCTGCTCAGTGTCTATTCGAAGAAGAACCAAGCAAACAAGGGCCAACATAAATAAAGTGCGCAAGCATATGAATAAAATGCTACAAGCAAACAATCATGCCATGATGAATGATGCACAAGTTGCATGGCAATGATGTAGCATGGCATGGGTGAGGTGTTGAATACAAGAAATAACATTTTTATTGATTTTTGGCTCCATTTTATTGTCATATTAGTTGATGTATACTATATATTTATATGATGCATGCTGCAATTGAAGTCATGGATATCATAAACAGAAAGGTCTCGTCGAGCTGATCATGTTAGACATATCATTTGTTAAATTCGGAGTTATAAATCAAAAGTTATTAATTAATTAAGGTGAATGGCATTTTATTGTAATTTAATTCAACTTGAAATTTAAAGTGTGCAAAATATATTTTGAAGGGCATATTTGAATTCCTCATCTTTTTCTGATTTGAAAACATATATTATTTGTATTATTTGGATTTATAATTTAAAAGTTATTTGAAAACAGATTTATATTTGAATTTGAATTAATTGGAAAAGGTTTAAATTAAAACAAATATAAACAGAAACTTTTTATACTAGGCAGATCCAGACCCAGTCGCTGACGGTGGGCCAGATGCTGACTGGGCAGCTGGCGTGGTAAAAGCTTTTCTCACCGCGGCCTGAGCTAGCCACCGAGACCGACGTGTGGGGCCAACGACCACGGGGTCCCACGGGGCAGAGGAAGGGCGGGTCGGCCACGTGGCTTGGAAAGGGAGCGCGGGTTAAGGCCCGAGGGAACAGAGGGTCCTATCTGCAAAACGCTAGGCGGCTGACATGCGGGGTAGACAGGACCGCGGTTGCGTAGGCAAAAAAGGTGGGGGGGTTTGGGGTAAAGTACCACGCGGTACTGTTTCTCTTCTCTGAACTCGCAGCCGTCAGGCTCGCGCGCGCGACAGCGACAGAGCGCTGCGGGGGTTCGAACCCGCGACCCCGGCGCGCTAGCAACGGCGGCTACCGCTGCGGTGTGGCTGGGTGGTTGTAGGAAAGGGGTGGAAGCGGCTAGTTAGGCGTTGCGCGTCGCGGCAGCGAACGGACAGACGCGGCGGCGGGCGCACCGAGGGTGCTCGACAGAACGATCGCCGCCGGCAGGAAACGAGGAAGGGCCGGAGTATGTCTGGGAGGATCAGGGGCTTACCGCGAGGCCGATGGTGGGTTCTGATCGGGGCGGGGCACGTCGGATCGGCGACGAGGCACGGGCCGGGGGAGCTAGGGTTTGCGTCGGGGCGTCGGCATTCCTGGGCGCCTGGTCCTTCTCCTCCGTGTCTGCAGGTCCAGGGGTGGTGCAGGGGTCCTCGTGGTCTTCCTCGACAACCCCAGACGTCACGCCACCGGCTGGTTCGGCGAGAAGCGGTGGAGGCCGACGGTGTAGATGCAGAAGGAAGAGGGAGATGGTGTCGGTGGTGGAGAGGAAGGAGGGTTGACGCAGGGCCTTGGGCGGATCTGGGGTGCAGGGTAGGCCATGGGGGAGGATAAGAACGGGGGAAGGTGAGGTGGTTGGCGTGGGGAAGGGGATGGTGATAAAGGTGGCCTCGGCCACCTTTGTCCTCTCCTCCACGTGATCGGCAAGGCAGGGGGGAGGGGAGAGGGAGGCTGCCAGGTGGGCCTGGGGGGGTAAGGAGCTCGTGGTGGGGCAGGGCAGGCAGAGGGAGAGCAAGAAAGGAGAGGGGGAGAAGAGAGGAGGTACTCGGGTGGGGCTAGGGTTGGAAGGGAGAGAGGTAGCTAGGGGGTATGGTGGGGGCCAGCTAGGAGGGAGAGGGAGGCCGAGAGAGAGGGGGGGTGAGGCTTAAGCATGCAAACAACAACACACATGGGTGGGGATGGTTTAGAGAGGGAGGTGGGGTTTAGGGTTAGAAGAGAGGATGAGATGAGAGGGAGAAAGTAATTAGGACTAGTTTAGATGGGGTGATTAGGGTTTAGCTAGAGAGGTGATGGCTCGGGTTAGATGGGGTAAGGTGATTAGAGGTAGGTTTAGGGAGGAGGTTATGAGAGAGGGGTAGGGTTTAGCTAAGAGGGGGTGGTGATTAGGGTTTAGATGGGGTATGGAGTTTAGGGGTAGGTTTTAGAGTTAGCAAGAGAGATAGAGAGAGAAGGGGTGAAGTTGAGTGTTGGACAAAGACAAAGCAAGATCAAGCAAAGGAAAAGAGATGATCCATGCAAGCAAAACAAATAAAATTCAAATGACAAGTAAATAGGTGGTGCTTGCATGGCTCTAGCTAGATCGAGCAAAAGAAGGAGAGAGAGAGAGAGAGAGTATGATCCACTCCAAGAATTTCAAATAAAATCCAAATGACCTAGATGTGGTGGTTCTGCATGGCCCATGCAAATAATAAATGCCATGTATTCATATTGTGAAAACAACATAAAATCATATGGCATTATTCTATGCATTCCCAAAAGGTGGAATAAGACCAAGCAAAAAGGGACAAGCATTGGATCCACCCAACCCACATGAGCTAGGTAAACTCAAATAAAGGTCAACTCATATTAATTGGATGGTGGAATTATAAGGTGGTGAAGAAAAGGTGGTGGAGTCAATAAGAGATATGCCCCCAACTCAACTTGGGCATTTAACAATATATCAAGAACCAACTACAATATCAAGAGGCAAATACAAATATTAATGCATAAGAGATAAGAACCAAAACAAAAGGGTTTTTGTATGATGCTCAAATGCAAGGTGGCATGATGACATGAACATGACATGATGATGATGCAACAATTATATGTAGGAAGTGGCCCTTTTATTACTAGATCAAGTAGCATTACAGATGTTAGACAACTAGGATGCTACAGTAGGGAGGCGTCCTCTCATGTATAATACCATGTTCCATACAGAATAAATCAAATTCGTTTGAAAAGTACTCTCCACCATGATCCGACCTTAGCCGCTTGATTTTAAGATCAAGTTGGTTTTTTGCCTCAGCTTTATAGATTTTGAAGTAGTTCAAAGCTTCATATTTAGATTTCAAAAGATAAACATAGCAGTATCTAGTGGAGTCATCAATCAACGTCATAAAGTATCTTTTTTCACCTTTTTTCAACACACCATTCATGTCGCAAAGATCTGAATGTATAAGTTATAGCGGTGCTAAGTTTCTCGGTTCCGCAGCCATATGAGACTTGCGGGGTTGCTTTGCTTGCACACAAACTTGGCACTTAGAACCTTTGACAGTGGTAAATTTCGGAATTAAACTCATATTGGCTAGCCGCGTCATGCAACCAAAGTTAATATGACAGAGTCGTGAATGCCAAACATTGGACTCATTATCATTGCAAACATGATTAATAACTTTATCATGAGTCTGACAAAGACAAGCGGAACAGACCTCCGCACTCATAACCCTTTCCAACAAATTGTACATACTTAGAAATTACAACTTTATTGGACTCAAAAACCAACTTAAAGCCATCTCGACATAAAAGCGATCCACTGACGAGATTCTTATTGATGGAGGGAACGTGCTGCACATTCTTCAGCTGTACGGTCTTCCCCGAAGTAAACTTCAGATTTACCGTACCAACACCATGAACAGAAGCACGTGAGCCATTTCCCATCAGCACGGAAGAGGTCCTTGAGACCTAATAAGAGGAAAACATGGAAATATCATACATGTGTATTAGCACCCGTGTCTATCCACCAATCAGGAGAATGACATACTGAAAGGATAGTAGGTAAAATACCGTACCCAACATCCTTCATCTCAGTATTGCTAATAACAACATTAGCGGTCTTGCCGTTGTTTCCATGTTGACGCTTGTCAAAGCGATTAGGACAGCTAGGAGTCCAATGATCAGGATCACCACAGACGTGGCAAGGGCCTTTCCTCTTATCATTTTTCTTCTTGAAGTTGGTTGAGTGCGTGGCCTTGTTCTTGCCATCAAACTTTCCCTTTCCTTCAGTTTTGTTCTTATTCTTAAACTTGTGGGATTGGAAGTTTTTCCTCTACACTAAATTGGCAGTAGAACCTCCCTCAAGTCCTCGAGCAGTTTTGTCCTTTGCTCTCGCCTTCTCTTCCACATGAAGAGACCCAATGAGATCTGTAACGGAAAACTCTTTTCTCTTATGTTTCAGAGAAGTAGCAAAGTTCCTCCACGAAGGAGGAAGCTTGGCAATAATGCCACCAGCCACAAATTTGTCCTGTAAGGAACACTTGAACTGCTCAAGTTCTTTGGCAAGTGATTGTATCTCATGAGCTTGCTCAACGACGGAGCGCTCATCAACCATCCTGTAGTCATAGAATTGCTCCATGACATACAGCTCGATGCCGGCCCCGAGACCCCAAACTTGGCCTCGAGCGCTTCCCACGCGTCCTTGCCATTATCAAATGACATATACGGGTCAACAATGTTGTCCCCAAGAACGCTGAACAAAGCCGCCATAAACATATATCAGCTTTCTTAAAGTTCGCTTCCTGCTCAGCAGAAAGATCTCCTTCAGGCTTGCCAAGAGTGGCGCTATAACAGTTTAGGTATTCAAATCAGAGAACTGCTCTCTTGCGCCATCTATTATAGTGCATGCCATCAAAAGGAGGCGGCCTAGTAGCCGCGACTACACCAGTGGAATTCAGTTGCCTATAATCAGGTTTTTGGATTGTTGGAAATATAACCAATAATCCATATGATTTAATCCCAATAATAAACTGATAAAACATGATCATACAGACAATAATAAAACCAATCATGCAGATCAACAAAGTAGATGAACAGATTACATCTATACAAGATAAACCTATCACATCTACACCAAACGCTAGAACAAAGAACTCTAGCATAATCCAAAAAAGACAGTTAAAGATCACATACAATGTAGGCTGAATAGCAGCCACAACGGTTGTAGCAGCGTCTCCCATGTTGAGGTTGTCGAAGAGGTCGTTGACGTCCGGAAAGAAGTCGTTGTTCGGGAACTCGACGTCGGACGACGTCGTGGTTGCCAGTAGTCGAGCTTGAGCGCTCCCCAAAAACCTGATCGCTCCTTACCCGTACAGGTTCATGAGAGGCGGGGTTCTGGAGGCCTACTATTCCGATCCGCGGTGCACGCCGCAAGCCGGGATGGGAAGAAAAAAGCGGCGACACAAGGTTCTGGAGGTAGGCGCGTGTGTGGATTGATTCGGTGCCGATTAGGTTTAGCCCAGACGCTTATATAGTGCAGATTAGGAAGATCGTGGGCTCAGCCCACGTCCGAGTCGGTAACAGCCACGTCCATAAAAACTGGAAACGGCTGTAATTAACGCGTCCGTTAATGACTCATAATCAGTTTTTTCAACCAACAAAATAAAGCTCGGCTCGGCGAGATTTCTGCAACCCGTGGCGCGCGCGTCGTGACGAGGCGAGGCGGGCGGCGTCGAAGGAGGAGTGCGCGAGGGCTACTCTTCTTGTCACACTTTAGTGAGTGGTGCAACACTCTACTATATAAGGTGGTACAACTCCCCTTCAACTAGCAATGTGGGACTAAACTTTAGCACCAGTAGCACATCCATATGCTGCCATGCACAAGTGGACCAAAGATAATTTCAGAATTTGTCTAATGGCCAACAGCCCAATATACACCAAATTCCAACAATTTGATGATATATATTTGTCTATAAAGTTGGTAAATTTTAAATAATTTGATTTAAGACAAAAGGTACATGTACACTTATTTGTGGACGAACGGAGTAGATCTTTTAAGAAAGTTTTTTGAATAAAAATGATACTTTCAAAATTCCTAAGGATTATCGGCATGTTTGGTTCATAGGATCCTAAAAAACAATGCAATATGAAAAAAGCATGAATATGATAGGAATGCATGCGTAAAACAGGCGATTTTTTTTAAAATAATACGAATTAATTAATTAATTTAAGTTGTATTATACGTTTTTTCGAATTTCTAGATCTAGAACTTTGTTGGCCAGGGGCAAGTCGACTGGGCCAATCGGCCAGGCCCTGGCCGACTGCATGTGACACCATGCAATCGGTCTTGTCCCACACATGCAATCAGCTTGGAGCAAGCCGATTGGTTCAATCGGTTTGGCCCAGGCCGATTAGTGCAATCGGTCAGACCTAGACCGATTGCCTAATCGTCCTGCCCCTAACAAAATCCTGCATGATCAATGCAGCCCTTCCGCTAAATAATCGGCCGCCGCTGTTTTCCTCGCCAATCCTTCGCGCCGATTTTTCCCGCCAGTACTTCCCGCCTTTTGTTCCCGCCACTACTTCCCACCCTTTTTTTTTCGGCCGCTACTTCCCGCCCTTTTTTTCCCGCCACTACTTCCCGCCTTTTTTCCCGCCTATTCGCTTCGGTGCCTCTATAAATCCAGGCAACGAGATGTATCCTTTACCAATTGATCTCTTCCTCCTCTTACTCTCTCATTTCCCTCCTCTCCTCTTGCTCTCGCATTTCCCTCCACTCCTCTCCACTATGACCAACGCGTCTCCCCGGCCTGTAGATATGTCCATTGGGCTTTTCTTCATAGCCAGAACTGTTGTGATAGGCGATACGTATCCCGACTAGGATACATTGGTAACGAACCATGATTCTCTCGTTATGATTGGTAAGTCACTTCATCGAAGAGGGTGGAAACTGAAGACCCCAGATCAGGTACGAGCAGAGCTTGTCAGGATCCAGGCAAGGTGGGACAAGCTCACCTTGGTCCTAGGACAAGCTCGCAGTTTGGAGCGGGCGGATGCACCTTGGTCCTGGATAGAAGATAGCGAAGATGAGGATGATATCTTCATGCCGCCACCCGTTGGAAGCAAGGCAAGAGCTGAGTGGGACAAGAGGCAGGAGAAGAAGAAAGAGCAGGCCAAGAAGAGTCAAGCTGACATGACGGAGCAGGTTATGGCACGTAGGGCCTGGATAGAAGAGAGAGAAGATGAGGATGATATCTTCATGCCGCCACCCGTTGGAAGCAAGGCGAGAGCTGGGACAAGAGGTGAGAAGAAGAAAGCGCAGCCAAGAAGAGCAAGTGAGGATCGTCCAAGGGAAAGGGTGAGGCATCATCGAAGGGAAAGGGAAAGGCATCATGCTAGGGATAGATAAGACTCTTATTTATGTACCGCAAGTTATGTTGAACTATGTTGCAAGTTATGTTGAACTGTGTTGCAATAAAAATCGTGAAATGATAGAATGTTGTCTCATATATAGGTAGATATATGCCTCATACATAAGTAGATGTCTCATGCATAGATAGACATGTCTCATACATAGATAAATATATGTCTCATACATAGATAAATATATGTCTCAGCGACGTCGTCTGCCGCGACGCTCGGGTGGTGGGTTAGGAGGCGTCGTCCAACCGAACCTGTGGGGCGGCCGAACCTGTCGGGAAGGAATCACCGACCCGTTCTCATCGTACTGAGTCTCCTGTGTGGGGTCAGGGGGGGAGTCTGAAAAATGTTCAGCCAACTGCTCTGCATCATGAAATCCTGAGTGCTATGATCAACGTCCTAATCAGTCCAGGCGGATCCGGACATAGACGACTGATAGCCAGGCATAGACCCCTGCATTCCGAATGCTCCTGCACATAAAAACAAAGTATGTAAGAACTTGACATGAACTGAGCCTCGACGCTTATCTTGTAAGACACATACCCTGTAGAACTTGACATGAACTGAGCCAGGACCAAAGCTGCAACAATAGTGGGCATCCAAGCAGGCCTGACTTCGGCGCCCTCCGTTGGCAACCGCTGCACATACCTCGGTACGTGGCCGCTAAGACCGCAGAACCCCAACTCCTCTGTATAATCATGTCAGTGCTAGTTGCATTGGCGATATCCAATGCGATAGGGATGTAGAGAGCGGTGATAGTGGTGACATGGTTCTCGGTGAACATCACCTTACCGAGAAGCCAAAGTATGTATGCCTCCAAGGACCGAGTGATTTGTGCCTCTGTCAACTGAGTCTCTGCATTGAGTATACCTGCATGCCTATCATGAATGATGCACACATTGGGCTTGTCTTTCACAACTGCTATTTTGAGCTGCCTGAAGAACCATGTCCAACTTTCAAGAGCCGCCCACGAAAGCAAATGCGAGTGGGACAATCTGATTGTTGCCGTCTTGACCAATGGCGGTAAGAATCTGACCCTTGTACTTGCCAGTTAGAAAAGTACCATCTACATATATCACTGGACGACAATAAGTGAAAGCTTGGATGCATACAACAAAAGAGAAGAACACTCGATGAAGCACCTTCATGGATGGATCCTCGGGTATCACATAATATTGTATGTCGACATAGGTGCCTGAGTTTCTATCCTGCAGTGTCTGAAGTTGTCGGACCACGGAGTCATACGCGTCTCTAAATGAACCAAACCTCTCCTCAAGAGCCCTTTGATTTTCCCTCCAAGCCTTGCCATACGAAATGGAGTACTTAAACCGGGTCTTTACTTTCTTCTGTATACTGGGTACCGTCATCGCTTTGCACTCTACTAAGTCCGTGTAAAGCAGCCGAGCTAGAAGTGTGGAGGAGAGGTTAAGATGATCTTCAGGAACATTGTGTAGCTCACATGTGTGCTGCACATAGTCGCTCACCAACCAAGTTGTGTCATACGTAGGGACATAGGCATGCACCCTACCTAGACAATTTATATCCACGCATTCCATTGTCAAGTATTTCTTAGAGGACACCGTTGTTTTCAAAACCCTGTGTGTTGACATTGCCCAAGCAACGACTGCATCTTGCAAATGTTGCTTGTCTTGATATCTGGCACCCTGGGCAATTCTGTTGCTGTGATATTCCCACGCAGAATCATGACCATCATCAACGGTCATTCCGGTTGACATGTTTTGATTCCATGAAGCAGGAATCGGCATGTCCTCTCCACCATTGCCTTCTCCATCAGAATCATCAGGGTCATCAGAATCACCACTCTCGCCATCCATGTAATCCTCCTCTTCCATCATGTTCTGCATGCCTCCATCTTCCTCGTCCGCATCTGCCTCTCCACTATGGTCTTCTCCACCTCCGGCCTGATTGCTCTGTCCCGATTCATAACCACCGCCTCCTCCTCCTCCTATCTGACTGCTCTGCAACGATTCATAACCATCGCCTCCAGCACTGGACATAGAGTACATCTCGTAACTTGAATCAGCACTATGGCGCGAAACATGTCCACCATCGATCTCCTTCAAGACAGGAAGCACTAATGCGCGAGGGTTTACATGCCTATCTTCGCAGCCTTTTAACCACTTAAACCAGTCTCTGTCTGTATCTACATGCCTTAAAGTCCATAAAATATTTTTTCTTAACTTTGTCCATAATGCTTGCACGCTGACGGTGTACGTCTCGATGTTATAGCATAAACATCCTGTCAACCATTCCTTCAACTGACTAACACTCCAGGTTTGAGGGGCAGTCAAATCTAACTGTGTACACATAAACTCTCCCAGATCTGCCCCAAAGTCATTTGTTCGAACATTTCCAGGACCGTAATAAAACACAAACTTCACTAAATTTGTCATCTCTGCTGACATAAAATAAACAACCTAATCAATTAATTATCGACAACGCGTATAACTTTGGGCAATGCTTGCAAATATTCTAAAAAATATGATATTATTTCTACCGGTCAAATATTGCTACTAATCCACCGGCCAAATTTTTGTGCCTAACCCATCGGTCAAATATTTTTACTAATCAACTATCCAAATATTTTAATAGACTAATCATACGACGAACGTACATAACCATATACAATATCCATTGATTATCGAGAAATTAAAGTTTACCCTTAAAGCGAGAGAAGCTACTACCAACACAGCTCGAACACTGCTCCACCACCACAGCCTCAGCTCCTCCACCACAGCTCCACCACCATTGCCATTGCTCCACCACAGCTCCACCACCGTTCCTCCAACAAACCAACACCAAATCGAGCCATGAGCTAACCCATGTTGGAGATATGCCCTAGAGGCAATAATAAATGTAGTTATTATTATATCTTTGTGTTTATGATAAATGTTTACATTCATGCTATAATAGTATTAACAAGGAAACATTGATACTTGTGTGATTTGTAAACTTAAATTTGAAGTCCCTAGTATAACCTCTATACATCACTAGCTTGTTGGTTGATAAATGATTGTGGTTTCCCTATCATGAACATTGAGATGTTATCAACAACAAGATCATATCGTTAGGAGAATGATATGGTGGACATACTCCTATAGATAAGCGTAGCATAAAGATCAAAGTCATTTCATTAGTTCAATTGCTATATGCTTTCTGATACATAGTAACCTAATTCCTTCGACCATGAGATCATGCATATCACCTTTACCGGATGGATGCTTTGATGACATCAAACACCACACCGTAACTGGGTGGCTATAAAGGTGGCATTGAGTGTTCGGAAAGTATTGGTTGAGACACATGGATCAAGAGTGGGATTTGTCCATCCATATGACGGATAGATATACTCTGGGCCCTCTCGGTGGAATGTCATCCAATTAGCTTGCAAGCATGTGACTGGCTCACAAGGGATCACATATCACGGGAACGAGAAAAGAGTACTTATCGGTAACGAGGTTGAACTAGGTATGCAGAGATACCGACGATCATAACCTCAGATAAGTAACCTATCGTGAGACAGGGAAATTGGTATCGTATGTAAGTGTTTCATTCGATCGCAAAGTAATCGTAGAAATATGTGGGAGCCATATGAATTTCCAGATTCCTCTATTGGTTATTGTTCGGAGAAGTGTCTCGATCATGTCCGCATAATTCACGAACCGTAGGGAGACACACTTAAGGATTCGACGTTGTTTGAGTAGTTATGGTATTATGAGAAAGAGACCGAATGTTGTTCGGAGTCTCGGATGGGATCCGGATATCACGAGGTGATCCGAATAGTCCGGAGAATAAGATTCATATAAGGAAAGTCCCGCTTTGAGTTCGGGAATGATTCCGTGTTTTCATCGAATGTTCTAGAAGCTTCCTAATGTCCGACACTCCGGAGGGAAGGGTACATGAATGTGTCGTTGCATATTGGGATGATTGCATCATGTACTAAGTGTTCATTGTTCCAAATAAAGGATTAAATTGAATCCTAAATTGAAAAGTCAAATAGCAAGTTTGAAAAGTCAAACAGCTAAAATTGGAAAGAGGAAAGAGGAAAGAGAGGAAACCGAGTTGGGAGGAATCCTCCTCCAACCGGCGCCTCCTCCGAGTTGGGAGGGACTCCTCCTCCCTTGGCGTCGTCCCTCCACCTATATAAGTAGGGGCTCCTCCTAGCACACAAGTTCCTATCCTCTAAATCTAAACCCTAGCCCCACCTCCGTTTAGAGCCGCTTTGGTTTAGAGCTTCTAATTGCCCTAGCCTCCGGATTAGAGCCTTCTAATTGGTGTGTCTAAACCATAGACCACCGAGGAACTCTCTCATACTCCACCATACTCGCTCGGCTTAAGGCGAAGCCTCATGGATATCCTCTACTTCCTGTACCACGCCAGTTGTCGGAATCGCGAGGAGAGTGCTACAACCTTCACGCCATCTTTGGAACAAGGGAGAGGAAGGTCTTCGCCGAAAATCGAACGTGTGACCGATCATGAAGCGCTGCCGAACGCAGCGCCGGAAGGATCGCCTACACGATCTTGAGATCGGGAAGAGTACGACTACATCACCCACGAGAATCCGCCTCGTTAAACACTTTGGAATCTTCGAGGGTGTTATTCCATCGACTCGTTGTTACAATCTAGTAGATAGATCTTGGCTTGTTTGTTTGTATGCGATAGAAATTTTTGTTTTCCATGCTACGAAACCCTACAGGGTATCGAGCCGTGTCTATATGTAGATCTACAGACGAGTAGAACACAATGGTCATTGTGGGCGTTGATGCTTTTATTGTCGATTGCTTCCGTGTACTTTGCATCTTGCGGTATGTTGGGATGAAGCGCCCGCTAACCTTACATGACATCGCTCATGAGACTTGCTCCACGCTTGACATGCAACTTGTATTGCATAAGTGGCTTTATGGGTGCTGCTTTCTCCTAGCATAGTTAAGATAAAATTTACAACGGGTGATCAACAATACTAGTATCAATGTTGTGGTTCTTGTTCGTAAGTTAGAACGACACTTATTGAAAGCCCCAAACCACGTAAAATATGCAAAGAAAGTAGAGGCGTCTAACTTTGTTTTGCAGGGGTGTGCAGTGATGTGATATGGCCATGATTGTGATTATATTTGATGTATGCAATGTTCCTTATTGTAAGTTGGCAACCGGCAGGAGCCATATGGTTGTCTTTAATTTATGTTAAGACCCGCGTGTCTATTCAAAGTAGTTGTAATAGTTGAATCCGGTGGACGACAACCATGGAGAAGCGTCATTGACCTTGATGCAATGCCGGTGATGATGGAGATCATGTTCGTGCTTGAAGATGGAGATCGAAAGCACAAAGAAGAAAGGCCATATCATATCACATATTATTGAATTGCATGTGATGTTAATCCTTTATGCATCTTGTATTGATTAGTAGACGACGGTAGCATTATAAGATGATCCCTCAAGAACATGAATTTCAAGTCATAAAGTGTTCACCCTTAGTTAGCACCGTTGCTAAAGCTTGTTGTTTCGAAGCACCACGTGATGATCGGGTGTGTTAGATTCTGCAAGTGTATACAATGTGAGCAAGCCAGATTTGCTCATGCGGAAACTAAGGTTTGATCTTGACGAGCCTATCATGTACAGACATGGTCTCGGAACACGGATCACCGAAAGGTAAAGCATGAATCATATAGTAGATATGATGAACATGACGATTGTTCGCCATTGAAACTGTATCAACTCTCGTGATGATCGGTGTTGATGTAGTGGATTTGGTTCGTGTGATCACTAAAACAATGTGAGGGATATTGTTTTGAGTGGGAGTTCACCTAGTTTAATTTCATTATTAATTTGAACTCAATTTGTCATAAACTTAGTCTAAACTATTGCAAATATGTTGTAGATCAATGGCATCCCCTACCATCAATTTTAATGCGTTCCTAGAGAAAGAAAAGTTGAAAAGCAATGGAAGCAACTTCGCGGATTGGTTCTGCAACTTGAGGATTGTCCTCACAGCTGGAAATTTGACCTATGTGCTGGATGCACCGCTGGGTGACCCACCTGTAGCTGATGCTGCCAATGAAGTAAAGAATGTTTACCTCGCTCGGAAGAATCAATACTCCATAGTTCAGTGTGCTATCTTGTATAGTTTGGAATCGGAGCTTCAGAAAAGGTTTGAAGATTCAGACCCATATGATATTGTCGAGGATCTCAAATTGATTTTTGAGACTCATGCGGCAATTGAAAGCTATGAGGCTTCTGAAAAGTTCTTTAACTGCAAGATGGAAGAAGGCAGCTCCGTCAGTGAGCATGTGCTTAAGATGTCTGGGCACGCAAACAAACGTCAAAGCTTGGGTATAGTGATTCCTAATGCTTTGGGGATTTACCTTGTCCTCCAATCACTACCACCAAGTTACAAGAACTTTGTGATGAACTACAACATGCAGAACATGAACAAGACGTTGCCAGAACTCTTTGCCATGTTGAAATCTGCAGAAGTGGGGATTAAGAAAGAGCACCAAGTGTTGTTGGTCAATAAGGCCACCAAATTCAAGAAAGGCAAGTCTAAGCAGAAGGGACACTTCAAGAAGGGTGGTAAGAAAGTTGCCACGCCGGCGAAGAATACCAAGGCTGGACCCAAGCCTGATACTGAGTGCTTTTACTGCAAGGGAGAAGGTCACTGGAAGCGGAATTGCCCAAAGTACTTGGCGGATCTGAAGAACGGCAACATCAAGAAGAAAGGTATATCTGTTATACATGTTATTGATGTGTATCTCACTAGTACTCGTAGTAGTGCCTGGGTATTTGATACTGGTTCGATTGCTCATATTTGTAACTCGAAACAGGTGCTGCAGAATAAACAGAAGCTAGCGAAGAATGAGGTGACGATGCGCGTGGGAAACGGATCAAAGGTTGATGTGATCGCGGTCGGCACGCTACCCCTTCATCTACCATCGGGATTAGTTTTATACTTAAATAATTGTTATTTGGTGCCTGCGTTGAGCATGAACATTATATCGGGATCTTGTTTATTAAGTAGACGGTTACTTGTTTAAGTTCGAGAATAATGGTTGTTCGATTTATATGAGTAATATGTTTTATGCACATGCACCTTTGATAGATGGTCTATTCTTATTGAATCTCGATAGTGGAAATACACATATCAACAACATTGAGGCTAAACGTTTGAAATCAAGCGATAATTCGACCTATATGTGGCATCGCTGCCTTGGTCACATTGGAGTGAAACGTATGAAGAAACTCCATTCCGATGGACTTCTTGAATCACTTGAAAGATGCGAAGCATGTCTAATGGGAAAAATGACTAAGACTCCATTTTCTGGTATGATGGAGCGAGCTACGGACCTATTGGAAATCATACATACCGATGTGTGTGGTCCAATGAGTGTAGCATCGCGCGGTGGTTATCAAGTTATGTTCTTACTTCACGATGACTTGAGTAGATATGGGTATATCTATTTCATGAAACATAAGTCCGAAACTTTCGAGAAGTTTAAGGAGTTTCAAAGTGAGGTAGAGAATCAACGTAACAAGAAGATTAAATTTCTACGCTCGATCGTGGAGGTGAATATCTAAGTTACGAGTTTGGCGAGCATTTGAAGAAATGCGAATACTTTCACATTGACACCGCCGAACACCACAACAGAATGGTGTGTCCGAACGTCGTAATCGAACTCTCTTAGATATGGTTTGTTCTATGATGTCACTTACGATTTACCGCTATCATTTTGGGGTTATGCATTAGAAACACCGCATTCACTTTAAATAGGGCACCGTCTAAATCCGTTGAAACGACACCGTATGAATTATGGTTTGGGAAGAAACCTAGATTGTCGTTCCTTAAAGTTTGGGGGTGCGAAGCCTATGTAAAGAAGTTACACGACAAGCTTGAACCCAAAGCGGAAAAATGCGTCTTCATAGGATACCCGAAGGAAACTATTGGGTATACCTTCTATCATAGATCCGAAGGCAAAATCTTCGTTGCCAAGAATGGATCATTTCTAGAGAAGGAATTTCTCTCGAAAGAAGTGACTGGAAGGAAAGTAGAACTCGACGAGGTTGTCGAACCTTCTCTCGAAATTACGAGTAGCGCAGCACCGGAAGAAGTTCCTGTGGTGCCTGCACCAATAAGATAGGAAGCTAATGATGGTGATCATGAAACTTTGGTTGAAGTTGCTACAGAGCCTCGGAGGTCAACGAGAACTCGTACCACTCCAGATTGGTATGATCCCGTTATGAGTGTCATGTTGGTGGACAACACCGATGATCCCGAGACATATGAGGAAGCGATGATGAGCCCAGATTCCAATAAATGGCAAGAAGCAATGAAATCCGAGATTGGATCCATGTACGAAAACCAAGTATGGACTTTGTTGGACTTACCGGATGGCCGGAAGGCTGTCGAGAACAAATGGATTTTCAAGAAGAAAACAGATGCTGATGGTAATGTTACTGTCTATAAAGCTCGACTTGTCGCAAAAGGGTTTCGACAAATTCAAGGAGTTGACTACGATGAGACTTTCTCACCGGTAGCGAAGCTAAAGTCTGTGAGGATTATGCTAGCAATCGCTGCATATTATGATTATGAGATATGGCGATGGATGTCAAAACAAAGATTCCTCAATGGAGATATTGATGAAGAGTTGTATATGATGCAACCCAAAGGTTTTGTCGATCCTAAAGATGCTAACAAGGTATGCAAACTTCAACGGTCCATCTATGGATTGAAGCAAGCATCCCGGTTGGAATCAACGCTTTGATAAGGTGATCAAAAGTTTTGGTTTTATACAAACTTATGGAGAAGCTTGTATTTACAAGAAAGTGAGTGGGAGCTCAGAGCATTCTTAATACTATATGTGGATGACATATTGTTGATTGGGAATGATGTAGACCTTCTTAATAGTGTCAAGGAATATTTGAATAATAATTTTTCAATGAAGGATCTTGGCGAAGCAGCTTACATATTAGGTATAAAGATTTATAGAGATAGATCGAACGCCAAATATCATTGTCACAGTACATATTTGGACAAAGTTCTAAAGAGGTTTGAATGGAAGAAAGCAAGAAAGGGTTCTTGCCCATGTTGCTCAATACGACCTTGAGTAAAACTCAAAGTCCGACATCGACGTAAGATAGAGAAAGGATGAGTAAGACTCCTATGCCTCAGCCATAGGATCTCTAATGTATGCCATGCTATGTACTAGACCCGACATTGCATATGTCGTTAGTTTAACTAGCAGATATCAAAGTGATCCAGAGTGGATCATTGGACATCGGTCAAAAACATCCTTAAGTACTTGAGAAGAACTAAGGATATGGTTCTTTCTTATGGAGGTGATGAACATTTCGTTGTTAATGGTTACACCGATGCTAGTTGGAACACCGATCCGGATGATTCTAAATCACAACTGGATACGTATTTATTTTGAATGGTGCAGCAGCTTAATGGAGGAGTGCAAAGCAAAGCGTTGTGGCGAGATCTTCAACCGAATCGGAATACATGGTCGCTTCGAGGCTTCACAAGAAGCGATATGGATGAAAGAGTTCATTACAGAGCTGTGTGGTTCCTAGTGCGCTGGACCCAATGTCTATCTCTTGTGATAACATGGGAGCCATAGCCAATGCGCAAGAACCAAGGTCACACAAGAAGTCAAGCACATCAAGCTGCTTTCACGCTATTCGAGAACATATCCAGATGGGGATATAAAGATTTGCAAAGTACACACAGATCTGAATGTGGCGGATCCATTGACTAAACCTCTCCCGAGGGCAAAACATGACCAACACCAAACTGCCATGGGTGTTCGGTATATTACCATGTAATCTAGATTAGATGACTCTAGTGCAAGTGGGAGACTGTTGGAGATATGCCCTAGAGGCAATAATAAATGTAGTTATTATTATATCTTTGTGTTTATGATAAATGTTTACATTCATGCTATAATAGTATTAACAAGGAAACATTGATACTTGTGTGATTTGTAAACTTAAATTTGAAGTCCCTAGTATAGCCTCTATACATAGCTTGTTGGTTGATAAATGATTGTGGTTTCCCTATCATGAACATTGAGATGTTATCAACAACAAGATCATATCGTTAGGAGAATGATATGGTGGACATACTCCTATAGATAAGCGTAGCATAAAGATCAAAGTCATTTCATTAGTTCAATTGCTATATGCTTTCTGATACATAGTAACCTAATTCCTTCGACCATGAGATCATGCATATCACCTTTACCGGATGGATGCTTTGATGACATCAAACACCACACCGTAACTGGGTGGCTATAAAGGTGGCATTGAGTGTTCGGAAAGTATTGGTTGAGACACATGGATCAAGAGTGGGATTTGTCCATCCATATGACGGATAGATATACTTTGGGCCCTCCCGTTGGAATGTCATCCAATTAGCTTGCAAGCATGTGACTGGCTCACAAGGGATCACATATCACGGGAACGAGAAAAGAGTACTTATCGGTAACGAGGTTGAACTAGGTATGCAGAGATACCGACGATCATAACCTCGGATAAGTAAACTATCGTGAGACAAAGGGAAATTGGTATCGTATGTAAGTGGTTCATTCGATCGCAAAGTAATCGTAGAAATATATGTGGGAGCCATATGAATTTCTAGATTCCTCTATTGGTTATTGTTCAGAGAAGTGTCTCGATCATGTCTGCATAATTCACGAATCGTAGGGAGACACACTTAAGGATTCGACGTTGTTTGAGTAGTTATGGTATTATGAGAAAGAGACCAATGTTGTTCGAGTCTCGGATGGGATCCGGATATCACGAGGTGATCCGGAATAGTCCGAGAATAAGATTCATATAAGGGAAGTCCCGCTTTGAGTTCGGGAATGATTCCGTGTTTTCATCGGAATGTTCTAGAAGGTTCCTAATGTCCCAAGACCGGAGGAAGGGTACATGAATGTGTCATTGCATATTGGGATGATTGCATCATGTACTAAGTGTTCTCTGTTCCAAATAAAGGATTAAATTGAATCCTAAATTAAAAAGTCAAATAGCAAGTTTGAAAAGTCAAACGGCTAAAATTGGAAGAGGGAAGAGGAAAGAGGGAAACCGAGTTGGGAGGAATCCTCCTCCAACCGGGCGCCTCCTCCAAGCCGAGTTGGGAGGGACTCCTCCTCCCCTGGCGCCGTCCCTCCACCTATATAAGGAGGCAGGCTCCTCCTAGCACACACAAGTTCCTATCCTCTAAATCTAAACCCTAGCCCTAGCCTCCGGTTTAGAGCCGTTTTGGTTTAGAGCTTCTAATTGCCCTAGCCTCCGGATTAGAGCCTTCTAATTGGTGTGTCTAAACCCTAGACCGCCGAGGAACTCTCTCATACTCCACCATACTCGCTCCGGCTTAAGGCGAAGCCCTGCGGGATCTCCCCTCTACTTCCGGTACCACGCACGAGGAGAGTGCTACAACCTCCGCTGCCTGCTGGAACAAGGGAGAGGAAGGTCTTCGTCGAGTACCGAACGTGTGACCGACTGCGGAAGCGCTGCCGGAACGCAGCGCCGGAAGGATCGTCTACACGATCTTGAGATCGGGAAGAGTACGACTACATCACCCACGAGAATCCGCTCTCGTTAAACACTTTGGAATCTTTGAGGGTAAGTTATTCCATCGACTCGTTGCTACAATCTAGTAGATAGATCTTGGCTTGTTTGTTTGTATGCGATAGAAAATTTTTGTTTTCCATGCTACGAAACCCTACAACCCATCCGTAGATCGGGCTTCCACTCCCTCTCTAATGGTTTTGGATTGAAGTTTTTGTGGTTAAATCGAGCAAAATCTGAGAAAAATGGTGGCTGGAAATGAAGAACACGAAGGGGAGAGAGAGAGGCAGCAGGTCGCGGTCGCGTGGAGAAGAAGGCCAGGCGCGGCGTCGCCCTTATCTGGCCCCAGTCGGCGTGGGCCTGGCCGATTGGGCAGTCGGCCTGCGCCTGGCCGACTGGACCTGTCGACCGTTGTCGGTCCCGCGGTCCCACTGGCCGACCTGCTGTCGGCTATTTGCTGGACGATTGCGCTGATGTAGGCCAGAGCCTGGCCGATTGACCCAGTCGGCTGGCCCCGGGCCGACAAAGTGCTAGATCTGGAATTTCGAAAAAAACGTATAATAGAACTCAAATTAATTAATTAATTCGTATTATTTAAAAAAATCGCGGCAGAGGATCGAAAAACACAAAAATTATGTGAACTTGGTTGTTTGCTTCGCATGAATTAAAAAATAGAAGATTCTGAGTTGGTCAAATAAGGTTCAATCACATGGAATAGTACAATCAGAATGTTATTGTGTCTCTCGGAGACCTTGCTCTCGTTTTTTCGTACATAGAAATTTAAAAAAGAGGGCCAACTGAATTGTATAAAATTCCTACTGCATTTTCTAAAACTAGAATCAAAAGAAAATTTCACGTGATCCATTTTTTTTAACCAAATGGCACCAGTAGGAAAACCAGCAATCATTTTTCTAGTGTTGTGTAAAACAAAATACACGTCACCATTGGAAGGCAAAATAGTAGAGGATTTTTGAACGCCACCGGTATATGCTATTAGTGGCATCTTATTATACTGAGACATCATCAGTAACGGGATCTCACGATAAACTCGGGACAAATCTATTGGTAGCATTGAGAATAAGAGAATGCCACAGCTGCTCTGTACTGGTGGCATTTAATATGAATTGAACTTCACGGCTAAATAGCACTCCGCGGCTTTTCATAACGCCTTGCCCTTTTTTATCGATCCCGACCTCATTCTATCCCGCTGTCTTCCTCAACCCCGCTGATGCGCGCATCGGACGCCCCCGCACCTCCTCCTCTTCGAGCCACCATTTGCCGCCCCTGCCTCGATCGTATCGTCCACCGCCGACCCTGCCTCAATCGCAATGGCCACTGCCTCCTCCTCGTCCCTGCCCCCGCCTCGACCGCATCGGCCACTTCTGCCCCCGTCTCTGAAGCCTCATCCACATCGTCCACCGCTGCCCCCGGCTCGACCGTGTATCGCCCCCTGCCACCCCTGCCTCAACCGCATGGGCCACTGCCGCCCCCACCTCCACGCCTCGTCCCTTCCCCCACCTCGACCACATTGGCCACCGACGCCCCCGCCTCCACCGCATCGGCCACCGCCACCTGCATCTCGCTATCGCCGCCTCCGCCGGTGAGCCCCTCTCTCACCCCTTTTTTATTTATCTTCGAGTAGATGATTTAGTGTAGATCGATGATTGTAGATGATTTAGTGTATGTGATTTTAGATGATTTAGTGTATATGATTGTAGATGATTATTTTGGTTGTTTTTCCTTCCAACGATCGATGATTACACTATGACACAATCTAATATGAAAAGGTGCCCATAAGACCTTGTCGTATGTCCATGAATATCTTGTACATTTGATTTGGTCTTATAGACACTCTTTGTCTTGTGTGTCTTTATATGAGACCTTCAGTTTAGCTGTGATAAGATCACTTGTCTGCCTTTATGTTTGAGTTTTCTACAACTTTGCACTAGTTGGCTCGCTTACTTCGTCCCTGAAATTATTTTGCATATGAGCGATGATTAAAAATGGTAGGATGCAATCTTAGGGGTTGTGTAAGTGAGCCTTGTAAGATACACAAATAAATAATTTGTGCATCCTACTTGGCTTACTTACTCCGTTCCTAAAATTATTTTGCGTCCAATATAAGTATGAGGCCCTACTCTTAGTTCAGTCGTGACATTTTGCATTTGTAACATAGCGGATACTTGAACATATTTAATATACTAGATTAACATGCAGCAAATGCATCCCTGTATCAACTGTGGCCATGAAAGTTATTAGGATAAAAAGTTTATCATAGTGTTTCCTGAAGACTTTGACACTACGACGGTATGTTTGGCTTAATTATGATTTCCATCCTTTTTGCATTTTGATCGAAACTAATTAAATATTATTTTCATATATCTGTTTCTCAGACCATCTCGTGCCACGCAAGAAGGACTTTCTTGACCATGTGAACAGACATGTCAATCACCAGGGACAATTTGAGGTTACCTTGGTGGAAGAGGCAATACCTGATAAGAGCTACAAGATTCTAGTCGTAGACGAGGCGAACCGAACTTACTTTACAAGACCACTTTGGACAAAATTGGCAGAAAGGTTTGGAATGGATGCTAGGATGAGGTTGAGAATCTACCTCGATAAAACTTGTGGAGTCATATTTTTATCATACGAGATGCATGACTCGGAGTTTTCTGACTTTGAAGATCATTTTCTTTGATAGAACTAGTCTTCTAACTTTAAAAACTATGTCGTAGGTAGAACAAGCAAGATAGTCTTCTAAGTAAGTTGTTGTTTGTATCATTGTATTATGAATGCTATCCAGTAAACTTTGTTGTATCATGTTGTTGTATTCTGAATTATCTAGTAAACTTTGTTGTATCCTGTTGTTGTATTCTGAAAGATTTTTAGTATTGGTGTATTATATTATTTAATATTACTGATATAATCAAGATTTTTAGTATTTTTTAATTTCCAGATTAAGGTTAATGACGTTCAGGAAGACTCGAACGCCACTACAGCTTATCATAATGCTGAACACCACTAGTAGCTAACTTAATACTGGCGTTCACCGGGAACACCACCACTATCTGATAATAGTGGCGTGATATTAGTGGCGCACATATTCAATGCCATGAACCTCGTTTTTCAAACGCCGCCACTAGGCCTTTTCCTACTAGTGTGGGTGAATAGTATCATCATATGAAAATTTATATTACTATTTCTTCCTACTCCCAGGAATTTCAACATCCATTATAATCCCTCTGTCTCAAAATAGATGTCAAAAGTTTGTTTAAATTTGGATGAATCTAGATACTAAGAGTTTGCGACATCTATTTTGAGACGGAGGGAGTAAGCTATTTTTTATACTCAATCGCATTAGATCAAGATATTTTTCATGTGTTTTTCCTATGTTTTTTCGACTTGAGGGGTGAAATCCCCAATTTCATTTAAAATAAAACCAATAACACAAGTCATGCAAATAAATATTTCTATAGTTTAACGCTATTTTGCATTCCTCTGTTTTGTACCTTCAATCCTATCAAATTTCTGTTTTTTCCTCTTCTCGAGGTTTATAATCCTATGACCTAAAAAATCCTAAAAATATGCAGTGTGTTGGAGGGAAGTGATCCACTGAAACTTACCATATTATTTTGTATCGTCTAGACCAGAATGGTTTGGTCTGTGTTGGCCAAACACACTGGCCAGATTTTTCACCTATTCATTTTTTAGGTGGGGCAATATGAACTTGCTATATTTTACGGGTAAAATAAGATTATATTACACGCTAGGATTACAACACGATTAAGGTTGAGGTCTTGGGTGACATAATCAGGACCCGAGGCCAACCACACACCAGTACATGACATTGTCTCATAACCCTATTATGCAAAACAATCCACCTTTATCAAGGAAGCAACTATACTAATCTCACACATTAGGTGCCTAATCTCCAAAATAACTCGCACTAGTGTTGTACGATCTTGAAGATTTGAATTTGCAGCCTCCACTAAATATGAACAATCAGATTTAATCATGGTAGGCTTGTCCGACCATTGTAGTGCAGAATTCAAACATTCTTCGCATGCTTTAGCTTCAACCTCAAGGGGGTATGGGCAATTACAAAGTTGGTGGCAAGATGAAAAATGACAGTGTCATCTTCATCCCGAAGAACCATACTGTAAACACCCGGATTTTTAATCCCAGATGCCTGTTATGCCATACATCGCAATCCCAGGATTACCATTTTTGCGAGACATAACAGATTTGAATATCACAGTACATCATCCATTACAAACTATACATAAGGTCTTACACAAATAAGGATCTCATGATCCAGTTCTTAATACAACTCAAGCAACAGAATAACGTAATAATAAAGATAGCGTAGGCAAAGCTCCATCTTCAGGGTCACATGCAATGCTGACGATGGGAGATGATCCTAGTTGTCGTAACCTTCCTGCGGTCCACCATCCTGATACTCCTCTTCATAGTCTGGCCACGGGAATAGCCAAGGATAAATCCATGAGTACTCTTTAAGTACTCGCAAGCGGATACTAACAAGTTAAGGGGTTTTTTGTAGTAGGACACTAAGCTCTAGGGTTGTTCTGCAAAAATCCAGATTTACCTCTACTAAGTTCAGAAGCAAATAAAGCTAGTTGAATTTTGATAACACCTAAGTGGGAACTTGAATTGCATATCACAACCCTGTTGTGGTCAAGTCAAAGTCTCAATTTATTTCACAAGTCATTTTTAAAACATCTGACGGGGGAACAGTATGACCACTCCAACTGTCCATAACCGCGGGCGCGGCTATTCGAATAGTTTAACACTCTGCAGAGATTGTACACTTTCACCATAATATTCGATACATCCTTCAGGAACAAATCCTGAATTCACCATACACAGTATGCGGATAATCAATCCTAACCTTTCCATTACACGCCCTAGTATAGGCACCTCTCCTGTGAGTTTGGCCTCCCAACCATGACCAACTGTCATCTTGGGTACTGCACAGGTGGACAATCTTCACAAGGTAGCCTCAGCTCAGACCTTGGCCACGAGGGAACCCATACTAAGGTATATAAATTTCCAGTTAAGCCCTACCCAATTTTCGGGTATTATGGTTGTACGGTAAAATTGGAATGGTATCGCATCCAGAAAACCATTAGTTTTATAAGGGGATAAGGCTCATGCCTCAACATTTTCATCATCAAAATCATATGGTGTTCGAGAACACATGTCAAAACATTTCAGTAGAATGACTCATCATTCTAAGGTTTTCATAACCAATTTCACCAAGTATTCCCATCTAAAGTTGATCAAGTTTTATGCTTAGCACTAGCATCTACAAGTGGTGGTAAGTACTAATGAGGAGTGGTAAACAAGTGGGGATTTGCTAAGTTTAATCTCCTGCCTTAGGATGACATCAAGATTATCTAACTTAGGACAAATTTAATGCTCTTTATGCAACCTTCCATTATCTTTCTAGTATCTACCATTCACTATGTAAACTCTAAGAGAAAGCTTTGATAAATAAATAAAGTATAAAGCTTGCAAGTAAAACTAGGATGGTTTATCAAGTGGTATAAGCTTGCTAGGTTAATAGCTTGCATAGGTCAATTTTTGTAGTAACGCTTGCATAAATAAAGTATCTTACAAGTGTTAGCTTGCAAGGTTTTAAGTATTGGCTTGCCTTGAGCAGAGTAGTGGTTGAAGTTCTCCTCGGCTTCTTCCTCATAGTATCCTCCTTCCTCCTCGTATCCTTGGTCGGTACTAGCGTCTATAAATAAATACGAGGTACACAATCACCAAAAAATACTTAACTATTTTCAATCATCACACAAAGGTGTACTATAGATGATCTAGCATCATCACCTACATTACAAGATTAAAGCATTTGTCTTAGTTATTTTAATTTGAGAAAAGTAATTTCTACTCATTGAAAAACTACTTAAGATTTAATATTCTCCAACTCAAGCATGGGATCATGTTGACACATGTCATCACCACATATTTCAGTACATGGTAATGTGATTTAAAGTGGTGTCACAATTTAATAAGGTTTAACCTTTTTATTTTAAATAAATAAAGTGATTAGAAATGCCTATGTGGCATTCTTTTGTTATTTGAACATTATTTCTGTAAGTAAACACATATGTTTTTATATATTCTGAAAGGTATGATCAAATGTGATTTTTGAGAGTTGGAATCAACTCAAAAGCTCTTATGGTTGAATTTTGAAAAACGTTTGAATAGAGAAAAGCTTCTGACTTGTTATTTTACCAAGGTTGATCTACAGATCCAAAAGATTTGAAACCAACAGGCTTGGATTAAGCATTTCAGTACCTTTCTAACAAAATTGGTTTCATGCAATTTGGTTCATTGGATCGAGCTGGATTGGTTTTTGAATCTATGTACAGAACTATGTTTGAATTAAAATAGAAAAATCTAAATTCAAACGGCTGGGTCGCGCGCGAGAGGTTAATGGGCCGGCCCAGTGTCAATCCGCAGTGCGGGGCTCAACCGACAGGGGGGTCTACCAGTCAGCGGCTCATAACACGCGAAGCGGTATGGGGCTATGTGGGTCGTTGGATTAGAAGGGAGATCGACGGCTGGGGATCGTAGTCGACGACGAACCTGTCACCGGCGAGATCGAACCCTAGCGGCTCATTGGGGGTGCATAGGTGTGGCATCCCGCAAAACCACTACTAGAAAATCGCGTTGAATTTGTGCATTGCATCGTCATCATCATGCATTGTTTGCCAAAACTATTGTCGAAAACCCCGATTTGTTTTCCAAACGCCCCATCTTATTCCAACTCCAAAACCGGCTCCGAGTATTTTGTTTTGGCGCTACGGTTTGCAGACGGCCCGTTTAAATCAAATAAAATATTTATTTATTTTAGTAGGGGCAGTCGAACGGGCCAACCCGAACCGAACGACCGCCCCAGATTTTTAAACGGTCCAGCTATGCCCGCCCCTCTAGTCCTAAACCTACCAGAGAAACTACCCACACCCAGCAGCCACATCACCCTGCCCAATCGGAACATGCCACCTCACTTTTCCTCACCCCTCAACCACTCACACCCTGCCACTTGGCCAAACCCTCAACCCACCTCTCTCACTCCCCACACCCAGGCCGCACACCACGCACGCACACTGGATCCCCTGGCCACACCCGATCCCACCAACCGCGCTTGGCCACCTCTCCTCCACCCAGCCGCCCCCTACCCTCTCTCCCTGACCGTGGGCCCCGCTCCCCCCGTGGCCCACCTGCCAGGCGCCTAACCCCCACCAGCTCACTCCCACCTACCGCGTCAGCCCCTGGGCCCGGCCCCACGCCCACCAACCCCAGCTCCTCTTCCCCCGCTCGTCCCCTACCTCGCTAGCCTCCTCTCGCGCCCTCTCCCTCACTGGCGCCTGCGTCTCCAAGGCCCAGCCAGCGACCCTCCCTCCTCCGGCCATCCTCCTCCGCCTCACTGATGCCCTCCCACGACCCATGCCTCAGAGGCCACCGCTGCCGAGCCGCCATGGCGCCCACCTCCCTCGCTCCACTGAAGCTCGCCTCCGCTGCTGCCTCAGTGCCCGCCTGCCTCAGCTTGCTTGGCCATGAAGGCCGCTCAAGCTCCTCCGCTCGCAGAAAGCCGCCGCTCGTGCCGCCGCTGCTTGCCATCGCCAGAGCGCCACAGACGCTAAGCCCTGCATCAAGCGCCTCGTCGCTGCCGCTGCGATCGCCGGCCCGCCACCACGGCCTCCTCCGGCGCGGACCTCTTCCTCGCTCGTCCGGGCTAGCCCGCCTGGCCGCTTCCGTCGACCACCTGCTCTCGCGAACCAGAACCAGAGCCGGCGTGCTTCCTGCTCGCCGCTTCTCGTCATCCTGGGCACGCGCCGCTTTCGAACTGCTACACCCGCGAAGTTCCGCCGAGATACCGAGGTTTTCCGAGGTGATGCTTGCGGGCAGACGCCGAGCATCGAGATCTTCCTAAGGGCGACAAGATCGTCAAGAGGGACCTGGACCCAGTCCGAGGAGAAGGTCGCCCCGCCAAGGCCTCGGATTTAAAGACCGATCCTGTATGAGACCGAACCCCAAGATCTGCGCGACCGCAAGACCGCCTCGGACCAAGACCGCTTTCAGTGCAACAAGATCGACATCACGGACGCGAACCCTGCCGAGAACCCCGACCGGAACCACGACACGGACACACCAAGTTCTCCATCGAGGGAACCAAGGCCGTCGACGTGGAACCGTAGAACGCCGAGAACTTCCCCCCGGAGCCGAAGGTCCGGAGCTCTGCTTCATAGAACGCCAAGTACCCCGAAGACCGTTCCGCAGAAACCCCAAGATCATCAACGGCACCCGAGCTCGACACCGGCAACTAAGATGGCCCCACGAGACCGTCGACAAGAAACCGCGAACCCCGGAACCCTGAGTTCTCCATCAAGGACGCCAGGACCGTCGCCATGACCCAAAGACCCCAGATGCGCCAAGATCTACCCCTTTCCGAGAACGTTTCCGCCGAGGCCGACCCGTCGAACCCTGGACCCCGAGACCGACCCCGAACCCCGGAACCCCAAGCTCGTCGAGACCCCTTAATGTGTGAACCCTCTCCCGCAAACCCTATTTTATAACTGAAATACAACTTGTCGCATAATAATTGTCATTCTTGCATGCATACATTCATGTGGTTTGGGGGCCTTATGCCGATTCCCCTAATAATTAAACATGGGGCCCATATGCGGGCAAATCTAGTCTCATATCGGCCTCATTTAAACTTGTGTAGCGAACCCGTATCATCTTTTGCCATGTAAAACAATATTTAATATGTGGGGGTTTTAAACAACATGAACCATCTAATTAATTGTCGGGACCCCGGTTCCGCTTAATTTGACCTAATTGCATCGCACCTTTGCCATGACATTCATCATACATGCATCATGTCGATCTTCTGCCGTTGTATTAAATAGCACATCCGGTGTTTATTCTAGCGTTTTGCTTCTTCGCGGATAAGGCCGTTGAGTTGATGTGAGCTTCGCCCCGATCTTCGGTCGAACCTTCGACAATGTTTTCAAAGTAGCATCTCCCCTTTCTACCTATCTTACTTTTATAGTATTTACTTCTCCTGTTGATCTATTGCTATCTGTTGCGATGCTTTAGTTCCGCACTGTGATATTCCGTGCAGCCCTATATTGCCTTGGCCACACCCTATTACCTGTTGTTTGGTAGATAGTTGGACTTGCGCGTCGTAGTTGCTTGCTCAAGTGCTGATGTGTGACGCCATATGCCACAGTTGCTGATGTATTGCCGCATGTTGATGTTGGAGATGATTCTAGTTTTACTTATCGTCACTTTAATTTCTGCTTAACAACTAAAATTGAATAAGCAGAGGCATCGGTGGGTGATAGATAATATTTGGTTTCCGAACGCCCACTTGTGTCCCGTAAGACCCCGAGTACTTGATACCTGTTCCTTGATTTTGCGCGCTATCCACATCCGGGAGGTATATGGGACCCCCCTGAGCCAGAGCTTGATTCATTCTTATTTCTTGGGGCCACAAACTAGTTTGAGGTTTTATTTACGATCCTGTACTTATGCAATGTTTACCGCTTTATTTAAGATTGTGCGAGGTACCACATCGCTGTTAGGATCGGACACGATTCCGCTGTGTCGACAAGCCCGCTTGGGTTCCCAATGCTACCAGATACCCAAAGACCTTGAGGCTCCTGAGCTTGCTTACTCTATGGATTCTACTTAAGGGGTGGCCCCCTGAAATATTTCTGAATCCTGTGATTGTTCAGTCGTGAAAGCCTCGTTGGGTTTTGATTTGGTTTTTCCGAGGTTGATCGAGTGTGTGTTGCTATTGGTGCACCCCGGCCGGGTAAAAACTTTCTGAAAGCCGTGTCCGCGGATATGGACGACTTGGAGCACAGTATCTCGATCATAGACAAGCATAACTAAAGTTTACTGCTATAAATTTGACTTATAATGACTAGTAATCAGCTCTACTATAATGGAATGGCTAATTAATACTGCCCACCATTGCTTGTTTGGTTGTCGTTCGCGACAAATGTATCTGACTAGTAAGTATTGCAACTACAACGAATTGGCTGAATAAAAGTACCAACAACTGCTGGGTTTTGGGTTTATCTCACGCTATCTGTATCTGATTAGTAATTGATGCAACTATAACGGAAAGGTTAATTAAAAGTGCCCACTGCTTATTTTATCAGGACGACTATCTTTAACCTGACTAGTAATTGTTGCAACGATAACCGAATAAATAAAACTGCCAACTGTGTGAGTTCCTCGGTCGACTTCCTCGTTTGGTCTCGAGGGGGAAACACCAGGATGGGTTTGTTTGGTGTTAGCTTCAGGTTGGACGCGGTTAGGTCATTCTTACCCCTCTCTGATATCCGCCAGTTGTTTCGAGTCTCTATAGGTTGTTTAGTGTATGCTGCCGCGGCCGCTTCAGTCCACCATACCTATGTAGGCGAGGACCGCCGAATTCTAGCCTCGCCGTGTACTGGCCTCAGTACTGACGCTCCTTCTTTGTTTTTCTGTTTTGCCCTTTGTCGGCACCCCTTGTGTTAAGCAGGTTTTGAGATCGACGCCGTTAGCAGGGTTACCCTTCCGGCTTGGCCTGGGCAGGGTTATGGACGCCATTGGTTATTCTTCAGGGCTCTTAGCCCCATTTGCTTCTTGTCCGTAGCGGGACGCTCTATCGTTTTCAAGGTGATTTGGATCTTTGTATATTATATCTGTATTCTTGACTCTTTGAGTCGCTGTTATATATATCTGTTCTGTGGGTCCCATCGAGGACTGTTGTGTAATGTTATTACTTCGTTTTCCACCCGCACGAAAGTGCCTGGTGGGCACCTTTGAATCGTTTCTATGCGGGTTTGGCGAATTTTGCTCAAACTTGCATAGGTCCGATTCTGAGGGTGTTACAGAGTGGTATCAGAGCTCAGCAGTTGCGATACCCCACAAGTCCAGCCTGTAGGATGACCTAGCTAACGGCCGAAGTAGAGTGTCAAAACTATTTTTGAAAATCGGTTGGATAGTTCTGACTAGGTCTGATTTTACTCCTTACCCCTCTGCTATTCTCCTCTTACCTCGACGTGTTTTGAATCTGCTCTCTTCTCTCTCTTCGAGTCCAGGAATTCTCGTGGTTGGGTTTCCGTCGCACCTTCAGGGTTTCGTTTTCTTCCTTTTGTAACGGAGGTGCTACGATCATCAATCTGCAACTTGTCTGTTGTATCCTTCCTCCAATCTTTTGTTCTTATCCCCATGTGTTCCTTGCCGGACAGCTGTGTCGATGAAAAACATAGGAGAAGGACGAGCTTTGGTGAAGTTGGGGTTAACCTTGAGCATGTGTTGTTCATGCCAGTGAAACCATCGCGAAACCTAATCATTGTGTTTTTCATACGATTTCTGCTGGCATCATTCTTTTGTTCCGGATACCACCTATGAAGATCTTCAGTCTAAATCTCGAGAGTTGAGTTGCCTGATTCTCCTACCCATGTATAGAGTTGATAGTTGGGTCCGGGATGGACTGATCACCCTACCCGACTCTTACTGTTCGCTCTGTACATCGAACTGGTGGATCAATGCAACTTTTCCCTCTTCTTATGGAAGTTAGAGGTGACCTTATCGTTTGATGCCTCTATCTTCGTCCTTTGTTTCTCCGGAGTGTTCTCTCTATGAACAGGAACAACGATCCATTGTTGGTGGTGTCGCCGATTTCAAGATGAAGAAGGAACCCTTGTTAGTGGTGTCGCGAGGATCTACACAAAGCGAGAAGACGGAGAACGCCGACCTTCCTTCCGGTATCATGAAGCGGATCTCGAGGGCGAGATCCATTGTTAGTGGTGTCGAATTGTGGCATCCCGCAAAACCACTACTAGAAAATCGCGTTGAATTTGTGCATTGCATCGTCATCATCATGCATTGTTTGCCAAAACTATTGTCGAAAACCCCGATTTGTTTTCCAAACGCCCCATCTTATTCCAACTCCAAAACCCGGGGCTCCGGAGTATTTTGTTTTGGCCGCTACCGGTTTGCAGACGGCCCGTTTAAATCAAATAAAATATTTATTTATTTTAGTAGGGGCAGTCGAACGGGCCAACCCGACCCGAACGACCGCCCCAGATTTTTAAACGGTCCAGCTATGCCCGCCCCTCTAGTCCTAAACCTACCAGAGAAACTACCCACCCAGCAGCCACATCACCCTGCCCAATCGGAACATGCCACCTCACTTTTCCTCACCCCTCAACCACTCACACCCTGCCACTTGGCCAAACCCTCAACCCACCTCTCTCACTCCCCACACCCAGGCCGCACACCACGCACGCACACTGGATCCCCTGGCCACACCCGATCCCACCAACCTGGCCACACCTCTCCTCCACCCCTCTCTCTCGACCGTGGGCCCCCTCACCTGCAGCGCCTAACCCCACCACCACTCCCACTCACTGCCACCTGGCCCGCCCCACGCCCACCAACCCCAGCTCCTCTTCCCGCTCGTCCCCACCTCTCGCCTCCTCCTCTCGCTAAGGCCTTGCGCCCGACAAGCGCCTCTCCTCCCTGGCCTGGCTCCCCGGCCCAGCCAGCGACCCTCCTCCTCCGGCCATCCTCCTCCACCGCCCCGCCTGATGCCCTCCCACGACCCCACTGCCTCAGAGCCACCGGCCAGAGCGCCTGGCCATGGCGCCACACCTCCTCGCCCACTGAGCCTGCCTCCGCTGGCTGCCTCAAGGCCCGCCTGCTGCCATTCATGGCCGCCAGCGCTGCCTCAAGCTCCTCTCCGCCTGGCCCGAGAGCCGCCGCCTCGTCGCCGCCATGGCGCTTCCCAGAGCCCTGGCCGCTAAGCCCCGTCCTGCCTCGTCGCTGCCGGCAGCCGCTTCGGCCCGCCACCACGGCCTCCTCCGGCGGGACCCTCTTCCTCCGCTCCGTCGGGCTAGCCCGCCTCGCTTCCCGTCGACCACCTCGTTCTCACAACTGTAACGAACCGAGCAGGCGTGCTTCCCTGCTGCTTTCGCCTTCTCGTCATCCACAGGCCGCTACCTCGAACCTGCTACACCGAAGTTCCCGAGATACCGAGGTTTTTCGAGGTGATGCTTGGGCACCGACGCCGAGCATCGAGATCTTCCTAAGGCGACAAGATCGTCAAGAGGGACCACGGACCCGTAGTCGAGGAGCCAAGGTCGCCCCCGCCAAGGCCTCGATTTAAAGACCGATCCCGTGTATGAGACCGAACCCCAAGATCTGCGCGGACCGCAAGACCGCCTCACGGACCCGAAGACCGTTTCAGCCGTGCAACAAGATCGACATCACGGACGCGAACCCCGAAGCCGAGAACCCCGACCCGAACCACGGCACGGACCCACCAAGTTCTCCATCGAGGAACCAAGGCCGTCGACGTGGAACCGAGAACGCCGAGAACTTCCCGAGCAAGGTCCGGAGCTCGCTTCATAGAACGCCAAGTACCCCAAGACCGCTCCGCGAAACCCAAGATCATCAACGGCACCGAGCTCGACACCGGCAACTAAGATGGCCCCACGAGACCTTCGACAAGAAACCGCGAACCCCGGAACCCTGAGTTCTCCATCAAGGACGCCAGGACCGTCGCCATGACCCAAAGACCCCAGATGCGCCAAGATCTACCCCTTTCCGAGAACGTTTCCGCCGAGGCCGACCCGTCGAACCCGGACCCGAGACCGACCCGGAACCCCAAGCTCGTCGAGACCCCTTAATGTGTGAACCCTCTCCCGCAAACCCTATTTTATAACTGAAATACAACTTGTCGCATAATAATTGTCATTCTTGCATGCATACATTCATGTGGTTTGGGGGCCTTATGCCGATTCCCCTAATAATTAAACATGGGGCCCATATGCGGGCAAATCTAGTCTCATATCGGCCTCATTTAAACTTGTGTAGCGAACCCGTATCATCTTTTGCCATGTAAAACAATATTTAATATGTGGGGGTTTTAAACAACATGAACCATCTAATTAATTGTCGGGACCCCGGTTCCGCTTAATTTGACCTAATTGCATCGCACCTTTGCCATGACATTCATCATACATGCATCATGCCGATCTTCTGCCGTTGTATTAAATAGCACATCCGGTGTTTATTCTAGCGTTTTGCTTCTTCGCGGATAAGGCCGTTGAGTTGATGTGAGCTTCGCCCCGATCTTCGGTCGAACCTTCGACAATGTTTTCAGGCGAGCATCTCCCCCTTTCTACCTATCTTACTTTTATAGTATTTACTTCCCTCCTGTTGATCTATTGCTATCTGTGTTGCGATGCTTTAGTTCCCGTACCTGTGATATTCCGTGCAGCCCTATATTGCCTTGGCCACACCCTATTACCTGTTGTTTGGTAGATAGTTGGACTTGCGCGTCGTAGTTGCTTGCTCAAGTGTTTGATGTGACGCCATATGCCACGATTCTTGATGTATTGCCGCATGTTGATGTTGGAGATGATTCTAGTTTTACTTATCGTCACTTTAATTTCGCTTAACAACTAAAATTGAATAAGCGAGAGGCATCGTGGGTGATAGATAATATTTGGTTTAACGCCCACTTGTGTCCCGTAAGACCCCGAGTACTTGATACTGTTCCTTGATTTTTGCGCTATCCACATCCGGAGGTATATGGGACCCCTGAGCCGTAGCTTGATTCATTCTTATTTCTTGGGGCCACAAACTAGTTTGAGGTTTTATTTACGATCCTACTTATGCCATGTTTACCGCTTTATTTACGATTGTGCGAGGTAATCGCACATCTTCGCTTAGGATCGGGACACGATTCCGCGGTGTCGACAAGCCCGTTTGGGGTTCCCATCGTTCACAGCCGTATACCCAAGACCTTGAGGCCGTCTGAGCTTGCTTACTCGCTATGGATTCTACTTAAGGGTGGCCCCTGAAATATTTCTGAATCGTGATTGTTCACCGTGAAAGCCTCGTTGGGTTTTGATTTGGTTTTTCCGAGGTTGATCGAGTGTGTGTTGCTATTGGTGCACCCCGCCGGGTAAAACTTTCAAAGCCGTGTCCGCGGATATGGACGACTTGGAGCACAGTATCTCGATCATAGACAAGCATAACTAAAGTTTACTGCTATAAATTTGACTTATAATGACTAGTAATCAGCTCTACTATAATGGAATGGCTAATTAATACTGCCCACCATTGCTTGTTTTGTCGTCATGACAAATGTATCTGACTAGTAAGTATTGCAACTACAACGAATTGGCTGAATAAAAGTACCAACAACTGCTGGGTTTTGGGTTTATCTCACGCTATCTGTATCTGATTAGTAATTGATGCAACTATAACGGAAAGGTTAATTAAAAGTGCCCACTGCTTATTTTATCAGGACGACTATCTTTAACCTGACTAGTAATTGCTGCAACGATAACCGAATAAATAAAACTGCCAACTGTGTGAGTTCCTCGGTCGACTTCCTCGTTTGGTCTCGAGGGGGAAACACCAGGATGGGTTTGTTTGGTGTTAGCTTCAGGTTGGACGCGGTTAGGTCATTCTTACCCCTCTCTGATATCCGCCAGTTGTTTCGAGTCTCTATAGGTTGTTTAGTGTATGCTGCCGCGGCCGCTTCAGTCCACCATACCTATGTAGGCGAGGACCGCCGAATTCTAGCCTCGCTGCAATCGCCTCGATCGACGCTCCTTCTTTGTTTTTCTGTTTGCCCTTTGTCGGCACCCTGTGTTAAGCAGGTTTTGAGATCGACGCGTTAGTGGTTACCCTTCCGCTTGGCCTGGGCAGGGTTATGGACGCCATTGGTTATTCTTCGGCTCTTAGCCCCATTTTCTTCTTGTCCGTGGCGGACGCCTATCGCTTTCAAGGTGATTTGGATCTTTGTATATTATATCGTATTCTTGACTCTTTGAGTCGCTGTTATATATATCTGCTCATGGGTCCCATCGAGGACTGTTGTGTAATGTTATTACTTCGTTTTCCACCCGCACGAAAGTGCCTGGTGGGCACCTTTGAATCGTTTCTATGCGGGTTTGGCGAATTTTGCTCAAACTTGCATAGGTCCGATTCTGAGGGTGTTACAATAGGGGGCATACCCGGGCTCCAACGACGACGGCGAGGCAGGAAAATGAACGAGTGGTCGACGACAAGCTCAGGGATGGTCGAGGCAGCTCCGAGGGTGGTCGAAATCAGCGGCCCCCTTCTCCTCCAGAGGCGGCCTGCTCCGGTGCAATTCCGGCGAGCTGCTGCTCCTCGTGCTCCGGCGAGAGGGTGGAACGATCAGTGAGGTGAGGGGAGTGTAATGGTGTGCTTCAAATGGCTGGGGGTGTCCTCCTTTTATAGGCTCGACGGCGAGACCGAGAGGGATGGGCAGGCGACGGTGGCGACATGGCTACGGGCTGCTAGCGGCATGGCTGAGGGTGGCGATCGACTCGTGGTCTCATGGCGATACTCTAGAACTTAAATGCGGGCTTAGGGGCGGTGGAAAACTGTCGGGCGAGGCTGGCGCTCTGAGCGGCAGAGGCGGCGTCTTCGACGGCGAGCGGTGGCTGTGAGGCATTGGGCGGTGAACGGGGATGTCTGGCGTGTTCCTTGGGTCATGGCGAAGCGGTGGGCACGGGCTGCGGTCGAGGGCGTGTGCAGCGCTGTCGGTGCGGCGCTGGCGCGTTTCGGCATGTCGCAGTGGCACTGGGCGCGGGGTTTGCTCGGTGGTCCACGGCGTGCCTTGGCTCGGGGAGGGGACAGTGGGTGGCAGTGAAGTGCTGGTTAGCTCCCAGACATGGCGAGAGAGGGGGAGGTGGTATGCTACGGCGGAGACCAAGTTGGCCGACGAGGTGTGCTCAGCTTGCTCACCATTGATGACAATGGCCAGCTTACAGTGAGGCTAGGGGTTTCCAATTAAGATAGATGATCTACTAAATGGTTGCTGTGAGCTAGAGAGAGAACAAGTTAGGCCAAAACACTATTAAAACGGTGAATTTGATTTGGTTTAAATTTTCCTGCCAAGTGTTTGATGAAATGGCCGCAAGAAACTTATTTTTGAATTTTGAAAATATTTTTGGTGGGTGTGCTATGCATTTGGTTGAGACTTTGTGGGTGCTTGGGTTTTGAAAATTGAGCTGGTTTGAGTGGTTTTTGAAATAGTGGGATCTTCCCATATCATATAGATTCAATTTTAAACTGTCATTTAAACTTAGCATTTGAATATTTTTGGAAGATTACAAAGTGGGCCTTGGCACCTCATTATGAGTACTAACAAGGGGTGCAAAGATCCACAAATGTTTCTGTTAAGTTTTGAGTGCTTGGAATAGCCAAAGTAGGCATGAGAGTTAATTTGGCCAAAGTGACCATTCACTTCATTTGTTCATTTTGAGTTGTTTCTCTTTGGGAAAACTTTGAGTATGATTTAGATGATGCTTATTTCACCTAAGAATCATTTTACAAGCAATGAAACACAGAACCATGGCAACTCAAAAGAATCCTAATTTTAAACACACATACATATGAATGCTCTCATATTTTTAGATAGGAAAGTTTTTGTTAACCCTAATTTTGATGATTAGCAATTGATGATTCATGTTTAATATTTTTGGGATGTTACAAACCTTCCCCCCTTAAACAAAATATCGTCCCGAGATTTGAAAAAGGACGAAAAAGATTACCTAGGATTTGAAGAGATCGGGAAACTTCGTCCTGATGTGATCTTCGCGTTCCCAGGTAGCTTCCTCTTCCGTGTGGTTGCTCCACTGAATTTTGAGAAACTTGATGCTTCGGGTTCTGGTAGTTCTGAAAGCTTCTTCCAAAATACGGATGGGTACTTCGGGATAGGTTAGGTCATCATTGATCTCTATGGTCCGATGATCAATGTTCTTGGAAACTTCAGTCTTCTCCGGAACTTTGAGGCACTTGCGAAGTAATGAGATATGGAACACATTGTGCACGGCTGACATCTCTTCTGGTAGTTCCAATTGATACGACACTTCTCCTCGAGGTTTCAGAATCTTGAAGGGGCCGATATATCTGGGGGCTAACTTTCCCTTTAGTTGGAAACGCTGCATTCCCTTCAATGGTGACACCTTCAGATACACGAACTCTTCGATATTGAAGGCGAGGTCTCGACGTCTTTTGTCGGCGTAACTCTTTTGTCTTGACTGGGCGGTCTTGAGGTGCTCACGAATCTTGTGAACTTTCTCTTCTGCTTCTCGTAGGATGTCAGGTCCGAAAATCTGACTCTCTCCTACTTCTGACCAGTTCAAAGGGGTGCGACACTTCCTTCCATACATGAATTCAAATGGGGCCATTTGCAAACTAGCTTGATAACTGTTGTTGTATGAAAATTCTGTGAATGGCAGACAGTCTTCCCATTTAGATCCATACTCTAACACACAGGCTCTCAACATGTCTTCGAGTATTTGATTTACTCGCTCTGTTTGTCCGTCGGTCTGAGGGTGATAAGCTGTGCTGAAATATAAACTTCTTGGACTTTCTTCCAGAATCTCGAGGTAAACTGAGTTCCTCGATCAGATACGATGTTCTTGGGGACTCCTTGCAAACTGACGATTCTAGCGATGTATAACTCTGCTAGCTCCGAACTCTGATATGTGGTCTTGACTGGTAAGAAATGGGCAACTTTGGACAATCTGTCAACTATGACCCAGATAGAGTCATTTCCCCTACTAGAAGTAGGCAATTCGGTGATAAATTCCATTCCAACGGAATCCCATTTCCATTCCAAAATCTATAGAGGTTGCAACAGTCCTGCGGGTCTTTGATGTCCCGCCTTGACTCTCTGACATATATCACACTGGCGGTATAGCTTCCGATTTCTCTCTTCATCTTATGCCACCAAAATTGTTCCTTCAAATCCTGATACATCATCGTTCCTCCGGGGTGGATAGAATAAAGAGTATCATGAGCTTCCTTCAGAATAACCTCTTTTAACTCTGAATCTGCTGGTACACAAGGACGTCCTTTGTACCACAGAACTCCTTCTTCGTCTTCGGTAAATCCGGGTACTTTGCCTGTACCGATACGACGCTTGATTCCGTCAATACTAGCATTTCCTTTCTGCGCCTCCTTGATCTGGCTGATCAAAGTGGGTTGAAGTTCTATGCTAGCCAAAAATCCTTCACTCACGGAAATCCTCCATCTCTTTGTGCAGGCTTGGTTGCTCCTTCAAAATCATGGAGTTCAAGCGGCACGGAAATCTGCTAAGGGCATCTGCTACCACGTTGGCTTTACCGGGGTGATAGTGAATGTCCAGGTCATAATCCTTGATTAGCTCAATACATCTTCTCTGTCTCATATTCATCTCCTTCTGAGTGAATATATACTTCAGGCTCTTGTGATCTAAATAAATCTCATAATGGTTTCCCATCAGGTAATGCCTCCATGTCTTCAGGGCTAGAACTACGGCTGCGAGTTCCAGGTCATGGGTTGGATAGTTTTGCTCATGTTGTTTCAGTTGTCGGGACAGATAGGATATAACTTTGCCTTCTTGCATTAGCACACATCCTAGACCGATCTTGGATGCGTCACAATTTACGTCAAAGGGCTTCGTGATATCCGGCATGATTAATATTGGGGCTGAAATCAATCTTCTCTTGAGTTTTTGAAAACTCGCTTCACATTTGTCCGTCCATTCAAACTTATTGTCCTTCTTCAGCAATTGGGTCATGGGTCTGGTGATACTCAAGAATCCTTCTACGAACTTGCGATAGTATCCCGCCAATTCGAGAAATGCACGAACTTGGATTTGAGTGATTGGGGCTTGCCAATCTTCGACATCTTTCACCTTTGCAGGGTCAACGACAATTCCTCCGGCTGATACGATATGTCCGAGGAATCCTACCTCCTGTAACCAGAATTCACATTTGTTAAACTTGGCATACAATTGATGCTCTCTAAGGGTTCCAAGAATGGTCCTTAGGTGTAGCTCATGTTCTTCTTTTGATTTGGAATAAATCAGAATGTCATCGATGAAAACAACGACAAACTTATCCAGGAAGTCCATAAAAATCTTATTCATGAGATTCATGAAATAAGCGGGGGCATTGGTTAATCCAAAAGACATGACAGTATACTCGTATAATCCATATCTGGTGGTGAAGGCAGTCTTGGGAATATCCTCTGCGCGAATCTTGAGTTGATGATAGCCAGTTCTAAGATCAATCTTAGAAAACACTTTGGCACCAGTCAACTGGTCAAACATATCTTCTATCTTAGGCAATGGGTACTTTTTCTTGACAGTGACATCGTTCAACTTCCGATAGTCCGTACACAAATGGTTACCTCCATCTTTATTGTCCACGAACAAGACAGGTGATCTCCATGGTGATGCACTTGGTTGAATCAATCCAATTTCCAGCATGGCATCCAGTTGCTTCTTTAGTTCTGCTAGTTCAGACGGGTTCATACTATATGGTCTCTGAGCTATGGGTCCTGTTCCAGGGATTAGTTCAATGATAAACTCGATATCCCGATCTGGGGGCATACCGGGCAAAACATATGGAAATACATTGGGGTATTCACAGACTATCTGGACTTGGTCAATGGTAGGTTGGGCTATACTCTTGTTGCACTTGAATTGACGAGGTAAGGTTTCAGATACATGCTCGACTGATATTCCGGCTGTATTGGTCATGGTTATGGCTTTATTGGCACAGTTAATTAATCCTTTATGCTTGGACATCCAATCCATTCCTAGTAATACTTCCAAACCTTTAGTTCTGAGTACTATCATATTAGCATAAAAATCTATGCCATGGATTCAGATAGGGACGGCTTTGCAAATTTGCCTAGCTTTGGTGGTTGAACCGGGGATTTGAACAATCATAACATGCTTCAGTTTGGTTGGTTGAATCTTACTAGTGCATGCAAATTCTTCGGTGACAAATGAGTGCGATGCGCCAGAATCAAACAACACTCTAGCAAGTACTGAATTAATAGAAAACATACCCAACATGACATCTGGCGCTTCCTAGGCTTCTTCAGCATGCATGAGAAAAAGACGGCCATTGCGGTTGAGCGAGTTCCCTGGGGAAAACCTTCTTCCGGGCTGAACACGACGCTGTTGCTGAGCTGGGGAATTTGCAACGGGGGCTGCGGCATTCTTCTTGGGGCACTGATTGGAGTAGTGACCCTTATTTCCACAGTCATAACAAGTCACTTGCGACTTGTCCTTTGCTGCAACAGGCACAACATTGCTTCCAGTCCTTGGGGCAGTGTTGGCGTTGCTGGCGGTATTGTTGTTGTTGAACTTGGGTGGTGCACGGTTGAAATTGCCAGAGTTGCCGGGGTTATTGTGGTTTCCTCCGGGCCTTGGGTTTCCACGGTTGGGATAGGTCGGACGGTTCATCGGGGGTCTGTTGGTTCTCGGGGCAATTCCTGGAGATGGGTTGGGGCGATACTTTGGTGTATGATGGGTTCCTGGATGATGCATCATGCGGCGCTTGTGGTTCTCATTGGCTTGGTTGATCTTTCCTTCCATATGAATGGCAGAGTTGACGAGGGCTTCAATATCAGCAAAGGGGATATTGACCAACACCGTCTGCATCTCATCATGCAAACCATTCAGGAATCTTTTTTTCTTCTTGGCCTCAGTGTCGATCTCATCTGGGGCATACCTAGCTAATGACACGAATTTGTCACGGTATTCCACTACGGTCATCCTTCCTTGCTTCAGTTCTCTGAATTCATCTCTCATCCTCTTGATCAAACTCGGTGGCACATGGGTTCTGCTGAACTTGAATTTGAATTCCTCCTAGGTCATCATCTGTCCTCCGGTCATTGCACGAATGCTGTTCCACCATGCTCTTGCATATCCAGCTAGATAATGTGTGGCGAACAGAACTTTCTCGTTAGCTTCCGCTCCGGCGACTTCCAGATTGTTCTCCATTGTTTGCAGCCAATCATCTGCATCTAGGGGCTCTTCTGACTTAGTGAAAATAGGTGGGTTGGTGTTCTGGAAATTCTTGAGTTTAGATCCATAGTTGTCCTGATTTCCTTGGACTTGATTGTTGTGGGCCAGCTGAGCTATCTGCTGAAGGGTGGATAAGTTGGCTTGGTGTTCTGCTCTTTCAGCTTCGCGGTCAGAAACCAACATTTGCAGGATCTGCAACATCGGGTCCGGGGATGAACCATTTCCTCCGCGAGGCATCTGAAGATTGAGATAGATCATGAGAAAAGAGGGAAATTTCTAAGGTTCAGCGACTTTGAAAAGTCTGACTCAGATTTTTATAGCAACATGCTTTTCATTCATTCATTCATTCATTCATTCATAGCACACGATACAACACACACCACAAAAAATGAAAACTGATGGTTTTAAGAACCATTCTGGAAACTATGATACAATGGGACCGAATACAGCTCACTAATGCTAGTGCTCAAGTGCTACTACTCCTCGGAGTCGGTGTAATCATCATCCTCATCGTCGTCGATGAAGGCGAAATCCTCCTTATCTGTGAAGAAGTCCATGGCCTGATCTTCCAGAAAGTCATCATCATCGCTGAGATAGGAGTAGGGGTCTCCACGAATATCTTCTCCGGCATTCTCCCTTTCGTCCAACTGCATGTCTCTCTCGTGGATGGTCTCCTCCAAATCCGTGATACTGTGGCGAATACGGGCAACCATGCGCTCCTTCTTGTCGAGCTGAAGGCGATGAGACTTGCGATCCTTCACTAGCATGGCGATTGTCTGATCCTTCGTCTTGACGATGGCGGACTTGTGATTGGAGTAGTCACGGGCATTGTCCAATTCCTGCTGACGATCATACATCATGAAGCTAAGGTGGTCCAACTGATTCTTCAGCTCAGGGTGATGTGGGGCTTCCAGTGGTTGTCCCATAACATCACGCCTTGGATAAAACTCAAAGTGGGTACCCTTGATCTGATTGATACTCTGCCCACATAGACGGGCGAGAGCTTCCTGCATGGCCCTGGCAAGTCCATCTAGCCAGTTGTTCTCTCTTAAGGTGAACTGAATTTCCTCTACAGTGGGAGGTTCAATCTTTCCTCTGAGACTTGCAACAACTAGCCACTGCAGATCTTCTCCTCCTTGATCATTGAGCTGAGCTCTGAAGAACTCGGGGTGCGGACGCTCCAGAAGTTCCGAAAGCTGGTCCAAGTAACGCTCAAAGATGAGTTCTCCTCCATTCCCCAACTGATAAAACTTGCCGTACTTCATGTCCATCTATAAGCATATATGATGAGTAAGTTAGTAGAGTGATCGAGTGTGTCAAATTTTATGTATTTTGCAAGAGTTTTTGAGGAACATGAATTTTCATGAAAGAATCAAAGTGATAATAATGGGAATAAGTTTTTGTAAATACTCACTTACTTGGGTTTTGAAACTAAGTTTTTGATTCAACGTCCAGTCTAACTAGGGTCTCCTATGGTCAGGACAGCTCTGATACCAACTTGTCAACACCCGGATTTTTAATCCCAGATGCCTGTTATGCCATACATCGCAATCCCAGGATTACCATTTTTGCGAGACATAACAGATTTGAATATCACAGTACATCATCCATTACAAACCATACATAAGGTCTTACACAAATAAGGATCTCATGATCCAGTTCTTAATACAACTCAAGTAGTGGAATAACGTAATAATACAGATAGCATATGCGAAGCTCCATCTTCAGGGTCACAGGCAATGCTAACGATGGGAGATGATCCTAGATGTTGTAACCTTCCTGCGGTCCATCATCCTGATACTCCTCTTCATAGTCTGGCCACGGGAATAGCCAGGGACAAAGCCATGAGTACTCTTTAAGTACTCACAAACGGATACTAACAAGTTAAGGGGGTTTTTGTAGTAGGACACTAAGCTCTAGGGTTGTTCTGCAAAAAGCCAGATTTACCTCTACTAAGTTCAGAAGCAAACAAAGCTAGTTGAAGTTTGATAACACCTAAGTGGGAACTGGAATTGCATATCACAACCCTGTTGTGATCAAGTCAAAGTCTCAATTCATTTCACAAGTCATTTTGAAAACATCTGACGGGGGAACAATATGGCCACTCCAACTGTCCATAACAGCGGACGCGGCTATTCGAATAGTTTGACACTCTGCAGAGATTGTACACTTTCACCACAACATTTGATACATCTGTCAGGAACAAATCCCGAATTCACCATAATCAGCATGCGGATAATCAATCCTAACCTTTCCATTACACGCCCCAGTATAGGCACCTCTCCTGTGAGTTTGGCCTCCCAACCATGACCAATTGTCATCTTGGGTACTACACAGGCGGACAATCTTCACAAGGTAGCCTCAGCTCAGACCTTGGCCACGAGGGAACCCATACTAAGGTATTTAAATTTCCAGTTAAGCCCTACCCAATTTTCGGATATTGTGGTTATACGGTAAAATTGGAATGGTATCGCATCCAGACAACCATCAGTTTTATAAAGGGATAAGGCTCATGCCTCAACATTTTCATCATCAAAATCATATGGTGTTCGAGAACACATGTCAAAACATTTCAGTAGAATGACTCATCATTCTAAGGTTTTCATAACCAGTTTCACCAAGTATTCCCATCTAAAGTTGATCAAGTTTTATGCTTAGCACTAGCATCTACAAGTGGTGGTAAGTACTAATGAGGAGTGGTAAACAAGTGGGGATTTGCTAAGTTCAATCTCCTGCCTTAGGATGACATCGAGATTATCTAACTTAGGCCAAATTTAATGCTCTTTATGCAACCTTCCATTATCTTTCTAGTATCTACCATTCACTATGTAAACTCTAAGAGAAAGCTTTGATAAAGAAATAAAGTATAAAGCTTGCAAGTAAAACTAGGATGGTTTATCAAGTGGTATAAGCTTGCTAGGTTAATAGCTTGCATAGGTCAATTTGTGTAGTAAGGCTTGCATAAGTAAGGTATCTTGCAAGTGTTAGCTTGCAAGGTTTTAAGTATTGGCTTGCCTTGAGCAGATCAGTGGTTGAAGTTCTCCTCGGCTTCTTCCTCGTAGTATCCTCCTTCCTCTTCATATCCTTGGTCGGTACTAGCGTCTATAAATAAATACGAGGTACACAATCACCAAACAATACTTAACTATTTTCAATCATCACACAAAGGTGATCTAGCATCATCACCTACATTACAAGATTAAAGCATTTGTCTTAGTTATTTTAATTTGAGAAAAGTAATTTCTACTTATTGAAAAACTACTTAAGATTTAATATTTTCCAACTCAAACATGGGATCATGTTGACACATGTCATCACCACATATTTCAGTACATGGTAATGTGATTTAAAGTGGTGTCACAATTTAATAAGGTTTAACATTTTTATTTTAAATAAATAAAGTGACTATAAATGCCTATGTGGCATTCTTTTGTTATTTGAACATTATTTCTATAAGTAAACCCATATTTTTTTATATATTCTGAAAGGTATGATCAAATGTGAGTTTTGAGAATTGGAATCAACTCAAAAGCTCTTATGGTTGAATTTTGAAAAACGTTTGAATACAGAAAAGCTTCTGACTTGTTATTTTTACCAAGGTTCATCTACAGATCCAAAAGATTTGAATCCAACGGGCTTCGATTAAGCATTTCAGTACCTTTCTAACAAAATTGGTTTCATGCAATTTCGTTCATTGGATCGAGCTGGGTTGGTTTTGGAATCTATGTACAAAACTATGTTTTAATTAAAATAGAAAAATCTAAATTCAAACGACTGGGTCGCGCGGGAGAGGTTAATGGGCCGTCCCAGTGTCAATCCGCAGCGCGGGGCTCAGCTGACAAGGGGGTCTACCAGTCAGCGGCTCATAACGCGCGAAGCAGTACGGGGCTATGTGGGTTGTTGGATTAGAAGGGAGATCGACGGCTGGGGATCGTCGTCGACGACGAACCTGTCACCGGCGAGCTCGAACCCTAGCGGATCAGTGGGGGTGCATCAAGGGCATACCAGGGCTCCAGCGACGATGGCGAGGCGGGCAAACGAATGAGTGGTCGACGGCGAGCTCAGGGACGGTCGAGGCAGCTCCAGGGGTGGTCGAAATCAGGGGCCCCCTTCTCCTCCAGAGGCGGCCTGCTCCCGTGCAATTCCGGCGAGCTGCTGCTCCTCGTGCTCCAGCGAGAGGGTGGAACGATCAGTGAGGTGAGGGGAGTGGAATGGTGTGCTTCAAACGGCTGGGGGTGGCCTCATTTTATAGGCTCGACGGCGAGACCGAGAGGGATGGGCAGGCAACGGTGGCGAAATGGCTAATGGCTGCTAGCGGCATGGCTGAGGGTGGCGATCGACGCGCGGTCTCCTGGCGATGCTCGAGAACTTAAATGCGGGCTTAGGGGCGATGGTAAACGGTCGGGCGAGGCTGGCGCTCTGAGCGACAGAGGCGGCGTCTTCAACGGCGAGCGGTGGCTGTGAGGCATTGGGCGGCGAACGAGGATGTCTAGCGTGTTCCTTGGGTCATGGCGAAGCGGTGGGCACGGGCTGCGACCGAGGGGCGGCGTGCAGCGTGCGGTCGGCGCGTGCTGGCGCGTTTCAAGATGTCGCAGCTGCGGGGTGTGCTTAGTGGTCCACGACTTGCCTTGGCTCGGGGAGGGGACAGTGGGTGGCGGTGAAGTGGTGGCTAGCTCCCATACATGGCGAGAGAGGGGGAGGTGCTCTGCTGCGGCGGCGACCAAGTTGGCTGGCGAGGTGTGCTCGGCTTGCTCACCATTGATGACAATGGCCAGCTTACAGTTGTGGCATCCCGCAAAAAACCACTACTAGAAAATCGCGTTGTTTTTGTGCATTGCATCGTCATCATCATGCATTTGTTTGTCTGGAACTAATTCCAATAAGCCTATTTTTGTTTTCTAAAAATACCTTTCTCTTATTTCAAAACAAGTCTTATAAATATCTGTCAAATTAATTGCCTAAAAATTATTTGCTAAAAAGATTTGAAATAAAACCACACCGTAAATATTTACAAAACTAACAAAGCCCCAAACCCTAAATCTATTCCCACCCAAACCTATCCTACCCACCTATCCCGGCTTGCCACCTCACCCTCTTTCCCAATCCCTACCCACCTTGCCACCTCACCAATCCTCTTCTTTCCCTCCACTCCCTCTCTCACCTAGCCCCCATCTACCCACTCTCCCTTTCCACGCCCCGGCCCCACCCCGCAGCCTCTTCCTCTCTCACACAGCCTGCCCCCCGCTCCCCTGGACCCACCACCGACCCACCCCCCTGTTCAACCGCCCGGCCCCGCGACCTCCCCAACCCGACGCGCTCCCTCCCTCTCCTCTTCCTCCTCCCTCTCGCCGGAGCAGCGCCGCCGGCCGACACCAACCTCGCCCCTCCGACTGCCTTGGCCATTGCCGTCTCCCGTCGCCAGACGCCTCCCTCCTCCGCCACCACAGATCCAGCGCCCCTCGAGCTCCTCCCGACCTCCTCCTTCTCCGGCACCTCCCACGGCGTCGCCACCTTCCACGCCCGCCCACCCGACGCCTGCCTCCCCACGCCGCCTTCTCCTCCCTCATGCCCTCGCTCGCCTTCTCTCTGGCCAAGGCCCTCGCCATGCCCGCTATCCCTCCGCCCGCCGCCTTTCCGGCAAGCTCCGCCTCACTGTCCTCCGCCAGCATGCTGCTCGCCGCCGCCTCCGAACTCTGCCGCCGTCCCGCCTTTCTCCCTCCCCTCCGGCGACTTCCTCCCATCCCGCCGCGTCTCCTTCCTTCGCTCTCCTCCTCCGCTGGCGACTCGTCTCGCCTCCCGTCGCCTCCTTCCCGCCGGCCCGCCTGCCGACCCGCCTCCGCTCACCATCGCCGCCCGGCCACACGCCTCGCCGCGCTTCTACCTCGCTTCGGCCCGGCGCCGCCGCTCCCAGCCACCTCCGGCGTAGCCGCCGACGTCGACATCTAGCCGGCGCCGCCGTTGGTCTCACCGTCGCCATCCTCCCCAACCGCCTCGCCGCCCCTGAGCCACCGCCCTTCGCTCCTAGCTGCCGGGACTCACCTCGCCTCGCCTCGCCGCTCGGTTGCGTCGCCTGCCGACGCCTTCTGCCTGTGGCGCCGGCATCCGCCAACGCTTCTGCCCTCGTCGTCACGTCGACATCGCCAGCCTCCTGTTGCTTTCCTTCAACAAGACCGTCACAGAACAACATGATTTTCCCTCGGACACCAAGATCTGCGCAGACCGCAAGACCGTTCCCCGGAGCCGAAGATAGATCCCGAACCCGGTGCCGCGCCAAGATCTCCTTCATAGATGCGGATCCGATGCCTCGTTCACGGAGTCCGAAGACCGAAACCGCCGAACCCGAGCGCCAAGGTCGCCTTCCCGGACCCCTGAAGATCGATCCGGAGCACCAAGACCCTCGGAATCGCCAAGATCGCCTCATGGATCCCGAAGCCCGAACCCCGTGGACCGACACGATCCCCTTCACGGATACGACCAGTACTCCCTCGAGGACGCCGAGTACTTCACCCCGGACACCGAGACCCTGGACGACAAGTTCTCCTTCCCGGAAGCATTGACGCTCGTGCGACAAGATCTACTCCCCGATCCGAAGACCCTAAATCCCGGAGTCCGAGAACGATCCCGTCGAACCCTGAGCCCCTTTCGAACCCCGAACCCCGGGACCAAGATCTGCCGAACCCTAATGTGTGACCCTGATCCGAGCCTCTATTTTCTAAATGCTATCTAAATAAATTGTTGCATATTAATTGTTCATCTCGCATTCATATCATGTGGTTTGGGGGCCTAAAGTCGATTCACCTCATAATTAAATATGAGGCCCACATGCGGGCAAATCTAGTCTTATATTGGCCTCATTTAAATTTGTGTAGCGAACCGGTGATCTAATTTTGCCTTGATAAGACAACATTTAAATTGCGGGGTAGTTAAATAACTCGAACCGTATATTTAATTGTCGGGACCCCGGTTCCGCTTAATATGATCTAATTGCATCGCACCTTTGCCATGTCATGCATCATACCTGCATCATGCCCGATCTTTTGCCGTAGTATTAAATAGTGCATCCGGTGTTTATTCTAGTGTTTTGCTTCTTCGCGGATAAGGCCGTTGAGTTGATGTGAGCTTCGCCCCGATCTTCGGTTGAACCTTCGGCAATGTTTTCAGGCGAGCATCTCCCCCTTTCTACCTATCTTACTTTTATAGTATTTATTCCCTCCTGTTGATCTATTGCTATCTGTGTTGCGATGCTCTAGTTTTCGTACCCGTGATATCCCTTGCAGCCTTATATTGCCTTGGACACATCCTATTACCTGTTGTTTGGTAGATAGTTGGACTTGCGCGTCGTAGTCGCTTGCTCAAGTGCTGTTGCGTGTCGTCAAGTACCACAGTTGTTGGAGTATTGCCGCATGTTTGGTGTTGGAGATGATCATGGCTTTAATGACCGTTCACTTTATTTACTGCTTAACAACTAAAATTGAAGTAGGTAAGCAGAGGCACAGGTGGGCAATAGATGTTATTTGGTTGTTAACCGTCCACTTGTGTCCCGTAGGACCCCGAGTGCTTGATACCTGTTCCTTGATTTATCGCGCTATCCACATCCGGGAGGATTATGGGACCCCCCCTGAGCCAGAGCTTGATTCATTCTTATTTCTTGGGGCCACAAAATAGTTTGAGGTTTTATTTACTATCCTGTACTTATGCCATGCTACTGCTTTATTACGATTGTGCGAGCACACCAGATCTTGTTAGGATCGGGACACGTTTTTGCGGTGTCGACAAGCCCAGTTTTGGGTTCCCGATCGTTCACAACCGTCCACCCAAACCTCGGGTCCGTCTCGAGTCACTAACTTCGCTATGGTGTACTCCAAGGGTGGCCTCAAATATTTCTGAATCTGTGATTGCTTTGTCGTGAAGTCCTCGTTGGGTTTTGATTTGGTTTTTCAGAGGTTGATCGAGTGTGTGTTGCTATTTGTGCACCCCGGCCGGGTAAAACTTTCTGAAAGCCGTGTCCGCGGTTATGGACGACTTGGAGCACAGTATCTCGATCATAGACAACTATAACTAAAGTAGTGCTATAAATTTGACCTTATAATGACTAGTAATCAGCTTCACTATAATGGAATGGCTACATAAAACTGCCCACAATTGCTTGTTTGGTTTGTCGCCATGACAATTGTATCTGACTAGTAAGTATTGCAACTACAACGGAATGGCTAAATAAAAGTACCAACAACTGCTGGGTTTTGGGATATCTCATGCTATTGTATCTGACTAGTAAGTGTTGCAACTATCACGGAATGGTTAACTAAAAGTGCCCACTGCTTATTTTATCAGGACGACTATCTATAACTGACTAGTAATTGCTGCAACGATAACTGAATAAATAAAACTGCCAACGGTGTGAGTTCCTCGGTTGACTTCCTCGTTTGGTCTCGAGGGGGAAATACCAGGATGGGTTTGTTTGGAGTTAGATTCAGGTTGGCACCGATTAGGTCTCTCTTACCCCTCTCTGATCGCCGCCAGTTGTATTGAGTCTCTATAGGTTGTTTAGTGCACGCTGCCGCTGCCGCTTCCGTCCACCATACCTATGTAGGCGAGGACCGCCGAATTCTAGCCTCGCCTGTAATCGGCCTCAAGATCGACCGCTCTCTCTTTTTCCTTTGCCCTTTGTCGGCACCCCTTTTGTTTAAGCAGGTTTTGAGATCGACGTCGTTAGCAGGGTTACCCTTCCGGCTTGGCCTGGGCAGGGTTATGGACGCCATTGGTTATTCTTCAGGGCTCTTAGCCCCATTTGCATCTTGTCCGTAGTCGGACGCTCTGTCATTTTCAAGGTGATTTGGATCTTTGTATATTATATTTGTATTCTTGACTCATGGAGTCGTGTTGTATAAATATCTGTTCTATGGGTCCCATCGAGGACTGTTGTGTAATGTTATTACTTCGTTTTCCACCCGCACGAAAGTGCCTGGTGGGCACCTTTGAATCGTTTCTATGCGGGTTTGGCGGGTTTCGCTAAAACTTGCATAGGGCCGATTTTGAGGGTGTTACACAGTGGTATGAGAGCTCAGCAGTTGCGATACCCCACAAGTCCAGCCTGTAGGATAACCTGCCGAAGTAGAGTGTCAAAACTATTTTTGCAAAATCGGTTGGATAGTTCTGGTTAGGTCTGATTTTATTCCTTACCCCTCTGCTATTCTCCTCTTACCTCTACGTGTTTGGAATCCGCTCTCGTCTTTTTCTTCGAGTCCAGGATTTCTCATGGTTGGGATTCCGTCGTACCTTCAGGGTTTCGCTTCTTTCTTTGATAACGGTGTTCTACCATCCGGTGTTCATGCTGTCTGAGGAATCCGTCTACGGTGGTACCATTCTTTGTTCCTTGTTTGTGCCTTCCGGTGTTTTCCGACGCGATGACATCATCTACGCTAGATCCGATACAGAGTCTGCATCACTCCTTTGTTTCTGAACCTCGCTTGTCGAGATCTTCAGTCTGATTCCGAGAATGGCTGCACGCTTTTCTACTGATTGTGCAGAGTAATAGTTTGGGTGCGTGATGGATTGGCCCCCATGCCGACTACCCTTTCTATTCGCTCTTGTACATTGAAGTGGGTGAGAATGCATCGGTTCCCTCTTTCCATCGAAGTTAGGGGTGGCTTTAATTGTTGATACCTCTACCTTCGACCTATTGTTTCCGGAGTGTTCCCTCGACGATCATGAACAACGACCTCTTGTTAATGGTGTCGCGAGAATCTACACGAAGCGCGAAGGATCAGATCGTCGGCCTTCTTCCCTGTACCATGAGGCGGATCTCGAGGGCGAGATCCATTGTTAGTGGTGTCGAATTGTGGCATCCCGCAAAAAACCACTACTAGAAAATCGCGTTGTTTTTGTGCATTTCATCGTCATCATCATGCATTTGTTTGTCTGGAACTAATTCCAATAAGCCTATTTTTGTTTTCTAAAAATACCTTTCTCTTATTTCAAAACAAGTCTTATAAATATCTGTCAAATTAATTGCCTAAAAATTATTTGCTAAAAAGATTTGAAATAAAACCACACCGTAAATATTTACAAAACTAACAAAGCCCCAAACCCTAAATCTATTCCCACCCAAACCTATCCTACCCACCTATCCCGGCTTGCCACCTCACCCTCTTCCCCAATCCCTACCCACCTTGCCACCTCACCAATCCTATTCTTTCCCTCCACTCCCTCTCTCACCTAGCCCCCATCTACCCACTCTCCCTTTCCACGCCCCGGCCCCACCCCGCAGCCTCTTCCTCTCTCACACAGCCTGGCCCCCGCTCCCCTGGACCCACCACCGACCCACCCCCCTGTTCAACCGCCCGGCCATGACCTCCCCAACCCACGCCGCCCTCCCTCTCCTTCCTCCTCCTCTCACGGAGCAGCCCACGGCCGACACCTCCTCCCTCGCCTCCCCCCAGCACTTGCCTGCCGTCTCCCCCTGACGCAGCCTCCCTCCTCCGCCTCCACTCCCAGATCCCCCTCGAGCTCCTCCCCGACCTCCCTCCTTCTCCGGCACCTCCCGCCGGCGTCGCCACCTTCCACGCCCCGGCCCCACCCCGACGCCTCCCGCCTCACGCCGCCTCTCCTCCCTCCTTCTCTCGACGCCACACGCCCACTCACGGGCCCGGCTGGCCCTGCCCTCGCCTCCGCTGTCCCACCTTTCTCCCTCCCCTCCGGCGACTGCCTCCCATCCCGCCGCATCTCCTTCCTCCGCTCCTCCTCCGCCATGGGTTGCCTCGCTCCGCTCCCTCGCTTTCCTCCTCGCCGCCTCGGGCCCTGCCGACCCCGCCTCCGCCACCTATCGCCGCCGCTGGCCCGCCCTTTTTCAACTCGCAGCTGCCCGGCCCGCCTCGCCAGCCACCTCGGCGAGCGGCGACGGCTCTAGCCGGCGCCGCCGTTGGTCTCACCGTCGCCATCCTCCCCCGACCGCCGCCGCTCGCCCGAGCCACCGCCTTTCGCGTCTCTAGCTGCTGGCCTCACTCGCTCACTCGCTTGCTCGGCGCCGCCGACGCTTCTCGCCAGGCGCCGTGCATCCGCTAACGCCTGCGCCCTCTTCGCGCCACGTCGACATCGCCAGCCTCCTGTTGCTTTCCGTCAACAAGACCGTCACGGAACGACATGATTTTCCCTCGGACACCAAGATCTGCGCGGACCGCAAGACCGTTCCCCGGATCCGAAGATAGATCCCGAACCCGGTGCCGCGCCAAGATCTCCTTCATAGATGCGGATCCGATGCCTCGTTCACGGAGTCCGAAGACCGAAACCGCCGAACCCGAGCGCCAAGGTCGCCTTCCCGGACCCCTGAAGATCGATCCGGAGCACCAAGACCCTCGGAATCGCCAAGATCGCCTCATGGATCCCGAAGCCCGAACCCCGTGGACCGACACGATCCCCTTCACGGATACGACCAGTACTCCCTCGAGGACACCGAGTACCTCACCCGGACACGAGACCTGGACAAGTTCTCCTTCCGAAGCATTGGCGCTTCGTCGACAAGATCTACTCCCCGATCCGAAGACCCTAAATCCCGGAGTCCGAGAACGATCCCGTCGAACCCTGAGCCCCTGTCGAACCCCGAACCCCGGGACCAAGATCTGCCGAACCCTAATGTGTGACCCTGATCCGAACCTCTATTTTCTAAATGCTATCTAAATAAATTGTTGCATATTAATTGTTCATCTCGCATTCATATCATGTGGTTTGGGTGCCTAAAGTCGATTCACCTCATAATTAAATATGAGGCCCACATGCGGGCAAATCTAGTCTTATATTGGCCTCATTTAAATTTGTGTCGCGAACCGGTGATCTAATTTTGCCTTGATAAGACAACATTTAAATTGCGGGGTAGTTAAACAACTCGAACCGTATATTTAATTGTCGGGACCCCGGTTCCGCTTAATATGATCTAATTGCATCGCACCTTTGCCATGTCATGCATCATACCTGCATCGTGCCCGATCTTTTGCCATAGTATTAAATAGTGCATCTGGTGTTTATTCTAGTGTTTTGCTTCTTCGCAGATAAGGCCGTTGATTTGATGTGAGCTTCGCCCCGATCTTCGGTTGAACCTTCGGCAATGTTTTCAGGCGAGCATCTCCCCCCTTTCTACCTATCTTACTTTTATAGTATTTATTCCCTCCTGTTGATCTATTGCTATCTGTGTTGCGATGCTCTAGTTTTCGTACCCGTGATATCCCTTGCAGCCTTATATTGCCTTGGACACATCCTATTACCTGTTGTTTGGTAGATAGTTGGACTTGGCGTCGTCGCTTGCTCAAGTGCTGTTGCGTGTCGTCAAGTACCACAGTTGTTGGAGTATTGCCGCATGTTTGGTGTTGGAGATGATCATGGCTTTAATGACCGTTCACTTTATTTACTGCTTAACAACTAAAATTGAAGTAGGTAAGCAGAGGCACAGGTGGGCAATAGATGTTATTTGGTTGTTAACCGTCCACTTGTGTCCCGTAGGACCCCGAGTGCTTGATACCTGTTCCTTGATTTATCGCGCTATCCACATCCGGAGGATTATGGGACCCCGAGCGAGCTTGATTCATTCTTATTTCTTGGGGCCACAAAATAGTTTGAGGTTTTATTTACTATCCTGTACTTATGCCATGCTACTGCTTTATTACGATTGTGCGAGGAGCACACTGTACTGTTTAGGATCGGGACACGTTTTCGCGGTATCGACAAGCCCAGTTTTGGGTTCCCAGTTTCACTGGCCGTCCACCCAAACCTCGGGTCCGTCTCGAGTCACTAACCGTTCTTGGTGTACTCAAGGGTGGCCCCTGAAATATTTCTGAATCCTGTGATTGCTTTGTCGTGAAGGCCTCGTTGGGTTTTGATTTGGTTTTTCCGAGGTTGATCGAGTGTGTGTTGCTATTTGTGCACCCCGGCCGGGTAAAACTTTCTGAAAGCCGTGTCCGCGGTTATGGAAGACTTGGAGCACAATATCTCGATCATAGACAACTATAACTAAAGTAGTGCTATAAATTTGACCTTATAATGACTAGTAATCAGCTTCACTATAATGGAATGGCTACATAAAACTGCCCACAATTGCTTGTTTGGTTTGTCGCTTGCGACAATTGTATCTGACTAGTAAGTATTGCAACTACAACGGAATGGCTAAATAAAAGTACCAACAACTGCTGGGTTTTGGGATATCTCATGCTATTGTATCTGACTAGTAAGTGTTGCAACTATCACGGAATGGTTAACTAAAAGTGCCCACTGCTTATTTTATCAGGACGACTATCTATACCTGACTAGTAATTGCTGCAACGATAACTGAATAAATAAAACTGCCAACGGTGTGAGTTCCTCGGTTGACTTCCTCGTTTGGTCTCGAGGGGGAAATACCAGGATGGGTTTGTTTGGAGTTATATTCAGGTTGGTACCGATTAGGTCTCTCTTACCCCTCTCTGATCGCCGCCAGTTGTATTGAGTCTCTATAGGTTGTTTAGTGCACGCTGCCGCTTCCGTCCACCATACCTATGTAGGCGAGGACCGCCGAATTCTAGCCTCGCTGTCTTGGCCTCGATCTTGACCGCTCTCTTTTTTCCTTTGCCTTTTGTCGGCACCCCTTTTGTTTAAGCAGGTTTTGAGATCGACGTCGTTAGCAGGGTTACCCTTCCGGCTTGGCCTGGGCAGGGTTATGGATGCCATTGGTTATTCTTCAGGGCTCTTAGCCCCATTTGCATCTTGTCCGTAGTCGGACGCTCTGTCATTTTCAAGGTGATTTGGATCTTTGTATATTATATCTGTATTATTGACTCATGGAGTCGTGTTGTATAAATATCTGTTCTGTGGGTCCCATCGAGGACTGTTGTGTAATGTTATTACTTCGTTTTCCACCCGCACGAAAGTGCCTGGTGGGCACCTTTGAATCGTTTCTATGCGGGTTTGGCGGGTTTCGCTAAAACTTGCATATGGCCGATTCTGAGGGTGTTACAACAATGAGGCTAGGTGTTTCCAATTAAGCTAGATGATCTACTAAATGGTTGCTGTGAGCTAGGGAGGGAATAAGTTAGTCCAAAACACTATTAAAACGGTGAATTTGATTTGGTTTAAATTTGCCTGCCAAGTGTTTGATGAAATGGCCGCAAGAAACTTATTTTTGAATTTTGAAAAGATTTTTGGTGGATGTGCTATACATTTGCTTGAGACTCTGTTTTTGCTTGGGTTTTGAAAATTGAGCTGGTTTGAGTGGTTTTTGAAATAGTGGGATCTTCCCATATGAGATAGATTCAATTTTAAACTGTCATTTAAAATTAGCATTTGAATGTTTTTATAAGATTACAAAGTGGGCCTTGGTACCTCATTATGATTTCTAACAAGGGGTGCAAAGATCTAGAAATGTTTTTATTAAGTTTTGAGTACTTGGAATAGCCAAAGTAGGCATGAGAGTTAATTTGGCCAAAGTGACCATTCACTTCATTTGTTCATTTTGAGTTGTTTGTCTTTGGGAAAAGTTTGAGTATGATTTATATGATGCTTATTTCACCTAAGAATCATTTTACAAGCAATGAAACACAGAACCATGGCAATTCAAAAGAATCCTAATTTTAAACACACATACATATGAATGCTCTCATATTTTTAGATAGGAAAGTTTTTGTTAACCCTAATTTTGATGATTAGAAATTGATGATTCATGTTTAATATTTTTGGGATGTTACACATACCAACCCATGCAGTTTCATCTTCTAATATGACCGGGTCATCAAAATTGAGTTTAACATGACCTTGGGGAGGTTTTACCCGTTGCTGGCGGTCTGGCTGAAGCAGCTAGTACTCTCTTGGTGATATTGGGGTGAACATATTGAGAAATAAATCTTGGATACCAACCAGTACAAAATATTACTTTCCTAGAGATTGACAATGCCAGGATATTCATGCTCATTGGCCGTCGGTGCAACTTTCGCAATGAACGCCCATGAGTCGACTTACTTGGTTTAGTTGAGTGGGCATTTTTTTGAGATCCCTAAGGCATGTCGTGAGGCATCATAGAAAAATGTATCCCTGTTATGTTATCCACTTTGTTGGTTCCTTGTATTGCATCACTAGGAAAGTTTTGGATCGTTATTATAAATGGCTCTAGAGGTGCAAGGTTCAATGTTTTTGTATGCAACTTATGTTTGTGGTCACTTATTCTCTCTATGGTTACTTTAACATAGTGCACCGCCATCACATATCGACTAGTTCATCGGTCGGCCATAGCTATGGCAGTACTAATTAAAGCCAGTCATAACTATAGAAAAATCACTAACTTAGTTTAGCTTCGGTGATTTGATTCCTTGTGGTCTAAACAACCCATCCATGTTCAAGTTCTAGACTTGGCATGGGTGTTTGCATTATATGGATTTGTTTAGGATTTAACCGGCATTGTTCTATCAGTGGTAGGTGACGTGGCCATCAACGAAAAGGCGCACGTGGTGACATTATCAACCACAAGATTTACCGATATAGTCCTTCGAAGGTGAGCGGAAGTATAGATTGTATTGATATTGATTGTGGTGATTACATCGTGAGCCCTTAGGACGTTTATATAGTACTAAAATATTTGGGGCAAGAAGACTACTAGAGATAGAATTGGACTACAAACTTAAACTACCAAATATAACATAACCGTAATATACTCTACCCCCGCAATGGGTCGGTAGAAAACAGACGGCGGGAGGCGTCATGACGGTCTCGACCGAGTATAATCCGAAGTCGCGGACTGGAGAGGATGTCGGTGGATGCCGATGTCGATGTAGCTGCGGTGACCCAGCATACCACTGCATGTGTAGTACACTATAGTCGTTGACATGACATCTACAGAACACCATTCCGTAAATATCACATCCCTCATAGTGGTACAACAGAAACATTGCGGGTCCATATTACAAAAGTACATATATTATTATTATTACAATACCGGAAGTTCCAGACTTCCAAAATATCCAACTTACAAACCAAAATATAAAGTGTTCAGTGGAAATTTAAAAGTAACAACTCCGACTAGGAGTGGGGCTCAATAGCTTATTCTATAGAGTTTATGCTGCTCGACACCGTTAGTTACTACCAACTAGACTCTTAAGTGGACTCGTTCTCATCGACACCGTAGCGGATCTCGTAGTCCACACCTTCAACTCCTCCAGATAGATCAGGTTCCTCGTAGAACACATCTTCTTGGCATTCGGCTGCATACATTGGCACGTCTTCGGGATCCTCAGATTCTAAGCAAGGGATCAAAGGAAAGAATGAGTAACAGCGTTATCCAACAAGTCCATTATATGCAAGGTGGGAAGTTTTATGCTCTAACTACCACCTCGGATTATAAATCCTTGGCACTATGCAGTTTTTGTAAATCTTTCTTCAAAGATTGATTTTATTCCGAAAAACTATGACAATCAACCTTCACAGGTTGACCAGAACTTTCATGGAGTTCCTTTCCTGCCGCGTTCGTAGCTCCTTCCCGGAACAGGGAGTAACAATTTACAGTTCTTACACTCTGCAGAGGTGCGTTACTTTACCCATGAGAGATCAACTCCTTGTTGCACAACCATGCATACTTTCCCGTCCACAATTCCATGATGTGGGGCCCAGTAGTTGGTCCAAGCCAATCACTGCCCCTTTTGCGACCCCGCATGCCTCCTTGGTGTACACCATGCCCACATAATGAATTAAGGAAATGGTTTGTACAAACCGTTAGATGCCAGAACTATCGTGGGACGATGAGGGTTCCCACCCATATGCTGCATATCCTCTACGAATTACCAATTAATATGCACCCTACGAGGATAACAACCACGACCTGCACATCCGGCTTCATGCGAGAGGAAGAAGATACAGCTGACTTCTCTGTCCCATTCCAAATCTCATGGCTAACGCGTAATATACGGCGCTAGAACCACTAATGTCAGGGGTTGTTAAGTCCCTACTTGTTCATCATTGTTGCAAATATAACCCTAAGTTCTATTGCTCCATTATATCACCACTTAGGATGATATCTATGATTTCTTTATTTATGAAAATAATATTTTCTTTCTTTTATAGCATATATGATAACACACAATTTGCCAATACTTTGATAAAGACTCTTCAAAGGACATGAGAAAGTGATGAACTTGCCTTGTGATGGCAAGGTAGTGAAGTCTGATGCTTGACCTGGACCTTGAGCTTCTAGTTCTACAAAAACATCAGTATTGCCCGGTAAGGACAATATTTAAAGAAGCAAAATGATTATGCAAGTAATGTAATGCATTATTTAATTCTATATGCATTTTCCCTCTATAAGGTGCCTTCTAATAAAGCATTTATAAATATTAATAATTTTTTAATATTTATTGCCTATTTTGAATTATTTTATTTTATTTTATTTCCCTTTTTATTTGGCTTCTATTGATTTAATAATACTTTTAGGAATTATTAATTATACATTAGATTTATTACTAAATATTTATTTAGTAGTTTTCAAAAATACTCTAATATTAATAAATAAGGAAAGTGATTTTTATTTATTTTTATCATCTTTCAATAATTTTGTAAAATTCCATAAAGAATATACAAATTACAAAATTCCTATAAAAATTTAAATGTCCAAAATTTGATATCTTATTTTATTTGGATAGAGTGGATTATTGTGAATCCAAAAATATTTTATTTATAAGTTTTGGATTTTTATTTTATTTCCTATAATTTTATTGAGGTCAGGGGCATTTTGGTCTTTTCCAATTGATCAAAAAGATTTATTTTATCCACTTGGGCTGGCCCCTTGGGCTTATTGGGCTAGAGTGGCCCAATAGGGCAGGGTCAAAATATCACCCCGAAGGGTTTTGGCCCACCCAGCCCACTCTGCCTCCCTTTCTCCTTCGACCTTATCCCCTCCTCCCCTGACTCGACCCCGTGGCCGGCGATGCCGCCACCGTCGATTCCTGCCATCGTCGGCCGTTCTGGCTACCGCCGTGGTGCGAGTTGGGGTTGTCGATGACGCTTGTTCGTTCTATCCACTTGGATTTGACTCCGGGGCTTCCCCGTGGTCAGTTCCACCCCATTCCTAAACCCTAGGGTTCGGAAAAGGTCTTTGTCGCCCGCCTTGATCCCGCTTCGGTGGTGTCTTTGGACTCGTCTTGCTACGGCGGCCGCGGTGGTAGGTGCAGGTTGCAGCGCCCCTCTGGGTGCTCCCTGTGCCGCCACGGTTCGTCAGCCACTCTGATTCCTCTTCGATTCATCAGCGAGGAGTTGTGGTAAGTTGTCTCTATGGTGCTTGTCCATGCTACTGCCATGATTCTCTCTGTGTGTATCTAGTGGCTTCTCATGCCGAGTGACTATGTGCTGATTGGGTTCATCTCTGGATTAGGGTTCCTGCTCTGATTAGGGTTCATAACCCCCTGTTGATCATATCTATGATGCTTTAGATTTAGTGTTGTTCATATCTGATCATTGGAAATGATTGTCTGCTATGGTTAATGATTGGTAGTGGCTTTGATGATGCTAGTTGCCTATCAGATTTATTCTAGTGGTAATCCACCATGATCCATGCTAGTGTTTCAATGAAATCCTTGATTGGATTATGTTGTTAATTTGAGAGTTTACTCTACTTTCAGATTGCTAATACTGGCAGTAGTTTCTCTCAGCAGTTGCTTACTACAATTATAATATTGGCTTGTATGAGATTATACTCTCTGAATCAAATCATTACCTGTAATGATTTCTATGGATGTATAGATGAATCTAAGGTTGATTCCTAGCACTTAGCTTCAGGAAAATGATACTTATTGCTTGTCCCTTTTATATGTGGATTCTAAACAAAGATTGGTTTTAGTTCATATACAACCTATCCTTGTGATACCATTGTGATCTGGCACACAAGTGATTGAGTTTTATTTATGGGCTTAGCTTGATAATTCTTGTGATTAATACTGACAAGTTGACATGAAAGCTTGTATTAACTTTCCTGCCTATGATGTTGGTCTGAGGCTCTAGGATTTAATTCCTAGTTGGTTGAGTATTAGTTTGTTTGAAACTTGCAAGATTAGAGGTGCTACTCTCTTTGAGAGATGTGCCCTGATCTGATAAGATCAAATGAAAATGATCTAAGTTGCAAAAATACACTGAACCCAGTGATGCTGGTATGAGGGTTTAGTGTTTGTGGTTGAGCTTGATTTCTCATCCTTATACTTGAAATCTCTAGGATAGATTCACCCCTCTTGGGTGATTATTGAGAGATCATTACATAGAGCAACACATGCTTTTATTTAGCTAATATGATGAAATCATGCGATGGTTTTATGAGGCTCACCACAGATTCTGATGTGGATGTAGTAGATTGATGATGATCTTGATCTGCTTTTTGATGTGCTCCTGAGCTTGCTCTTGACCTTGCCTGCTCCTCCTAGCTCCTGGGCTTGACCTTGTTGTCCACCAGATTCATCCCCCTCCTTATGTCACCATCCAGGTGATGTTTGGGTTGATCTGGGTGGTTTGGTTTGGCTGCTGTCTACACTTGCTGTTCTTGTGTGATGTATAGTGGAGTGATGCACTAGTGCTTTCCCCACGGCTGTGCTGTGGTTTTGTGATATTTGGTTGTGCTTGTGAGGTCGACAGCACACCCTTTGCATGCTGGTGAGTGTCCAGCCTGTGTTCCTGCTATGCATTTGTGGATAGGTTTAAAATTTTTGAACTTACCATTACCTGCTTACTTTTACCTGGCAGGTGAATTGATCCTTTTGGCTGTAATTTGCATTCTGGCTTTGAATTTATGAAAGATGAAATCTTTCATATTGGTGAAGCTTGCCCCTTTTTGATCATTTCTCAATGATGAGTTTGTCAAGTGCACCTCACTGACATATCTGAGAGAGTATACTAACACTAATCTTATTTTGTTTTTTATTTAATCTTTGTTTTGCAGGTACAAAGATAAGGATGAAGATTAAGCGTAGTTTTAAATATAGGATAGTTAGTAGATATACAAATGTAATTTTCTTATTCATTTGTAATTTTTCTTTTATAATTCTTGTAATCTTTATTTGGTTCATTTGTAATAAAGATTATATATTTATTAATATAGAATATTCTCATTCTTTACTCTTGTGTACATTGCGAAGTTTGGAATAACTTCAGTAAATTCATTCTTTGTAACCTGTTTATGTATATGAAATGAATTTCATATACAATATTGTTTTTAGATAAGATTTAAGTTATAATACTTTTCTCTTAATTAATTTAAGATTCAAATCTTATATCAAAATCATTTAAATTATTATTCAAACACTCAAATTTAAAATTCAAATTCATTTTTTAAGACACACATAATTCCTTTAAGATCATATCAAAGTTTATAGCAATCCTCCTTTAAGACTAAACCTACTCTCAAAGTAAGAAAGAAACATTGATCACTTAACGTTTTTATTTGGCGAAAATTTTACCCACATTTTCAAAAATGAATGCATGCAAAAATTCATATTCCTAAATCTACCCTTCGTTAGGTCCTAAATACTAGGATGTTACAGACTTCCCCCCTTAAATTAAACTTCGTCCCGAAGTTTGTGGAGATGTACCTTAATAGTTCTGGATAAGCTTTCCTTAAATCCTCTTCCTTCTCCCATGTGGCTTCTCTCTCAGGATGATGTTCCCATTGTACCTTGCAATATTTGATTGCTCTGTTCCTCAATCTTTTCCAATTTTCTTCCAGAATCTTACATGGCTTTTCAATATAAGTTAGGTCTGCTTGTAGTTCTATCTCTTGATGTGTTATTGCATCCTCTGGAACTTTCAAACATTTGCGAAGTTGTGACACATGAAAAACATTATGCACCTGAGCCAATCTTGATGGTAACTCTAAAGCATAAGCTATAGTTCTGTTTTGACTCAGTATCTTGAATGGTCCGATATATATTGGACTCAACTTTCCTTTAACTCCGAATTTTTTACTCCTTTCATTGGACTTACTTTCAAATAGACCATATTCCTACTTCTGGATGCCATGATCTTCGACTTCGATCAGCATAACTTTTCTGCCTGCTCTGGGCTATTTTCAGTCTATCCCTGATCTTATCAATGATGTCTTGTCTCTCCTTGATATAATCTGGTGCAAATTCTTTGCTGCTTCCAGGTTCATACCAACATATTGGTGATCTACACTTTCTTCCATACAGAATCTCATATGGGTCTGCCTTCAGACTAATCTGATAGCTATTGTTATAAGAAAATTCTGCGAATGGTAGATGATCTTCCCATGTTCCTCCAAAATCTAGTGCACAAGCTCTCAACATGTCTTCTAGTATTTGATTTGTTCTTTCAGTTTGACCTCCTGTCTCAGGATGATATGCCGTGCTGAAATCTAACTTTGAACCAAGTGCTTCATGCAATTGCTTCCAAAATGCTGAAGTAAACACTGATCCCCTATCAGTTACGATCTTTTGGGGTACTCCATGTTTACTTACTATCTCTTTAACATATACTTAAACTAACTTCTCGGCATTATCCTTTTGATTCACGGGAAAAAAAATGTGCACTCTTAGTGAGTCGGTCCACAATTACCCATATCATATCCTTCCTTTTTGGTGTCATAGGTAATCCTGTGATAAAGTCCATGCCTATTTCCTCCCATTTCCATTCAGGAATTTCTAAGGGTTGTAATGGTCCTGCTGGATTTTGATGTTCAGCTTTCACCCTTTGACAAGTATGGCATTCAGATACATATTTAGCAATATCTCTTTTCATGTTATTCCACCAGAATAGTTCTTTCAAATCCATATACATCTTAGTACTCCTTGGATGTATATAATAGGGTGTATCATGTGCTTCTTTGAGTATGATATTTCTGATTTTAGTGACATCTGGAACACATAGATGATCTTGGAACCATAAAGATCCATAATCTCCAAGGCGAAAAATTGATTTTTGCCCTTGAGATATCCTCTGAATTTCTTCAGCAATAAAAGGATCTTCTTCTTGATGTCTAACAATTTCTTGCTTAAGATCATTGTCCTGCTCTGCAACTACCTGCATAGTCGCTAATCCTCCAAGAACCTCTGTTCTGATGAATTGAAGTTACAACCTTTCCAAGTCAATTTGTAACTCTTTTGGTAACTCTCTATTGCTTGGCTATATATCTGCACTCTTTCTGCTTAAAGCATCTGCTACAACATTTGCTTTCCCTGGAGTGTAATTGATTGTTAAATCATAATCCTTGATTAATTCCAGCCAACACTTCTGTCTCATATTCAATTCCTTTTGAGTGAAGAAGTACTTGGGACTTTTATGGTCAGTGTATAACTCACATCTGGCTCCATAAAGAAAATACCTCCATCCTTTCAGCGCAAAGACTACTGCTGCTAACTCTAAATCATGAGTTGGATAGTTGACTTCATGTGGTTTCAATTGTCATGAACCATAAGCAATCACTTTCCAATCTTGCATTAACACACAACCCAAACCTTCTTTAGATGCATCACAATATATAGTGAAATCCTTCCCTGTTTCAGGAACTGCTAAGATTGGAGTTCTGGTTAATCTAGTCTTTATGCTTCACACTTCTCATCCCACTTGAATGGTGTATTCTTCCTTAATAATTTGGTCATTGGTTCGGCTATTTTGGAGAAACCTTCAATGAATCTCTAATAATAACCAGCCATTCCTAAGAAACCTCGAATTTGATTTACATTGCTCGGTGCCGTCCACTCTAGTACCGACTGAACTTTAGATGGATTCACAGCAATCCCATCCTTACTGATCACATGACCGAGGAATTCTACCTCATCTAGCCAGAACTCACACTTACTAAACTTACCATAAAGCTTATGTTCTCTTAAAGTCTGCAATGTTATTCTCAAATGGTCAGCATGCTCTTCCTTATCCTTGGAATATATCAGAATATCATCAATAAAGACGATGACAAACTTGTCCAAATATGGCATGAAGATCTTGTTCATCAGATTCATGAATATTTCCGGTGCATTGGTCAAACCAAATGGTACTACCAGATATTCATGGTGTCCATATCTTGAGACAAATGTTGTTTTTGGAACATCTTCCGGCTTGATTTTTATTTGATGGTATCTAGATCTTAAATCGATCTTTGAAAATACTCCAGCTCCTTTCACTTGATCAAACAAATCTTGAATTCTTGGTGAAGGATACTTATTCTTGATAGTCACGTTATTCAGATTTCTATAATCACCACACATCCGTCTTACACCGTCTCTCTTATCCACAAAGATTACTGGTGTTCCCCATGGAGATACACTTTCCTGTATAAATCCTTTTCCCGCTAACTCATCAATTTGTTCCTTGAGTTCTTTCAACTCCTTGGATCCCATTTTATATGGTGCTTGAGCTATTGGTGCTGTACCAGGTATTAGGTCAATTGTGAACTCTATCTCCCGGTCTGGTGGCATTCCTGGTAATTCCGTTGGAAAAACATCTTAGAATTCATTAACTATAGGAATCTCTTCTAATTTAACTTATTTCATTGAATTCAACTGCAGATCCACCATGATATGACTGTGTTTATATGCCTGGTAAACTATCCTTGCTCCACTTGGAGTTTTGATTGAGACAGTTTTCTCCTCACAATTTATCTGAGCTCTGTGTTCCATCATCCAATCCATCCCCAGTACTACTACAATTCCCTTCAAAGGAATCACATAAAGGTCTGCGAAATATGTACAACCACAGATCGAGATAACCTGATCTTGTTTTATGTGGCGTACAATCACATTCCCTCCTGCCGTAACTACGGTCATAGGACTTTCTAACGTTGCCCTTCTAATCCCGAACTTATCACAAAATTCTTTAGAAATGAATGAAGTAGTTGCACCAGTATCAAATAGAACTTTGCCGGGATTGGTAAGGATATTGAGCGTAACTAAACTATCACTGCATGCTCCGAATTATCCACCTCCTTGAGGGTTGCGCAGTTCAGTTTTCCGGTAGGTCGGTTTCTTTTTCCATTATTGTTCTTGCCATTGTTTCCTCCCTTATTGGGCTGTCCATTTCCTCCACTGGCTTGTCCTCCTCCCTTGGTAGGCCATCCTCCCGGTGGTTTGCTCGGACAATCTGGCTTGATATGCCCCTTCTGTCCACAACCGTAAAAGATTACTACAGGCTTTTTGCACTCCCTCTGGAAATGCCCTGGAATTCCATAGTTGTTATAGATAACATTCCTTCTCGGATTAGATTGATTTCCACTACTGCCCTTGTTATTGTTATTGTTGTTGTAGCCATAATTCCTATTCTGAGGTTTGAACTCTAGGTTAGGTTTTGGTTTGCTTGCCTGGATTCTCTTGGTTTCCTTCTTGGCTCTCTTCCTCCGATCCTCTTGGACATTCTTGTAGTCATCTTCAAAAGTAATGGCTGCATCCAACAATTGCTAATAAGTTTGCTTATTGGCTAACCTTAGCTGCATCCTCACAAATGGATTTAAACCATGCAAGAAACGTTTCTTCCTCTTATCTTCAGTGTTAACATCCTCCTCAGCATAACGAGATAATTGGCTAAACTCCCGGATGTACTTCATGACACTAGTATATCCTTGCTGAAGCTCCTCAAACTCTCTCCGCTTCAACTCCATGACACTTTCCAGAACATGATATTCACGGAATATCTGCTTGAAATCCTCCTAGGTAAACTCCCTTCCTGGTTGTTGCATGGATAACTGATTTTCCCACCATGATTCTGCAGGTCCAGTCAGCAGATGAGTTGCATACCTCAATTTTTCCTCATCATTGCAACCCATAGTTTTCAGCTTCCTTTCTATATCTGCTAGCCAGTCTTCTGCATCCATTGGTTCAGGAGCTGATGCAAAAGGTAACGGCCTTGCATTCTGGAAATCAGATAGACTCACTCCTCCACCTTCAGGTGCTCTCTGATTTGTTCGCCCCAGCAACTCTTCCATGAACTTGTTCTGGGTCTCTTGCATCATTTGCATACATTGCATAAAGTTCTGCTCCATTAACGACCTCATTGGTGGTGGTGGTGGTAATGCTCCTTGATTTTCTATATCGGCATCGGCCTTTTCCTTGGCCTCACACTCCATCCTCCGCTGCTCAGTTTCCATTTCTACACCCGTATCCATGACCCCTAGTCCTGCAACATAAAGCAAATACTCATAATTACATCATGCACATGTGTTCTGAGCTCGACTTTACGCACAGAACTAGTCACACAATGAATATCCAAAGAAAATCCAAATATGCATTTCACATAATATCATAATGGTACCAAGTTCTTACAACATATACCATATAGGTATAATCTCAAAACTACCGTATTCATCTCACTACCTTACTACTTGGAGTACAATACACAATGCTTGATACTGTTGACTACTTGTCTCCTTCTAGTAGTAACTACACTCATTATACATGCCTGATGTCCAACCGTGATGACGTGTTGTTCGTCTCACAGTTTGTGGAACATATGGCCTTCCAGAAGGAACATATTCTGTATCTGAAGTGTCAGGACTTGAGTCATTACTCAACCTGAGCGCATCGACTCCCTCCAGCTCAGCTGAAAAGTATTCAGAAACATATTCAACATTATCTCTAGCCTGCATCTCCTGTGCTTCATTCCTTGAGTTGTCAACAGAATACGCAGATCCTGCTGCTTCCCAGGTGTTCCCTTGGGCAAGATAATTGAAAACTGGATAATGTATATTCCCTGGGTTTTGATAAGATGTTGATGATTCAAACACTCTCTCCTCAGGATCTTCTTCTTCATCCTGATCATCTATTGACATGGTATTTCTACTTCTATTGTTAGGATTCATCCTCTCACCTATCCAAATAGAGTGTCCAACATTTCTGCCAGAACCATCTGTGGACATCTGGTGTTCATGAGATCCATTGTATGATCCCATCCTCCAACCATCCGAGTTCTCAATAGGAAGTTCTGAGTCAGAACCATCCTCTGAGCCCTGTGGTACTGCATACCGCATATCCATAGTAGGATCATGTGTAGGTTCAGGTCTTGGTGAATAAGGATATGGTATAAAATATTTCGGATCTATAGGTATATCCTTAAAGATAGGTGTTGCACTACTACTTGCTTCTTTTTCTAACTGTAATGATAACTGCTTCCTCCTTTCCGGATCAGTTAGATCCTCAAACATGTCATTTTTGTCTTCGACAATTACTTTATGAGTCTTATAAAAAGACGCAACGAGTGTCCGGTATCTATCCATAAACTTGGAAGCTAACTTAGGATGCTTCTTAACCAAATTAATATGATCCGGTATAGGCTCCGAGTCTATAGAATCATGAGTTATCACAGAGAATGTGCTCCCTTCTAGCTCCTTGGTTTTCTGCTCCCGGATATTGGCTATCGCCTCCACAACAGCAACATGATAGGCTGCTAAATTACTCCTACCTTCTCCTATTGGTAGATCGTGATATAATCCAAGCTTCTCTAGAAGTTGGATACTCACACGATACTTGGATACCATCCGGTCATCTAGGTAAGTGATAATGTTCACTGGAATTCTAGTGGGACAATTAAAGAGCTTTAAAAGTTGACGAAGTTGGGCTGTAAATGATCCTTGATAATCATCAAGAGTCTCCTCTTTCCTTACCAAAGTCTGTTTGGAAACTTTGGTGCCATTTCTCTGTATATCAGAAAAATAATTTTGATTAGTATCCGATGATATATTGCATCATAACACAGAATCATCGCACTAAAATATATAACGAAATATTCTCATTTGAATACCCATTATATTACTTTTAGAGAATTATTTATCGTTGCTAGCTTTCCTACATGTAATACCCTTTACTAGGTTTCCAACCTAAGGTCAAAGCAATTTGCTCTGATACCAACTGCGGTGACCCAGCATACCACTGCATGTGTAGTACACTATAGTCGTTGACATGACATCTATAGAACACCATTTCGTAAATATCACATCCCTCAGAGTGGTACAACAGAAACATTGCGGGTCCATATTACAAAAGTACATACATTATTATTATTACAATATCGGAAGTTCCAGACTTCCAAAAGATCCAACTTACAAACCAAAATATAAAGTGTTCAGCGGAAATTTAAAAGTAACAACTCCGACTAGGAGTGGGGCTCAACAACTTATTCTATAGAGTTTATGCTGCTCGGCACCGTTAGTTACTACTAACTAGACCCTTAAGTGGACTCGTTCTCATCGACACCGTAGCGGATCTCGTAGTCCACACCTTCAAATCCTCCAGATAGATCAGGTTCCTCGTAGAACACATCTTCTTAGCATTTGGCTGCATACATTGGCACGTCTTCGGGATCCTCAGAGTCTAAGAAAGGGATCAAAGGAAAGAATGAGTAACAACGTTACCCAACAAGTTCATTATATGCAAGGTGGGAAGTTTGATGCTCTAACTACCACCTCAGATTATAAATCCTTGGCACTATACAGTTTTTGTAAATATTTCTTCAAAGATTGATTTTATTCTGAAAAACTATGACAATCAGCCTTCACAGGTTAACCAGAACTTTCATGGAGTTCCTTTCCTGCCGTGTTCATATCTCCTTCCCGGAACAGGGAGTAACAAGTTACAGTTCTTACACTCTGCAAAGGTGCGTTACTTTACCCATGAGAGATCAACTCCTTGTTGCACAACCGGGCGTACATTCCCGTCCACAATTCCATGATGTGAGGACCAGTAGTTGGTCCAAGCCAATCACTGCCCCCTTCGCGACCCCGCATGCCTCCTTGGTGTACACCATGCCCACATAATGCATAACGGCAATGGTTTGTACAAACCATTAGATGCCAAAACTATCATGGGACGATGAGGGTTCCCACCCATATGCTGCATATCCTCTATGAATTACCAATTAATATGCATGCTACGAGGATAACAGCCATGACCTGCACATCCGGCTTCATGCGAGAGGAAGAAGATACAGCTGAGTTCTCTGTCCCATTCCAAATCTCATGGCTAACGCGTAATATACGGCGCTAGAACCACTAATGTCAGGGGTTGTTAAGTCCCTACTTGTTCATCATTGTTGCAAATATAACCCTAAGTTCTATTGCTCCATTATATCACCACTTAGGATGATATCTATGATTTCTTTATTTATGAAAATAATATTTTCTTTCTTTTATAGCATATATGATAACACACAATTTGCCAATACTTTGATAAAGACTCTTCAAAGGACATGAGAAAGTGATGAACTTGCCTTGTGATGGCAAGGTAGTGAAGTCTGATGCTTGACCTGGACCTTGAGCTTCTAGTTCTACAAAAACATCAGTATTGCCCGGTAAGGACAATATTTAAAGAAGCAAAATGATTATGCAAGTAATGTAATGCATTATTTAATTCTATATGCATTTTCCCTCTATAAGGTGCCTTCTAATAAAGCATTTATAAATATTAATACTTATTGCATATTTTGAATTATTTTATTTTATTTCCCTTTTTATTTGGCTTCTATTGATTTAATAATTCTTTTAGGAATTATTAATTATACATTAGATTTATTACTAAATATTTATTTAGTATTTTTAAAAAATACTCTAATATTAATAAATAAGGAAAGTGATTTTTATTTATTTTTATCATCTTTCAGTAATTTTGTAAAATTCCATAAAGAATATACAGATTACAAAATTCCTATAAAAATTTAAATGTCCAAAATTTGATATCTTATTTTATTTGGATAGAGTGGATTATTGTGAATCCAAAAATATTTTATTTATAATTTTTGGACTTCTATTTTATTTCCTATAATTTTATTGAGGTCAGGGGCATTTTGGTCTTTTCCAATTGATCAAAAAGATTTATTAAGCAACTTGGGCTGGCCCCTTGGGCTTATTGGGCCAGAGTGGCCCAATAGGGAAGGGTCAAAATATCACCCCGAAGGGTTTTGGCCCACCCAGCCCACTCTGCCTCCCTTTCTCCTTCGACCTTATCCCCTCCTCCCCTGACTCGACCCCGTGGTCAGCGATGCCGCCACCATCGATTCCTGCCATCGTCGGCCGTTCTGGCTGCCGCCATGGTGCGAGTTGGGGTTGTCGATGACGCTTGTTCGTTCTATCCACTTGGATTTGACTCCGGGGCTTCCCCGTGGTCAGTTCCACCCCATTCCTAAACCCTAGGGTTTGGAAAAGGTGCTGTCGCCGCCGCCGCGATCCCGCCTGCGGTGGTGTACTAGAATCGTCTTGTTCTTTGCTACTGTGCCGCCGTGGTAAGGTGCAAGCACCCTGGTGCTCCTGTGCCTCCATGATTCGTCGCCACTCTGATTCCTCTTCGATTCATCAGCGAGGACCTCGGGTAAGTTGTCTCTATGGTACTTGTCCATGCTACCGCCATGATTCTCTCTGTGTATCTAGTGGCTTCTAATGCCGAGTGACTATGTGTTGATTGGGTTCATCTCTGGATTAGGGTCCCTGCTCTGATTAGGGTTCATAACCCCCTGTTGATCATATCTATGATGCTTTAGATTTAGTGTTGATCATATCTGATCATGGGAAATGATTGTCTGCTGTGGTTAATGATTGGTAGTGGCTTTGATGATGCTAGTTGCCTGTCAGATTTATTCTAGTGGTAATCCACCATGATCCATGCTAGTGTTTCAATGAAATCCTTGATTGGATTATGTTGTTGATCTAAGAGTTTACTCTACTGTCAGATTGCTTATACTGACAGTAGTTTCTCTCAGTAGTTGCTTACTGCAATTATAACATTGGCTTGTATGAGATTATACTCTCTGAATCAAATCATTACCTGTAATGATTTCTGTGGATGTATAGATGAATCTAAGGTTGATTCCTGGCACTTAGCTTCAGGAAAATGATATTTATTGGTTGTCCCTTTTATATGTGGATTCTAAACAAAGATTGGTTTTAGTTCATATACAACCTGTCCTTGTGATACCATTGTGATCTGGCACACAAGTGATTGAGTTTTATTTCTAGGCTTAGCTTGATAATGCTTGTGATTAATACTGACAAGTTGACATGAAAGCTTATATTAACTTTCCTGCCTATGATGTTGGTCTGAGGCTCTAGGATTTAATTCCTAGTTGGTTGAGTATTAGTTTGTTTGAAACTTGCAAGATTAGAGGTGCTACTCTCTTTGAGAGATGTGCCCTGATCTGATAAGATCAAATGAAAATGATCTAAGTTGCAAAAATACACTGAACCCATTGATGCTGGTCTGAGGGTTTAGTGTTTGTGGTTGAGATTGATTTCTTATCCTTATACTTGAAATCTCTAGGATAGATTCACCCCTCTTGGGTGATTATAGAGAGATCATTACATAGAGCAACACATGCTTTTATTTAGATAATATGATGAAATCATGTGATGGTTTTATGAGGCTCACCACATATTCTGATGTGGATGTAGTAGATTGATGATGATCTTGATCTTGATCTGGATCTTGATATGCTTTTTGATGTGCTCCTGAGATTTCTCTTGAGCTTGCCTGCTCCTCCTAGCTCCTGGGCTTGACCTTGCTGTCCACCATATTCATCCCCCTCCTTATGTCACCATCCAGGTGATGTTTGGGTTGATCTGGGTGGTTTGGTTTGGCTGCTGTTCTTGGTTTGGCTGCTGTCTACACTTGCTGTTCTTGTGTGATGTATAGTGGAGTGATGCACTAGTGCTTTCCCCATGGCTGTGCTGTGGTTTTGTGATATTCGGTTGTGCTTGTGAGGTCGACAGCACACCCTTTACATGCTGGTGAGTGTCCAGCCTGTGTTCCTGCTATGCACTTGTGGATAGATTCAGAATTTTTGAACTTACCATTACCTGCTTACTTTTACCTGGCAGGTGAATTGATCCTTTTGGCTGTAATTTGCATTCTGGCTTTGAATTTATGAAAGATGAAATCTTTCATATTGGTGAAACTTTCCCCTTTTTGATCATTTCTCAATGATGAGTTTGTCAAGTGCACCTCACTAACATATCTGAGAGGAGTATACTAACACTAATCTTATTTTGTTTTCTATTTAATCTTTGTTTTGCAGGTACAAAGATAAGGATGAAGATTTAGTGTAGTTTTAAATATAGGATTTTTAGTAGATATACAAATGTAATTTTCTTATTCTTTTGTATTTTTTCTTTTATAATTCTTGTAATCTTTATTTGGTTCATTTGTAATAAAGATTATATATTTATTAATAAAGAATATTCTTATTCTTTACTCTTGTGTACATTATGAAGTTTGGAATAACTTCAGTAAGTTCATTCTTTGTAACTTGTTTATGTATATGAAATGAATTTCATATACAATATTGTTTTTAGATAAGATTTAAGTTATAATACTTTTCTCTTAATTAATTTAAGATTCAAATCTTATATCAAAATCATTTAAATTATTATTCAAACACTCAAATTTAAAATTCAAATTCATTTTTTAAGACACACATAATTCCTTTAAGATCATATCAAAGTTTATAGCAATCCTCCTTTAAGACTAAACCTACTCTCAAAGTAAGAAAGAAACATTGATCACTTAAGGTTTTAATTTGGCAAAAAATTTACCCACATTTTCACAAATGAATGCATGCAAAAATTCATATTCCTAAATCTACCCTTCGTTAGGTCCTAAATACTGGGATATTACAGTAGCCAAAAGTGAGGCACTGTAGTGGCGGTCGATGGTGTCGTTGGTGAAATTGTCGCCGTTGATGAAGTCGATGACGTCGATAATGTTGTGTTATGGTCGATGTCATTGTTGAGCCTGGAGAATTCGCTGTAGTAGTTGAGGTAGATGTAGTTTGGGTCGGAGTATTCGAGGTAGGCGACATGCCTTGCCGAGCTTGCCAAACTCGGGAGCACACCGGGGACGAAGGCACGTGTTGATGTTGCCAATATCGGACGTGCAAATACATGTACCATCACGAGCCATGCGAGCCAGATTCGGAGGGAGCAACAGAGAAATTCTCCGAACGGTCGGTGGCTAGAAGTTGTCCGCCGATTTGTCGAAGTAGATGAAGTAGTTGCAAGAAGAAAATTAATTTAGTGCAAAATAAAAATTAAACTACGACTCTGACGACGAGGTCGTGGTGGACGAAGATGAAGTGGTAGTTGTTGATGGCGATTGAATTGTTGCGATAGTCGATTTCGGGGATTAGACCCGTATTTTCTGCTTGTATGAGTGCGGCGCCGCTCGTGAAGAACTTTTTGTTGGCGTTGACGTTGACCACAATTGGTGGTGGTGGCGAAGATACGGCGATGTTGTTGTTGTAGATAGTTGTCGGCGATGATGACCACGGGTGATGAAGGTGCGACCCTTTGTTAACGGGGAGGCGCGTACTCGGGTCTTGCGTCCTAGTCGATGTTGGTGAATACGGGCCGGCATGGTGATGAAGTGAGGATGGAGAAGCCGACGCAGGGCGTGAAGGCGTCTCTTGGGGCGCCGCGCGGAGCCTCCTTGGAACGATCGTTGGCGATGATTTGCCGGAGATGAGTCGACACTGAGGTTGAAGTAGAGGCGCGTGATGAAGACATGCGGCTATGGACGATGCAATCCGATCTATGATCGGCGAAAGAAGAAGAAACGCCGGTTAAGAGGCCGGCGATAAAATTTTGACAAAGATCTAGTCTATTATTGCGTGGCCCTCGGCAGAGAACGATCTCCCCGAAGGCGGCGTGGCAGAAGCGATGGTGGCTTAAACCTAGGCGGAGCGAACCGCTCTGATACCATGATAGATTCCGTAAGTATAGATTGTATTGATATTGATTGTGATGATTACATCGTGAGCCCTTGGGTTGTTTATATAATACTAGAAGACTTGGGGGCAAGAAGACTACTAGAGATAGAATTGGATTAGAAACTTAAAATACCAAATATAACGTAACCGTAATATACTCTAACAGAAGGTATCGTGTTTAAAAAAACTTAAATCGTAGTTCATCAATATAGTCCTAGATATTAATAATAGAAATTTATTAGTACAACTCGAGGGAGGTTCAGCAATGGCGATCAAGGGAACAGATCAACCTTCGCCGTCCTTCTTCTAGTTCTTCATGTTTCCTTCTTTTTTCTATTTTCATCTTCATCTTCTCAAACACGTGTGTTAAGTCTGTCATCCCGCACTGCATGTGCTCACTCCATCATATTATTATTCCAAGCTTTATTAGTAGATTATTTGAAACCATGGCCAGTCTTAACGTCATAAGAAATTACATTTGTTCATTCCGCACATGGTCCATGACGCCACCCTAATAAGATCTAGTTGTGTAGAATGCAACATGCAAAAACTAGCTTAACTTCGATGGGGAAATGGTGGCATAACTTCTAGTCAAGGGTTTTGCATTTGTTTTTTAGTGCAGCAAATGCCCTCTCGATCGTGACTCTTGGGATAAAGTGTCTGGGATTGAACAAGTCCATGGGATTCTGCAGCCTATTCTTTCGAATGAACCCGTTGAGAGATGGCACCCGATTGTCCTAAAGGGTGGTAGAATTCCAGGCTAACATGCATATCCAACATCTTCTAGGTAGAACTTACCTTTAGAAATTTGTATCCCATCACCTCTAAACAAGCTTTCAGTAGGAATACTTGCATCACGGGTTGATCCTTCCCAACTAGCTGGCACATATGTGAACTTGAGATCGAAATAACTGCAGCAAGCATGTTCCACATGGTGTAGTGCTTCCTTCCTATCTATGTTGCAGGCTGTGATTTTGGCACTCTAACAGTCACATGAGCTCATCTATTCCAGCAATACAACCATGTGATGACACAAACAAACAATCATGTTTATGTCCAATATGATGAAATGAAAATATAGTATTAGTGATCATCCTAAAATATGGATACTATCTCATGTTGGTTCGTATCTTGCTTGGTGTTCGACATGTTGGTGGCTTGATCAACTGTCTTAGCTCCCCAACTGCAAATAAGACTTGCTTGAAATAGCGGAGTATTGTCTCTATGGATCTTCTGAATGTGTTGTGGATCACTCTGAATCTCTGGTTATGATCTACAACATGAAGAGACATAAAAACTTGCTCTTTCACAGAGGTGAGTATGCTATCTTCCGCAATCATGTCTCCCTAAACCTTTGACAAGTTCATAGAAGGGGTATCTTCTCATCCAAAATATTTGGAGTGTATCTACATCGTTCGAGTTGTAAATGCAGTTGAGATTTCCAATCCTCTTCCGATCTTGGACAAGTATATGACCATGTGTCAATGATGGATTGGTAGCAGGCCTAACCGCTCTCTTGTTGATCGGTACGATACATGCTTGAATCATAACTATGAATGTTGTTGCCCGATTGATAAGATTCATATGGTCGACCTATTCAATTCGATCTAGCATTGGTACTGGCTCAACCGATCTTAAAGGTTGTCCACTAACAATAGACAAAAAGTAGGGGTGGAAATGGTAGTTTACCTCATTCATGGCAACGAGGGAGACTAGCCAGGAATCGAACAGGAAGAAGATCTCTGATGTAGCCCGACCTACGGTCGTTACCACATCATGGTCTCCAACTTACGCCAAGTCGTCATGGACTCCAAAGGTGAATTCTTTCCTCTATGCGAGCCCACTTCCTACCCTATTGAATTGTATACACTTCATACTCCGTCCCATATGCATGATAGGTTCACACCGACAAGTACAGAGGCAATGGAGGAAGCCCGGAACATCAAGCCCGACAAGACGGAGGCTTGGAAGAGGAGACGGAAGAAGCCACGGCTGAACCACCGGAGTCTCCGGCCTACACCGGAGTCTCCGGACCGACCTTTGGTCTGACCCCAGGAACTGACCCGGGGACAGTCTGTATACCCCTCCGGAGACGACCGCGGAGATATACCGGAATCTCCGGCCCCTACACCGGAGTCTCCGGCCTGCACGATGGGCCTGCACACCGCCAGCTGGGCCTTCGGCCAATGTACCCCTCTAGCCCATCCAAACCCTAGTTTTATCCCTAAACTACCCCTGTTTGTGTGGCTGGCCTATAAATAGAGCCCCCGCCCCTTCATGTATCCCTTAGGCATAGATAATAGACTAAAGACAACCCCCTTGTGTGGAATCTCTAGTTTTTCCTCATCCCCTTACAAGGGGACCGACTATCGTCACCATCCTCGATTGGACTTCACATCACGCATCCATCATTGAACAAGGCCTTAGAGTTCGGTGTCTCGTCTCCAAGTTGTCAAGACCCTCCCAAGGTGTTCTTCCCTCTTCGATGTGGATTTTAGGGAGCATGTTGACCGATCTTTCCTTGCGAGGATTCTATCGGACCGGCGGCCGCTGTTCGGGAGCAATCGGCCTTGTATCTGTGACTTTTGCGTGTGTTCATCGTGTTCTTCCCGAGGTGTGTGTTCGCTTCTGCTACCTTCTCCCTTTCCCATCGATTTGACCACGATATCCGTCAAGATCGGGCCACCCAAGAGGTTAACCCCTTTATCATCTGGTATCAACAGCTTTTAGTTGCCACGGATTCCTCATCGATTTGATCTTTTCCCCATAAATTCGAAAATTTCACCAAAAATATCCCCAACTCGTGTTTTCGATCGATCTATGATTTGAGTGAGTTTTGGTAGATTTTGATCTGTGGATTACTTGATAAACTTGTTGATCTACCTTCCCCTGTGTTCCCATGGCCCAATTCCTTGATTTGCCCCATCAATTTGAGGTTTTGGTTCGAGTTTTTCTGCCCAAATCACGTCCCGTTCGAGTTCTGGAATTCTCGGACCGGAGTCTCCGCCCCTCCAGACCGGAGTCTCCGCCCCTCCAGACCGGAGTCTCCGCCCCCCTGCAAATAGAAAAACTGCAGCATGGTTTTGAGCATAACTTTTGCATTTGAACTAGATTTTGGTGTTCTTTAGCTCGTTTCGAAGAAGAGAAGGAGCTCTACATCATCATCCACGTTGTTCATGCTATCTGATGCATCCAAATTTTGTGAGCAAGGCGGAATCCAACAATAAAGGGTGAAGATCATCGATGAAAGGTATAAACATTCCGCGACTTTCCCCACTTGCATTCCTTTGTGAACCCCACTATCTTTGCGAGCAACAAACACCTATTGAGACTAGTTACTCTTATGATTGCTTGGGCTAGGCACATTTGATATCCAAGCAAATGTTGTGAGCACTATCTCATATAGTTATCTTGTATAGTTATTGGCACAAGGAAGATGCAAGTGAAAAAGAAAAAGAAAAAAATAGAAAAAGAAAAAGAAAAGAAAGAAATATACATGTGCCTCATAGAATAGGAAGTGCAAGCTCGATGAACATCATATAGGTGGTACTTATTGTGTATATCTTGTAGCCCACCAATTTTGTGCAATCAAACTAGCGTCTCTCCTTGTACTTGTGTGACACGAGCTTATAGTCTTCGCTAGGTAATCATTTGGTTCTTAGCTCATTTTCTCCATCGCACAAGTCCCATTTATCCCATCGTGTGTGTTTCCTTGTACATATTTCCTATCTTGTGGATTGACTTGTTTTGCTTTGTGATCATTGTGATTCTTTACTTGCCATTACAACATCTTGATTTCGGATTGTTTCTTGACATGCCACTTCCCATACCTATCCACCATAGGCCTTGTGTGCGTGTTTTTTTTGGTTAGTAGTTGGTTTTGGTGTTCCGCGTGAACTTCACTTTGCTTGGTTTATTGCTCTCAAGTGTGGACACTTGCACAATACTATCTTCCAAGGTAAAGTAAGGTTTGCCGTTGCATCCCCAACACCCTCTACCACTTCAATATACAACACTTGGTCTTGTGAATCATGTCTAGGGACTCCGAAACCGAGGATGATATCTATGAAGAATCCATGATGAGCCACCATGACTACGACTCCACAAGTATAGAGGACATGACGAAGCACTACACCGATGATGACTCCACATGCATGGTAGACATGGAGCATGACATTAACTATGGCTCCTCAAGCATGGAAGACTTGGAGCTCTACATCGACAATGGCTCCTCATGCATGGAGGATATGGAGCACTACACCGACAATGGATCCACATGCTTGGGTGATATGGAGTACTACACCAACAATTACTCCCCAAGCATGGACGACTTCGAGTGCGACATCGATGACCCCTCGCCGAGCATGGAGGACACGGAGAACTTCATCGACTTTGATGGCTCCTCCATGAGCCATGAAGAATTCCTCCACCTTGTGGAGATGGAAGCCTACTACGCCAAACAAGAGGAGGCACATCATCAAGATTCCATGACCTTCAAGGCCAAGCGTGCTGCACCAAAGGGCACCAGCTACTTCGATGATCCACCTCCAAGGCGACAAGCGCCACCACCTCCAAGGCGTCAAGCGCCACCATCGACAAGGAATCAAGTTCCACCACCTAGATGGCGTCAAGCTCCACCATCTCCAAGGCGCCAACCTCCATCACCTCCAAGGCGCCAAGAACCTCCTATCCAAAGAAGAGTGGCGTCCAAACATCATATACATCAAGAGGCGCCAAGAAACAAGAATCTTCATCGACAAACATCCTCTCATGAGCATCGCCCCCATAAAGAGGATACAAGACATCGTCAAAGGCATATTCGCCACCAAGATGAAGAAGTCGTGATGAGCACCAACCATATTGCTCAAGCAAGCTCAAGAAGGCACCACAAGCACAATAAGAGTGCCAAGGCAAATGATCACCGTCGTGAGCGTCATGTGGATGACCAAGTGCTTCACCAACATAAACCTTCGGAAAGGCACACCAATGACCTCCGTCGACACCATCATAGGGAACCTTCAACTACTCGTGCCACCACCATAATGGCACCAAGAGAAAGGCTTCCTCCATGCCATCAAGCTTCAACGCCTACGCTTGACTTCCGCAACCTCGCGAACGAGGAAAATGAAGACATCTACTTCGCCAAGTTGGCTGAGTTCGGCAAGAGGATATCTACAATCCAAGATGGAGGAAGCTAAGGCCATATATGTGATGAAGTCGATCCGAGCACCGCTCTCGACAACACCATGAGCCTACTTCCACCACTACTACGAGATGGCCACAAGACGGTCGAGCATGGGATACACCGAGTGAGTTGAGAGTGGTAGTTGATAGGTCAAGTGAGACCATTTCGATTTCTAACGACTTACCCTCTACCTTTAGTGTGTTCTCTTATGTTGTGCTAGGTTCCATGTATGAAGACGCACCAAGCCATGAAGCAATGATGCCTCAATTGGAGAATATGTACATGGTGCATAACGATGATGCTACGCCATGGCTACATCAAGAAAATGAAATCGTCCACAAGGAGGCCACTACTTCCACAACACCCACTTCATATGAGAGGTATAACCAAGGTAACAATAAGGGTGTTTATGATGCCATGATCCCACTGGTGGACATGATGAATTGTGAGGATATGGATGTTATGGATGATACTTGTGACATTACATATGCTTCACTCATATTCCCATGTGATGCTTTGCCTTTGCATAATATTGATCATGTTGTGATGTCATTGCCATAAACATGCCATGCTATGCATCTTGTGCGTATCCTCCAATTGATTCGGACTTGCCTTGTCATGCTAGTCATTCAATCTCTTCTGTTGCTTGTGATAAGATGAATGCTTGCTATTTCACTTGTTTTGCTGGCAACAATATTGATCATTTGCGTTATAATGAGATGCCCCCCTGATACGTCGGAAACGTATCTATAATTTTTTATGCTCCATGCTTGTTTAGTATCTACTTTGCTTTGCTTTGTCTACACTTTGAGGTTCTTTTTATATGTTTTCTGGTACTAACCTATTAACAAGTTTCCATAGTGCCAGTTGCCTGTTTTCTTTTGTTTTTGTTTCCAGAAAAGCTAGTAAGGAAATATTCTCGGAATTGGACGGGAAAAATGTCAAAGTCAATAACTTTCCGTGGGGAACAAGAAGTCCAGAGGGGAGACGAAGAAGCGAGCCAGGGCGCCCACACCCCCCTAGGCGCGGGTGGGCCCATCCCCGTGCCTGGCTAGGGTTTGGCCACCCTCTCCGCCTCCTCAGCCTCCCCCTTCTCCTATAAGAAGCCCCCGATGCAGAAACCCTCAGCATATGATCAATATTCCATGAAACCTTCATGGCCGCCACCATCGTCCCTAGATCGGGGATCAAGATCTTCCGGCACCTGCCGGAGGGGAGCTCATCCCAGAGGCCTTCTCTACGGTATGATGCGTGATTAGTTCCACCTTGGACTATGGGTCCATGTAGTAGCTAGATGGTTGTATCTCCTCCTTTGTGCTTTCATGTATAAATCTTGTGAGCTCCGTTCATGATCAAGATCTAATCTATTTGTAATCATGCATGTTGTGTTTGCAGGTATCCGATGGATATTGAGATTATTATGTTGGTTTGATTAATGGTTTTGTCTTTATGATTCTATCATGTATGTGTTGTTTGTGATCTTGCATGCTCTCCATTGTTAGTAGCTATCTTGGCCAAGTAGTTGCTAGTGACTCCAAGAGGGGGTATTTATGCTCGATAGTGGGTTCATGCCTCTAGTTTCCAAGGGAAGTGACATAAATATCTTCGGTTGTAGATGTGATGTTGCCACTAGGGAGAAAACAACGATCTCTTGTTCATGGAACATGTGGACTGTTTACCTTACACACTTTGCTTAAAGTAGTTGTCTGTTGCTTGCAACTTAATACTGGAGGGGGTTCAGATGATAACCTGAAGGTGGACTTTTAGTCATAGATGTAGTTGGATGGCGGTCTATGTATCTTGTTGTATTGCCCAATCGAATCTCATAGGATCTTTCTGACTAGTAATTGCATTGTTATGCCTTGCTTAGTTCCTGTCAATTTCCCCGCTATAATTTGTTTACCCTTCATGCCATGTTGTTTATCTAAGGAGAGCACCTCCAGTGAACTATGGACCCCGGTCCAATCTTTACCATTGATACATCTTCCAATGTTACTTGTTTACTTGCTGCAAACCACCATTACCTTCCACACCATACGGTTAATCCTTTGTTACATCAAACCGGTGAGCTTGAAAACCTCACTGATTCGTTGGGGCAAATTCTTGAGTTTGTGTTATGTAGGTCTCCACGTTATTTGCAACACCTGTGTGATGTTTCCTTCCTACTTCTAGTTCGATAACCTCGGTCTCAACTGAGGTAAAACTTGTTGTTGTGCTCTTCACACCCTGCGCTTGGGGTTACCAACAAAGTGCCATGTTGAGCACCGTCAAGTCTTTCTGGCGCTGTTGACGGGGAGGCTAAGGACGTATTCACAAGGGGAGCCCTTCACTTCCTTTCTCTTTACTTTGTTTTTAGTTTTCTTTGTTTCTTTTGCTTGGTTTTGTTTTCCTCTTTTCAAAAAACCCAAAAAATTAATTTAGTTTGGTTTGCTTTCTTTATTCAAAAACACAAAAAAATAGTTTCTACTCTAGTTGCCACCTTGCTCTAGCTCACCATATTGTTCCCCAAGTTCGCCCTGAAAGATCCTGCAATAGGTAGCGGCTCCATAATTGGGAAAGATAATATTGAGGAATTCTTTAATCATGTTAGCAAGCATGAGGACATTGAGGATAAATCTATAGCAAACTTGCTCCTAATTATGAGATTGATGCAGCCTCTTTAGTTCATATGTTGGAGGCTAGGTTTGTTAGCCTTAACCCCTTCATACAATTCTTGTTCCTAAAACTAAAAGAAGAAGAGAATGTTGAAAAGAGATAATTCATCCTTGAAGCTTTACTAAAAGAATTCCATGATGTTGCCAGGGAAGCCAAAAAGGTCTTTGAGCGTTTCAATATGCTAGGCTCAAGTGTAGATGTTGTGGGTACTTCTGATAAGACTAAGCCCAGAGAGGAATTTAAGATACCCATACCCTTTAAGCTTGTTGGAATGCATGAATACCTTGAAAAGAATTTTGATTGGATTGCTCCTGAAAATCTTTTTGATGAAAGTAGTAGAACAAAGAGATATGATAAGGGATCCTCCAAAATCCATTGGATGAGATACCTTTTATAGTTGAAGACTTTGCAAGTATGGATGTTAATACTTCATTTGAAAATACTTGATTCTTCTTGCTTCTTGTGCCTAACTTAAAGGCGTTAAAGAAAAGTACTTGTTGCGAGATAACCCAAGAGTTTCCTTGAGTATTGGAAGTTATTAATTCAGTAATAACCTCTCCTTATCCTTTTTGTTTGCTTTTTGTGCCAAGAACGACCTCTAATGAGAGGGAAGTAAGATTTGAGGAGTTGCTGTCCCAAAACAGATTTCTGTCCTCCACCAAAAAATATCGTGAAGAGTCTCTGTAATTCGGATTGAGCTAAAAATTTTATAATAAATCCCCCATTATGTTATATAACTTTAGGTAGTTCAACAGTTTTTGATTTGAGCAACATATGATGTTCGAAAAAATCGGTTTCTACCTGCTGGTCTGTTTTGACAGATTTCTGCCATTATTTGCATTTGCTTCTTATTGATTCCTTTTTGAGTTCTCTTATGGTGAATTGAGCTTTTTGAAGGAGTTACTACAGTAGCTTGTGTTTTTTAGTGAAAAGTCTTGCTGTTCCAAAGCTTTGCCAAAGGTATAATATCTTTTGAATAAGCTAATGTTGCTAATGAAGATTGTGTGATGTTTTGTATGAAGGAAAAATTTCAGGTGTAGAGAGAGAATGAGGCAATGAGATGAAGAATGGACAAAAGCTCAAGCTTGGGGATTCCTGATACGTTGGAAACGTATCTATAATTTTTGATGTTCCATGCTTGTTTAGTATCTACTTTGCTTTACTTGTCTACACTTTGCGGTGCTTTTTACATGTTTTCTGGTACTAACCTATTAACAAGTTGCAACAGTGCCAGATGCCTGTTTTCTGCTGTTTTTGGTTTCAGAAAAGTTAGTAAAGAAATATTCTCGGAATTGGACGGGACAAATGTCAAAGTCAATTAGTTTCCGTGGGGAACAAGAAGTCCAGAGGATAGCCGAAGGGGCTAGCCAGGAGGGCCAGACCCACCCCACAGGAGCGGGTGGGCCCATCCCCGTGCCTGGCTAGGGTTTGGCCACCCTCTCCGCCTCCTCAGCCTCCCCCTTCTCCTATAAGAAGCCCCCGATGCAGAAACCCTAAGCCCCCGATCAAATCTCCACGAAACCGTCTGTAGCCGCCGCCACCATCGTCCCTAGATCGGGGGGATCTGAAGATCTTCCCGGCAACCTGCCAGAGGGGAGATCATCCCGGAGGCCTTCTATCCGGTATGATGCGTGAGTAGTTCCACCTTGGACTATGGGTCCATGTAGTAGCTAGATGTTTGTATCTTCTCCTTTGTGCTTTCATGTATATATCTTGTGAGCTCCATTCATGATCAAGATCTAATCTATTTGTAATCATACATGTTGTGTTTGAGGGGATCCGATGAATATTGAGATTATTATGTTGGTTTGATTAATGGTTTTGTCTTTATGATTCTATCATGTCTGTGTTGTTTGTGATCTTGCATGCTCTCCGTTGTTAGTAGCTATCTTGGCCAAGTAGTTGCTAGTGACTCCAAGAGGGGGTATTTATGCTCGATAGTGGGTTCATGCCTCTAGTTTCCAAAGGAAGTGACAGAAATCTCTTCGGTTGTAGATGTGTTGTTGCCACTAGGGAGAAAACAACGGTCTCTTGTTCATGGAACATGTGGACTGTTTACCTTACACACTTTGCTTAAAGCAGTTGTCTGTTGCTTGCAACTTAATACAGGAGGGGGTTCGGATGATAACCTGAAGGTGGACTTCTAGTCATAGATGTAGTTGGATGGCGGTCTATGTATCTTGTTGTATTGCCCAATCGAATCTCATAGGATCTTTCTGACTAGTAATTGCATTGTTATGACTTGCTCAGTTCCGTGTCAATTGTCCCGCTGTAATTTGTTTACCCTTCATGCTATGTTGTTTATCTAAGGAGAGCACTTCTAGTGAACTATGGACCCCGGTAAAATCTTTACCATTGATACATCTTCCACCTTACTTGCTTACTTGTTGCAAACCATTACCTTCCATACCATACGTTTAATCCTTTGTTACAGCAAACCAGTGAGCTTGACAACCTCATTGATTCATTGGGGCAAAGTCTTGAGTTTGTGTTGTGCAGGTCTCTATGTTGCTTGCAACACCTGTGTGACGTTTCCTTCCTCCTACTGGTTCGATAACCTCGGTTTCTTACCGAGGGTAAACTTGCTGTTGTGCTGCTCCACACCTTGTTCTTGGGGTTCCCAACGAAGCGCTCCTACATCAACTCAGCGCTGCATCAAGCTTTTCTAGCATCGTTGCCGGGGAGGCTAAGGACGTCTTCACTAGGGGAGTCCTTCACTTCCTTTCTCTTTACTTTGTTTTTAGTTTGCTTTGTTTATTTTGCTTGGTTTTGTTTGCCTCTTTTCAAAAAACCCAAAAAATTAGTCTAGTTTGGTTTGCTTGCTTCATTCAAAAACACAAAAAAATAGTTCCTGCTCTAGTTGCTGCCATGTCGGGTTTTGGACCAACCTTTATTTCCCCTATGGTAGAAATCTCCACTTTTAAGCAAAAAAGTGAAGAAAGTTTTAAAGAAGCCTGGTCTAGAATCTCTGCTTTCCAGAAGTTAACTGAGCCTGAGGTAAACCTTAGCTTGGTTATTGATAGTTTCTACCACGGTATTGCTCTTCGTTATAGATATGCTTTGGATGCCGTGGCTGAGAAAGATTTTTTGCTATGTACTGAGGATGAAGCTTTTGATGCCATAAGGAAATTAATAATGATCTATGGTACACCTGGCAAGTCTGATTCCTCTTTCATAAATATTTTTGACAGGTTGAACACTCTTGAGACTAGTATTGCTACTATGAATAGTTGGTATCATATGCTTAGGGCTTACCGTGATTATGTTCCCATAAATTCTGAGCCTTCAAAGTGGTTTCCCACAATCAAAGTCTCTATAAATAAAACACTTTTTGATGCTCGCTGTGATATCATGTCTGATTTTTGCCTCATGCCTAAAGATATTTATGATTCCTTGAGTCTTTGGGGGCTTACTGAAGGAGGAGAGGAAATATCTCTTACCAACACTGCCACTATATTTCCCATTGGAATAACTGAAGGTGTGTTTACAAAAATCTCAGGGAAAATGGTGTCTACTGACTATCTTCTTATTGAATGTGTAGGCAAAGGACAAATCGCACTTGGAAGATCCCTACTGAAGCACCTTGGAGCAGTAATAGATGTGGGAAAAGGAATTATGCACTTTGATCCTCCGGTAAGCAATCATATCTTCCCTAAAGAGAAAAAGAAAGGTAAGAAAAGAAGGAACAATAGGGGCAATTCTTCATTTGAAAATACTTGATTCTTCTTGCTTCTTGTGCCTAACTTAAAGGCGTTAACGAAAAGTACTTGTTGGGAGATAACCCAAGAGTTTCCTTGAGTCTTGGAATTTATTACTTTAGTAATGACCTCTCCTTATCCTTTTTGTTTGCTTTTTGTGCCAAGAATAACCTCTAATGAGAGGGAAGTAAGATTTGGGGAGTTGCTGTCCCAAAACAGATTTATGTCCTCCACCAAAAAAAATCGTGAGGAGGACCTGTAACTCGTATTGATCTCAAAATTTATTAATAAATCCCCCAGTATGTTATATAACTTTCGTTAGTTCAACACGTTTTGATTTGAGCAACAAAAGATTTTCGAAAAAATCGGTTTCTACATGCTGCTCTGTTTTGACAAATTTCTGCCATTATTTGCATTTGCTTCTTACTGATTCCTTTTTGAATTCTCTTTAGGTGAATTGAGATTTTTAAAGGAGTTACTACAGTAGCTTGTGTTTTTAGTGAAAATCCTTGCTGTTCCAAAGCTTTGCCATAGGTCTAACATATTTTGAATACACTAATGTTGCTAATGAAGATTGTGTGAAGTTTTGTATGAAGGAAAAATTTTAGGTGTAAAGAGAGAATGATTCAATGATATGAAGAATGGACAAAATCTCAAGCTTGGGGATGCCACCATGGTGTCACCCCAAGAAATATCCAAGAGGTACAAGCGTCAAAGCTTGGGGATGCCCAAGGCATCCCCTTCTTCATCAATAAAAAGCTCAGGTCTGTCTAGACACTTCGTTTTTATTGTTTCATGCACATTTGCGTTGTTCTTGGAGCGTCTTAGTTTTCGTTTGCTTTACTTAGGTTGTTTAGTTTGCTTGAATAAAGTAGTTTGGACCCCCGCTCTCGCTGTGTTGTTTTGCAAATAAGTTGCTTGGTGTTGGAAAGGAGTAGTAAGTTCTTGCTTGAAGTGCAAGAGGAGCTTGCATTGACTGTGACTTAGACTTCGGCATGACATGCTAGTTGTTGTTTTGGCCTTATGCTTAGTGATTATTGTTGTAGTATGTCTTGTTCCAAACAATTCGGATTGCTTAGTGTGCCTTGAAGAAATTATGCGTTGTTTTAGCATGCAAAAGCAGAGTATTATGGTATTCTCCTTTAATGCTTTGCTTGGGTTTACTTGGCACATGATCACACCATGTTATGACTCTCACAAGTCACCATTATCCTCTATGATCATTTAGTCCTTGACTTATAGTACCACTCTTTGCTTTGATTAGTATGCTTTGTTGCACTGCATGATTATGGCCATTATTGCTCTCTTAGTTGGTTGCTCCTAGTCTTTTGCTAGTCTCCACTTGTATGAGTAAGTTCTACTCATGCCTCCAACTCCCAAGAAACCAAGTTATTCCAAATTTTCCACTATAAACTCCTATGCATGGTGTGTTACACCATTCCAAGTATATTCTTGTTTTCAACTATCTTCCAATTAAAAACTATTTTGTTATGTGAAAACTTAGTGATTAAAGACCTCACGAACTTGATGGCACACTTTATATTCTTTGCCCCTAATAAACTTGAACCATTGTGACAACTTTGTTGTATATGCTTGCACTTATAAGTTGGAATTAGTAGAACCGTATTGTCACGGGGAACGTTTTCAACATTGCACTTGTACTTTGTACTCAGTTGATATCGTGTTCTTTTGTCTATGGATGTAACCGGTGTGAAATAAAGAGGGAACTTGTAAGTCCACGGAGTTTTGTATCCTGTGTTACAGAAACGCCTGGGCCGCTAGACTAAGCCATGCTTAATCATGGTGGAAACTTGCAGCATCACCATAGTGAGCTATATATGAAGCATCCTCAATAAAAAGCTATGCATATGGTAAATAAAAAGATTGCTGAGATGCTCATTGTCTGCTTGCCTTGTCATTTTGGTTATGGGATAGCTCCTGTACCATGTGCAAGGGGTACCACGTTGGCAGTTCTCTATGATATGCAAATACTTACAATGACAACAACTTACAGGTGACTAAAGTTGAGTAGCATGAGGTGTGGCCCTCGTATTCAAGGGACTTGAGATTGCCAACTTATACTTCGTCAAGCATATACTCCATCTTTGTTCACTTTAACCTTAATCACTTCAAGATGCTTATGATAGGGGCAATGAGGGCTGAAAGCTAACAAGTACCATAATTTTTGGAAGCTCTTTTTGAAACTTGAAATCCCTGCTTCCTTTATAAAAGGCATTTCTTCCACCATTATTTGAGTCTCCACCTTCTACCTTTAGGCACCATTAAGAGAGCATAGTTGTCATTCTGTGTGCAGTGTTCCAAAAGTTTATTGATTGATGCATATTGTGTTATTACTTGTTCTTGTGCTACTTGTTTCTAGTCACCCTTGTGAACTTTGAAGGTGTCCTATGCATCTATTTGCTACTCTATGAGGGACAAGCTGATTGCCACTATGCTATGTTTTCTGTGTGAAACAAACAAACGTTTTCAATGCATGTTATTCATGATCTTTGTTTGTAGCCTGTCATGTTGCATGCATAAATACTTTGTCTTACTGTTAGAACTCCATGTTTCTTAATCATGTTTAGAGTTCTTTGATCCCAACTTTCAATGCTTGCAAATGGTTTGATCTTTATTGTGAGGGTGCATGTCACCTCAAAAATTATTCTTTTTATCACTTACCTACTCGAGGACGAGCAGGAGTTAAGCTTGGGGATTCTTGATACGTCGGAAACGTATCTGTCGTGGGAATGGCCACGGCAGATGCTGCAATCGGCAGCGAGTAGTAGAACATGGGGAAAGGGCGGCCAGCCATCTGCGGTGTGAGATGAGGGCGGAGACACAAGGGTTTACCTAGGTTCAGCTCTCCGGAGGGTAAAGACCTACTCCTGCTAGATTGTATTATGGAGAGAGTACAATGGCGAGCTCGACAACTAGGTGGCGAGTCGCTGGGGGGTATGATGGAACGTGTCCTCTATGCGTACCCTAGGGAGGTTTATATAGGCTCACCTCGCTATTGTACTCTCTCAGACCTACTCCTGCTAGATTGTATTATGGAGAGAGTACAAGGGCAAGCTCGACCACTAGGCGGCGAGTCGCTGGGGGGGTATGATGGAACGTGTCCTCTGTGCGTACCCTAGGGAGGTTTATATAGGCTCACCTAGCTAGGGTTTACAGATATACAACCGAATTGGTTAAGGATTCGGAGGGTCCTTGACCTAATCCGACTGGGCCTAGCTACGCTTCTGGGCCTCCGGCTTCCAGTCGCTTGGGTCCTCGCCAAGTCTCAATCCAGTCGCCATCCTGCAGGCCCACTCGCTGGCAGCTTGGGCCAATAGGAAATGTCCTGCTGGGCATAACCCTGTAGGCATATCCCCATCAGTAGTCCCCGAGGCCGTGTTGATTCATCGTAGGTGTTCGTTGGCAGTCGGAGTATGCGGGTCCAATTTGGATGCCCAGTAGAATCGGCAGTGGACTCATGTACAAAAGAAAGAACTAGTCATTTGAGTCGCAATAACGATGACTAACCAGATCGCAGCTTGGCGAATGGGTCGGCGAACAATTAAGTCACTGTTGTAGTGATCAGGTCGGTGAATCGTCAAGTCGCTGAAGATAGCGAGTCGAGTGTATGAAGTTGGACCATCAGCGCAGTTCAAACTAGCCGTTGGGTAATCCAACAGTAATATCGGCGTAATTACCGCGTGGTAACGGCTCCCCGAAAATGGCGGGTAACAACCACTATATAAGGAGAGTGACGGGTGAGGGGAAAGGACCTCCCTCACTTCCTCCGATCTCGTGCATCCTCAATCCGCCATTCCGCGCAGCGACCAAAGCGACCGAGAGTGATTCACAGCCCCAGATCCCCCGATCGATGCCCCCTCCTGCGGAACCATGGGGCAGATCCAAGTGTACGAAGGCACTGCTGAAATCGTTCGAGGAGGCAGGCATCCTCCGTGCCGGGAGATGGTGCATTCCCGCGGTCGAAGAGGTGATCCCCAATCCGTGCGAGGGGGAATTCGTCTGCTTCACCAGCCATCTGGAGCGGGGGCTCGGATTCCCCACCTCCCTCTTCTTCTGCCTCTTTTGCGCCAACTACGACATCCAACCGTCAGACCTGTGGCCACACATCATCGAGCAGCTCGCCATCTTCGTGGTGTTCTGCGAGTGCTACCTGGGTTGCCGACCGTACTTCCTGAAGGGATACGGGTAGGCTACACTAGCACAAATCAAAAAAAAATTCTACCGCGTATACCAGGATTACTGTTGCCATAGATCACATGATTACCACTAGACGCGCAGTTGCGGAATTGATGAAGCGTGTTGAGGCAGTGCAGACGTTCCATGTATCCTCCTTGTTCTCGTCCCACGAGCAACTCCCCTTGCGCGGCTCGTCCAAGTGCCACAGATACAACACCTCCGAGGTATCCACACGTGCGGGATGGAAGCGTCAGACACCGGACTGCTAGGTCCGCGCGTGCAACACAGGCATGAGGAGTGGATGCTGGGTGGAATGGTCTAAGATCTAACCTTTGTCATCTCGCCCCACCCTCTCTTATATAGGCGTCCCTAGTGGGCTTCTACATTAGCAGCCCATTAGTAGCCTAAGCCTGGTCTAATTCGGATCCAATCCTCATTAGGCTTCCAGCCCCTTAAGTGTGTGACCCTATAGGTTCATATGCGTATAGACATGACACGAATACACTTATTCTATCAATAGTTGGTAGCGGCCTCTAGCAAGACGTGCAAACTCCTAAACGCATACAAAGATCATATCGAATGAACCATCACAAGGTTTAGTACGTGTCTTTCCCTTTGCCTCACGATATTTGGTCTAGCTCCAAGCTGACCTCTCTTTCTCGATACTGTGATTCGGAATCCCTTTACTAGGTTAAATCTTAACCATATAAAGTACGGCCATGCATTTCTGGATCCGATCACTCGAGGGGCCCAGAGATACCTCTCTCAAGTAGAGAGGGGCAAATCCCATCTTGATTGACCATGCCTTGCAGCATGCTTCAGGACAAACCCGAAAGCTACCTTTATAACTAACCTGTTACGGTGCAGCGTTTGATAGCCCCAAAGTAGGTCGATCCACATCTCAAGTACATGCGACAATCTCAGGTCTAAGGACAAAACGTACACAATGTGTAGAGAGAGAGCTACAACTAATTGCCAGTCTCAAGTTGGGTCAGTCTAACCCCATGTTCATAACATAAGTCCACATCATTGTTTTGACATCTCCATGTCTATGACTTGCGAAACATAGTCATCAACCAATCGATGTGCTAGTCTAATATTCACGTGTGTCCTCACATGAACTCCGACTAGGGACAACTATTAAATAACCATACAAGTAAAGAGTTTCACAAACAATTCACATAATTGCCAATCAATACAAGTTGCCTGATATGGATATTCAAGGAACATTACAATAACTCATGGATACATATGAAATATAATCATCTCTATGATTGCCTCTAAGGCATATTTCCTTCACTTCCCCCTATGGCAAGATCTGTTCCATGGGAGGATCAGCCGCGAAGAAGCAGGCGGCCCGATGTTAGCTGCAGGCGGCCTGACCTTTCAACTGAAGTTGAAGGCGTCGTTCTTCGATCTGATGCTGCCTGACAAAGCAGCTAATGAGTGGAAGAAGAGCTGGTTCTACATGACCGAGTCGCCGCCGGGTGATGAGGTGGCTCTTCCAACGTACTCCGCCGACCGACCCGAGCCGCGTCGGCTCCAAGTCACCAAGCTTCCACTGGAGCAGCGGATGGTCATCGACGAGATGTTGCAGACCATCCGCAACTTGAAGAAGAAGGGCATCCAAACCATCAACCTCTACAATTGCTGGCTCGGGCGATGGCTTGTGCCTCTGGCCAGCCGTGCCCATTATATGTATGAGTATACGGGCAAGGACAACCCGACGAAGTCCTGTCATGCCGAATGGAGACTCAACGACTACACCCTGGCCCTGAAGAAGATCACCCAGGCGGTGTATCTTGATGCAAAAGCCGGGGTCGCGCCTTATACCGCGAAGCGCCAAGCTCCAACAGTGAGTTTTTATATCCCATGCACTCGCAGTCGCAATTCGTGCATTCGCGGTCGTGCTAATGTTGCTTGGTTGTTGCAGTTATTCCAAGTGGTGGAAGGCTGGCTTCCACCCGCATATGACAAGAACTCAAACTCGTCCACCGAAGACGAGAGCGAGTCATCGCCTGATAAAGGTGATGTCAGAAGCGACGGGGGCGACGGTGATGATGGTGATGACGATGGCGACGAAGCTGTGGAGGTCGCTGCCCCCACGGCCCGCAAGACCCGTGGGCAACACCAGCGCGAGCTCGAGGCCCACGATGACGATGATGATGAGCTCCCCGAGCATACCTCGCAGCTTGACACCACACCATCAAAGAAGAAGAATTCGCCGCCCCCCAAGAAGAAGACGAAGCCGACTAAACCGGTATCTCTGCCTCGGTCCGCGAGTAGCTCTGATGCTACCGGCGCAGCCGAAGAAACAACGGCGCATGCGACCGCAGTGACTGGTGCGACCGTCATGGAAGACGAGGCGCCATTGGCATCACTTCCGCCGCCGTTCGCCCCAGTCATCGGGCTGGTGGCCGCTACAGCCGCAGGGGCCTCACCGCCGAGGGGATATCCTGCGGTGATTGCCGCTGAACCTCTTGCCGTGGCCTCATCCTCGAAGAAGTCGTCGATGTCTTGGGCGCAGAGCATATTCGAGACATGCCTCAATCTGAAACTGGGGCCATAACTGGAGAAGCCGACAAGTATTCGTACTGGCCTACGATTTATCCCAATCGCCAAGTGAGTATTCCTCAATCTTTCATTTGTCTGCTTGATTCTTGTTTGATTGCCTAGTGTCATTGACGGAGTTGTTTCATAGGACTGGAGTGAAGAAGATAGGTTACCCTTTGGTGGCCAAGGTTCCATTGGTCGCCACGGATGCGCCGGCTGATCCCTCGAAGAAGAGGAAGGGCGACGAGGTTGAGGCTCCCACTGAAGGCACCAAGAGAACAAAAGGCGATGAGGTCGTCACGATCTCGGACGAGCTAGCAGCTGCCCCGAGCGAAACCCCAATTGCGGTGGACGTGGCTCTGAAGGCCATGGAGGACGCGGAGTCGTAGCAGGCAGGCCTCGATTGAGGTGAACGAGCCGCCTTCGGGTGGCGCGGGGGCCGCGGTGGCGACGTTCCCTCGCTTTGTAGCGAGGGCCGCCACGGCGAGTGCCTCGGTGCCATCGAGCCAACAACCTGGGGTCGCCAGCACGGAGGTCAAACAGCGTCGCGGGCATACTCCACTCGTGCTCGCGTCAGTGGACACCATGGAACTTCACGGCATGCTAGGTGCCGCCATCTAGGTATGTCCAGTCCCCGAGGATCGGGCCACTGAATTTCAGTGGTCGGATACTTACTGTTTTTCGCCATCCAATCCCCGAGTGTCTAGTCGCTGAATTTTAGCGGATAGGCACTTAGGAATTTTGTCATCCAGTCCCCGAGTGGCTAGTCGCTGAATTTCAGCGGCTAGGCACTTAGGAAGTTTTGTTATCCAGTCCCCGAGTGGCCAGTCGCTGAATTTCAGCGGCTAGGCACTTAGGAATTTTGTCGCTGACGCTGTAATTGTTGCACAGGGCTTGCATCGCGAGTCGACCGAACGGCTTGCTGCCAAACACCGTGTGGAAAAGGAGCTCCTCGATGTTCAGGATACGAACAATCAGCTTCGAACGACTGTGGGTGAGTGTTTGTCTTGTTTGACGCTGGTCGCGAACTTGTTATGTTTGTAATCATTTTGTTGTGGAAGCAGAGGATAGTGTGGCCACGGTGGAGAAGGCTCGCTAGGGTCTTATCCCGGCAAGTGAGTTGACGGCTGCCCAGTCGTCCTTGAGCGCCGCGGAGAAGCGAATCGCTGAACTGGAGCGTGAGCTCAAGGAGGTGAAGGAGGAGGCGAGTTCGGCGGACGAACGGGCCAAGGCGGCCGTTGCTTCTGCTGCCGAGGAGTGGAAAGTGTCGGACGCGCTTGTCGCCAGGCTGCAGAATGACTTCTCCACTCTTCAAAGTTTCATAACGGATCTCTGTCGCCCACTGATTGGTGATTTTTCCTTCAGCAACTCCCCGAGCGCGCGAACCACATTGTTTTGCTGGTGCTTCCCTCACTGTTTGCTTGTAGGTTGCAGGCCTGATCAGTGATAACGCCGAAGAGGCACAGTCGTACGATGCGCAGCAATGCGTCACCACCCTGGTCAATTCTGTCGTGCTGTCAGCGACCTGCCTCCGGGCGTATCTTCAGGAGATCTTGCCCACAGAGGTGATCCCAAGCGACCTCGTCGAAGTATGGCGCTATATGGAGAAGGCCCCGCCAGTCGTGGAGTTCATGACGCGGTCGGCCTTCCGTCGTGGAGCGGCGACTGCGCTAAGCCTTGGGCTCGCGCATTTTCCCGACGACTTCAATCTTGACGACGTCACGAGTGGGTACCCTTTGTCGACGGGCTCGGTCGAGATTGCCGATGTGTTGAAGCTGACGGAATGAGCCGCGGTGTACTCCGACCGCGTGTGGGCAATGGGCGACCTTATTCCTTATCAGGAAACGGTCGTCGCCCCCACTGACCCCGAGCCAGCGCATCGTGGAGCAACCGTTTCGTGCGGCCATGGCGGGTGAGCTTACGACGTATCCGTCGAATCCTTGGGTTCCTTTCATCCGTAGCCGCAAGGATGGTGGTGCCTTCTCGTCAACACCTGCAGAGTAGAGTATTTTGCCACTTGGCGTTAGCTTAAGATAAATATGTAATTCTCCTTGTACGCGAACAAATTTTGCTGCTAAGAAGGAATGCATGGGTTCTTTTGTTATTGTTTTTATGGTTTGGTTGTTGGTTATGCGAGTCCCCGAGCACGTCCGCCCTTTTTATAGGGTTTACCTCGTTTTTATATGTTGTTTGAACTGTTAGTGAGTTAGGGTCGACTCGCCATGGCTTGGGAAGCTAGTCGCATGGCGACTCCAAGGGGTGCTCTTTACTTGGCTCTTTTCCTGGGCGCGAACGGGGTCGGGTCGCCGAGTCCCCGAGTCCCCGAGCATGGTACTTGGCCATTCTAGTCGCATGCCTAAGGTAGGTGAGGACTAGGAGCGTTGTGTTAGGCGCGTGAGTCCACCTGATCCATAAGACCAGTCGCGTGGCGAGTCCAGGGTGCGCTCTCCTACTTGGCGTTTTTCTTGAGCCGCTCTCCTTTGGGCTGTCGTCAGCCCCGGAGCGTGGTACTTTGCTGTTTGAGTCGCTGCACCGAGGATGTGGAGGATTGGGTCGCTGTGGGAAGCGAATGCAGTTGTCTTGGCTCGGGAAGCCAGTCGAGCGGGGCGACTCCAGTGGGGATCCGGGTTATGAGTGGTCTTATGGATCAGGTGCCACAAGGTACGGAGAGTGGACGCAATTTGTGCGAATCGATCTTCTTTATTTCATAGCAGGTGGGAGGTACATGTCTGGGGTTCTAGGAGTAGAACTTCCGTAGGAGGTTTACCTTCCATCATCGCTTGACGTCGAGTTTTCCATCGCGTCGGACGTCGGTGAGGTAGTAGGCGTCGTTGCCCAGGACTCGCCCGATGGCGAATGGTACCTCCCAAGGGGGAGAGAGCTTGTGCATGCCCTTCTTATCCTGGATTAGATGCAGTACCAGGTCGCCTTCCTGGAAAGTGCGAGTCCGTACTCGCCGGCTGTGGTATCGGCGAAGCCCTTGCTGGTAGATGGTGGTGCGGGAGCGAGCTAGATCGCGCGCTTCGTCGAGCTGGTTGACTACGTCCTGGCGTGCGAGCTCGTTGTCAGCCTCCGTGTAGTTGACCACCCGAAGTGAGTCATGCTCGAGGTCGGTTGACTGCCTCGGCACCGTACACCATGAAGAAGGGGGTGAACCCCATCGACCTGTTGACGGAGGTGCGGATTCCCCAGATGACGGAGGGGAGTTCTTCGACCCAACACCCGGGGGTGCGCTCAAGTGCGACTTGTAGCCGTGGCTTTAGGCCGTGGAGGATGCTCTGGTTGGCGCGTTCCGCCTGGCCATTGGACTCTGGGTGGACGACTGAGGCGAGGTCGATTCGGATGTTGTGCTCCTCGCAGAACTCGGCCATGGATCCCCTGGCGAAGTTGGTGGCGTTGTCCGTGATGATGCTGTTTGGGAACCCGTAGCGATAGATGAGCTCGCGTAGGAATTTTGTAGCGGTCTTCCCGTCGCACTTACGGACTGGCTTGGCCTGCACCCATTTTGTGAATTTATCGACTACAACTAGGAGGTGGGTGAAGCTAGAGGGGGCCTTCTTGAAGGGGCCTACCATGTCCATGCCTCATACGGCGAACGGCTAGGTGATGGGGATTGTCTTGAGCGCCGATCTCGGTACATGAGTCTGGTTGGCGTACTTTTGGCACCAGATGCATCACTGGACGATGTCGACCGCGTAGGCGTGTGCGGTGAGCCAGTAGAAGCCATGTCGCATAGCCTTGGCGACCAGGGAGCGGGCGCCAGCGTGGTGGCCGCAGTCGCCGGAGTGGATGTCTTGGAGGATCTTGCGTCCTTCTGCAGGTTGGACACAACGTTGGAACACACCGGTCACGCTACGCTTGTGGAGCTCACCGTTGATGATGACGAAGCATTTGCAGAGGCGTGCTATTCTCCGAGCCTCCGTCTCATCTGCGTGTAGGGTGCCTCCCTCCAGGTAAGCAACGTATGGCATGGTCCAGTCACTTGGCTCGGCGACCAGGGCTGCGTCTGGTTGCAGCGGAATTCCGATGTCGATCTCCCTTGGGGGCGAGACGGAAGGCTCGGTGATGGTGTCGAGGAAGACGCCGACGGGTGGTGCGAGTCAAGCCGAGCCGATGCAGGAGAGTGCGCCGGCCTCCTCGTTCTTCCGCCTGTCGATCCACTCGACGGAATAGCCTGCAAAGTGGCCTCCCAGCTGGTCCACTGCTTGGCAGTATGCCGCCATGGTGGGGGAGACTGCATCGCAGGTGTCGGCGACTTGCCCGGCGACGAGGTCGGAGTCTCCGTAGCAACGCAGGCGATTGATGTTCATCTCCTTGGCTGCCTGCATGCCGTGGAGTAGCGCCTCATACTCGGCCATGTTGTTGGTGCAGGGGGTGAAGTCGAGGTAGAGGACGTAGCATAGCTTGTCGCCCTTCGGAGATGTTAGCACGATCCCTGCTCCTGCACCATCTGCGTTCTTGGAGCCGTCGAAGTGTAGGCTCCAGTAATGGAGGTATGGCAGCTTCTCACGGCTTTGGGCCTCCCGCCGGCGGAAGTCTGCGAGAGCTGTGATTTGATCGCTGGCGCTGCATTCGATGTTGTGGACGCCGATCTCGACGGCCCACTTGGCGACTCGCCCGGTCGCCTCACGGTTGCGGATGATGTCCTGCAACGGTGCTGAGGAGACGGCCATTATTGGGTGCTCCTGGAAATAGTGCGCAGTCGCCGTTGTGCTCTGAAGACCGCATATACCAATTTTTGGTACTGCGGGTAGCGCTGGCGTGACTCGGTGAGGACTTCGCTGATGTAGTATACGGGTCGCTGCACCGGGCTCTCCTTGCCTTCCTCTGGTCGTTTGACGACCATGACGGCGCTGACAACGCATTCGGAAGCCGCGACGTAGACGAGCATGGGATCCTTGTAGACAGGGGCGGCGAGTAGCAGTGCTGCGAGTAACACCTCCTTGAGAGCGTGGAGCGCGTCGTCTGCCTCCTTGTCCCACTAGAAAGTGGGGTTCTTGCGCATTAGGCGGTAGAGGGGCATCGCCTTCTCGCCTAGCCGGGGGATGAAGCGACTGAGAGCCGCGACTTGCCCGGCCAACTTCTGGACGCCGCACAGGCACTCGGGTCTGCCGAGCCTGGTGATCGTGCTGATCTTGGCGGGGTTCGCCTCGATTCCTCGCTTTACGACGTATCCCAGCAGCTGTCCAGTAGGTACACCGAAGGTGCATTTTGCTGTGTTTAGCTTTATCTTGTACCTCCGCAGGTTAGCGAAGGTTTCTGCCAGGTCAGCGAGTAGGTCGCCCTGGCGAGTGGATTTTACCACCACGTCGTCGATGTAGACGTGGATGTTGCGGCCGATTTGGTTCACGAGGCTCTCCTGCATGCACCTCTGGTAGGTCGCCCCGGCGTTCTTGAGGCCGAAGGTCATGGCAATGTAGCAGAAGGCTCCGAAATGCGTGATGAATGCCATATTCTCCTCGTCCTGGACTGCCATTTTGATCTGGTTGTGCCCAGAGTAGGCATCGAGGAAGCATAGCGATTCCGAACCCGCGGTCGAGTCGATGATTTGGTTGATCCGCGGCCAGGTGCCGTGTTTCTTCTCGACCAGGACTGGGTTTGCCAGCCACTTGGAGTATTTGATTGGCCGAATGAAGCATGCAGCGAGTAGACGCTGCACCTCCTCGGCGATTGCTCGGCGGAGCTCTTTATTGAAGGGCCACAACGACTGCTTGATGGGTCGCGCTTTGGGGTCGGCGTTGAGTTTGTGCTCAGCGAGTTACCTCGGAACACCAGGCATGTCGAATGGCTTCCATGCAAAGATATCTCGATTCTCACGTAGGAACCCGATGATCGAGCCTTCCTATGGTGGGCTCATGCCCGTCCCGATCGTCACCGTCTGGCTGGGGTCGCCGAGGACGGCTCGATGGTGCGGGTGTGTGTCGTTTCTTCGAAGGCGGTGGGGCCGCCACCCTCCGAGTTGGGCTTCTTGAGTATGGTGGGATCGTCATTGTGGACCCCTCTCGCATATTTGGCGAGCTCCTCTGCGTGATTGGCTTCTGCCGCTATGACGGCGTCAGCGAGCTCGGCGCCTTTGGACTCGCACTCTGCGTCCATGTCGGGGTCGCCATGGACAGTGATGATGCCACACGGCCCGCAGAGCTTCATCGCGTTGTATGCGTAATGGGGCGCTGCCATGAATTTGGCGAACGCCTGGCGCCCCAGGACGCGGTGGTTGAACGGTACCAGCTCAAAAACGATCCCCTCGGTGCGGAAGTTTGCCGGTGTGCCGAAGGTGACTGGCAGCATCACCTTGCCGATCGGATACACCTTCCGACCGGGGACGATGTCGTGGAAGGTGGTGTAGGTCGTCTCGATCATCGACTGCGGGAGCCGCAGTCACCTGAATCTGTCCAGGTATAGAATGTTGATGGAGCTGCCGCCGTCCATCAGCGTCTTGGGGAGCCAATAGTCCCCCACTTTGGTCTTGACCACCAAGGCGACTCGGCCCAGATATTCGATCTGTGGCGAGTGGTCCTCACAGCTCCAGGTGATTGGATGCTGGGACCAGTTAAGAAACTGGGGGATGTCGATCTGGGACACCGCATTGACGGCGACGGCACGGGCGATGACCTTCTTCTCGCGCTTCGTGTTGAAGCCTGTGAAGGTGTGGAGCGAGCCGGCGACACTGCCGAATTTTCCGCCGTTTGGCGGGTGGTTGTCGGGGTCTTCCCGTGCGCGCCGTGCCTTCTCAATCTCCTTTAGGGAGTGGCACTCGGCGGTCGTGTGCGTAGCGGGATTCCCTTCTCTGCTGTGAAACACACATGGTTGGTTGAGGATAGCCGTGGGGTCGAACCTCGGCTTTGCCTTGTAGTTGCCGCTATCGCGGCGCTGGCCCCCGTCGTGGTGGAAGCTCTTGGGTTCGCGTGGCGCGTATCCGGCGTTGGCGACGAAGTCGACTCGCCCGTCACCGCGGCACTTGCCGGTGAGGCGAGTGTTGTTGTAGTGTAGCTCAGGTCGCCTCCCGTTGTCGTGGCCGCTCGTGCGGCGATTCCCTCCCGACTCGTCGTCAGTTTCTTGGTTTGGATCTTCCTCCGCGTACCGCTTGGCGATCTCGAGGAGGTCTGGTATGTTGTCGAGTGTTCTGTACACCCGCTTGAGTTTGGCGACCAAGGGCTCGTAGCGGCACGAGGTCTTGAAGCAGTGGATCACGGTGTCCGGGTGGATTCCGGCCACGTTGTACAACAGGTCTTGCCACCTTTGGACCTAGCTGTGGGTCGATTCGCGGGGTCCCTAGACACATCGCTCTAGGTCCTCGATGGTGGTGGCACAGGTGTATGAGCCCTCGAAGTGCCTCACGAAGGCGTCGCGCATTTTCTCCCAAGAGTCGATGCTGTCCGCGGGGAGGGTGTTGATCCATTGTCGACACGCTCCCTCCATCATCAGGGGGAGGTAGCGAGCGGCGAGCAGGTCGGTGTGGCTGGCGATTCCCATCACCATGAGGTAGGTGTCCAGCCACACGGACGGGTCATACGAGGGGTCGTACTTCTCGATCTCCTTCTGAAGGGTTTCGCAGCATAGTAAATCAAAATTTTCTACGGATGCGAACAGAGGGAAGCCAAGATCTAATCTAGGAGATGCAAACAACGAGAGAGATTGGATTAGATCTTCATACCCTTGAAGATTCGCACAGCGGAACATTCGTTGGAACGTGGGTGATGTAGTCGTACTCGCTTCTCCTCCTCGCGATCCGATCCGATCTAGCACCGCAAGTGGCGATGCCTCCGTGAGATGCACACATGCAGCACCTAGACGTCTCCTCCTTCCTCGGTCCAGCAAGTGGTGGAGAGACGGATTGGATCTACAACGCGACGGCGCGGTGCAAGTGGCATAGAGTTTCTGCAGCAGGGCTTCGCCTACACGCAGTCGGGAGGGAGAGAGAGAGGAGGGTAGCAGGGCGACTAGGCTTGAGGGGAAGGTGTGGGGGGTGGTGCAACCCAGCCCTCTATATATAGAGGGGTGGGCGCCAGCCCTAGCGCCTCCCCCAATCCTAGGCCGGCGTCCAAAGAATGGAGGAGTGGGGGGCAAGGAAACCCCCCCTTCTAGAAGCTCCAATTAGGGTTTATCCCTTGTTTGGCCGGCTGGGCCCTATGGGGCCTTGTGCCCCTGGCCCAATGCGGACAGGGCACTCCCTCATAGGCCCATGCCCCCTCCCGACAGGTGGGACCACGTTGGCCCCCTTCTGGAAGGTTCTAGAAGCTTCCGGTACAATACCGATTAACCCGGAACAATTCCGTACTCCAAAAACTGCACTGCCTTATATGAATCTTATTCTCCGGACCATTCCGGAACCTCTCGTGATGTCCCGGATCCCATCCGAGACTCCGAACTAAAACTCATAAACCAATTATCCAATCTATCCTAGCGTCGAGACACGTTATGTGTGACCTTCGGTTCGAGAATATGCGTACATGCTCTTCTATCAATAATCAACAGCGGGGTCTGGAAACCCATATTGACTCCCACACATTCATCGATGATCATATCAGATGAACCACGATGCCAGGATTCAATCAATCCCATATATATATATATATATATATATATATATATATATATATATATATATATTCCCTTCGCCTCGCGATATTTTACTTGCGAGATTTGATCGTCTTGCATCATACCTAGTTCAATCTCGTTCACAAAAGTACTTTACTCGTTCGTAATCCGATATCACTTTGTGATTAACTCCTTAACCACATGCTTGCAAGGTGTTGATATCGACACCGAGTGGGCCCAAGTATATCTCCGACTTGGGAGGGACAATCCCATCTCGATACATACAACCCAATGATACTTTCCGATCACCTGAGAGACACCTTTATGATCACCCTCTCATAGGATGACGTTTGATGACCTCAAAGCTTTCTTCCGATACCAGGGAGTTGTATTATCTCATGGTCTAAGGAATACAATATTTGACATAGGAAAAGCTTCGCAAAGATGAACACGATGACACGATCTAATTGCTTCGCTTAGTTTGGGTCTGTCCATCATATCATTCTCCCAATGATATGATCTCATTATTAATCGACAACTCATGTCTATGGTTAGGAAACCTTAACCATCATTAATCAATGAGCTAGTCCATAGAGGCGTACTAGGGACACGGTGTTGTTCACAAACCACACAAGTATTAAAGTTTCCGCTTAATACAATTCTAGCATGGAATATAAACATTATCATGAACAAGAATTATAATAATAACATCTTTATTATTGCCTCTAGGGCATAATTCCAACAGTCTCCCACTTGCACTAGAGTCAATAATCTAGTTTACATTTGGCAACAATCTCACACTCATGGCACTGAGGTGCTGATCATGTGTTACACGTGGAAGAGGTTTAGTCAATGGATCTGCGACATTCAGATCTGTATGTACTTTGCTAATCTTCAGATCTCCATCTGCTATATAATCTCGTATTATATGAAACTTGCGGTTGATATGCTTGGTCTTTGGATGATATCTTGGTTCCTTAGCGAGTGCTATGGCGCCAGTGTTGTCACACAATATCTCCAGTGGGTCCAATACACTTGGAACCACGCCAAGCTCAGTGATGAAGTTCCTGATCCAAACTCCTTCACTTGACGCCTCTGCAGCAGCCATGTATTACGCTTCTCAGAGATCCCACGATCACGCTTTGCTTGCGCTTCTCCACAGCTCCTCCATTCAAAATATAAACGTATCCCACTGTCGAGATTTAGAATCATCCTTGTCGTGTCGAAACTAGCATCGACGTAACCCTTTACGACGAGTGTTCATCACCTCCATAGACTAAGAACATTTCTTTAGTCCTATTTAGGTACTTTAGGATGTTCTTTACGGCTGTCCAAAGGTTCCACTCGATCACTTTGATATCTCGTCAAACTAAGAGCATTGGACACATCTGGTCTAGTACACAGCATGGCATACATGATAGAACCTATGGCCGAGGCATAAGGCACTTTGCTCATAGCTTCCCATTTCATCAGAATGGACACCGAGCCTTGCTCAATATCTTACCTGACAACATAGGCATTGAACCTTTGTTTGCCTTATCCATTCTGAACCTTTTCAGAACTTTGTCTAGGTATGTACTCTGGCTTAAAGCTATCAGGCATCTTTGTCTATCTCTATAGATTTTGATGCCCAATATATAAGCAGCTTCACCTAGGTCTTTCATTGAAAAACATTTGTTCAAATAACTCTTCACATCGTTAAGCATGTTAATGTCATTTCCAATAATCAATATGTCATCCACATATAGTACCAGAAATGTCATAGAGCTCCCACTCACTTTCTTGTAGATACAAGCTTCGTAGCAATTTGGAACAAATCCAAAGCTCTTGATCACTTGATCAAAACGAAGGTTCCAACTCCGAGATGCTTGCTTCAGTCCATAAATGGAACGCTGAAGTTTGCATAATTTATCAGCATCCTTAGGATCGACAAAACCTTCGGGTTGTATCATATACAACTCTTCATCAATGTTGCCATTGAGGAACGCAGTCTTGACATCCATTTGCCATATTTCATAATCATGAAACGCAGCAATTGCTAATAAAATCCGAATGGACTTAAACATCGCTACAGGAGAGAAAGTCTCATCGTAGTCAACACCTTGAACTTGTCGAAAACCTTTCGCGACAAGCCGTGCTTTATAGACGGTAACATTACCATCCGCGTCCGTTTTCTTCTTGAAGATCCATTTGCACTCAACGGCCTTTCGGTCGCTAGGAGGGTCCACCAAAGTCCATACTTGGTTTTCGCTCATGGATCCCAATTCGGATTTCATGGCTTCTAGCCATTTCTCAGAGTCTGGGCTCATCATCGCTTCCTCATAGTTCGTAGGTTCATTGTCTTCTACCAACAAGACAGTCAAGACAGGGTTGTCGTACCACTCAGGAGGGGCACGCGACCATGTCGACCTACGATGTTCAGTAGCAGCATCGTCCGAAGCTTCATGATCCTTGTCATTAGCTTCCTCTATTGTTGGTGCAGGCGGCACTGGAACAATTTCAGGTGTTGTGCTACTCTCCAATTCAAGAGAAGGTTCAATAACCTCGTCTAGCTCTACTTTCCTCCCACTCACTTCTTTCAAGAGAAACTCCTTCTCAAGAAAGGAACCGTTCTTTGCGACAAACACTTTGCCTTCGGTTCTGTGATAGAAGGTATACCCAATAGTTTCCTTAGGGTATCCTATGAAGACGCATTTATCCGCTTTGGGTTCGAGCTTGTCCGGCATCAACTTCTTGACGTAAGCTTCGCATCCCCAAACTTTAAGAAATGACAACTTAGGTTTAGCACCAAACCACAGTTCATACAGTGTCGTCTCAACGGATTTAGATGGTGCCCTATTTAAAGTGAATGCAGCGGTTTCTAATGCATAACCCCAAAATGATAACGGAAAATCAGTAAGAGACATCATCGATCGGACCATATCTAATAGGGTTTGATTTCGGAGTTCAGACACACCATTGCGTTGTGGTGTTCCGGGTGGCGTGAGTTGCGAAACGATTCCGCTTGCTTTAAGATGCGTGAGAAAATCATAACTCAAATATTCACCTCCACGATCGGATCGTAGAAACTTAATCTTTCCGTTACGATGGTTCTCCACTTCATTCTGAAATTCTTTAAACTTTTCAAATGTTTCAGATTTATGTTTCATTAAATAGATATACCCATATCTACTTAAGTCATTGGTAAAAGTGAGAAAATAGCGATATCCACCGCGCGTCGAAACACTCATCGGTCCGCATACATCGGTATGTATGATTTCCAACAAGTCCGTTGCTCGCTCCATCATACCGGAGAATGGGGTTTTGATCATATTGCCCATGAGGCATGGTTCGCATGTGTCAAATGATTCAAAATCAAGAGACTCCAAAAGTCCATCAGAATGGAGTTTCTTCATGCGTTTTACACCAATATGACCTAGACGACAGTGCCACAAATAAGTAGTATTATCACTATCTACTTTGCATCTCTTAGCCTCAATGTTATGGATGTGTGTTTCATCCCTTTCGAGATTTAGAAGAAATAAACCATTTACAATAGGTGCATGACCATAAAAGATGTTACTCATATAAATAGAACATACATTATTCTCCGATTTAAATGAATAACCGTCTTGCAATAAACAAGATCCAGAAATAATGTTCATGCTCAACGTAGGCACATAATAACTTTTATTGAGGTTTAAAACTAATCCCGAAGGTAAAACTAAGGAGAGCATGCCGACGGCCATCACATCAACTCTTGATCCGCTGCCAACGCGCATCGTCACCTCATCCCTCGCAAGCCGCCGTCTATTCCGTAGCTCCTGTTTCGAGTTACAAATATTAGCAACTGAACCAGTATCAAATACCCAGGCACTACAACGAGGGCTAGTAAGGAAAACATTAATAACATGTATATCAAATATACCTTTGATGGTGCCAGCCTTCTTGTCCGCTAAGTACTTTGGACAGTTGCGCTTCCAGTGACCCTTGTCCTTGCAATAGAAGCACTCAGTGTTCGGCTTGGGACCAGACCTGAGCTTCTTCTCAGCAGGGGCAACGCGCTTGCCGCCGCCTTTCTTGAAGGGCTTCTTTGCACCCTTACCTTTCTTGAAGGTGGGGGGCTTGTTGACCATCAACACATGATTATCCTTTTTGATGTCCACCTCCGCAGCCTTCAGCTTTGCGAAGAGCTCGGTGATCGTATCAGTGGAACCAATCTGATTGTGAGTCACTACAAAACTTTTGTAGCTGGGAGGGAGTGATTGCAGAACCCTGTCAATCTTGAGCTCCTCTGGAATCTTGCAGTCCAGTTGCTCAAGGCGTTGAGTGTAGCCCAACATCTTAATGGTGTGCTCACTAACGGAACTCCCTTCCTCCATCTTGCAGTTAAAGAACTTCTCAGAGATCTCATATCTCTCAGAACGGGCCTGAGTCTGAAACATGGTTTTCAGCTCCTCGAGAATCTCAAAGGGCCCGAGATAGTCTTCAAAACGATTTTGAAGGTCCGATTCCATAGCAAACAACATGGTTCTCTTAATCACACCATAATCATCTTTGCGCGACTGATAGACAACTTTCTCATCAGACGGCGCAGTAGCAGCAGGGGCGTCACCTAACGCATTCTCAAGGACATAGTCCTTTTGACCGCCAGAGAATGATTCTCATCATGGAACCAAGGTGAAGTTAGACCCATTGTTTTTAAGCTTTTCCTTCACAGCAAAAACGTTGAAGTTGAAGTTGGACTTAGCCATTTGATCTACAATATTTGCAAGTACAAATTAGACTATTTTCATGATAACTAGTTCAACTTTTAATCAAATTACTAGATGAACTCCCACTAAATTCAACATCCCTCAAGTTGTTTAGTGAACACGATGCAAATTCACCACACCTAATCCGATCTTCACGAGAAGAGATGTGGTTTCAATGGTGGACAACAAAGTGTCGATCATATCATTCATATGACTCATGCTTAACCTTTCGGTTCATGTGTTCCGAGGCCATGTTTGTACATGCTAGGCTCGTCAAGTTAGACCCAAGTATTCCCGCGTGTGCAAAACTGGCTTGCACCCGTTGTATGTGAACGTAGAGTCTATAGCACCCGATCATCACGTGATGCTTGGACACGACGAACTTTCGCAACGGTGCATACTTGGGGAGAACACAGTTTTTATCTTGATCTTTAAGTGAGGAATCATCTTATAATGCTACCGTCGCGATCTAAGCATAATAAGATACATAAAAGGATAAACATCACATGCATATAACTTTATGTGACATGGTATAGCCAATCTTCGCGCAATGATCTCCATCTTGTGCGTGCCGACATGATCTCCATCACTCCACCATGATTGCCTCCACCACGAATAGCAACTACAACTATTGCTAACTACTTAGCGATAAAGTGAAACTATTACATGGCGTATAAGAAGTTGACACACAGGTCATACACAATTATAAAGACAACCATATGGCTCCTGCCGGTTGTGTACTCATCGACATGCAAGTCGTGAAACATTACAAAACATGATCATCGCATACATTATACACATCACATCTTGGGCCATACCATATCACAGAAAACACTCCCTGCAAAAACAAGTTAGACGCCTCTACTTTGTTGTTGCATGTTTTACGTGGCTTATGGGAGTAGCATGCTAAGATCGATTCTTACCTACGAAAAGCCACAACGGTGATATTATGGTTGCCAAACTCCGGTGTAAATAACATGACAACTATAGTGAGATAAACTGGCATCCACCAGCCGCATGTGTGGAACAAGCCACATGTCAAGTGCGGAGTCGGTCTCGCGAACGACGTCGCGTAAGGTTGGCCTGGACCGCTTCAATCTCACTATCCCGCATCATAAGAAGAACACAAACAAGAGGCTTGCAATAGAAAACATCAACGCCCGCAACAACCATGTTGCGTTCTACTCGTGAAACACATCTACGCATAGATCTAGCTCTGATACCACCGAAGGGTTTCACGGCATAGTAAATCAAAATTTTCTACGGATGCAAACAGAGGGAAGCCAAGATCTAATCTAGGAGATGCAAACAATGAGAGAGATTGGATTAGATCTTTATACCCTTGAAGATTCGCACAGCGGAACGTTCGGCGGAACGTGGGTGATGTAGTCGTACTCGCTTCTCCTCCTCGCGATCCGATCCGATCTAGCACCGCAAGTGGCGATGCCTCCATGAGATGCACATGTGCAGCACCTCGACGTCTCCTCCTTCCTCGGTCCAGCAAGTATGGTGGAGAGACTGATTGGATCTACAACGCGACGGTGCGGTGCAAGTGGTGGAGAGTTTCTGCAGCAGGGCTTCGCCTACACGCAGTCGGGAGGGAGAGAGAGAGGAGGGCAGCAGGGCAACTAGGCTTGAGGGGAAAGTGTGTGGGGTGGTGCGCCCCAGCCCTCTATATATATAGGGGTGGGCGCCAACCCAAGCCCCTCCCCCAAGCCTAGGCCGGCGGCCAAAGGAGGGAGGAGTGGGGGGCAAGGAAACCGCCCCCTTCTAGAAGCTCCAATTAGGGTTTATCCCTTGTTTGGCCGGCTGGGCCCTATGGGGCCTTGTGACCCTGGCCCAATGCGGCCAGGGCACTCCCTCATAGGCCCATGCCCCCTCCTGATAGGTGGGACCATGTTGGCCCCCTTCCGGAAGGTTCTATAAGCTTCCGGTACAATACCGATTAACCCGGAACAATTCCGTACTCCAAAAATTGCACTGCCTTATATGAATCTTATTCTCCGGACCATTCCGGAACCTCTCGTGATGTCCCGGATCCCATCCGAGACTCCTAACAAAAACTCATAAACCAATTATCCAATCTATCCTAGCGTCGAGACACGTTAAGTGTGACCCTTCGGTTCGAGAATATGGACATGATCTTCTATCAATAATCAACAGGGGTCTGAAACCCATATTGACTCACACATTCATCGATAATCATATCGGATGAACCATGATGCCAGATTCAATCAATCCCATATATATATTCCCTTCGTCTCGATATTTTACTTGCCGAGATTTGATCATTTGCATCGCCATACCTAGTTCAATCTCGTTCACAGCAAGTACTTTACTTGTTCCGTAATTCGATATCACTTTGTGATTAACTCCTTAACCACATGCTTTCAAGCGGTGTTGATATCGATTACCGAGTGGGCCCGAAGTATATCTCTCCGACTTGGGAGGGACAAATCCCATCTCGATACATACAACCCAACATATACTTCCCTATCACCTGAGAGACACCTTTATGATCACCCTCTCATAGGATGACGTTTGATGACCTCAAAGCTTTCTTCCGATACCAGGGAGTTGTATTATCTCATGGTCTAAGGAATACAATATTTGACATAGGAAAAGCTTCGCAAAGATGAACACGATGACACGATCTAATTGCTTCGCTTAGTTTGGGTCTGTCCATCATATCATTCTCCCAATGATATGATCTCATTATTAATCGACAACTCATGTCTATGGTTAGGAAACCTTAACCATCATTAATCAATGAGCTAGTCCATAGAGGCGTACTAGGGACACGGTGTTGTTCACAAACCACACAAGTATTAAAGTTTCCGCTTAATACAATTCCAGCATGGAATATAAACATTATCATGAACAAGAATTATAATAATAACATATTTATTATTGCCTCTAGGGCATAATTCCAACACCTTCGGCGCCTTGAAATTCGCCGGGTATCTTTCGCCTCGGATCATTGGTCTGAAGCACTGGGGTCCGACTCGGCTCAGCGATCCTTGGTTCATTGTCAGCGGCGGCGTTTGAGGGTATGCCAGTCATCAGCCGCGCGCCAGCTCTGGTTGTTGATGATGTGGGTGCGCGCGTCGACTGGCTGCCCGTTGGCGGCGACAAAGTTGTTCGCCGGTCGCGGGTCGTTGGTGGAGAGTGCCGCATGTGCGGGTCGATGTTGGAGCTGCAGGGGCTCGGGTGGTGGGCTGTTAAGGGTGTTTGCCACCACTGGGCGGCCGCTCGAGGCCGCCCTGCTGCCTGACGAACGCGAGTACATGCGACCCTATGAGTCGGCACCCGCGTTTTGTTGCTCGACTGCCTTGGTGTACTGGATCTGCAGGGCGCCTTCACCGGTCACGGTGAGGTTGTCGACCGCGGCTCGGCTCGCGACGATGTTGTCCATCGGGGTGGAGAACAGCGGGAGGCCATTGGCGTCTCGCTCCCGCGAGGAGACCAGGATTCTCGGCTGATCCCGGGGGGTGTGCGGACGGGTGGTGGTGGCCGGGAACTCCCTCCTAGCGGAGCGTTCTCGCAGATCGCGCGTTCGGCCGCATGAGCCGGGTCGTTTTCGTCGTCGAAGTTCAGGGCGCGTCCCTGAACAGTGGGGTTCAGGCGCGACCTAATGCGGAGTTGGTGGTAACGTGAGAGTTCCCGCGTCGTCACCTGCTCGAGGCGAAATTTTTCGCGCTCGGCTTGTTCCTTGCGGACCGCTTCCTCCAGCCACAGACAGAGTTCCTCAACCTCTGTTGCCGTTGCGTTTGGTGGGATCGGCGTGGAGAAGGGGTGTGGCGGGGGCGGCACCATTCTCCATGTAGGCCGTGATGTGGCGACCAGATCTGTCATGGAGGTCGGCGGAGTTCTCTGACCCGGAGTCGAAGTCGAAGATCCCAAGGATGGAGGGGTCCTCGAAGTCTCCCATGTTGGAGACCTGGGTGATGGATCCCGCGGGCAACGCGGTGACTCTGGATCCAGCAGCCGATGTCGGGGTCGCCGAATTGGCGTCGTCGTTGAGGGCTGCGTCGTCCGCGGCCATGATGGTTTCGGCCACGCTGCTGTGGGCCAAGTCGTACTCGGAGGCGAGGCGGTGGATAGTGCGTACCTGGCTCTCGGAGAGCTGGTCGCGTGGCGGGGAATCGTGGATGTGAGCTGGGTCCTCCGAGGTGATGGTGTTGGTGAAGCCGTCGAAGAGGCTGATTGTGCCGACCGGCATGATCACATTGTGCGTGACAGGGCATGCCGCCGGGACATAGCTGCTCGGAAAGATCTGGAGGATCTCGCCAATCGCGATCATGCGGCCGGTGGCGATCGTCTCGTTGATGGGCAGATTGGTTCTCGCCGCAGAACACCGACCTGACCGGCCAGGCCCCACGGTGGGCGCCACTATCGTGGGAATGGCCATGGCAGATGCTGTAATCGATAGCGAGTAGTAGAACATGGGGCAAGGGCGGCCAGCCATCTACGGTGTGAGATGAGGGCGGAGACACAGGGGTTTACCCAGGTTCGTCCCCTCGGAGGGTAAAGACCTACTCCTGCTAGATTGTATTATGGAGAGAGTACAATGGCGAGCTCGACGACTAGATGGCGAGTCGCTGGGGGGTATGATGGAACGTGTCCTCTATGCGTACCCTAGGGAGGTTTATATAGGCTCACATTGATAGGGTTTACAGATCTACAACCGAATTGGTTTAGGATTCGGAGGGTCCTTGACCTAATCCGACTAGGCCTAGCTACGCTTCTGGGCCTCCGGCTTCCAGTCGCCTGGGTCCTCGCCAAGTCTCAATCAGGTCGCCGTCCTACAGGCCCACTCGCTGGTAGCTTGGGCCAATAGGAAACGTCCTGCTGGGCATACCCCTGTAGGCATATCCCCATTAGTATCTATAATTTTCTATGCTCCATTCTTGTTTAGTATCTACTTTGCTTTGCTTTTTCTACACTTTGAGGTGTTTTTTACATGTTTTCTGGTACTAACCTATTAACAAGTTGCCACAGTGCCAGTTGCCTGTTTTCTGCCGTTTTTGGTTCCATAAATGCTAGTAAGGAAATATTCTCGGAATTGGACGGGACGAACGTCAAAGTCAATAACTTTCTGTGGGGAACAAGAAGTCCAGAGGGGAGACAGAGAAGCGGGCCAGGGCGCCCACACCCCCTACACACGGGTGGGCCCTGCCCCGCGCCTAGGCAGGGTGTGGGGCCCCTGGCCGCCTCCTCAGCCTCCCCCTTCGCCTATAAGAAGCCCCCGATGCCTAAACCCTAAGCAGCCGATCAATATTCCATGAAACCTTCTGTAGCCGCCGCCACCGTCGTCCCTAGATCGGGAGGGATCTGAAGTTCTTCCCGGCACCCTGTCGGAGGGGAGATCATCCCAGAGGCCTTCTCTCCGGTATGATGCGTGAGTAGTTCCACCTTGGACTATGGGTCCATGTAGTAGCTAGATGGTTGTATCTCCTCCTTTGTGCTTTCATGTATATATCTTGTGAGCTCTGTTCATGATCAAGATCTAATCTATTTGTAATCATGCATGTTGTGTTTGCGAGGATCCGATGGATATTGAGATTATTAAGTTGGTTTGATTAATGGTTTTGCCTTTATGATTCTATCATGTCTGTGTTGTTTGTGATCTTGCATGCTCTCCGTTGTTAGTAGCTATCTTGGCCAAGTAGTTGCTAGTGACTCCAAGAGGGGAAATTTATGTTCGATAGTGGGTTTATGCCTCGAGTTTCCAAGGGAAGTGACAGAAATCTCTTCGGTTGTAGATGTGTTGTTGCTACTAGGGAGAAAACAACAGTCTCTTGTTCATTGAACATGTGGACTGTTTACCTTACACAGTTTGCTTAAAGTAGTTGTCTGTTGCTTGCAACTTAATACTGGAGGGGGTTCGGATGATAACCTGAAGGTGGACTTCTATTCATAGATGCAGTTGGATGGCGGTCTATGTATCTTGTTGTATTTCCCAATCTAATCTCATAGGATCTTTCTGACTATTAATTGCATTGTTATGCCTTGCTCGGTTCCTATCAATTACCTTGCTGTAATTTGTTTACCCTTCATGCCATGTTGTTTATCTAAGGAGAGCACCTCTAGTGAACTATGGACCCCGGTCCAATCTTTACCATTGATACATCTTCCATTGTTACTTGTTTACTTGCTGCAAACCACCATTACCTTCCAGACCATATGTTTAACCCTTTGTTACAGCAAACCGGTGAGCTTGACAACCTCACTGATTCGTTGGGACAAAGTCTTGAGTTCGTGTTGTGCAGGTCTCCACGTTGTTTGCAACACATGTGTGACGTTTCCTTCCTCCTCCTGGTTCGATAACCTCGGTCTCAACTGAGGTAAAACTTGCTGATGTGCTCTTCACACCCTGCGCTTGGGGTTACCAACAAAGTGCCACGTCGAGCACCATCACCCCCATAGCTTTCTCAATTTTTGGAGATTTTGATTATTGCCATGATAAGCATGTTCCCCACTTGCATACTCACCATGCATCTATTTCATACTTGATTGACATTAATGGTGATGTGCACACGAAGAGATACGTCATGATGGATGATGTGTATCTCTACCATGCACACACGTTCTTCCTTTTGTGTATGATGTGTGTAGGTACCCGCACTATCATGTCAACCTCGGTTGCGCACGAGTTGACAAAAAGAGCTCTTGAGAGCATCCCACAAGTGAGTTCAAGATCGAACCCAGCTCTGATACCTTTTGCATGATTTGCATCTTTCATGTTGACAAATTGCTCTTTCCTATGGTTTGCTTGCAAGCATATTGATGGTATTATCTCACCTTGTGACATTCATGTTTCTTTGCTATTGGATATTGATGCTTTGTGTGTTGCAACAAAATTGTTGTACAATTTCCACTTCCGATGTTTTGTGTGCAACCATAATGCCATTGAGAGCATGTATTGTCATGAGAGCTTCCAAGAATCTCGTCTCATTGTTGAGACAAACATAAGGACCACTTGCTCTTTCATTTGGTTTGTTTGCAAATATGTTGTTTTTGCTTCCGCTTGGGATACTCATATTCCCATGATATTTGCTTTCGATGATTTGTGTGTGACATCCAACATGTCAAACAATTTCTCTTTCCAATGGTTGGTTTGCACACATAATGATGTTTCTTTGGACATTCTTCCTTGTGTGTTTTTGCTGAATTCTCCTATTCTAGAATCAAGGACGTTGATCAAAATTCTAGTCAATTGCCTTGAGTGCCACACTAAAACATTGTATGGAGTTTTTGAGTTCCCACATTTGTATGATGTTCAAACGATTTCCATGCACATTGACCTTGCATATGCATTCAATTTGCGATACATGTATTATGCTAATAGTGTTGTGAACAAGAATGGACATGCCACATTTGACATGCTCCTCTATCACACACGAAAATATTTTGCTTGGTAATTGTTGTGTGTAGGTACAAATACATACGCGTCAACCTATATGGACCATGTGTTGACAAGAAGAACCGAAGAGAGTTACCTATGTCAACCCTTCATCGAGCTATCTCTACAGGATAAGGTGACTTCCTTCTACTTGAGGGCTCATGCGATAATGTTCATGAATTGGCTACGCTTTGAGTGTTGCTTCGATTTTGTTGTGAGCTTTGTAGGCTTCATGGAAGGTAAAGGAACATTGAACTGTTGTCAAGTCAATCTTCCCGAGGATGACTATATGGTGAACCCCGGGATCAAGAAGGTCTCTCGACCTATTCTACTTTGTGATGAGCATGTAGATTCGAGGACGACTCTTTTTGAAGGGGGGGAGCTAATGTAGCCTGACCTACGATTGTTACCACATCATGGTCTCCAACTTACGCCAAGTCGTCATGGACTCCAAAGGTGAATACGTTCCTCTATGCAAGCCCACTTCCTACCCTATTCAATGGTATACTACTTCATACTCCGTCCCATATGCATGATAGGTTCACACCGACAAGTACGGAGGCAAGGGAGGAAGCTCAGAACATCAAGCCCGACAAGACGGAGGCTTGGAAGAGGAGACAGAAGAAGCCACGGCTGAACCACCGAAGTCTCCGGCCTACACCGGAGTCTCAGGACCGACCTCCGGTCTAACCCCAGGAACCGACCCGGGGACAGTCTGTATACCCCTCTAGAGACGACACCGGAGATAGACCGGAATCTCTGGCCCCTACACCGGAGTCTCTGGCCTGCACGATGGGCCTGCGCGCCGCTAGCTAGGCCTTCGGCCCATGTACCCCTCTAGCTCGTCCAAACCCTAGTTTTATCCCTAAACTACCCCTGTTTATGTGGCTGGCCTATAAATAGAGCCCCCACCTCTTCATGTATTCCTTAGGCATAGATGATAGACTAAAGACAACCCCCTTGTGTGGAATCTCTAGTTTTGCCTCATCCCCTTACAAGGGGACCGACTATCGTCACCAATCTCGATTGGACTTTGCATCACGCATCCATCATTGAACAAGGCCTTGGAGTTCGGTGTCTCGTCTCCAAGTTGTCAAGACCCTCCCCAAGGTGTTCTTCCCTCTCCGATGTGGATTTTAGGGAGCACGTTGACCGATCTTTCCTTGCGAGGATTCTATCGGACCGGTGGCCGACGTTCGGGAGCAATCGGCCTTGTATCATGTGAGTTTTGCGTGTGTTCATCATGTTTTTTGCGATGTGTGTGTTTTCTTCCGCTACCTTCTCCCTTTCCCCTCGCTTTCCCATCGATTTGACCACGAGATCCGTGAAGATCGGGCCACCCAAGAGGTTAACCCCTTAATCAATATCATATAATCAATGAAGACTCCGTGGTGGATCCCGTGCTAGAGATGAAGGGGACTTGTTGCTTGGAGAGACAAGGGTGACTGTCCTGTGTTGGAGCTGAAGGACTTCTCTAGCTGAGTTAGATATGCGTCCCCGATGTCGCCATTGCTATTGAAAAGGAAAATAAATATTTTTTTTACTCTTTGCCGGCAATTGACCTAAAAGAAAGGACGCAGCTAGCGAGCCCTCGAGTGCTCATTTGTGCCTCCCAGCCCTCGCCCGATAAGAAGATTACACAGCCCCACGTGGATACCTTTTCCGGAAAGCGGAAAGCTGGCACTGACCATGCGGGAAGCGCGCCCACGCTACCACAGACGGACAAACCCATTGCGTCAAATAACACCACCGCACACTTCCCTGGCCCAGCTGCTTGTTCTGCAAAATACTCGTCCAGTTCTTGTTTCTCCACCAGATCTCCATCGATTCTAATACCTGACTCAAGGCAACTTCTCATCTCCTCCCTCACGTTCTGCAACAACTCCCCATGAATTCCCCCCTCTATGGCCATAAAAAGTTGGTTGTGTTGTAGATCTCTTGAAGAGCAACAATTTGATAAAAACAAGAAAAGAAATCTCAGGAACAAATTAGATCGGTTTATAGAAGAAAAAAAGACCTGATACTTGTAGCCCAGCAAACACAGTTTTTCCACATAGTAAAACGAGAAAAAGTTTGTCAAGAAAAATTCTTTTCCAACAAGTTCGTTGTTTAGCCTGACATAGAACAACAAGGTAACAAGTAGAATTTTGGGAACCATAAAAAGGACATGCATGGCTGCATGGGTACAACACATGTCTAGGATTCCAACAACTACAGGAGCCAACAACTTGGATCATGCAAGAACTAGTTAGGGAAATTCCAGGTTCAAGTAAATCATACAAACACAACTATATGTGAATAAACAAAGTTAAAAGAGGATCAGTATGCATCTTAGACTAACATGTGTAATCACCTTAATTAAGTGGCATAAACAACTTAAATCCAAGGCATGTATCAACACGTTGGTGACCAGATCAAAGCTGCTACCTGACGAGGCCAAAGAGGGTATCTGAACCTAAACTTGTAGGGGAGCATCTGAATGTGCCGCGTGCGGACGGCCCCGATGCCCTAGTGCTAGCCTTCAACCACTAACTTCATCGCGCTCTGCCACAGCTCGCTCGGCAACCGTAGGCATACCTATTCCACGAGCGAGCCCACACCCTTGGCAAAAAGCCCAGGAGGTACCAGTGCAGGAGCTTCTAGATCGATAGCCTCACCGGCGCTGACAGAACCATGACGTCCTTCAAGTAGTCTCTCTTGATAACCATAGAAAATCAGAGCGACCAAAAAACAAAAACTTAGTTCGTAGGGAAGAAACGCAACTTACCAAGTGGTGGCAGCCAACTTGATTGAAAAGCGAAAACAACTTAACAACTTGACCAAAGCAACTTGGATCTAAAAACGTGTGGATATGTGCATCTATATTAAGCTATTTCATTATCTCCTTATCTGGACAAAAACACCCATCAGATTGAGTACCACGACAGTAACGTTTTGCCTTGGTCCAGTGAGTTTGGAGTGAAGTCCAAATAATGCATAAATAACCCTAGAAATAGTAGGGGTGATTTAAACCTGCAGCAGCCTCAACATCAACAGAGTGGAATAAAAAAACCAACAAACCTATATCCAAAAACCAATTAGATAATCTGGTAACCACAACTTAGCGCATGACAAACTGCAACTTACCAGCACCCAAAAAGTAACTAGATGATATGAATTTGACAACTTAGTTAGATTGACAGCCCCATGAATGTGCAAATAACAAACAAACCTCCCTAGAAGAAGTATAGGTGATCCTAAACCAACTACAGAGTAAACAACAACATTTAGTGGAACCAAAAACAACAACTTAGCTACACTCTAAAAGCAACTAGGCAATCGGGTAACTATAACTTAGTTAAACACACAAACCTAGGTTCCTACAAAGACACAAAGAACAACACCTATGTACTTGGATTACTCTAGAAAACAACACGGTGATCTCAAAACCTAGCAACTAAAGTGGCAGGGAAGCTGCACTTACCTCGACCGTAAAGCACCAGGGCATGCAACTTACAAACAAACGTTCAACAACTTAATAATGAAAAACAAGTACCTTAGTTAAATTTGCTAAACATCTTAAAAGACCCCAATTTTTTTGGCTAGGCATTACACAAGGAACATACAAACTAGCATAGATATACCACTTGATAAGAAAATCTAAGTGACTTAATATTGATGCTATGAACCTAACAGAATGGTTGCCCTGATCATATGGGTACATTATAAAAACACTAGATTTTCTTGTATTGATGCTAAGAAACATACAAAACGGTACTGATTACAATCTGAAAGCAACTTAACTACGGCGATAAGACAACTTAATTGGGAAAAGAGGGAGTTAATCAAAGCAAAAAATATTCCCCTCGCAACGGAATGCAACTTAGGCTAATCTGGCTAACCAACTTAGTTTTATGCTGAAAGTAACTTAACTACAGTGATAAAACAACTTAATTTGGAAAAGGGACAGTGAATCAAAGCAAAAACAATTCACCCCACAAAAAATAGAATGCAACTTAGGGTGGGTAATCAACTTAGTTTTATGTTGAAAGCAACTTAACTAGGTGAAAAGACAACTTATTTAGGAAAAAGGGACAGCGAAACAAACCCTAATACCCCCCTTTTCCTGACAAAAACAAGAATACAACTTAGGCCAATCTGGCTAATCAACTTAGTTATATGCTGAAATCAACTTAACTACGGTGAAAAAACAACTTAATTGGGAAAAGGGATGGTGAATCAAAGCAAAACAATTCCCCCTCCCGCGGTAAAAAATTAGAATGCAACTTAGGCTAATAAATTTAGTTATATGCTGAAGGCAACTTAACAGGTACAGCTAGGAAATATTGTCCCTTTGCAACAACACAAAACAGAAGAACATACCTTACATGTCAAAATATTGAGGATCAAAAATAAGTCAATACTAATATAGTGAAACAGCCATTTTTAGTTGCAGAAGATGTTGGCATTTATATATATAAATCCTCCATTTAGTTTTGGAAATATAAAGTTTTCCGCATCATAAATTAACATGGTAAATAAATAAAAAGTGTCGAAGAAACACACACCGTTTGACCCTGTTGTTGTGCCCGAGCAGGTTTTTGATGCTGTCGATGCAATTGGGGCAATTGGAATATTTTCATTTGTGTTTGACGTAGCTAGGGTGAAACTTCATTGAAGTTGGATACAACAACTGGGCATCCAATGTCTAGTGAATCAATAACATCGGTAAAGTTTAAAAATAAATTGGAGCAAAATGTTGTAAAAAAACAACATTTACGAGTCCCTTTGGTTAGACTTCACTCATCCTTGTGCACCATACCTCCCAGAAAGTTTGTGGACGAGGCGTTATGCGTGCCCCTGCTGCTTCATCGACTTCTAGCAAATGAAACGGGAGTGCTTGGTCGCTTCATTTGTCATTTCTTCTTAGTAGACATACAATACCTTGACCTTGTATGTTTTGAAAGAAAAGAATCGTAAAAGTAAAAAATCCAAAAGATAATATATAAAATAGGATAGCAACTTGGTGAGCATGACGATAGAAACCTAGATAGAATTTTACTAGCAACCAACTTAGGCATGGTGGTAAGAACAACTTAGTTAGTTTGGGTATGCAACTTAGCCATGTTACTAATGCATCCTAGTTAGCTCCTAGGTGCATCGAGATAAAAAAAAGGGAATCTAAAAATGACGGGAGGATCAAACTTGGTTGGATGTAGAAAACAACTTTGTAGTGGGCAAAAGTCAACTTAATTAGGCTGACTAGTCAACTCCTACATGCTATATAAAAAAGAAATCTAAATATTACAAAAAGATCAAACTTAGTTGGATTTGTAAAACAATTTAGCATCTCGGCAGAGTCAACTTAATTGGGCCAACTAGCTATCTTCTACATGTTGATTACAATAAAAAGAAAAAAAGCTAAAAATGACATGGGAATGAAGCATAATTGGGTTTTGAAAACAACTTGGCATGTGGGCAAAAACAACTTGATTATGTCAACTAGCTAGCTTCTTCATGGTGATCACAAAAAATCTACCTAGGCTGTGCAAAACACAACTTAAGAGTAACAGCGGAGTCAACTTAATTAGAATTCACTAGCTGCATTGTGATACAAAAGCAACCAAATATAAAGAGGGCCAGTACTAGCTACTAAATTCTAATTAAGTTGTCCGCATCTTATCTTCATGCTAGAGAAATGTACCAAGAACTATATAATAATCGCCATTGTCTATGTCTAACTGAGTTCGTTGCGTCCAACCATGACGAAAAATTGCAAAGCCGTGAAAATAAAATCGAACACTTGATAGGCGTGATGTGTTGCAAATGGAATCTACTTTGTGCAGTTTATATAATCACAGGAGAAGGGCATCTACTTCCTACAAATTTAAACCAGCAGGACGGAGACATGCACATACAAAACAAAATCTGGCCGGGTGTGCAGCGCAAGATAAATGCCCGCAGTTTCAGGATGAATCAAGCGAGGATGTGTGGATTGCTTTTCAACTGGGTGAAATCATGCATAATTGCAAGGAGAAAATTAGGGACAACATTTATAGAGGACGAAAGTCACCTCCTTCATGGATCCCGGATGTCGAGTACGCCATCGCGCGTTTCTCGCTCCCCTCCGACGAGCTCTGCGCCCTTGTGTCGTGGCTCGCCCTCTGCCGACGAGTTGGCCGCACCCTTCCCCTCCCGCCGCCCCCCAGCGCCCTCCACCAAAGAGCTCAGCGCCCTCGATTACCGCCCCGGTCCTCCCAGGAATCCTAGCGGGCACGAATTGCAGAAGAGAAATGGGGAACGGGAGAAAGAACAAGACAGAGAAGCCGAGGGAGACAGAGGTGTTCGGGCTCCAACACGTGCCCCAGGTGAAAACTTGTCCGAAAGGTCAGAAGACGCAGACATGATCGGAAGCGTGGACGTGACATCGGACGGTCAAGAAGCGGAGGCTGAGATAGACTAACCAGCCACCAAGCACTTTTTAGCACTTGGGTAAAAAAAAAGATGAGACGGAGCTTTGCCGCGAAACCCAACCGGCATTTTGGGACTCTCCCTGTAATCTCGCCTCAGGCTCCCACGGCGTCACCGATTTTCTCACCGCCGAGACATGGCTCTAATTTTGCTTGCCGGTTAAAAGACAACTAGCCTATTTGGAGGGATGCATGCAACCAATCCCACGCGCCATTGGTTGTCAACAAGGTGGGCGTCGGTTGCAGTTGTATGGGCAGGACCGGCCGAACCTTCCGGCCGGCCTGCTGGTGGAGAGCTTGGCAGTAATCACTATCGATTTGTCGATCGAGCGATGTCGTCTTGTCCAAGCAGTCATCGTGACGCCCATTTCTGGCCATGGGTGGGCTCGTCGCTTACCTCTTACTAGTGCCATCCTGACTAATTTGGCCGCTTACCTCTTACTACATTATGCCATTTGCCATCTTCCGCTACGGGAGGTGGTTGGTTAACTAAGCACGAGCTGGGACATAGCCTAACTGCCGAAGGTCGCAGTGGGGGCAGCGACGCTTCCATAAAAGCCAAGGTACGTACGGTACGGCGTTTCAGCGACATCTGACTGTTCCTTTTCGGCGAGGCGTGAAAATTAGGAGAAAATTGCACAAACCACCACCTTTTGCTGCGAGTGTTGCACAAAACACTTATTTTACCTGTTGTTTGCACAAAACACAAGCTATATATATAATTTGTTGCATAGAGGTCCAAATCTGGTATTAGATTGATTAACAACAAACCTGACGGCATGTGAAAAATGATCTGGCGTCTCATAAACTATTTCTACTTTCGCTACTTTTATTCAGCTAGCTTGTGGTTTGTCATCTCTGCCCCAAACCAAACCCAAACTTTCTCGGATTACTTAAGTCATATTGTTTTTGTTACTAGATTTGCTTTATTTTTTAAAAAATTAGGCCAAATCTCACAAAAAGTGATAATTATTTTAACCCAATGATCTAAACAGTTTCAGACTTTCCCAGATTTTCTTTTATATTATATTAGTTATTGAATTTTTACATATTTTTTGAATGTTTGAAAAAAGTAGCGATGCCACGTGGATGCCACATCATCTTTAACATGTGGGCCCTAGGGTCAGGTTTGTTGTTAAGCAAACTAATATCAGATTTAGACCTCTCTGCAACAAATTACATATATAGCTGGTGTTTTGTGTAAACAACATGTAAAATAAGTGTTTTGTGCAACACGCGCAGTAAAAGGTGGTGGTTTGTGCAATTTGCTTGAAAATTAGGGGGAAAAACTCTGTAGTACTCCGAATGTCGAAGTGAGTGCGCTGGTCAATCGTGAGCGAGTGCGGGAAAGTGCGAGCTGAAAAAGATCGCCATCTTGGAGTACTCCTAGCTGCGGACATGGATGGGTTGCCCACGACAACAGCAGAAACTTTCTAACGAGTCTTGCAAAGAAACAGATCGAACAAGCATCGTGGCATTAATTAATTGCCTCCATGTTTCCTCAACGCTTTGAAGCGCGAAAGAAGGACGGAGCATGCATCTATGCAACGCGATGCCTGCCTGGGATGGGGTGGGGCACGCCCAAGACCAAGGGCTGGCTGGACCATGCATTGTCGGCTTGCCTTGCCAGCTCTCGGTCCCTGTACGTACGTACTCCTACTAGTACTACCTCAGAAATAATTCTCCGGTTCTCCGGCTGGCCGCACAGTGGCACGGCACCGACAACATCCGCCTATCGATCCGTTCTCTGCATTTGGCCGTTGCTAGGGCCTCTTTGGTTTTGTTAGATTTGAAAAATATCGGAATAGAAAAATGAGATGTCATTAGAGTGTGAGGCTGTTTGTTTGGTCACACCAGATGAAAACACATATTTACGCAGCTAATACTCACTCCGTCGGAAAATAAGTGATTTCGAATTGTCTAGCATATAGTATATGGATGCATCTTATGGTGTGTTCAGTTGGTGTCACGAAGTGAAATGGAATGGAATGGTTCCACACTTGAGAGTTGTTCTAGTGTTCAGTTGAGAAATAAAATGGAATGAGTTGGTTCCTCAAAAGAGAATATTCTCTCTAGATCCAGAATGCATTCATTTCACCAAATTGGTGGAATCTACCCGTTCCTCTATGCTAAAGTCATCCAAATGTTCCCACTCTCTCTATTCTCCTGTCATCTTTTTTGCTAAATACACCCAAACATAGAACGGAACCATTTCATTCCACGTTTTTGGCCCAACTGAACATAGGATGGGACCATTTCATTACACAATTTTTGTCCTAACCAAACACAAGAACGAAACCAACTCATTCCAGTGGAATGGAACCATAACATTCCATTCCACTTCGTTCCCGAACTGAACACACCCTTAGTGTATACATACATGTAAATCTATACAAAGATAAGTCATTTATTTGTGGCTAGAAATCCTATCGAATGCTAGGTAAAAAACTTTTGCAGGATTCCCTTATTATTATTATTTGAATTAAAATTCCCTTATTATTGCTCGTCCTTTAGCGCAGCAAAATAGTTTCATCCTCATTTTTTTGTCGACCAGATGGGTTAGAAACAGCGCTCAGCGCGTTGTCAGAATGTCAGGTCGATTTTTTTGCCGTGTGCTCCTCCGTATCTACCAAGTGCAGGCGCAGCACGGTAGATGCGGCCAAGAATGCCCGTGCCGGCATCAAATCTACTGACGCAGTAGCAGACGCGACCGGGGAGCGTGCCGTTCGTGCGTGCAGGGGCGAGCGGTCACGGATCTGTTTAGGGCAGGGAGGAGGATCGAGCGCTAGACGGCCAAAACGGAACAGCTCGGATGTTTTAAAGACACGGGCGTCAATGTCCAACAGTAGGTTGGGTGATTGACACGATATATCCATGCCAACATGTGGGATGTGCCCAAGATTGCACCAACGCGTTGATGTATGCTTTACACTTGGCAGCTGCAGTTGGATCTGGGCCAAACACACGGGACGTTACCCCCACTTGCCGATCGCGAATAAACTCAACAGCTTTACAACGAACGCCTTTCGCTAATTTGGCCACTCGCCAGTAACGAGGTAGCAGTGGATGAAATCGGAGTAAATAAATCAAGTGAGCAAAAGAGCAATTAGGAGCCACGAACATTCATCTTTATTTTCTTTTCCGATTGACCGCACGGTCATGTTACTGTGGGTGACAGTGAGGCAGTTCAACATCACCGCAACAAAAACTGTGATCCCTATTTGATAGTTAGTATTCCTTCCGACCAATATTAGTTGACTTAGATTTGTTAAAATTTGGTTGAACATATAGTGTCTAAATTCATCTAAATTTAGACAAATTTGAATTAACTAATATGGTCGGAAGGAGCATCTATTTTCTTTTCTATTTAATTTTCTTGGCCCTCACCGCTCCAGCTTCCCGCCCCATCCATGCCATTGCCCCACCATCATCGCCAAAGGTACCAAAGACGAAGAGGCTTAACAAGAGGCTGGAGGGGATATTCATGAGGCTTCATAAGAGGTCGATGCCAAAGGTCATGTCAGAGGAAATGTTCGAATCGGTGTGGGCGGCTAAATGAATTCGGCGTAGGTACGCCACGGAGGAAACATAATGGACGACACCAAGCCTTGAAGAAGAAGGTGACCATGGCGGTGGCGGTGGCGTAACCCAAGGGCTCAACACGGGCATCGTTGCCACCGAGGCCGGTGGAAGTGAAGGGAGCACCATCTCGACTTTATATTCGAGGAGTGGGTCACCATCAACCCCGGGTTACTTCCAGCAAGAGCAGCTCTAACAATGATTGTAAAAAAACGAACTATAAATACCCGATAAATGCGACTGTACTCGCAATTTATAGGTTTGGAGTCGGTCGCGAAGAATGGTGCCTATAAAACGAAACTGATAATTTAAAATTTTGCACTCGCGGCAAAATTCGATGACGAACACGGTTCATATCATTACATATTCAACGAAATTAGGAATAAAAGCAGCGATTCTACAACTGCGTGTTACATAGGGGAGGTGCGCGACGGAGTTCTATAGAATTGGAGCTCCGACGCAGGAGCTCCAAGATGTGGAGGCACGTCGTCGAGAGCTTCACTCCACGGCGAGGTTGATTAGGTCGGCCATCTTGAGCTTGACGACGGTGGTACACGCTTCTTCGGGCCCTTTGGCCGGACGAACTTGGCGTGCGAGGCGTCGGCAACACGACGCGGAGGACAGTCATCACCGCCCCCTACTCCGCCTACCCCGCAGCTACCTCTACACGAAGACACGGCCTCGATCTCACTCGGGTGCAGGAGCGATTGTTCGCCAGAGTTCAAGCTGGCGGCGGCGCTAGGGTTGGGAGGGGCGGAAAGAACAGGTTTGGATGGACCCCTACTCGTAGACGCGTCCTCTATTTGTACATGTCGACGCGGGAGGTTAACGAGCCATTGTAAAGAAAAATTTGGACCAGACTGATTTACAGGCTCCATTAGAACGGCGGATTTGGGTCTGTAAATCCACCGGAATTTTACACTTCCGGTGGTTTTACCGTTCCGTTCCGTCAGATCTGTTGTAAGGCGCTGGCGTGACGCTACTATCAAGGTTCTTCCCCCGTCCATATAACGAGAGTGAGCATGGTATAGCTTCAATCCGAACGAGGCGTTTTTGCCGATCATCACCGATCGCCGCCATTTTGTGGGCATCGACTTCAATGATCCATGCGATGCTTCGTTGGCATCCCAACATGCTCGAAGGCACCCTGGTTAGAGCGAGTTCACCAGCCGCAACTTGTTCAGCGCTCCCGGCACAAACTTCTACAACGTGTTCGACGAAAGGCAAGTCGGTGACTTGGGGGCCTACTTTGCTAACTAAAAGCAAATGATTGCAAATACTAGGGTGAACTCCTATCTATCAAGAGGTGTGTTTCGGTGTTTCCTCCTCAAAATTAAGTTTGTATGGGATAATTTTATTTCGAGTCCGTTGAAACCTATATCCAGGCCATGTTAACTCTGTATAGGTATACTCGGTCGAGTTGGGTATACTCCACATTTCCATCGGCTGATCCCACCTCCCGTAATCACGATCTATGTCTTTGCATGCCACGTTTAGAATTTTTTGTTGCTACTATATACCCCTTCCGATTTCTGCCTCCTGCAGGCACGTGAGTATACGTGTATGGTGAGTATATCTCATGTATGTTCATAATGTGTTTCATGTCGTGCTATAACCGTATTAATACATGTGTGGTATGTAAACAAACCATGTCTTTAGTTACCTCTAGCGAATTAGCTCATTGGTTAAGCAATGATCTAAGGTTTCGAGATCATGGGTGATAGGGTCAATTGACAATAAGATTATATCATTGGTTGAATAATGTGATAGACAAACACCCAAAGTAATATCACAATGAGATCTAGTTACTAAACATTCATCATTGATGATAACACTAAAACATTGCAACATAATCCTTTGACTGTAAGATAATACATAATCACTGTTACTGGAGGAAGGCTTTGATGGTATCAAGTATCAAGCTGTGAAAAGGTGATCATAAAGGTGCCATTGGGTTTCATAAAGGGGGATGGGTAGAGGAGTCTTTATCAAGAGTAGGATTTGCCAATCCAAGTAACGGATAGATACACGTGGCCAACTCGGTGACGTTGAATTAACGAAGCTTTTTCTCAAAAAAAAAGAATTAACGAAGCTTGCAAGCATATGAATGGGTCATGGAATGCAACAGTACATGAATGAGTAAACAAGCTCATCTGTAACAAGATCGAATGAAGGTATGGAGATATCGAAGATCAAATCTTAGATGACCTAGGTATCAAATGGCAAAGGGAGCGGGACACAAAGTTAGAGGTTCAAGCGATGAGATTCATGAATCCACAGGTGGTCATTATGGGCATCCAGGTCCCCGCAGATGATTATTGACGCGAGAGGGGTCTCAGTCATATCCGAAGCATCTTCGAACCGAAGGGTGACACAGGGTGGGGATGCTTAGGGATATTGATACGTCCAAAACGTATCTACTTTCTCGAACACTTTTGCTATTGTTTCTCCTCTAAACTTGTGTGATTTGGATACAACTAACACAGACTGACGCTGTTTTCAGTAGAATTACCTTGGTGTCTTGTTTTTGTACAGAAAATCAACTATCAAGAAAAATCCCGAAAAATATGCCAAAAATTATATTTCACCAGAAGACCCACGGAGCCAGAAGACGAGACGGAGAAGGGGCCTGGGGGGCCCACACCCCTGCCAGGCGCGGGCCCACCTCTGGCCGCGCCTAGTGGGGTGCAGCCACCCCAGGCACCCCTTCGGCCTCCCTCTGCGCCTATAAGTTGCCTCTCGACCTAAAAACCGAGGGGGTTCGAAAAGAGTTTCGCTCCGCCGCCACCAGAAACCAAGACTCGGATCTAGAAACTCCGTTTTGGCACTCTGCCGGGATGGGGAATTTGAAGAGGATCATCGCCATCGTCATCACCAACGCATCTCCATCAACCATCGATGTTTCCCTCATCCATGAGTGAGTAATACCCCGCTGTAGGCTTGGGGATGGTAGGGATTGGATGAGTTCTATCATGTAATCGAATAAGATCTGTTAGGACATAGTGCCTAGTATCTCTATTAGTAATATTTGACTTTGTTGCAACTTGTTATGCTTAATGCTTGTCACTACAGCCTGAGTGCCATGATCTCAGATTTGAACTTATTATTGAATCATTATGATAGTATTGTTTGTGAACTTATCTGCAAGTTGTGTACACATATCATTGTCCGGATCCAAAGGCCCCGAAGTGACAGAAATTGGGACAACCGGAGGGGATGGCTGTGGTGTGAGGATCACATGTGTTCATGAAGTGTTAATGCTTTACTCCGGTGCTCTATTAAAAGGAGCACCTTAATTGACAGTAGTTCCCTAGAGGCCCCGCTGCCACGGGCTAGCTGGACAGAAGATGTTGTGCAAGTTCTCATTGCGAGCACGTATGACTATATTTGGAGCACATGCCTAGGATTGTTTAGTACTTGGATGCTTGTTATTATTTATCTGCAATGCCCTAGATCTTGAAGTTACATGTTTAGACTTGTCCATGCAACGCCCGTCCATCCATCCATATGCCTACCGCACTCGAATCTCACTGCTGTTACTGTTACTATTGCTCATGTTCTGCTGTTGCTGTTGCTACTGATAAACTTATGTGAGCAGGAACTATTTCCAGGTGCAGCTGAATTAACAACTCAATTGTTAATGCTTGCAAGTATTCTTTGGCTCCCTTGTGTCGAATCAATAAATTGGGTAATACTAGCCGCGAAGACTGTTGCGATCCCCTACACTTGTGGGTCATCAAGACTATTTTTTAGCGTCGTTACCGGGGAGCATAGCTTTATTTGAAAGTTCACTTGGATCTATTATTGTTCACTACTACTTCGTTCATAATGGGTAAGTCTCATGATGGAAAGTTCCCTATTTTACCATCCACTACAAGAAGAGGTACAATCCTAAACACCTATGTTGCTCTTGATTCACCGCCTGTTATAAGTAAGCTTGTCACACCACCACTAAATACTCATGCTACACACACTTCTACTACTACTGAATCTGAAACTGCTTTTGATGCTCATGATGTTACTTCTACTGTGCTTAATATGAGTGGTTCATTAGGGAGAAGAAGAGAAATTGCCTGAGTCATGGAAAAGGTTATGTGCCTTGATTCATGCACATCCTGGATGTCCATTGCCTAAGAATGAGGTTCTTGATATTTATTATAATGGACTAACGATGATTCTAGGACATACCTAGATAGCTTTGCTGATTGTGTTTTCAGGAAAAGAACTCCTACAGATGTTGAAGAATTAATGGCTAACATAAGCAAGAATTATGATGATTGGACTTCAACTGAGCTAAATACACCTGAGCCTATTACTCCTAAACCAATTGCGCTTGAACCAGTTCCAACACCAACACCAAAGAAGAGGAGAGTTATTGCATTAAATGATGAAGTGATGAAAGAAGCTAAGAAATGTCTAAAGGAGAAAGGTATTAGAGTTGTAGATGTGAAGAATTTACCTCCTATAGAAGAATTATGTAAGCCAATTCCCCACTCATCTACTATTAGGGTACACTCTCTCCAACACTTTGATGAAGGTGATATTCCTTATGGTAAGCCTCCTAATCAATGTTTAGAGGAACTTAACATTTTTATTGTTAAACAAGGTAATTTTAATAAACAAGTTCATAATCATTTATTGAAAAACTCTAGAGATATCAATGAGTTGAAATATATTGTGGAAAGAACTTCTAATGATATTAAAATGCTTTGTAAACACTTTCAAATGGTTCAAACCCAACTAGATCAACTTGCCAAGGTACAAAAGGATATGCTAGTTAATGCATCAGGAGATAAACATGCTTATGGAATTAGAACTAGGAGCGGTATAGCTACTAAAGATCCTTTATATCCCGAAGGACACCCTAAAAGAATTGAGCAGGATTCTCAACAAGGTGAAAGTAGTGGTAGTCCTTGTAAGAGAAAGAAAAAAACATAAGGTAGTTGAGGAACCACTTGAACCTGCTGTAGATCCTAATAGTATATTTGTCTCTGATGCTGAAACTGAGAGTGGTAATAATAATGATGCTCCTGATAAGGAGTAAGTTGAGTAAGAACTTGAGAACCACACTAAGAACACTAGGTACACAAAGGAAGATTGTATTGCTAATAAACATAGTAAAGAGAGAACCTTGGGTGCAGAAACCTATGCTTTTTCCAGGTAAGAAACACAAGTCATAGGAGGAAGAACACTACAACAAGTTTTGTGAGTGGATGAAACCTTTATTTTTGCAAATTCCTTTGACTGATGCTATTAAGTTGCCTCCTTATTAAAAGTATATGATGGATATTGTCTCTAATAAAAGGAAGATTCCTAATGAGGAGATTTCTACTTTGCTTGCTAATTATTCCTTCAATGTTAAGGTTCCAAAGAAACTTGATGATCCAGGTATACCAACTATTCCTTGCTCCATTAAGAATAATTATGTCAGAACTGCTTTATGTGATTTGGAGATGGAGTTAGCGTTATGCCTTTTTCTCTCTACAAGAGACTCCAGCTAAAAAAGTTGATACCAACTTATATATATTTGCAAATGGCTGATAAGTCAACTACTATTTCTGTTGGTATATGTGAGGATGTTCATGTTCAAGTGGCTCATAATTGCTTGGTTTTGACTGATTTTGTTGTGCTTGAGATGCCTAAAGATGATAATATGTCTATTATTCTTGGGAGACCTTTTCTTAATACTGCAGGTGCTGTCATTAATTGTAATCAAGGAAAAGTAACATTTAATATTGATGACAACGAGCACACTTTTTATTTCCCCAAGAAGGTTGTTAAGAGCTATTGCTTGAATTCCATTGAAAATGTTGAGAGCATAAAGGTTGGAGAAATATATTGTACCATTCCACAGGAAAATTTTGAAACTTTTTTGATTGGGACCATTGCTATCAAGTCTGAGGTAACATAATCACCTTGTGGAATGCAAAGTTTTGTTTCATATAAGATTTTTTTGGTAACAAGACTTGATCAACCTTGTTAAAAAAAGGATTTTTATGAACAGAATAATGTTTTCACTATGGTTATACTTGCTTTCTTTTACTTTTCTCTTTCCTAGTCTTTGCCTTTCTTTTGCTAGCTTGGTTTTGTTAGTTGTTTGCTTGTTAGTTTGTCTTAGAGCTTCTGTAGTTTGGCTTTTTGTTTGCTTTTGCTTCTTCTGAAAAAACTGTTTCTGCGAGAAAATGAATTTTCATACCCTGAAATAAATTTTCCCGAAAAATAAAGTTTCCCGAAAATGAACTTTATTGGCCAAAAATAAAGTTTCCCGAAAAATCCCTGAAAATTCAAAATAATTTTTCATCGAAAAAGGGGCAGAGGGACACCTGAAGTGACCCAGGGGTCCACCCCAGGCCACAACACCCATGGTAGGTGCGGCATACCTATGGTTGGCGCCTAGGAGGGTGGGGTCTGGCCCACCTGGGCCCCTTCAAGGTGCCCCCTCACAACCATCTTCTTTCTCTCTGCCGAAAATAGCGAAAAACTTGGTCAAGCTCGAGTTCTTGCTGTTCTTTCTCGCGATTTTCGATCTGGTTGCTCAGCCCATATTTTCTGCTGATTTTCGGAGGGATTGCTCCTTGGTATGTGCCTCCTCCACTTGTCCAATTAGATTTGTGATTGTTAGATTGTATCTTGAGTATTTTGCTGCTATAGGTGATAGGTTGTGTGAGCTTGCATGCTTGTTCTATTCTTAGAGATTTTATTTTAATGCATGTGTAGCCCTCTAGCAAGTTCCTATAGTAGTTTCTCATCATTTATCAACTTGGAAATCACTTGGTTTGATGCTTGTCTAAAAATTTCAGAATAGAGTGATCATGGACAACCACACATTTGGAGAGTTATTTGAGAGTGATGCACCTAGAAGGGCAAGGATTTCAAGATCATCCACCCGTGCTAGGCCCTCATACAATGAGGATCCCATCACTCCGCGATTCGGTGATGAGGGAGATGAGGGGGATGCGCACCCCTCTGCTTTTCCTTGCCAAACCTTCTTGCAGGCTGCTGGGATTCTTGATGATTTTACGACCTTGGTTCGGAGGGCTGGTCTAACTAGTCCTATGCAGGATGAGAGCGCGCAATATGCTATGCTCACTAAAACATTTGCGGAGAGCTTCTCCTTTACTAACAGCATGTTTAGTCCAGATGTTTCTTTCAAAGTTTATGGCAGGTCTTACCATATGACATTGAAGAAATTTTGTGAGGCTCTAGGACTTGGTATAGCTGGGTCAGCAAAGAAGATTCCAGCTCAACCCGCTGATTTGTTGGAGATCTACCGCGGGATAACTAATGATGATAACCGTAGAGATCAACGGGGAAAGATAAGAAACATTCAGCTTCCAGCCATCAGGTACTTCACTTATTATATTGCCACCAGTGTTCTTGGTAGGGAGAACACCAGTAATATTTCCAGCTATCATTTGGCTTTCTTAGCCGCTGCGCTCAATAATGATACCAAGTACAATCTTGGTTCTCTCATTGCTCGTTATTTAACTGCTAAGGGACCCATTTATGGGGGAATTATTGCTATGCGTGTTGCTACTGCCTTGGACATTGCTGTTGATCCAAATGATACAGTTTTGGCTCCTTAGAGGCTTGATCTTGCTACCATGAAGGCGCACCTGACGAGGTTTGATCTCGTCAATGCCCATTTTTATGGACTTGGGTTTTGGAGAAGATGGGGATGCTGGAGATCGTGGAACGGCTAACAGACAAGCAACCAGGGGACACAAGATTTACCCAGGTTCAGGCCCCCGGAGGGAAAACCCTACTCCTGCTTGTCTGCTCTTGATTACGGCGGAACCGAAAGTTACAGGGGTGCGCAGATTCGATCTGGCGTGGAGGTGCGTATGCGAAAGTATGAGTCGAGAGATCTAGGTCGTGCCCTCCTGGCCTTTATATAGACTTAGGCAGGTCCCGGGCATAGTCCTAGTCGGTTACAAGTTCTAGGGTTTTACCCCTTTGAATTTCCTATCTACGCTAGTCTTGCTCTCCAAGGATCCGAAGGCGTCATAGGCCTTGGCCACCCGAAAATCTTCATGGGCCAGTGTACATCTGCCGTGGGCCTTCCTTGGGATGGACCAGGTATGCTGCGGTCACATACCCGTAGGGTATAACCATGTCAGTAGCCCCCGAGTGATCAGTCGAATCGTAGATTCGGCTGAGGACTCTTCAATCCTTCGGGTGCAACTATGTATTAACAATATGTGTGTAGGGATTGTTGATGCATGTGCCTGACTCACCCGACGGATCAGGGTCAGTTAACTGTCTTAGGACGAAACAACACGATCTTCCTCAGATTCGAGTCCCTCAACTCGAAACTGGAACATATGCTGGCGTAATTCGACTCAGGCCGCGGAGGACTTACAGGAGTGGAATTCCAGTGAATTTAATTGATGTACCCAACACGTCCGTCGGGATTTTTCATCGCACCTGTTAGCACGGGTTTTTACTAGCAGAGCACAGTCGTGTGCGTTATCAGGCCACCAGATGATATCTGTAGGTCTTATCTTTGCGTCGCGGACACAGCATCCGAATGTTTATCACCGCAGAGGTGTTTCGGGTGGACGAGGAGAATGTTGCTCACTTAGCGTTAATTGGGGCAGAGTTGCCGAAAAGTTTTGCATGCTGATCCGAAGGATCGCACTCGAAGAATTCATAGGGTGCGCGACCAGCGCTCCCTATGGGAGTAGCCCCCGAGTGTCTGTTCGAGTCGTAGACTCGAGCAGAGACTTTAATTCAGCCGTTGTTCGGTTTCAGGTCCATAGGACACAAATTTTTCGGATGCTTGAATCCATCCTCCCTATGGGAGTAGCCCCCGAGTCCGTAGTGGAGTCGTAGACTCGACGTAGGACTCGAAGAAATATTTTGTCTTTATTCTTCTTTCGGGTGTGCGGCCAGCGCTCCTGATAGGAGTAGCCCCTGAGTATTTAGTCGAATCAAAGATTCGAGTGAGTACTCTTAGCTGTGGAGCCGAAGAATTGTAGTTGGTGCTAGTATAGATTTTGATGACATCAGTGCTGACGATCAATGACCTCAAGCCTCTGCTACGCCAGAGATGACTTGACTGGACGAACGTGGGTCCCACTTGCTAACCTTGAATTGACCGGTCACGCGCGGCGTGGAGATAATTACGGCATCTCCTCGATTTCCGTGCGTAGTGGACGGCGTGGTAACGACGGTTCGTTGTGATGCTGACACGTGTATGGTCAGATCTGCCGTTGGCGTTAGGTCTTCTGGATGGACGGCTGTCGTGCGTCGTCTTCGTCGTTATAATCACTGCATCAGCTCTTGTTTTCACTGCCTCCCTGTGCTCTAGCGAATCTTGCTGCACGCTGGGATTTCCTTCCATATTTCCATCTTCCCTTCTGTGCTTTCACCTTCGGCGCCGCCGTAGCGCAATGGGGAAGCCGAAGAAATCGTCATCTATCGTTGGTACCAGCGCCGCCGGAGGAAAGAAAGGCGCCACCGCTACCCGTGTCACCGACGGTGGCTGGCGGCGATCAGAGACGCGGGAGAGTGATCTCCGCAAGCTTTGCAAGCGGGGTCTGATCCCGCAAGATAGGGAGGCCGTCAGACTCCCCGGCAACGAGGTAATCCCCCGTACCCCAGCTAGGTATCGGGTTATGTTTCTCGCCTTTGTTATGCGTGGGTTTTCTTTTCCAGTCCACAACTTCCTCCGTGGACTGCTCTTTTTCTATGGCATTCAGCTTCATCATCTGTCGCCCAACTCTCTTCTCCACATTGCTTGCTTCATCACTTTTTGCGAGTGTTGGCTTGGCATTGAGCCGCACTTTGGCCTCTTTCGGAAACTTTATTCCGTGAAGAGGCAGTCTGGTTCGGATGGTGTTTATCCCATTGGGGGTTGCATCATCTCCCTTAGTCCCAATCTTCTTTTCTTTTCTTTTTCCATGTCCAAATCTGTCCAGTACTGGCGGAGGCGATGGTTTTATATCCGCGACTCCGTAGTGCCTGGGCAAGATTTTGGTCTTGTTCCTTTTGACCCCTCCCAAATGATTGAGACGAAAGGGTCTTGGAAAAACAAAATCTTGGATGGCGAGGTGGCGGAAATAGAGGCCCTTTACCGTCGGGTGGAGGATCTCCAGCTGATTCCGGAGAAGGAAGTGAACGGCGTGGATATCATCCGGACGTTTCTCGAGCGTCGGGTGCAGCCTCTCCAAGCGAGGGCGCACCCGATGTTTCTTTATTCTGGGCGCCGTGATCCGACAAGGGTTTCGGCTGAGAAAATCTCCGAGGGGGATCTTGACAGGGCCCTTCGCTCGTTGCTGAAGTTCAAGGCCGGAGGAAATCCTCGAAGTCGGCTACCGCCGTTTTCTTCGGCGTTGGCTGTTCCACAGGTGTAGATTTGTGCGCGTAGTGCTTTTTTGTCGACTACGTATTTATTTCCTTTGTTTGCTACCAAAGTCCCTTCTGGTTTTGCAGAGCTTCAAGGTGCCGGGCATGGTACCGCCATTGCCTGAAAAGTATCCGAATGCCCCAGATAATGAAGTAGTGGATTCCGTGTCCGAACTACCGTCGGCGCGATCTCCGACCGAAGATGCTGACAGGTCGAGTGAGGACAATACGCGCAAACGATCATGGAGCTCCAGCGAGTCTTCGGATGCCTCGACTCCTCCGACTCCCAGAAACCCTCTGTGCCTTGATCGTCATAATGACGGGCATGGAGGTTCTTCCTCTCCCATTCCTGCCATTCCTGTGCGGGCTGTAGCACCGCACCCGCCAGCGAAGCGGAAGAAGGAAGAAAAGAAGGAAGAGAAAAAGGAGGAGAATAAGGAGGAGAAGAGAGCCCGAAGGACTCCTCCTGTCTTCGACCTAAGCTCACTGGGCTTGTAAGTTTCTTGTTATACTACTGTCCTTTTTCCTTCTTGATTTTGCACTTGTGCTGATTGCTTCGTATGCAGGCATTCCTCCCGTGACTCCTCCAGCGATGGTGCGCGGGAGATGATGGGGGAGTCGAAAATTGCGTCTCCTCCTCCTCAGACGGTGGCGACTTCGGGGAGCGCCACTCCGGATCCTCCTGTGCAGGAGGTGCAGGTGGTTGCGCCTCAGAATTTCGCCAGCGGGTCTTCGGAGTCGCCATCCGAGCATGTGAGTACCTCTGCTTCGTGCCACGGGGGGAGCCCCCGAGTGTCTTTGTGTGCGAATTTTTCTTTTATTCCTTTGTGTTGGGCGTAGCCCCCAAGTCCCTTTTCTTACTGTTGTTTCTTTTTCTGTAGCCTTTTGTGCAGGAGGCCAAGCGGCTGGTGCAGGAGTGCCTGGTGCTGGAGGCTAACCTTCGGCAGCTTCAAGGTACATGTTTGCTTTTGGTGCTTCTTTCATTTATTCTGGTCCTGCTCTCTGACGTTTGCTTGTTTTGAATGCAGCGGAGCATAATACTTCTCTCCGTGAGGTCGATGCTCTCAAGAAGAGCCTTGGTCAGTCGGAGAAGAAGGCTGAGGCCACCGTTGGTGCGAAGGAACACCTCGAGCTAGAGCTGACTAAGGCAGCCGAAGCGAAGGAGCGTCTGCAGCAGGAGGCCGCGGACCGTGAGGAGCAGCTGGCCACTGTTGCGGCTGCTCGTGAGAGAGAGGTGGCGGGCAAGCTCATGGCTGATGCCAAGGCTGTTTCGGTTAAGTGTTGTATTTGTTCTTATTTCTTCGTGTTTCCTATCTTCTTCTATGCTGCTTTTCTTCATGTCTTATCTTTTTTTTGTCTCAGATGTCGCAGGCATCGAGTTTGACCGCAGCGCTCTAGAGCATGGTAGTGCTCTAGATGATGCTACTGCAGCGCTCGAAGATCGTTGTAGCACCGTCGTCAGCTCCCTTGCCAAGGCGAAGGAGGTCCTTGACCGCTTCTACAGGGAGCTTGTCCCTAAGGGCGCAGCCCTCGATGATGTGGATGCTCTGGCGGAGGCTTTGTCGGCCCGGCGCTGCGCGCGCAAGCGAAGGGCATCGGCGCATCCGTCGGGCTAGCGATGGCCTTGGCGACTGGAGCGGAGCTGGACCTGCCCCAGATCACCTCCCGAATGCCGACAACCGCAGATGGATCCGAGGTAGCCTATGCTGCCTACTCTGCTCGCTGCAAGCGATATGGGCCGAAGCTCATTGATTTGTTGTCTGAGTATGCACTGCGGCAGCAGGGCGGGGCCAAAGCTAGGCAATCCGGCTCCGAGGCGACTCAGGGTGCCGCATCTTAGGTGTTGCAGACATAGGATAATTTGTAGTCTGCTTTTGCTGTAAATATTTTGATGAACACAATTCTTGTGCCACGTAGTGGCCTTTATGTGCTGAATGAATTCACCTGAGTTGTGCTCTACCACTGTCTGAATGTTTGTGTCCTTTGCTTTTCTGTTGTTCTAGGTTCCTTCGGTCACCTGACATTGACGCCGCTGCAGTAGCTGCGTCCATCTTTGGATGATCCTTCGCAGCTCGCTTTTCTTCGAGACCGTGTTCGTAGTCTTGAGAGGGAGTTGCTTGGATTGCGTGGTCACGCCGACGTTTGGAAGTCTAAGGCGGATCGCGGTGCAGCCAGAGAGGAGTACTTGATGACGGAACTACTTCGGCTATCTGAGCAGCTTCCATGTAAGTTGTCCATTATTTCGAGCTGTAGCTCAGTTCTTCGGATGAGCCTGCTGGCCTTGCCTTTTATCTTGTGCGATTGTCGCAGGTGCTAACCTTGCTCCGAGGGAAGAGAAGGAGCGTGTCACTGTTCGGGTCAATTGCTTGACTCAACAGGACATGGAGGCTGGTGGCTTCTTCTGGATGGATCGCGACCGTGCCATGGCTCTGGCGACGGTGCATGATCGTGTGCACCAGGTTTCGCGGGTGCTTCGCCAAGTGCAGACGTCGCTTGCCTCGGTGTTGCACGTCATGTTTCCTTTAGATGCTGCGCCAACGAGCCTTGCGGGTCTTCTGTTGAAGTTTCGAAGCGTGAGCAATGTCAAGGAGTTGGTGCGGCAGCAGCTCGTCGCAGGAGTGAAGGCTGCTTTGTCTCTTGTGAGGCTGCACCGGCCTGATGTAGATTTGACTGTTGTGGCAACTGGGCCACCTCCTCGACCGGATGGTGATGAGTGGGACATGCGTCCACATTACGCAGCTGTAAGGCAGTATGCCGAACAGGTCGTAGATTTGTTTGAGCAGCGTGCGCAGGTTATTCTTTAGAATAGGTAGTACCTGTAAAAGAGATAAATGTAAAATTTGTATATTTCGACTGGGCATGTTGTGCCCTTTGTTGTAAAGATTTGTTTGTTGTAAGCACGCAGTGCTTTGTTTGTGTGCGTGTCCTTTTCGTTTGCCTGACGTTGTCAGCTACTCAGGTGTACACGCGTGATCCTCAGTCGATGAAATCGTGAGGTGGGGGGAGCCCCCGAGTGCGTTTGTAGCATAAAGTAAAGTTTGCAAAATAGCGAACTGAAGTTTGGGGCGAGACACTTAGCTTTATTTATATCGTAATGGAGGAAGTACATTGTTCGGCTGAATAGCCTTGGCTGGAAGCCTTATTGAAAGTAAAGGGGGTAGGTAGCTAGGGTATAATCGTCGCAAGTGCGAGATGTTCCATGGGTTGGAGTATGCGACTCCAGACTCCACGTGCTTGAGGCGGTAGGCGCCACCTGGGATGACTTCGGTGATGACGTAGGGTCCTTCCCATGGTGACTAGAATTTTGTCGGTCGCTCTTGCTTGAGTCGCAAGACGAGGTATCCTTCGACGAAGGACCTTGGGCGCAGCCGTGGTAGTTCTTGAGACTCTTTGGTACACCGCTGATCGAGCTGTTGCTATGTCTCTTGCTTCGTCGAGTCTGTCGACGGCGTCTTCGAGTGCAGCCGTGGATTCGCTTTATGTGACGACCGGGGCTGGTGGCGATTGCCGGCTGGTAGCACGGCTTCAGCTCCGTGCACCATGAAGAACGGTGTGTAGCCTGTGGAGCTGTTTGGCGTGGTCCGTAAGCTCCATAGGACGGATGGTAGCTCTTTTGTCCAGGCTCCGGCTTTCCGTTCGAGTGGACTTATGAGGCGCTTCTTGATGCCAGCGCCGATTAGGCTGTTGGCCTTTTCCACTTGCCCGTTCGTTTGCGGGTGCGCCACTGAGGCGTACGTGATGTTGATCCCAAGGCCTTCACAGAAGTCCTGGAATTCCTTGGAGATAAAGTTCGATCCATTGTCGGTGATGATGCTATGCGATGCCGAACACATGAACAATGGACTCGAAGAACTTGACGGCAGTTTTGCCCTTTTGGTTGGTGACGGGCATGGCCGCGATCCACTTGGTGAATTTGCCGACTGCGACCAGGAGGTAAACGTGTCCCCCTTTCGAGGACTTTGGCAGTTTGCCGATCATGTCGAGGCCCCATTGAGCAAAATGCCAAGCTATAGGTATGGGTCTGAGCTCTGACCCGGGTGCGTGTGGTTTGTCGGTGAACCGTTGGCATCCGTTGCATCTTCGGACGATGTCCTTTGCGTCGCTCATGGCCGTTGGCCAGTAGAATCCGGCTCGTAGAGCTTTGGCGACAAGGGAGCGGCTACCTGCGTGATGGCCGCAGATGCCCTCGTGGATGTCTTGGAGGATGTCTTTCCCGTCACCGATGGTGACGCACCTTTGTAGTACACCCGTAATACTGCGCTTGTACAGCTCGCCATTGATGGTGGTGAAGGATTTTGACCGACGAGATATGTGCCGGGCATCTGTCGGTTGTCAGGCAGTTCTCCGTTTAACAAGAACTGGAGGTCTGGTCGCGTCCAAGTTTCTTCGACTGCCATGACCTGCATTAGGTTGATCATGGCGACCTCTGTGTCCAGTTTCTCGGGTCCTTCATGTCCTTCGGGCAGCGTAGCCCCCGAGTGTTCTGCTTCTTCGGGTGATCCCTTGGGGAATTTACGTTTGATGGATGGCACGCAGATCTGTTCGAGGAACACACCCGGTGGCACCTTTGCGCAGGTGGAGCCGATGTTGGTGAGTCTGTCGGCTTCCTCGTTTCTTTCTCTTCCAACATGTCGAAGCTCGCAGCCGTCGAATTCTCCTTCAAGTGCGTTGTAGAGCGCGCGGTACGCGATCATGTTTTCGGCGTGTGCGTCGCACTCATTCATCGTCTGCTAGACGACGAGGTTGGAGTCACCGTAGATGACCAGGGGCGTTGCACCGCATATTTTTGCCATCCTCGTGCCGTGTATGAGGGCTTCGTATTTGGCCTCATTATTAGAAGCTCGGAATTTCATCCGAAGGACATACTTCATCTTGTCGCCTTGCAGGGAGGTTAGTATGACCCATGTTCCTGCTCCAGCTTCACGCTTGGAGCCGTCGAAGTGCATCGTCCATGACTGCGACATGTCTGGGATGTCTGGCAGCTGCAGCTCCATCCAATGTACCAGGAAGTCCGGAAGGACTTGAGATTTGATTGCGAGTCGCTTATCGTAGACGATGTCCAAGGGTGACAGTTCGATGCCCCACAGGGCCACGCGTCCTGTGGCCTCTGGATTATTCAGATGCTTTGTTAGGGTGCCTCGTTGACGACCATCACCGGTGCTCGGAAGTAATGGCTCACCGTCGAGCCGTCATGAACACGCCGTAGAAGCTTCGTAGTGAGGGTACCTCTGCTTTGTTGGTGTCAGTACCTCGCTGAGGTAGTAGATTGGGCGCTGGACCCCGTGGGTCTTGCCTTCTTCGGGTCGTTCGACCACTAGCACGGTGCTGACCACTTGGTGTGTGGCTGCTATGTACAGCAGCAGATGCTCACGCTCCTTTGGCGTGACCAAGACGGGCGAGGTGGAGAGGAGCCGCTTGAGGCTTTCGAATGCATCGTTGGCTTCTGGCGTCCACTCGAACTTGTCTGCCTTGCGCAGCAGCTGGTAGAATGGCAGGGCCTTCTCGCCCATGCGGCTGATGAATCTGCTTAGCGCCGCTATTCGACCTGCGAGCTGCTGGACGCCTTTGAGGTTTTTCGGCTTCTCCATCGCCATGATGGCTCTGATTTTCTTCGGGTTCGCCTCGATCCCTCGCTGAGAGATGAAGTACCCGAGCAGCTGACCCGATGGGACGCCGAAGGCGCACTTTTCGGGGTTTATCTTGATCCTGTAGCGATCGAGGTTGTCGAACGTCTCGTGGAGATCGTCGATAAGCGTTCTTGCCTCCTTGGTTTTTATCACTATGTCGTCAACATAGACTTGGACGTTGCGACCGATCTGGTCCATGAGGAAGGCCTGCATGCATCGCTGGTACGTAGCACCTGCGTTCTTTAGCCCGAAGGGCATTGTGTTGTAGCAGAATACTCCGAACGGTGTGATAAACGCCGTTTTCTCCTGATCTTCGACCTTGAGTCGAATCTGGTTATAGCCTGAGTAGGCGTCGAGGAAGGAGAGTTTCTCACAACCCGCAGTCGAATCGATGATCTGATCGATCCGAGGAAGGGGGAAGTGGTCCTTTGGGCAATGCTTGTTTAGTGACGTGAAATCCACGCACATCCGCAGGATGTCCGTGTCCTTCTTTGGGACCATGACTGTGTTTGCAAGCCACTCGCTTTCCTTGATTTCCCTGATGAAGTCTGCAGCGAGTAATCTGTTGATTTCCTTGCCGATAGCTTCGGCTCGTGGCTCGGACAGTCTCCGGATGGACTGCTTGACTGGCTTGGTGTCTGGAAAGACGTTGAGTGCGTGCTCGGCGAATTCCCTGGGAACTCCTGGCATGTCCGCAGGACACCAGGCGAAGATTTCCCAGCGCTCACGGAGGAATTCGACGAGCGCGCCTTCCTATGCGGAGCTGAGGTCGTTGGCGATCAGCGCTGTCTTGGAGGCATCCGTCGGGTAGATTTGCACCTTCTTTGTGTTGACCGTGGAGTCGAAAGACATGTCGGGTGCGTTTTGCCTTGTGACTGGGGGTGCCCCATTGTCCGTCACCTCACGGAGCCTTACGAGCTCTTCTTGCATGCCGAAAGACTGGGAGATTTTTTTGAAATCCCTGTCGCATTGGTCCGATCGAGTGAAGCTCCCGTGGACTGTGATGACGCCCTTTGGCCCTGGCATCTTGAGTAGAAGGTATGCGTAGTGTGGGACAGCCAGGAACCTTGCGAATGCTACACGCCCAAGTATGGCGTGGTATTGTGACGGCCAGTCCACCACTTCAAATTCGAGTCGCTCCTGCCGGAAGTTGTCCGGCTTCCCGAAGATGACGTCGAGCCCTATTTTGCCAAGGGGGAATATGCCCTTCCCTGGAACGATGTCGTGGAACATTGTGTCTGACTGTTCCAGGCTGCATTGCGGGATCCGCATTGCCGCTAGAGTGCTTGCGAACATTAGGTTGATGCCGCTGCCGCTGTCCATGAAGACGCGACTCATCTCAAAACCTCCGATCTGTGCTTCCAGCACCAGGGCAGCATGACCTGGGCGGGGGATCTAGCAAGGGTGATCCGCACGAGTTAATGTGATGCAGGACTCCGATCCGCTGAGGTACTCAGGGATGGAAGGTGGGGTTTCCACGGCTAGGTTGATTTGTCGGGTGATTTTCTTCTGCACCCTATTCATGGGGCGTCCCTTCTGGATCATCATTAGTGCTCCTTTCGGTAGGGGGTACCCGTTCCCAGCGTTGTTCTGTGCGGGTGCGACTGGTTGGTTCGGGCCTTCGATAGGCGGCGGTGGAGGAGCTCCATGCGCTATTTCACCTTGCGCAGGTGCGTTTCCGAACGCAGGGATTGGGGCTTCTTGCCTCATCTGCACCATGCTTTCGCTGAGTTTCTGGAACTCGCGGCAATCCTTGAGCATGTGGCTAGCTTTCTTTTTGCCATCCTGCTTGTCGATGTAGAAGTGGATGGTGCATGGACCCGAAAGTTTGTCGTATGCTGAGGGTCCGTTGTCGCGGTCGCGGCGTTGCCACGACTGTGCTGGGCGTCCACCGTCGCGGAAGTTTCCTCCGCTATTGCGGCTGTTGTCGTTGCGACGGTCGGCATAGCCGGCCGCGACCATGTCGGGTTTGTCGCGGTCGTCGTAGACGCGCGATCTCCTCTTGCTGCGGCGTTCCCGTCTTCGGCCGTAGTCGTCCTCTTCATCCGATTGTGCTCGGTGGATGCAATCTTTGCCGTCGGCCCACCTGTTGGCGATGTCCATGAGGTGGTCAAGTGTTTTGGGCTTGACGCACCCAAGTTCCTCCTTGAAATCGAGGCGTTTGACGCCGTCTCTGAAGGCGTCGATGTCCCTCTCTTCGGAGATGTGTGCTGCGGAGTTCTTGGTGGTAAACCAGCGTAATATGTACGAGCGAATAGATTCGCCCGTTCTCTGAGTGCAGGCTCGCAACTCTTCGATTGAGGCGGGCCTCTTGCTGGTGCCCTTGAAATTTCGGATGAAGCTGTAAGCTAGATCCTCCCGCCGGATGGACCCGATGATAGGTCTTGAGCGGACCAGCGCCGCCTGTCACCGCAGCTGAAGGCATTGCATGGCAGTTTCGTTGTTACCGCCGTGCAGCTTGACGGATGACAAATGGTCACTGAGCCAGGCTTTTGGATCTTGAGTGCCGTTGAACTTCGGAGTATCCGAAGGAAGCTTGAAATTGCGTGGCATCTGTGTTCGCCGAACAGATCTGCTGAAGCATCGAGCTCCACAGAGTTCTCCTTCGTCTTCGTCCATCTCGGATTCAGACGAGCATGCACGTTTGGCTTGTGCTTTGTCAATTTTGCGCTGTGTAAGCGCGTCTTTGGCGTCGTAGTCGCGTTTATGGCGACGCGAGCTTTTCTTCCTTCGAGGGAGGTCGTGTTCCTCTTCCTCTTCGGATGAAGGGGTGGGGCTCCGGTCGCGCCTGGCCGGAGCTTTCTTCTTCGGCTCCGTAGGAGCGTCTTCGTGGAGCGCGGCTCCGACAAGTCCGAGTCCGGTGAGTGCGTACTTATGCATGGCTCGTTTCGGGTCCCCCTCTGGAGGTTGGTGGGCCGCGAGATACACAGTGGCTGCCATGATCGCAGCTTGCGGTGTCTTCGGGATGATGTTGTCATCGGCATCCATCTCCATGAACGATGTGTGGAGAGTTCGGGTCACATCACGGCGCTCCTTGGGATCCATGTTCTCCACCCGAGAGCGGTGCTTGTTTCCCTGGTTTCCGTTTGTGCTAGAGCCGGGGGCCATGGAGGAGAGTGCAGCTCGTCGCGCGCTGGACTCAGAGGCTGCTTGCTTGCGTTTGTCAAGTATTTCCTGCATCTTGACTTGCGTCTTGTGCTCCTCGATGAGGAGGAAGTGGTATGCCATGAGTAGTTCACGTGAGGCGTCTGCAGGCAGGACTATGTCGCCTGCTACGGCGCGGCGTGCCTGGACCCATCCTTCTTTGCTAAGTTGGATGACGTGGTCGTTGTTTTCCTCGTCGGGTGGGGGGGACTGTCTTCTTCTGTTCCTGTTGTTTCCGCCGTTTCTGTCCTGCGGGTTGGGGTTCATGTTGGGCGGCGGGTTAGGCGTTTCCTGCTCCTGGATGACTGCGGCGCATTGGTAGCGCTTGTAGATTGGTCTGCTGCTGCCGCAGCTTTCAGATCCGGAACCGTAGGTCCCTGCATCTGATGGTGGATCGCACAGATCGGAGTTGCAGCAGCTGCTGTCATAGGACTCATCTGCTGATGATGTTGTGCGTAGCACGGGGTGTGGGGCCCATGAAGCGGGCCTGATTGATGGTAGGGGCACCCACTCAGGGAGGCGGAGGGTGCTAGTTTTCCCCACCTGGAAGCAGAAGCTCCCGAACAAGATTTCGAGTCCGTCGCCTACGGGCTCGAAGTCCTTCATGGTGGTCGGCGAGTGGGAGGTGAAGTCGAAAGCGCCGAAGAGGAGGTGACTCTCCGTCGCCGCAGAGTTGTAGATCGATCGGGTCGGGACCGTCACGATCACACAATCAGCAGCCCCGATTCCCATAGACAGCGCCAATTGACGAGGTTTGATCTCGTCAATGCCCATTGTTATGGACTTGGGTTTTGGAGAAGATGGGGATGATAGAGATCGTGGAACGGCTAACAGACAAGCAACCAGGGGACACAAGATTTACCCAGGTTCAGGCCCCCGGAGGGAAAACCCTACTCTTGTTTGTCTGCTCTTGATTACGGCGAAACCGAAAGATACAGGGGTGCGTAGATTCGATCTGGCGTGGAGGTGCGTATGCGAAAGTATGAGTCGAGAGATCTAGGTCGTGCCCTCCTGGCCTTTATATAGACTTAGGCAGGTCCCGGGCATAGTCCTAGTCGGTTACAAGTTCTAGGGTTTTACCCCTTTGAATTTCCTATCTACGCTAGTCTTGCTCTCCAAGGATCCGAAGGCATCATGGGCCTTGGCCACCCGAAAATCTTCATGGGCCAGTGTACATCTGCTGTGGGCCTTCCTTGGGCTGGACCAGGTATGCTGCGGTCACGTACCCGTAGGGTATAACCATGTCATCACCACTTTGTCACTTATGGCTCTACCCATGATAATTTGGTCTATAAAATGTTGTTTATTGACGGGGAAGAGAGAGAGAGATCCCTCTCCCTCAAACCACTTTCTTCAGTATTTCTTAGGGACCTTTGTCACGCTCCAAGGAGGAGATGGATGACAAGCCGCGCTCTCTTAGTTTCTATGGACACATTCAGGAGGAAGCACCCTCGTATGACCCTACTGTACACTACACTGGAGAGTCCTCGAGCTCGTACCAGGATGAGGGAGCCTCCTTGTCGTACTACGGAGGTGCATCTACTTGGGCACCATGGGATTGAGCCCCACTTAAGCCAAAAGCCTAAGCTTGGGGGGAGGTATACCGACATCACACTCATCTATATATCATGTTCGGTCGGTTCTTTGTATATCCATTGTTTCGATTTCTTTTTGGTTCTTGTTGCTTCTTTCTCAAAAACATAAAAATACCAAAAATATTTTTTTTGTTTCTCTTGGTTTGTTTCTTTGTTTATTTGCTTTGGTTTGCCTTAAAAGAAAAATCAAAAAAGATTTTGCTTTGCTTGGTTTGTTTTTACTTTGCTTGTTTTTGCTTTGTTGGCTTCTTTAAAAAATCAAAAACACCAAAAATATTTGTTTTTCTTCTTTGGTTTTGTGAGTTCTTTGAAGGGTTTAACCATCCTCAGTGGATTTTGGGTTGCATGTTATTATTCAAGTCACACAAGTGAAGGGCAATAATAAAGATTAAGACAACTCGAGGTGTGGTAAGAGGCTGGTAACGAACTCTATTTGTTTTTATTTTTGTACATATACTCATCATTGTGAGCATGCTTAGTCTGTTCATGGTAAGGAGTGTGTTACTGATGGATGCTTAGTAGTTCTTGCTTGTCTATGATTAGCTCCAGCTTGCTAATAGTTTGTAGCTTGTCATATGAATGTTTACTTGCATTGTTTTAATCATATTTTGGTATGATATTGTGGTATCCTCCTTTGGAAGTTTCATTTGAGTCGACTTGGAACATGCTCACACATGCATATGACTAAACAATAGTCAGTAAGCCTCGATAATTTATTTTACCTTAGAATTCTTGTATTACTTTCATGCCATAATTAGTCCTGTTTTGTTGCAAGCATGATTATGACAATTATTGCTCTCTCGTTTGTCGCTCTCTCTCTACTGCTAGCCTTCACTTGCACTGAGTATGATCTCTACCTGTGCTTCCAACTCTCCAAAACTTATATTGCCAACTGTGTCCACCATACCTACCTATTAGCATCATTTGCTATTTCAGTGCATATTCTATATGCCTTGTTTTCTTCCAAATAAAATGTTTGTCTGTTTTGAGAAAGTTAGTTAGTAAAGCTCTCACGAACTTGATGGCACACTTTATTCCTTGCACTTAATAATCTTGAACCATTGTGACCTGTCCATGAAAGTTATATGCTTGCAAATTATATGCTTGGAGTCAGCAGAACCGTGCTGCCACGGGGAACGCTTTCAACATTTTTTGGATATCTTATCCAGTTGATACTTTGCTCTTTTGTTTGCGGATGTTGACGGTGTGAAATAAAAGGGGAGCTTGTGAGTTCATGGAGTATATATATTGTGTTAGAGAAACGTCTGGGCCGCTAGCCTAAGTCATGCCTAATCATGGTGGAAACTTGCAGCACCACCATAATGAGCATTCTGTGAAGCAGCCTCAATAAAAGCTATGCACATAGTAAATAAAAAGATCGCTGAGATGCTCATTGTCTGCTTGTCTTGTCATTTTGATCACGGGATAGCTCATGTATCATGTGCAAGGGGTACCCCGTTGGCGGTTCTCTATGATATGCATGTATGTACAATGACAAGAACTTGCAGGTGACCAAAGTTGAGTAGCATGCAGAGCGGCCCTCGTACTCAAGGGACATTAGATTTCTAGTTTATGGTCTGTCAAGCATATAACTCAGATTGAACCTCACTTTCACCTTAACCACATGAAGATGCCTATGATATGGGCAATGAGAGCTCAAAGCTAATGAGTACCTTCCTTTCAGCATTAGGAAGCCTTTCAAACTTTTCAAAACCATTTTCACAACCTTGTTGAGTCACCACTTATTCTATGAGCACCTTCTTGAGAGCGTAGTTGTCATTCTTGTGTTTGTTCCAAAACTTGGCTAATTATGTCATGACTTTGATGCTTGTATATCTGATATCTTTACTTCTAGTCTTCACTTGAACTTCAGAGGTGCCTCAGCATTTATATTGTGCCTCTACAAACAAAGGCAAGCGAGATACCACTCTATTATACCTTACTATGAGCATTGCAATGTTGCTTATGTTTATGTTCCCTGCTACTTATTATTATTGAGTTGGTTTCTCTTCATAGCTTGCATTGATTATTGAGTAGACTTGGTTGCATGCTTCTTATTATGAATGGTTTAAGCATCTACTCCTGTGCTGAGAATATATACATCATATGAAGCAAATGTGTTCGTGAAAGTTCTTTTATCGCACTCAGTTTTCAACTGAATTACTTGACGACAAGCAATAAGCTAAGCTTGGGGGGAGTTGATACGTCCAAAACGTATCCACTTTCTCGAACACTTTTGCTATTGTTTCTCCTCTAAACTTGTGTTGATTTGGATACAACTAACACGGACTGACGCTGTTTTCAGCAGAATTACCTTGGTGTCTTGTTTTTATGCAGAAAATCAAGTATCAGGAAGAATCCCGAAAAATATGCCAAAAAATATATTTCACCAGAAGACCCACGGAGCCAGAAGACGAGACGGAGAAGGGGCCTGGGGGGCCCACACCCCTGCCAGGCGCGGGCTTAGCTCTGGTCGCGCCTAGGGGGTGCAGCCACCCCAGGCACCCCTTCGGCCTCCCTTTGTGCCTATAAGTTGCCTCTCGACCTAAAAACCGAGGGGGGTTTGATAGTTTTCCAGAAAAAGTTCCGCTCCGCCGCCGCCACCAGAAACAAAGATTCGGATCCAGAAACTCCGTTCTGGCACCCTGTCGGGACGGGAAATTTGGAGAGGATCATCGCCATCGTCATCAGCAACACATCTCCATCAACTATCGATGTTTCCCTCATCCATGAGTGAGTAATCTCCCGCTGTAGGATTGGGGATGGTAGGGATTGGATGAGTTCTATCATGTAATCGAATAAGATATGTTAGGAGATAGTGCCTAGTATCTCTATTAGTGCTATTTGACTTTGTTGCAACTTGTTGTGCTTAATGCTTATCACTAGAGTCTGAGTGTCATGATCTTAGATCTGAACTTATTATTGAATCATTATGATAGTATTATTTGTGATCTTATCTGCAAGTTGTTTACACGTATCATTGTCCAGATCCAAAGACCCCAAAGTGACAGAAATTGGGACAACCGGAGGGGATGGCTGTGGTGTGAGGATCACATGTATTCACGGAGTGTTAATGCTTTGCTCCGGTGCTCTATTAAAAGGAGCACCTTAATTGCCAGTAGTTCCCTAGAGGCCCTGCTGCCACGGGCTGGCTAGACAGAAGATGTTGTGCAATTTCTCATTGCGAGCACATATAACTATATTTGGAGCACATGCCTAGGATTATTTAGTACTTGGATGCTTGTTATTATTTATCTGCAATGCCCTAGATCTTGAAATTATATGTTTAAACTCGTCCATGCAACGCCCGTCCATCCATCCCTATGCCTACCGTACTCGAATCCCACTGTTTACTGTTACTGTTACTATTGCTCCTATTCTGCTATTGCTGTTGCTTTGCAGTTGCTACTATCAAATTGTTGGTACTGATAAACTTCTATGAGTAAGAACTATTTTCAGGTGCAGCTGAATTGACAACTCAGTTGTTAAGCCTTGCAAGTATTCTTTGGCTCCCCTTGTGTCGAATCAATAAACTGGGTAATACTACCCGCGAAGACTGTTGCGATCCCCTACATTTGTGGGTCATCAGATATAACCGACACCGCATGAGAAATGAGAGAGAGAAACCGGAAAGGTTTCAGGAAACACCCGATGTTGATCGGAGGGATCCAAAGTGAAATATATAATAATATATGTATTTTATATATTAATTGCTTGAATTAATATTAAAAAATATTTATTTATTTATTTTTGCACAGCCTATATCTATTGGGCCATTCCCCGGAGGGAAGGGCCCATTGGGCAAGGCGCCTAGGAGAGGAGGGGGGCCCATGCACCTGGCTCCTAGGTCCCTCCCCATGTGGGGACCACCTAGGGCCGGTGGCTGCCCTGGGGCAACGGCGGCGGCTGTGGGTGTCCCCACCCCTTCCCTAGGGTTTGCCCCTCCCACCTCCCTCCTATAAATAGAGGGGTTCCCCCCTCCCCTCTATGCACAACAAGTTCTCCTCTCTCTATATTCCCTAGAGCCCCTCTCTCCACCAAGATTGGATCTAGCTCTTGTGTGAATTTGTTCTCCACCTTCGCACTACCATCGTGTGAAGGATGGTCCGGCTTTCATCTTCCTCCGCTGCTCGGCTGGATCGGAGCCCGGGATACGTCACCTATACCGGACGTGTGTAGATCTTCGAGGCACACAACTTGGGGCGATACTCGTCTTCATCGCTATACGCCTACCTGCATAAAGCGTGCCACGGTCTTCAAGGGTATGAACACAGTCCCCCTCTCCATTACTTATGTGTACATAGAATAGATGATGATGATATATTCTATAAATACGATGATTCTAGTTGTCTTAGCTCGAAGGAAATGCGACCGAGAGATGGAAGACAACCAAAAAGGAAGGTTTAGTTCGGACAGACAGAAGTTCTGAAATTGAAACGGACATGGTGTCCTCATACCAAGTCGGAATTAAGCAAATAAGTACTTGTTGGAAAGATAATTTCGAGAGATTTCCAACGGGTACTCGCACGTCTCCAGTTGCATTACGAGCTGGGCGCAACGACCGAAACAAGTCGACGGTTGTTTCCTGTCAGTTTACAAATATAGTCCCTTTAAGTTAGGAAAGTAAGAGATATGTTTGGTTTTGACCCCAACTCTATGTTGTACGTCCAGCATCCTTTATATAGGCTTGTAAATCGTGATTTTTAGTTTAGACCATGTTAAAATAAACCCTAGATCCAGATTGTTTTGCTACGACAAACCTCTAAATTATTCTGCACTAATTCGTATCGATCTCGTGTGTTGCTACTATAATCTGAGTGTGATTAGTTATTCCATTGGGGATTAGCCAATTGCAAGTTTAAGTATGATCCATTGTTCATTAGGAATTAGTAGATCGCAATACCGCTTCGTGGTTAGCGGCTACGTGCACAAGTGTGTGGAGTTACGAATATCCAAAGAGCGGAGAGTTCTCGGATTCATACAAGTTATCTTCATCATCTACATTGCCATCTACTCCAGCTTACCGAGAAGATCGGACCACCCCTTATCAATATATCTTAGTTATCGTGTTCTTGTAGTAGGATTTTTTTGTTTACTGCTACGGGACCCTTCATTTAAGTGGTACTTATTTTCAGATATATTTACGCAAGTATCTTGTATGACCATTCAGTTCTAGAATAGGTGAAGCTTTTGATTCACTATTCTTTTCGTATCAATAAGACGAACGAATAAGGCGACTCTTTTGGTACTCCCTCCGACCCATATTAGTTGACTCCAATTTGGATGTATCTATCATAAAAATTTGTCTAGATACATCCAAATTGAAGTCAACTAATATGGGTCGGAGGGAGTATTAAATCTAGCGATATTATTTGTACCAACTAGAGGTAAATGTTTTTCCTAGCTCAAAGGCGATGAGTAGTAGATCTAGGGGTGCCTAGAAAGAAAACAAGTCTTCTCATGGTCATGGTTGGAACTTAATCGAACAAGCGAAGAATTTACAAAGTGTTCCGTCTTGTTTGTTTACTACCTCGTCTAAACCAAAGCAAAAGGGTCCAAGTGACAGAAGGTAATTATAACAATTGGTTTTCAACGATATATGCTCGCACATACTGCGTCCAATATTTTGGAACAGAGGTGTCATATTTTGAAGTTAGATAGACGTATTAGAATATGCTTTAATAAACATGACAGTAATTTCTGCACAACAATATCCTGCACCCCAAAGAGTCACAAAGTAAGTAGTATAACACAGTCCAATAGCAAACCGGCCCTTCATCTAATTCTCTTGTGCATGTATTGTTGTGATTATATACTCTCTTTATTTAAAAATATAAGATGTTTTAGATTTGTAAACTAAACGTATCTAAACATCTTTTAGTGTATGTTTATTTGAACCTATACACTAAAATGTGTCTAGATACATTAGCTTCACTAACCTAAAATATTTTATATTTCTAAATGGAGGGAGTATTTTTCAATCTAACTTATTTGGATTTTGAGGCACCCTGTCTCACTCCTGGACCACTGGCAATGTACGAATCAATAGATTTGATAGTGGTAGAATATATGTTAAGGAAACACTCGCACACAATAGCGCTGAAGTGGTATTATAGGAGTATTAATTACTCCGTGCGAAAGAATTGATAGTACTTCTTCTGTTCAGAAATAACTGACTTGAGTTTGTCTAAATATAAATATGTTTTAATGTATATATATAGTATTTAAATCTAGACAAACATCAGTCAGTATTTCTGGACAAGTAGTAGCTTATTTGGATTCGGTGGCACTGGACCGAATCCTGGACCACTGGCAATGTACGAATCAATAGATTTGATAGTGGTAGAATATATGTTAAGGAAACACTCGCACACAATAGCGCTGAAGTGGTATTATAGGAGTATTAATTACTCCGTGCGAAAGAATTGATAGTACTTCTTCCGTTCAGAAATAACTGACTTGAGTTTGTCTAAATTTAAATATGTTTTAATGTATATATATAGTATTTAAATCTAGACAAACATCAGTCAGTATTTCTGGACAAGTAGTAGCTTATTTGGATTCGGTGGCACCCTGTGTCACTGGCCGCCTATGAATTAATAGCTTGATCCTGGTAGACCTTATATTAAGAGAACAACGACGCTGAAGTAGCATCGATCTTTATTACTCGGCGTAGTCGCAGAAGCCATTGTTGCACTTGTTATTGCACTGGTTGGAGCAGCTGCCGCAGTTCTTCTTGTCGGAGAGCAGATCCATGCAGTGACCGCCACAGCACGTCCGGCCGTGCTTGCACGCCTTGTTGCAGCCGCCGCAGTGTCCGTCGTTGGCGACGGTGTCCACGCACTGACCGCTGCAGCACGTCGGTCTGATGCTCCCCGGCGCGAGGCATGCTTCTGCCGACTTCTCCGAGCAGTCGTACGTCGGCAGAAGCAGGAAACGGCTCCTCCTTGCCGGGAGCGCTAGGCTGGCGCTCACCGCGGTGGCGGCGGCCAGCACCGTGAAGAAAAGGAGAGCGGCGTTCGCCATTGTGCAGAGAGGAAGTAATGGAGGTGTTTGCTGGCTTATTGGCTCGTGGCTCGGTTAAGAAGCTTAGCTCGATCGAGGATGTGTTTGTGTGGAGGGAATGTTTCTGAAGCTTGGTGCTATATATAGGAGAGAACACGGGAAGGAAGTCAGCGGGATTAGCTCTACTCTCTTCAGGTTGACTTTTGATGGAGAGAAGACTTCAAGACGACGCGAAGAACACACTTTTGTTGGACACAAGTAAGCTAGGTTTTCAGGTATAGTGTATGTGTGGAATATAGAGTTCAACAATATCAGTTGCAGGTTGATTAATCAACAAGAGTAAATTCGTAGCAATGTTCAGAAGTGAGAATGGCTGCAAGAGTGACGTAACTTTAAGGCAAAGGGAATAACACCCCCCACATAACCATGATTTTGGCGTAATTAGTGCACAAGATTCAGTGAACCAAATTATATATTGTTGTCTTCGCATGATAGATGTGTGCTGCGCCACCAGACGCTAATTAATTAATGGCATGAAGCATGAACCTCCAATCGTGGCTGCGAGTGAAATGCACAAGGCGATGCCTTCCATTCTACACCCTCATATCACGCAGGAGAGTAGCACGTCTTAGAGTTTGAAGCACGCTCATATCTATCAATCCATCGTACTTAGCCAGGATTAAAAAGACGGACTATTGAAGAGGTACAAATTGTAAGGTCGGTCATTCCTCCATTGTCTTCTTTACTTAGTTTTATCTGAACTTTAGGTGTTTACTCCATGTAATTCGACTGTACCGAGTGTCCTCAAAGGACTCAATAAAAAATCATACACCCAGTCAAAAAGAAACTTTTTTCACAGGACATTCAGGGGAAAAAGCGCACACGTCCACCAACAACGAAATAAACGGTACCTACTAATCAGCGATATACGCTTTTTTTTTTGAACTAAAATGGGTTCCCGAAAGACTCCGAAGCTGCCATTACTCATCAGTCGGTGGGTACAATATGCAGACAAGCCCCCTTACAAGACGAAAATTGCAGAGAAGACCTGCGAATAAGCAAGGAGGACCCAAAAAGAAAACTAGAAAAGCAATCAGGTCCTTCACTCCCTCACCATCGCCGAGATCTCGTCGCCAGCCATCTTGAACCAGCCAGGGACGAACCACTTGGCCGGAGGAAGACGGGGAAGCCCGGAGCAGAGCTCCCAGTTGGCCTCCATCCTAGAGGTTGGATGCGCTCTATCGATGCGCGACTTGAGCCCTTCCTAGGTGAAGATGCCGGTGGCCACGGAGGCCACCGCGCTGGTTGATCGTTGAGGCAGCAGAGCAGCTAGGTCGACAGCGGCTTCGCGGCTTTACTTTTCTCCCCCTCGTCTCCTTGGCTGGCTAGGTTGATGAGAAAGCCCTCGAAGTCATGGAGACGCAGCCGTCGATGCTTATGATGGGCTCCTGATGGGGATATGCCTATCGGGGTATTGCCCAGCAGGACGTTTCCCATTGGCCCAAGCTGACAGCGAGTGGGCCTGTAGGACGACGACTGGATCGAGACTTAGCGAGGACTCAGGCGACTGGAAGATGGAGGCCCAAAAGCGTAGCTAGGCCCAGTCGGACTAGGTCAAAGACCCTCCGAATCCTTAACCAATTCGGTTGTAGATCTGTAAACCCTAGCGAGGTGAGCCTATATAAACCTCCCTAGGGTACGCATAGAGGACACGGTCCATCATCCACCCCAGCGACTCGCCGCCTAGTCGTCGAGCTCGCCCTTATACTCTCTCCATAATACAATCTAGCAGGAGTAGGTCTTTACCCTCCGGGGGGCCGAACCTGGGTAAACCCTTGTGTCTCCACCCTCATCTCGCACCGCAGATGGCTGGCCGCCCTTGCCTCATGTTCTACTACCCGCTGCCAATTGCAGCATCTGCCGTGGCCATTTCCACGACAGTGGCGGTCACCGCCTTCCATGCCTTCCTCGCGTTAACACCGACGAATTAGATTTTACGTTATAACAATTGGTTTTCAACGATATAAAGTAAACATAGCAGATAGACAGATATTGTGCCCAATATTTTGCAACGCAGGTGTCATATTTTGAAGTTAGATAGACAGATTAGAATCTGCTCTAATAAACATAATAGTAGTTTCTGCACAAACCCAAAAAGTCATAAAGTAAGTATAACACAGTCCACGGTTCTTCAACTAATTCTCTTGTGCAGGTATTGTTCTGATTATATATATCTTTCAGCCTAATTCATTTGGATTCAATCAATAGATTGATAGTGATAGAATATATATGTTAAGAGAATGCTCAGCACACAATGGCGCTGAAATGGTATTGTATGAGTACTATCAGTTATTCCGCGTAGTCGCAGAATCCATTGTTGCACTGGTTGGAGCAGCTGCCGCAGTTCTTCTTGTCGGAGAGCAGATCCACGCACTGACCGCCACAGCACGTCCGGCCGTGCTTGCACGCCTTGTTGCAGCGGCCGCAGTGCTCGTCGTTAGCGACGGTGTCCACGCACTGACCGCCGCAGCACGTTGGCCCGAGGCTCCCCGGCGCGAGGCATGCTTCTGCTGACTTCTTCGAGCAGTCGTACGTCGGTAGAGGCGGGTAGGCAGTGCCACTAACAAGCAGGAAACGGCTCCTCCTCGCCGGGGGTGCTACGCTGGCGCTGACGGCGGTGGCGGTGACCAGCACCGTGAAGAAAAGGAGCAAAGAAGAAGTAATGGAAGTGTTTGGCTTATTGACTCGTGGCTGGGTTAAGGAGCTTGATCGAGGATGTGTTTGTGTGGAGGGAATGTTTCTAAAGCTTGGTGCTATATATATAGGAGAGAACATGGGAAGGAAGCCAGCAGGGTTAGCTCTACTCTCGTCAGGTTGACTTTTGATTTTCTTTTTCCAAAAAGAGGTGGACTTTTGATGGGAGTCACGGAGAGAAGACTTCAAGACGACGCGAAGAACGCACTTTTTTTCAGGCACAGGTAAGCTAAGGTTTTCAGGTGGAATGTAAGAGTTCAGCAATATGAATTGCGGGTTGATCGATCAACAAGAGTAAATCTGTAGCAATGTTCAGAAGTGAGAATGGCTGCAACACAGACCCGTAACTTCAAGGCACAGGGAATAGCGCCCCATATAACCAGGATTTTGGCGTAATTAGTGCAAAGGATTCAGTGAACCAAATTATAGTATGGCTGTCTTCGCATTCTAGTTGGCAGAGGCGGGCGGATTTTACCTTTTGAAACATGATTATAGTATGGCTGTCTTCGCATGATAGACATATGCTGCGCCACCAGAAGCTAATAAATTAATGGCATGAAGCATGAACGTGGCTGTGTGAAATGCACAGGGCGGTGCCTTCCATTCTACACCCTCCATATCACGCAGGAGAGGAGCAGATGTTAGAGTTTGAAGCACGGTCGTATCTATCAGTTCACCGTACTTAGCCGGGATTCAAAAGACAGACTATTAAAGAGGCATAAATTGCGAGGTCGGTCATTCCTCCATTGTCTTCTTTACTTAGTTTTATTATCTGAATTTCAGGTGTTAATTCGACTTTACCAAGTGTCATCGAAAGGACTCAACAAGGAACTTTTTTTTTCACATGACACTTGGTAAAAAAAAAGTGCACATGTATCCATTCTAATCGCGTTCGACAATAATCGGTTGATGAAATTTATTTCATCGAGTGTACATATTGATGAATCCAGCAGTAACATGCACTGTGCAGCTAATAATGTACTAGCCTAACAGAAGTATGTGCTTATATTTCAAACAGCCAGCTACAAAAATAAACAATCCAGGGTAAATTTGCTTCAGCATAAGTTTGCTATTTTAAGTTTGATGCAGATCTACTACTTCCTCAGATGTTGTTACAACCAATATAAAAGTGTATTGGTTGATAACATCTTATATTATGGGACAGAGGAAGTAGCAAACAAGCACAACTAGAGAATGTGCAATCTGAACGCTGTCTATACTGACAAACTGACAATCTGTTTTCCAACAAATCAGTACGTTATTCAAACAAGTCAAAACCTTGGGGGTCAGAACTACTATCAAGAAAATGAAAGTCCAGCTACCATTGTAAAGGCACTGAAAAATTGATAGTGATATATCCTAACAAAATGCAGAGAACAGACCTCAAATAAGAACAGAGCCATCTCTTGTGGTCATTATAGCACAAGATAAAGGTCTTGTGTTTCAGATAAAGCTCGGTGAAAAATGATAACGATTTATGATCATAAGAAAATGAAAAGGCTTTGTTTTAAAGAACTAAATATATTTAAGTTATGTAGTATCTCTTTGATAAAAATAACATAAGATATCATTCAGTTGGATACCCAATACAACAGAGTTATTGCATTTTACTATAATCACGTTTCAAATCAAAAGGTAAAATAGTTGTTACCTGCTTCTTGGAGAAGTTATAGTTTTCATCATAAATCATCAAATCAATAGGTCATTCGGAGAACAAATGGATATCACACTGATCATTTGATCAAACAATTCTGGAGTTGCCAGTTAGAAGAGCCATTATCTACAGCTTGCTGAACAAAAAGAATAACTAACACCGACTTGCTTTGAAGTTTATATAAAACACTTACATAATAAGTAAGGATGCACATGTAATCACTAAGACTGAACAAAAATGAATGTGATGTTTCTAATGCTCTTAATAACATTTTACCATTGGGTATGATGCTTTTAATACATCGGAAAAAAAAACTATGCATAGATAACAGTGTCATTCCAGAAGTGTCAGAGGTGCATCGTGTCTGAATGGAAAATACAATGGTAAGAATCTTCCACTATTCCCACTGTGATATGATCTCCGATTACAATCCATCGTTTGATACTACATGGCATGGCTTGCACCTTGATGTGAATTGAAAGATATATAGCAATCAATGAAATGAATGAATTACTGAAAGGTCAGTAGCTATGTCGGGCATGCAAACTCCATGCTAAGAGCTAACAACTATTGCAGGTGAGTCAACCTTCCACAATCTTGACCGGATGCTACTTCCTAGAAGCAGCTTTTATCCGTGATATAAGGCTTTCCCCAGCATCACCCAAGCCATCCAATCCCACAAGTTTTGTCCCAAAATCTCGGTACAGTGTACTCAACCGCTGCTCATCATCTTCCATTGCAGCTAGCTCAGCTACATTCTTTCGCATTATTAAGCCATAGAGGAAAAGTGAGCCAGAGCCCAATTTTCTGGCACCAATTCCAACACGCAGTAATGAAGTTGAATCAGGCTCAGATGTAGAAGGGTCATGGAGAACTGAGAAGCCACCGAAAGCAACATCAGGGATATGGAAGAGATCATCCAGATCAATGTTGTCATCTCTAACTATAACTTTGACTTCATTATTAACATGTATTTTCTCAGATGACTGAACACTTTTTGCTCTCTTCCTAGCAGCTCTTACAATATTGGCAGCCTCTCTGTATCCACTAAGCAAAGCTCCATGCATCGTTGCAGGGTATCGCCTATTTGTTGCCTCCCCGGCGAAGAAGACTCTATCACCAACATTCTCAGCCAAAATATCATAATCGTCACCAGAAGACCCAATAGCCACATAGGAATATGATCCATATGTAAACCTGTCAGTGCCCCAGCGAGTGCATATTGCTTGCAGTGGGTTTGGCACCTCGATCCCCTTGGGTGAAAAGATTTTTCTAAGTGTGTCCAAAACCTTCTCAACATTTTCCATTGGTGACCTCTTCTCAAAATTGATAGCAGATTCCCCAGCAACAAGTGCAACAAGCAGTGGTCCTCCTGAGACTGAAGAATAGCTATAGAACAGGAAGAATTCACCACGTTGACCAGAGTCCTCCGTCAAATGCCCAAATGTATCAACCCTGCCATCCCAGAAGTCAAAGGGGAATAACATGACAACCTTATTAAGAAGCCCAAAACCCAATCTTCGAATGGCCTCACGCTTCTGAGTTGGCAGCTCAGGCACAAAATCAATGTCCCCCTTCTTAAGTACACCAAGGGGAACAGTGCAGAGCACCATATCACCACGGAATGTCTGCTTATCAGTGTAGACCATCACGCCATCACACCCATACTGTATCCTTCGCACATTCTGTCCATAGAATATCGGGACGCCATCCGCAAGTGCCCGGACAAACTGGGAATTCCCACCAGGAATAAAGCAGTGATCACCACCCATTTCGTATGGATCATCCTGGTCCCAGAAGGCCATGGAGAGATCAGCAAGAGGAGCAGCATTGGCATACTCCAGGTTCGCCAGATGCCAATCAAGAAGCATCCGTTCCTGTGGCTCAGCGGCGACACCATGCGCCGCTCGGAATGCCTCAAGTGCCATGCCAAGTGACATATCCACACCATGTGGAACACTATCTGCGACAACCTGCCGCAGCTGGCACACCTTGTCAAGAAGCTGGTTAAAGGAAGCTTCAACACGAGAATCCATATCAGAGTCGACAGGGCGGCCATCCGGAAGATACAGCGGGCACTTGTCCCGCACCTTGTGAAGTGGGAAGCCAAGCTGCCGTGCTATGACACCGAGGGGGTTCCCATTGATACCTGTGAGCACACTGCCTCCAAGATCAGCAGCGGCAACCATGTCAGGATGGTCTGCAGCAGAGGAGCGCATTGTCTTTGTAAACACGCGGCCACCTGGTCTGTGTCGACCTTCAACAATGGCGACCTTGAAGCCAAGGGACATAAGGTGGCGTGCAGCAGCTAGGCCAGCAAATCCAGCACCGACTATGAGGACGGAAGGGGCAGGAAGGGACGGAGGAGGGCGTGGGGGGAGGGACACTATGGAGGGGGCAAGACCAAAATTGATGTACGCATGGTCAGACAGGAAGGAGTGCGCAGCGGCGACGAGGGGCGCATGCTCGGCACGAATAGATGCGAGCGCGGCGTTGGATGGGACGTGGGCGAGGGGATTAGAGCGCCAGAGCGCGAGAATATGGTTGCGCACGACGAGGTAGTTGGCCTGATCGGCGCCACCGATGCGTGGGAGGACGGCGGCGGCGACCTCGTCCTCGGAGAGAGTGTCCGCGGGGAAACCCGCCGCGAGGGCGATGAGGGCCTCGGAATCAAGCTCCCGCGCTAGGCGGAGGGAGGAGTTGGTCGGCGGGCGCCCACGGCGGCGCGGGATGCCGGCGAGATGCGCCGCGGCCGCCGCGGACGAGGAAGATGCGCGGAGGACGCGGACGCCCTCCGTGGGGACCATGTCGAGGAACTGCTTCTTGCGGCGGCGGCGCTTCCGCGCGACGGTGGAGTCGTCCACGGCCGCGGTGGCGGAGGGGGCCGACGGGGTCGGGGAGGACGTGGGCGCGTCGTCCTCCATGGGCTCCGCGGCGCCGCCTCCCGCCGCTTCGTCGTCCATGGGTTCCGCGGCCGCCGAGGCGTCTCCCTCTGCTGATTCGTCCTCCATGGGCTCCGCGGCGGCCGCCGCCGCCGCTTGGTCTTCGTCTTGGTTCATTGGGATGGGGGGCGGCTGATCTGCGTCTTCGGGGACGTCGGCCTGTGGCAGGGGCGGCGGTAGCGCCTCGTTGCCTTCCTCCATGGGGTCTCAGGGTGGGGATGCGGCGAGCTCGGCGGGTGGGAGCGGAAGAGGATTTGGGAAATTCCGAGGGTTCAAGGGTTGGTTTAGGGCCGGAACTGTGCAGCGCGAAGCCTGGTGGTGGTGGACGAGTCGAGAGGGGAACAGGTCTGGCTGGCCCAGTCGACCGATATCTGTATCGTACAGTAGAGAATCTATTCTCGTAGATCCTTACTACGGTACAGTGTATATTTAACAAATTCTGGAAAATTAATACTCCCTTCATCCCAAATATTTAAATTTTAACAAATCTGAAATATCTATTTTAAAACGAAGGTAGTATGTAGTATATATATTCCTCTAATATTTAAGGTATTTTCGTGGTTAATGTTTAAGGCTAGCGTTCTGACTAAAAAAAATTTAGTGCATAGGGATGGACGGATAGATGATGAAAAATGTCGTTTCTATTCTTGCAATGAATCTACAGACCATCTGATTTTTCATTGTGGGATTGCTAGGTATATTTCCAATGTGATAGCTTGTGCTATAAATTGCAACATTGTACCTGGAAAAGTAGATGAAATATTTAACTGGGTGTTATCTTTGGAGGGTAATTGGATTAGGCATTCCGGTGTTTGGGCTGCTTTGTAGGGATTTGAAAATTCGAAACAAAGATTTGCTTAGAGAATATCTAATCGTTGTTGGCGGTAGCATCTAACAATGGATTCCAGGAGCTGGAAGGTTAGTGTTGATCTGAATATTTGTCAAAAGTGAGTTGAGTTGCGTGATATAAGTGACAATACTTAAGTGGGTAGCGGTATTTACATTGGATTACATGGTTGATAGTATTGTTCTGGATCATATTTACGCTGGACTAGGCCAGGCGTCACCATCACATCTCTTTACGAAACAAGTCTAGGCAGGACCGATACATCTTCCTACTGGATTAAGCTAGACTTTGTCAATATTGCTTCCTATTGGATTACACATTGGCTAAAGATATTAGTAATCTACGCTGCTGCAATCATGCGTATGCAACATGATGTTGAGGTGGGTGGCGTGTGATGACTGCAAGTACACAGATTAATTGTAGCTAGTTTTAAAATAAAAGTATCGAACCCACAGAGAGCTAGTTGGTTAGGGTCTTTATGCCCCTCGTCACTAGCTACCAAAGGATACTTGTAAGCTATCTTTGATTTCAAGTAAAGGGTGTTTAATAGGTTTTTGGGTTGAATGCAATACAGTTTGGTCATATCTTATGTAGTACTAGCTTGTGTGCTATCTGGTACTTGTATTATCCAAGTCGTGCATTTGATGAACTACATGTGTATATTTGAGTGCCAGTAACGATTAGTTTGTGATCTTCTAGTCCTATGGTACTGTAATTTGTTGATATAGAGTTTGGTTCTTGTAAATCTGTTCTTTATTGTGTTTCTAGTTTTCTATGTTATTGTTAGAAGATATGCTTAATTCTGACTCTATGGCTATCATTTTCTCTCTTATACAGGAGTTCAAGGCTGAAGTTGGGAGAAAAGAAGATTTTATTACATACTCAGCAAAGTATAGAGTAGACAGTCCTGTTTTTAGCTAGTTATTATACATGATCTTGGATGGTCTAAACTATGAATGATTGTAATATACTGCATTGCCCCAACTGTTTTACATTCCAGGTTATGTAATATGGCTTGATTGAAATATTTATTATAATTTTTTATGTCATTTGCGAAAATTTATTTGATTTGGAATTTATTTGATTTGGGTTCTTGACTGCTCGGTCGTAAGAAATAATCTGAAAGATATTTGGACTCGTAGGAAATGACCCAAATAATGTTTGGGATTTAAAATGGTCGTGGCCAAAACAATATTAGATTCCAACAATGAACAATTCAAAAAAAAATACATAATAAACTCATTGTAGAAAAGGCCATAGCCTAGAAATAAAAAAGCCCATATGATGGGCTCGATCCATGTAGCTAAACGGAATTGATCAGAATTTTTTTCTGAATTAGTGGACTTGGCCCACAAATGACTGAACTGGACTGGGCTGAATTCACATTACGACGATTTCATTTCGTCACAATTTTGCCACGTAGGTTTGGCCACGTAGGATCCGAGATAGCCTGGCTAGATGGCCCATGACGATATTGGATCGTCATAGACGTTATGACGATCCAATATCGTCATAGATGGTTATGACGATTTTACCAACAACGTTATTATAGTTCATTTGCGACGTCCAGCTTTTGACGATCTCAAAATCGTCATAGAATCGTCATAAATGGACTATTATGACGATTCTGTGACGAAAATAGAGGGTCATATATAGACAGATTCCTTGTAGTGTCGGGTTAACCCTTTTATCTTTATTCATTTCAGCAACTGTTGAGCCAACATTGTGGAGCTTCACAAGACACTCTTGGATTCCGAAGGTATTCCCTTTTATCTATGATTTTATCTCTATATCGCTTGAGCCCATTTCTCTATGGTTTTATATCTCGTCGTAGACGAGAAATCCATGTCCGCAGAAAAACTTCAAGGGAGTGTGCCTATGCCGGAACTAACAATTCACTTTCTGGAACAAGCAGGGAACACCAACTCGAGCTCCAGAAGGAGCAAGAGGATATATCTCGGCTTAATAAGCAGATTGCCGATATGCAGAGTAAGCATGAAGCTAAGATAGAAGGTGTTCACCAGGAGTTTGTAGAGGAAAAAGGTCAGCTGCAGGGCAAAGTCAAGAAGAGTGGGGAGCTGCTCTAGACCGCCGAGTCTCTATTGGCTTCAACTCAACAAGACCAGGAAGTGCTTTAGAAGAAGTTCAGGACTTGGCAGTCAGAGCTTGGCCGAATCAATGCCTAACTCGGTAGTGAGTTCTTGCTTTTATTTTGTTTTCTAAAATTCCTTCGTATCTTAGTCATTTTTTGACATTTCCTTGTTTTCTACAGAGACCTTTCCTAAAGCCACAATGTTTGCCATCAAAGCCATTAAGAAGGCTAGGCGTGAAGCGGGTGAGTCTACCTCCTTAATCGTTGAGTATACTATTGACGAACATCTGATCGTCCTATCAGCTCGAACCAAGATTATGAAGTCCTACGGGGTGGACAAGACCGGCATTCGCATTTTCAAAACATTGTGGCCCAAGGAGAAAACCCCAAAGACAATCCTAAAGCTGCACTAAAATCTATGCTTTTTGAGGAGAGACTCGACCAATGGCGTGAGTCAGCTGGCCAAGTTGCCACTGCTACGGCTCTCTCCTTTGTGCTCTCCTAGTACAAGACTATCAATCTTGACGTCTTGCAGAACACGTGGGGGGTGCCAAATGGACCAATGACCCGGAGCTCATTCATCAGCGCCAAGACAAAGCTTATGCTTTCGTGCAATATGCTGATGTGCACACTTGGTGTGATGGCCCAAGTTTCCTGGACTTTGTGGAGGTCGTTGAGGGGGATCTCTACGAGGAAGAAGAAGATATGGGTGATGAAGATGCTGAGACAGATGCCCCTGCAACTACTGATGTGCCTATCCCGACTATCGACACTCCTACTCTGGGATCTGGCCCTGTCAACTCATCTTCTGGTCATTCAGCCTCTTAGGCCAAAAACTTTTAAATTTGTTAAATCCCCGGTATGCCAGGTGCAGATGTAATATATACTTTGATCCTTTTGGTGGTTTGTTGCACAATGTTAAACTTTAAATTTTAGGCTTAATGTCGAATCACTTTGGGGCAATTTCATAACTTTGGATCTTGTCTACCTTTTTTGGCATTCGACGTATGAGTCTCCAGGTCATAAAAATTAAGTTAACAATACTCGAAACTTTAAGATTTGACATAAAGTCATCCGACATAAAAGCCAACATATCCTGCTAGCAGTTGGTCAAAAAAAATGTCGTCTCACTCGTTTTTCCTTTCCTTATTTGTTTTTCATGTTTATTTACCTCTTTCCTTTTGCTCATGCTTTCCATGAAGCCGGGTTTTGGACAGTAGCTAATTTGAAGAGTGGACCCTTGGTGTTTATAAATTACTAATATGAGATAAGAATAGGAGAGAAAAGCCATCCGACATAAAAAATGAAATACTGAATGTAAAAATAGACAAAATTTCGATGATGGAGTCCCTGAGTCAGTTTTTGGTTTATGACATTTTCATTCATAGCACATAGCCGACATACATGTCCGACATATGACAGTTTAGAGATACATACATTGTTCCGCTAGGTATAGAAAGGGAAAAGCAATGCAGGGCCCGACAGAAAGGGCGCGGGCGGCAGAGCTCGGGTAGGGGCGGGCCAACAATGGCTCACGGCACAGTAGGGGCGAGGGACGCGGGTCTCCACAGGCGTAGAGGTCGACAGGAAGGGCGACGCAGGTGTAGGAGGTGCTCGAGGAGTAGGACCAACGGCGCCGGTGGTGTCCTCTGGTGGAGGGGCGTCCCAAACATGCGCGGCTGCAGGCTGCGGGTAGAGGCGACGGCAGGGCGACAAGGTCGATGGCCAGAGGAAAGGGAGGAAGGCTGCCGACAGAGAGAAGGCTGAGGCGGGGTGATCTCGATCGACGACAATGTGGGTAAAGGGCAGCCAGGGCTTGATGCGGGAGAGGCCAGGGTGTGCAGGTGGCGGCGATGTGGGGCGAGAGGCGCTGCACGTGATGCATAGAGAGAGCAGTGGGATCAGGAGGGAGACGCAATGAAGGTGAGGAGAATTGGGGGCGTACGTGAGAGGGAGCGAGAGAGCTGGGGACGAGTTCGGGGCCAAGGGAGCGACGCCTTGCATGCATGACGCGCGGGTTCACAGGGTGGGTCGCGAGCAGGAGCGGGGCAGGGATCGAGGATTAGGTGGTGGTTTGAGGCGGGAAGGAAGCATGCGTTGCGAGACGGGTTGGGTGGTTGCTCGTCGCATGCTGTGTGTGTGTGTCGTGTTGGGTCTAGTTAGGTGGGGTGGTGTGGTGCATGAGTGAGGGGGTGGCGGCGACAGGCGGGGTGAGGGATTTAGGTAGAGGCTATGGTTAGGTTTAGAGATAGGGCTATGGTTTGGTCTAGATTTAGATCTAGGGTTAGGATTAGCCGGGATGGTAGGTTGCTTCCACCTGGATCCTTTGGGCCTAGCCAGTGGTGGCCTCCCTCGAACAAAAATAGTTTATATTTTTATTTAGTTTTTAAGAATTCCTTTGTAAATAGTTTTAGGAAAATAAACGATCCATCCGGACCGACGGTTTTGATTTGAATTGAAGAAGGGCATATCTAGAAACAAAGGTAGGTTTTTAGAAAATAGTTTTTAGTTTAAATATGCATGATGACATGACGATGCTCAAATGCAAGATGGCATGATGACATGAGCAAGGTCATGAGATGCTAAAAAACACGATTTTCTAGTAGTGGTTTTACCCGGGGTGCTACAATATGCGTGAGGGTATCAATGATACATATATTTCCCTGATTCCAAAGGTAAATAACCCTGTTAACCAAGGAGTTTGGTCCAATAAGTCTTTGTAATGTTCTATACAAGATAATTTCTAAATGTTTGGTTAATCAGCTGAGCCCTATTCTTGGTGACGTAATATTAGAGAACCAGAGCGCTTTTGCTCCTCGTCACCTCATCACTGATAATGCCTTGTTGGCATTTGAGTGCCTACACTACTTGAGGCATGGTGCCAGTTCAACCTATCCCTATTTTGCTTACAAGTTGGACTTGTCGAAAGCTTATGATCGCCTTGACTGGGTTTTTCTAGACAAGGTGATGCGTAAGATGGGCTTCTCCCACTGATGGATACAATGGATAATGGTGTGTGTGACTGATAACCCCCAAGAGGAGGGAATCACTATAGTACAATTAGATAAGTATCAGAGTGTCAAACCCACGAGGAGCTGAAGATAAACTATCTATTCTCTAAAGGCCTATAGCCCACTTAGATGGCTCTTCGTGCAAATCTAGGAACTAGAGTGTGTATGGTTGTTTTTACTACTAACTAGAAAATGGTGAAGTGTTGGAAGTAAATACTATAGGTGAACTAGTGCAAATAAAGTGGAACTAGTGAAGTAGGAGCGGGTTCATCAAGGCAGCAAGTGTTTAGGCAAATTTTGTTTTATCTATTTGGTTATCACAATTAATGATGATGCAGCCCGTCCTACAGACGCTTCTACATCCCCGCCTAATAGTCCCCCAAGTGGACCAATGACCCGCGCTCGAGCCAAGCTCCTACAAACTATGGTTAACTCGTTCCTCTCCTCGTGTGATTTCGATACACCCTTGGATGCTTTCTACTTCATACCCATACTTTGTGCATCCTCAGCTATGAACCCAATGAAGCATCGCCAAGGGAGGGACCAAAGGAAGCACGAGAAGACGCTCCAAGACAAACCAGCGCCAGGCTCGGCGAACCGGCTCCACCGCCGGAACTACCAGCGACGACCCCGGCGAACCGGACCTAGAGCCAAAACTCTCGGCAATGACCGGAACAGACCGACAGCGACCAACAACATGTTCTGCAAGGCTTTCCAGTTTGCAATCGGAAATACCGTCGACTATCGGAATTTCTGGCACCAACTCCGGTGCCACCGGACCTCTCGCCGAAAAACCCCAGATTCAAGTCAACTTTCGGGCTTGGCCCTTGTAACCCCTTATTTCGCATAGACTATACCTTTTCGTACCCAAACTACCCATGTTTATGTCGCTGGCCTATAAATATCCCCCACCCTCTATTTTAAACCCCAAACTTGGATAATTGTAATTGAAGACACCCCTTGAGGATCTATCAATTGCTAGTCTCATGCTCCTTGACAGGAACACCAATTATCCCCCACCTCTTGGATTTTGCCTCGTGCCTTCAAGGTGTACAAGTCCTTGGAGTCGGTGTCTCGCTCCAAGTAGTCAAGATCTCATCAAGCCTCTGACCCCCCGTTGTTGGCCATGGGAGAGTGTCTTGCCCGACGTCGATCCTAGGGATTGTGTTGGACCGGTTGCCACCGGCGTGAGCTATCGGCTTGTATCGTATTTGTGTGTGTGTGTGTTCATCGAGTTCTACGCGTGTGAGTTCGTGGATTTCATCCCCCTCCTCCTCCCACTCGTTCCCTCCTTGATTTCCACGGTATTCGTGAAAGATCGGGCCTCCCTAAGGGGTCAACCCTAACATATTGGTATCAAGAACAAGGTTGTTCACGAATTTCCCCTCAATTTCTCTTCTATCCACCATAAATCAAAAATTCCCAAAAATAGCCCCAAATTGCCTTCGGATCGATCTCTGGATTTGGTGAGTTTTTCATGGTTCTGGTCCATAGATCTGTTGCTTTGGGTCTTGATCTACACTCCTTGACCTTCCTCCAACCCAATTTGGACAAATTTTTCACGGATTTATTAGTTTGACTTTCTAGAGTTCATCATGAACAGGTTTCGGCATCAAATCCGGCGAACCGGTTCTACAATCGTAATTTTCGGTGACAACTCCGGCACAACCGGACCGACGACCGGAAACAGACCCGGTTCCGGCGATTCCTGCGCCGAAATTTTTTGAAATCCTAAATTTTGACAGTTTTCTTCTTGTTTGTTCGTGTTTCGCATGCATGTCGCCCAAAACTAACAACAAGCTTCCGCAAATCAGTAAATCACGCGCTCCTCGACACCACGACATCCGAGCATCTTCCCCAACACCGGTTGCAAGTCGTCAACAATACCAAAGGTATAACTTGCGCCACTTTGACAGCCCCATACCTTCCTTTGTGTGTATCTATCCTATGAGAGCAACTCATTTTGTGTTTGTCTAAGCATTGTGCACTTGCCATTGGAAAGTGAGAGTGTGAGGGCAAATACAAAAGTTAACATAGTAGTATAGAAAGGGAGAAAAAGAATAAAAAAAGCAAAGGCAAAAATATAAATATACATAGTCTCCCAATACTAAGGGAGTATCAAGCTTGTAAGCAAAGAGAGAGGAAAAATCGCGACCAAGGCAAGTGCACAAATCAGTTGCTTAACCCTCTTTTGGAAAATGAGTTGTGGTATCTCCTTGCGTTGGCACGACACCGAGCTTAGTCTATGTTAGGACATTTTGTGCTCATTTTCATAGTCATTCTAACCCCATTCATCTCCACGCGTGTGTTCCCTCGTGTTTTGGTAGATCATAACCTTTTTGCTTTTGATCTTTGGTTCTTTACCACCTAGAACAATAACCTTTTTCTTGGATCATTTGGTTTGGTTTTGCACAATCCTAACCTTCCACCGAATGCTTTTGAGAGTTGTAGTTTCCTTGTGTGTGAGTTTCTTTGCGATTTCACTTTGGAAGCTCTTAGTTATCTTGTGTGGCAATTGGTTTGATACAATCTCCACGGTGAGGTAAAAGGCTAACTCTCCATGTATTCTCCTCCATATACAATCCTTGTCGGCTTTGCATCATGGACAGGAACGGTGAGTCGTCCCAACCAACATCACCTCAAGAGGGAGATGCACAATACATGACAAGGTTGGATCATTGGAAGATCTGAGGAGACTTCAACTACCGTTGTGACGCCCTTGAGCAGTTCCAAGACGAACAATTTAGTGAAACCCGAGTGGAGTTCAAGAGCATCGACAACCGCTTCGAGGAGGTCCAAGGACAAATGCATGCCATGCAACACTACCTCGTCCATCAAAATGAAGCTCTTCATCATGCCCTCGCTACAACAGATGACAAGCTTCAACGTCTCAATGATGGGCTAGCAAGGCCGCGATCTCATGCCTCAAGCTCGTCACGGCACTCCTCAAGTGAATCAAGCTCTTCACGCAATCGCGCTTCAAGGCACAACGATGGACCCATTCTTCACTCCATGATCTCTTCTCAAGCGGTACCATCTCCGCGACACGCCGCAACGTCAAGCTATGATGGTGAACTCTCTGCAAGACCTCCAAGACGTGAAGCAAAACTTCCACAACCAAGGGCACTCGTGATTCAACAAGAGCAACCTCAAGTGGATCCCCAAGCTCCTCGCCAACGACACATCCCTTCAACAACAAGTGAAGCCTCCTAATTGGACGAACAAGATCGCCATCAACATGAAGCACTCAAATATCCACCAAGGAATCATCATCGACATGAATGTCAACGTTGTCAACATGATCACCATGATGAGCCTCCTACGTATCATGAAGAAAGGGAGCGATCGATTGCACATGAGGCATGCCGTCCTCCTCGCCACATGGCTCAAGAAAATTCTCGTCGTCATGATGGACAAAGGCCGAACCAACCTCGTGAGGACCAAGCGCCTCCTCCTCGTCAACAACCGCGCCAAGAACAAGAGCAAGCTCCCCAAGATCGTCGTGAGGACCAAGGTCCACCACCAAATGTGGCACCACAACAACCGCAAGGGAAACACCACCATCACCAGGCAAGATGCGAGAGGTAGGATGATGAAGATGGCCACCAACATCATGGAAATCGCTGATACCGAAACCGAAATGAAGAGGAAACTGTCGGCAAGCTCAAATTCACCATGCCCAAGTTCACTGGTTCTAATGAACCCGAAGAATATCTCTCGTGGGAACTCAAGGTTGACAAGATCTTCCGCATGCACAACTATAGCAATGAGAAGATGATGGCCATGGCATCCTTAGAGTTCGATGACTATGCCAACCTTTGGTGGGAACAAATCCAACTCGCTCGTGAAAAAAAACAAGAGCCTCCAATCACCACTTGGCAAGATATGAAGGCTCATATGAGATCCCGCTGTGTTCCTTCGCACTACACGCGTGACTTCTTCAACAAGCTCCAAACGCTTAGTCAAGTAACAAAGACCATGGAAGAGTACTTCAAGCAAATAGAGCTCAACATGATCCGTGCCAACATTAAAGAGCGTGATGAACAAACAATGGCACGCTTCCTTAATGGCTTGAACCATATAATCAAGCGCATCACCGAGTTCCAAAGGTACAACAACATGGTTGAGCTTGTACACATAGCAACAAAATCCGAATGTCAAGTGCAAGAGGACATCAAGTACAACAAGCCAAATACGTACTTCACCTACAAGCAAACGCCAACCACTACATCAACAACTTCAAATGTAAGCTCATCAAGTACCACCAAGCTTCCGTTCAAGCCAACACTTCCTCAAGGAAAACCACCCTCAAGTGGCAAATACACAAAGGATGATCAACAATTCAATGGTGAATGCTACAAGTGTTTAGGCAAAGGACACAAGTCGGCCACATGTGGAAACAAGAAAGTTTTTTTCATCCATGAAAATGGCGATGAAGAATACTTGAGTGAAGATGAGTTTGATGCAAGAGTCAAGGAAGTTTTGGCAAGGCAACATTTGGAAGATGACCAAGAACTACTTGTGTGTGAGCATGACGCAAGTCCATCGCTTGTTGTCACAAGGGTCTTAACTACTCAAGTCAACAAGAATGAAGACCAAAGATCAGACATCTTTCAAACACGTGCCGGTATCAATGGGAAATCCATCAAAGTTGTCATTGATGGAGGGAGTTGCCACAATCTTGCAAGCATGGAGTTGTGTGAGAAGCTCAACCTCAGCCTCAATCCACACAAGAACCCCTACCATATACAATGGATAAGTGACCAAGGGTCCATGAAGATCAAGCACACCGTCTCGGTAACATTCTCAATTGGACCATACAAGGACACGGTGGAGTTTGACATGGTACCCATGACGGTTTGCCATATGTTGCTAGGAAGGTCTTGGAAATATGACAAGCGCGCTTTACATGATGGTCACTCAAACACTTATACCTTCAAATGGCTCCACAAGACTTGTGTTTTGCAACCAATGACTCCTAGCCAAATAATTGCGGAAAATGCAAAGGCTTTAGCGAGGGCGCAAAGCACAACACCATATTGTGAGAAGAGCGGTGAGCGAGAGAACCACCATATAGTGAGTGAGAGCCACAAGCCAAACTCGAGTGGAAAAACTAAGAGTGTTCTTCTTGCCACCAAAAGTGAGATGAGAGAAGTGCGGAACAACCCATCCATCTTGCACTATGTCCTTATATGCAAGGGACTAGCGCAAGGAACTAATTACTTGACAAATGTTCCTCCCTCTTTGATTGCTATTTTGCAGGAATTCCAAGATGTGTTTCCCGAAGAGCTTCCTCATGGACTACCCCCTCTTCGTGGAATCGAGCACCGCATCGACCTCATACCCGGCGCACCTCTTCCAAACCGCGCTGCATACTGCACGAACCCGGAAGATAAGAAGGAGATAGAACGACAAATCAACCAACTCGTATCCAAAGGTTTGATCCAAGTAAGCACTAGCCCAAGTGCGGTACCCGCGATTCTTGTCCCAAATACGGATGATACATTGCGGTTATGCATGGACTGCCGTCCAATCAATGCTATCATCGTGCGTTATCAACATCCTATACCGCGTCTTGATGACATGCTTGATGAGTTGTGTGGAGCCACTGTATTTTCGAAAATTGATCTTCGTAGTGGTTACCATCAAATACGTATGGCCCATGGTGTTGAGTGGAAAACCGCCTTCAAGACCAAACTTGGTCTATATGAATGGTTGGTTATGCCTTTTGGATTATCTAATTCCCCATCCACCTTCATGAGCCTTATGAACCATATTTTGAGATCTCTCATTGGAAAGAGTGTCTTTGTTTACTTTGATGATATTTTTGTCTATAGCAAGTCACTAGAGGAGTATGTTACACATGTTAAGGAGGTTCTACAAATCCTTCGTCATGAAAAGCTTTATGCTAATCTCCCAAAGTGCACTTTTGCCAAAGACAAACTGATTTTCCTTGGATTTGTAGTTTCTACAAATGGAATTGAAGTCGATGTCTCAAAAGTTAAGGACATACGAGATTGGCCCATACCTACCAATGTTAGTGAACTTCGTAGTTTTCATGGGTTGGCCGGTTTCTACCGTCACTTTGTCAAAGACTTTTCTACCATTCCTTGGCCTCTCAACGAGTTGACAAAGAAAAATGTCACATTTGTTTGGGGCAAAGCACAATAAAAGGCATTTGATGAGCTCAAAAAGAGGCTCATCGAAGCACCACTCCTTGCTTTACTGGATTTCACAAAAACTTTTGAGATCGATTGTGACGCTAGTGGTATTGGCATTGGAGGCGTCCTTATGCAAAATGGGCGTCCTATTGCATAGCATAGCGAGAAACTTGATGGCGCATGCCTTAACTATCCGATTTATGACAAAGAGATTTTTTCCTTAGTTCGTGTCCTTCAAGTGTGGCAACACTACCTTTGTCCCAAAGAATTTATCATACATTCCGACCATGAGTCGCTGAAATATCTTAAGGGTCAAGCCAATTTGAGTAAAAGGCATGCTAAGTGGGTTGAGTTCATGTAGTCTTTACCTTACATTGTCAAGTACAAGAAGGGCAAAGAAAATGGAGTAGCGGACGCCTTGTCTCGCAAAAATACTAGCCTTCTTACGTGCCTCAAATTAAATGTATTGGGTCTTGATGACATCAAATCATTGTACGCTTCCGACCCATTCTTTGGATCAATTTTCGGAAAGTGTTCAATAGACAAAGGGGTTGATGATTTCTATTTGCATAAGGGTTTTCTATTCAAACAAAACAAGCTTTGCATTCCGAAGTCGTCTCTCCAAATTTTGCTTCTTCAAGAGTCCCATGGTGGAGGCCTTATGGGTCACTTTGGCCGTGACAAGACATATTGTTGGGAATATGCCCTAGAGGCAATCATGTATAATGAGTTTTCCCATTGTATTCATAAGGATATTAAGTAGTCCTTGTATAAACATCTGATGTGTATCATTGAATATGTGATTCGTTTGTGGAACTATGCATTCATGTTGTTTGTACTAAATATCCTTGGTCATTGAGGTAGTGCTGGACACACAACTTAGACCAATGTGAAAGTTGGCTTGATGACTCGGTTCCACTTGTCATGGGCATGGAGATGCTATTCCAACTTACACAGATTAGACTAAAGAGTTTAGCGAGTCGGATTGACCCATATTGAGGTACAACGAACTAGCTGTCATTTGTATATCTCAATCAATGTAATCCTTAGACCTGAGGTTGTTGCATAGTCCGAGTTGAGGATCACCGACTTAGGTTCTGTCAAACGTTGATCCGTGAATCGCGCTTTTAAAGGCGGTTTTGGGTCGAGAATCAAGTCATTGATGTGAATAACCAAGATGGGATTTTGCCCTTCCACTCGGAGAGATATTCTCTGGGCCCTCACGTGAGATATGATTCGGAAAGCATGTCCATGCACGACTCGGTTAAGTGTTAACTGAGGCGATCGACTAAGAGTTAGTCGGGTGAATCACTTATCTCGGATCGAGAAGAGAGTCGAACTATTTAAGGGATGACATATATTCGCCTATAGTCTGACAAGGTATATCGTGAGGCAAAAGGGACTCGGACGTAAGTCGCATTGGAAAGGCAAGTCGTCATGACTCTTTGGTACTTGGGAGTCGGCACGTTCTGCTAGGAGCCGCCATACCGATCGATTGTGAGTCGGACTCAATCGTGTCCAAGTAGCCATGAGCTCATGAGGTCACACACTTAAGAGCGGGAGAAAGTTCGGATTGGATCTGAACATGTAATCTGGTTGGGTTGGACCTAAACCGGATTAGGACTGAGTTAGTGAGTTGGACTCACGGTGACTGATGTTATATGGGCTTTAGTGAATGGGTCGCGCGAGCAAAGCCCACGTTCACTCCCTATATAAAGTGGAGCACCTTAACCCAGAAAGGTTAATCGTTGTTCAGTTAGGTCATTCCATGTGTTGGAAACCCTAGCTCCACAGCAGTCCAACCGTCGTTACGAACCTAGAAGTTCGCCGCCGGCTCTCCTCCTTGTACGTGTGGATACCAGCAGAGGTGATGTGCGATCAGCACCAGGACGATCGGATCGTGAGGAATGCACTGCATCAACTGACGCGCTTCATCAGTAATCCACAACTGCGCGTCTAGTGGTAAACCTCGTGGACTTCTACCTCAGCTAGATCTTGGGATCACCACGTTAGAGGAAAAAGTTTTTGTTTTATCTCTACGTGGCCCAACAGTGGTATCAGAGCGATTGCTTCTGGTTTTAGGCTTGAGATCTCGCATATGTGATATGCGGTAGGCTGTAGATGAGATCTATGTGCTGTTTTGGTGGTCGATCTATGAGATAGATCGGTTTTGTACGAAGTTGATTGGATCAACTGTACTCGGGGAATGGTAGATCTGATTTCCGTGATCATACTGCTGAGGTCGTGGAACGACATACCCCTACCGGTCGGCTTCCTCCATCGGGGTAGACTGTGACACGTAAATCCAGAAGCGATGATCGAAGATCAAAGAGTTTGATCGAACCCGCGAGGGGCGCTGCCCCTTCGATCCCCACCCGCTATCCGGCTAGCGGGACCGCCGCCACTCGTCAGGCGCCTTAGATGTCGCTATGAGTTTCACAGCGGTATATATTGTATCTATGCATAACTTGTTTTTGCAGGAAGTTGTGAATGGTATGGTTCATGTGCATGTGATGTATGTGTGTAATCCATACGTGATCTGCGAATCACGGTTTATGTCAGCCGGCTGGAGCCTAGGTGCTGTCATTTTATTGTATAACGACCTGCGTGTCGGATTCTCTATGTAATTTACTTTACTAAGCTAGTGTATCTGTTTGGAGAACCCGGAAGGCATGCAAGGCGTTGTACATGTTGGCGACATGGAGTAAGACGACAAGTGGCAAGAGTTGGCACGAGTCGGATTACAGGCTTTGTGGAGATGGAGATCGCCATGAAGAGAGACATACCATTTCACATTATAATTGCTTCATTTTGTGTTATTGTTATGTCTCAGTTTTACCTCTATTAGATAGTCGGTAAAATTTAATCCCTCAAAGAAGGTCTAGTCGGTTTTCCCGCCAGTGTTTGCACCATCACAAGTCCTGACATTTTTGGTAGTGGGCTCATAAAATTGAGGTGCTGCCAATTCTTTCCGACTAGGTGGATTCGAGTCGGACTCTTACTGCGGAAACACTCGGTAAGCTAGACGGGTCTATCACAACGGTTGTGGGACTCGGGGAAAAGTCGGATGGGAGCCGGGGCATGTGATGCCACCCGTCCAACAGGAGTCGCATGAGATGCGATTGACAAGGAGTTGTCTACCTAGATCACTTGGCGGCTAGCGGTGATGCTAAAGCTCACTAGCCGACTTGCTTATTTAGGATCCTGAATCACTAAGTAACCATCGGAGGGGTGTTGGTTCTAGTGGGAGCATAAAATATTAAAATGTTTAATATGCTTGCTCTTTTATGAATACATGTCTTAAGTGTTTTGCATATTTTCTGTTGTAGATCATGGCACCAAGTAGCAGTCACTCTCAGATATCCGGTTTTGCGTTGAGAACCATTCGTGAGAAAGATAAACTGAATGACACTAATTTTACTAACTAGTATCGAAATCTGAGAATTGATCTCAAACAAGAAAAGAAGGACCATGTCCTAGACAACCCACTTCCAGATGAGCCGAATGAGAATGCGACTGTCGCAGCCACCAATGCCTACCGTCGGGCTAAGGATGAGTCCACGGATATTAGTTGTCTTATGCTTGCTCACATGGAACCAGAGTTGCAAAAGCAGTTCGAGCATGTTGAGGCCTACGATATGATCGAAAGCCTCAAAAGTATGTTCGTGCTCGGTAAGACCGAGAGGTATCAAGTCTCTCAGCTTTGAGTTGCAAGCTTAAGGATGGTGATCCACCGAGTCGCATGTGATCAAAATGGTTGGTAACGTCAGGTCTCGGAGGCTTGGCTACCCCATTAGCGAAGAGTTCACTACAGATATAATTCTGAACTCTCTTCCTAGTGCATATGGGCAGTTCATTTCGAACTACCACATGCATGGTATGAATAAGAAGCTCACTGAATTGCATGGGATGCTCAAGCAGGCAGAGGCGGATCTCAAGAAGGGCACCAGTCAAGTGTTGATGGTGCAGAATAAGTCTAAGTTCAAGAAGAGTTCTTGGACTAAGAAGAAGGCTAAGTCAGGAGGAAAGCAGGCTCCGGACCCGGTCCCAAGCGCTTCCTCAGGGACTAAGCCATATCCTTCAGCTGGATCCACTTGCTTCTACTACAAGGCGGATGGCCACTGGAAGAGGAACTGCAGCAAGTACTTGGCCGATAAAGCCAAGAGTGGAGGTATGACTTCCGAATCAGGTACACTTGTTTGCAATGTTATAGACATATATCTTGCTGATGCACCTAATAGTTCTTGGGTATATGTCACATCCCAAGATTTTCCAAATCTTGTAATGTGAAAAATAATTGAATAAAATAAAACTTTGTTGATTTTCAGGGTAAGAAGAAACTTTTTGAATCCAATTGGAAACCTTAAAACCTATTTGGATCAAATAAAATCCTAAAGGGATTTAAAAAGATAAAATAAACATTAAAGCTAAAAATATTTGAAATTACTATTTTTGGATCTTTTAATAAAAGGATTTGGTTTTCAAAGGAAAAGGTAGATTATTAAATAAGGATTATTTATATAGCCAAATTAAACCTTGGCCAAGCTTTTGAAATAAAATGTTTTGCTTTGATTAAAAGAGTAAAAGTTTATTTAAATAAAATAATAAGGATTTAATATCCAAGTTTATTAAAAATAAAAAGGTTTTACTATTTTAATTAAACATCAAAATTGTTATTTTATTTTAAACAAGTTTTCCAAGTATTTTATATTTCCAAATAAAACCTACTGTTTTGGTTTTGATAATATTTAGTTTTCAAATAGAGATTTTATTAAATAAATCAAAACCTATTTGAATTATTAACTAAGGTCTATTTTAATTAATTATTAAATAGATCCTAAAATGAAATTATTATTTTGTTTTGGGACTTTGGTTTGGGTTGGTTAAACAGAACCAAAACTCAATAAAAAGTTTGGTGGAAGTTGTTTTTATTTGAGTGTTTGAATTGTGGTTTGAATTTCAAAACAGAAATTGAATTGGAAAATAGGAAGGAGTTTCAGTACAAAAAAAAAATGAAACAACAGCAGCCCAGTCTAGGCCCAACTCCAGCCCACCAACACTACCCAGCGAAACGTTTTCTACACACAGTCTCGCACCCGCACAGACGCTGATCGGTGGACCCTCCCCCTCACTCCCTTTCTCGCTGACAAGCATGCCCCACCCCTCCAGCTCATCTTCTTCCTCCCCGCGACGACCACGCCGGCCGTTTCCTGCCGTTGATGCCGCGGTTAAATTCGCCTTAACTCCTTTGCCATTACTCGCTGCGACCACGCACGTTAAAGTGTCTCCCTCTCCTCTCTCGTTCCCCTCTGTCGCCCCACCTCAACACGCCCCCAGGCCGCCCAATTCCTCGCCACACCACCCTCTGTCCGACGACGCTCCGGCGATGATTCCGGCCAGCATTCACCGCCCCTCGCCTCCTCGATCACACTCACAAGTTCCCCAGGCCCTGGCGCATCTTTCTGCATCTGCAGCTCGCTCGCGCGCGCCTCTGAGCCTCGACAGTGACGACTCCAAACGCCACCACCGTTTTCTTCCTCTCCGGCGACCCTCCCCGTAAGCATGAGTCCGCCCCTCTCCTTCCCGATGACACTCCTGCACTCACTGCATTCACCCGCATCTAACCGTGCACTTATTTTGCTTCGGGACGATCTGCAGCCTCGCCCTCGACCACGACCGCGCGCAACCGAGGCCAGCAAGAACTCCGGCGAGCCATTACCCTCACCTCCGTGCGCCCCTTGACTCCTCGAGAACACCTTGAGCTTGCCAGGCTTCTGCGAACGCGGTGAGCATCTTCCCATCCTCTCGCTTCACCTTGCCGGCCACCACCACCACTCGCCGCCAAGAGCCACCGCAGCGCCTTGGTCTCGCAAGTGTCTTTGGATCTTGCGCGATTAGAATCCAGCGGCTAGGATAGAAGCTAGGCGAAAGGGTAAGTAGCATCTGCGAGCCGTACAATATGACTTGATCCAACGGTCTATGTTAGTCGATCCACGCGAAACGTTTTCGACGAATAGGAATCAGACGCGTGTCCCAGAGTTTGTTATAAAAACAGATTTAAATCTATTATATTTGTGATTTTGTAAAATCCATAACTTTAGTTCCACACGTCCAAAATTTGCGAACTTTATATCAATGGAATCAGTGGAACAAGCCCTGGCTAACCATGCCATTTGTTTAGAAAAAAGCTTCTGGAAAAATGTTTGTTTTTTGCAGAAACATTTGTATGCTTGTTTAGATTATAAAAATTGTTCAAAAATGATTTTGGGGATAAAATCTTTGGCAAATGGTGTGATTTGAACCTACTGACCATAGGAAACACTTTGTGGTTTCAAAAATGTATTTGGTGAAACAAAAGAATGATTCTTTTATTTAAAACCATTTCTAGTCAAATGAAAATATGGTTTATTTATTAAAAATGGTTTTGGAAGAAAACCTTTGGGAAATGTTTTGTTTTAAACTCTTTGACCCTAAACACCAAGTTTTATGATTTGAAAATGTATTTTGTGAACCCTATAGATTAATGCCTTAGTAAAAACATTTCTACACCACATAAAATGATACCTTGTTTTGAAATTGGTTTATGAAGGGAAATCTTTTGCAAATGACTTTGCCACTTTATAATATGACCAATAGGTGTTTTCAAATGTTTATGACCCATTAGGAACCACTTTTTCAAATAAAACAAAACTTGGCATGCTTGCATGCATTATCTTGGTTCTATGATTTTATGTGATGTTTTGCTTGATTAGTAGATTGAGATTGTGCCTTGCTTAATTGAATTGTAGTGACTTGAGGAGTGTGATTGTTGCAAGTACAAGGAGTGAAATTATACCCTCTACCAAAAAGGCAAGTGATGCTTCATACTTTTGTCCCATTACTTTCACTATGCATTAGTGATTTTTCTAAGTAAAACTTGCATGGAATTTTGCTAAGTATAAACCTTGCTAAGGGAAAACCTAGTAGATGAAACCTTAGTAAAATTTCCTAAGTTAAGACTCCTACTACTATCATGCTTAGCTTAGCTAATAGAAAACTGAAGGGTTTCGCGGCATAGTAAATCAGAATTTTCTACGGAGCGAACATAGGGAAAGCCAAGATCTAATCTAGGAGATGCAAACAACGAGAGAGATTGGATTAGATCTTCATACCCTTGAAGATTCGCACATGAACGTTATCGGGCGTGGGTGATGTAGTACTCGCTTCTCCTCCTCGCAATCCGATCCGATCTAGCACCACAAGTGGCGGTGCCTCGTGAGATGCACACGTGCGGCACCTCGGCGTCTCCTCCTTCCTCGCACCAATGTAGTATGGTGGAGAGATAGATTGGATCTACAACACGACGTGGTGTATATGGTGGAGAATTTGCTGGGGCTTCGCCTACAAACGTCGGGAGGGAGAGGAAGGTAGCAAGGCGCCTAGGGCTTGGAGGAAGGTGTGTGTGTGGGGAGGCGCACCACCTCTATATATAAAGGGCGGCCAGCCTGCCCCTCCTCCAAGCCTATCTCTAGTTTAAACAATTTAAACTCTCCCTTATCTAGAAATCCTATCTCTAGTTTAAACGATTTAAACTCTCCCTTATCTAGAAATTCTATCCCGAGATTTAAATGAGTCAAATCTCTCTAGAATCGGCTGGGCCCTATGGGGCCTTGTGCCCCTGGCCCAATTCGTCCAGGACACTCCCTCATAGGCCCATGCCCCCTCCCGGAAGGTGGGGCCACGTTGGTCCCCTTCCGGAAGGTTCTAGAAGCTTCCGGTACAATATCGATTAACCCGGAACAATTCCGAACTCCAAAACTGCCGCCTTATATGAATCTTATTCTCCGGAACATTCGGAACCTCTCGTGATATCCGGATCCCATCCGAGACTCGAACAAAAATTCATAAACCAATTATCCAATCTATCCTAGCGTCGAGATCGTTAAGTGTGTGACCTGCGGGTTCGAGAATATGCGTACATGATCTTCTATCAATAATCAACAATGGGTGCAGGCACCCATATTGACTCCACACATTCATCGATGATCATATCGGATGAACCACGATGCCAGGATTCAATCAATCCCATATATATATTCCCTTCGTCTCGCGATATTTTACTTGCCGAGATTCGATCGTCGGTACGTCATACCTAGTTCAATCTCGTTCACGGCAAGTACTTTACTCGTTCCGTAATCCGATATCACTTTGTGATTAACTCCTTAACCACATGCTTGCAAGCGGTGTTGATATCGACACCGAGTGGGCCCAAAGTATATCTCTCCGACTTGGGAGGGACAAATTCCATCTCGATACATACAACCCAATGATACTTTCCGATCACCGAGAGACACCTTTATGATCACCCTCTCATAGGATGACGTTTGATGACCTCAAAGCTTTCTTCCGGTACCAGAGAGTTGCATTATCTCATGGTCTAAGGAATACAATATTTGACATAGGAAAAGCTTCGCAAAGATGAACACGATGAAACGATCTAATTGCTTCGCTTAGTTTGGGTCATCCATCATATCATTCTCCCAATGATATGATCTCATTATCAATTGACAACTCATGTCTATGGTTAGGAAACCTTAACCATCATTGATCAATGAGCTACTCCATAGAGGCGTACTAGGGACACGGTGTTGTTTACAAACCACACAAGTATTAAAGTTTCCGCTAATACAATTCTAGCATGGAATATAAACTTTATCATGAACAAGAATTATAATAATAACATCTTTATTATTGCCTCTAGGGCATAATTCCACAGTCTCCCACTTGCACTAGAGTCAATAATCTAGTTTACATTTGGCAACAATCTCACACCCATGGCAATCGAGGTGTTGATCATGTTTTACACGTGGAAGGTTTAGTCAATGGATCTGCGACATTCGGATCCGTATGTACTTTGCTAATCTTCGATCTCCATCGCTATATAATCTCGGATTATATGAAACTTGCGGTTGATATGCTTGGTCTTTGGATGATATCTTGGTTCCTTAGCGAGTGCTATGGCGCCAAGTGTTGTCACACAATATCTCCGATGGGTCCAATGCACTTGGAACCGCCAAGCTCGATGATGAAGTTTCGATCCAAACTCCTTCACTTGACGCTTCAAAGCAACCATGTATTCCTCTTCCAATGTAGATCCCGCGATCACGCTTTGCTTGCAGCTTCTCCACTCACAGCTCCTCCATTCAAAATATACACGTATCACGTGCGAGATTTAGAATCATCCTTGTCGATTCGAAACTAGCGTCGACGTAACCTTTACGACAAGCTGTTCACCACCCCATAGACTAAGAACATTTCTTTAGTTCTATTTAGGTACTTTAGGATGTTCTTCACGGCTGTCATGTTCCACTCTGGATCACTTTGATATCTGCGTCAAACTAAGAGCATTGGACACATCCGTCTAGTACACAACATGGCATACATGATGGAACCTATGGCGAGGCATAAGGCACTTTGCTCATAGCTTCCCTATCATTTACAGTAGCTGGACACCGAGCCTTGCTCAATATCTTACGACAACATAGGCCTTTGAACCTTTCTTTGCCTTATCCATTACGAACCTTTTCGAACTTTGTCTAGGTATGTACTCGCTTAAAGCTATCAGCGTCTTTGTCTATCTCTATAGATTTTGATGCCCAATATATAAGCAGCTTCACCTAGGTCTTTCATTGAAAACACTTGTTCAAATAACTCTTCACATCGTTAAGCATGTTGATGTCATTTCCAATAATCAATATGTCATCCACATACGATTGTAAACGCCACCGAGCTCCCACTCACTTTCTTGTAGATGCAAGCTTCGTAGCAATTTGGAACAAATCCAAAGCTCTTGATCACTTGATCAAAACAAAGGTTCCAACTCCGAGATGCTTGCTTCATCCATAAATGGAGCGCTGAAGTTTGCATACTTTACTAGCATCCTTAGGATCGAAAACCTTGGGTTGCATCATATACAACTCTTCATCAATGTTGCCATTGAGGAAAGCGATCTTGACATCCATCTGCCATATTTCATAATCATGAAACGCAGCAATTGCTAATAAAATCCGAATGGACTTAAACATCGCTACGGAGAGAAAGTCTCATCGTAGTCAACACCTTGAACTTGTCGAAAACCTTTGCGACAAGCCGTGCTTTATAGACGGTAACATTACCATCCGCATTCGTTTTCTTCTTGAAAATCCATTTGCACTCAACAGCCTTTCGGTCGCTGGGAGGGTCCACCAAAGTCCATACTTGGTTTTCGCTCATGGATCCCAATTCGGATTTCATGGCTTCCACCATTTCTCGAGTCCGGGCTCATCATCGCTTCCTCATAGTTCGTAGGTTCACTCTTCTACCAACAAGACAGTCAAAGGCAGTTGCCGTACCACTCGGAGAGGCACGCGACCTTGTCGACTGCGACGTTCAAAGGCCAAGATCGTCCAAGCTTCATGATCCTTGTCATTAGCTTCCTCTATTGTTGTTGGTGCGACCTTTGGAACAATTTCAGTCTTGCGCTACTCTCCAATTCAAGAGAAGGTTCAATAACCTCGTCTAGCTCTACTTTCCTCCCACTCACTTCTTTCGAGAGAAACTCCTTCTCAAGAAAGGAACCGTTCTTTGCGACAAACACTTTGCCTTCGGTTCTGTGATAGAAGGTGTACCCAATAGTTTCCTTAGGGTATCCTATGAAGACGCATTTCTCCGCTTTGGGTTCGATCTTGTCCGGCATCAACTTCTTGACGTAAGCTTCGCATCCCCAAACTTTAAGAAATGACAACTTAGGTTTAGCATCAAACCACAGTTCATATGGTGTCGTCTCAACGGATTTAGATGGAGCCCTATTCAAAGTGAATGCAGCGGTTTCTAATGCATAACCCCAAAATGATAACGGCAAATCAGTAAGAGACATCATTGATCGGACCATATCTAATAGGGTTCGATTCCTGCTCAGACACACCATTGCTGTGGTGTTCCGTGGCGTGAGTTGTGAAACGATTCCACTTGCTTTAAGATGCGTGAGAAAATCATAACTCAAATATTTGCCCCCACGATCGGATCGTAGAAACTTAATCTTTACATTACGATGGTTCTCCACTTCATTGAAATTCCTTGAACTTTTCAAATGTTTGATTTATGTTTCATTAAATAGATATACCCATATCTACTTAAGTCATCGGTAAAAGTGAGAAAATAGCGATATCCACCGCGCGTCGAAACACTCATCGGTCCGCATACATCGGTATGTATGATTTCCAACAAGTCCGTTGCTCGCTCCATCATACCGTATAATGGGGTTTTGATCATCTTGCCCATGAGGCATGGTTCGCATGTGTCAAATGATTCAAAATCAAGAGACTCCAAAAGTCCATCAGAATGGCGTTTCTTCATGCGCTTTACACCAATATGACCTAGACAGCGATTACACAAATAAGTAGTATTATCACTATCTACTTTGCATCTCTTAGCCTCAATGTTATGGATGTGTGTTTCATCCCTTTAGAGATTTAGAAGAAATAAACCATTCACAAGAGGTGCATGACCATAAAAGATGTTACTCATATAAATAGAACAACCATTATTCTCCAATTTAAATGAATAACCGTCTTGCAATAAACATGATCCGGAAATAATGTTCATGCTCAACGTAGGCACATAATAACATTTATTAAGGTTTAAAACTAATCCCGAAGGTAAAACTAAGGAGAGCGTGCCGACGGCCATCACATCAACTCTTGATCCGCTGCCAACGCATCGTCACCTCATCCCTCGCAAGCCGTCTCATTCCGTAGCTCTGTTTGAGTTACAAATATTAGCAATCGAACCCGGTATCAAATACCCGGGCACTACAACGAGGGCTAGTAAGGAAAACATCAATAACATGTATATCAAATATACCTTTGATGGTGCACCTTCTTGTCCGCTAAGTATTTCGGACGATGCCTTCCAAAGGACCCTTGTCCTTGCAATAGAAGCACTCGATTATCCGGCTTGGGACCGGACTGAGCTTCTTCTCGCCAGGGCATTAAGCTTGCCGCCGCCTTCTTGAAGGGCTTCTTTGCTCCTTACCTTTCTTAAAGGAGGGCTTGTTGACCATCAACACATGATTATCCTTCTTGATGTCCACTTCGCAGCCTTTAGCTTTGCGAAGAGCTCGGTGATCGTATCTGGAACCAATCTGATTATGAGTCACTACAAAACTTTTGTAGCTGGGAGGAGTGATTGCGAACTCGTCAATCTTGAGCTCCTCCGAATCGTGCATTCCAGGTTGCTCAAGGCATTGAGTGTAGCCCGACATCTTTATGGCGTGCTCACTAACGGAACTCCCTTCCTCCATCTTGCGCTTAAAGAACTTCTCGAGATCTCATATCTCTCGAGCGGGCTTGAGTCTGAAACATGGTTTTCAGCTCCTCGAGAATCTCAAAGGGCCCGGGATAGGTTTCAAAACGATTTTGAAGCTCCGGTTCCATAGCAAACAACATGGTGCTCTTAATCACACCATAATCATCTTTGCGCGACTGATAGACAACTTTCTCATCAGCCGGCGCAGTTGCAGCAGGGGGTCACCTAACGCTTTACCAAGGACATAGTCCTTTGTCCGCCGATGTAATGATTCTTAGATTGCGGAACCAATTGGTGAAGTTAGACCCATTGTTTCTAAGCTTTTCTTTCTCAGCAAAAACGTTGAAGTTGAAGTTGGATTTGGCCATGTGATCTACAGTATTTGCAAGTACAATTTAGACTATGTTCATGATAAATAGTTCAACTTAATCAAATTACTAGATGAACTCCCACTAAATTCAACATCCCTCAAGTTGTTTAGTGAACACGATCCAAATTCACCACACCTAATCCGGTCATCACGAGAAGAGATGTGGTTTCAATGGTGGACAACAAAGTGTCGATCATATCATTCATATGACTCATGCTTAACCTTTCGGTTCTTGTGTTCCGAGGCCATGTCAGACATGCTAGGCTCCAAGCTAGACCCAAGTATTTCGCGTGTGCAAAACCGGCTTGCACCCGTTGTATGTGAGCGTAGAGTCTATAGCACCCGATCATCACGTGATGCTTGGACACGAACTTTCATAGCGGTGCATACTTGGGGAGAACACGCTTTTATCTTGATCTTTAAGTGAGGAATCATCTTATAATGCTATCTTCGCGATCTAAGCATAATAAGATACATAAAAAGGGATAAACATCACATGCATATAACTTTATGTGACATGGTATAGCCAATCTTGTTAAGAACGATATCCATCTTGTGCGTTAAGCATGATCTCCATCACTCCACCATGATTGCCTCCACCACGAATAGCAACTACAACTATTGCTAACTACTTAGCGATAAAGTAAATCTATTACATGGCGTATAAGAAGTTGACTCGCAGGTCATACACAATTATAAAGACAACCATATGGCTCCGGCCGGTTGTGTACTCATCGACATGCAAGTTGTGAAACATTACAAAACATGATCATCGCATACAATATACACATCACATCTTGGACCATACCACATCACAGAACACTCCTGCAAAAACAAGTTAGACGCCTACTTTGTTGTTGCATGTTTTACGTGGCTTATGGGAGTAGATGCTAAGAACGATTCTTACCTACGGAAAGCCACAACGGTGATATTATGGTTGCCAAACTCCGTGTTAATCCCATGACAACTACAGTGAGAGAAACCGACATCCACCAGCCGCATGTGTGGAACAAGCCACACGTCAAGTGCGGAGCCGGTCTTGCGACGACGCCGCGTAAGGTTGGCCGGACCGCTTCAATCTCACTATCCCGTCATAAGAAGAACACAAACAAGAGGCTTGCAACAGAAAACATCAATGCGCAACAACCATGTTGCGTTCTACTCGTGAAACACATCTACGCATAGATCTAGCTCGATACCATGAAGGGTTTCGGCATAGTAAATCGAATTTTCTACGAGCGAACAGAGGGAAAGCCAAGATCTAATCTAGGAGATGCAAACAACGAGAGATTGGATTAGATCTTCATACCCTTAAAGATTCGACAAATGAACGCTCGAACGTGGGTGATGTAGTCGACTCGCTTCTCCTCCTCGCGATCCGATCCGATCTAGCACCACAAGTGGCGGTGCCTCCGTGAGATGCACACGCAAAGACTCGACGTCTCCTCCTTCCTCGGACCAGCGAGTATGGTGGAGAGAGATAGATTGGATCTACAACACGACGGTGGTGTATATGGTGGAGAATTTCACTGCAGGCTTCGCCTACAAACAGTCGGGAGGGAGAGGAAGGTAGCAAGGCGCTAGGGCTTGGAGGAAGGTGTGTGTAAGGGAGGCGCACCACCTCTATATATAGAGGGGGCGGCCAGCCTTGCCCTCCTCCAAGCCTATCTCTAGTTTAAACAATTTAAACTCTCCCTTATCTAGAAATCCTATCTCTAGTTTAAACGATTTAAACTCTCCCTTATCTAGAAATTATATCCCGAGATTTAAACGAGTCAAATCTCTCTAGAATCGGCTGGGCCCAATGGGGCCTTGTGCCCCTGGCCCAATTCGGCCAGGACACTCCCTCATAGGCCCATGCCCCCTCCCGGAAGGTGGGGCCACGTTGGTCCCTTCCGAAGGTTCTAGAAGCTTCCATAATACCGATTAACCCGAACAATTCCGAACTCCAAAACTGACCGCCTTATATGAATCTTATTCTCCGGACCATTCCGAACCTCTTGATATCCCGGATCCCATCCGAGACTCAACAAAAATTCATAAACCAATTATCCAATCTATCCTAGCCGAGATACGTTAAGTGTGTGACCTGCGGTTCGAGAATATGCACATGATCTTCTATCAATAATAAACAGGGTCAGGCACCCATATTGACTCCCACACATTCATCGATGATCATATCGGATGCACCATGATACCAGGATTCAATCAATCCCATATATATTCCTTCGTCTCGCGATATTTTACTTGCCCGAGATTCGATCGTCGGTGCATGTCATACCTAGTTCAATCTCGTTCACGCAAGTACTTTACTCGCCCGTAATCCGATATCACTTTGTGATTAACTCCTTAACCACATGCTTGCAAGCGGTGTTGATATCGACACGAGTGGGCCTGAAGTATATCTCTCCGACTTGGGAGGGACAAATTCCATCTCGATACATACAACCCAACAGATACTTCCGATCACCGAGAGACACCTTTATGATCACCCTCTCATAGGATGACGTTTGATGACCTCAAAGCTTTCTTCGTACCGTGGAGTTGCATTATCTCATGGTCTAAGGAATACAATATTTGACATAGGAAAAGCTTCGCAAAGATGAACACGATGAAACGATCTAATTGCTTCGCTTAGTTTGGGTCTGTCCATCATATCATTCTCCCAATGATATGATCTCATTATCATTTGACAACTCATGTCTATGGTTAGGAAACCTTAACCATCATTGATCAATGAGCTAGTCCATAGAGGCGTACTAGGGACACGGTGTTGTTTACAAACCACACAAATATTAAAGTTTCCGCTTAATACAATTCTAGCATGGAATATAAACTTTATCATGAACAAGAATTATAATAATAACATCTTTATTATTGCCTCTAGGGCATAATTCCAACAAAAAAAGGGTGGAATATACATTCATACTATGGAAAAATTTCTAAGTCTGAGGACTTGTGTTTTTGTTTAATAAAACAACTAAGTTAATGAATCACCTGGGTGGAATGGTAATTGCTTGGTGCTTTTTGGTTGAGTGGTTACACAAGGCCAGGGGACTGGTGAACCTTGTGTATCTCACTTGTGGATTGCCACCCAGGAACAAAGAGATTTGAGATGTCAAATGTTGAGAAGCTTCAAGTGCAACCACTTGGCATTATGGTCTCTGCCTGGATCATATAGGTTGCTAGAACTTAGCCATTTGGACAGTTGGTGGTAGTGGGAATGATAGGTTGGAACGCGTCCACTTGGTCTAAGGAAAGGCTTCTGAAAGATCTTGTCTTGGTGAAACCAAGTCTTGTGGGGAAAGTGCACCACCTCTGCAGAGTGTAAAATCTAAGTACTTAGCCATGTCCCTGGTAAAGGACAATTTGAGCATCAAGACATGGAAGCAATCAAGAATCTCATCATCCAAATTTCTAAGTTAAAAACTTGTGGTTGAACAAGGGTTAAGGATCTTCAATCTTTGATTGGGAGATGCCTTGGGAAAATATTATTTTGTCAAGCAAAACTTAGTGTTTTCAAATGATAAGGAAAAATATATTTTTGTGCAATGCAAGCCTAAGCTCCACTTAGCCAAATGCATATATATGATAGACTCCACTATACTACCATAGTATCACTTGCCAATACAATTCAAATGTATTGACCCTTGTGGCTGTAACTTGTATGTTGCAGGTTTGATTGATGTTAGAAAAGTTTGATGATTAGGATTACAAAGTCTACAACCAACATGTTTGCCTGTGGCACTTTGAAGATGAAGGACCACATGCTTATAGATATTCTGCTGCAATGTAATGTAATAGCCAAATGAGCTATGTAAGATGTAATAAATTATGTTATTCCTGGTTATAAAGTTGTATTATGACCTTTGTTTCTTGATATTACATCTTAACTGTGGATGCTAGCTATTGATCCAGGGACTAGCATTGCAATCACAGGGACCCTTTTCCTTTACAAAGGAGGGATCTTACAGATGGTATCAGACCATTGTGTTGCCTGTAGGATTTGTAAACCTAGGATTGGACAAAACCCCTTAGAAAAATAGGAGTTGTATTTGTTCCAAAACTTATTTACAAACAATCTTCTAAACTCTTTCCTCAACCATTTTGGTTTCAACACTACATCTCTTCTATTTCAACTTGATGGAAAAACCTACACCATGACCAAAGACTTCACCATGTGCAAGGACTTCATCAACTCTAATGACTTCAACATCTTCAACTCTAATGACTTCAACATCTTCAACTCTAATGACTTCAAATTCTTCAACTCTAATGACTTCAACATCTTCAGCATATTCACCAAGGACTTCAACCTTGGATATCACTAAGGACAATCAAGACAAGAAATCTTGCTCAAGATTTGGAGACTAAGGAAACACAACTTAGAAGGAGCCATCAACACCTTTGAAGTATTTGTGACCAAGAGTTTTTCCCAAGGAAACCATGATCTCATGGAAGAAGAATCAACCAAGAAAGATGGAAAGATCTCAAGTGAACCATATAGATGGACCACCATATTTAGTTAAGTCAAACACACCAACTTATGTGGTGTAACAAAAATATTTTGTTGCCTAAAAATGTGCTTGAACTTTGTTGTTTGAGTGAAATTTTGTTTGTGATTGCTTGCACATTGCTTGAGTGAATTGTGATGTGTGTGATTAGAATTATTCCCTTAGAAATATCTTGCCTATTCTAATCTCAATTCAACCCACACAGATGACTTCTCCAAGAAACTCCAACATCAAGGATGGTGACAACAACAACAACCAAGAGGACAACATGAGAGAACTCATAGCAACCCAAAACTAGTTGAACCAAGAGACAACTCAGCTTTTAGCCAACAACAATGGACTAGACCCAGCCATACAAAGGATTTTGAAACTTCAATCCCAATTGTTGCAAGGATTGGTTACTCAAATGATCAACATGGGAGAAAACTCTTCCCAAGGAGTTTATGACAACAAGGATGACAAAGATGCTATTATAGAAGGAACCCAATCTTGCAATATTTGTGAAGACAAGGATCATACATCCAAGGAGCATGAGGATCAATGCCCCAAGAAGAGAGAAAGATTTCCCACCTTTGAGGTGAGATATGAAGAGCATGAACTAGAAGAACTCCTAGCTTTGGAGAGACCCAAGAAGAAGAATAAATGCCCCAACCCTAACAAGAAGGATATTAATCAAGTGCAATGTTACAATTGCAAAGAGATGGGACACTATGCCAGTGAATGCCCAGAAAAGAAGAAGAAGAACCAAGAAGACAAACAAAATCTAGTGAAACCCAAGATAAGGAAGGATTTTAGCCAAGTGATGTGCAACCACTGCAAAGAGTTAGGACATTATGCATCATATTGTCCAGAGAAGTGTAGCATCCCAGTTGTCTAACCCCTGTAATGCTACTAGTTATAATAATAAAATGGGCCACTTCCAACATATAATTGTTGCATCATCATCATATCATGCTCATATCATCATGTCCCCTTGCATTTGAGCATCATATAAAACCCTTTCTTGTTTGGTTCTTATCTCATGTGCATGATTAATTGTATTTGCCTCTTGATATTGTATTTGGGTCTTAATAAATTGTTAAGTGCCCAAGTTGAGTTGGGGGCATCTCTCTTTTTGACTCCACCACCTTATCTTTCACCACCTTTTATATTCCACCATCCAACTATTCTGAGCTTGGCATTTTGTTGTTTTATCTCTGGCTCATGATTAGTTGGTTGGAACCACCCATATATCTATGCTTGGCCTTGCCCACTTTTGGGAATGCATATGAGTAATGCCAGGATAATCTTATTGTTTTCACAAGGATATGGTTGGCATTAATTATGTTGCATGGGCCATGCAAGTGCCACCTTCTCTAGTTTTGGTTTTTGCTTGAAATTCAAAGTGGATCTTTTCCCTTGCTTAAATCTTGTTTTGGGCTTGTAGTTGCTACATCAAATCATCTATCTCTACCCCCCTTTAGCTTAACCCCTCCCCCATGCCCCATGCACACACATGTGCTATGTGGCATGCACATCTCAAACCACCCCCCCTTTCTTCTTGGATCTTGCTTGGTCATTGTTGGATCATGCATGGGACAAAGGGACCATCCCATCATCTTAAACATCTCCCCTACCTTCCCCCTCTTCTTCTTTTTCTGGGTTTTGTGGGTTGTATATGAAGCTTGCATGACCAAGTTTAGTACCACCATCTTTTTCTTAATCCTCTTAGCAAAACCCTAAACCCTATCTTTGCCTTCTATCCTTCTAGCTAAAACCTAAAAACTAATCCCTCACCTAATCTAGCTACTCCATCTCTCTCTCTCTCACCTAGCTAAGCCTAAACACTAAGCCACCCTCTTACCCCTAATCTACCTTCCCCCTTAGCAAAACCCTAATAACCCTCCTCCTTTCTAGCTTGAACACCCCACCCTAGCTCGCCCCTTCTCTCTTCCATGCATGCCCCACCCCAGCAACCACCTAGCTACCCCCCACACGACCAGGACCCCCTAACCCTAGCCTAGCCCGAGCATGCCCCTCTCCCCTCCCCTCTTTCTTCTCTCTCTGCCTCACCTGCCCAGCGCCCCCAGGCCCACCTGCCTGCGACCCTGACCGCCCTACCCCACCTGGAAGACCCCTCTAGTGCCCTGCCGCGTCCCCTGGCCCCCCATGCTGAGCACGTGAGGGAGGGCAAAAAGGTGGCCGAGCCGACCTGCCCCTCCCCACGCAGCCCCACCTCGCCTCGGGCGTTCTTATCCTCCCTCCCTCTCCTGCCTCCCCAGATCCGCCCAGCCGCCTCGCCCTCCTCTGCCTTTTTCCACCGCCCATCTTCCTCTCGCCGGCCACGCCGTTCACCTCGCCAGCACATGCACCTCCAGGAGGCGGGAGCGGAGTAGCGGGTGTCGAGGAAGCCTCGGAAGCTCGCCTGTGACGCCCTGGATCCAGACGCGAGGAGGAGGAGGACCGGAGCCACCAGGATCTGCCGCGCCGGAAACCCTAGCCCACAGTCCGCGAGCCGCCGATCGCTTCCCCGCGCCACGCCGACCACGTCAGTAACTCGGTGAGCAGCCTCACCTCCTGCATAACCTCTCGCCGATCTCGCCCTAGCCTCGCCGTACCTTGCGTCGAGCGCTCTACGTGCGTCGCGAGCGCGTGCATCCTCTGCGTCTGCCGCTAGCACCGCGCGCCGTCTAGCCCTAACTAGCACGCAAGCGCCCCCGGTCGCGGGATCGATTCCCCCTCCGCCGCGCTGCTCTGTTCTTTTTCAGTCGACAGAGGAAGATCAACAGTACGGCGGTACTTTTTGCGCATAACCCCCTGCTAGGTTTTTCGCTAAACCCGCGGTACGTTTAGGCCCACCAGGCAGCCACCGTGACCAATTTTCCGAAAACCCCCTGGGCCTTTTTGGCCTCAACCCAGCCCCTTGGCCTCTGCGTCATTCGTTGGCTTTTTTTATAAAAGGCTCACAGGCTTTCGGAGCTCAACCCAGGGTCCTTGGTTGCCTCGGGCGCCAGGCCGCAGAATCCCCTGGCCCCACCTGTCAGCGACTCAGGAGTGAGTAGGAGGAGTAGAAAACGTTTCAGACACTGTTTAAATTCAAATCCTGTTTAAATAATTTCAAAATTCAAATTCAATTCAGTTTCAAATAACTTTTTCATACTAAATCCAAATTGGGCAAATAATATATGTTTGGATATCAGAAAAATGAGAGGATTCAAAATATGCCATCCATATTGTCTTTTGCACAATTTAAATTTCAAGTTTATTTAAATTACACCAATTGCCACTAGAATTTAATAATTTAATAACTTTTGTTTTATAATTCCAAATTAAGCAAATGATATGTCTAAATTGATCAGCTCGACGAGACCTTTCTGTTTATGCTATCAATAACTTCAATTGCAGCATGCATCATATAAAAATATAGTGAACAACAACTGTTATGGCAACAAATGTGATTCCAAAACCCCATTAAAATGTTATTATTTGTCTTTCACACCTCACCTTGCCATGCTACCTTACTTGCCATGTAAACTGTGCATCATTCATCATGGCATGATTGTTTGCTTGACGCATCTTATTCATAATGTTGTGCGTTATATTCATGTTGGCCTTGTTTGTTTGGTTTTTCTCAGATAGACACTGAGCAGGGGTTATATCAAGAGAACCAGGAGCACTACCCAGACCCGTCCCTTGCTACAACTGAGTTGACAGGCAAGCACTTCCACATGCTTGCATACATACAGTACCTATTGCCTCTATCTTATTCTTGCATCATTGAGTCGCGATTGCATTAAATTGGATCCCAAGTATGCATAGCCTTTACTTTTCAACCCCACTAAGCTTGTTCCTCCATCCCATGAGCCACTACTATAGGAGTTGTTTGAGCCATGCGAGTCGTAGAACAGCATGTGTAGGGTTTGTGAGAGTCTGATGTATAATGAGGTACCTAAACAACTTAACCTGAGTAGTTCTGGGATAACTAAAGAAAGTGGCACCGGTGAGCAACATCTGCTATTTGGTTTTTCCTGCTCACTTGTGTCCCGTAAGACCCCGAGTACTTGATTCCTGTTCCTTGATTTATCGCGCTATCCACATCCGGGAGGTATATGGGACCCCCCTGGGCCAGAGCTTGATTCCGTCTTATTTCTTGGGGCCACAAACTAGTTTGAGGTTTTATTTACTATCCTGTACTTATGCCATGCTACTTTCTGTACTTATTTTGTGCGAGGAGCACACTGTACTGTTTAGGATCATGGCACGATTCCGCGGTGTCGACAAGCCCAGCCACACTTTCGGTTCCTCACTGCTCACGGTACCGTCCCATAACCTTGAGCCCGCCCTGGGTCACCGCTTCTATGGATCTACTTAAGGGGTGGCCTCAAATATTTCTGAATCTTGTGATTGTTCACCGTGAAAGCCTTGTTGGGTTTTGATTTGGTTTTTCCGAGGTTGATCGAGCGTGTTGCTATTGGTGCACCCCGCCGGTAAAACTTTCTCAAAGCCGTGTCCGCGGATATGGACGACTTGGAGCACGTTCTTGATCATAGACAAGCATAACTAAAGTACCGCTTAATCGACTAAGTAACATGACTAGTAAATAGAGCAACACTCATGGAATGGTTAATAAAACCGCCAACGGAAGGAGGGTTGTTCGTCGCTTCCTTGTTGGTAAGGTGGAGGAGGATGGATCGGATGAGATTACCATTATAATCGTTGTTCTTAATTCACGGACATCCGCCTATCATTGGTTAGGCGGATGGTTAGCGCTATCTCAGAGAACTGCTAGGGTTTATCTTTTGCAATGCGTCACCCTGTGTTGTGTCCCCTTTAGAGGCATTAAGACTTGCCGAGTACCCTTAGGGTCTCACACGATAAATTCTTGATTCGATGAATGTACCTTCTCGTGACGGATCTTGGGTGGAAGAAGCCAAGATGTGGGCAACGATCGCTCGGTGTAGAGATTCCGGAACGGGATCCATGAGACCTGTAGTTGGGATGTGCTTATTTCTGGCATCTTATGCCGATTTGCTTCTTATCCGTACTCGGATCTTGTTTGCCGCCCGCATGATACTGATGTGTGTTGTATGAGGAGTTATCCTAAAATATAGATTTTATCTAGGTCATTTGAATCTTGCCGTATGGCGCGTTGATATATTTCCTTTCTTTCTAGATGGTGTGGCTCGATGTACTCTTGTATGGTGGCTTGCGTACATACCCACTTGTGTACGTAGTTGATCCTTCGCCGCCGACCACGCCCGTCTGAGTCCCGTTGAGAGGGTAGTTGTTGGGACGTCTGAAAGGACTACCGTGAGTGGCTTTGGGGCCCCACCGCATTATTTCAATCACTATCACTCATCCAGGCTTGTATCTAGGAGCGTAGTTCACCGAGGTAGTTACAATTGGTATCAGAGCCATCCCGACCTTCAGGGTTTCAGCCAAACGGTCGTTGTCAGTCTAGCAAATATTTTGGTAGTTATGTATATTAGGGAAAAACAAAACGCGAGAGTAGGACCGCTTCCATTTTTCTTCTTACCCTCCCACCCACCCTTTTCTGGTAAGGAAGTGCAACGTTTTCAATCCTCTTCTCAAAGTTCAAACTAGGATTCACGTGTTCTGGGTTTCCGTAGTACCATAGGTTGTGTGTGTGTGTGTGTAATCCCTTGTCTATCTGTTGCATCCAAGTTGTTATCTTATCTGCCTTTGGTTATCAACTGTTGGTACATTCCATACCGATGTGCTTTTGCAAACCGACGCAATCTATCTTCCTCTTGTATCCGACGCTATCTTGTTTGGGGTGTTCGCTTCCGTAGTTACCAATCCTAGGTTTCACGTGAGAAGAAGGAGTTAGGATATGTGTTCCACTTGTTCATGTGCGGAGTAATGATTTGAGTGCGGGATGGAGTCGCGACCATACCACTACTTGTATCATTCGCTTTTGTATATTGAATCGGTAGAGTCACTAATCTTGATTCGTTAAGTAATTTATGATCTATTGGTATTTTAATGCAAATTTGTGGAAAATTTTTCTTTGATATATTTGTGTACCACACTCCTTTTCACCGTCTGCGATATGCTTAATATCTTTTAGGTGCTATGAACTTTGTTGATATTTTAATATCATCTCAAGAATTGTATCCTTTAATCTTGGTTAATTCCATCTTGGTACTATATTGGATTATTATCATTCTCCATTATAGTAATCGACTTGAGTTTTATATCAATGACAGATGGCTCCCCACGCCGGATCGAAGAGGACATTCCTCCGAATCGGCTCACAATTGTCAAGCATAGCTAATGCTTTGGCGGCAATGCAAGAGAACCAGCAGCGCTTTGAGGAGAGCGTCAGAAGGAATGAATTTGCTCCACTTCCTCCACCTCCCAAGCGTGGTGACATCAAGAGCTTCCTCAAGTTCAACCTCCGCTTTGATGTGTCCGACCGACCTCTTCTTGACGCGGATGATTGGTCACGAGATCGCAAGGTTGCTCGAGACTGCTGATGTTCCAGAACAGGAGTGGGTCAAGTGTGCTACCCACCTTCTCAAGGGAGATGCGGCTCTTTGGTGGGAAAACTACTTGAAGGCAAGCTGCATTGGGTTCCAGCCAACTTGGGAGAGGTTCACCGCAGCTTTCAAAGAACAGCTTTCTCAGAGATTGTGATGGAAAGGATGAAGGAGGCTTTCCTCAACCTGAAGCAGGGAAATGATAACGTCAACACCTACATCAGGAACTTCATGAACCTGTCTCGCTATGGTGGTGATGAGGTATCTGATGACAAGAAAAAGGTAAAAGATTCGTGCAAGGGCTCAATGCGTCGATCAAGTATGCAATCACGCATGCAAGACCGGCAACCTTCTGGAACTACAAAGACACAAAGACTGCAAGAGGAGGCAAGGTGCAAATGTTCGAGGAGTCCAAGAAACATAACAGGATGCATCAAGCTCTGCGATTATGGCAGCTCCTTCTAAGCGGCGTGTCTGGGTTCCTAACACCCCACCGCCGCCCGGCTCCACCAAGACTCTGCGAGTTTCACGTCAAGGCCACCAAACTTCACCACTGCGGCTCCTGTGGGCTACAACAACCACTCGAGCGCTCGGAGTCCTCAGCTACTGCTTCCACGTCCACACGGTGCTTGTTACACATGTGGAGATCATGGACATCCCAACTGAATCGCCCAATGAAGAACAAAGCTCTCCTCAACCCCGCCAAGATCTGCAACAAGCTCTCTTAGGTTCGTGCACCGCCTCGGGCTCTCAACATCAACACCAAGCCCGGTTCGCGGTTGTTCGCGCCAAGCTAACGTCAACGCCTCAAGCCGAGCTCGCACTGAGTTGTCATGGGTATGCTTTCGCTAACTCATCCTCGCACGAGTTCTCTTTGATTCTGCATCGCATTCCTTTGTGTCTCACAAGTTTGCATATGAGAATGTGTTAAATCTGGATCCTCTTAAGAAGTCGATGGTCTTATCTCCGGTTCCAACTCGAGGGCTGAGTATATCGTCATGGCAATAAAGTTGAGATTGGGGTCTCTTCATTCTTGGCTTCTTTGATTGTCGGGCAACTCGACATTGATGTCATCCAGGCATGGATTGGTTGACAGAAATGCATGTGATTGATTGTCTTTGAACGCTCGGTGTCTCTGAAGATTCACAAGGCCATGTAGTCTTTTCTCCAAGTCTGACTCCTGCTGTCCAGCTCTATTCCTTGGCTGCTCTGAATAATGATGCTATGGAAGCTATTCAGAGTGTACCAGTGGTCTGTGAGTTCCCAGATGTCTTTCCTGAAGAGTTGCCAGGTATGCCTCCGGATCGCGAGGTTGAATTCGTGATTGAGCTTGAACCTGGAACGGCTCCTATCTCCAAGAGGCCATACAAAATGGGTCCTTCTGAGTTGGCGGAACTCAAATGACAACTTGATGAACAAGAGAAATTGGGTTTCATTCAACACAACACTTCTTCTTGGGGTAGCCCAACAATCTTTGTGAAGAAGCGTGACAGAACCGATAGGCTATGTGTTGACTACCGGGCTCTCAACGCTAAAACCATCAAGAACAAATATCCTCTTCCTCGGATAAATGATCTTTTTGATCAGCTGGCAGGAGCTGTGGTGTTCTCTAAGCTGGACTTGAGAAGTGGTTATCACCAAATCAAAATTCGCAAAGAAGATGTGCCCAAGACAGCTTTCACCACCCGCTATGGCCTGTATGAGTACACGGTCATGTCTTTCGGCCTCACCAACGCACCTGCTACCTTCTCGAGGCTGATGAACTCCGTTTTCATGGAGTACCTGGACAAGTTTGTTGTGGTATATCTGGATGACATTCTGGTTTATTCCAAGTCCAAGGAGGAGCATGAAGAGCACCTGCGGTGTCCTGAACAAGCTTCGTGAGAACCGCTTGTATGCAAAGTTCTCAAAGTGTGAGTTCGGCTGCAAGTAACATATCGGGTCATGTTATCTCTCGCCAAGGGCATTGCAGTCAACCCGAAACCGTGAAGACAATAGTTGAATGGCTTCCTCCCGCTAATGTCAAGGAAGTGCGGAGTTTTCTCGGCTTGGCTAGCTATTGCCGTCGCTTTGTCGTAACTTCTCAAGATAGCAAAGCCTCTTACCGATCTCCTCAAGAAAGGCAAGAAGTACTGTGGACTCCTCGCTTGTCAAGAAAGTTTTGAGACACTCAAAGAGAAGCTCACTTCCACACCAGTCTTGGTTCCTCCGGATACATCTAAGCCTTTCCAGATTTTCTCGATGCCTCTTTGCAAGGATTGGGTGCGGTCCTTATGCAAGAGACAGTGGTTGCTTATGCCTCTCGTCGCTTGAAGACGCATGAGATCAACTATCCCACACATGACCTCGAGCTAGCAAAGCTTGTCTTTGCTTTGAAGCTTTGGAGGCACTACTTGCTTGGTAACTTGTGAGATCTTCGGACCACAAGAGTTTGAAGTATATCTTCACTCAACGATCTCAACCTTCGCAAAGGAGATGGATTGAAGCAATCAATGACTTGATGTGACCATCAACTACACCTGCAAAGCAAATGTCATGGCGATGCGCTTAGCGTAAAAGCTTATGTCAACAACCTCATGGTGGAAGAGCAAGATCCTCTCTTGTGCGAGGAATTCCCACCGAACTCGAAATTGTGGAACAAGGGCATCTCAACCTCCTGGCTACTCCTCTCTTGGAAGAACAGATTCGCTCGTCACCTTGGTGATCCGCACACCGTAAAGCTCATCTCTAAGCTTGGCCTTCCAACGAGTCCTTCCATGTTGATGATCAAGGCACGCTTTTGAACACGGATGTTTGTTCCAAACTACCCGGGTCGAGAGACCAAGTTTTCAAGGAGGCACATGAGTCGGTTCTTTCTATTCATCCGGCAGACAAAGATGTACATGGACTTGAAAACACAATACTGGTGGCACAGGTTGAAACGGTATTGTGCCAAGTATGTCTCGTAATGTGATGTCTCAGCAGAGTCAAGGCTGTTCATCGAAACCATTTGGTCTTCTACAGCCATTGAAACCTCCTAATGGAAATGGGAGAAAGTTGAGATGGACTTCATCACCGCTTTCCAAGGTCGCAGAAGGGCAATGCAATTTTTGTTGTCATCGATGCTTTCTAAAGTGGCTCATTTCTTCCCAGTCAAAGAAACAATTTCTGGAATTCAGTTGGCTGAGCTCTATATCAACAGGATTGTATCTTTGTATGGGGTTCCACTTGAAATCAGCTCAGACCATGTGTAACACCCTCAGAATCGGACCTATGCAAGTTTGAGCAAAATTCGCCAAACCCGCATAGAAACGATTCAAAGGTGCCCACCAAGCACTTTCGTGGAAAACAAGTAATAACATTACACAACAGTCCTCGATGGGACCTGAGCAGATAATGATATATAACTCATTGAGTCAAGAAGATGATATAATTTACAAGATCCAAATCACCTTGAAAATGGTAGGGCGTCCGACTACGGACAAGAAGCAAATGGGGCTAAGAGCCTCAAGAATAACCAATGGCCCATAACTCCGCCCAAGCCCAAGGAAGGGTAACCTCGCTAACGGCGTCGATCTCGAACCTAAACAAAAGGCGCCGACAAAGGGCAAAGCAAACAAAGAAGGAGCGCCAGATCGAGGCCAAGACACCATGGCTCGCCACATAGGTATGGTGGAAGATACACTAAACAACCTATAGAGACTCGATACAACTGGCGGATATCCGAGAGGGATAAGAATGACCTAACCGGATCCAACCTGAAACTAATCACCAAACAAACCCATCCTGGTGTTCCCCCTCGAGACCAAACGAGGAGGTCAACCGAGGAACTCACACAGTTGGCAGTTTTACTTATTTAGTTATAGTTGCGGCACTTTACTAGTCAGGTTTAGATAATCGTCCTGATAAAGTAAACAGTAGGCACTTTTAGTTTACCATTCCGTTATAGTTGCAACATTTACTAATCAGGTACAGATAGCATGAGATAAACCCTAAACCCAGCAGATGTTGGTACTTTTATTCAGCCAATTCGTTGTAGTTGCAATACTTACTAGTCAGATACATTTGTCGCAAGCGACAACCAAACAAGCAATGGTGGGCAGTATTAATTAGCCATTCCGTTATAGTGAAGCGATTACTAGTCATTATAAGTCAAATTTATAGCAATAAACTTTAGTTATGCTTGTCTATGATCGAGACAAGTCGTCCATAACATGTGACACGGCTTTGAGAAGTTTTAACCCGGCGGGTGCACCAATAGCAACACACCGATCAACCTCGAAAACCAAATCAAAACCCAACGAGGCTTTCACGGTGAACAATCACAGATTCAGAATATTTCTTAGAGTAGAATGGCCTCAAGGTTATAGTGTGGGCTTGTCGACACCGCGAATCGTGCCATTATATCCTAACTCGCACAATCGTAAATAAAGCGGTAAAGCATGGCATAAGGATCGTAATAAAACCTCAAACTAGTTTGTGGCCCCAAGAAATAAGTCCGAATCAAGCTCGGGGTCCCATATACCTCCGGATGTGGATAGCGCAAAATCAAGGAACAGTATCAAGTACTGGTCTTACGGACACAAGTAACCAAATATTATCTATCACCCATATTCAATTTTAGTTGTTAAACAGTAAAGTGACGATAAGTAAAACTAGAATCATCTCCAACAAAGAATACGCAATACATCTATGGCGACAAGACCAACTAGCTACCAAACAACAGCAATAGGGTGTGTCCAAGGCAATATAAGGCTGCAGGAATATCACAGTACGGAAAACTAAAGCATCGCAAAGGAAGTAAATACTATAAAAGTAAGATAGGTAGAAAGAGGAGATGCTCACGAAAACATTGTCGAAAGGTTCATCCAAGATCGGGCTCACATCAACTCAACGGCCTTATCCGAAGAAGCAAAACACTAGAATAAACACCGGATGCAATATTTAATACACAAAGATCGGCATGATGCATGCATGATGTATGGCATGGATTAGGTCAATTGGTCCCGGCAATTAATTAAGTGGTGCAAGTTATTTAGAAATTTAAATGTTGTTTTAACATGAGAAGATGAGTTTCCACAAGTTTAAATGAGGCCAATATAAGGCTAGATTTGCCCGCATATGGGCCCCATATTTAGTTATTAGGTGATTCGCATAAGGCCCCAAACCACATGAATGCATGCGAGATGAATGACAATTCAATATGCAACAAGTTGTTATTATGCATTGATAAAGTAGGGTTTTGAAGGGGTTCACACATTAGGGTTCTCGACGGACTTGGGGTTCCGGGTTCATTAAGGAGGTAGATCTTGGCGTTCGGATCGGACTTGGTTCGATGTCGGGTTCATCGGATCTTCCTTGTCGTCACAGATCTTGTCGGGTCCCACGGTTGATCTTGCCACGAGGATCTTGGAGTACTTGTCGCAGTCTCCTTCGGGTGCTCGCTCGATGATCTTGTCGCCGAGGGAACTTGACGCGAAGATCTTGTGGGTGGGTTGGTCGCCCGATCTTGGCGCCCCGCGATGAAGGGCTTGGCGGTTTAGGTTCGCTCACACATACACGCACGATGGATGAAACATGGCAGTGGACCGAGCGCCGCGACGGGGCGTGAGCGAGGGCGAGAGGTGAGGGGCGGAGGAGATGGAGGCTAGGCGGGCGGAGCTGAGGTTGGGGAAGAAGACACGAGGGGGCTCGGCGTGAGACTTGTGGTGGGGCTGGGCGGGCCGGGTGACGGGAGTGGAGGGGAGGGTTGAGTGGGGCTGGGACGGGCCCATGACAGGGAGGTTGGTTGGGGCCGTGCGTGGTGTGGGAAGGGTGAGAGAGGGAGAGAGAGAGGGGGGGTGAGAGGACACGTGGCACTGCGTGAGAGGCTGAGGGAGAGGGAGGTGAGGAGGTGGCAAGCAGGGATTGGAGGGGGTGAGGTGGAGAGGAGGCTGGGGTAGATAATTGGGTGAGTTTAGGATTAGATGGGGCAGGGATGGACGATTTTATTTACGGGCCGCTCGGTCAATCGGCCCGTTCCTATTAAAATAATTTAAATTTTATTTATTCTAAACAAACCAATAGCGCAAAACAAAATATTTCGGGACCGGTTTTGAATAAGAATGGGCGTTGAAAACAAATCGGGTTTTCAAAATAGTTTTGCAAACAATGCATGATGATGACGATGCAATGCACAAATTCAACGCGATTTTCTAGTAGTGGTTTTTATGGATGCCACAAGACACCACTAACAATGGATCTCGCCGAGATCCGCCTCCTAACCGGAAGGAAGGTCGACGCGATACTTCGCTTTGTGTAGATCCTCGCGACACCACTAACAAGGGTTCCTTCTTCATCTTGGAATCATGACACCACCAACAAAGGGTCGTTGTTCCCGATCGTCGAGAACACCGGATAAACAAAGGACGGAGTAAAAGCTGGATCCACCGATTCGACATACAGAGTGAATGATAAGAGCAAAGGGGTAGCTACTCCATCCCACACTAACCATTGCTCGCACACGAATAAGCGGATTAAGCACCCAACTCGGAATTAGATCAAGATCTTCTTAGATGTTATCCTAACAAAGGAATGTTGCAAACGATGAAAGACACACCGATTAGGTTTCGCGGTGGTTCCATTGGCATGAACAACACATGCTCAAGGTTAACCCCAACTTCACCAAAGCTCGTCCTTCTCATATGTTTTTCAACGACACTGATATCCAGCAAGGAACACATAGGGATAAAGATCTCCAGAACAAAAGATCGGATGTAGGGCACAACAGACAAGTTGCGGTTGATGATCGTAGCACCTCCGTTACAAAGGAAGATAGCGAAACCCTAAAGGTACGACGGAAACCCAACCACGAGAATTCCTGGACTCGAAGAAAGAGATGAGAGCGGATTCAAAACACGTCGAGGTAAGAGGAGAATAGCAGAGGGGTAAGGAGTAAAATCAGACCTAGTCAGAACTATCCAACCGATTTTGCTAAAATAGTTTTGACACTCTACTTTAGCTAGGTTATCCTCTGATCGACTTGTGGGGTATCACAACCGAGCTCGATACCAGACCTATGCAAGTTTGAGCAAATTCAAACCCGCATAGAAACGATTCAAAGGTGCTCACCAAGCACTTTCGTGCGGGTGGAAAGTAATAACATTACACAACAGCCCCGATGGGACCCATGGTATATATATAACGACTCATTGAGTCAAGAAGATGATATAATTTACAAGATCCAAATCACCTTGAAAATGGTAGGCGTCCGACTACGGACAAGAAGCAAATGGGGCTAAGAGCCTCAAGAATAACCAATGGCGCCCATAACTCCCGCCCAAGCGGAAGGGTAACCCGCTAACGGCCGATCTCAACCTTAAACAAAAGGCGCAAAGGGCAAAGCAGAAACAAAGAAGGAGCGCCAAGATCGAGGCCAGGCTAGAATTCGCCACATAGGTATGGTGGACCTGAGCGGCAAAGATACACTAAACAACCTATAGAGACTCGATACAATCAAGGATATCCGAGAGGGATAAGAATGACCTAACCGGATCCAACTCAAACTAATCACCAAACAACGTGTTCCCTCGAGACCAAACGAGGAGGTCAACCGAGGAACTCACACTGGCGCTTTACTTATTTAGTTATAGTTGCGGCACTTTACTAGTCAGTTTAGATAATCGCGATAAAGTAAATGAGGCACTTTTAGTTTACCATTCCGTTATAGTTGCAACATTTACTAATCGTGCATGATAGCATGAGATAAACCCTAAACCCGATGTTGGTACTTTTATTCAGCCAATTCGTTGTAGTTGCAATACTTACTAGTCGATACATTTGTCGAAGCGACAACCAAACAAGCAATGGTGGGATTAATTAGCCATTCCGTTATAGTGAAGCTGATTACTAGTCATTATAAGTCAAATTTATAGCAGAACTTTAGTTATGCTTGTCTATGATCGAGATATCAGGCTCCAAGTCGCCCATAACCGCGACACGGCCAGAAAGTTTTAAGGGTGCACCAATAGCAACACACGCTATTGGCCCAAGGTTATGGACGCCATTGGTTATTCTTCAGGCTCTTAGCCCCATTTGCTTCTTGTCCGACGCCTACCATTTTCAAGGTGATTTGGATCTTGTAAATTATATTTCTTGACTCAATGAGTCGTTATATATATCTGCTCAGGTCCCATCGAGGACCTGTAATGTTATTATTGCTTTCCACCCGCATCGAAAGTGCACCTTGGTAACTTGAATCGTTTCTATGCGGGTTTGGCGAATTTTGCTCAAACTTGCATAGGTCCGATTCTGAGGGTGTTACAGAGACAACCTATAGAGACTCGATACAACTGGCGGATATCCGAGAGGGATAAGAATGACCTAACCGGATCCAACCTGAAACTAATCACCAAACAAACCCATCCTGGTGTTCCCCCTCGAGACCAAACGAGGAGGTCAACCGAGGAACTCACATTACTTATTTAGTTATAGTTGCGACTTTACTAGTCGTTTAGATAATCGTCCCGATAAAGTAAATGAGGCACTTTTAGTTTACCATTCCGTTATAGTTGCAACATTTACTAATCGTGCAGATAGCATGAGATAAACCCTAAACCCAAATAGATGTTGGTACTTTTATTCAGCCAATTGCTAGAAGGTAATACTTACTAGTCGATACATTTGTCGCAAGCGACAACCAAACAAGCAATGGTAATTAGCCATTCCGTTATAGTGAAGCTGATTACTAGTCATTATAAGTCAAATTTATAGCAATAAACTTTAGTTATGCTTGTCTATGATCGAGATAGCTCCAAGTCGTCCATAACCGCGACACGGCTTTAAAGTTTTAACCCGGGTGCACCAATAGCAACACACGCCGATCAACCTCGAAAACCAAATCAAAACCCAACGAGGCTTTCACGAACAATCACAGATTCAGAAATATTTCAGGGGCCACCCTTAGAGTAGAATCACGGAGTAAGCAAGCTCCAGACGGCCTCAAGGTTATGGGGGAACCCGAAGTGTGGCTGGGCTTGTCGACACCGGAATCGTGCCATTATATCCTCAATCGTAAATAAAGCGGTAAAGCATGGCATAAGTACAGATCGTAATAAAACCTCAAACTAGTTTGTGGCCCCAAGAAATAAGTCCGAATCAAGCTGGGGTCCCATATACCTCCGGATGTGGATAGCGCAAAATCAAGGAACAGTATCAAGTACTGGGTCTTACGGACACAAGTGGGCTCGAAACCAAATATTATCTATCACCCACCGATGCCTCTCGCTTATTCAATTTTAGTTGTTAAACAAAGTAAAGTGACGATAAGTAAAACTAGAATCATCTCCAACAACATGCGGCAATACATCAGAATCGTGGCATATGGCGACACCCAACAGAATACAAAGAAGTTTACTCGCACGCAAGACCAACTAGCTACCAAACAACAGCAATAGGGTGTGTCCAAGGCAATATAAGGGAATATCAAAACTAAAGCATCGCAAACACAGGTAGCAATAGATCAACAGGAGGGAAGTAAATACTATAAAAGTAAGATAGGTAGAAAGAGGGAGATGCTCGCCTGAAAACATTGTCGAAAGGTTCATCCAAGATCACATCAACTCAACTTATCCAGAAGCAAAACACTAGAATAAACACCGGATGCAATATTTAATACACGGCAAAAGATCGGCATGATGCATGCATGATGTATGGCATGGCAAGGTGCGATGCAATTAGGTCAATTTAAGCGGAACCGGGGTCCCGACAATTAATTAAGTGGTGCAAGTTATTTAGAACCCCCGCAATTTAAATGTTGTTTTAACATGAGAAGATGAGTTTCACAAGTTTAAATGAGGCCAATATAAGGCTAGATTTGCCCGCATATGGGCCCCATATTTAGTTATTAGGTGATTCGCATAAGGCCCCCAAACCACATGAATGCATGCGAGATGAATGACAATTCAATATGCAACAAGTTGTTATTATGCATTGATAAAGTAGGGTTTGCGGAAGGGGTTCACATTAGGGTTCTCGACGGACTTGGGGTTTCCGGGTTCGGGTTCGGTCTCGGGACGTTTCGGATTAAGGAGGTAGATCTTGGCCGGATCCGGACTTGGTTCGGTTCATCGGATCTTCCGGTTCTTGTCGTCACAGATCTTGTCGGGTCCCACGGTTGATCTTGCCACGAGGATCTTGTCGGGACCGTGTACCGGTCGGTCTTTCAGGGAGTACTTGTCGCAGTCTCCTTCGGTGCTCGATGATCTTGTCGAGGGAACTTGACGGTCCGCGGCGAAGATCTTGTGGGTCCGGCGGGTTGGGTCTTCGCCCGGATCTTGGCGCCCCGCGATGAAGGGCTGGCGGTTTCCGAGGTTCGGTCGGGTGCTCGAAGGGCCATAGGGTTCACCTTCCCGTGACACGACACGAGCTCACATACACGCACACGGGCAGCGGGCCCACTCGATGGATGAAACGAGCGCCGCGACGGGCTTGTGGAGGGCTCGGCGAGAGGCGCGGCGGTGGAGGCGTGGAGACGGAGGCGGGGCGGGCTTGACGATGAGGGACGCAGGAGGCGCGGAGGCGAGCCTGGGACGGGTGGTGTAGAGGCGAAGGGACGACAAGAGGTGAGGGCCGGGCCGAGGAGATGGAGGCTAGGCGGCGGAGCTAGGCGACGGAGGTTGGAAGAAGACACGCTGGGAGGGGGCTCAAGGCAAGTGAGACTTCTGGTGGGGCAGTGGGCCGGGTGACGGGAGTGAGGGGGAGGGTTGAGTGGGGCTGCGGGTGGGGCCACGGGCCCAAGTGGAGGGAGGTTGGTTGGGTGCGTGGTGGGTGGGAAGGGTGAGAGAGGAGAGAGAGGGGGTGAGAGGACACGTGGAGAGGCCGAGGGAGAGGGAGGTGAGGTGGCAAGGGATTGAGGGGTGAGGTGGAGAGGAGGCTGGGTAGATAATTGGGTGAGTTTAGGATTAGATGGGGCAGTGGGATGGACCGATTTTATTTCGTTGGTCAATCGCCCTATTAAAATAATTTAAATTTTATTTATTCTAAACTGTAAACCAATAGCGCCAAAACAAAATATTTTGGGACCGGTTTTTCGTTTGAATAAGAATGGGGCGTTTGGAAAACAAATCGGGGTTTTCGAAAATAGTTTTGGCAAACAATGCATGATGATGACGATGCAATGCACAAATTCAACGCGATTTTCTAGTAGTGGTTTTTGCGGGATGCCACACCATGGGAGCATCTTCACCTCAAAGTTCTGGGAGAGTTTCCAAAAAGCTTTGGGAACAAAGTTGAACTTCAGCACTGCTTACCACCCTCAGTCGCAAGGACAAGTGGAGAGAATCAATCAGATTCTGGAGGATATGCTTAGAGCTTGCGTCATCTCTTTTGGCATGAAGTGGGAGGAATGCCTTCCATATGCTGAATTCTCCTACAACAACAGCTTCCAGAAGAGTCTGAAGATGGCACCATTCGAGGCTCTCTATGGTCGCAAGTGCAGAACTCCAATTGGTTGGTCAGGTGCAGGAGAAAGAATCTGGTTTGGCCCTGACATTGTAACCCAAGCAGAGGAGAAGGTGCATATCATTCTGGAGAACCTGAAGATTGCTCAGAGTCGGCAGAAGAGCAACTATGACAGGAAGCACACAGATATGGTATATGCCCCTGGTGATCTAGTCTACCTTCGTGTCACTCCCATGAGAGGAACACACCGCTTCGGTATCAAAGGAAAGTTGGCTCCTAGATACATCGGTCCTTTCAAGATACGTGGTAGAAGAGGAGAAGTTGCTTATGCACTAGAGCTTAGGAAAACTCAAAGTCCATGATGTTTTCCACATCTCTCAGCTCAAGAAGTGCTTCAAAGACCCCGGCAAGACCGTGGATCATGAGCTAATCGACCTCCAAGAAGATCTGTCTTATCAAGAACACCCCACCAAAATCCTTGAGACCGCAGAACGAAGGACGCGCAACAAGTCCATCAAGTTTTGCAAGGTGCAGTGGTCACACCATTACATTGATGAAGCAACATGGGAGCGTGAAGATGATCTACGTACAACCATCCTTCTCTCTTTGTATCTTCTTCTTCCTAGAATCTCAAGAGATTCCTGTTTAGTGGGAGAGTTGTAGCATCCCAGTTGTCTAACCCCTGTAATGCTACTAGTTATAATAATAAAATGGGCCACTTCCAACATATAATTGTTGCATCATCATCATATCATGCTCATATCATCATGTCCCCTTGCATTTGAGCATCATATAAAACCCTTTCTTGTTTGGTTCTTATCTCATGTGCATGATTAATCGTATTTGCCTCTTGATATTGTATTTGGGTCTTAATAAATTGTTAAGTGCCCAAGTTGAGTTAGGGCATCTCTTTTGACTCCACCACCTTATCTTTCACCACCTTTTATATTCCACCATCCAACTATTCTGAGCTTGGCATTTTGTTGTTTTATCTCTGGCTCATGATTAGTTGGTTGGAACCACCCATATATCTATGCTTGGCCTTGCCCACTTTTTGGGAATGCATATGAGTAATGCCAGGATAATCTTATTGTTTTCACAAGGATATGGTTGGCATTAATTATGTTGCATGGGCCATGCAAGTGCCACCTTCTCTAGTTTTGGTTTTTGCTTGAAATTCAAAGTGGATCTTTTCCCTTGCTTAAATCTTGTTTTGGGCTTGTAGTTGCTACATCAAATCATCTATCTCTACCCCCCTTTAGCTTAACCCCTCCCCCATGCCCCATGCACACACATGTGCTATGTGGCATGCACATCTCAAACCACCCCCCTTTCTTCTTGGATCTTGCTTGGTCATTGTTGGATCATGCATGGGACAAAGGGACCATCCCATCATCTTAAACATCTCCCCTACCTTCCCCCTCTTCTTCTTTTTCTGGGTTTTGTGGGTTGTATATGAAGCTTGCATGACCAAGTTTAGTACCACCATCTTTTTCTTAATCCTCTTAGCAAAACCCTAAACCCTATCTTTGCCTTCTATCCTTCTAGCTAAAACCTAAAAACTAATCCCTCACCTAATCTAGCTACTCCATCTCTCTCTCTCACCTAGCTAAGCCTAAACACTAAGCCACCCTCTTACCCCTAATCTACCTTCCCCCTTAGCAAAACCCTAATAACCCTCCTCCTTTCTAGCTTGAACACCCCACCCTAGCTCGCCCCTTCTCTCTTCCATGCATGCCCCACCCCAGCAACCACCTAGCTACCCCCCACACGACCAGGACCCCCTAACCCTAGCCTAGCCCGAGCATGCCCCTCTCCCCTCCCCTCCTTCTTCTCTCTCACCTGCCTGCCCCAGTGCCCACCTGCCTGACCGCCCCTACCCCACCGGAAGACCCCTCTAGTGCCCCGCCGCTGGCCCCCGGCCCCCATGTCGAGCACGTGAGGGAGGGCAAAAGGTGGCCGAGCCACCTGCCCTCCCCACGCAAGCCCCCACCTCGCCTCGGGCGTTCTTATCCTCCCTTCCCTCCGGCCTCTCCCAGATCCGCCCCCCGCCTCGCCCTCCTCCCGCCTTTCTCCACCGCCCATCTTCCTCTCGCCGGCCACGCCGTTCACCTCGCCAGCACATGCACCTCCAGGAGGCGGGAGCGGAGTAGCGGGTGTCGAGGAAGCCTCGGAAGCTCGCCTGCGACGCCCTGGATCCAGACGCGAGGAGGAGGAGGACCGGAGCCACCAGGATCTGCCGCCACACGGAAACCCTAGCCCACCACAGTAGCCCATGGCCGCCGATCGCTTTGCCCGCGCCACGTCGACCACGTCAGGCAACTCTCGGTGAGCAGCCTCACCTCCTAGACAACCCCCTCTCGCCGATCTCGCCCTAGCCTCGCCGTACCTTGCGTCGAGCGCTCTACGTCTTGCGCCGCGTGCATCCTCTGCGTCGCTGCTAGCACCGCGCTGCCTAGCCCTAACTAGCACGCGGCGACCCTCTAACATCAGCCCAGCCACCGCGCGGCTCAGCGCTGGCGCCCGGTCGCGGGATCGATTCCTCCTCGCCCGTGCTCTGTTTTTTTCAATGGAGGAAGATCAAAGATGGCGGTACTTTTGCATAACCCCTGCTAGGTTTTTCGCTAAACCCATGATGCTTAGGCCCACCAGGCAGCCACCGTGACCAATTTTCCGAAAACCCCCTGGGCCTTTTTGGCCTCAACCCGCAGTCCCCTTGGCCTCGTCTGCTGGCTTTTTATAAAAGGCTCTGGGCTTTCTGAGCTCAACCATGGTCCTTGAGTTGCCTCGGGCGCGTGGGCGCAGAATCCCCGCCCTGTCGGGCCGACTCAGAGTGAGTAGGAGGAGAAAACGTTTGAGAATCGTTTAAATTCAAATCTGTTTAAATAATTTCAAAATTCAAATTCAATTCATTTCAAATAACTTTTCATACTAAATCCAAATTGGGCAAATAATATATGTTTGGATATCAGAAAAATGAGAGGATTCAAAATATGCCATCCATATTGTCTTTTGCACAATTTAAATTTCAAGTTTATTTAAATTACACCAATTGCCACTAGAATTTAATAATTTAATAACTTTTGTTTTATAATTCCAAATTAAGCAAATGATATGTCTAAATTGATCAGCTCGACGAGACCTTTCTGTTTATGCTATCAATAACTTCAATTGCAGCATGCATCATATAAAAATATAGTGAACACAAAATGTTATGGCAACAAATGTGATTCCAAAACCCCATTAAAATGTTATTATTTGTCTTTCACACCTCACCTTGCCATGCTACCTTACTTGCCATGTAAACTGTGCATCATTCATCATGGCATGATTGTTTGCTTGACGCATCTTATTCATAATGTTAATGTTGTGCGTTATATTCATGTTGGCCTTGTTTGTTTGGTTTTTCTGATAGACACCGAAAGGGGTTATATCAAGAGAACCAGAGCACTACCTGCATCTTGCCCCTTACAACTGAGTTGTGTGCAAGCACTTCCACATGCTTGCATACATACAAGACTATTGCCTCTATCTTATTCTTGCATCATTGAGTCGCGATTGCATTAAATTGGATCCCAAGTATGCATAGCCTTTACTTTTCAACCCCACTAAGCTTGTTCCTCCATCCCATGAGCCACTACTATAGGAGTTGTTTGAGCCATGCGAGTCGTAGAATAGCATGTGTAGGGTTTGTGAGAGTCTGATGTATAATGAGGTACCTAAACAACTTAACCTCGAGTAGTTCTGGATAACTAAAGAAAGTGGCACCGTGAGCAACATCTGCTATTTGGTTTTTCCTGCTCACTTGTGTCCCGTAAGACCCCGAGTACTTGATTCCTGTTCCTTGATTTATCGCTATCCACATCCGGAGGTATATGGGACCCCCAGGCGAGCTTGATTCCGTCTTATTTCTTGGGGCCACAAACTAGTTTGAGGTTTTATTTACTATCTGTACTTATGCCATGCTACTTTCTGACTTATTTTGTGCGAGGAGCACCTTACTGTCTTTAGGATCATGGCACGATTCATGATGTCGACAAGCCCAGCCACATTTCGGTTCCCGATGCTCACACCGTCCCCATAACCTTGAGCCCGTCTCGGGTCACCGCTTCGTTCGGGATCTACTTAAGGGTGGCCTCAAATATTTCTGAATCTTGTGATTGTTCAGTCGTGAAAGCCTTGTTGGGTTTTGATTTGGTTTTTCCGAGGTTGATCGAGCGTGTGTTGCTATTGGTGCACCCCGGCCGGGTAAAACTTTCTGAAAGCCGTGTCCGCGGATATGGACGACTTGGAGCACAGTTTCTTGATCATAGACAAGCATAACTAAAGTACCGCTTTAATCTGACTAAGTAACATGACTAGTAAATAGAGCAACACTCATGGAATGGTTAATAAAACTGCCAACGGAAGGGAGGGGTTGTTCGTCCGCTTCCTTGTTGGTAAGCAGGGAGGAGGATGGATCGGATGAGATTACCATTATAACTGTTGTTCTTAATTCACGGACATCCGTCTATCATTGGTTAGGCGGATGGTTAGCGCTTATCTGTAGAACTGCTAGGGTTTATCTTTTGTTGCAATTGCGTCACCCCAGGTTGTGTCCCCTTTAGAGGCATTAAGACTTGCTGAGTACCCTTAGGGTCTCACACGATAAATTCTTGATTCGATGAATGGTACCTTCTCAGACGGATCTTGGGTGGAAGAAGCCAAGATGTGGGCAACGATCGCTCGTGTAGAGATTCCGGAACGGGATCCATGAGACCTGTAGTTGGGATGTGCTTATTTCTGGCATCTTATGCCGATTTGCTTCTTATCCCGTACTCGGATCTTGTTTGCTTCCGCATGATACTCTGATGTGTGTTGTATGAGGAGTTATCCTAAAATATAGATTTTATCTAGGTCATTTGAATCTTGCCGTATGGCGTTGGTATATTTCCTTTCTTTCTAGATGGTGTGGCTCTGATGTACTCTTGTATGGTGGCTTGCGTACATACCCACTTGTGTACGTAGTTGATCCTTCGCCGACCACGCCTCTGACAGGTCCCGTTGAGAGGGTAGTGGTTGGGACGTCTGAAAGGACTACCAGTGAGTGGCTTTTGGGGCCCCACCGTACTATTTCAACCACTATCACTCATCCAGGCTTGTATCTAGGAGCGTAGTTCACCGAGGTAGTTACAAGAAGCCACCTTAAGACCTCAGCCTTATCACATGTTTCAAATGCAAGGAACTAGGCCACTATGCAAACTTCTGTCCAGGAAAGTTACATCAAGATCCCAAGCAAGCCAATATGTAAACTAGTTGGAAATTTTTAAAGGGTGGTAGTACCCTAGTTGTTTTGAACCAACTTGTAACCCTAGCCTTCCCAAATCTCGGGAAGAGATTTATTTTAAGGGTGGTAGCCTGTCACATCCCAAGATTTTCCAAATCTTGTAATGTGAAAAATAATTGAATAAAATAAAACTTTGTTGATTTTCAGGGTGAGAAGAAACTTTTTGAATCCAATTGGAAACCTTCAAACCTATTTGGATCAAATAAAATCCTAAAGGGATTTAAAAAGATAAAATAAACATTAAAGCTAAAAATATTTGAAATTACTATTTTTGGATCTTTTAATAAAAGGATTTGGTTTTCAAAGGAAAAGGTAGATTATTAAATAAGGATTATTTATATAGCCAAATTAAACCTTGGCCAAGCTTTTGAAATAAAATGTTTTGCTTTGATTAAAAGAGTAAAAGTTTATTTAAATAAAATAATAAGGATTTAATATCCAAGTTTATTAAAAATAAAAAGGTTTTACTATTTTAATTAAACATAAAAATTGTTATTTTATTTTAAACAAGTTTTCCAAGTATTTTATATTTCCAAATAAAACCTACTGTTTTGGTTTTGATAATATTTAGTTTTCAAATAGAGATTTTATTAAATAAATCAAAACCTATTTGAATTATTAACTAAGGTCTATTTTCATTAATTATTAAATAGATCCTAAAATGAAATTATTATTTTATTTTGGACTTTGGTTTGTGTTGATTAAACAGAACCAAAACTCAATACAAAGTTTGGTGGAAGTTGTTTTGATTTGAGTGTTTGAGTTGTGGTTTGAATTTCAAAACAGAAATTGAATTGGAAAATAGGAAAAAGTTTCAGTACAAAAAAAAATGAAACAACAGCAGCCCAGTCTAGGCCCAACTCCAGCCCACCAACACTACCCAGCGAAACATTTTCTACACACAGTCTCGCACCCGCACAGACGCTGACCGGTGGACCCTCCCCCTCACTCCCTTTCTCGCTGACAAGCATGCCCCACCCCTCCAGCTCATCTTCTTCCTCCCCGCGATGACCACGCCGGCCGTTTCCTTCCGTTGATGCCGCGGTTAAATTCGCCTTAACGCCATCGCCATTACTCGCTGCGACCACGGACGTTAAAGCGTCTCCCTCTCCTCTCTCGTTCCCCTCTGTCGCCCCACCTCAACACGCCCCCAGGCCGCCCAATTCCTCGCCACACCATCCTCTGTCCGACGACGCTCCGGCGACGATTCCGGCCAGCATTCACCGCCCCTCGCCTCCTCGATCACACTACAAGTTCCCCAGGCCCTGGCGCATCTTTCAAGATCTGGGCTCGCTCGCCACACCTCGAGCCTCGGCAAGGATTTACTCAAACGCCGCCACCGTCGCTTCCTCTCCCGACCCTCCCGTAAGCATCGTCCGCCTCTCCTTCCCGATGACACTCCTGCACTCACCGCACTCACCCACATCTAACCGTGCACTTATTTTGCTTTGGGACGATCTGCAGCCTCGCCCTCGACCACGACCGCGCGCAACTGACGCCAGCAAGAACTCCGGCAAGCCATTACCCTCACCTCCATGCGCCCCTTGACTCCTCGAGAACACCTTGAGCTTCCCTAGGCTTCTACGAACGCAGTGAGCATCTTCCCATCCTCTCTCGCTTCGCCACAAGACCGCCACCACTGGCGCCCGCCCCGAGCTACCGCAGCGCCGTCTCGGCAAGTGTCTTTGGATAACGTGCGATTAGAATCCAGCGGCTAGGATAGAAGCTAGGAGAAAGGGTAAGTAGCATCTGCGAGCCGTGCGAAATGACTTGATCCAACGGTCTGTGTTAGTCAATCCACGCGAAACGTTTTCGACGAATAGGAATCAGACGCGTGTCCCAGAGTTTGTTATAAAAACAGATTTGAATCTATTAGATTTGTGATTTTGTAAAATCCATAACTTTAGTTCCACATGTCCAAAATTTGCAAACTTTATATCAATGGAATCAGTGGAACAAGCCCTATCTAACCATGCCATTTGTTTAGAAAAAAGCTTCTGGAAAAATGTTTGTTTTTGCAGAAACATTTGTATGCTTGTTTAGATTATAAAAATTGTTCAAAAATGATTTTGGTGATAAAATCTTTGGAAAATGGTGTGATTTGAACCTATGACCATAGGAAACACTTTGTGGTTTCAAAAATGTATTTGGTGAAACAAAAGAATGATTCTTTTATTTAAAACCATTTCTAGTCAAATAAAAATATGGTTTATTTATTAAAAATGGTTTTGGAAGAAAACCTTTGGGAAATGTTTTGTTTTAAACTCTCTGACCCTAAACACAAAGTTTTATGATTTGAAAATGTATTTTGTGAACCCTATAGATTAATGCCTTAGTAAAAACATTTCTACACCACATAAAATGATACCTTGTTTTGAAATTGGTTTATGAAGGGAAATCTTTTGCAAATGACTTTTCCACTTTATAAGATGACCAATAGGTGTTTTCAAATGTTTATGACCCATTAGGAACCACTTTTTCAAATAAAACAAAACTTGGCATGCTTGCATGCATTATCTTGGTTCTATGATTTTATGTGATGTTTTGCTTGATTGGTAGATTGAGATTGTGCCTTGCTTGATTGAATTGTAGTGACTTGAGGAGTGTGATTGTTGCAAGGACAAGGAGTGTACTTATACCCTCTACCAAAAAGGCAAGTGATGCTTCATACTTTTGTCCCATTACTTTCACTATGCATTAGTGATTTTTCTAAGTAAAACTTGCATGGAATTTTGCTAAGTATAAACCTAGCTAAGGGAAAACCTAGTAGATGAAACCTTAGTAAAATTTCCTAAGTTAAGACTCATACTACTATCATGCTTAGCTTAGCTAATAGAAAACAAGGGTGGAATATACATTCATACTATGGAAATTTCTAAGTCTGAGGACTTGTGTTTTTGTTTAATAAAACAACTAAGTTAATGAATCACCTGGGTGGAATGGTAATTGCTTGGTGGTTTTTGGTTGAGTGGTTACACAAGGACAGGGGACTGGTGAACCTTGTGTATCTCACTTGTGGATTGCCACCCAAGAACAAAGAGATTTGAGATGTCAAATGTTGAGAAGCTTCAAGTGCAACCACTTGGCATTATGGTCTCTGCCTGGATCATATAGGTTGCTAGAACTTAGACATTTGGACAGTTGGTGGTAGTGGGAATGATAGGTTGGAACGCGTCCACTTGGTCTAAGGAAAGGCTTCTGAAAGATCTTGTCTTGGTGAAACCAAGTCTTGTGGGGAAAGTGCACCACCTCTGCAGAGTGTAAAATCTAAGTACTTAGCCATGTCCCTGGTAAAGGACAATTTGAGCATCAAGACATGGAAGCAATCAAGAATCTCATCATCCAAATTTCTAAGTTAAAAACTTGTGGTTGAACAAGGGTTAAGGATCTTCAATCTTTGATTGGGAGATGCCTTGGGAAAAGATTATTTTGTCAAGCAAAACTTAGTGTTTTCAAATGATAAGGAAAAATATATTTTTGAGCAATGCAAGCCTAAGATCCACTTAGCCAAATGCATATATATGATAGACTCCACTATACTACCATAGTATCACTTGCCAATACAATTCAAATGTATTGACCCTTGTGGCTGTAACTTGTATGTTGCAGGTTTGATTGATGTTAGAAAAGTTTGATGATTAGGATTACAAAGTCTACAACCAACATGTTTGCCTGTGGCACTTTGAAGATGAAGGACCCCATGCTTATAGATATTCTGCTGCAATGTAATGTAATAGCCAAATGAGCTATGTAAGATGTAATAAATTATGTTATTCCTGGTTATAAAGTTGTATTATGACCTTTGTTTCTTGATATTACATCTTAACTGTGGATGCTAGCTATTGATCCAGGGACTAGCATTGCAATCACAGGGACCCTTTTCCTTTACAAAGGAGGGATCTTACAGTATATGATACCGGATCAGTTATTCACATCTGCAACTCGTTGCAGGGACTGGTAAGAACTAGGAGCGTAGCAAGAGGCGAGGTTGATATTCGAGTAGGCAACAAAGCAAGAGTTGCTGCGTTGGAAGTCGGCACGATGCAACTTCATTTACCTTCCGGATTCATTATGGAACTGAATAATTGTTATTATGTTCCGGTTTCAACGAAACATTATTTCTGCTTCATGTTTAATGAGGCAAGGCTATGAGTCGAATATCAAGAATAATGGTTGTGCTTTGTATTTGAATGATATGTTTCACGGCTTTGCACCCGTCCAGGACGGGTTATTTATTTTGAATCTTGATGGTGAGTCGGTTTATAACATAAATGTTAAAAGGTTGAAACCAAATGATCTGAATATGACTTACTTTTGGCACTGTCGGCTTGGTCATATAAGTTGGAAACGCATGAAGAAGCTCCATGATGATGGACTCCTAACTTCGTTCGACTTGGAGTCGTTCGAGACATGCGAATCTTGCCTACTCGGCAAAATGACCAAGACACCTTTTGCAAAGAGTTGCGAAAGGGCGTCCGACTTGTTGGGACTAGTACATAGTGATGTATGTGGACCAATGAGCACGACAGCCAGGGGTGGTTATGAGTACTTCATTACCTTCACTGATGATTTGAGTAGGTATGGATATATCTACTTGATGAAACATAAGTTGGAAGCCTTTTAAAAGTTCAAAGAATTCCAGAATGAATCACAGAATCAACTCGGCAAGAAAATAAAGTTTCTTGATTAGGGAGGAGGCGAGTACATGAGCCATGAGTTTGATGACCATCGAAAAGTTGTGGAATAGTTCCTCAACTTACTCCGCCAGAACGCATACAAAGGAATGGTGTTTGGAAAGGCGGAATCGGACCTTGTTGGACATGGTACGATCAATGATGAGTCAGACAGATCTGCCTTTATCATTTTGGGGTTATTGTCTAGAAAGCAATGGCGTTCACACTAAGCAGTACCATCAAAATCGGTAGAAGACACCGCATGAGATGTGGACAAGCAAAAAGCCAAGTTTGTCTTTTCTTAAGATTTGGGGTTGTGAAGCTTTTGTCAGCGACTCGGTCGGACAAGCTTACAGCCAAGTCGGATAAGTGTATTTTCGTGGGGTATCCGAGGGAAACCTTGGGTTACTACTTCTACAACCGAGAAGAGGGCAAAGTGTTTGTCGCTCGGAACGGTGTCTTCCTTGAGAAAGAGTTTCTCAGTCGGGGAGTAAGTGGGAGCACGGTGCAGCTCGAAGAAATTCGAGAGGAACCGGCTAGTGGCGAGTCGGCAAAAACCTTGGAGGTTGAGCCGATCGTGGTAGCTGAGCCGGCAACAGCAGCACCTGTACTGTGAAGATCGGCGAGATTACGAAATGTTCATGATGTGTTACTGTTAGACAGTGATGAGCCGGAAAATTATTCGGAAGCGATGGTGGGATCTGATTCTGAGTCATGGCTTGGAGCCATGAGATCCGAGATAAAGTCCATGGATGAAAATCAAGTTTGGAACTTTGTTGATCTGCCAGACGGTGCAAGACCCGTCGAGTGCAAATGAGTCTTTAAGAATAAAACTGATATGGATGGAAATGTTTCAATCTATAAAGCACGCCTTGTCGCGAAGGGGTTCCAACAAGTTCAAGGAGTTGATTACGACGAGACTTTATCGCCCGTAGCGATGCTTAAATTAGTTCGGATCATGTTAGCTATAGCGGCCTATTTCGACTACGAGATATGGCAGATGGATGTCAAAACGGCTTTCCTTAACGGAAATTTAACCGAGGACGTGTATATGATACAGCCCGAGGGTTTTGTCGATCCGGTTAATGCTGACAAGGTGTGCAAACTTCAGAAATCCATTTATGGGTTGAAGCAAGCATCTTTGATGAGGTAGTCAAATCGTTTGGCTTCATCAAGAGTGATCATGATTCTTGTTTATACAAGAAGTTTAGTGGTAACAAAGTAAATTTTCTAATCTTATATGTGGATGACATATTACGGATTGGAAATGTTGTCCAGATGTTGCAAGAAACCAATGAATCATTGGAAAGGAGTTTCTCAATGAAAGACTTGGGTGAGGCAACATACATCCTCGGAATCCGGATCTATAGAGATAGATCAAGGAGGCTCATTGGATTGAGTCAGAGTACTTATTTGGACAAAGTGTTGAAGAAGTTCAACATGGAATCGTCTAAAAAGGGGTTCTTACCGATGTCCCATGGTTTAAAACTTAGCAAGACTCAGTGTCCTTCGACAACTGATGAGCGAAGTCGGATGAATGCGATTCCATATGCTTCTGCAGTCGGATCCATCATGTACACCATGATTTGTACTAGGCTGGATGTTTCCTTTGATCTAAGTGTTGTGAGCAGATAACAGGCTGATCCTGGAGAGATCCACTGGAAAACGGCTAAAAATATCCTAAAGTACTTGAGAAGGACTAAGGATATGTTCTTGGTTTATGGTGGTGAAGATGAACTTAGTGTAAAGGGTTACACGGATGCGAGTTATCTTACTGACTCTGATGATTCTCGTTCGCAATCCGGATACGTGTTTATTATAAACGGAGGTGCTGTGAGCTGGAAGAGTTCCAAGTAAGAGACTGTGACTGCGTCTACAATAGAGGCTGAGTATATTGCCGCCTCGGAGGCAGCAAAGGAAGCTGTTTGGATGAGGAATTTCCTCATGGATCTTGATGTGGTTCAGGGCTCGTCCAATCCGTTGGACGTGTATTGTGACAACAATGGTGCTATTGCACAAGCCAAGGAACCTAGACAGCAGCAGAAGAACAAGCACATACTCATGCGGTACCACCTGATTCGCCAGTTCGTGGATCAGGGTGATATCAAGTTATGCAAGGTACACACGGATGCAAATATTGCGGATCCGTTGACAAAGCCGTTACCCCAGCCAAAGCATGAGGCGAACCTGAGAGCCATGGGAATTAGATGCTTAGACATGTGATGTCGAAATATTGACTCTAGTGAAAGTGGGAGACTGTTGGGAATATGCCCTAGAGGCAATCATGTATAATGAGTTTTCCCATTGTATTCATAAGGATATTAAGTAGTCCTTGTATAAACATCTGATGTGTATCATTGAATATGTGATTCGGTTGTGGAACTATGCATTCATGTTGTTTGTACTAAATATCCTTGGTCATTGAGGTTGTGCTGGACACACAACTTAGACCAATGTGAAAGTTGGCTTGATGACTCGGTTCCACTTGTCATGGGCATGGAGATGCTATTCCAACTTACACAGATTCGACTAAAGAGTTTAGAGAGTCGGATTGACACATATTGAGGTACAACGAACTAGCTGTCATTTCATACGCGTGGCGCACCTGGACTACTTTCCGTGGCGCACCGGCATGTGCGCCATGCCTATCTCGACACAACCGTGGTGCACCAGGCAGTGCGCCACAGCTAGGATATAGTCGTAGCGCGAGGCTCGTGGCACACACCTAGTGCGCCACAGATGTTGTTTATAGGTGCGCCACAAACGACCTATTTCCTAGTAGTGTTATATTCATGAAGTAGGCTGGTGCATTTGTCAAACCAAATGGCATCACGGTGTACTCATACAAACCATACCTAGTGGTGAAAGCAGTCTTAGGTATGTCTTGTTCCCTTATCTTTAGCTAAAAGTAGCCTGATCGAAGATCAATCTTTGAGAAAAAACGGGATCCTTCTAACTGATCAAACAAATCATTGATTCTTGGCAAAGGATATTTGTTCTTGATAGTTACCTCATTGAGTGAACGGTAATCTATGCATAACCTTTGACTTCTATCTTTCTTTTCAACAAAGAAAACTGGTGCACCCCAAGATGAAGAACTTGGTTGAATAAATCCTTTCTGCAATTGTTCCCAAGGCTGTTTCTTGAGTTCTTTCAACTCATCAACTGACATCTTGTAAGGTCTCTTTGCTATTGGTCCTGAACCTAGCAGCAAGTCTATCAAAAACTCAACATCTCTATCTGGTGGCATTCCAGGTAATTCCTCCAGAAATACGTCCGAGTACTCTCTCACAATTAGCACACTGTCTATGCTAACCCCTTAAGAGAATTTAGCTTACTCCCTTTTCGTTCAAAGTTAGACTTGAATCTAATCTGTTTCTTATCCGGGGTTGTGAGTGTGACAGCACGATTGGCACAATCTAGTAATCCTTCGTACTTAGTCATCCAATCCATTCCCAAAATAACATCCAATCCTTGGGAATCTAGGATTATCAAACTAACAGGAAACTTATAATTCCCAAATTCTATCACTAGATCATGACATTCCGACTTCACTATCATTTCTCCACCAGGAGAGCTTACTTTTATAGGACACCCAATAGTTTCCACTGGAAGTCCATTTTTATCAACAAATGCTCTTGATATGAATAAATGCGATGCGCCAGTATAAAAAAGAACAAGTTTTGGAACAGAATTGAGTTTGAACTTACCAGCCACAGCATCAGACTCTTCATATATTTCTTCCACATTGATGTGGTTCACTTGTCCCTTTTGGAAGGGGTTGGGCTTGTTGGCACCTTCAACTTTGTTTTCTAGGCACTCATTAGCATAGTGCCCCATCTTCTTACACTTGAAACATTCAACCTGACTGAGATCTTTCTTTACAGGCTGACTTCCACTTCCACTTGCACTGTGGTGGTTCTTGTATCCACCCTTGTGATTCTTATACTTGTCATTGTCATGACTGCGATGATGCTTGTTGTCATGGTGACGGTTGTGGATGTGGTGGTTGTTGTACTTCCCATGTTTGTGGGATCCAAAACTCCCACTATCATCATGATGGGAGCGCTTGTGGGACGATCCCGAGATGTGCTTATCAAATTTGTCCTTCCTCTTTCCGCTCTCAACCTGTTTCATCTTGTTTTCCAAGATGGTGGCCTTGTCACAAAGTGATTGATAGGTTGGAACATAGGCAACATACAGATGTAGGTTCCACTCATCATTTAGTCCTTCGAGGAATTTCTCCTTCCTCTTTGCATCAGTATCAACTTCGTCTGGTGCATAGCGCGCCAGATTGTCGAATTCCTCAATGTACTCAGCCACACTTCAGTGATGCCGCTTCAGATTGTGGAACTCTTTCTTCTTCAAATTCATCACTCCGGATGAGATGTGAGCTATATGGAATCCATCCTAAAAGATAGCCCATGTCACATCCTCAATAGGAGTGGTGATCTGGAAGTTATCCCACCATGTTGCTGCTGGCCCTTCAAGCAGATGTGCTGCGAATCTGTCCTTTTCCTCGTCGGTGCAGCCAACAGTCACTATGTCCTTGATCACTGAGCGTAACTAGTCATTGGGTATCATTGCATCAGTGGTTCTGGAGAACTTTGCAGGCCTTAGTCTCAGAAATCCGGCGAGCATGTCAAATCCCGGAGGATTATTCTGATTGTTGTTGTTATTGTTGTTGTTATTGTCATTCTGATTCTGGTTCTGCATGAACTGCGTCATCATCTGCATCAGTTGAGCTTGTGCTGTCATCAACTGATGCATCTCGGGACTGACGTTGTTATTGTTGTTCTGGTTGGGGTTGGGATGACGGGGAGGCATCTGTGGTTTCAATAAGGATAAGAATAAGATACCCATAGATGCTTAACATGCACAATACACCACATAAAAACAATATCAATAACCAAGCTCAAAATAACATAAGGTTTGAACGACATAACAACAGGTTTTGAAAAATGCAAACACACCATATCAAGCCATCCACATGTTCGATGGTCATTGCGACTCAATTATCAAAGTATGGTAGATGAAAGATAGTCGAGTAGTCTACACTACTCCTCCACATCTACCTCCACATCAACAAGGGTAAGACCTGCATTATCCATGGTGGTCTTGTACTCATCAAAACTAGTGGTCAAGGCCTCAATCTTGGTCCTAAGAGCCCTCTTCCGTGGGCGAAGCCTCTCGATCACTCCCTGCTGGTGCTCAAGCTCGAAGTCCTTGGCCTCTAACTCCTCCTTCATCTCCCTTATCTTCTTGTCCCTGTCTTGGACTCTTTTCTCCTGGCTCTTAAACTTCTTGTCCTGGCTTTCAAATCTGGCCTCCATCTCTTTGACGATTTCGTCTTCCTCCGCGAAGAGCTTGTCCTTCTCCCGCAGCTGAACCCGGAGCTCGTCATTGCTAAGCATGACGTTGGTACTATCAGTGTCAAGGTGTCCGGAAGGTACAGACGAATCGGCACCATCGTCTCTCTAGTAGCATCATCATACTCTATAGCCTCACCCTCCTCGTTGCGTCTCCCGAACGGGTGAAAGTAGAGACCTCTAAGCTCGGTAGAGTGCCTCCCAACCAGGCGTCCAAGTAACTCCTGCATGACTACATATAAGCCTCTCTCCTTGTCATCATGCATCAGCTTGAAGGTGATAGCTTCCATGGGTGGCTCTGCCTGGCATCCTGGCTGTGTGACTCTGAAGCCCCATAGGTCCTTCCTCTCAAACTTGGTGAGCTGAAGTGTCGTGATGCTAGGAAGTGGAAGGTTGAGCACACTAGTGAGCTCAATGAGACGAGTAACAAAACGAGTTCCCTTGAACTCCTCGGCAGTGCTGATAACAATGTTAGGCATCTATTTTTATAAGATATATAAAGTTAGAACCAACACAAGTAGAGAAAATTCACAAGACAAAAATAACACAACCACATCTTTAGCAACAAACACACAAGTCATGGCATACACAAATCCATTACAAACACCAAGGTTCAACATAATTTAGACAAATATTTGAAGTAAAAGGACAAGTGTGGTGGTCCAACTAACGGAGTACGTTACAATTCTCACTCACTAGACAAAATAGCTATCAGGGCATCCTTTGTGGCAATCTGTCTATCTTGTTCACAAGACTCCCATATTAAGTCTATGATGTCTCCCCTTAGTTGTTGATTGGTAGTCTCTAAGTCTTGGGTATGCTTCTTCTCTTCTCTAAGGTCATTTTGAGTACTGAGCATTCTACACTTGAGTCTATCACCAAGCTCCTTGATGGCATTCCAAGCTGCATTTCTTGCAGAGTCAAAGAATGTTGTGTGCATTTCAGAGTTGGTGATCATGCAGAATCCTGACTCCTTGTGGTTGTCTTCCTTGTTTTTGTACAAGTGAAGTTGCACCCACCAATACTCTTCTCCTTCATCCATCACAAGGAATCCCTTGTACACAGCTGCACCATGTATCCCCATGGTAACCATAAGGTTCTTGAGGGCCCTGGGAAATTCAGTATCACATTCCAAAGTCATGGTCATGAGTGGTCCCTTCCCGATGGCTTCGTTGATGGAGTTCATCTACAAATAGAGATGAGACAGAAGATTAGAAAATTTTAGGAGAAGAAAAGACAAGTGTGGAATTATCAAAGCGTTGAAATTTACCTTAGTGGTTTCTTAGTCTAATCCAACCTAGGGTCATAATCCTACAGGCAACACAGTACTCTGATACCATCTGTAACACCCCACATTTATAAAGGTAAAGGTCCCTATGATTGCAATGCTAGTACCTGGATCAATGCTAGCATCCACAGTTTAAGATGAAGTACACAGAAACAAAGGTCATTATTACATCGTCATTCCAGAGGTAATAGTCTTTTACAACTCCATAGCCATAGGCTAGTATAAGAGTTCTGTTGGAGATATGCCCTAGAGGCAATAATAAATGTAGTTATTATTATATCTTTGTGTTTATGATAAATGTTTACATTCATGCTATAACAGTATTAACCAGAAACATTAATACTTGTGTGATTTGTAAACGAGATTAGAGTCCCTGGTAAAGCCTCTTAATAATACTAGCTTGTTGATTAATAGATGATCATGGTTTCTTTATCATGAACATTTGAGATGTTGTTAATAACAAGGTCATATCATTAGGATAATGGTATGATGGACATACTCCTATAGATAAGCGTAGCATAAAGATCAATTCATTTTAATAGTTCAATTGCTATAAGCTTTCTGATACATAGTAACCTAATTCCTTCGACCATGAGATCATGCTAATCACCATCACCGGAAGGATGCTTTGATGACATCAGACACCACACCGTAACTGGGTGGCTATAAAGGTGGCATTGAGTGTTCGGAAAGTATGGGTTGAGGCACATGGATCAAGAGTGGGATTTGTCCATCCATATGACAGATAGATATACTGTGGGCCCTCTCGGTGGAATGTCATCCAATTGTCTTGCAAGCATGTGACTGGATCACAAGGGATCACATACCACGGGAACGAGAAAAGAGTACTTATCAGTAACGAGGTTGAACTAGGTATGCAGAGATACCGACGATCAAAACCTCGGATAAGTAAACTATCGTGAGACAAAGGGAAATTGGTATCGTATGTAAGTGGTTCATTCGATCGCAAAGTAATCGTAGAAATATGTGGGAGCCATATGAATTTCCAGATTCCTCTATTGGTTATTGATCGGAGAAGTGTCTCGATCATGTCCGCATAATTCACGAACCGTAGGGAGACACACTTAAGGATTCGATGTTGTTGAGTAGTTATGGAATGATGAGTAAGAGACCGAATGTTGTTCTAAGTCTCGGATGGGATCCGGGATATCATGAGGAGATCCGGAATGGTCCGGAGAATAAGATTCATATAAGGAAAGTCCTGTTTCGGAGTTAGGGAATGATTCCGGTGTTTTCACCAGGAATGTTCTAGAAGGGTCCGGAAGGTCCGGCACTCCGGAGGGGAAGGATACATGAATGTTTCATGACAATATGGAATGATTGCATCATGTGCTAGGTCACTAGGCTGGGAAAAATAAAGAGAGAAATCAAATCCTAGTTTGAAAGTCAAACGCCAATTTGAAAAGTCAAACGACAAGTTTGCTTGCTGGAGGGAGAGTAGGAAACCTACTTGGGGAGGAAATCCCACTCCCTCCACCCGCCGTCCAAGGAGGAGGAGTTGGAGGAGGACTCGCTCCTCCCAAGCCGCACCCTCCCACCTATATAAGGAGGGGTAGGGCTGCCCCTCTCCGACACACCTCAAACCCTAGCTTTGGCGCCTCCACCTCCAAGTGCAGCCGCCGCCTAGGGTTTCCCCTTCAACTCGGCGAGTTGGGGCTTATCCAATCCCTAGCCACCAGCCACACCCTCCCCTTGGTGCCCTCTAAACCCTAGATAACCAAGGCCTCTCTCATACTCCACCATACTCGCACCGGCTTAAGGCGAAGCCCTGCAGGATCTCCCCTCTACTTCCGACACCACGCCGTCGTGCTGCCGGAATCGCGAGGAGAGTGCTACAACCTCCGCTGCCTGCTGGAACAAGGGAGAGGAAGGTCTTCATCGAGTACCTAACGTGTGACCGACTGCGGAAGCGCTGCCGGAACACAGCCGCCAGAAGGATCGTCTACGTGATCTTGAGATCGGCAAGAGTACGACTACATCACCCACGAGAATCTGCTCTCGTTAACCTCTTTGGAATCTTCGAGGGTGAGTTCCTCTATCGACTCGTTGCTACAATCTAGTAGATATATCTTGGCTTGTTTGTTTGCATGCGGTAGAAATTTTTTGTTTTCCATGCTACGAACCCCTACAGTGGTATCAGAGCCGTGTCTATATGTAGATCTATTGCACGAGTAGAACACAATGGTCATTATGGGCGGTGGTGATTTTATTATCAATTGCTTTTTGTGTACTTTGCATCTTGCGGTATGATGGGATGAAGCGGCCCGGGCTAACCTTACATGACATCGTTCATGAGACTTGCTCCACGCTTAACATGCAACTTGTATTGCATAAGTGGCTTTGCGGGTGCTTGTCTCTCCCATTATAGTATAGATCCAATTTACAACGGGCACTTGATAGTTCAAACATCAACGTTGTGGTTCTTGTTCGTAAGTTAGATCGACACTTATTGAAAGCCCCAAACCACGTAAAATATGCAAATAAAATTAGAGGCGTCTAACTTTGTTTGGCAGGGGTGTGCTGTGATGTGATATGGCCATGATTGTGATTACATATGATGTATGCAATGTCCCTTATTGTAAGTTGGCAACCAGCATGAGCCATATGGTTGTCTTTAAATTCCGTTAAGACTCGCGTGTCTATTCAAAGTAGTTGTAATAGTTGAAGCTGGTGGACGACAACCATGAAACGGCGCCATTGACCTTGACGCTATACCGGTGATGATGGAGATCATGTTCGTGCTTGAAGATGGAGATCGGAAGCACAAGAAGAAATGCCATATCATATCACATATTATGAATTGCATGTGATGTTAATTCTTTATGTATCTTGTATTGCTTAGTTAATGATGGTAGCATTATAAGATGATCCCTCAAGAACACAAATTTCAAGTTTTAAAGTGTTCATCCTTAGTAAGTACTGTTGCTAAAGCTCGTTGTTTCAAAGCACCATGTGATGATCGGGTGTGTTAGATTCTGCGGGTGTATACAACGTGAGCAAGCCAGATTTGCTCATGCGGAAGCTAAGGTTTGATCTTGACGAGCCTAGCATGTACATACATGGTCTCGGAACATGGATCACATAAAGGTAAAGCACGAGTCATATAGTAGATATGATGAACATGTTGATTGTTCGCCATTGAAGCTACATCAACTATCGTGATGATCGGTTTTGATGTGGTGGATTTGGTTCGTGTGATCACTAAAACAATGTGAGGGATATTGTTTTGAGTGGGAGTTCACCTAGATTAATTTAACTATTAATTAGAACTTAATTTGTCATAAACTTAGTATAAACTATTGCAAATATGTTGTATCAATGGCGGCCCCTACAATCAATTTTAATGCGTTCCTAGAGAAAGAAAAGTTGAAAAACAATGGAAGCAACTTCACGGATTGGTTCCGCAATTTGAGGATTGTCCTCAATGCTGGTAATTTGACCTACGTGCCGGATGCACCGCTCAGTGAACCGCCTGCAGCTACTGCTACCGATGAAGTAAAGAACGTTTACCTCACTTGGAAGAATCAGTACTCCACAGTTCAGTGTGCTATCTTGTATGGTTTGGAATCGGAGCTTCAGAAAAGGTTTGAGAACCAAGACCCACATGATATTGTCCGTGAACTCAAAATGATATTTGAGGCTCAAGCGGCAGTTGAGAGTTATGAGGCTTCTGAAAAGTTCTTTAACTGCAAGATGGAAGAGGGTAGCTCCGTCAATGAGCATGTGCTTAAGATGTCTAGGCACGCAAACAAACTCCAAAGTTTGGGTATAGTTATTCCTAATGCTTTGGGGATTTACCGTTTCCTCCAATCACTACCACCAAGTTACAAGAACTTTGTGATGAACTACAATATGCAAAACATGAACAAGACGTTGCCAGAACTCTTCTGCATGTTGAAATCTGCAGAAGTGGAGATCAAGAAAGATCATCAAGTGTTGTTGGTCAATAAGACCACCAAATTCAAGAAAGACAAGTCTAAGCAAAAGGGAAACTTCAAGAAGGGTGGTAAGAAAGTTGCCGCACCGATGAAGAAGACCAATGCTAGGACTAAGCCTGATACTGAGTGCTTTTACTGCAAGGGAGAAGGTCACTGGAAGCGGAATTGCCCAAAGTACTTGGCGGATTTGAAGAACGGCAACATCAAGAAGAAAGGTATATCCGATATACATGTTATTGATGTGTATCTCACTAGTACTCATAGTAGTGCCTGGGTATTTGATACAGGTTCGGCTGCTCATATTTGTAACTCAAAACAGATGCTACAAAATAAACGGAAGCTAGCGAAGAACGAGGTGACGATGCGCGCTGGAAATGGATCAAAGGTTGATGTGATCGCGGTTGGCACGCTACCTCTTCATATACCATCAGGATTAGTTTTATACTTAAATAATTGTTATTTGGTGCCTGCGTTGAGCATGAACATTATATCTGGATCATGTTTATTGCGAGACGGTTACTTGTTTAAATCCGAGAATAATGGTTGTTCGATTTATATGAGTAATATGTTTTATGCACATGCACCTTTGATATATGGTCTATTCTTATTGAATCTCGATAGTGGAAATACACATATTAATAACATTGAAGCTAAACATTTGAAATTGAGCGATAACTCGACCTATATGTGGCACTGTCGTCTTGGTCACATTGGAGTGAAACGTATGAAGAAACTCCATTCCGATGGACTTCTTGAATCACTTGATTTCGAATCACTTTAAAGATGCGAAGCATGTCTGATGGGTAAAATGACTAAGACTCCATTTTCTGGGATGATGGAGCAAGCTACGGACTTATTGGAAATCATACATACCGATGTGTGTGGCCCAATAAATGTAGCATCGCGCGGTGGTTATCGTTATGTTCTTACCTTCACGGATGACTTGAGTAGATATGGGTATATCTATTTCATGAAACATAAGTCCAAAACTTTCGAGAAGTTTAAGGAATTTCAAAGTGAGGTAGAGAATCAACGTAACAAGAAGATTAAATTTCTACGTTCTGATCGTGGAGGTGAATATCTAAGTTACGAGTTTGGAGAGCATTTAAAGAAATGCGGAATTCTTTCACAATTGACACCGCCGGGAACACCACAGCGTAATGGTGTGTCCGAACGTTGTAATCAAACTCTCTTAGATATGGTTTGTTCTATGATGTCACTTACAGATTTACCTCTATCGTTTTGGGGTTATGCATTAGAAACAACCGCAATCACTTTAAATAAGGCACCATCTAAATCCGTTGAAACGACACCGTATGAATTATGTTTTGGGAAGAAACCTAAATTGTCGTTCCTTAAAGTTTGGGGTTGCGAAGCTTATGTAAAGAAGTTATAGCTGGACAAGCTTGAACCCAAAGCGGAAAAATGCGTCTTCATAGGATACCCGAAGGAAACTATTGGGTATACCTTCTATCATAGATCTGAGGGCAAAATCTTCGTTGCTAAGAATGGATCCTTTCTAGAGAAGGAATTTCTCTCGAAAGAAGTGACTAGAAGGAAAGTAGAACTCGACGAGGTTGTTGAACCTTTTCTCGAACTTGCGAGTAGCGCAACACCGGAAGTAGTTCCTATGGCGCCTACACCAATAAGAGAGGAAGCTAATGATGATGATCATGAAACTTCGGTTGAAGTTGCTACAGAACCTCGCAGGTTTGGAGCGCGTCCATTTTGGTCTAAGGGAAGGCTTCAGAAAGATCTTGTCTTGATGAAAATCAAGTCTTGTGGGGAAAGTGCACCACCTCTGTAGAAGGAAGAAACTAAGTACTTAGTCGTGTCCCCGGTAATGGACAATTTGAGCATCAAGACATGGAAGTTATCAAGAATCTCCTCATCCCAATTTTCTAAGTTAAAACTTGTGGTTGAACAAGGGTGAAGGTTCACCAATGTCTATTGTTGGTTCCTTGGGAGTTTTTGTCAAATAAAAACTTAGTGTTTTCAACTGATAGGTAAAACCTATTTTGAGCAAAGCAAGCCTAAACTACACTTAGCCAAATTCATGTAGAAGCTAGATACTATTATTCTACTAAGGTATCACTTGCCAATACTATTCCAATGTATTGACCCATTGTGGCTGTAACTTGTGATGTTGCAGGTTACTCTGATGAGGATTAGGGTTATGAGTATACACTCAACATGCTTGCCTGTGGCACATGAAGATGAAGACTTTTATTTATATTGTTAAGTTAAAGTCTTGTACTAGCTTATGGCTATGGAGTTGTAAAAGACTATGTTATCTCTAAAATGACGATGTAATAATGACCTTTGTTTCTGTGTACTTCATCTTAAACTGTGGATGCTAGCAATTGATCCAGGGACTAGCATTGCAATCACAGGTACCTTTACCTTTACAAAGGTGGGGTCTTATAGATGGTATCAGAGCACTGTGTTGCCTGTAGGATTATGACCCTAGGATTGGATTAGAAACCACTAAGGAAAAAATTTCAACACTTTGAAAATTTCCACACTTGTCTTTTTCTTCTCGTCAACTTTTCTAATCTTATTTCTCATCTCTATTTGTAGATGAACTACATCGACGAAGCCGTGAGGAAGGGACCACTCATGACCATGACTTTGGAGTGTGAGACTGAATTTCCCAAGGCCCTCAAGAACCTTATGGTTACCATGGGGATACATGGTGCAGCTGTGTACAAGGGATTCCCTGTGATGGATGAAGGAGAATAGTATTGGTGGGTGCAACTTCACTTGTACAAAAACAAGGAAGACAACCATGAGGAGTCAGGATTCTGCATGGTCACCAACTCTGAAATGCACACAACATTCTTCGACTCTGCAAGAAATGCAGCTTGGAATGCTATCAAGGAACTTGGTGATAGACTCAACTACAGAATGCTGAACACCCAAAATTACCTTAGAGAAGAAAATAAGCATACCCAAGATTTAGAGGCTACCAACCAACAGCTAAGGCGAGACATCATAGGTTTAATATGGGAGTCTTGTGAACAAGATATACAGATGGCTACTTAGGATGCCCTAATAGCTATTTTGTCTAGTGAGTGAGAGTTGTAACGTACTTCGTTAGTTGGACCACCACACTTATTGTTTTTACTTCCAAAAAATTTGTCTAAGTTATGTTGAACCTTTGGTGCTTGTAATGACTTGTGTGTTTGTTGCAAAAGATGTGCTTGTGATATTTTGTATTGTGATATTTTCTCTATGTGATGTTGATTATAACTTTTCTCTATCTTATAAAAATAGAGGCCTAATGTTATTATCAACACAGCCGAGGAGTTCAGGGGAACTCGTTTTGGTACTCGTCTCATTGAGCTCACTAGTGTGCTCAACCTTCCACTTCCTAGCATCATGACACTTCCACTCACCAAGTTTGAGAGGAAGGACCTATGGGGCTTCAGAGTCACCCAGCCTGGACCCCAGACAGAGCCAACCACAGAGACCATCACTTTCAAGCTGATGCATGATGACAAGGAGAAAGGCCTAGATGTAGTCATGCAGGAGTTACTTGGGCGCCTGGTAGGGAGACACTCCTTAGAGCTTAGAGGTCTTTACTTTCACCCCTTCGGGAGATGCAACGAGGAGGGTGAAGCTATTGAGTACGAGGATGCTGCTAGAGAGACGATGGAGCCGATTCGTCTGTACCTCCAGGACCTAGATGGTCTTATTAGACACCTAGATACTGATAGGACCAACGTCATTCTTAGCAATGACGAGCTCCAGGTTCAGCTTCGTGAGAAGGACAAGCTCTTCGTGGAGCAAGACGAGATATTCAAGGAAATGGAGGCCTAGTTTGAAAGCCAGGACAAGAAATTTAAGAGCCAGGAGAAAAGAGTCCAAGATAGGAACAAGAAGATCCGGGAGATGAAGGAAGAGCTTGAGGCCAAGGACTTCGTGCTTGAGCATCAGCAGGGAGTGATCGAGAGGCTTCGCTCACAGAAGAGGGCTCTTAGGGCCAAGATAGAGGCCTTGACTACTAGTGTTGATGAGTACAAGACCTCCATGGAGAATGTAGGTCTTACACTCGTTGACATAGAGATTGATGCGGAGTAGTAGTGTGGACTACTCAATTATCTTTCATCTACCGTATATTTGATTATTGAGTCGCAATGACCATCCAACATGTGGGTGGCTTGCTATGGTGTGTTTGCATTTCCAAACTTGTTGTTTATGTCGTTCAAACTCTATGTTATTTTGATGCTTGGTTATTGTGATTGATTATGTGATGTATTGTGCATGTTAAGAATCTATGGGTATCTCATTCTTATCCTTATGAAAACCATAGACGCCTCCTCGACGTTCAACCCCAACCCCAACCCAAACAACAACAACAACAATGTCACTCCCGAGATGCAATAGTTGATGACAGCATAGGCACAACTGATGCAGATGATGACCACTTTCATGCAGAACCAGAATCAGAATAACAACAATAATAACAATAACAACAATAATAACAACAACCAGAATAATCCGCCAGGATTTGACATGCTCACCAGATTCCTAAGACTGAGGCCTGCAAAGTTCTCAGGAACCACTGATCCAATGGTAGCCAATGACTGGTTACGTTCAGTGAACAAGGATTTAGTGACTGTCGGCTGCACCGACAAAGAGAAGGTCAGGTTTGTAGCACATCTGTTGGAAGGGCTAGTAGCAACCTGGTGGGATAACTTTCAGATCACCACTCCCATTGAGGATGTGACTTGGGCTATCTTTGAGGATGGATTCCGTACAGCTCACATCTCATCCGGGGTGATGAATTTGAAGAATAAGGAATTCCACAATCTGAAGCAGTGTCACTGCAGTGTGGCTGAATACATTGAGGAGTTCAACAATCTGGCGCGTTATGCACCGGATGAGGTTGATACAGATGCCAAGAGGAAGGAGAACTTCCTCGAAGGACTGAATGATGAACTGAATTTGCAGTTGTCTGTTTCCTATGTCCCAACCTACCAATCACTTTGTGACAAGGCTACCATCTTGTAGAACAAGATGAAACAGGTTGAGAGCAGGAAGAGGAAGCATAGCTTTGATAAGCACAGCTCAGGATCGTCTCACAAGTGTTCCCATCATGATGATAGTGGGAGTTCTGGATCCCACAAACATGGAAAGAACAACAACCACCACAACCACAACCGCCATCATGACAACAAGCATCACCGTAGTCATGATAATGACAAGTACAAGAACCACAAGAGTGGACACAAGAGTCACCACAGTGGAGGTGGAAGTGGAAGTGGAAGTGGAAGTCAGCCTGCAAAGAGAGATATCAGTCAGGTTGAATGCTTCAAGTGTAAGAAGATGTTACACTATGCTAATGAGTTCCCAGAGAAGAAGGTTGAAGGAACCACCAAGCCCAACCCATTCCAGAAGGGACAAGTGAACCACATCAATGTGGAGGAGATATATGAGGAATCTAATGCAGTGGCTGGTCAGTTCAAACTCAATTCTATTCCAGCCCTTGTTCTTTTTTATACTGGTGCATTGCATTCATTCATATCAAGAGCATTTGTTGATAGAAATGGTTTTCCAACTAAAAATATTGGGTGTCCTATAAAAGTAAGTTCTCCCGGTGGGGATATGATAGTAAGTCTTGGATGTCGTGATCTAGTGATAGAATTTGGAAAGCATAAGTTTCCAGTTAGTCTGATAATGTTAGATTCCCAAGGATTGGATGTAATTTTGGGAATGGATTGGATGACCAAGTATGAAGGAGTACTAGATTGTGCCAACCATACTGTCGCACTTACAACCACGGATAAGAAACGGATTAGATTCAAGTCTAACTTTGAATCAAAAGGGAGTAAGCTAAATTCTCTTAAGGGGGTTAGAATAGACTGTGTGCTAATTGTGAGAGAGTATCCGGATGTGTTTCCGGAGGAATTGCCGGGAATGACACCAGATAGAATTGTGGAGTTTCTGATTGACTTGCTACCAGGATCAGGACCAATAACAAAGAGACCTTACAAGATGTCTGTTGATGAGTTGAAAGAACTCAAGGAACAACTTGGAGAACAGTTGCAGAAAGGATTTATTCAACCAAGTTCTTCATCTTGGGTAGCACCAGTTTTGTTTGTGGAAAAGAAAGATAGAAGTCAAAGGTTATGCATAGATTATCGTTCACTCAATGAGGTAACTATCAAGAACAAATATACTTTGCCTAGAATCAATGACTTGTTTGATCAGTTAGAAGGAGCCCGTGTATTCTCAAAGAATGATCTCCGATCAGGCTACTTTCAGCTAAAGATAAGGGAACAAGACATACCTAAGACTGCTTTCACCACTAGGTATGGATTGTATGAGTACACCGTAATGCCATTTGGTTTGACCAATGCACCAGCCTACTTCATGAATATGATGAACAAGGTGTTCATGGAGTTTCTTGACAAGTTTTTTGTCGTTTTCATCGATGACATTTTGATCTACTCCAAGAGCAATGAAGAGCATGAAGGACATTTGCTTTTGATTCTTGAGAAGCTTAGAGAGCATAAGCTGTATGCCAAATTCAGCAAGTGTGAATTCTGGTTGCATGAAGTTGGATTTCTTGGACACATTGTGTCAGGAGATGGTGTAGCTGTTGATCCCGCAAAAGTGTCAGCTATAACTGAATGGGAATCTCCTAAGTCAGTGAAAGAAGTTCGTAGTTTCCTTGGTTTGGAAGGATACTATAGAAGGTTCATTGTGAATTTCTCAAAAGTAACTAATTCAATGACGGAGTTACTAAAGAATGACAAGAAATTTGATTTTACTGAAGGATGTGAACTCAGTTTCCAAGAGTTGAAGAAGAGACTAGTAACAGCACCAGTCTCATGTCTGCCAGATTTGGAGAAGGATTTCCAAGTTTATTGTGATGCATCTCATCAAGGATTAGGTGCTGTCTTAATGCAAGAAGGGAAAGTTGTAGCTTATGCCTCGATACAACTCAAAACTCATGAAGTGAATTATCCTACTCATGATTTAGAGTTGGCCTCCGTTGTCCATGCACTCAAAACATGGAGACATTTTCTTTTGGGAAAGCGATGTGAAGTGTTCACAGATCACAAAAGTTTGAAGTATATCTTCACTCAGAAAGAAATCAACATGAGACAAAGAAGATGGATAGAACTCATCAAGGACTATGACTTGAGTTTGCAATACCAACCCGATAAAGCAAATTTTGTAGCGGATGTATTAAGCCGTAAGGTTTATGTGAATGGCCTTACTAAGGGAGAGTTGCCAGATGATTTTTGTGTCCAATTCAAAGATCTCAGATTGGAGATTGTGCCTAAGGGACATCTCATGTCATTGGATGGTTAACCCACCTTGTTGGACAAAATCAAGGAAGCCCAAAAGACGGACAAGGAAATTGAAGAGATTAAGGAAAAGATTGGCAAGGGAAAAGCCAAAGGATTCCATGAAGATGAACAGGGTACTTTATGGTATGGAAAACGTATCTGTATTCCGCAAGATCCAGAGCTTCGGAAACTGATTCTACAAGAAGCACACAACTCACCATATTCCATTCATCCGGGTAATACCAAAATGTACATTGATGTGAAGGAAATTTTTTGGTGGAATAATCTCAAGAAGTACATCGCCGAAAATATTGCTTTGTGTGATGTATGTAGTAGAGTGAAAGCGGAACATCAGAAGCCAACAGGATTGTTACAGCCACTACCTATTCCTGATTGGAAGTGGGACAAGATTGGCATGGATTTCATCACTGGACTACCAAGGACTAGATCAGGATACGATTCTATTTGGGTCGTAGTGGATTGCCTAACTAAAGTGGCTCATTTCATACCCGTGAAGACAACCTATACAAGTGCTAAGTTAGCCAAGATCTATATGAATAGGATTGTGTGTCTGCATGGAGTACCCAAGAGTATTGTGTCTGATAGGGGAACTCGGTTCACTTCCCATTTTTGGAGGCAACTGCATGAGTCATTTGGAATGAGATTGGAATTCAGCACTTCTTTTCATCCCCAAACTGATGGAAAGATAGAAAGGACCAACCAGATTCTAGAGGATATGTTGAGGGCATGTGCCCTAGATTATGGTGCTAGTTGGGACGAAAGTCTGCCCTACGCAGAATTCTCTTACAACAACAGCTATCAAGCCAGTATTGAGATGGCACTGTTTGAATTTCTCTATGGGAGAAAGTGTACTACACCATTGCTATGGAATGGTGTTGGAGAAAGAAACTTGTTCGGGCCATAACTAATCAAGGAAGCCGAAGAGAAAGTAAAGTTAGTACAGGACAGATTGAAGATAGCATAGTCCCGACAAAAGAGCTACGCAGATCCAAAGCGTAGATAAGTCACCTATGAGGTAGGTGATAGAGCATACCTTAGAGTATCACCACTTCGTGGAGTGAAGATATTTGGAGTAAAAGGAAAATTGGCCCCAAGATATATTGGACCATTCAAGATTTTGAGCCATAAAGGAGAAGTAGCATATGAGATTGAACTACCTGAATCGTTGTCTGCCGTTCACAATGTTTTTCATGTGAGTCAGCTAAAGAAATGCCATCCAGAGATGGAGGAGAATTTTTGAAGGATACTATACCTTTGGAGGAGGTCCAATTGGAAAGTGATCTCACTTATGAGGAAAAAACTATCAAGATTCTTGAGACTGCAGAAAGATTTACTCGGACAAAGACTATCAGATTCTGCAAGGTTCAGTGGAACCATCATTCCGAGGAAGAAGCAACATGGGAAAGACAAGATGATCTTCGGAAAGACCAACCTCACCTATTTGCTAGCCAATCCGAATCTCGAGGGCGAGATTCACCTTAAGGGGGTTAGATTTGTAACATCCCAAAAATCATGATTTATAAAGTTTGCATATCATGCATGCATTCATAAAAATTTGGATGATTTTTCAATTAAGATTTCAAACAGAAGTAAATCTGATGCCTATTATTCTATGTAGGAAAGGCAATGATTTACTTTTCACTCTATGCTATGAGAACACTTGATTTAATCAGAAAAGGTTTGGTTATGAGTTTTGTTTGTTGTTTCCAAAGTTTGGTCAAAAAATTTCAAAACAAAATATAAATTCAAACCATTCATATGCCCATTAAGGAATATATAACTAAGGCATGTTTTTCTGTTAAATTCAAGGGGGCAAAGTACTTTCAATGAAACATCAATGTTTTATACCCAAATATATACATGTTCCACTTTAAAAAAATCCAGAAAGGATTTGAATTCAAGACTCATTTGAAATCATTAGAAAAAGATTCCTAGAAAATCATTTTGAAAAAGAAAAAGGGAAAGGGATAAAGAAAAGGCCGACGCCACCAAACAGGCCCAGCACCGAAAACAGCCCACGAGCCCACTCGGGAACCTCCCCCTCTCCTCTCTGTTTCTCACTTTGCCCGCGCACACCCAGTCACTGACGCCTCGGACCCACTGCCACATCAACTCGTCTTTAATCCCGCGCCGGAGGACCTGCTCCTCTCTGCCGTTTCCTCCCCGAATCAAATCCGATTGACTGCGCTTAATTTACGGTGTAATTGCCCTGCTCATCCTCGCTACTTAAACCCCCTCTGCCTCCTCTCCATTTTCCCCCAAACCCCAAGCCTTGAGCGCCACCAGGCTGCGAGAATTCCTCGCCACGACCCCACTGCTCCGACCACCCCTCTGCCCCTGGTTCACACGAGCACACTCCACTTCGCCTTGCGCACCTCCCAGTAGCACTAGCTCGCCCGCGCGTGCCCTAGAGCGTTGGCAACGTAATCGACTGAGCGCCACTATATTCGGCTTCAACTCCGACGACCTCCCGTGGTAATTTCTGACCGCCCCTCTCCCCCTCATTGACACTCGCTAACTAGCATCATCTTGTGCATCTGACACACTACTTCTCTTGCCTTGGCATGACCTGTACCCTCGCCAACGACGACGAAAAGAAGCGGCCGTTGCCAGAAGAAACTCTGGCGAGCAATCTACGCCAACCTCGTGTGCCCCTGTCCCTGCAAAGACCACCTCGAGCATTAGCACGTCATCGCGAACCTGGTGAGCAACGCCCCCTCTCCCTCGCTTACTATATCGCCGGCAGCATCACCGCCCGAGCGCGCCGCCGCTAGCCACCGTCGCAGCGCCGCTCGTTTTTGGTCTGTTAGTTTTAGGCCATTATATCTAGATCCAACGCATACGATAGGTGACTTAAGTGAAGCGGTACGATTAGATCTAGGCCGTGTGTAGTCACTTTAATCCAACGGCCCTCATCGATTGATCCATGCGAATCGGTATCAGCGAATCAGAACATGACGCGTGGCCTGTAGTTTGATTTAAAAACAGAATCATTTCTATTAGATGTTCAAACTTGCAAAATTCATAACTTTTGATCCACACATCCAAATTTTGCAAATTTTATAACAATGGAATTAGGAAAAAGAATTCTATCCAAACATGTACTTTGTTTAATGAATTGCTTCTGTAAAATTAGTTGTTTTTGCAGAGACATTTGTAGGCTTATTTTGTGTATAAAAATTAATTGGAAAATGTTTTAAAAACCAAATAAAGTTTATTTGATGTATAAATGTTTAGTTTATTGATCAGTACTATTTTACTTGTCTTGTTGGGTTTAGAAAAATAATCACATTTCATTTTCATGCATTCATATATTTTTTGCTTGTTTATTTTGATATGTGAAATTGGTGCTATCATTTTATGTGTAGATTTTGGTGCTAGTGGTGATTGTGACTGTGAGAATTGTTGTTACTCCCCCAAATACCAAGGCAAGTGGTGCTTCATACTTTTGTCCTAATATTTTGACTTTGCATTAGAAATATTTTGTATAGGGCTTGCATGATAATTTTTACTAAGTATCTATATGCTATGCTTGGGAAATCCTAGTAGTTGTAGAATTGATAGAATTTCCTCTAAGTTAAGATACTTGCTATTACCATGCTTAGCCTAGCTAGTAGCAACCAAGGGTGGAATATATTCGTGCTATGGAAAAATATTGCTAAGTCTTTGACTTATGTTTTTGCTTAATGAAACACCTGGGTGGAATGGTAATTGCTTGGTGGTTTTTGGTTGAGTGGTTACCAGGGCCCATTTTCCAATGGTCTACCCTGTGTATCTCATTTGTATAATTCCACCCAGGAACAAAGGGATTTGAGATGCCAAATGTTAAGAAGCTTCTAGTGCAGCCACTTAGCATTATGGGCTCTGCCTGGATCATATAGGTTGCAATAACTTAACCAAATGGACAGTTGGTGGTAGGGGAATGATAGGTTTGGAGCGCATCCATTTTGGTCTAATGGAAGGCTTCTGAAAGATCTTGTCTTGATGAAAATCAAGTCTTGTGGGGAAAGTGCACCACCTCTGTAGAAGGAAGAAACTAAGTACTTAGCCGTGTCCCCGGTAATGGACAATTTGAGCATCAAGACATGGAAGCTATCAAGAATCTCCGCATCCCAATTTTCTAAGTTAAAACTTGTGGTTGAACAAGGGTGAAGGTTCACCAATGTCTATTGTTGGTTCCTTGGGAGTTTTTGCCAAATAAAAACTTAGTGTTTTCAACTGATAGGTAAAACCTATTTTGAGCAAAGCAAGGCTAAACTACACTTAGCCAAATTCATGTAGAAGCTAGATACTATTATTCTACTAAGGTATCACTTGCCAATACTATTCCAATGTATTGACCCACTGTGGCTGTAACTTGTGATGTTGCAGGTTACTCTGATGAGGATTAGGGTTATGAGTCTACACTCAACATGCTTGCCTGTGGCACATGAAGATGAAGACTTTTATTTATATTGTTAAGTTAAACTCTTGTACTAGCCTATGGCTATGGAGTTGTAAAAGACTATGTTATCTCTAGAATGATGATGTAATAATGATCTTTTTTTCTGTGTACTTCATCTTAAACTGTGGATGCTATCAATTGATCTAGGGACTAGCATTGCAATCACAAGGACCTTTACCTTTACAAAGGTGGGGTCTTACAATGGCCCACCACACTTTTGGTGATATATTTGAGAGTGGTGCACCTAGAAGGGCAAGGCTTCCAAGGTCATCTACCAGCACTAGACCCTCATATAATGAGGATCTCATCACTCTGCGATTTGGTGACGAGGGAGATTAAGGGGATGCGCACCCCTCCACCTTTCCTTGCCAAACTTTCTTGCGGGCTGCCGGGATTCTTAATGATTTTATGACTTTGGTGCAGAGAGCTGGCCTAACAAGTTACATGCAGGATGAGAGTGCACAATATGCTTTTCTTACTAAAACATTTGTGGAGAGTTTCTCCTTTACTAATAGTGTGTTCAAGCCTTCTGTGTCTTTCAAAATTTATGGCAGGGCTCATTCTATGACTTTGAAGCAATTTTGCAAGGCCCTTGGACTTGGTACAACTGGGTCATCAAAAAAGATTCAAGATCTACCCGCTAATTTGTTAGAACTTTACCGAGGAATAACGAATGATGCTGACTGTAGAGCTCAGCGAGGGAAGATAAAGAACATTAACTTCCAGCCATCAGGTATTTTGCCTACTATCTTGCCACCAGTGTTCTTGGTAGGGAGAACACTAGTAATATTTACAACTATCAATTGGCCTTCTTAGTTGTTGCGCTCAACAATGAGGATAAGAATAATCTTGGTTAACTCATTACTCGTCGTCTAGCTGCTAAGGGACCCATTTATGGGGGAATTATTGGTAGTCGTGTTGCTTCTGCCTTGAACATTGCTGTTGATCCACATGATATACTTTTTGCTCCTTAGAGGCTTGATCTTGCTGCCATGAAGGCGCACCTCTTTGTCACCACTAGCTCTACTCTTGAGAACTTGGTTTATAGAATGTTGTTTACTGACGGAGAAGAGAGAGAGATCCCTCTACCCCAAACCACTTTGCTCAGTATTTCTCAGGGACCTTGGTCACACTCAAAGACGGAGATGGATGACAAGCTGCGCTCTCTTAACTTCCACGGAACTATCAGGAGGAAGCACCATCATACGACCCCCTGCGTATTACACAGGGGAGGCCTCGAGCTCGTACCAGGACGAGGGAGCTTCCTTGACTTACTACGGAGGTTCATCCTCTTGGAAACCATGGGATTGAGCCCCACTTAGGCCAAAATCCTAATTGGGGGGAGGTATACCGACGTGACACTCATCTTTATATCATGTTCGGTCGATTCTATGCATATCCATTTTTTTTGCTTTGTTTTTGGTCTTGTTGCTTCTTTCTCAAAAACACAAAAATACCAAAAATATTTTCATTGTTTCTCTTAGTTTGTTTCTTTGTTTCTTTGCTTTGGTTTGCCTTAAAAGAAAAATCCAAAAAGATTTTTCTTTGTTTGGTTTGCTCTATTTTTGTTCGGTTTTTCTTTGTTTGCTTGTTTCTAAAAAATCAAAAACACTAAAAATATTTGTTGTTCTTCTTTGGTTTTGTGAGTTCTTTGCAGGGTTCATCCGTCCTCAGTGGATTTGGTTTCATGTTAATTACTAAAGTCACACAAGTGAAGGGCAATAATGAAGATTAAGACAACTCGAGGTGTGGTAAGAGGCTGGTAACAAACTCTATTTGTTTCATTTTTGTACATATACTCATCATTGTGAGCATGCTTAGCCTGTTCGTGTAAGGTGTATGTCATTATGGATGCTTAGTAGTTCTTGATTGTCTGTGATTATCTCCAGCTTGCTAATAGTTTGTAGCATGTCATATGTGAAGGGTTTCACGGCATAGTAAATCAAAATTTTCTACGGATGCGAACAGAGGGAAAGCCAAGATCTAATCTAGGAGATGCAAACAACGAGAGAGATTGGATTAGATCTTCATACCCTTGAAGATTCGCACAACGGAACGCGTTAAACGTGCGTGGGTGATGTAGTCGTACTCGCTTCTCCTCCTCGCGATCCGATCCGATCTAGCACCACAAGTGGCGATGCCTCCGTGAGATGCACACGTGCAGCACCTCGATGTCTCCTCCTTCCTCGGTCCAGAAAGTATGGTGGAGAGACGGATTGGATCTACAACACGACGGCGTGGTGTATATGGTAGAGAGTTTCTGCAGCAGGGCTTCGCATACACGCAGTCGGGAGGGAGAGAGAGAGGAGGGCAGCAGGGCGGCTAGCTTTGGAGGGGAAGGTGTGTGGGGGGTGGTGCGCCCCCAGCCCTCTTTATATAGAGGGGTGGGCGGCTGCCCTAACCCCTCCCCCAAGTCCAAAACCGGCGGCCAAGGAGGAAGAGTGGGGGGCAAGGAAACCCCCCTTCTAGAAGGTCTAGTTAGGGTTTTACTCTAGCTGGCCAGTTGGGCCCTATGGGGCCTTGTGCCCCTGGCCCAATGCGGCCAGTGCACTCCCTCATAGGCCCATGCCCCCTCCCGGAAGGTGGGGCCACGTTGGTCCCCTTCCGGAAGGTTCTAGAAGCTTCTGGTACAATAACGATTAATCCGGAACAATTCCGAACTCCAAAAACTACACTGCCTTATATGAATCTTATTCTACGGACCACTCCGGAACCTCTCGTGATGTCCCGGATCCCATCCGTGACTCCGAACAAAAACTCATAAACCAATAATCCAATCTATCCTAGCGTCGAGACACGTTAAGTGTGTGACCCTGCGGGTTCGAGAATATGCAGACATGATCTTCTATCAATAATCAACAGCGGGGTCTAGAAACCCATATTGACTGCCACACATTCATAGATGATCATATCGGATGAACCACGATGCCAGGATTCAATCAATCCCATATATATATTCCCTTCGTCTCGCGATATTTTACTTGCCCGAGATTTGATCGTCGGTACCGTCATACCTAGTTCAATCTCGTTCACAGCAAGTACTTTGCTCGTTCCGTAATCCGATATCACTTTGTTATTAACTCCTTAACCACATGCTTGCAAGCGGTGTTGATATCGATCACCGAGTAGGCCCGAAGTATATCTCTCCGACTTGGGAGGGACAAATCCCATCTCGATACATACAACCCAACAGATACTTTCCGATCACCTGAGAGACACCTTTATGATCACCCTCTCATAGGATGACGTTTGATGACCTCAAAGCTTTCTTCCGATACCAGGGAGTTGTATTATCTCATGGTCTAAGGAATACAATATTTGACATAAGAAAAGCTTCGCAAAGATGAACACGATGACACGATCTAATTGCTTCGCTTAGTTTGGGTCTGTCCATCATATCATTCTCCCAATGATATGATCTCATTATCAATCGACAACTCATGTCCATGGTTAGGAAACCTTAACCATAATTAATCAATGAGCTAGTCCATAGAGGCGTACTAGGGACAAGGTGTTGTTCACAAACCACAAAGTATTAAAGTTTCCGCTTAATACAATTCTATCATGGAATATAAACATTATCATGAACAAGAATTATAATAATAACATCTTTATTATTGCCTCTAGGGCATAATTCCAACAGTCTCCCACTTGCACTAGAGTCAATAATCTAGTTTACATTTGGCAACAATCTCACACCCATGGCACTGAGGTGCTGATCATGTTTTACACTGAGTTAATAATCTAGTCAATGGATCTGCGACATTCAGATCTGTATGTACTTTGCTAATCTTCAGATCTCCATCTGCTATATAATCTTGGATTATATGAAACTTGCGGTTGATATGCTTGGTCTTTGGATGATATCTCGGTTCCTTAGCGAGTGCTATGGCACGAGTGTTGTCACGCAATATCTCCAGTGGGTCCAATGCACTTGGAACCACGCCAAGCTCAGTGATGAAGTTCCTGATCCAAATCTTCATCAATGTTGCCATTGAGGAAAGCAGTCTTGACATCCATCTGCCATATTTCATAATCATGAAACGCAGCAATTGATAATAAAATCCGAATGGACTTAAAAACGCTACGGGAGAGAAAGTCTCATCGTAGTCAACACCTTGAACTTGTCGAAAACCTTTCGCAACAAGTCGTGCTTTATAGACGGTAACATTACCATCCGCGTCCGTTTTCTTCTTGAAGATCCATTTGCACTCAACGGCCTTTTGGTCGCTAGGAGGGTACACCAAAGTCCATACTTGGTTTTCGCTCATGGATCCCAATTCGGATTTCATGGCTTCTAGCCATTTCTCAGAGTCTGGGGTCATCATCGCTTCCTCATAGTTTGTAGGTTCACTGTCTTCTACCAACAAGACAGTCAAGACAGGGTTGCCGTACCACTCAGGAGGGGCACGCGACCTTGTCGACCTGCGACGTTCGATGGCATCGTCCAAGCTTCATGATCCTTGTCATTAGCTTCCTCTATCGTTAGTGCGGACCTTTGGAACAATTTCAGTGCTGCGCTACTCTCCAATTCAAGAGAAGGTTCAATAACCTCGTCTAGCTCTACTTTCATCCCACTCACTTCTTTCGAGAGAAACTCCTTCTCAAGAAAGGAACCGTTCTTCGACAAACACTTTGCCTTCGGTTACGTGATAGAAGGTATACCCAATAGTTTCCTTAGGGTATCCTATGAAGACGCATTTCTCCGCTTTGGGTTCAAGCTTGTCGGCATCAACTTCTTGGTAACCGCATCGCCAAACTTTAAGAAATGACAACTTAGGTTTAGCACAAAACCACAGTTCATACGGTGTCGTCTCAACGGATTTAGATGGAGCCCTATTTAAAGTGAATGCAGCGGTTTCTAATGCATAACCCCAAAATGATAACGGCAAATCAGTAAGAGACATCATTGATCGGACCATATCTAATAAGGTTCGATTCCGGCGTTCAGACACACCATTGCGCTGTGGTGTTCCGGGTGGCGTGAGTTGCGAAACGATTCCGCTTGCTTTAAGATGCGTGAGAAAATCATAACTCAAATATTCGCCTCCACGATCGGATCGTGGAAACTTAATATTTCTGTTATGATGGTTCTCCACTTCATTCTGAAATTCTTTGAACTTTTCAAATGTTTCAGATTTATGTTTCATTAAATAGATATACCCATATGTACTTAAGTCATCGGTAAAAGTGAGAAAATAGCGATATCCACCGCGCGTCGAAACATTGATCGGTCCGCATATATCAGTATGTATGATTTCCAACAAGTCTGTTGCCCGCTCCATCATACCGAAGAACGGGGTTTTGATCATCTTGCCCATGAGGCATGGTTCGCATGTGTCAAATGATTCAAAATCAAGAGACTCCAAAAGTCCATCAGAATGGAGTTTATTCATGCGCTTTACACCAATATGACCTATACGACAGTGCCACAGATAAGTAGTATTATCACTATCTACTTTGCATCTCTTAGCCTTAATGTTATGGATGTGTGTTTCATCCTTTTCGAGATTTAGAAGAAATAAACCATTCACAATAGGTGCATGACCATAAAAGATGTTACTCATATAAATAGAACAACCATTATTCTCCGATTTAAATGAATAACCGTCTTGCAATAAACAAGACCCAGAAATAATGTTCATGCTCAACGTAGGCACATAATAACACTTATTAAGGTTTAAAACTAATCTCGAAGGTAAAACTAAGGAGAGCGTGCCGACGTCCATCACATCAACTCTTGATCCGTTGCCAACGCGCATCGTCACCTCATGCCTCGCAAGCCGCCGTCTATTCCGTAGCTCCTGTTTCGAGTTACAAATATTAGCAACTGAACCAGTATCAAATACCCAGGCACTACAACGAGGGCTAGTAAGGAAAACATCAATAACATGTATATCAAATATACCTTTGATGGTGCCAGCCTTCTTGTCCGCTAAGTACTTCGGACATTTGCGCTTCCAGTGACCCTTGTCCTTGCAATAGAAGCACTCAGTGTCCGGCTTAGGACCAGACTTGAGCTTCTTCTCAGCAGGGGCAACGCGCTTGCCGCCGCCTTTCTTGAAGGGATTCTTTGCACCCTTACCTTTCTTGAAGGTGGGGGGCTTGTTGACCATCAACACATGATTATTCTTTTTGATGTCCACCTCCGCTACTTTCATCTTAGAGACGAGCTCAGTGATCATATCAGTGGAACCAATATGATTGTGAGTCACTACAAAACTTTTGTAGCTAGGAGGGAGTGACTGCAGAACTCTGTCAATCTTGAGCTCCTCTGGAATCTTGCAGTCCAGTTGCTCAAGGCGTTGAGTGTAGCCCGACATCTTAATGGCGTGCTCACTAACGGAACTCCCTTCCTCCATCTTGTAGTTAAAGAATCTCTTGGAGATCTCATATCTCTCAGAATGGGCTTGAGTCTGAAACATGGTTTTCAGCTCCTCGAGAATCTCAAAGGGCCCGGCGAACTCCTCAAAACGATTTTGAAGATCTGATTCCATAGCAAACAACATGGCGATCTTAATCAAATCATAATCATCCTTGCGCGACTGATAAACAACTTTCTCATCAGCCAGTGCATCTATAGCAGGGGCGTCACCTAGCGCTTTCTCAAGGACATAGTCCTTTTGTCCGCCAGCGAGAATGATTCTCAGAATGCGGAACCATTTGGTGCAGTTAGACCCATTGTTTCTAAGCTTTTCTATCTCAGCGAAAACGTTGAAATTGAAGTTGGACTTAGCCATTTGATCTACAGTATTGCAAGTACAATTTAGACTATGTTCATGATAAATAGTTCAACTTAATCAAATTACTAGATGAACTCCCACTAAATTCAACATCCCTCAAGTTGTTTAGTGAACATGATCCAAATTCACCCACCTAATCCGATCATCACGAGAAGAGATGTGGCTTCAATGGTGGACAACGAAGTGTCGATCATATCATTCATATGACTCATGCTTAAACTTTCGGTTCATGTGTTCCGAGGCCATGTCTGTACATGCTAGGCTCGTCAAGTTAGACCCAAGTATTTCCGCGTGTGCAAAACTGGCTTGCACCCGTTGTATGTGAGCGTAGAGTCTATAGCACCCGATCATCACGTGATGCTTGGACACGACGAACTTTCGCAACGGTGCATACTTGGGGAGAACACAATTTTTATCTTGATCTTTAAGTGAGGAATCATCTTATAATGCTACCGTCGCGATCTAAGCATAATAAGATACATAAAAGGATAAACATCACATGCATATAACTTTATGTGACATGGTATAGCCAATCTTCGCGCAATGATATCCATCTTGTGTGTTCCGGCATGATCTCCATCACTCCACCATGATTGCCTCCACCACGAATAGCAACTACAACTATTGCTAACTACTTAGCGATAAAGTGAAACTATTACATGGCGCATAAGAAGTTGACACACAGTTCATACACAATTATAAAGACAACCGTATGGATCCTACCGGTTGTGTACTCATCGACATGCAAGTCGTGAAACACTACAAAACATGATCATCGCATACATTATACACATCACATCTTGTGCCATACCATATCACAGAAAACACTCCCTGCAAAAACAAGTTAGACGCCTCTACTTTGTTGTTGCATGTTTTACGTGGCTTATGGGAGTAGATGCTAAGAACGATTCTTACCTACGGAAAGCCACAACGGTGATATTATGGTTGCCAAACTCCGGTGTTAATCCCTTGACAACTATAGTGAGAGAAACTGACATCCACCAGCCGCATGTGTGGAATAAGCCACACGTCAAGTGCGGAGCCGGTCTCGCGAACGACGTCGCGTAAGGTTGGTCGGGACCGCTTCAATCTCACTATCCCGCGTCATAAGAAGAACACAAACAAGAGGCTTGCAACAGAAAACATCAACGCCCGCAACAACCATGTTGCGTTTGACTCGTGAAACACATCTACGCATAGATCTAGCTCTGATACCACTGAAGGGTTTCGCGACATAGTAAATCAAAATTTTCTACAGATGCGAACATAGGGAAAGCCAATATCTAATCTAGGAGATGCAAACAACGATTGAGATTGGATTAGATCTTCATACCCTTGAAGATTCGCACAGCGGAACGTTTGTCGGAACGTGGGTGATGTAGTCGTACTCGCTTCTCCTCCTCGCGATCCGATCCGATCTAGCACCACAAGTGGCGGTGCCTCCGTGAGATGAACACGTGCAGCACCTCGACGTCTCCTCCTTCCTCGGTCTAGCAAGTATGGTGGAGAGACGGATTGGATATACAACACGACGGCGTGGTGTATATGGTGGAGAGTTTCTGCAGCAGGGCTTCGCCTACACGCAGTCGGGAGGGAGAGAGAGAGGAGGGCAGCAGGGCGGCTAGCTTTGGAGGGGAAGGTGTGTGTGTGTGTGGGAGGGGGTGGTGCGCCCCCAGCCCTCTTTATATAGAGGGGTGGGCGGCTGCCCTAACCCCTCCCCCAAGTCCAAAACCGGCGGCCAAGGAGGAAGAGTGGGGGGCAAGGAACCCCCCTTCTAGAAGGTCTAGTTAGGGTTTTACCATAGCTGGCCGGTTGGGCCCTATGGGGCCTTGTGCCCCTGGCCCAACGTGGCCAGGGGACTCCCTCATAGGCCCATGCCCCCTCCCGGAAGGTGGGGACACGTTGGTCCCCTTCCGGAAGGTTCTAGAAGCTTCCGGTACAATACCGATTAACCCGGAACAATTCCGAACTCCAAAAACTGCACTGCCTTATACGAATCTTATTCTCCGGACCACTCCGGAACCTCTCATGATGTCCCGGATCCCATCCGTGACTCCGAACAAAAACTCATAAACCAATCATCCAATCTATCCTAGCGTCGAGACACGTTAAGTGTGTGGCCCTGCGGGTTCGAGAATATGCAGACATGATCTTCTATCAATAATCAACAGCGGGGTCTGGAAACCCATATTGACTCCCACACATTCATCGATGATCATATCGGATGAACCACAATGCCAGGATTCAATCAATCCCATATATATATTCCCTTCGTCTCGCGATATTTTACTTGCCCGAGATTTGATCGTCGGTACCGTCATACCTAGTTCAATCTCGTTCACAGCAAGTACTTTACTCGTTCCGTAATCCTATATCACTTTGTGATTAACTCCTTAACCACATGCTTGCAAGCGGTGTTGATATCGATCACCGAGTGGGCCCGAAGTATATATCTCCGACTTGGGAGGGACAAATCCCATCTCGATACATACAACCCAACAGATACTTTTCGATCACCTGAGAGACACCTTTATGATCACCCTCTCATAGGATGACGTTTGATGACCTCAAAGCTTTCTTCCGATACCAGGGAGTTTTATTATCTCATGGTCTAAGGAATACAATATTTTACATAAGAAAAGCTTCGCAAAGATGAACACGATGGCACGATCTAATTGCTTCGCTTAGTTTGGGTCTGTCCATCATATCATTCTCCCAATGGTATGATCTCATTATCAATCGACAACTCATGTCCATGGTTAGGAAACCTTAACCATCATTAATCAATGAGCTAGTCCATAGAGGTGTACTAGGGACACGGTGTTGTTCACAAACCACACAAGTATTAAAGTTTCCGCTTAATACAATTCTAGCATGGAATATAAACATTATCATGAACAAGAATTATAATAATAACATCTTTATTATTGCCTCTAGGGCATAATTCCAACAATATGAATGTTTGCTTGCATTGTTTTATTCATACTTTGGTATGATCTTGTGGTATCCTCCTCTGAGTGTTCATGTGAATCGACTTGGCACATGCTCACACATGCATATGACTAATCAATAGTCAGTAAGCCTCGATGATTTATTTTGCCTCAGAGTTATTGTATCACTTTCATGCCATAGTTAGTCCTGTTTTGTTGCAAGCATGTGTCAACACCCGGATTTTTAATCCCAGATGCCTGTTATGCCATACATCGCAATCCCAGGATTACCATTTTTGCGAGTCATAACAGATTTGGATATCACAGTACATCATCCATTACAAACCATACATAAGGTCTTACACAAATAAGGATATCATGATCCAGTTCTTAATACAACTCAAGGAGCGGAATAACGTAATGATAAAGGTAGCATAAGCGAAGCTCCATCTTCGGGGTCACAGGCAATGTTGACGATGGGAGATGATCCTAGTTGTCATAACTTTCCTGCGGTCCATCCTCCTGGTACTCTTCTTCATAGTCTGGCCACGGGAATAGCTAGGGACAAAGCCATGAGTACTCTTTAAGTACTCGCAACCTAATACTAACAAGCTAAGGGGTTTTTGTAGTAGGACACTAAGCTCTAGGGTTGTTTTGCAAAAAGCCAGATTTACCTCTACTAAGTTCAGAAGCAAGAAAACTAGTTGAAGTTTTATAACACCTAAGTGGGAACTTGAAGTTCATATCAAAACTCTGTTGTGGTCAAGTCAAAGTCTCAATTCATTCACAAGTTATTTTGAAAACATCTAACGGGGGAACAGTATGGCCACTCCAACTGTCCATAACCGCGGATGCGACTATTCGAATAGTTTGACACTCTGCAGAGATTGTACACTTTCACCACAACAGTCGATACATCTGTCAGGAACAAATCCTGAATTCACCATACTCAGTATGCGGATAATCAATCATAACCTTTCAATTACACGCCCTAGTATTGGCACCTCTCCTGTTAGTTTGGCCTCCCGACCATGACCAACTGTCATCTTGGGTACTACACAGGTGGACAATCTTCACAAGGTATCCTCAGCTCAGACCTTGGCCGTGAGGGAATCCATACTAAGGTATATAAGTTTCTAGTCAAGCCCTACCCAATCTTCGGGTATTGTGGGTGTACGGTAAAATTGGAATGGTATCGCATCCACACAACCATCTGTTTTATAAAGGGGTAAGGATCATGCCTCAACATTTTCATCATCAAAATCATCTAGTGTTCGGAAACACATGTAAAAACATTTCAGTAGAATGATTCATCATTCTAAGGTTTTCATAACCATTTTCACCAAGTATTCCCATCTAAAGTTGATCAAGTTTTATGCTTAGCACTACAATCTACAAGTGGGTTTAAGTACTTAAGGAGGGGTGGTAAACAAGTGGAGATTAATGAAGTTCAATCTCATGCCTTAGGATGACATCAAGATTATCTATCTTAGGAAAAATTTAATGCTCTTTATGCAACATTCAATTATCTTCCTAGAATCTACAAGTCACTTAAGTAAACTCTAAGAAATAGTTTTGACAAAGAAATAAAGTAGAAAGCTTGCATTAAAACTAGGACTGGTATCACCAATTGTGTCTAACCAAGCATGCTTAGTGCATTGCATAGGTTATCTAACTTCCATAACTGCAAGTGTTAACTTGCATAGGTCAACTTGGTTAGTAAGGCTTGCCTTGTGCGGAGCAGTGGTTGAAGTTCTCCTCGGCTTCTTCATAGTATCCTCCTTCCTCCTCGTATCCTTGATCGGTACTAGCGTCTATAAATAAATACGGGGTACACAATCACCAAACAATACTTAACTATTTTCAATCATCACACAAAGATGTTCTATAGATGATCTAGCATCATCACCTATCATTAAAAAATTAAAGCATTTGTCTTATTTATTTTAACTTGAGAAAAGTAATTTCTACTCATTGAAAAACTACTTAAGATTTAATATTCTCCAACTCAAACATGGGATCATGTTGACACACGTCATCACCACATATTTCAGTACATGGGAATGTGATTTAAAGTGGTGTCACAATTTAATAAGGTCTAACCTTTTTATTTTAAATAATTAAAGTGACTATAAATGCCTATGTGGCATTCTTTTATTCCTTAAAAATTATTTTTGTAAGTAAACCCAAATGTTTTTATATATTCTTAAAGGTATGATCAAATGTGATTTTTGAGAGTTGGAATCAACTCAAAAGCTATTATGGTTGAATTTTGAAAAATGTTTAAGTGCCGAAAAGCTTTTGACTTGATATTTTTACCAAGGTTGATCTATGGATCCAAATGATTTGAACCCAATAGGCTTGGATTAAGCATTTCAGTACCTTTCTAAAAAAATTGGTTTCCTGCAATTTGGTTTACTGAATCGAGCTGGGTTGATTTTTGAATCTAGGTATAGAACTGAGTTTGATTTAAATTAGAAAAATCTAAATTCAAATGGTTGGGCTGCGCGGGAAAGGTTAATGGGTCGGCCCAGTGTCACTCCGTACGTAGCGCGGGGCTCAGCTGACAGGGGGTTCCACCAGTCAGTGGCGCATAACACGCGAAGCGGTACGGGGCGATCTCGGCCGCATGATATAAATCTAATCGGACGGCTACGGCTCATCGTCCATGTCGGGCAGCCGCGGCGAGACAGAACCCTAACGCGGCAGGTGGGAGTCGTGGGAGGCTCACCGGGGCTCAGGCGAGGTTCAACGATGGGGGCGAACGACGAAGTCGACGACGGCGATTCTCCAGGTACCGGAAGCTCCTCCTGGGGCGGCTCCAATCGACGGCGCCTCTTCTCCTCTGCAGCGGCAAACTTCGGTGCAATTCCGGCGAGCTGCTGCTCCTCGTGCTCCGGCGAGAGGGTGGAATGATCAGTGAGGTGAGGGGAGTGGAATGGTGTGCTTCAAACGGCTAGGGGTCGCCTCCTTTTATAGGCTCGACGGCGAGACCGAGCGGGATGGGCAGGCGACGGTGGCGACATGGCTACGGGCAGCTAGAGGCATGGCTGAGGTTGGTGATCGACGGGCGGTCTCCTGGAGATGCTCTAGAACTTAAATGCAAGCTTAGGGGTAGTGGCAATCGGTCGGGAACGTGCGGTGCTCTGCGAGGCAGAGGCGGCGAACTCCGCGGCGTGCGGTGGCTACGGGGTACGGGCGATGAAACGATCACGTCTAGTGGTCTCCTAGGACGGTGGGGTGCATGCTGGTGGGCGGCAAGGGCTCGAGGTGGTTGGGTTGAGTGGGAACGGTGCGTGCACGGTGGTGTGCGTCGGCATGGTCGATAGTGGTGCGGGCATGGCGTTCCTGGCGGTTCTTGTCTCTGTCCTTGAGATAGGGCTGGTCGAGAGGGGGCGGTGAGGCATGGGCTACCTCCCAGACAAGGTTGGCACAGCTTTTTGTTCCTCTAGCTTGCTGTCCACACTAGGGTGACATGGTGAGGCTCGGCCTGCTCACCATTGATGGCAATGGCAAGCTCACAATGATGGTAGAGGTTAAAAACTAAGCTAGATGATCTACTAGGGGTTTGCTGTGAGCTAGAGAGGGGACAAGGTTGGCCAATTCACTGCTCAAAATAGTGTTTGTGATTTGGTTGATTTGAATCTACAAGCTGTTTGATGAAATGGCCGCAAGAACTTGATTTTTGAATTTTGAAAAGATTTTTGGTGGGTGTGCTAGGCATGTGTCTAGGATACTGTGGATGCTTGGGTTTTGAAAATTGAACTTGTTTGAGTGGTTTTTGAAATAGTGGGATCTTCTCATATGAGATAGATTCAATTTTAAACTTTCATTTAAACTTAGTATTTGAATGTTTTTGGATGATCACAAAGTGGGCCTTGGTACCTTATTATGAGTACTAACAAGGGGTGCAAAGATCCACAAATGTTTTTGTTGAGTTTTGAAAACTAGAGATTGCCAAAGTAGGCATGCGAGTTAATTTGGCCAAAGTGACCATTCACTTTATTTGCTTATTTTGAGTTGTTTGTCTTTGGGAAAAGTTTGGGGTTTGTTTAGATGATGTTTATTTCACCTAAGAATCATTTTACAAGCAAAGAAACACAGAACCCTGGCAATTCAAAAGAATCCAAATTTTAATACACACACATATGAATGCTTTCATATTTTTAGTTGGAAAAGTTTTTGTTAACCCTAATTTTGAGGATTAGAGTTTGATAATCCATGTTTAGTATTTTTGGGATGTTACAGCATGATTATGACAGCTATTGCTCTCTCGTTTGTCGCTCCCTCTCTATTGCTAGACTTCACTTGCACTAAGTAGGTGCTCTACCTGTGTTTCCAACTCCCTAAAACCAATATTTCCAGCTGTGTCTACCATACCTAACTATTACTATCATTTGCTATTTCAGTGCATATTCCATATGTCGTGTTTTCTTCCAAAATAAAAAGTTTGTCTGTTTTGAGAAAGTTAGTTAGTAAAGCTCTCATGAACTTGATGGCACACTTTATTCCTTGCGCTTAATAATTCTGAACCATTTTGACTAGTCCATGAAAGTTATATGCTTGCTAATTATATGCTGGGAGTCAGCGGAACCGTGCTGTCATGGGGAACGCTTTCAACACTTTTTGGATATCACATCCAGTTGATTCCTTGCTCTTTTGTTTATGGATGTCGATGATGTGAAATAAAAGGGGAGGTTGTGAGTTCATGGAGTTTACACATTGTGTTAGAGAAACGCCTGGGCCGCTAGCCTAAGCCATGCCTAATCATGGTCGAAACTTGCAGCAACACCATAATGAGCATCTATGAAGCATCGTCAATAAAAATTTATGCACATGGTAAATAAAAAGATTGCTGAGATGGTCATTGTCTGCTTGCCTTGTCATTTTGTTTATGGGAAAGATCCTGTACCATGTGCAAGGGGTACCCCATTGGCGGTTCTCGATGATATGCATGTATTTACAATGACAAGAACTTTTAGGTGACCAAAGTTGAGTAGCATGCGGAGCGGTCCTCGTACGCAAGGGACTTGGGATTTCCAGTTTATGGTCTGTCAAGCATATGATTCAGAGTGGACCTCACTTTCACCTTAACCACATGAAGATGCCTATGATAGGGGCAATGAGAGCTCAAATCTAATGAGTACCTTCCTTTCAGCATTTGGAAGCCTTTCAAACCTTCACAAAACCGTTTTCATAACTTTTTTGAGTCACCACTTATTCTATGAGCACCTTCTTGAGAGCATAGTTGTCATTCTTGTGTTTGTTCCAAAACTTGGTTAATTATGTCATGACTTTTATGCTTGTATCTCTGATATCTTTATCTCTAGTCTTCATGTGAACTTCAGAGGTGCCTTGGCATTTATATTGTGATCTTCAAACAAAGGCAAGCGAGATACCACTCTATCATACCTTACTATGAGCATTGCAATGTTGCTTATGTTTATGGTTCATGCTACTTATTATTATTGAGTTGGTTTATCCTCATAGCTTGCAATGACTATTGAGTAGACTTAGTTGCATACTTCTTATTATGAATTGTCTAAGCATCTACTCATGTGCTGAGAATATTTACATCATACGAAGCAATGTGTTCGTGAAAGTTCTTTTATCGCTCTCAGTTTTCAACTGAATTGCTTGAGGGCAAGCAATAAGCTAAGCTTGGGGGAGTTGATACGTCCAAAATGTATCTACTTTCTCAAACACTTTGCTCTTGTTTCTTCTCTAAACTTGTGTGATTTGGATACAACTAACACGGACTGACGCTGTTTTCAGCAGAATTACCTTGGTGTCTTGTTTTTGTGCAGAAAATAAACTATCAGGAAAAATCCCGGAAAATATGCCAAAAATTATATTTCACCAGAAAATCCACGGAGCCATAAGAAGAGGCGGAGAGGAGGCCTGGGGGGGCCACACCCACCCCAGGCGCGGGCCCACCACTAGCCACGCCTGGAGGGGGTGCAGCCACCCCAGGGACACCCTCAGCCTCCCTCTGTGCCTATAAGTTGCCTTTCGACCTAAAAACCGACGAGGGTTTGATAGTTTTCTAGAAAGAGTTCCGCTCCGCCGCCGCCACCAGAAACCAAGATTCGGATCCAGAAACTCCGTTCTGGCACCCTGCCGGGACCGGGAATTTGGAGAGGATCATTGCCATCATCATCACCAACGCATCTCCATCAACCACCGATGTTTCCCTCATCCATGAGTGAGTAATCCCCTGCTGTAGGCTTGGGGATGGTAGGGATTGGATGAGTTCTATCATGTAATCGAATAAGATTGTTAGGGCACAGTGCCTAGTATCTCTTGTGCTATTTGACTTTGTTGCAACGTGTTATGCTTAATTCTTATCACTAGGGCCCGAGTGCCATGATCTCAGATCTGAACTTATTATTGAATCATTATGATAGTATTGTTTGTGATCTTATTTGCAAGTTGTGTACACATATCATTGTCCGGATCCAAAGGCCCCAAAGTGACAATAATTGGGACAACTGGAGGGGATGGCTTTGGTGTGAGGATCACATGTGTTCATGGAGTGTTAATGCTTTGCTCCGGTGCTCTATTAAAAGGAGCACCTTAATTGCCAGTAGTTCTCTAGAGGCCCCGCTGCCACGGGCTGGCTGGACAGAAGATGTTGTGCAAGTTCTCATTGCAAGCACATATGACTATATATAGAGCACATGCTTAGGATTGTTTAGCGCTTGGATGCTTGTTATTATTTATGTGCAATGCCCTAGATCTTGAAATTACATGTTTAGACTCGTCCATTCAACGCCCGTCCATCCATCCCTATGCCTACCGCACTCGAATCCTACTATTACCGTTACTGTTACTATTTCTCATGTTTCACTGTTGCTATTACTATTGTTGTTGCTATTACCAAATTGTTGCTACTGATAAACTTCTATGAGCAAGAACTATTTCCAGGTGCAGTTGAACTGACAACTCAGTTGTTAAGGCTTGCAAGTATTCTTTGGATCCCCTTGTGTCGAATCAATAAATTGGGTAATACTATCCGCGAAGACTGTTGTGATCCCCTATACTTGTGGGTCATCAATATGTTTTGACAGATTTCTGGCATTATTTGCATTTTCCTCTTAATCGGTTTCTTTTGAGTTCCCTTTGATCACTTGAGATTTTAAAAGGAATTGCTACAGTAGCTTGTGTTTTAATGGAAGTTTTACTTTTGTTGAAACTAAACCCAAAGGCTTATTATCTTGAATACACTAATGTTGCTAATGAAGATTGTGTGAAGTTTTATATGAAGGAAATTTTCAAGTGTAGGGGAAGAATGATGTGATGAGATGAAGAATGGACAAAAGCTCAATCTTGGGGATGTCACCCGTGTCACTCCAAGAAATATTCAAGAGGTGCAAGCATCAAAGCTTGGGGATGCCCAAGGCATCCCCTTTTTCATAAATAAAAATCTCAGGTTTTCTTTATAGACACTTTATTTTTATTGCTTCATGCACTATTATGTTGTTCTTGGAGCATATTTGTTTTTGTTTTTATTTTTTTTGTTTGGTTTGCTGCAATAAATTAGTTGTACCCCCGTATTCTTATGTTGTTTCAAATAAGTTGATTGGTTTTGGAAAAGAGTAGAAAGTTTCATGCTTATAGTGGTACAAAAGGAAGCTTGTTTTGACTGTGGCTTAGACTTTATCATGTCATGTTAGATGTTGCTTTGACCATATGCTTAGTGATTATTGCGGTAGCATGACTTGTTCCAAACAATTGAGATTGCTTAATGTGCCTTGAAAGAATCATGCGGTTGTTTTAGCATACAAAAGTATAATATTGTGGTATTCTCCTTTGATGCTTTATTTGGGTTGACTTGGCACATGCTTACACCATGTTAAGACTATGAACCAGTCACCTTAGCCGCTATGATCATTTAGTTTTTTACTTGTGATATCACTTTATGCTTTAATTAATAATGTTTTGTCGCTTTGCATGATTATGGCCATTATTGCTCTCTTAGTTGGTCGCTCCACGTCTTTTGCTAGACTCCACCTGTACTGAGTATGAGATCTACTCGTGCATCCAAATCCCAAGAAACGAAGTTATTCCAAAGAGTCCAATATAAATTCCTATGCATGGTGTGTTACACCATTCCAAGTATATTCATGTGTTTATCTATCTTCCAAATTAAACTTGTTATGTGAAAATTAGTAATTAAAGCTCTCACGAACTTGATGGCACACTTTATTTTCTTGCACTTAATAAACTTGAACCATTGTGCCCATATATGTTGCTTATATGCTTGCAAATTATAAGTTGGGAGTTAGCAGAACCATGCTGTCATGGGGAATGCTTTCAACACTTGTACATATCTATCCAGTTGATATCATGATCTTTTGTTTATGGATGTCGACAATGTGAAATAAAAGGGGAGCTTGTAAGTCCATGGATTATTGTATATGTGTTAGATAAATGCATGGGCGGCTAGCCTAAGCCATGCCTAATCATGGTGGAAACTTGCAACATAACCATAGTGAGCAATCTATGAAGCATCTTCAGAAAAAATATAAAAAAAAGAGAAAAGAAAAAAGGAAAAAAGCACCATGCTCATGGTAAATAAAAATATCACTGGGATGCTCATTTTCTATTGCCTTATCATTTTGATATGGGATAGTTCCTGTGTCATGGGGAAGGGGGTACCCCGTTGGCGGTTCTCTATGATACACATATACTTACAATGACAAGAACTTGCTTGTGACTAAAGTTGAGAAGCATGAGGAACAACCCTCGTACTCAAGGGACATGAGATTTTCAACTTATGATCTGTCAATCATATACCTCATATTTGTGTCACCTTAACCTTAATCACTTCAAGATTCTTATGATAGGGGCAATGAGAGCTGAAAGCTAATAAGTACGATAATTTTTGGAAGCTCTATATGAAACTTGAAATCCTTGCTTCCCTCTATGAAGGGCCTTTCTTTTTTACTTTTATGTTGAGTCTCCATCTTATATCTTTATGCACCAATTAAGAGAGAATAGTTGCCATTGTTAGTTCAATGTGCATTGTCCCAAAACTTATTGATTGATTCATAATCATGGTATTGCTTGTTCTTAAATTATTTGTATCTATTCACCCTTATGAAATTTGAAGGTGTCCTATCCATTTATGTTTTGCTATTCCATGAGGGACAATCTGAATACCACTAATGCTATGTTTTCTATATGTGAAACAAACAAATGTCTTTCAATGCATTTTATTCCTGATATTTTGTTTGTACCTTTTCATGTTACAATTTAGTTGCTTTGTCTTATTGTTAGAACTACATCTTTCATGCTCATGTTTAAGTACTTTGATTCCAGCTATCAATGCTTTACAATATTTTGATCAAGATTGTGATGGTGCATGTCACCTCAAAAAATATTATTTTTATCACTTACCTACTCGAGGACAAGCAGGTGTTAAGGTTGGGGATGCTTGATACGTCGTAAACGTATCTATAATTTTTGATGCTACATGCTTGTTTTGTATCGACTTTCTTATGTTTTGTATCGACTTTCTTATGTTTTGTCTACACTTTGGGGTATTTTTATACATTTTCTGGAACTAACCAATTGACAAGATTCCACAGTGCTAGTTGCCTGTTTTTTGTTGTTTTTGGTTTCAGAAAAGCTAGTAAGGAAATATTCTCGGAATTATATGGAACAAAAGCCAAAGTCAATATTTTACCGGAGCAAAGACGGAGTCCAGAGGGGGAACGAAGAGGCGCCACAGGGTGGCCGCACCACCCCCTGGCGCGGGCCCACCCTAGACCACGCTAGGTCATGGTGTGGGGCCCCTGGCCCTCAACCGACCTTGCCCCTTCGCCTATATAATCACCCCGAGGCAGAAACCCTAAGAACCCGATCAGAAATCCATGAAAGAGTCTGTAGCCGCTGCCACCATCGTTCCTAGATCGGGGGGATCTGAAGCTCTTCCCGGCACCCTGCCAGATGGGAGAGATCATCCCGGAGGCCTTCTTCATCACCATGCCAGCCTCCGAATTGATGCGTGAGTAGTTCACCCTTGTACTATGGGTCCATACAGTAGCTAGATGGTTGTTTCTCCTCTTTTGTGCTATCATGTTTAGATCTTGTGAGCTCCGTTCATGATCAAGATCATCTATTTGTAATTCTACATGTTGTGTTTGCGGGAATCCAATGGATATTGAGTACTATGTCAGATTGATTATTGATTCTATCATGTCTATGTTATTTGTGATCTTGCATGCTCTCTGTTGCTAGTAGATAATTTGGCCAAGTAGATGCTTGTAACTCCAAGAGGGAGTATTTATGCTCGATAGTAGGTTCATGCCTCTAGTAATCTGGGGAAGTGACAGAAATCTCTAAGGTTGTAGATGTGTTGTTGCTACTAGGGAGAAAACAACAATCCTTTGTCCAAGGGCAATTGTATTGTTTAATTTACACACTTTGTTTAATGCAATTATCTGTTGCTTGCAACTTAATACTGGAAGGGGTTCGGATGATAACCTGAAGGTGGATTGTTACTCATAGATGCAGTTGGATTACGGTCTATGTATCATGTTGTAATTCCCAAACAAATCTCGTAGAGATCAAGATGTCTAGTATATGCATTATAATGCATTTTGAATATGTCAATTGCCCCGCTGTAATCTGTTCACCTAGCATGTTATTTATCTTATGGAGAACACCTGTAGTGAACGGTGGACCCCGGTCCATTCCTTACCATTTATATTCCATCTACTATTTACCATCTGATGTTTACTTTCTGAAATTACTACAAGCAATTACTATCTTCCACACTATACGTTTAATCCTTTGTTTTCAGTAAACCGGTGAGGTTGACAACCTCACTGTAAGTTGGGGAAAAGTACTGTGGTTGTGTTGTGCAGGTTCCAAGTAGATAGCAACACCTTTCAGTTGTTTCCTTACTCCTACTGGTTCGATAACCTTGGTTTCATAACTAAGGGAAACTTGTTGATTTGCTCATCATACCTTCCTCTTGGGGATCCCAATGAGCTCTACATATCTAATCCATCAGGAAGGGTCACCACATTCCCGCCCGAAGGACTCTGGTCTGCCTTGTCTTCACATGGTCGCTAGCCAGCTATAGCGCCGAGGTGGTGGACGGCCATCCTCATGCTTTGATGCGTCACCCTGGACTTCTTGCACCAAAATGGCAATGTCGGGCGATTCCAATGACCAGCATCACCTGCTCCCATCTTTGAGGCAGGCAGCATCTCGCTTTCCCGAGGTAGACTGGTCATCGCTCAAACTGAGCGTTGGCGCATTGTCTTGCGAGGCGTGCTCGTGGCTAAGAACACTCCCCTCATGAGGCCTCGACAAAAGGCATTTAGCCCGTGGTGAGGTCTGCCTTAACGCCCACCGAAGCTTCGGGCTCCTTCTCCCCTCCCGAGGGCTGTGCTCCTCGCGAGTCCTCTAGAGGGCGCATTCGGCGGGCCTGGCGATTCAGCAGGATGGGGTACCCCCAGTGACTATAGTACGATAGTATCCTACATCCTGAGAACGTCTTAGAACTATTGAGTTCAACCACCATTCCAAATGCTCTTGTTACTTCCTTTATTTTTACTCGTTTTATTTATGTTCTTTCATTCAACCCAAAAATCTTTCAAACACCCTTTACTTGAAATTAAAGGTAGCTTACAAGTATCCTTTGGTAGATGATACATCCATTTTGCATCACTATTTTATATCATAATTTACTCCTATTCATTGATATATTTCATATTAAGAGGTGATACTTATGTTATTTCATATATTTTTGCATGTTGGATGACTTCTGGAGGATGAATTGCCAGAGTCAGGATTCTGATGGAAAAAGCGGTGTCCAGATGCAATATTTGCGAAGATCAGAAAATTCTAGAATATACACGGAAAATGCTATTTTTCCAGAAGACGAAGGAATCCAGAAGGGGAGGCGAAGATGGGCCATAGGGGGGCCACACCACCCCCTAGTGTGGGCCCACCCTAGGCCGCGCCAGCTGGGGTGTGGCCACCCTGGCCCATCTCCTGCTCCTCCCCTTCGCAATATCTTCCTCCTGAAACCCTAATACTCGGGGAGCGACAATAGAAAGATTTCGTCGCCTCTACGGGGCAGAAACTACAGAGAGAGAAAGAGCTCTCCAATAGGCAGATTTGTGCTGGAGAAATTCCTCCTCGAAGAGGGGAGATCGTCTCCATCAACACTGTCATCAAGATAGACTTCATCAGGATCATCATCATCATCCTCACCACCATATCCACTAGCACCATCATCACCACTCCATCCCGCTATAACAATTGGGTTGAATCTTGCACAGTTCTTAGGGGAAACTTTCCCGGTTTTGATTACTTTTGTAGTTGATGCTTTTGAGTGGAACCATTGAATTATTGTCTATGTTCAAATTGTTATTCATCATCATATCATCTCTGATCTTGATCCATATGATGTCTTGTGAGTAGTTTGTTTAGTTCTTGAGGACATGGGAGAAGTCATGTTGTTATTAGTGGAATTATGTTGAAGTAATATTCAATGGTTTGATATTTAAGTTGTGGTGCTATTCTTCTAGTGGAGTCATGTGAACGTCGAGTACATGATACTTCACCATTTATGGACCTAGGGGAATGCATTGTGTATTTGGATACTAATTGAGGGGTTGCCAGAGTGACAGAAACCTGAACCCCCATTAGGAAACCTTTGCACAAGGGAGTGTAGGATCTCAGAGTTTAATGTCGTGGCTAGGTTTTTATCTTAATTGATTTCTTGTAGTTGCGGATGCTTGCAAGTGGTTTAATCACACGTATGTATTAGTCCAAGTAAGGTCGGTACATTAGCACTGGTTCACCCACACAACACTTATCCAACCAAAGAATATTAATCAACTATATGAAGTGAAATCACTTGACAGTATTCCCATGTGTCCTCGAGAACGTTTGGTCCTCATAAGTATTACAACCGGCTTGTCCTTCGCTAAGAATGGATTGGGCCACTTTATGCAATTATTGTTGTCTTTATTTATTTGCACTTTATTTCCTTGCATTATCAAAAACCCCTAAAAATCCGTTTGCTAAGTATTTACAGAGAATTCCTGATCCAAACCACTAGTTAACACCTTCTGCTCCTCGTTGGGATCGATACTCCTATTTATCGAAAGTACTACGATACACCCCCTATACTTGTGGGTCATCAAGACTATTTTCTGGCACCGTTGCCAGGGAGTGAAACACTATTGAAGAGTGGAACTGGTAAAAGAAACTTCTACTGTGAGTATTGATTTTTATGTCTATTTGTTACTTTGTTTCCAATATGGATAACCCACTTGGTTTCCTATTTGGGAAAGCTACTACCACTGCTAGGGTAGTAGATGAACCACCACCTGCTGAGATAGATCCTTTTAAGATACCTACAAAAATTCTTGATCGTGTTATGGATAAATATTATTTTGGGGATGGAACTGTCCATCCTAGTGATCACTTGCTTTTTATCCATGAATTATGCGGGTTGTTTAAGTGTGAAGGTACCACAATGGAACAAGTTAAGAAAAAGTTACTCTCTATATCATTGACAGGAAGAGCTAAAGAATAGTATAAGCTGCTGAAGAATGGACAATCTATGGAATGGGGGGAAATTGTACCTCTCATTTATTCTAAATTCTATCCTCCCAGTGAGATTCATAAGGATAGGAATCAAATATATAACTTTTGTCCTCCTGATGGAGAGAGTACAGCCCAAGCTTGAGGGAGATTGAAGTTACTAATTCTTAAATGTCCTATTCATGAACTCCCTAATAATATTATTATCAGTAACTTTTATGCAAGTCTTTCTCTTTATGATAAAGATTTATTAGATGCTTCTTGTGCTGGATCATTCGTACGTATGAAAGAAGAAGATAAATGGGATCTTCTAGACCGTATTTAAGAAAATGCTGAAGCATGGGAGAATGACAAAGGAAGAAAGTCAGGTATAAATTATGATTATGAATGCATTAAATCTTTTATGGGAACTGATGACTTTCATGTTATTAGTACTGAGTATGGTATTGATTCTCAAAGTATTTCCAATTGCTTTAAGGCTTTTGCCTCTTATATTGAAATTCCTAAAAGGAAGTGGAATAAGTACCATGCACCTTATAAAGATATTGTTGATCATGTTCCTGCTAGAAACACTGAAGCGATATTTTGCCTGAATCTTATATTGAGAAAATACCTTTCCATGCTAAGGTAAATGATCATTTTATTATATCTAATGTGGTTAGCAAAAGTGCAAAGAAAGCTGTTGAACCTGATGAACAAATAAATATTGAACCTATAGTATCCATTGTGAAAGACCTTCTCACTAAGAATGTAGAAGATGGGCACATTATGTTTTGTGAAGATGCTTCTAATATTGTCTCTCATCCTAGTAAAACTAGTAAAGCTAGTGTCCCGGTGCTTTCTATTAGGATTGGTGATCATTGCTATTATGGTTTATGTGATGTTGGTACAAGTTCTAGCGCTATTCCTTATGAGCTTTACAGAGAAATTATGCATTAAATTTGTTCTTGTGAACTTGAGGACATTGATGTGGTTATTCACCTTGCTAATAAAGAAACTGTTTGTACAATAGGTATAGTGAGATATGAGTAACTTATTTGTGGTAAGATTAAATATCCTGCTAATTTTCTAGTACTTGGTTCAGCAGCTAGTATAACTTGTCCTGTCATTTTTGGCAGACCTTTCTTGAACACATGTGGAGCAATTATAGATTGTAAGAAGGGGAAAATTTTACCTAAGTTTGATGGAGAATCTTATGAGTTTAATTTTTCCAAGTTTTCTAAAGCTCCTTATGAAAATGATTTGCCTAATGAGGATTTTAGAGTTGAACAACTTGCTTCTATTGATCCAGTTTATGACCTTAGACCTCCTTTTGATGATTTTAAGTATGCTCATTTTGATGATAAGAATGTTTCTTGTGATATTTATATTTTTAAATTTATTCATAGTGCTACTGGAAGTTATTATGAGAGAGCGAAACATGGTTTTATGCATCTCAATAATATTAAGTTTCCCCCCTTTATGTTGAAAGCTTTGAAGTTGCACTTGTTTTGTCTTCCTATGCTAGTAGCCTTTTGTTTCAATAATTTGTTTTCTTACAAAACTCCCTTGCATAGGAAGTGGGTTAGACTTAAATGTGTTGGATATTTGCTTCTTGATACCCTCTTTCACATCAAATTCATATCTCCTATGAGAGAATCATTGAAATTATCATGCCCATCTTAATGGCTATAAAGAAAGAGCTTTTGGGAGACAACCCATTTTAGTTTGCTTTCGATTTTGTTTCTTTGAGTCTTGGAATTTATTACCTCTGTAATAAACTCTCATTACCCTTTTTGTTTGGTTTTTGTGTCAAGATTAGCCTCTTTTGAGAAGTAAGTGAGTTGTGGGAAGTTGCTGTCCTGGGAAAGATTTTTGTGCTTCACTGTAAAAATTGTTGAAAAATCCCAATATGTAGGATGGAGCTGTAATTTTCTGTGATTGTGCCACAAGTTGTTATACAACTTTTATTAGTTTCACACTTTTTAATTTGAGCAACAGAAAGTTTTCGAAAAAATCAATCTTTACCTGCTGGTCAGTTTTGACTGATTTCTGCCATTATTTGCATTTGCCTCTTAAATCGATTTATTTTTAAATTCTTTTTGTGTTTTTGAAAGTAGATGCTACAGTAGATTTTGTTTTGATGGTTTCATTTGAAATTTGAACCCAAAGGTTTATTGTTTTTGCATACACTAATGTTGCTAATAAAGATTGTGTGAAGCTTTGTATGAAATGAACTTTCAAGTGTTGGAGAGAAGGAATCTGTAGAGTCCATTTTTGAATAGGTAAAAGTGCTGGAAATTAAAGGTTCACGAAAAACTTTTCTATTTGTATTTTTGCAGTTTTTTATTCCATACGGAAGATGTTGAGTCGAAATAGGGAAGGAAACGGAGCCCGGGTGGCCCACACCACCCAGTGGCACAGGCCCTACCTGGCTGCGCCACCATGGGGTGTGACCACCCCGGAGCCCGTATCCGTCCCGTTTTCGCCCAGTACCTTCCTTATGTCGTAAAACTTCATAATATATAATCCCCTAGATCCCCCAAGGTCTGTATATCGTGTTCTCCTCATGCTTTCGTTTCGATCTGTTCTGTTCAGATATCGTACCAGGGTTCGCTCTTGGAGGTCTATGAGTTGTGACACCGGCGCGAGCTCCACCACGATCTTGAGCAAGGGACTTTCATTGGATAGGTGGAAGAAGAAACGATCGCAGCTAGGCGTGAAGACATGGATTGGAGCGTCAAGGATGAAGTAAAGAACATGTCAGCAGGCATGAAGGGACAAATTTCCACGAGATCAAGGGCAAGAAGACCTACTTTTGTAGGGGCAATTAACACTGGACGTGCTTTTTCTCATAATATGCAGGGGATGATGACCTTCGTTCCAGACTTCAGTTCCTGCACTGAGGCAGTGAAAGCCCTTCGATCCACTGATGAGTTTTGTGATAAGTACCGAGCCCTAAGGAGAAAGGTGGATATACTTCAAGAGGAGAATAACAGGCTTCGTAAGATGCTGTAGGGTTTCCTCACCCTTAACAAGGGACCACCACCACCGAAGGAATAATTCGTCATCACGTTTTGGCATCCCCTTGGTTTTTTCCAAGCTTGGGGGAGTGTCGCGGTATTGCATCATTATATTTCATCTTTTTACCTTTTTAGTAGAGTCATATCATGAATAGGGAAGCTATCTTATAGGATGGTTTCCATTGTGGAAGTATCTCTCCCCTAGTTGATTATCTATGTATCCCTTGGTGTGAGTGCCTTTATGGAATATTAATGAGAAAATTCGTATTTACTTTTTGAACATCTTATTTTAGTTTGAAATCTCTATTATATGATTGATCTTGTTGATTTGTATTGGTATCACTTTGGGAGCATCAAGTAAATTTAAATTGGTTTTGGCAAACCGAGCTCTGGTCAGCAGTAACACTTTTTGAGGTTTGAAAGGAAAAGAGAAAAGCACTTACAGGTATTTTATATCATTTTCCTTCTTTCTTGATTGGCTCATAAGCTTAGTATTCTTTGGTTACGATCTTTTGCGTTTTCAAGGAAGATTGCATGTTTGTTTTGATCACTTGTATGTTTGCTCGTTTCTTTCAACTCTTATGCTTGCTACCCAGCATTGCTAGCCAAAAACCTATACTGAGAGGGAATACTTCTCGTGCATCCAATACATGAACTTAAACCTATTCCATTTGTGTCCACCATATCTACCTATTAGCATTATTGCTATTCCAAGTAAATTCTCGAGTTTCATCTACCTTTCAAATTAAAAATTCTTTTGTTATGTGAAAACTAGTTAGTAAAGCTCTCACGAACTTGATGGAAAACCTTATTTTCCTGCCCTTAATAAACTTGAACCATTGTGTCATCTATGTTGTATATGCTTGCACTTATAAGTTGGGAATTAGCAAAACTGTGTTGTCACGGGGAACGCTTTCAACACTTGTAAATGTCTACCCCGTTGATATCATGCTCTTTTTTATGGATGTCGGCGGTGTGAAATAAAAGGGGAGCTTGTAAGTCCATGGAGTTATGTATATGTGTTAGAGAAACTCCTAGGCCGCTAGCCTAAGCCATGCCTAATCATGGCGGAAACTTTCAGCATCACCATAGTGAGCAATCTATGAAGCATCCTCGGAAAAAAATATACAGAAAAAAAGAAGAGAGAAAAGACGATATGCACCATTCTCATGGTAAATAAAGGATCGATGAGATGCTCATTGTCCGTTGCCTTGTCATTTTGATAAGGGATAGCTCCTGTGTCATGGGGCAAGGGGTACCCCGTTGGCGTTCTCTATGATACACATATACTTACAATGACAAGAACTTTCTTGTGACTAAAGTTGAGTAGCATGAGGAACGGACCTCGTACTCAAGGGACATGAGATTGCCAACTTATGATTTGTCAAGCATATACTCCATATTTGTTCAATTTAACCTTAATCACCTCAATATTCTTATGATAGGGTCAATGAGAGCTCAAAGCTAGTTAGTACCATAATCTTTTTGAAGCTCTTTATGAAACTTGAAATCCCTGTTTCCCTCTGTGAAGGGCCTTTCTTTTTACTTCTTAGTTGAGTCAGTAAACCTATTCCTTTCTATCTCCAGCAAGCATTTGAGTTGTTGTGTTTCATTCATTCATATGATGATTTATTCAATCATGTTTCTTATCTTCTTTGTTTTGCACAAAACTCTTATCTGAATGATTATTACTTTGAAAGCCTTCATTGTGAAAATCCTTTTATGTTTGAGCAAAAGGACTCCTATTATAAACATCATTACAAAAGCTTTGCTTGAAAATTAAGTTTGATTTGTCAATTGTTCTCTGACCAAGAACAAAGTTTGCCATTACAAATTATGGTTTGTCTTTATGTATCTTTATTATGACTCCCATACTCATTGCAAGTTAAGTTATATAATGGTGAGTTGCTTTCTATTATGAGTTGTATATTGGTAAGTGTGATGGTTCTTGTCTGTATTCTTTTTATCGACACTTCACTCCATAAACCTGTGATCATGTTTACTGAGCTCAGTTTTCGCTTGGGGACAAGCGAGGTCTAAGCTTGGGGGGAGTTGATACGTCCATTTTGCATCACTATTTTACATCATAATTTACTGATATTCATTGATATATTTCATATTAAGAGGTGATACTTATGTTATTTCATCTATTTTTGCATGTGGGATGACTTTTGGAGGACGAACTGTCGGAGTCAGGATTCTGATGTAAAAACCGGTGTCCAGATGCAATAATCACGAAGATCAGAAAATTACAGAAAATATACAGAAAATCCTATTTTTCCAGAAGACGAAGGAAGCCAAAAGGGGAGGCAAAGATGGGCCACATGGGGGTCCACACCACCCCCTGGCATAGGCCCACCCTAGGCCATGCCAGCAGGGGTGTGGCCACCCTGGCCCATCTCCTGCTTCGCCCCTTCGCCAATATCTTCCTCTCGAAACCCTAATACTCAGGGAGCAACCACGGAAAGATTCCACCGCCTCTGCGGGGCGAAAACTACAGAGAGAGAAAGAGCTCTCCGATAGGCAGATTTCTGCCAGTGAAATTCCTTCCCATAGAGGGGAGATCATCACCATCAACACCGTCATCAAGCTAGACTTCACCGGGATCATCATCATCATCCTCACCACCACCTCCACCAGCACCATCATCACCACTCCATCCCGCTGTAACAATTGGGTTGAATATTGCATAGTTCTTAGGGGAAACTTTCCCGGTGTTGATTACTTATGTAGTTGATGCTTTTGAGTGGAACCATTGAATTATTGTCTATGTTCAGATTGTTATTCATCATCATATCATCTCTGATCTTGATCCATATGATGTCTTGTGAGTAGTTTGTTTAGTTCTTGAGGACATGGGAGAAGTCATGTTGTTAGTAGTGGAATTGTGTTGAAGTAATATTCAATGGTTTGATATTTAAGTTGTGGTGCTATTCTTCTAGTGGTGTCATGTGAACGTCGACTATATGATACTTCACCATTTATGGGCCTAGGGGAATGCATTGTGTATTTGGCTACTAATTAAGGGTTGCCGGAGTGACAGAAACTTGAACCCCCGTTAGGAAAACTTTGCACAAGGGAGTGTAGGATCTCAGAGTTTAACGTTGTGGTTAGATTTTTATCTTAATTGCTTTATTGTAGCTGCGGATGCTTGCAAGTGGTTTAATCACAAGTATGTATTTGTCCAAGTAAGGCCAGTACATTAGCACAGGTTCACCCACACAACACTTATCCAACCAAAGAAGATTAATCAACTATATGAAGCGAAAGCACTTATGGCGCCCCGCAAAATCACTACTAGAAAATCGCGTGTTATTTTATTCATGCATAATCATGACAGCACCATGCATCTATTTGCCTAAACCAATTTTGCTAGAAGCCATATTTTTGTTTTCTATAAATACCCCTCTCTATTTTAAAACATAAAATCCTCGGTCCGCCCGGATCTTCTATTTGTCTAAAATGTTTTACAAAACAATAATTAAAACTAAATAAAATTTAAATGTTTATAAAACGGGGGAGGCCGCCGGCCAGGCCCAAAGGCCCAACCAGCCACCTACCACCCCTCTAACCCTAACCCTAATCTACACCCCACCTACTCCTACCCATCCAGCCGCCACCACCCCATTTTCCCTCCCCGCCGCTAGGCACACAAACACACACACACGCACACCACGCACGCGGTCAACACCATCCCCACCCTCTAGCCCCACCCCCACTCTCCTCTCGCCAGCCCCACCCCGTACCCGACGCGGTACGCCCGCCCGTCCCCGCTCCCCTCCTTCCTCGCGAGGCCCAAATCCCATCGCCTCGCTCCCGAAAACCCCGCCGCCTCGTTGGACTCCCGACGCCACCGCGACGCCCCTCTGCTCCTCCTCGTTGACCTCGCGGACAACGTCTCCCCCTCGAACCCATGTCTCTCTCCCGGCCGCCTACCTCGCGACCTCCGGCGAGCCCCCTGCCGCCAACCTCTCCTGCTTTCCTTCCTCTGCATCGAGCCCGCGATGTTGTTGTGCGCAGCCGCCTCCATCCCCGAGCTCGCCTCCCCCTATGGAGTTCTCGCTGTGTCGGCCTCGTCCTTCCGCTCGAGCGTACCCCGCGTCGCCAGCAGAGTCCATGGCACCGCCCAGGTCCAACCCCGCTGCCAGGACCGGCCCTCCGTCTGCAGCAGAGCGCCGCGCCGCCTCCCTAGAGCCGTCTCTCCGGCGCCCTGCAACCCTCCCGGAGTTCCTCTCGCTGCCAGGGGCGTGCAACCCCTCTGCTACCACGCCTTACTCGCTTCTAGCGCTGCGATCCGTCCCCGACCCGCCCTTGCGCCGGCCGCCTGCGCTACCGGACCCGTGCCGCTCGGCCTCGCCGACGCCTCAAGCTTTCTGGCACTGCCACCCGCACGCGTGTCGCCGTCTGCGGCCACCATTCTGGTCGATGCTTTGTCTTGGCCGTGAGCTCTTGTCCGCGTGGCCTCCTGCAGGTCGTCGCGAATGTTTGGTGCGCTGACCCTTTGGTTCTATGTTGTTGCTGCTGCTACCCAATGACCAAGGCTCACCCTTCAACTCAAGAACACCTAGACGAAGTGTAGTGTGTTGGTGCAGATCTTCTGGGTACAGTAACTGTGTAACCGAGAGGCTCCTCGATCTGTTACCTGGAAGTCAAACGCCAAGACCCGGATCCGAAGACCGCCAAGATCGTCACCGGAACGACAAGCACTTCATCATGGAACACCATGATCTCCAACCCGGAACACCGAGTGCACCGACATGGATCCGAAGGCCGAGCCCTCGACACGCCAAGGTCTTCTCCCCGGAACGCCGAGTTCTCCATCTTGGACGTCAAGCACGTCGACATGAAACCGAAGGACGCCGAACGCCAAGCTCTTCATCTCGGACCCAGTAGCCCTGATCTGCACCTGATCCCCGTCGAACCCTGAGACCGAACCCCGAACCCCCGGAACCAAGATCTTCCGAACCCTAATGTGTGACCCCTTTCTCGAGCCCTATTTTTATAAATGCTATATATAAAACTTGTTGCATATTAATTGTTCATCTCGCATGCATATCATGTGGGTTGGGGGCATTATGCCGATTCACCTCGTAATTAAATATGGAGTCTATATGCGGGATATCTTTGTCTTATTCCGGACTTCATTTAAATTGGCATAGCGAACCGAAGCCATGTTTGGTCTTGCTAATCCAACATTTAATTTGCGGGGTAGATAAATAACTTGAACCGTTTAATTAAATGTCGGGACCCCGGTTTCCGCTTAATATTGCCTTAATGCATCGCATCTTTTCCATGTCATACACCATACATGCATCATGTCCGATCTTCTGCCGTAGTATTAAATAGTGCATCCGGTGTTTATTCTAGTGCTTTGCTTCTTCGCGGATTAGGCCGATGAGTTGATGTGAGTGTCGACCCGATCTTCGGATGAACCTTCGGCAATGTTTTCAGGCGAGCACCTCCCCCTTTCTACCTATCTTACTTTTATAGTCTTTATTTCCTCCTGTTGATCTATTGCTATCTGTGTTGCGATGCTCTAGTTTTCGTAACCGTGATATCCCTTGCAGCCTTATATTGCCTTGGACACATCCTATTAACTGTTGTTTAGTAGATAGTTGGACTTGCACGTCGTAGTCGCTTGCTCAAGTGCTGTTGCGTGTCGTCCAGTACCACAGTTGTTGGAGTATTGCCGTATGTTTAAGGTTGGAGATGATCATGGCTTTAATTATCGTTTACTTTAATTATTGTTTAATAACTAAAATTTAAGTAGGTAAATGCAGAGGCACAGGTGGGCAATAGATGTTATTTGGTTGTTAACCGTCCACTTGTGTCCCGTAGGACCCCGAGTTCTTGACACCTGTTCCGAGATCGAGCGCGCTAACCACAGGTGGGGTGTATGGGCACCCCCATCGATTTAGTACCTGATTCCAAGTACTGTACTGGGGGCCACAAGTAGTTTGGGGCTTTATTACTATCCTGTACTTATGCCATGCTTTACTGCTTTATTTACGATTGTGCGAGGAGCACCTGTACTGTTTAGGATCGTGACACGTTTTCGCTGTATCGACAAGCCCAATCACACTTTCGGGTTCCCAGTCGTTTACAGCCGTCTACACAAACCCTGAGTCCGTCTCGGAGACCGGCCGACTTCGTTGCGGGTAGCTTAGTGGGGTGCCCCCCTGTGCTTGCTTTGGGTCTGTGAAACGTCGTGTCCAAAACCCCGTCGACATACCGTTGGGTGTATGTTTTGTGATCTTGCACCTACCTGATCCGATAACAAGGGTGTAGGTGCGTGTGGAAATTTTGGTGCACCCCTGCAGGGTTAAATCTTTTCGAGAAGCCGTGTCCGCGGTTATGGACGACTTGGAGCACAGGTCTCGATCATAGACAACTATAACTAAAGTTTACTGTTATAATTTGACTTGTGTCCGATATGACAAGTACGAAATGGCTAAATAAAAGTACCAACAACTACTGGGTTTGGGGATATCTCATGCTAATTGTATCTGACTAGTAAGTGTTGCAACTACAACGGAATGATTAACTAAAAGTGCCCACTGCTTATTCTATCAGGATGACTATCTATACCTGACTAGTAATTGCTGCAACGATAACTGAATAAATAAAACTGCCAACGGTGTGAGTTCCTCGGTTGACTTCCTCGTTTGGTCTCGAGGGGGAAACACCAGGATGGGTATGTTTGGTGGTAGTATCAGGTTGGTTCCGAATAGGTCTTTCTTACCCCTCTCTGATAGCCGCTAGTTGTATCGAGTCTCTATAGGTTGTTTAGTGTATCTTTGCCGTGCGCTTGATCCACCATACCTATGTAGGCGAGGACCGCCGAATTCTAGCCTCGCCGTGTACTGGCCTCAGTACTGACGCTCCTCTTTTTCCTTTGCCCTTTGTCGGCACCCCTTTTGTTTTAGCAGGTTTTGAGATCGACGTCGTTAGCAGGGTTACCCTTCCGGCTTGTCCTGGGCAGGGTTATGGACGCCATTGGTTATTCTTCAGGGCTCTTAGCTCAATTTGCATCTTGTCCGTACTCGGACGCTGTATTGTTTTCCAGGTGATTTGGATCTTTGTATTTTATATCTGTATTCTTGACTCTTTGAGTCGCCGTTGTATATATCTGTTTTGTGGGTTCCATCGAGGACTATTGTGTAATGATATTACTTCGTTTTCCACCCGCACGCAAGTGCCTGGTGGGCACCTTTGAATCGTTTCTATGCGGGTTTGGCGGGAAGCGCTGAAACTTGCATAGGGCCGATTTTGAGGGTGTTACAGCACTTGACAGTATTCCCATGTGTCCTCGAGAACATTTGGTCCTCATAAGTATTACAACCGGCTTGTCCTTTGCTAAGAAAGGATTGGGCCACTTGCTGCAATTATAGTTGTCTTTATTTACTTGCACTTTATTTCCTTGCATTATAAAAAAAAACTAAAAATCTGTTTGCTAATTATTTACAGAGAATTCCTGATCCAAACCACTAGTCAACACCTTCTGCTCCTTGTTGGGATCGACACTCCTATTTTTCAAAAGTACTAGATACACCCCCTATACTTGTGGGTCATCAGTAGATAGTGACGAGGGGCATAAAGACCCTAACAAACTAGCTCTTTGTGGGTTCGATACTCTTATTTCGAAACTAGCTACCATTGATCTATACACTTGTAGTCATCTAGATATTTCATGGCGCTGTTGCCAGGGAGCTAAGAGATTTTGGTCTTTGTTCTTAGTTGCTAATTCCATTAATTGTTTTACTGAAGTGGCTTACTAGTTTCAGGTAAACACCATGGGTGAATACCGACATATCATTCAACTGGAAGCTGTAAAGAATTCTCGTCCACCCATGGACACTTATTTAAAATCCAATAAACCAAAAGGGTATGATATTAACCCAGTGCTTCTAGATCTTTTACATGCTAAAAAATTGCAGGAGATGATATGGAAGATCCATATGAGAATATAGGGTTCTTTGAGGAAACATGTGGGAATTTTTGTCTAAGTATACTTACTGAGGATGAGGTTAAATCTGCTCTCTTTATTCAAACCCTTATTGATGAAGCCCATTATTGGTATATTCAAAGTCCCAATAATATCACTAACTCCTGGGAGAGGTTAGCCTCTTCACTCTTAATTGATTTCTTTCCCAAGACAAAAATCTTGGAGCTAGATGTATGATCACTAATTTTAAAGGGAGACCTGAAGAAAGCTTGCATGAAGGATACACAAGGTTTAGGGCGCTTCTTGACCATTTCCCCCACCATAACTTCCTGTCTTCGTTGGTAATACACACTTTCTATGCATGTTTCAGTACCAATAATAGAAATGAACTAGACTCCTTTACTAATGGGTTGTTTACTGAATTTAGTGTTGAAAGAGTCTGGAATTTGCTAGATACAGTGCATAGGATAGAAAATGCTCACTATGAAGCCGTGCTAAATGAAGAAAATCCTATAGAGTACAATTGCCTTAAAAACATTTTAGCTTCTAGCAAAGTAGAAAATGTCCTTGGAAATTTTAACCTTGACTCTCGTATGATTGTCCAAATCATTAAAAACTATGCTGTTCATTTGCAGGTTCCAAAGGAGCGGGAATGCTACACACCACCTGGTAAAGTAAAACCTCCTATAGCTTTCCATGAAAACAAATACTTGCAAATGTAGAAAAAGCTATAAATTGAGGATAAAACTATTCTCACCAAAAAAAAGAGGACAAAAGTGAGGGAAAGGAAAGGATAGGTAAGTTAACCAGGAATATGGGTAGCATCAAGGATAACATTCGCATAGTAAAAGAACTTCTAGAACCTGAGATATTTAATGAAGAGGTAATAATGGTGAGTAGATAATCCTCGGATATAATTAGAGGTAATTTTGAAGGTAAGAATAAAAGCCAACATAAAATTCCCTTTAGTTTAGGAGGAATTACTAATGTTGGGTTTTGTGATCTAAACTCTTCTGTAAACATTATGCCTTAATTTATCTATGAAGAATTATGGTGTCATCTTGATTATCCGGATCTTGAATCGTCCAAAGTTACTTTTATGCTTTCTAACAGGACCCTGCAGTGACTCATGGTATTCTTTGCAATACCTGCATCTCTGTAGGAGCATTTGTGTACCCGGTTGGTTTATATATTATTGATATTTTTTCTTTGAATTCCTCGTGCCCAGTAATTTTTGGTAATCTTGCTCTATGGATGCTAATATTGAAAACAAGAAACAAGTCTTGTCTTTACAGATTGGAGAAGAATCCCTAGAAGTTAATTGTAGCCAATTTACAAAATTGCCATATGAGAAGAATATTGAAGTTAAAGAAGATAAAACAATTGAAGAATTGGCGGCAATATAATTCAGCACTCCACAATCTGAGTTCGAGAGAAGCTTAACAAATAATGATTCACTTCCAAATGACTCTGCAAAAGAAGAACTGGATAAAATTCTCAATGCAGCACCGGAAGTTGAGAACCTCCTTAGAAATGACTTTGAAGAGCTAGGAATGGGAGATAAGGATACACCACCTCTTGTTTTGAAGCCTCTCCCTCCAGGGCTCAGGTATGAATTTTTTGACAAGGAAGGTAAATGCCCAGTAATTCTTGATGTTAGCCTCTCTCTCTTGAAGAAAATAAGAAATTGCTAGGGGTATTTGTCGAGCAGCGTGAAGCCTTTGGATACACTCTTAGTGACATTAAAGGGATAGATCCTTTGTAACACTCCAATTTCAGTTAAATAATAATTAGGGTTTGATTGTGCATTGCATAAGCATCATCATTTAAATTGTGCATTGAATGAAATAATAAATGCAAAACCCTAAACTCTAGTTTCCTCCTTATTCTCTCAAATCCATTCAAAATGGTTTTAATTTGAAAACTACAAAATATTCGGAGCCCAAATTGTATAAAAGGGCCCCTCAGTATTTTCTATAATTTTATAAACCTCTAGCATTTTCAAAATGAACAAAACATATTTGAATTTGAAAATGTAAAAGAAGAAGTGAAAACAGAAAAAGAGAAAAATCTTTGATAAAAAAATGAGCAATAGAGCAGCCCAGGTCGGCCCACTCCCTTTCCTCTCTTCTCTGCTGCCCAGCGCAACCGCAGCCGGCCCAGCAAGAGCCCAACACGGCCCGTTACCCCTTCATCCTTCTGTCTCGCCCGTCGTCTTTCTTTGCCGAAGCATTACATGTCGTCCGCCATGACCGCCCTGACGCCGCCGTGATGCTGTGCCGCCCTAGGAGATGGGATAATACCACCACGATTCCCTGCTTCCCCCTTATCTCCTCCCTTTCCCCCTGGAGCTCTCCCTCTCGCGTTCCTTCTCTCTGCCTAGGAACCCTAGTCGCGAGCTCGCCGTTGCCCCACTGTCTCGGGCCTCCCCTCTCTCAACCGAGGCCGCCTCGATATTCGCCTCGTCGTGCCGGTATTCCCCTCCAACATAATCGACGAAGGGCGCCCGTAACCACCGCAATCGGGAGCTCCTTCCCGAAGTCCGGCCACCTCTGTTCTCGACGATTCCGGCCGCGTCCGAGCTCCCTTGGTCGATATGACCCCTCCACTGCCTCCGTGGTGAGACCCTCCACCTCCCACTCCTCTCCAATCTTCCTCTTCCTCTCTGTATAGCTGCCGCGCCGAGTACCTGAAGCCACCACCGTCGGCCACCGTCATGCTTCCTGTTCCGGCGACCTAACCCAAGCGGCGCCGCCACCTTGAGGTTGCCCGCGTAGAGCCCCGTCCAATGCACCCCTCTGTGCCACTCCACTCGTTCCCTAGCACCGCCAAACCCCATCGGCCTACGATCTCTCCGGCGAGTCCCACGTGGCCCCTCCGTGTGTTGCCAACATGGCCCAGACCCCACCTGGCAGCCGCAACGGCTAGCTACTGCCTTGGTGAGAAACACCCCAACCGCACCCCGGTCCCACTTTGCCTACGTGGAGGCTGAGGTGGCCAGAGGCCCACCTGTCTGTGTGTGTGGCTAGCCCAGCCTCGGTGTTAAAAGTATTTCTAGTTTTATTTAAAATAAGAAAAGGTTTAATAATTTCAGAAATTGTTTGAATATTGTAAATTCAATAACTTTTGATTTATAATTTGGAAAAATACAAATAATATATCAAAATGTTCAGAAAAATGAGAACTATAAGCTATAATCATGCATTGTTAATCAACTCTCATGACAAGTTTAATTATAAGAACAAATGCACCCCTCTCATATGTTCCAGAGTTTTCCCGAATTAGGGTTTTCACCCCTCGGAACCCCGATTAAGTTGTCAAGCATGCTTTAGGGTTTCATTTCAATGCAATTTAACTTGTCATATCATCATCCTTGCTTGAGCATTGCATCGATGCCATGTGTTGATTGTTTCCCCTTTATTTCCGGTGATTTGGTTTTTCCTCGGTAGAAGATGTCGAGATCGAGATCGAAGGCCGAGATCAAGACCATCGAAGATCGACGGTTTTCACCCCTCGGAACCCCGATTAAGTTGTCAAGCATGCTTTAGGGTTTCATTTCAATGCAATTTAACTTGTCATATCATCATCCTTGCTTGAGCATTGCATCGATGCCATGTGTTGATTGTTTCCCCTTTATTTCCGGTGATTTGGTTTTTCCTCGGTAGAATACGATGTCGAGATCGAGATCGAAGGCCGAGATCAAGACCATTGAAGATCGACGAACAATACTTGACCAACTCTAACCAAGTCATGTTCAAGGCTTCCGAAGATCTATTTATCTGCTATAAACAGGCAAAGGAAAGCATAGCCCCACCATGATATAATCCTATGATTTCGAAAGCAATTTCAATTCCTGGCATGTTGCATACGATTCTACTGTGGTCTTTTATCGATAGATAGAGTTTTCCTATCTATTGCATTACTTCCTTTGAGCTTATATTACCTGTTCCACTGCTCCTAGCATAACTAGGTTTGGCTTGTGTGCACTGCTAGAGCTTTTATATGTGTCTGCTTAGCCATGCATAGCTGTCAATTCTGGTCCATCCAGATGATGTATCAGATGCAGAGAATCTAGTATGACACGAGAACGTGATGATGAGATATCAAAGGTGATATGAGTTAAACATGCTAAGGCTTGTATGGGAGGCCACTGTGGGATGTGGTTTTTCTAGTCCCATGCTCGCCACCACTAGGACTTGAGTTCTTGCCTTTGGAACCGAGATGAGCGTACAGCCACACGGGGCTTGGGAACCCCTCGCCTGATTAAATTGCCTAGTAGATTCCATGAGTCACATAGTTCGGGCGTTCCATTCGACATATGCATAGAAAATCTTTTGAAAGATTTGTCGAGTGCAGGTGCATTCATAACAGGTAGGTAAGAGTGGACCGGGTTGCTTGGGGTAGATGGCGCCCCTGTTAACCAACCTCGCCTCACATATTTAAGTACCAGCTGCAGGATTTGACCCGTTACGGCGGAACCATACTTATTGCGTGACTCATGGTCTCGGCGAAAGCAAGGTAAAGGTCGTGGCCAACCACCCTCTACCAGCCTTCCAAGGAAGAGGGCTAATAGCTTGGCATTAAGAGTCGGTTGGTACATGTGGGTAAAGTTTTACACCCCTGCAGGGTAATAATATTTTCGAAAATCTTGGTGACTAGATTCTAAGATCATAGAGAACTTTAACCTAATCGTAAAACTTGGCAGATCAACGTGTGCTTAAGGATGCTTCCTCATGGGTACGAGGGGGTGATCCTAGTTGGTAGATGATGATGATTCGGTGGATATCAAAAGACGATGATCAATGTTTTGGAGACTTCGCTCTCTTATCCCCTTTTAAAATACTCTGATTAGACGAGCTTCTTATCTCTATCTCTTGTTTTATAAACAAAGATGGCTTTATGCAAAACAACTCCACCAGCCATAAGTCTTGCGGAGTACACCCTGTACTCACCCTTTCTTTGTTGATACTTTTGGCAGAATAAGTGTTCCTGAAGATAAGTTCCTTACTACATCGACATCGACGAGTATCTTGGGGTTTCCGGCCGACAGCCTGGAATCTATGGGCTGGGACGTCATCGTTATGCTTCAGGCCTCTTAGGCCATTTGTTAAATTTGCTATACTTAATAGCATAATTTTCCTTCCGTTGTTTGATGTTTGTGGTTAGTGACCTCTGCTTGTAATAATTTGGTTCTCTGCTCAGTTATGAGCTTGCTATAATAAATTTTTGTGTTGTAGGGTCACTGTCGTGTTACCGATTCTTCACTGGTTATTCTCGAGCTCAAGGTTAAGGTTATTTCAGACGGAGGTCTGGGATTTGTTTAGCCCTGATCCCAGGGGTGTCACATCCTTCCATAGTTACACATAAAATACCAATGGATGATGATGCTAAACCTTTTGTTGACACTCAAAAAAGATTGAATCCTAAAATGAAAGTAGTAAGGAAGGAAGTCATACGTATGCTAGACAATAATATTATTTATCCTATCTCCGATATGAAATGCGCAAGTCCAACTCATTGTATACCTCGAGAAGGTTGCATAACCATAATTAATAATGACAAAGATTATTTAATCCCTTCTAGAACACTAGCAGGATATAAGATGTGTATATATTTTATAAAATTGAACAAGGAAAGTATAAATAGTCATAGTCAAATACCTCTCATGAATAACATCTTGGAAAGGATGTCTGGCAACTCTCACATTTGTTTTCTTGATGGTTATTCGGGCTATTCTCAAATTTCTATTCAGCCTGAAGACCAAGAGAAAACTACATTTACTTGCCCTTATGGAACTTATGCTTACATGATAATGCCTTTTGGTTTATGTAATGCGGCTGCTACTTTTCAAGATTGTGTTTTAAAGATATTTGATAGTTTTGTAGAAAGCTCTATGGAGGTTCTCATGGACAACTTTGTTGTGTATGAGAATGCTGTTGAACAATGTCTTTATAATCTTACCAGAGTTTTGCAGTGTTGTAGGCAAACAAATCTAGTCCTTAATTGCGAGCACCGTCGATTTATGGTGAGAGAAGGTATAGTTTTAGGTCATAAAATTTCTAATAAAGGGATTGAGATTGATGATGCTAACCTTGTTACTTTAGAAATATTACCAATACCACAAGATGTAAAAGGGGTTAAGAAATTTCTTGGACATGCAGGTTTATATAAGCGCTTTATTAAGAATTTTGCTAGAATAGCTGCTCCTTTAACCTATCTATTGGATAAGGACACCCTTTTCACATTTTATAGCAATTGCATTGATTATTTTGAACAATTGAAAAAGGCACTAGTTTCTGCACCAGTTATTTAACCACCTAATTAGGGTGAGCCTGTTGAGATTATGTGTGATGCTAGTGACTATGCTTATGAGCTGTTTTAGGACAATGGGATGGACTAAATCTAAATGTAATTCAATATTCTAGTCGAACTCTTAATGAAGATCAAAGAAACTATGTACAACTAAAAAAGAATTTTTAGTTGTACGTTTCACTTGTGATAAGTTTAGGCATTACATTATTAATTCAAAGTTAATAGTTCATACCGATCATCAGGCTTTAGGACATATCTTAGACAAAAAGGATGCAAAACCCCGTATAATTAAATGGGCTTTGTTATTGCAAAAATATGACTTACAAATACTTGATAGGAGAGGCAAGGATAATCCGGTTGCCGTCCATTTATCACGTATGTAGGGTATTATGGAGGATCCAACTCACATTAATGAATCTATGTCGGGCGAGTACCTTGCCACTTTAGAGTCACATGATCCTTGGTTCACATATGAAAGGGAATTTCCTATCCTAAGTGGTTATGATGTTTGATGATAACACACATGTCGTACTAATCATTTGCTAAGTGTATCTCAGGTTTTTATTTTAGGAGAAGGCATTCGTTTCCATCAAAAAGGACACTAGCAAGACATAGTTTTTCCTAACCGGTAGTACCGGTTGCACCTGGTACTACCGCTCATGTACCGGTAGTACCGCTTCGGTCGAGCTGCAACGCGCAGATTCTCTGCGAGGGGTATAAATAGGCCTTTCTTCTCCAACAAAAATCTTGCCTCTTTCATCTCTGTCCTCCATTGTTCTTGAGCTTTAATTTCACTAGATATCCCTACAAAGTGCTCCAATCTCCTTGATACTTTGGGATTTGGTGGAGGGGGTCTAGATCTAGGGTTTCACCAAAGCAAAGTTGATTTCCCCTTTTTTCCTTCGTGGATCTTGTTACTCTTGGGTTCTTTGAATCCTAGATGGAAGAGGACGGTCTCGGAGATCGACATTGGTTGTAAAGCTTCGGGATCGTGTTGGGAGACTCCAAGTGTTGAGGAGATCTACTCAACTAGTTTGTAAAGGTTCCGATCGCCACCTTGAAGGCCACCGCATAGTGGATTGTGTGCTTCCCTTGCGGCGGGTGCATGGGAGAATAGGGCGAGGCCTTTTGTGGCACCGGTGGTCTTAGTACCGCCCACCCCTCCAACAGAGACGTGCTTCCCCTCAAAAGGAAGGAACTTCGGTAAAACATCTCTGTCTCAAATATTGGTGACTTCTACCCTTTTCTCCCTTATTGTTTCGTGCTTGCTTGTTTGTCATATAGGTTCTCGCACCTAGTTGCATATCTAGATAACCTACTTTGTGTCAAGCCTTAAAATTGAAAAGAAGTTAAAAATTGAGTAGCGCCTATTCACCCCCCTCTAGTTGCTTATACCGATCTTTCAATTTATATCAGAGCCTCGGATCTTAGTTTGTCTTAACCGCCTAAGAGAAGTATGAGAGACGAGTAGAAGGGGGATGAATCCCCTAATTACAACTCTCCCATATGTAAGAAAGATCTTGCCGACTCTATTAGCTCGGTTAGAGAAGAGATGAAAGCCTTCCTTGAGTCATAATTAGGAAAAGGAGTTTTTGTTGTCGCCGATGCCCTTGATGGTGCATCAAGTGGTATCAAACCGGTGGATGAGTACCACAAGGATGATCCTTCCGTTGAAGGTGTCAACAAGGGAAAGGATAAACCTCATGGAAGTGTGCCCCCACTACCTAGCTATAATAATGTTCCCCTTCCTACGCCTCATATCATCCATCGTGTTCCTCCTCCTAAGCTTGATGAATCTAATTTCACCAATTGGCAATACCTTATCATTTCTCACTTCAAAAGTTCAAGTGTTCATCTTTGGGAATTTGTGGAGTATGGATTCAACCCACGTGATCCCTACAACATGTCGCCCGCAAAAGAGATCAACTATCACCTCAACGCCACTGCCTTGGCCATTCTCCAAGATGCCTTGACACATGAGAAAATGACTCATATTCGCTCCTATGAGACCACCAAGGAGGCTTGGAATTCCCTTGAGCGAGTATACCTTGGCAACAAGAGCATCCAAAGCTCCAATTTTGAAGAAATGCATTATGAAGCTAATGCCTTTGTTGGAAAGGAAGATGAGACTCCCGAAGAGCTCTATCGATGGGTCACCGCTCTCTCTATTAGGATGATTGACCATGGAAGCAAGGATGTTGATGACAAGTGGATCAAGTGCAAGTTCATGCAAGCTATCTTGCCCGTCCGAAGAGACTTCGCCAACAATATTCGCTCAAGAGCAGACTTATATGCCATGTCATCAAATGAAATGCTTAGTGAGTTTGTGTCTCTTGGAATCATCAACAAGACCGCGGATGATGCTCTTGATCGTGCTCGGAGGATGGATTCTCCCACCCTTTCCTTGAAGTCCAAGGCCCAAGTCTATGAAGAATATGATGATGGACTGGATGCAGTAGGAGGTGATGCCGAAGATGTAAAGTGTGCCTTGCATGAGCACCTAGCTCTAGCGTCAAGGAAATTTTGGAGGAACCAAGGAAAGGGCAATGCTTCAAGACCTCTCCCAAGAGATTCAAGGCCCAAGTTAAGATCTTTCTACAATTTTCATGAAACAAGCCACTTTGTTGCCGAGTGCCCATATGAGAAGAGGGAAGATCATTGTCACATCCCAAATTTTATATTTGGTCTTGCATGTCATTCATATAATTGCATCATGCTTTTCCATGCAAAACCGTCGAGTGAAAAGGTTCGGCGAAACGCTATTTTCAAATCCCTATTCTATTTTGCTACGAGGCTCCTGCGAGAGGCTTTAGTAGGACTAGCATTGAACACCCTTGCCGGCTGGTGGTTTTGCCCGAACTTTGATCCTAGATTGTTCCCCTCGACTTTACAAAACCGAAGGAGCAAGAATCACTCGATTCGGAGCTCGTACGGAGAAGTAGCGTCCGTTTTATGAAAAGATCGGAAAACGGTCCGAATTTTGGGCCGATTTCCGAGTCCGCGTCTAACTCTGCGCCGAATTGGAGTAGGACCCGCGCGGGACCCACTTAAGGGCCGAGCCGCCGCCTCCCTGCCCTCGATAACCGTGCCCGCCCCGCACGAGTCCCGAGGCCGCCGCCGCCTGCCCCCGATCGCCCGCCTCCCCGCGCGATCTCCCCCACCTCGGGATCGCCTCACACTGGCGCGAAGTCGCCGGCCGCCACTCCCGCTCCGCGCAGTACGCCGCCCGTCGCCGCCAGCCCGCGATCCGCCACCTCGCGAGACCGCGCCAAGCTGCCTCCACCGCCTCGCTGGCCGCGTCCCGCCTCGGCCGCGCCGCTCCGCGCCCCGCGCCGCTTCGCCGATCGCTGCGCCCGCCTGCGCGCCCTTGCCGCTCATGCGCCTTTCTTTGCCAGCTGCGCCGCTGCCAGCTATTTGCTGCTGCGCTGCAGCTACAAGACGCTTGTCCATGCACGCATGCACGCGACGCACGCACGCTGCCAGCGTATGTTTTGACCCCGTCGCTGACCGTTTACACCACGCAGAAAAGCACCGCCGTCCGGAATCGATCGTCGCACCATCCGGGACTCGCCGCCGTACGTTTCGCCGTTCGTTCCCGGTAAGCCTGCAGCCATCGTCAGATTTCAGATCAGCGGCTCAGATCGTTCGTTGACCGGTCAGACTCAGGCGTTGACTAGTCAGACGCCCATTCAGCGCCCGTCAAGGCCGCTTTGACCGATCAGCAACGATTGACTGGTTAATGTCGTTAATCCTTTTAGTTGACAGATTTCGGTAGAATCTTGTAAATTGCGTAGTAATTAAACCGCTTGGCCAAAAATTGCAAATAGAATATGTGTAGATTCAGTGAGTCGTGTAGAATCTCGCTGTACCTTTGGTTCAGACTTTTGCAGCAAGGTTTAGTACAGTTTAATCAAACTAGTTAGTGGCCTTTTCGGAGTAATAAATTTGTAGAAAAAGATCCGTAGCTCCAAAAATCGCGTATGATATGTCCATGGATTCAGTGGAACGAGGATAATCTCATCGTAAATTAAAAAGATAGGCTTACAGTAAAAACATCTGCAAAAAATGTCAAGTGGATTTCCGCAGTGTTTTAATTAATCGGGGATTTATATAATTCCTTTTTGAGTAATTCCAGCTGGTACTGTTTCTAATCAGCGATGCCTATGCGGTAGAATTTTCCCAAGATTTTACAAACAGTATACTACCGGTAGTGAATTTTTTGAGTTCTAGCTCTAGTTTGGAGCATTACTTTTACTTAATAGTTTTCCTAGCGCTAAAACTATTTTCCATGCATTCAATCAGTAGTATTATTGATTAGGATTATGTGGTGCAGCTATAGCACCAATTCACTTGCCTTGCATACCTTCATGCATCATCTTTGTTGCATATGCTTGTGGATTGTTTGTTTATGAATGCAATTGTATCGTGTAGATTGTGACGAGTGCAAAGCTTGCTCGTGTGTGGATTGTTCTTCCGACCGCTACAACCAAGGCAAGTAGATGCTACTTTGTTTATGATATCGTCCTACTATTTTCAATGCATTGTCGTGTATTTTGTAGATGCATGTGTAGGATGATACTATCGCTATGTTATGTCCTATTATGTGGTAGGACCCTCTTTGTAGATGAACCACCGTTGGTAGATGTGCTTAGCCATGCTATGTTGAACGAGGGCTGGGTTACATCATTGAGACTTGTTCCTAAAAGTATTGGTTTGTGAAAACTAAAACAACTTAATCAACGAATCTCCTGGGTGTGATGGTATTGATAATTTTTGGTGGTTTCATTGCGGAAAGGCACCCAGGTATTGAGAGAAATTGATTGGCTTCTTTATTGTGTAGCTTACGTGTACAACCATGTGCCAATAATGGAATGGGCGGTTGGTTGGACTTAGTAGGCTGTGGTAACTCGAACCCGCGTATCCAGAGATGTAGAATTTTGGTAGGTTGGACCGGTGCGCGTCGGGATTGAGGAGCTACTTCCCGAACAGTATCTTCTTGGTCTTCTCCCTATCATCACCCAAAATGAGAGTGATGGTACGAGCTGGGCTGGCCAAGTCACATGGGTAAAGTGTACTAACCTCTGCAGGGTGTATAATCTAATCGATTAGCCGTGTCCCCGGTTATGGACATCTGAGTTGCTTGATATTGATTTCATGACATGTTTCTCGCTCATTCTAATTTCATAATTGTTTTAATATTGTTGGGTTAACTTAATTGGGATCTTTTCAAAGAAAAATCAAAACTGTTTATGAAAGTAGGACAAATGTATTTGCAAATGCAAGCCAGACACAGCTCCACTTGCCAGATATGCATGTAGATGTTAGTACTATTGTCTCCTTTACTAGCTCTACTTGCCATACATTCCATGTATTGACCCTTCGGGGCTGCTACATTTCATGTTGCAGGTTATTCCGATTCTGAGTAATCGATATAGGCCATGGTACTCCACACGACACTTGTTCACTTGTGGGCAATTTAAAGAATGGAGGATTTACTTTATTTATGTTGCTACCTAAATAATTTGAGCTAGCTTTGGGCTAAGCTTTTATTGTAATAATGGTACTCTGGATCATCGTTATTCATGATACATGGATATTTTGCTATGTTATTCATCTTATTCTATTGTGCGCCAATGAACCGATCCAGGGATTGGCATGTCACATAGAAGCCACGGTCTTTTCAGAACCGGGGTGTTACAGGATGGTATCAGAGCCCGTGTGTCGACTGTAGGATCGTGACCTAGGATTGGATTAGGAAGCCATAGATTTATTAAAGCCTATATTAACTCTGTCTTTTATCTTATGCCTTTCACCCTCGTAAATTCTTACCATATGCTATTCTCACACTTTCGTCTTTTACTTGATAGATGGGAGAAGTCAGGACTGAGTATGCCACCATGGAGTCACCAAGGCCCTTTGCAAGGCAGTTAGCGCAGCTCTCGCAGTCATTGGGATTGCCACTGCCCATGTTCAAGGGAAGAAGGTTGTACACCTATGGATATGGAGAGGATGCATGGGAGATCACTACCTTCATATTCAGAGATGCCGCCTTGCCAAACCCCGTGCACTTGATCTACACCAAGACATACTGCAACTGGGGACTTGGTATCAACTTGGCCATACATGAAGCCTGTCTCGAAGGCCATAATGTCCGACACCTCTCGCCAGATTCACCCTACCGTGACTATGGAAGGCGTGATGAAGATGGGCACATTGTGGTTACCCCAGGCGATAGGAATAACATGCCGCCCCGTCGGAGGCACATAGAGGACATGGAAAGGGAGAATGGAGCTCTAGCTGAGAAGGTGATGATGATAAAAGAGATTGCAGATTTTACTAGCAATGGTATGGTGGTCCAAGGACAGGAGATTGACACCATACATGAAGCTGTGGGAGTTCTGGAGAATGCCCTGATAGCCAGAGATGCAACCATAGCTCATCTTCATGGTACGGTGCAGGAGAACACCCAGAACATACAACAGTTGCAAGGGACCATCCAGGAAAGGGATCAAACTATTGAAGCTATGACAGCCCAGATTGCCGCTCTCCAGGCACAGCTGAATCCACCCTCTGATGATGACAATGGAGATGATGGCAACAATGGGGATGATGATGACAGTGGAGACGATGATGATGATGAGGACGAGGATGATGATGATGGAGACGATGATGGTGGAGGAGATGAAGCTGTTGCAGTTGCAGCTGAGAGTGAAGAAGAGGAGGATCCAGAAGAGGTGGAGTTTGAGATCTCAAGTGATGATTCAGGAGAGGTGTACACTCCGCCGCCATGGTTGTACCGCGAATCGAAGCGCCAACGCATGACAGCAAGGACCTACTGCAACCTCTTCAAGAAGTAGATAGAAGTCCACCAATTAGTCCACATTAGGCAAATTCGTTAGGATTAGTCTCGATCATTGTGAAGCTTAGTTCGTGTTAGTTTAAGAGTGATTAGTTGCTTATTTGTGTACTCCTATATCCCAGGAATTATTTATGCGAATATTATTAAAGAGTTATGGCAAGTTTGGTTACTATCTGTGTTATTTTCGCTGTAGTTTTTCTGCTGATACAGCAGTACTGCGCGATTTTTCATATTTGTCTGGTAACTCGGAAAAATCTGAAAAAACGTGGGCTGATGCGAAACTCTCAGTACTATATGTTCAAAAATCAGCTAAATTTTCTGACGAGTTTAAGTCAGGCGGAAAAATTCGCGAACCCTGCTGGACTGTTCTGGCAGATTGCCGTTTTGGTTGTTTAGTTTATCAACTGTTTAGTTAACCATTGCCAACTCTTGTAAAACTATTTCAGTAGGTATATACTGCTAGGATAACCCCTGGGATGTTGCTGGATCACTTGTTTGTTGATGTGTTACTTGCTTGTGATTGTCTACTATTGTTTATTGTTGTTTGATCATGTGCATGGGTAGAATCCTATTGTCGTAGTTGATTCTTTCTAAACTTACCTGTGCTGAACCGCAGATGCCTCCCCGACGCCACCCCACTGAGTTGGAGCAACTCATGGCAGCTCAGGCACAACTGACCCAAGTGATGACTCAGTTCATGGCAAATCAGAACAACAACAATGGAAACAATCAGCCTCAGGGAGATGCTCTCACCAGATTTCTGAGGTTAAGGCCAGCTAAGTTCTCTCATAGCGGAACCAATGGTTGCTCTCGACTGGTTGCGTTCAGTCAACAAGGATCTAGTAACCGTCGGATGCACGATGCCGAGAAGGTGAGGTTTGCGCTCACTTCTTTGGAGGGACCAGCCGCTTCTTGGTGGGACACTTTTCAGATCACCCACCCGCTGGATACCGTGACTTGGGCAATGTTTGAGGAAGGTTTCAGGACCAACCACGTGTCTTCAGGAGTTCTGAGCCTGAAGAGGAAGGAGTTCCGCAACTTGCGCCAAACCAATCGCACCGTGGCCGAGTACATTGAGGAGTTCAACAACCTGTCCCGTTATGCACCTGAGGATGTTGACACTGATGCAAAAAGGAGGGAGAGATTCCTGGATGGCCTCAGTGATGAGCTTTCAGTACAGCTACTGGTGGTTTATTATCCCACTTTCCAGGAGCTTATGGACAAGGCCAGGATCTTGGAAGGGAAGCACAAACAGGTGGAGAACCGCAAGAGAAAGAGCAACAATCATCACTATGGTTCACACCACAAGTCTCACACTTCATATGATGGATACTCCAAGCATGGAGGAAGTGACCATGGGAGCCATGGCCGCCACCACCATGGAGGCGATGGGCATCGTCATGACAACCATAGAAGCAGCTACCACAGCCACAAGGGAGGACACTCTCACCACTCTGGAGGACACGGTGGACATGACCGCAACCGCGATCGCAGCTTTGTGAAGAAGGATATGAGTGAGGTGACATGCTTCAAGTGTAAACAGAAGGGACACTATGCTGACAACTATCTGGAGAGGAAAGGAATGAAGCCAACCAACGGCGAGAAGGCCACAGTGAACCACATGAATGTGGAGGAGATTCCAGATGAGCCTGACCTTGTGATTGGTAAGTTTCCAATCAACACTTACCCTGCACTTATACTTTTCGATACTGGTGCATCGCATTCATTCATATCAAGGGCATTTGTGGATAAGTATAAGTTACCTACTGAATCTATGAAAAGGTCTATTAGAGTGAGTTCACCAGGAGGAGATATGATAGCTAGCGCGGGATGCCGCGATTTAACTGTGAGGATTGGAACACACAACTTCATTGCACATTTGGTAGTGTTGGATTCATAGGGATTAGACGTTATTCTGGGTATGGATTGGATGTCTATGCATGGGGGACACATAGATTGTGCACAGCGAGCTGTTTCACTCAAAACCCCGGATGGTAAGAGGATTAGATTCAAGTCGGCTGTACGACCAAGAAGGTGTAAGTTGAATTCTCTTAAGGGGGTTAGCATGGATACTGTGCCGGTGATTAGGGATTACCCCGACGTGTTTCCGAAAGAACTACCAGGGATGCCACCTGACAGGGATATAGAGTTTCTTATCGACCTGATGCCGGGAACAGGACCTATAGCAAAGAAGCCATATAAGATGGATGTGGATGAGCTGAAGGAATTGAAGAAGCAGTTGAAAGAGCATCTGGAAAAGGGATTCATTCAGCCTAGTTCGTCGTCATGGGGTGCACCTGTTCTGTTTGTGGAGAAGAAAGACAGCAGCAAGAGATTAGTAGTGGACTATCGCTCGCTGAATGAGGTGACCATCAAGAACAAATACTCCCTGCCGAACATAAATGATTTGTTTGATCAACTAGAAGGAGCAAAGGTGTTTAGCAAGATTGATCTGCGATCAAGCTACTTTCAATTGAAGATTCGAGAGGAGGACGTACCAAAGACCACCTTCACCACTAGGTATGGTTTATATGAGTATACAGTTATGTCATTTGGACTAACGAATGCCCTGGCATACTTCATGACCATGATGAACAAGGTATTTATGGAGTACTTGGACAAGTTCGTGGTGGTGTTCATTGATGACATACTGATATATTCCAAGGATGATGCTGAGCATGAGAAGCATATGAGACTGATTATGGAGAAGCTGAGGGAACACAAGCTGTATGCCAAATTCAGCAAGTGTGAATTCTGGCTTAACACTGTTGGGTTTCTTGGACACGTAGTGTCAGGATAAGGAGTCGCTGTTGATCCAAGCAAAGTGACTGCAGTGACAGAGTGGGAAGCACCCAAGAATGCGGGAGAGATTCGAAGCTTTTTGGGACTTGCTGGATATTACCGGAGGTTCATTGAAATTTTTTCCAAGATTGCTAAGCCGATGACTGAACTTCTGAAGAAGGAGAGGAAGTTTGAATGGTCAGACGTATGTGAAGCCAGCTTTCCGGAACTGAAGCGTCGACTAGTGACCGCGCCTGTTCTATGTTTACCAGATCTTCAGAAGGATTTCCAAGTGTACTGTGATGCTTCTCGACAGGGACTTGGGAGTGTGCTGATGCAAGATGGAAGAGTAGTGTCATATGCCTCGCGACAACTTAAACGCCATGAGCGGAATTACCCCACGCACTACTTGGAGTTAGCGTCAGTGGTTCATGCGCTCAAGGTATGGAGGCATTACTTAATGGGAAAACACTGTGATGTGTACACCGACCACAAGAGCCTGAAGTACATATTCACGCAGAAGGAACTGAATATGAGACAAAGGAGATGGTTGGAACTTATCAAGGATTACGATATGAATCTGCAATACCACCCAGGAAAGGCCAATGTAGTAGCAGATGCTCTGAGCCGGAAGGTTTATGCCAATGGATTGACAATTGGTGAATTGCCTGAGGATTTGTGCAAGCAATTCAACGACCTTAGACTGGAAGTAGTGTCTGAAGGATACTTGGCTACAATGGAAGTCCAACCGACGCTACAGGACAGGATCATAAAGGCTCAGATAGGAGACAAGGAAATAGATGAGATAAAAGAAAAGATCAAGGAGAATCGGGAAAAGGATATTCGCGAGGATGAACATGGTACCTTGTGGTATGGAGACCGTTTGTGTGTGCCCAGCGCCCCGGAGATAAGGGAGTTGATTCTTCAGGAGGCTCATAACTTGCCGTACTCCATACATCCGAGCAACACAAAGATGTATATGGATTTGAAGAGCAGATTTTGGTGGAACAACATGAAGGGAGATATCGCCAAGCATATTGCCCTATGTGATGTGCAGTAAGTGAAGAGAACACGAAGCAGGACTGCTACAGCCATTGCCCGTGCCGGATTGGAAGTGGGATAGAGTGGGAATGGACTTTATCACAGGATTGCCCAGGACCAGGTCAGGATATGACTCTATTTGGGTAGTGGTCGACCATTTGACCAAGGTAGCCCACTTTATACCGGTAAAGACGACTTATACGAGTGCAAAGTTGGCCAAGATCTACATGGACAGGATTGTGTGGCTACACGGAGTTCCCAAGAGTATCGTATCTGATAGAGGCACCCAATTTACCTCACACTTCTGGCGCCAGCTGCACGAGTCACTTGGTACTAGATTGGAGTTTAGCACGGCGTTTCACCCACAGACCGATGGACAGACCGAGAGGGTGAATCAGATTTTGGAAGACATGATGAGAGCTTGCGCCTTGGCTCATGGTTCTAGTTGGGATGAGAATTTGCCGTATGCGGAGTTTTCCTACAACAACGGCTATCAAACCATCATCAAGACGTCACCGTTTGATGTGCTATATGGGAAACGGTGCCGAACACCATTGTTATGGGATGGAGTAGGAGAACGTCAGTTGTTTGGACCTGATTTGATCAAACACGCTGAGGAGAAGGTCGCCTTGATTAGGGACAGACTGAAGGTAGCACAATAAAGGCAGAAGAGCTACGCTGACGCCAAGCGCAAGGAAGTGGTGTATGAGATAGGTGATAGAGCATACCTCAGAGTGTCGCCACTTCGTGGAATCAAGAGATTTGGAATTAAGGGTAAGATGGCACCTCGATTTATTGGACCGTCTGAGGTCTTAGCACGCAGAAGAAGTTGCCTACCGTTGGAGTTGCGGAGGCTCATCCGCTGTTCACAGTGTGTTCCACGTATCCCAGCTGAAGAAGTGCCATCCGGAGATGGTGGATACACCATTGAGAGACACAGTACCGCTAGAGGAGGTTCAGCTTGAGAACGACTTGACCTATGAGGAGAAGCCAGTCAAGATTCTGGAGACAGCAGAGAGGATTACCCGTACCAAGACAATCAGGTTTTGCAAGGTACAGTGGAGCCACCACACTGAAGAGGAAGCCACTTGGGAGCGTGAGGATGACATCCGAGAGGACTACCCACACCTATTTGCTAGCCGCGCCGAATCTCGAGGACGAGATTCATCTTAAGGGGGTTAGTCTTGTCACATCCCATATTTTAGATTTGGTCTTGCATATCATTCATATCATTGCATCATGCTTTTCCATGCAAAACCGTCGAGTGAAAAGGTTCGGCGAAACGCTATTTTCAAATCCCTATTCTATTTTGCTATGAGGCTCCTACGGGAGGCTTTAGTAGGACTAGCATTCACCACCCTTGCCGGCTGGTGGTTTCGCCCGAAATTTCACCCTAGATTGTTCCCCTCGACATTACAAAACCGTAGGAGCAAGAATCACTCGATTCGGAGCTCGTACGGAGAAGTTGCGGCCGTTTTATGAAAAGATCGGAAAACGGTCCGAATTTTGGGCCGATTTCCGAGTCCGCGTCTAACTCTGCGCCCGGGTGGAGTAGGACCCAGCTGACCCACTTAGGGACGAGCGCGGCCTCCCTGCCTCGATAACGCGCTGCCCGCCTACGAGTCCCGAGGCCGCCGCGCCCCGATCGCCCGCCTCAGCGATCTCCCCTCGGATCGCCCAGCGCCGCCCGTCGCCGCCGCCCGCCAGCCGCCCGCCGCGATGCCGCCCGTCCGCCGCCAGCGATCGCCGCCTCGCGAACCGCGCCAGCGCGCCTCCACCCGCCTCGCGGCTGCGCGTCACCGCCCGCGCCCTCGCTCCGCCACCGCCGATCGCCGCCGTCTGCGCGCCTGCCCGCTGCGCTTCGTTGCCGCGTACTTCGCCGCCGCTGCTGCTGCCGCTTTCTTGCCGCGCTGCGCCATACATGCGCTGCGTTACGCGCCGCTGCTTGCGCCATGGCTGCCGCGCTTTCAAGACGCTGCGCCATGCGCGCATGCACGCATGCGCACGCTGCGCATGTTTTACTTGACCCGTGCGCTGACCGTTTACACCCGCGCAGGAAAAGCACCGCCGTCCGGAATCGATCGTCGCACCGTCCGGGACTCGCCGCCGTCCGTTTCGCCGTTCATTGCCGGTAAGCCTGCAGCCACCGTCAGATTTCAGATCAGCGGCTCAGATCGTTCGTTGACCGGTCAGACTCAGGCGTTGACTAGTCAGACGCCCAGTCAGCGCCCGGTCAGCAGACGCTTTGACTGGTTAATTTCGTTAATCCTTTTAGTTGACAGATTTCGGTAGAATCTTGTAAATTGCGCAGTAATTAAACCGCTTGGCCAAAAATTGCAAATAAAATATGTGTAGATTCATTGAGTCGTGTAGAATCTCGCTGTACCTTTGGTTCAGACTTTTGCAGCAAGGTTTAGTACAGTTTAATCAAACTAGTTAGTGGCCTTTTCGGAGTAATAAATTCGTAAAAAAAGATCCATAGCTCCAAAAATCGCGTATGATATGTCCATGGATTCAGTGGAACGAGGGTAATCTCATCGTAAATTAAAAAGATAGGCTTACAGTAAAAACTTCTGCAGAAAATGTCAAGTGGCTTTCCGCAGTGTTTTAATTACTCGGGGAGTTTTATAATTCCTTTTTGAGTAATTCCAGCTGGTACTGTTTCTAATCTGCGATGCCTATGTGGTGGAATTTTCCCAAGAGTTTACAAACAGTATACTACCGGTAGTGAATTTTTTGAGTTCTAGCTCTAGTTTGGAGCATTACTTTTACTTAATAGTTTTCCTAGCGCTAAAACTATTTTCCATGCATGCAATCAGTAGTATTATTGATTAGGATTATGTGGTGCAGCTGTAGCACCAATTCACTTGCCTTGCATACCTTCATGCATCATCTTTGTTGCATATGCTTGTGGATTGTTTGTTTATGAATGCAATTGTATCGTGTAGATTGTGACGAGTGCAACGCTTGCTCGTGTGTGGATTGTTTTTTCGACCGCTACAACCAAGGCAAGTAGATGCTACTTTGTTCATGATATCCTCCTACTATTTTCAATGCATTGTCGTGTATTTTGTAGATGCATGTTTAGGATGATACTATCGCTATGCTATGTCCTATTATGTGGTAGGACCCTCTTTGTAGATGAACCACCGTTGGTAGATGTGCTTAGCCATGCTATGTTAAACGAGGGCTAGGTTACATCATTGAGACTTGTTCCTAAAAGTATTGGTTTGTGAAAACTAAAACAACTTAATCAATGAATCTCCTGGGTGTGATGGTATTGATATTTTTTGGTGGTTTCATTGCGGAAAGGCACCCAGGTATCGAGAGAAATTGATTGGCTTCTTTATTGTGTAGATTACGTGTACAACCATGTGCCAATAATGGAATGGGCGGTTGGTTGGACTTAGTAGGTTGTGGTAACTCGAACCCGCGTATCCAGAGATGTAGAATTTTGGTAGGTTGGACCGGTGCGCGTCGGGATTGAGGAGCTACTTCCCGAACAATCTCTTCTTGGTCTTCTCCCTATCATCACCCAAAATGAGAGTGATGGTACGAGCTGGGCTGGCCAAGTCACATGGGTAAAGTGTACTAATCTCTGCAGGGTGTATAATCTAATCGATTAGCCGTGTCCCCGGTTATGGACATCTGAGTTGCTTGATATTGATTTCATGACATGTTTCTCGCTCATTCTAATTTCATAATTGTTTTAATATTGTTGGGTTAACTTAATTGGGATCTTTTCAAAGAAAAATCAAAACTGTTTATGAAAGTAGGACAAATGTATTTGCAAATGCAAGCCAGACACAGCTCCACTTGCCAGATATGCATGTAGATGTTAGTACTATTGTCTCCTTTACTAGCTCTACTTGCCATACATTCCATGTATTGACCCTTCGGGGATGCTACGTTTCATGTTGCAGGTTATTCTGATTCTGAGTAATCGATGTAGGCTACGGTACCCCACTCGGCACTTGTTCACTTGTGGGCAATTTGAAGAATGGAGGATTTACTTTATTTACGTTGCTACCTGAATAATTTGAGCTAGCTTTGGGCTAAGCTTTTATTGTAATAATGGTACTCTGGATCATCGTTATTCATGATACACGGATATTTTGCTATGTTATTCATCTTATTCTATTGTGCGCCAATGAACCGATCCAGGGATTGGCATGTCACATAGAATCCACGGTCTTTTCAGAACCGGGGTGTTACAATCATGGAGGAAGGCTTGTGTTGAAATCCAAGTACAAGCCTACCTCAAACAAGAACTTCATCAAGAAAGTCCCCAACAAGAACTTCGGCAACAAGAACTTTCCAAATAAGAAGGAACCTTAAAATTATGTGTTGGTGGCTCGTGAAGAGTATGAAGAAACTCAAGAGGATGATAGTGATGATGAATATGGAGATATTATGGGAATGGCCGCTATTGCCACCGCTTCTACTACCCCAACAACTTACGCTTCTACCTCGTTAACTTCACCAACATCTCTCTTCGACTCTCCAAATGAGAACAAGCTCATCACCAATGGCACATGCCTCATGGCTAAAGCCTCCATGGGAACTCCTAAACCCTCAACTCCCTCTCTTGATGCTCCTTCATGTGGTGATGAGATTGGTCTCAAGATTAAGAAGAAAGTGGTGGAATCCACTAACTTCTTAACTAACTTGGAAGGTGATGTTAAGATATGTGTTGAGCTCATGAGTCAACTAGGTGAAGCACGCTACATCATCAATGAATGAGATGCCACCATCTCTGAGATGTTTGGGCATGCTCGTGAGGCCGCCATGGAAATAGCCGCTCTTTCCGATGCCCTTGAGGAAGAGCAAAGTAAAAGGGTCACTATTGAAGGAACTAATGTGTCTCATGAAGAATCATATAACTTGAAAATATCAAAACTTACCAAGGAACGATATAATGCTCTTGCATTAATTAAAATTCTTAAAAAATAAAAGCTCGAGTTTGGGGTTGGTCATGCTAGACTAAATGAAGAGCTTTAGAAACTCAAGAAGGACCATGAGGCCCTATTGAGAAAATTCTCTACTCTCTCAAAGTCTATAACTCAAGTAACAAATTAAAGTTCAATCATGTTAACTAGTGGTTCCTCTTGTTCTACTAATCCTTGTTGTGAGCATGAAGATCTTGTGAAGGAGACCATTAGGTTGAAGGCCACAATCGAGAAAGGCCTTGTCACGTGCATACAAGGTGAGAAAAGTCTAAATGCCCTTTTGAGCAATAAAAGGGACAATGTGACCAAGGAAGGGCTTGGATTTGCACCCAATACCAAGAAGAATAACCAGAGCAAGGGCAAGAAGAAGAGTGTGCCAACTGCCCCTTCCAAAATGATTACCTTTGTGAAAGAGGGGAAGAAGGCAATTGGGAAGGAATCATGTGTCATTAAGGATGGTGATGAACCATCCCACAATGACTTTGCGAGAAAATATAATCCTTCCTATGTCCTTATGAAATCTTATGATGGTCATGTCTATGTTAAATATGTGGGAACCTCTTATGGTGATGATTACCATTGGGACATTTGGGTTCCTAAGATACTTGTGACTAACAAAAGGGGGCCCATCCAACAATAGGTACCTAATACCAAACATTGGTTTCTTTTGTAGAACTATGCTTCCGGTGGAATAAAATGGGTGGTTGATATAGTGGTGCCACTAGTCATATGACCAGAAGCAAAGATATGCTCGATGAGATAAAGCCAAATCCTTCCAACATGTGTGTCACTTATGGAGATGGATCAACTTCTAAGGTATTGGGTTTGGGTAAGGTAGTGGTCACACCGGATACATCCATTGTGGACATTATGCTTGTCAAAACCCTTTCATACAACTTACTCTCCATTCATCAACTTACACTCATGGCTTTCGTTGCCTACTTTGATTCCAAGGTTGTGGTTCTCATGTGGAGCAAGCCTCTCTCTATAGACTTTGTTGGGCATGTAGAGAATGGTTTGTATGTGGTATATTTCAACAAGAAACTCATACCTATCGTGGCATTCCTAATGGCTAAAGGTGACGTGGGATGGCTTTGGCATCGCCATCTTGCCCACGTCAACATGAGGGATTAGGAAAGTCTCCACACAGGAGGTCACATTCTTGGACTAAAAGATAATGTTTGTTTTGTCAAAGATCGTGTGTGTACGGCTTGCATTGAAGGGAAGATCCATGAGTTGTCACACACCCCGCCCACACACACACACACAACTACCATATACTCCGATGGGATCTTGGAGGTCATTCACATGGACATCTTTGGACCTCCATCCTTTGATAGTCTTGGGGGAATAAGTATTGCTTGGTTATTGTGGATGACTACTCAAGATACACCTGGGTATATTTCTTCAAGAAGAAGAGTGAAACTCAACAAACCGTCATCGACTTTGCCAATGAAGTTCAACGTCAACATAAAAGGAAAATCTTGGCCATTAGAAGTGACAGTGGTACCAAGTTTAAGAACTACACATTGGATGAGTTCCTTAGTGATGAGGGAATCAAGCATCAATATTCCTCTCCTTATACACCACAACAAAATGGTGTGGCGGAAAGGAAGAACCAAACTCTCTTGGATATGGAAAGAACCATGATTGCGGAGTTCAAGTCTCTGTATAATTTTTGGGCCGAAGCTATCTCAACCGCTTGTCATATTGCCAACTGTGTGTTGTTGGAGATATGCCCTAGAGGCAATAATAAATGTAGTTATTATTATATCTTTGTGTTTATGATAAATGTTTACATTCATGCTATAATAGTATTAACAAGGAAACATTGATACTTGTGTGATTTGTAAACTTAATTTGAAGTCCCTAGTATAGCCTCTATACATCACTAGCTTGTTGGTTGATAAATGATTGTGGTTTCCCTATCATGAACATTGAGATGTTATCAACAACAAGATCATATCGTTAGGAGAATGATATGGTGGACATACTCCTATAGATAAGCGTAGCATAAAGATCAAGTCATTTCAATAGTTTAATTGCTATATGCTTTCTGATACATAGTAACCTAATTACTTCGACCATGAGATCATGCATATCACCTTTACAGGATGGATGCTTTGATGACATCAAACACCACACCGTGAATCGGGTGGCTATAAAGGTGGCATTGAGTGTTCGGAAAGTATTGGTTGAGACACATGGATCAAGAGTGGGATTTGTCCATCCATATGACGGATAGATATACTCTGGGCCCTCTCGGTGAAATGTCATCCAATTAGCTTGCAAGCATGTGACTGGCTCACAAGGGATCACATATCACGGGAACGAGAAAAGAGTACTTATCGGTAACAAGGTTGAACTAGGTATGCAGAGATACCGACGATCATAACCTCGGATAAGTAAACTATCGTGAGACAAAGGGAAATTGGTATCGTATGTAAGAGGTTCATTCGATCGCAAAGTAATCGTAGAAATATGTGGGAGCCATATGTCGTGGTGGTATCACGGCATATGCCATGGGTAGGCTAAAGTTGGGGCCGATGGACGTGGAGGAATCCGGGGAGGGATGATGCAGTGAAGACCGCACTCGTATGTACGAAGAGAAATACAATGTATATTGGATTGAAGCTATCAAGTGGGGATAACACTTCCTTCTATACATCTAATCTCTTATAATCTTGCCATGCTTGTGGCTACAATCATGCTCCTGGAGCTGTATCTCCTATCCTTCTATCTAGATCTCTCTATGAGAATGGAAGAAGAGGAAGAAGGGGAGCTCCAAGTGAGCAGAGAGGGGAGGAGCCCTCCGGGGGCCTCTCCCATGAACGTTTCCCCTGGTGCTCCTTATAAAGGGGAGCCCAGGGGACAAGTCTTGTTCCACACGTTTGGTATCTACATAGCATATTCCCAGCATCTTCCCAGATGCTCAGCATATGCCTTGGCATCTTCGGAGATGCCATGGCATATTCCTTAGCATATTCTTGGATGCCTAGGGCATATTCCTTTTTCCATGTGCCTGTCTGAGTTGGTTGGGTCCCAGAACTGGCATAATACTTGTGCAACGTGTCTTGGCTTGATCTGATGATGTGCTTTATCTGGAGATGAATAGACTGGTACCTGGAGCAATATACCTCGGCCCAAATGACATTGCTGGAGGTGTAGTTCGGACTGGGTAGAGCAGATTCAGCCTGGCGATCGATTAATTGGCCCACCCGGCTGGGCGATCCTATGGAGCTGTAGTCTTGAGTCATGTGGGCGAGCTTGTGCTCATTCGCCCACCCGAGCGGTGAAGGGAGGAGCTGGTCTGAGTCATGGTGGGCCGAGCTTGTGCTCATTCGGCCCACCCGGGCGGTGAAGGGAGGAGCTGGTGCCGAGTCCCGGTGGCCAAGCTAGTGCTCATTCGCCCACCAGCGACGAGGTGGAATGGAGGAGCAGCTTGGCGGGGCGTCAACTGCAGCTCGGTTCGTGGGAAGTGGAGTGGCGTCGGGTAGGAGGCCTGTGGTGGGTCGACTTAGGCTTAGGTCGGCCCACCCGTGGGTTAGTCTCTTTCTTTTTATTTAGTTCGAACATGGGGAGTGTGGGCTGGGCCGAGGTTTCCCTTACTCGGCCCAGTTGCTCTTTCTTGTCTTTTTCCTTTTCTATTTTGCCTAATATCTCCTTATTAAATACTCTTTCCTTTATTCATGTCTCTTAGGAGTTTACTTATAGATCAACTCTGGGGTACCTGGGGTTATATCCCCGACATTAGTCCCCAAGGCCATGTGGGATTCGTAGAATCGCTCATGGGCTTTATATCTAAAATATCCCTAGAGTTGTTTTCTGACATACAACTTATTTGTCATACATTTTTTGGTCGCATAATCCTTTTGAGTAAATTTGTGATTTCGTCCTTCTTGGGCTCTGCTCATAACCTTTCTGGGACCATTTTTTGACTTCCGGCCTTCTCTGGCACTGGTCATAACCTCTTTGGGTAAGTTTCTGGACTTCTGGCCTTCTGGGCACAGATCATAACCCCTTTGGGTAAGTAATGAATGCTGGCCTTATCGGGCACTGCTCTCTTAACCTCATTGGGTAAGTTATGAGTTCTTGCCTTCTTTGGCATTGTTCTATTAACCTCATTGGGTAAGTTACGAGTTCCTGCCTTCTTGGGCATTTCTCTTTTAACCCCATTGGGTAAGTTATGAATTCCTGCCTTCTTTGGCATTGCTCTATTAACCTCATTGGGTAAGTTACGAGCTCTTGCCTTCTTGGGCTTTGCTCTTTTAACCCCATTGGGTAAGTTATGAGCTCTTGCCTTCTTGGGCTTTGCTCTTTTAACCCCATTGGGTAAGTTATGAGCTCTTGCCTTCTTGGGCTTTGCTCTTTTAACCCCATTGGGTAAGTTATGAGTCTTGGCTCTCTTTGGCACTGCTCTTTTAACCTCATTGGGTAAGTTATGAGCTCTTGCCTTTTTGGGCTTTGCTCTTTTAACCCCATTGGGTAAGTTACGAGCTCTTGCCTTCTTGGGCTTTGCTCTTTTAACCCCATTGGGTAAGTTATGAGCTCTTGCCTTCTTGGGCTTTGCTCTTTTAACCTCATTGGGTAAGTTATGAGCTCTTGCCTTCTTGGGCTTTGCTCTTTTAACCTCATTGGGTAAGTTATGAGTTCTTGCCTTCTTGGGCTTTGCTCTTTTAACCTCATTGGGTAAGTTTTTATCCGAGTCATCTGATTCCAAATCCGAGTTTCCTTACTCAAAATTGACTTTATGCCTAAGTCTGAGTCATTTGACTCAAATCCGAGTTACATGATTAAATCCGGGTTAACTTATCCCAAATCCGAGTTACTTTACTCGATTCTGACTTTATGTCTTGAGTCATCTGACCCAAATCCGAGTTATATGACTCAAGTCCGAGTTAACTCATCCCAAATCCGAGTTACTTTACTCAAAATTGACTCGTATGAAAGTCTGAGTCATCTGGCTCAAATCTAAGTGACATCACTCAAATCCGAGTTAACTCATCCTAAATCCGAGTTGCTTTACTCAATTTTGACTTGCATCCCGAATCTGAGTCATCTGACTCAAATCCGAGTTAACTCATCCTAAATCCGAGTTACTTTACTCAATTTTGACTTGTATCCCGAATCTGAGTCATCTGACTCAAATCCGAGTTAACTCATCCTAAATCCGAGTTACTTTACTCAATTTTGACTTGCATCCCGAATCTGAGTCATCTGACTCAAATCCGAGTTAACTCATCCAAAATCCGAGTTACTTTACTCAATTTTGACTTGTATCCCGAATCTGAGTCATCTGACTCAAATCCGAGTTAACTCATCCAAAATTCAAGTTACTTTACTCAATTTTGACTTGTATCCCGAATCTGAGTCATCTGACTCAAATCCGAGTTAACTCATCCAAAATCCGAGTTACTTTACTCAATTTTGACTTGTATCCCGAATCTGAGTCATCTGACTCAAATCCGAGTTAACTCATCCAAAATCCAAGTTACTTTACTCAATTTTGACTTGTATCCCGAATCTGAGTCATCTGACTCAAATCCGAGTTAACTCATCCTAAATCCGAGTTACTTTACTCAAAATTGACTCATATGTTAGTTTGAGTCATCTACTTGCCATGATATGGCTTGATTTGGCGTGATGACGATAACCTGCCTTTGGTATGGATCCGAGATATGAATCCGAGATTAAGCTTTGGGATATGATAATAGGGTTAACTGTTGAGAGACCCGATTCGAGATGTAGATATGAGATATAGATTCGAGATACGATAAGGTGGCCAATAGCCATTCAAGATATGGGATAACCTGGCAAGATGGTGAGATATCAATCCGAATCATATCATAACCTGGCAATCTGGTGAACTAAATAAAGCTTCGGCCTGAATCAGAGATACAATTAGTACGCTGAGTTTGAATACCAATCCGAATTATAAAGTACCCTGGCAAGCTGAATCAAATGTTAGTCCGAATCAGAGACAACTTATTGAGCTGAGTTAAAGGTTAATTCAAAGCATAAACTAACTGACTCAAAATCTATCCGAACCACAAATAAGATGATTCAACTTACGGCCGAGTTAACTGAAATCTTTGGGTCAGTATGAGTTAATGGGCAATCCAAAACATAAACTAACTGACTCAAAATCTATCTGAATCACAAATAAGATGATTCAACTTATGGCCGAGTTAACTGAAAAGATGGCTGGAGTATAGATCCAAATAAACATAGTGCTCTCTTAATCTAAAGATGACCCTATGGATAAGTTGACTAGTCCCCGGGTTAACTTATTTTCTCCCCGGGGTGATGGATTGAGTGCAGGTGGCTGAGTTACCTAGCACTTACAGCATACCTGGAGAAGTGTTTAGGTGAGTCTTGCTAGGTCATACTTGCCCTGCTGAGTTACTTGGTACTTCTGATGGCTTCGAGTAGTGCTTGAGTTCTTCCGAGTCTTACACCTTTGATGAGTTAGACTTGGAGAGTCTCTGCGCTTACTCTTTGTTCTCTGTTGACTTGGTGAAGCTGAATGAGCCCTGTGAGGAAGAAGTTGATGAAGATGTTCCCGTCCGGATGGAAACCCAACCAACGCCACTAGAGGCCCCACGGTGGGCGCCAAATGTCGTGGTGGTATCACGGCATATGCCATGGGTAGGCTAAAGTTGGGGCCGATGGACATGGAGGAATCTGGGGAGGGATGATGCAGTGAAGACCGCACTCGTATGTACGAAGAGAAATACAATGTATATTGGATTGAAGCTATCAAGTGGGGATAACACTTCCTTCTATACATCTAATCTCTTATAATCTTGCCATGCTTGTGGCTACAATCATGCTCCTGGAGCTGTATCTCCTATCCTTCTATCTAGATCTCTCTATGAGAATGGAAGAAGAGGAAGAAGGGGAGCTCCAAGTGAGCAGAGAGGGGAGGAGCCCTCCGGGGCCTCTCCATGAACGCTTCCCTGGTGCTCCTTATAAAGGGAGCCAGGACAAGTCTTGTTCCACACGTTTGGTATCTACATAGCATATTCCCAAGCATCTTCCCGGATGCTCAACATATGCCTTGGCATCTTCGGAGATGCCATGGCATATTCCTTAGCATATTCTTGGATGCCTAGGGCATATTCCTTTTCCATGTGCCTGCGAGTTGGTTGGGTCCCAGGCGGCATAATACTTGTGCAACGTGTCTTGGCTTGATCGATGATGTGCTTTATCGGAGATGAATAGATCATTACAGAGCAATATACCTCGGCCCAAATGACATTCTTGGAGGTGTAGTTGATGGGTAGAGCAGATTCAGCTGGCGATCGATTAATTCGGCCCACCCCGGCCTGGGTCTGATCCTATGGAGCCTGTAGTACTGAGTCCCGCGGTGGGCCGAGCTTGTGCTCATTCGGCCCACCCGGGCGGTGAAGGGAGGAGCTGGTGCCGAGTCCCGCGGTGGGCCGAGCTTGTGCTCATTCGGCCCACCCGGGCGGTGAAGGGAGGAGCTGGTGCCGAGTCCCGCGGTGGGCCAAGCTAGTGCTCATTCGGCCCACCCGGGCGACGAGGTGGAATGGAGGGGAGCATCTTGGCGGGGGAGGGCGTCAACCTGCAGCGTCGGTTCGGCGGGAAGTGGAGCGGGCGTCGGGTAGGAGGCCTGTGGTGGGCCGACTTAGGCTTAGGTCGGCCCACCCGGGGGTTAGTCTCTTTCTTTTTATTTAGTTCGGACATGGGGAGTGTGGGCTGGGCCGAGGTTTCCCTTACTCGGCCCAGTTGCTCTTTCTTGTCTTTTTCCTTTTCTATTTTGCCTAATATCTCCTTATTAAATACTCTTTCCTTTATTCATGTCTCTTAGGAGTTTACTTATAGATCAACTCTGGGGTACCTGGGTTTATATCCCCGACACCATATGAATTTCCAGATTCCTCTATTGGTTATTGTTCGGAGAAGTGTCTCGATCATGTCCGCATAATTCACGAACCGTAGGGAGACACACTTAAGGATTCGACGTTGTTTGAGTAGTTATGGTATTATGAGAAAGAGACCGAATGTTGTTCGGAGTCTCAGATGGGATCCGGGATATCACGAGGTGATCCGGAATGGTCCGGAGAATAAGATTCATATAAGGAAAGTCACGTTTGAGTTGGGCATGATTAGGTGTTTTCATCGGGAATGTTCTAGAAGGTTCGGAATGTCCGGCACTCCGGAGGAAGGGTACATGAATGTGTCATTGCATATTGGAATGATTGCATCATGTACTAAGTGTCCTCGCTGTTCCAAATAAAGGATTAAATTGAATCCTAAATTGAAAAGTCAAATAGCTAGTTTGAAAAGTCAAGCGGCTAAAATTGGAAAGAGGAAAGAGGAAGGTGGGAAACCGAGTTGGGGAGAATCCTCCTCCAACCGGCTCCCCTCCAAGCCGAGTTGGGGAGGACTCCTCCCTCCCTGGCCGGCCCCTCCACCTATATAAGGAGGCGGGGCTCCTCCTCTCTGACACACAAGTCCTCACCTCAAACCCTAGAAAGGCTGACCCTCCATAGCGCCGCCACCACCTAGGGTTTGCCCTAGCCGCCGACTCGACTTGGGGTCTCTGGAACCCTAGCCATGGCTCTAGACCCTCCTCCTTGGTGTGTCTAAACCCTAGATCGTGAGGCTCTCTCATACTCCACCATACTCGCTCGGCTTAAGGCGAAGCCTGCAGATTTCCCTCTACTTAGGTACCACGTTGTCTTGCGGAATCACGAGGAGAGTGCTACAACCTCCTATGCCTGCTGGAACAAGGGAGAGGAAGGTCTTCATCGAGTACCGAACGTTTGACCGACTGCGGGAGCGCTGCCGGAACGCAGCGCCGGAAGGATCGTCTACGCGATCTTGAGATCGGGAAGAGTACGACTACGTCACCCACGAGAATCCGCTCTCGTTAAACACTTTGGAATCTTCGAGGGTAAGTTATTCCATCGACTCGTTGCTACAATCTAGTAGATAGATCTTGGCTTGTTTGTTTGTATGCGGTAGAAAATTTTGTTTTCCATGCTACGAAACCCTACAGTGGTATCAGAGCCGTGTCTATATGTAGATCTGTTGCACGAGTAGAACACAATGGTCATTGTGGGCGTTGATGCTTTTATTGTCGATTGCTTCTTGTGTACTTTGTATCTTGCGGTATGTTGGGATGAAGCGGCCCGGGCTAACCTTACATGACATCGTTCATGAGACTTGCTCCACGCTTGACATGCAACTTGTATTGCATAAGTGGCTTTGCGGGTGCCTGTTTCTCCTAGCATAGTTAAGATCCAATTTACAACGGGTGATCAACAATGCTAGTATCAATGTTGTGGCTCTTGTTCGTAAGTTAGAATGACACTTATTGAAAGCCCCAAACCACGTAAAATTTGCAAAGAAAGTAGAGGCGTCTAACTTTGTTTTGCAGGGGTGTGCAGTGATGTGATATGGCCATGATTGTGATTATATTTGATGTATGCAATGTACCTTATTGTAAGTTGGCAACCGGCAGGAGCCAGATGGTTGTCTTTAATTTATGTTAAGACCCGCATGTCTATTCAAAGTAGTTGTAATAGTTGAAGACCGGTGGACGACAACCATGGAGAAGCGTCATTGACCTTGATGCAATGCCGGTGATGATGGAGATCATGTTCGTGCTTGAAGATGGAGATCGGAAGCACAAAGAAGAAAGGCCATATCATATCACATATTATTGAATTGCATGTGATGTTAATCCTTTATGCATCTTGTATTGCTTAGTAGACGACGGTAGCATTATAAGATGATCCCTCATGCACATAAATTTCAAGTCATAAAGTGTTCACCCTTAGTTAGCACCGTTGCTAAAGCTTGTAGTTTCGAAGCACCACGTGATGATCGGGTGTGTTAGATTCTGCAAGTGTATACAACGTGAGCAAGCCAGATTTTCTCATGCGGAAACTAAGGTTTGATCTTGACGAGCCTAGCATGTATACGGACATGGTCTCGAACACGGATCACCGAAAGGTAAAGCATGAATCATATAGTAGATATGATGAACATGACGATTGTTCGCCATTGAAACTATATCAACTCTCATGATGATCGGTGTTGATGTAGTGGATTTGGTTTGTGTGATCACTAAAACAATGTGAGGGATGTTGTTTTGAGTGGGAGTTCACCTAGGTTAATTTTATTATTAATTTGAACTCAATTTGTCATAAACTTAGTCTAAACTATTGCAAATATGTTGTAGATCAATGGCAGCCCCTACCATCAATTTTAATGCGTTCCTAGAGAAAGAAAAGTTGAAAAACAATGGAAGCAACTTCGCGGATTGGTTCCATAATTTGAGGATTGTCCTCACAGGTGGTAATTTGACCTATGTCTGGATGCACGCTAGGTGACCCACTGCGGTGATGCACGGTGATGAAGTAAAGAATGTTTACCTCGCTCGGAAGAATCGGTACTCCATAGTTCGATGTGCTATCTTGTATGGTTTGGAATCGAGCTTGAGAATAGGTTTGAGAATTCAGACCCATATGATATTGTCGAGGATCTCAAATTGATATTTGAGACTCATGCGGCAATTGAAAGTTATGAGGCTTCGAAAAGTTCTTTAAGCGCAAGATGGAAGAGGCGATCGTCGGTGAGCATGTGCTTAAGATGTGCAGGCACGCAAAAAACTTCAAAGCTTGGGTATAGTGATTCCTAATGCTTTGGGGATTTACCGTGTCCTCCAATCACTACCACCAAGTTACAAGAACTTTGTGATGAACTACAACATGCAGAACATGAACAAGCAGTTGCCAGAACTGTTTGCTATGTTAAAGTCTGCAGAAGTGGAGATCAAGAAAGAGCACCAAGTGTTGTTGGTCAATAAGATCACCAAATTCAAGAAAGGCAAGTCTAAGCAGAAGGGACACTTATAGAAGGGTGGTAAGAAAGTTACCACGCCGGCGAAGAAGAGCAAGGCTGGACCCAAGCCTGATACTGAGTGCTTTTACTGCAAGGGAGAAGGTCACTAGAAGCGGAATTGCCCAAAGTACTTGGCGGATCTGAAGAACGGCAACATCAAGAAGAAAGGTATATCTGATATACATGTTATTGATGTGTATCTCACTAGTACTCGTAGTAGTGCCTGGGTATTTGATACTAGTTCGGTTGCTCATATTTGTAACTCGAAACAGGTGCTGCAGAATAAACGGAAGCTAGCGAAGAACGAGGTGACGATGCGCGTGGGAAACGGATCAAAGGTTGATGTGATCGCGGTCGGCACGCTACCCCTTCATCTACCATCGGGATTAGTTTTATACTTAAATAATTGTTATTTGGTGCCTACGTTGAGCATGAACATTATATCGGGATCTTGTTTATTGCGAGACGGTTACTTGTTTAAGTCCGAGAATAATGGTTGTTCGATTTATATGAGTAATATGTTTTATGCACATGCACCTTTGATAGATGGTCTATTCTTATTGAATCTCGATAGTGGAAATACACATATCAACAACATTGAGGCTAAACGTTTGAAATCAAGCGATAATTCGACCTATATGTGGCACTGTCATCTTGGTCACATTGGAGTGAAGCGTATGAAGAAACTCCATTCCGATGGACTTCTTGAATCACTTGATTTTGAATCACTTGAAAGATGCGAAGCATGTCTGATGGGTAAAATGACTAAGACTCCATTTTCTGGTATGATGGAGCGAGCTACGGACTTATTGAAAATCATACATACCGATGTGTGTGGCCCAATGTGTAACACCCTCAGAATCGGACCTATGCAAGTTTGAACAAAATTCGCCAAACCCGCATAGAAACGATTCAAAGGTGCCCACCAGGCACTTTCGTGTGGGTGGAAAACGAAGTAATAACATTACACAGTCCTCGATGGGACCCATGTAATGATATATATATATGACTCAATGAGTCAAGAATACAGATATAATATACAAAGATCCAAGTCACCTTGAAAGCGATAGAGCGTCCAGCTACGGACAAGATGCAAATGGGGCTAAGAGCCCTGAAGAATAACCAATGGCGTCCATAACCCTGCCCAGGCCAAGACGGAAGGGTAACCCCGCTAACGACGTCGATCTCAAAACCTGCTTAAACAAAGGGGTGCCGACAAAGGGCAAAGGAAAAGAAGGAGCGTCGATCTCGAGGCCAAGATTACGCGAGGCTAGAATTCGGTCCTCGCCTACTTAGGTATGGTGGATCAAGCGGCGTGGCGGCATGCACTAAACAACCTATAGAGACTCTATACAATGGCGGTTTTCGGAGGGGTAAGAAGAGCCTATCCGGATCCAACCTAAGCTAACACCAAACAAACCCATCTGGTGTTTCCCCTCGAGACCAAACGAGGAAGTCAACCGAGGAACTCACCGTTGGCGCTTTTACTTATTCGATTATAGTTGTGGCACTTTACTAGTCGATTTAGATAATCGTCCGATAAAGTAAGCGGTGGGCACTTTTAGTTAACCATTCCGTTATAGTGGCAGCAATTACTAGTCGATCGATTAACATGAGATAACCCATAAACCCAAAGCTTGTTGGTACTTTTATTCAGCCATTTCGCTTGTAGTTGCAATACTTACTAGTCGATACCATTGTCGCAGCGACAACCAAACAAGCAATTGTGGGCGTATTAATTAGCCATTCCATTATAGTGAAGCTGATTACTAGTCATTATAAGTCAAATTTACAGCATAAACTTTAGTTATGCTTGTCTATGATCAAGAAAGCTGTGCTCCAAGTCGCCCATATCCATGACACGCTTTCGTAAAGTTTTACCCGGCGGGTGCACCAATAGCAACACACGCCGATCAACCTCGGAAAAACCAAATTAAAACCCAACGAGGCTTTCACGGTGAACAATCACAGATTCAGAAATATTTCAGGGCCACCTTAAGTAGAATCCAACGGAGTAAGCAAGCTCGAGACGGCCTCAAGGTTATGGGGACGGTGTGAGCATCGGGAACCCGAAAGTGTGGCTGGGCTTGTCGACACATGGAATCGGGCCATGATCCTAACAGATGCAGTGTGCTCCTCGCACAATTTAAATACGAAAGTAGCATGGCATAAGTACAGGATAGTAAATAAAACCTCAAACTAGTTTGGCCCCAAGAAATAAGACGGAATCAAGCTCGTTCAGGGAGTCCCATATACCTCCCGGATGTGGATAGCGCGCAAAAATCAAGGAACAGGTATCAAGTACTCGGGGTCTTACGGGACACAAGTGGGCGTTCGGAAACCAAATATTTTCTATCACCCACCGATGCCTCTGCTTATTTCAATTTTAGTTGTTAAACAGAAATTAAAGTGACGATAAGTAAAACTAGAATCATCTCCAACATCAACATGCGGCAATACATCAGCAACTGTGGCATATGACGACACACATCAGCACTTGAGCAAGCAACTACGACGCGCAAGTCCAACTATCTACCAAACAACAGGTAATAGGATGTGTCCAAGGCGATATAAGGCTGCAGGGGATATCACGGGTACGAAAACTAGAGCATCGCAACACAGATAGCAATAGATCAACAGGAGGGAATAAAGACTATAAAAGTAAGATAGGTAGAAAGGGGGGAGATGCTCGCCTGAAAACATTGCCGAAAGGTTCATCCGAAGATCGGGGCGAAGCTCACATCAACTCAACGGCCTTATCCGCGAAGAAGCAAAACACTAGAATAAACACCGGATGCAATATTTAATACACGGCAGAAGATCGGCATGATGCATGTATGATGTGTGACATGGCAAAGGTGCAATGCAATTAGGCCAGATTAAGCGGAACCGGGGTCCCGACAATTGATTATATGGTTCAAGTTGTTTAGCTACCCCGCAATTTTAATTGTTGTTTAACAAGCCCGAATATACCACCGGTTCGCTACACAAGTTTTAAATGAGGCCAATATAAGACTAGATTTGCCCGCATATGGGCCCCATATTTAATTATTAGGTGAATCGGCGTAAGGCCCCCAGACCACATGAATGTATGCATGCGATATGAATGTCAATTTAATATGCGACAAGGTTATATTTCATTTATAAAATAGGGTATCGAGGAAAAGGGGCACACATTAGGGGTCTCGACGATCTTGGGGTTGCCGGGGTTCGGGGTCGGTCTCGGGGTCCAGGGTTCGGCGGGTCAAGGTTCGGACTCCGGGATCGTTCTCGGAAAACGGGGGTAGGTCTTGTTGCGTCCGGGTGGCAGGACTTGGTTAGGTGTCGGGCGCGTCGGGTCCGCCCTGGTCGGTGCCGTTCTTGTCGCATTCGCGGTCTTCGGGTCATGTTGACGATCCTGGCGTTCGAGGTGGAGAACTTGGCGTTCTGCGTCGATGTCCGTACCGTCCGTGTTCTCGAGCATCGCATCCGAGGAGTACTTGTCGCACATGTGGTCTTCGGGTTCAGGGTCTTGGCGTCCGTGACGAAGATCATGGCATCCGTGAACGAGGTCTTGGTGTTCCATGTCGGAGTTCTCGGGTGACGCTGTCGGTCTTGGTTATGGCGCCGGTGGCTCTTGGCGATTCCATGGCGAAGTTCTTGTCGTATCCGTGCAGAAGCACTTGTCGGTCCACGGGGTCCGGCCTGCGGGGTTGAGAACTTTATGCCTGGGGCGACGATCTCGTCGGGTCCTTTCCGAAAGGCATAGCGTTGGCGACGGACTCGGATCCGCTGCCGCTGGTTCGTCGGGTTCTGGACGGAGATCTCGGGGTTTCCGTGAAGGAGGACTCGTGGTCTCGGCACCGGGAAAACTCGGCGTTTTGTGAAGCGGTTGGGACGTCCTGGGTCGAAGGTCTTGTTGGTGGCTCTTTGGGTGGTGCCGGATCCGGCATGGTCCCTTGGCGACACCATGTTCTTTCTCCGGGGGGGGGAAACCTTGCCAACGAAGAGGGTGTCGCACCCTCGCATTGTGGAGACCATGCATCACGGCAAAACTTGGGCCCGCGATGCCGGGCGCATCGAGCGCGCGCGAGAGTGGCGGCGCGTGCGGCTTCGCGGGCTCGCAGGGTTGCTGCGAGAGAGGGCCGGCCCGCGGCGCGGCGCTTGGCGAGGACGGCGACGCGGCGGCAGGCGTTGGGACCCGCGGCTGCGCTTTCTGCGCCATGCGAAGGTAGCCGAGCAGCGGCGCCGGGGCGAGGGCGCGATGCAGGGGCGGCGGCGCAGACGATGGAGGAGCTCGGCGAGCGGAGGAGAGGCGGCGGGCGCGAGCGGGCTGGAGGTGGCGCGGGTCGCTCCCAGCGGCGAAGCGCCGGACAGCGGGTCGGCCAGGCAGGCACGGAGGGGCCTGCGCGGCAGCGACCAGCGGGTGACGAGCTCCGGCGAGCTTGCCTTGCGGCGGGACGCGAGCTTGGCGGCGCGGGCGAGGCGAGGCGGGCGAGCAAGGGGCCTGGCGGGCTGCAGGGCACACTGGCGGCGCCAGCGGTGGGGGCAGGCGCCGTCGGCGGGGGAGGTCGCCGGCGGGGTGCGTGCGTGGGGGACGAGGTGGGAGGAGGAGGCCGCGTGGGTTGCGTGTGGGTGCGTGCGTGGGGTCGCGTGCGCGGCTGTCGGCAGGGGTTGTGGTGGATCCAGGGGTGGGGCTGGCTTGGGGGGCCCGTGTGGCAGCGTGTCCAGGGGGCTGCTGGGAGAGAGAGAGGGTTAGCTGGTGAGGTCCATGTGGCGTGCTCTGGTTGGTTGGGGAGAGAGGGGAGCTGAGGTGGCGAGCAGGGATTGGAGGGGGTGAGGTGGAAGCTGGGGTGGGTAGAGAGTTGGGTAGACATAGGATTTAGATGGGGCGGGCAGGTTTGGACCGATTATATTTTCTGGGGTGGTCGTTCGGGTCGCTTCGGCCCGTTCGACTGCCCCACTAAAATAATTAAAACTTTTATTTAATTTAATTGGGCCGTTTGCAACTCGAAAACAACGAAACAAAAATACTCCGGAGCCCCGGGGTTTGGCGTTTGAATGAGAGAGGGCGTTTCAGAAAACAAAATAGGTTTTTCTGAAATAGTTTTAGACAAACAGCACATGAGGATGACGTTGCAATGCACAAATTCAACGCGATTTTCTAATAGTGGTTTTGCGGGATGCCACACAATGAGTGTAACATCGCGCGGTGGTTATCGTTATGTTCTTACCTTCACGGATGACTTGAGTAGATATGGGTATATCTATTTCATGAAACATAAGTTCGAAACTTTCGAGAAGTTTAAGGAGTTTCAAAGTGAGGTAGAGAATCAACGTAACAAGAAGATTAAATTTCTACGTTCTGATCGTGGAGGTGAATATCTAAGTTACGAGTTTGGCGAGCATTTGAAGAAATGCGGAATACTTTCACAGTTGACACCGCCGGGAACACCACAGCGTAATGGTGTGTCCGAACGTCGTAATCGAACTCTCTTAGATATGGTTCATTCTATGATGTCACTTATAGATTTACCGCTATCATTTTGGGGTTATGCATTAGAAACAGCCGCATTCACTTTAAATAGGGAACCGTCTAAATCCTTTGAAACGACACCGTATGAATTATGGTTTGGGAAGAAACCTAGATTGTTGTTCCTTAAAGTTTGGGGATGCGAAGCCTATGTAAAGAAGTTACAGCCGGACAAGCTTGAACCCAAAGCGGAAAAATGCGTCTTCATAGGATACCCAAAGGAAACTATTGGGTATACCTTCTATCATAGATCCGAAGGCAAAATCTTCGTTGCCAAGAATGGATCCTTTCTAGAGAAGGAATTTCTCTCGAAAGAAGTGACTGGAAGGAAAGTAGAACTCGACGAGGTTGTCAAACCTTCTCTCGAAATTGCGAGTAGCGCAGCACAGGAAGAAGTTCCTGTGGTGCCTGCACCAATTAGAGAGGAAGCTAATGATGATGATCATGAAACTTCGGTTGAAGTTGCTACAGAGCCTCGGAGGTCAACGAGAACTCGTACCACTCCAGATTGGTATGATCCCGTTATGAGTGTCATGTTGGTGGATAACACCGATGACCCCGAGACATATGAGGAAGCGATGATGAGCCCAGATTCCAATAAATGGCAAGAAGCCATGAAATCCGAGATTGGATCCATGTACGAAAACCAAGTATGGACTTTGGTGGACTTACCGGATGGCGGAAGGCTATCGAGAACAAATGGATCTTCAAGAAGAAAGCAGATCGATGGTAATGTTATGTCTATAAAGCTCGACTTGTCGCAAAGGGTTTTGACAAATTCAAGGAGTTGACTACGATGAGACTTTCTCACCAAGAGAGAAGCTAAAGTCTAAGGATTATGTTAGCAATCGCTGCATATTATGATTATGAGATATGGCAGATGGATGTCAAAACAACATTCCTCAATGGAGATATTGATGAAGAGTTGTATATGATGCAACCCAAAGGTTTTGTCGATCCTAAAGATGCTAACAAGGTATGCAAACTTCAACGGTCCATCTATGGATTGAAGCAAGCATCCTGAAGTTGGAATCAACGTTTTGATAAGGTGATCAAAAGTTTTGGTTTTATACAAACTTATGGAGAAGCTTGTATTTACAAGAAAGTGAGTGGGAGCTCTGTAGCATTCTTAATACTATATGTGGATGACATATTGTTGATTGGGAATGATGTAGACCTTCTTAATAGTGTCAAGGAATATTTGAATAATAGTTTTTCAATGAAGGATCTTGGCGAAGCAGCTTACATATTAGGCATAAAGATTTACAGAGATAGATCGAAACGCCAAATATCATTATCACAGAGTACATATTTGGACAAAGTTCTAAAGAGGTTTGGAATGGAAGAAAGCAAGAAAGGGTTCTTGCCCATGTTGCCCAATACGACCTTGAGTAAAACTCAAAGTCCGACATCGGCAGAAGATAGAGAAAGAATGAGTAAGACTCCCTATGCCTCAGCCATAGGATCTCTAATGTATGCCATGCTATGTACTAGACCCGACATTGCATATGCTGTTAGTTTAACTAGCAGATATCAAAGTGATCCAGGAGTGGATCATTGGACAGCGGTCAAAAACATCCTTAAGTACTTGAGAAGAACTAAGGATATGGTTCTTTCTTATGGAGGTGATGAACAACTCGTTGTTAACGGTTACACCGATGCTAGTTGGAACACCGATCCGGATGATTATAAATCTCAATCTGGATACGTATTTATTTTGAATGGTGCAGCAGTTAGCTGGAGGAGTGCAAAGCAAAGCGTTGTGGCGAGATCTTCAACTGAATCAGAATACATGGCTGCTTCGGAGGCTTCACAAGAAGCGATATGGATGAAAGATTTTCCTTGTTTCACTTGTGGTCCTTAGTGATATCCAAGTTGGAAGTCTTTGGGAAATATGCTGAAGATGTTGAAGTCATTAGAGTTGAAGATGTTGAAGTCATCCATTGCACATGGTGTAGTCCTTGGCCATGGGTAGGTTTTTCCATCAAGTTGAGTAGAAGAGAAGTAGAGTTGAAACCAAAATGATTGAGGAAAGAGATTACAAGTGTGTTTGTAATTTAAGTTTTTGGAACAAAATATAACTCCTATTTTTCTAAGGGTTTTTGTCCAATCCTAGGTTTACAAATCCTACAGGCAACACAATGCTCTGATACCATATGTAGAGGTCCCAACCTGATAAGGTAGAGTCCTCCTGTGTTTTACAATGCTAGTCCCTGGATCAATAGCTAGCATCCAAAGTTAAGATGTAATATCAAGAAACAAAGGTCATAATATAACTTTATAACCAGGAATAACATAATTTTTATTACATCTTACATAGCTCATTGGCTATTACATTACATTGCAGCGGAATAATTATAATCATGGGGTCCTTCATCTTCAAAGTGCCACAGTATGTTGGTTGTAGACTTTGTAATCCTAATCAAACAATCTTCACTAAAATCAATCAAACCCAACATACAAGTTACAGCCACAAAGGGTCAATACATTTGAATTGTATTGGCAAGTGATACTATGGTAGTATAGTGGAGTCTATCATCTAAATGCATTTGGCTAAGTGGAGTTGAGGCTTGCATTGCTCAAAATAGTTTTTCTTATCATTTTGAAAATACTAAGTTTTTGTTTTGACAAATTACTTCCCAAGGCATCTACCAATCAAAGACAAGATCCTTTCCAAGGCATCCACCAATCAAAGACTGAAGTGCTTGGCAAAACCATTTTTTTCTCAATCAAAGATTTCAAGATCCTTGTACCAAGCCATCTCTCCATCAATGATTGAAGAATTCAAACAACCCTTGTTCAAACCACAAGATTTTAACTTAGAAATTTGAATGATGAGATTCTTGATTGCTTCCATGTCTTGATGCTCAAATTGTCCTTTACCAGGGACATGGCTAAGTACTTAGATTTTACACTCTGCAGAGGTGGTGCACTTTACCCACAAGACTTGGTTTCCCAAGACAAAATCTTTCAGAAGCCTTCCCTTAGACCAAAATGGACGCGCTCCAGCCTATCAAACACTACCACCCACTATCCATTTGGCTAAGTTCTTGCAACCTATATGATCATGGCAGAGCCCATATTGCCAAGTGGTTGCACTTGAAGCTTCTCAACATTTGACATCTCAAATCCCTTTGTGCCTGGGTGGCATACCACAAGTGAGATACACAAGCCAAGACCATGGCCTTGTGAACCACTCGACATAAACCAATCCTTCCATTCCACCCAGGTGATTCATTAACTTAGTTGTTTTATTAAACAAAAACATAAGTCCTCAGACTTAGAGATTTTTCCATAGTGTGAAAATATTTTCCACCCATGTTTTCCATTAGCTAGGCTAAGCTTGGTAGTAATAGGAAACTTAACTTAGGAAATCCTATTAAGGATTCATCTACTAGGTTTTCTTATAGCAAGGTCTATACATAGCAAAATCCATGCAAGTTTTACTTAGCAAAATCACTAATGCATAGAGAAAGTATTGGGATAGAAAGTATGAAGCATCACTTGCCTTTTTGGAAGGGAATGGTGGTTCACTCCTTGATCTTGCTAGTCTCACACTTCACTACAAGTCAAACAAGCAAACACTAATTCAATTTACATTCCAAACCAATAATCACTCAAACAATTTCACACACACAAGACAATGGAAACCAATTCATGCATGGGAGCATGCACAAGATAGTTTTATTTTGCAAAGGGGTCTCTATGGGGTTTCTAAACTTTGTAAGATCCAAATTGGTCATTTACCAAAGTGGCAAATTCATTAGCAAGAGGGTTTTGCCCAAAAACTATTTTTAATTCCATTCATCATTTCATGTGGTGAAAAATGTTTTATCAAAACCAAATTTTTAAGTTTTTCACCAAATGAGTTGCTATTGCAAAACTTGGTGTTTTTGGGTCAGTAGGTTTGGTCCAAACTATTTTCTCCAAAGTTTTTACTCAAAATCATTTTCATAAACAAATCAATAGTTTTATTTAGCTAGAAATGGACTAAACCAATAAATCCATTCTAAACTATTCCAAATCCATTTTGCAAATCATGGGTTGGTTCCTAGGGTCAGTAAGGTCACAACAAACCATTTTGCAAAAGTTTTAACCCTAAATTCCATTTTAAACAATTTTTCTAATCTAAACAAGCACACAAAAGTTTCTGCAAATTCAAACAAGATAATAGATACTATTTGCTAAAATAAGGGCATGGCTGGCTAGGGTTTGTTCTCCTGAATCCATTGATATAAAATTTGCCAAATTTGGACGTGTGGATCAAAAGTTATAAGGGTTTGAAAATTACAAACAAATCAGTTTTCAATTTCTGTTTTTAAACAGACAGGTGACACGTGGCGTTATCTTACTGGGCGATACCGGTTCGGCCGGATCGGGCGACGCTGGCCGTTGGATCTAATTATCATCGCGCGGCTCAGATCGACGCATACCCCTTCGCTCACTTTCTTTCCTAGTCGCTGGATCAAGATCGGACGGTTCTTCTTTGCTGGCCAGGGCCAGCGAGGACAACGGCGAGCGGCGGAGCGACCAGTTGGCGGCAGCGCTGGCGAGGCAGGAAGCAAGAAAGGGTAAGAAGATGCTCACCAGGCTTAGGAGGACACGGCGAAGCTCAAGGTACTGCTGGTTCGACGAGGGCACGCCGGTTGTGATTAATTGCTCGCCGGAGACTTGGTCGTCGGATGGTTCTGGAGCTCGTGGGTGGAGCGTGGTTCGCGAGGAAAACGAGTACACGATTAGACGCAGTCGAGTGTGGCGAGTGTAGGAGCATGAACGAGAGAGCACGGGGCGGTCGGTGTTTACCAGGGGACTTCGTCGGAGTGAGGCAGACGCGGCGACGCGGTCAGATGTTTTCGAAGTCGATGCTCTGGGGGCCCGCGGATGAATGATTGGCACGGTAAGATGCGCCAGGATGCGGTGAGCGTGCTCGTGTGTTCGGGGAGGCAGGAGGTGGTGTGGCTCGGCCAGATCGGTGGAAGCTCGTCGGAGGAGCTGTTCGAGGACAAATTGCAACGGCCTGGAGGCGTGCTCGGGAAGGAGAGGGAAGCGGAGAGAGTGGTGGTGATTTAACACGCGTGATCGCAGGTTTTACTCGTGGCATTAAAGCGAATTAAGTCCGAGGAATCAAGTCTGCAACGGCGAAGTGAGGAGGAAGAAAAGTTCGGGTGGGGAAGAAGAGGCGTGGCTGGGGTCCTCTCGTCGTGGGAAAAGGAGAGGAAATGGGGTCCAGGTGTTCAATCGTATGGTTGCTTGGGTTAAAGAAAACGCTTGAGGCATGGGAACAGTGGGGTGGACTAGGTCTGTTGGGCCAGATTGTTGGGTCGTTTGCACTATTTTTTCATTCGATTCTTTTTCCTTTTCTATTTCTATTTTCTGTTTTGAAATTCAAACAACCAAACACATTCAAAATGATTCAAACAATCATCAAGCTTTTCAAATATGAATTTGGTTCTGTTTATCAATAGAAACCAAATTCCAAAAATAAAATAATTTTTATTCTTTTAAGACCATTCATTAATTAAATAAAAGTGGTTCATTAGGTATTTAATAAAATAGGGTTTGATTTAATTAATAGAGTCTCCATTTGAAATCCAAATATTTTCAAAAACAAATCAGTGGGTTTTATTTGGAAATAAAGAATATTTGGAAAACTTGTTTAAAACAGAAATAACATTTTATTTTAGAGTCCATTATTAATTAAATATAATAGACTTTCATTATTAAATCAAATAGGATTTATTTTATTGAGATATTTATTTTTAAATCTAATATAAAGCCAAAACACTTTAGTAGGTTTTATTTGTGAATATCAATTATTTGGCAAACTTATTTTAAATAATTTAACAAGTTTTGATGTTTCAATTAAATTGGTAAAACCTTTTATTTGTATAAAATTTGGTTATTAGGTCCTTATTAATTTATTTAAATAATCCTTTGTTTATTTTTATTCAAAACAAAATGTACTAATTCCAAAGCTTGGCCAAGGTTTTAATTTGGCTTTATAAAACATTCTTCATTTATAAACTTCTATTTCATTTGAAAATAAATCTTTTGACTCAAGATTTTCAAAATAGTATTTCCAAATGTTTTTATTTTTCCTTTTATTAAATGTTTAACTTTTTAGATCCCTTTAGGTTTTATTTAATTCAAATGGGTTTGAAGTTCCAATTGAATTCAAAAGTTTCTTCTGGCTCTGAAATTTAAACAAAGTTTTATTTTATTCATTTATTTTCACATTACAAGATTTGGAAAATCTTGGGATGTGACAGCATAATTCATGAACCGTAGGGAGACACACTTAAGGATTCGACGTTGTTTGAGTAGTTATGGTATTATGAGAAAGAGACCGAATGTTGTTCGGAGTCTCGGATGGGATCCGGGATATCACGAGGTGATCCGGAATGGTTCGGAGAATAAGATTCATATAAGGAAAGTCCTGTTTCGGAGTTCGGGCATGATTCCGGTGTTTTCATCGGGAATGTTCTAGAAGGTTCCGAATGTCCACTCGGAGGAAGGGGTACATGAATGTGTCATTGCATATTGGAATGATTGCATCATGTACTAAGTGTCCTCGCTGTTCCAAATAAAGGATTAAATTGAATCCTAAATTGAAAAGTCAAATAGCTAGTTTGAAAAGTCAAACGGCTAAAATTGGAAAGAGGAAAAGAGGAAGGAGTGGGAAACCGAGTTGGGGAGGGAATCCCTCCTCCAACCGGCGGCGCCCCCTCCAAGCCGAGTTGGGGAGGGACTCCCCTCCCTCCCCTTGGCCGCCGGCCCCTCCACCTATATAAGGAGGGGCAGGGCTCCCTCCTCTAGACACACAAGTCCCTCACCTCAAACCCTAGAAAGCTGCAGCCCTCCATAGCCGCCGCCACCACCTAGGGTTTTGCCCTAGCCGCCGACTTGGGGGTCTCTGGAACCCTAGCCGCCGGCTCTAGACCCTCCTCCTTGGTGTGTCTAAACCCTAGATCGCCGAGGAGCTCTCTCATACTCCACCATACTCGCTCCGGCTTAAGGCGAAGCCCTGCGAGATTTCCCCTCTACTTCCGGTACCACGCCGTTGTGCTGCCGGAATCGCGAGGAGAGTGCTACAACCTCCATTGCTTGGAACAAGGGAGAGGAAGGTCTTCGTCGAGTACCGATGTGACCGATTGGGAGCGCTGCCGAACGCAGGCCGAAAGGATCGTCTACGCGATCTTGAGATCGGGAAGAGTACGACTACATCACCCACGAGAATCCGCTCTCGTTAAACACTTTGGAATCTTCGAGGGTAAGTTATTCCATCGACTCGTTGCTACAATCTAGTAGATAGATCTTGGCTTGTTTGTTTGTATGCGGTAGAAAATTTTGTTTTCCATGCTACGAAACCCTACATGTGTATCTCCACAAGTATTTGGAAATGACCCCTTATGAGATTCTCACCGGCAATAAACCAATATCCAATACCTTCAGGTTTTTGGGTGTAGGTGCTTTATTCTCAAGAAAGGTAACTGATTGTATAAATTCGAGTCTTGTGATATTGAAGGTATCTTTGTTGGATATGCTTTGGATGCTCACGCTTATAGAGTGTATAAAAATTCCACCAGACAAGTTATAGTTTCTTGTAACATGAGATTCGATGAGCATAATGGCTCCCAAGTGGGGCAACTTGATCTTGGTGATGTAAGTGATGAAATTCCTCCTCAATCCATAATAAGAATGGGTGTGGGATTTTTCCTCCCCATTGAGGAACCCCTTGTTGTGAAGGAGAAGGACAATGCTCTACTCATGTGGAGCCCTCACCTCATCAAGATCTTCATCAATCTCATAGCCCTCAAGATACCCCGGTTGAAGAGATAGCTCATGCTCAAGGTCAAGTGCAAGCAACTGGTGGGTGTGTATCACCCCATATGGACCAAGGTCAAGCTCATGAAGATGTACAAGGTCAAAATGTCGAGCAATCTCAGGAAGAAGGGTCATCTCATTTACAAGGTCAAGAGGAGGACAAAAATAGTGGTGATGACCAAGTGGTTTCTCAAGAATCCATTGAGGAAGCCGACACTCATCGTGAAGCAAGAAGGATCACCAAGCTTGTTTGTGAAGGTATTACCCTTGATAATGTTGTTGGTGACCTTGAAAGGGGCATTTCTACTTGTAACCAAGTGGCTAAGTTCATATAGCCACAATAGTTTCATTTATTGTGTAGAGCCCCAAAAGGTGTATGAGGCGCTTGAAGACCCGGATTGGCTCGAAGCCATGCATGAAGAGCTTAGCAACTTCAAGCGCAACAAAGTGTGGTCATTAGTGGAGAGACCCAAGGAGTTCCATAATGTCATTGGAACCAAGTGGATCTTTAAGAACAATCAAGATGCAAGTGGGATGGTCATTCTCAACAAGGCAAGATTGGTGGCTCAAGGATTCTCCCAAGTCGAGGGTATCGAATATGGTGAAACTTTTCCCCCCATTGCTCGTTTTGAGTCTTTTTGTATCTTGCTTGCATATGCATCTCATCATAACTTCAAGTTGCAACAAATGGATGTTAAAAGTGCATTTCTTAATGGTCCCTTAAATGAGTTGGTATATGTCAAGCAACCCCCGGGTTTTGAGGATCCCAATTTTCCAAACCATGTTTACAAACTTGATAAGGCTCTCTATGGGCTTAAAAAGCTCCTCGTGCATGGTACGAGCACCTTATAAAGTTTTTGGTTGACCGTGGTTTTAAAATTGGGCTAATCGACCCCACTCTTTTTACTAAGAGAGTTGGAGGTGACTTGTTCATATGCCAAATATATGTTGATGACATTATCTTTGGTTCTCCTAACAAATCTTTCAATGATGTATTTGCTATGCTAATCACCGATGAGTTTGAAATGTCTATGATGGGAGAATTGCAATTATTTCTTGGATTTGAAGTGAAGCAATTACATGGAGGTATCTTCATTAACCAAGCCAAATACATTCAAGATATGCTCAAGAGGTTCAAGTTTACGGATCTAAATGGAGCCAAGACTCCTATGCCTCTCAAGTGTGATATTACTCTTGATACTATGGGTAAAGATGTGGATCAAAAGGTATACCACTCTATGATTGGTCTTTTTCTTTACCTTTGTGCATATAGGTCAGATATCATGTTGAGTGTGGGTATTTGTGCATGGTTTCAAGCCTACCCAAAGGAAATCCACCTTGTGGCGGTCAAGCGAATCTTTCGATATTTAGTTGATACCCCAAACTTTGGATTATGGTATCCCAAGGGCGCAAGCTTTTTTCTTCATGGTTTCACGGATTCGGATTGGGCGGGAGAAAAATTTGGAAGTAAATCAACCTCCGGGGCTTGCTAATTCCTTGGTAGGTCCTTGGTGTGTTGGTCATCTAAGAAACAAAATGTGTCTCCTTGTCTTCCGCCGAGGCCGAGTATATTGCGGTCGAAAGTTGGTGTGGTCAACTATTGTGGATGATGCAAACTCTAAAGGATTACAATGTCACTTGTGACAATGTTCCTCTTTGTGATAATGAAAGTTCTATCAATATCGCCCACAATCCGCTGCAACACACAAGAATGAAGCATATTGATATCCTTCATCATTTCATCCACGAGCATGTGAACAGTGGTGATATTGATCTCTCTTATGTGAGCACCGAGAATAATCTTGCGAATTTATACACCAAGACCCTTGATGATAAGAGATTTCGAGAGTTAAGGAATGAGCTAAATATCATAGATTCGAGCAATGTGGCTTGAGACCATGCACCCATACCCATACATTCATATGTTATTCTATCTAGATGTAGGCATGTAAGTAGGGGGAGTGCGGCCCTAATTGATTGGACTATCCCTCCCTCCATTATGCCCAAAGTGACAAAAATAATTCCTCTTAATATCATTTTGTGATATGTGAGCTTCAATGATGAGTGTTGGTAATGGACCCAAGATATATCTTCGTGGTGCCAAGCCAAGTATACTCAAACATGGTGGCCTAGGCCACCGCCTCTCCCATTGAGAGGTTGGTGCTTCCTCATGTTTGTAATTTGTTGTTCGGTTTCGATCTTAGAGACATGCACTCTCATTTGGTTCTTGCATTGTTCCCTCCTATTTAGAGTGCATGTGTCCTTATAAGTTTGGTAGTCTCAACCTAAGCCATTATTCCTCCCCTTAAAACCTCATCTACTCTGCACAAGAACCCCCTCCTTTGTCCCTGGATACTTGTTCAGGTGGAACCGGTACTACCGGATGATCATGTAGGGCTTCATAGCATGGAAAATGAAAATTTTCTATCGCATGAACACAAACAAGCCAAGATCTATCGACTAGATTATAGCAACAAGTCGATAGAGTACTAACAAGATCGGATTCTCGTGGGTGATGTAGTCGTTCACGTGTGATGGTGGCTCAGATCAATGTAGAGATACGTTGGGAGTCCCCAAGAGGAAGGTGTGATGAGAACATTAGCAAGTATTCCCTCAGTAAGAAACCAAGGTTATCGAACCAGTAGGAGGAAGGAAACGACTCAAATGTGTTGCTAGCAACTTGGAAACCTGCACAACACAAACTCAAGACTTTGCCCCAATGACAGTGAGGTTGTTAATTTCACCGGTTTGCTGAAAACAAAGGGTTTACTGTATGGTGTGGAAGGTAATAGTGGTTTGCAGAAAGTAAACAGGAACAATGGAAGATGTATCAATGGTAAAGATTGGACCAGGGTCCATAGTTCACTAGACGTGTTCTCCTTAAACAAACATGGCATGCTGGGTAAACAAATTACAGCAGGGCAATTGACAGAATTGAGCAAGGCATAACAATGCAATACTAGACATTTCATGATCCTATGAGATTTGATTGGGCAATACAACAAGATACATAGACCGCCATACAACTACATCTATGACTAGTAATCCACCTTCAGGTTATCATCCGAACCCCCTCTTGTATTAAGTTGCAAGCAACGGATAACTACTTTAAGCAAAGTGTGTAAAGTAAACAATCCACTTGTTCCATGAATAAGAGACCGTTGTTTTCTCCCTAGTATTAACAACACATCTACAACCTTAGAGATTTCTATCACTTCCCTTAGATTAAATAGAGGCATGAACCCACTATCGAGCATAAATATCTCCTCTTGGAGTCACTAGCATCTACTTGGCCAAGATAGCTACTAGAAACGGAGAGCATGCAAGATCACAAACAACACAGACATGATAGAATCAATCATAAAAAATCATTAATCAATCTGACATAGTAATCTCAATATCCATCGGATCCCCGCAAACACAACATGCATGATCACAAATAGATGATCTTGATCATAAACGGAGCTCACAAGATCTAAACATGGTACCACAAAGGAGGAGATACAACCATCTAGCTACTACATGGACCCATAGTCCAAGGTGGAACTACTCACGCTTCATACTGGAGGCTGGCATGATGATGAAGAAGGCCTCCGGGTTGATCTCCCCTCCGGCAGGGTGCCGGGAAGATCTTCAGATCACCCCCCCCCCGATCTAAAGACGATAGTGGCGGCATCTACGGACTGTTTCGTGGAAGATTGATCGGGTCTTTAGGGTTTTGGTATCAGGGGGTTTTTATAGGCGAAGAGGCGAGGCAGGGGGGCATCCAGGTCGGTCGCACCCCATGTGGCCAGGGGGTGTGTCTTCCCTCTGTCTCGTATTCTGGATCCGTGTTCCCCACGGTAAAATATTGACTTTGGCTTTTGTCCTGTCCAATTCCGAGAATATTGATTTTCTGCCTTTTCTGGAACCAAAAACAGAAAAAATAGACAACTGGCACTGTGGCATCTTGTTAATAGGTTAGTCCAGAAAAACATATAAAAACACCTCAAAGTGTAGACAAAGCAAAGGAAAGTAGATACTAAACAAGGATGGAACATCAAAAATTATAGATACGTTTTCAACATATCAACTTGTCAATCTCAAGATCGCGTAGATGATCCTTCCGGCGCCGCATTCCGGCGGAGCTTTCATAGTCGGTCACACGTACGGTACTCGATGAAGACCTTCCTCTCCCTTGTTCCAGCAGGCAACAGAGGTTGTATATCTCTCCTCGCGGTTCCGGCAGCACGACGGCGTGGTGTCAAAAGTAGAGGGGAAATCCTGCAGGGCTTCGCCTAAGCCAAAGAGGGTATGGTGGTGTAGAGAGAAGCCTCGGCAATCTAGAGTTTAGAGGGCCGATGGGTGGAAGTAGACGGAGTCTAGGGATTAACTAGACGGTGACTGTTTAGAGGAGATCTAGAGCTGCTACAACTAGAGAGGGGGGCTACAGCCGATCTAGAGTTTAGGGTTTCTTATGGGGTGCAAGGGAGGCGCCCCTCCCCTCTATTTATGATAGGGAGGGGCGGTTTGGGGAGGGGTCCTCCGCAAACTCCACCTTGCTGCCGGCGGCAAGGGAGAGGGAGGAACCCTCCCTTAGGTAGGATTCCCTCCCTCCACTAGGCAACCATGTTGGGATTTGACTTTTTCGAATTGGCGTTTGAATTTCAAACTAGAGTTTGATTTCTCTCTTCCCATTGACCAGCCAAGTGACCTAGTACATTATGCGACCATTCCACTTTGTCATGACACATCCATGTACCCTTCCCACTCCGGAGTGATGGACATTCTAGACCCTTCTAGAACATTCCAGTGAAAACACCGAAACCATTCCCGAACCCCGGAATTGGACATTCCTAATATGAATCTTATTCTTCGGACCATTCCGGATCACCTCGTGATATAACGGATCCCATCCGAGACTCCGAACAACATACGGTCTCTTTATTCACATTCCATATCTAATAAACAACATCGAATCCTTAAGTGTATCTCCCTACGGTTCGTGAATTATGCAGACATGATCAAGACTCTTCTTCGATCAATAACCAATAGAGGAATCTGGAAATACATATGGCTCCCACATATTTCTACGATTACTTTGTGATCTAATGAACAATTTACATACGATACCAATTTCCCTTTGTCTCGCGATACTTTACTTATCCGAGATTTGATCGTCGGCATCTCTGCATACCTAGTTCAACCTCATTACCGATAAATACTCTTTACTCGTTCCTATGATATGTGATCCCTTGTGATCCATTCACATGCTTGCAAGCCAATTGGATGACATTCCACCGAGAGGGCCCAGAGTATATCTATCTGTCATATGGATGGAAAAATCCCACTCTTGATCCATGTGTGTCAACACATACTTTCCTAACACTCTATGCCAGCTTTATAAACACACAGTTATGAAGTGGTGTTTGATGTCATCAAGGCATCCATCCGGTGATGGTGATTAACATGATCTCAAGGTCGAAGGATTTAGGTTACTATGTATTTGAAAGCTTATAGCAAGTGAACTATTTAAATGACTTGATCTTATTCTACGCTTAACTATAGGAGTATGTCCATCACATCATTCTCCTAATGATATGACCTTGTTGTTAAATAACATCTCAATATACATGATCAGGAAACCATGATCATATATTAGCCAATAAGCTAGTTTAACAAGAGGCTTTACTAGGGACTCTTTTATGTTTACAAATCACACACGTATTAATGTTTCCTTTTAATACAATTATAGCATGGTATGTAAACATTTATCACAAACATTAAGATATCATAATAACCACTTTATTATTGCCTCTTGGGCACATCTCCAACAGTATCACACTTGCACTAGAGTCAATAATCTAGTTTTTGAAAAACTTGTGCATTGAACACCTATGGCTTTCCGGTGTTGTATCTACATGATTGCTAGTGGTCAACTGATCCTCAGATCCGACACTTTCAGGTTCATGTGTAATTGCATGTATTTGCGCCTCTACGCATCACTCGTTCTCTAATGAGATGGATTTGTATAAATTTGGTTCTTTGGTGAGACCTTTAGTTCCCTTGGGGTCAAACCATGTCGATACGATTTGTAACACCACAGTTCTGAAAAGACCGTAGCTTCTATGTGACATGCCAATCCCTCGATCGGTTCATTGGCCCACAATAGAATAAGATGAATAACATAGCAAAATATCCGTGTATCATAAATAACGGAGATCTAGAGTACCATTATTACAATAAAAGCTTAGCTCAAGGCTATCTCAAATTATTCAGGTAGCAACATAAATAAAGTAAATCCTCCATTCTTCAAATTGCCCACAAGTGAACAAGTGCCGAGTGGAGTACCGTGGCCTATATCTATTACTCAAAATCAGAATATACTGCAACATGAAACGTAACAACCCCGAAGGGTCAATACATGGAATGTATGGCAAGTAGAGCTATTAAAGGAGACAATAGTGCTAACATCTACATGCATATTTGGCTGGTGGAGCTGTGGCTAGCTTGCATTTGCAAATACCTTTGTCCTACTTTCATAAACAGTTTTTGATTTACTTTGAAAAGATCCCAATTAAGTTAACCCAACAACATTAAAGCAATTATGAAATTAGAATGAGCGAGAAAACTGTCATGGAATCAATATCAAGCAACTCGGATGTCCATAACCGGGGACACGGCTAATCGATTAGATTATACACCCTACAGGGGTTAGTACGCTTTACCCATGTGACTTGGCCAGCCCGACTCGTACCATCACTCTCATATTGGGTGATGATAGGGAGAAGTCCAAGAAGATACTGTAAGGTAAGTAGCTCCCCAATCCCGACGTGCACCGGTCCAACCTACCAAAATTCTACATCTCTGGATACGCGGGTTCGAGTTAGCACAACCTACTAAGTCCAACCAACCTCCCATTCCATTATTGGCACATGGTTGTACACGTAAGCTACAAAATAAAGAAGCCAATCATTTTCTCTTGATACCTGGGTGCCTTTCCGCAGTGATACCACAAAAAATTATCAATCCCATCACACCCAGGAGTTTCATTGATTAAGTTGTTTTAGTTTTCGCAAACCAACACATTTAGAAACAACTTTCAGTGATGTAACCCAGCCATCGTTCATCAAAGCATGGCTAAGCACATCTACCAACGGTGGTTCATCTACAAGGAAATCCCTACCACATAATAGGACATAGCATAGCGATAGTATTATCCTACACATGCATCTACAACATACATGACAATTCATTGAAAATAGTAGGACAATATCATGAACAAGGTAGCATCTACTTGCCTTGGTTGTAGCGATCGGAAGAACAATCCACACACGAGCAAGCGTTGCACTCATCACAATCTACACGATACAATTGCAATCATAAACAAACCATCCACAAGCATATGCAAACAAAGATGATGCAAGATGCATGCATGACAAGTGGATTGATGCTATAGCAGCATCACATAACCTTATTCAGTAAAGCTACTGAATGCATGCATGGAAAATATTTTTAGCGCAAGGAAAACTAGTATGCAACTTGTAATGCTCAATAATAGAGCTAGAAACCAAATAATTCACTACTGTTAACATACTATTTGTAAAATCTTGGGAAAATTCTACTGTGTAGGCATTACTAAATAGGAACAGTACCAATTGGAATTTCTCAAAAAGGATTTATATAACTCCCTGAGTAATTAAAATACTGCAGATAGCCATTAAATAGATTTTGCAAAATTTATTACTATAAGCCTAACCTTTTAATTCACTTTGAGATTCCCCTTGTTCTACTGATTCCAGGGACATATTATTTGCAATTTTTGGAGTTACATATATTTTTCTACGAATTAATTACTCTAAAAAGGCCATTAATTCATTTAATTAATCTGGACAAAATCTTGCTTGGAAAGTGTGAAACAAAGGTACCGCAAGATTCTACACGACTTACTGAATCTACACATATTTTATTTGTATTTTTTGGCCAAGTAGATCTATATCTATGAATTTTGCAATTTTTGGTTAAAATCTGCCAATTAATTCAATTAGAAAAACTACCCAGTCAACTTTGACTGTTGACCGGCTGACGTGGCACGCTGGCGTGGCGGTTGACCGGTCAATGCCTGGGTTGACTAGTCCATGGCCCGATCTGGGCCGTCCTTTGTAGATCAAGCGGCCAGGGAGGCGCGCGAGTGGGGAGTCGGTGGCGGCGGCTGCAGACGGCGTCGGTGGCGGCGGTTCGGCGAGTCTCGGCGGCGGCTGGGCGGCGTATGGAGTCGGCGGTGTCGGGGTGGATCTCCTCGCGTGGCCGCACGGCGGGCGCAAGCGAGCAGCGACGAGCGGCTGGAGGCGGCGGCGTCGGGTGGCGTGGGCGACGGCGTCGGTGGCGACTTGCGGGGGAGAGAGGAGGGCGGCGAGTCAGCGGTGGGAGGGGGCGCGGCGGCGAGCTCACCGAGCTCTAATCGGAGGCGGCGACGTAGAACTCCGGCGAGAAATCGCCGGGGATTGGAGGCAGCTTGGGCGAGGATTTTGGGGGGTTTAGGAGAGGGGTTTCGAGGGCTATATGGCGGTACTCGCGGTGCGCGGAGAGACGCTCGATCCCGCGCCGAGTCCACCTCGGCGTCCGCATGCAGCGCCACTGTTGGCGGGCCAGTGGCAGCGGTGCGGCGCTAGGCTGGCTGGCGGCGGTTGCTCTGCATGTGGTAGCGTCTTCTTCTGGCCTGGCTGGTGTGACCCGGCCAGTGGCCATTCGCCTTTTTTGTTCTTTTTATTTTTTTCTAATTTCTGTTTAGTAAAACCATCGTATCTTTTTCATACGAACTCCGAATTGAGTGATTTTCGTCTCTAAATTTTCATAAAAACCAGAGGATCAACATAAGGTCAAGTTTGTAATCACTTTCACTAGTTGAGATTAGTGGATTTATATATTCCTAGTATCCTCTTGTAGGTGCATTGTAGCAATTTAAATAGGCTTTGAAAATATTGTTTCGCCAAAACCTTTTCAAGCTGAAAAACTTGCATGGATGATCATGATGCAATGACATGAATGATATGCAGAACCAAATCTAAAATTTGGGATGTGACAAGACTAACCCCCTTAAGATGAATCTCGTCCCCGAGATTCGGCGCGACTAGCAAATAGGTGTGGGTAGTCCTCTCGGATGTCATCCTCACGTTCCCAAGTGGCTTCCTCTTCGGTGTGGTGGCTCCATTGCACCTTGCAAAACTTGATCGTCTTGGTACGGGTAATCCTCTCTGCTGTCTCGAGAATCTTGACTGGCTTCTCCTCATAGGTCAAGTCATTCTCAAGCTGAACCTCCTCTAATGGCACAGTGTCTCTCAACTGCGTATCCACCATCTCCGGATGGCACTTCTTCAGATGGGACATGTGGAACACATTGTGGATAGCGGACAGAGCCTCTGGCAACTCCAACTGATAAGTAACTTCTCCTTTGCGTGCTAAGACCCGATATGGTCCAATAAACCGAGGTGCCAGCTTACCCTTGATTCCAAATCTCTTGATTCCACGTAGTGGCGACACTCTGAGGTAAGCTCTATCACCTATCTCATACACCACTTCCTTGCGCTTGGCGTCAGCGTAGCTCTTCTGCCTTGATTGTGCTACCTTCAGCCTGTCCCTAATCAAGGCGACCTTCTCCTCAGCGTCCTTGATCAAATCAGGTCCAAACAACTGACTTTCTCCTACTCCATCCCATAGCAATGGTGTCCGCACCGCTTCCCATATAGCACATCCAACGGTGACGTCTTGATGCTGGTTTGATAGCTGTTGTTGTAGGAAAACTCAGCATACGGCAAGTTCTCATCCCAACTAGAACCATGAGCCAAAGCGCAAGCTCTCAGCTTGTCTTCCAAAATATGATTCACCCTCTCGGTCTGTCCATCAGTCTGGGGGTGGAAGGCTGTGCTAAACTCCAATCTAGTCCCCAATGACTCGTGCAGCTGGCACCAAAAGTGTGAGGTAAATTGGGTGCCTCTATCAGATACAATACTCTCAGGAACTCCATGTAGGCACACAATCCTGTCCATATAAATCTTGGCCAACTTTGCACTCGTATAGGTCGTCTTCACCGGTATAAAATGGGCTACCTTGGTCAAATGGTCAACCACTACCCAAATGGAGTCATATCCTGACCTGGTCCTGGGCAATCCTGTGATAAAATCCATTCCCACTCTATCCCATTTCCAATCCGGCAGAGGGAATGGTAGTAGTAGTCCTGCTGGCTTCTGGTTCTCCGCCTTCACTCGGCTACATACATCAAATAGGGCAATATGCTTGGCGATGTCTCCCTTCATGTTATTCCACCAAAATCTGCTCTTCAAATCCATATACATCTTTGTATTGCCCGGATGTATGGAGTATGGCGAGTTATGAGCTTCCTGCAGAATCAACTTCCTTATCTCCGGGTCGCTGGGCACACACAAACGATCTCCATACCACAAGGTACCATGCTCATCCTCGCAAATATCCTTTTCTTGATTTTCCTTCATCTTTTCCTTTATCTCTTCTATTTACTTGTCTCCTACCTGAGCCTTCCTGATCCTATCCTGTAGCGTTGGTTGGACTTCCATTGCTGCCAAGTATCCTTCAGACACTACCTCCAGTCTAAGGTCCTTGAATTGCTTGCACAAATCCTCGGGCAATTCCCCAATTGTCAATCCATTGGCATAAACCTTCCGGCTCAGAGCATATGCTACTACATTGGCCTTTCCTGGGTGGTATTGCAGATTCATATCATAATCCTTGATAAGTTCCAACCATCTTCTTTGCCTCATGTTCAGTTCCTTCTGTGTGAATATGTACTTCAGACTTTTGTGGTCGGTGTACACATCGCAGTGTTTCCCCATTAAGTAGTGCCTCCATACCTTGAGTGCATGAACCACTGATGCTAATTCCAAATCATGCGTGGGATAATTCCTCTCATGGTGTTTAAGTTGCCGCGAGGCATATGACACCACTCTCACATACTGCATCAGCACACTCCCAAGTCCCTGTCGAGAAGCATCACAATACACTTGGAAATCCTTCTGAAGATCTGGTAAACACAGAACAGGTGTGGTCACTAGTCGACGCTTCAGTTCCTGAAAGATGACTTCACAAGCATCTGTCCATTCAAACTTCCTCTCCTTCTTCAGAAGTTCTGTCATCGGCTTAGGAATCTTGGAGAAGTTTTCAATGAACCTCCTCTAATATCCTGCAAGTCCCAAAAAGCTACGAATATCACCCACATTCTTGGGTGCTTCCCACTCAGTCACTGCAGTCACTTTGCTTGAATCAACAGCGACTCCTTCTCCTGACACCACGTGTCCAAGAAATCCAATAGTGTTAAGCCAGAATTCACACTTGCTGAATTTGGCATACAACTTGTGTTCCCTCAGCTTCTCCATAATCAGTTGCAGATGTTTCTCATGCTCAGCATCATCCTTGGAATATATCAGTATGTCATCAATGAACACAACCACGAACTTGTCCAAGTACTCCATGAATACCTTGTTCATCATGGTCATGAAATATGTCGGGGCATTCGTTAGTCCAGAAGACATAACTGTATACTCATATAAACCATACCTAGTAGTGAAAGCAATTTTTGGTATGTCCTCCTCCCGGATCTTCAATTGGAAGTAGCCCGATCGCAGATCAATTTTGCTAAACACCTTTGCTCCTTCCAGTTGATCAAACAAATCATTTATGTTCGACAGGGGGTATTTGTTCTTGATGGTCACCTCATTCAGCGAGCGATAGTCCACCACTAATCTCTTGCTGCTGTCTTTCTTCTCCACAAACAGAACAGGTGCACCCCATGACGACGAACTAGGCTGAATGAATCCCTTGTCCAACTGCTCCTTTAACTGTTTCTTCAATTCTTTCAGCTCATCCGCATCCATCTTATATGGTCTCTTTGCTATAGGTCATGTTCCCGGCATTAGATCGATGAGAAACTCCACTTCCCTATCCGGTGGCATCCCTGTCAGCTCTTTCGGGAACACGTCGGGGTAATCCTTAATCACAGGCACAGTATCCATGCTAACCCCCTTAAGAGAATTCATCTTACACCTTCCCGGTTGCACAGCCGACTTGAACCTAATTCTCTTACCATCCGGGGTTTTGACTGAAACAGCTCGCTGTGCACAATCTATGTGTCCCCCATGCATATACATCCAATCCATACCCAGAATAACATCTAACCCTTGTGATTCCAACACTACCAAATGTGCGATGAAATTGTGTGCTCCAATCCTCACAGTTAAGTCGCGGCATCCCGCGCTAGCTATCATATCCCCTCTAGGTGAACTCACTCTAATAGACCCTTTCAAAGACTCCGTAGGTAACTTATACTTATCCACAAATTCCCTTGATATAAAGGAATGCGATGCACCAGTATCGAAAAGTATAAGTGCAGGGTGAGTGTTGATTGGAAACTTACCAATCACAAGATCAGGCTCATCCGGGATCTCCTCCACGTTTATGTGGTTCACTGTGGCCTTCTGGTTGTTGCTTGGCTTCAGTCCCTTCCTCTCCGGACAGTTGTTAGCATAATGTCCCTTCTGGACACACTTGAAGCATGTCACCTCACTCAGATCCTTCTTCACAAAGCTGCGATCACGGTTGCGGTCATGTCCACTGTGTCCTCCGGAATGGTGAGTGTGTCCTCCCTTGTGGCTGTGGTGGTTGCTCTTGTGGTTATCATGGAGATGTCCATCGCCTCCATGGTGGTGGCGCTCATGGCTCCCATGGTGCCCATGGTCACTCCCTCCATGTTTAGAGTATCCATCATAAGAAGTGCGAGACTTGTGGTGAGAACCAGTGTGGTGATTTTTGCTCTTCCTGTTGCGGCTTTCCACTTGCTTGTGCTTCCCTTCTAAGATCCTGGCCTTGTCCATAAGCTCCTGGAAAGTGGGGCAATAAACCACCAGTAGCTGCACTGAAAGCTCATCACTGAGGCCATCCAGGAATCTCTCCCTCCTCTTTGCATCAGTGTCAACATCCTCAGGTGCATAACGGGATAGGTTGTTGAACTCCTCAATGTACTCAACCACGGTGCGGTTGGTTTGGCGCAAGTTGCAAAACTCCTTCCTCTTCAGGCTCAGAACTCCTGAAGATATGTGGTTGGTCTTGAAACCTTCCTCAAACATTTCCCAAGTCACGGTGTCCAGCGGGTGGGTGATCTGAAAAGTGTCCCACCATGAAGTGGCTGGTCCCTCCAGTAGGTGAGCGGCAAACCTCACCTTCTTAGCATTAGTGCACCCAGCGTCACGGATCCTTGTTGATTGAGCATGCCCGATCAAGAGCAACCATTGGTTCCATTGCGAGAGAACATAGCCTCGCCTCAGAAACCTAGTGAGAGCATCTCCCTGAGGCTGGCTGTTCCCATTGTTGTTGTTGTTGTTGTTGTTGTTCTGAGCTTCCATGAACTGGGTCATAACTTGGGTCAGCTGTGCCTGAGCTGCCATGAGCTGCTCGAACTCCGTGGGTTGACGGTGGGGAGGCATTTGCGGTTCAGCACAGGTAAGCTTAGAAAGAATCAACTACGAAAACAGGATTCTACCCATGCATTATGATCAAACAACAACAAAACAATAGCAGACAATCTCAAGCAAGCAACACATCCCTATTTTTCAGATTTTTCCCACATACCAGTAAAATATGAAAAATCGTACAGTACTGCTGTATCAGCAGAAAATTACAACAGGAATAACTCAGATATTAACCAAACTTTCCATAACTCTTCCATAAATTCGCACAAATAATCCAGGGATATTGGAGTACACAAATAAGCAACTAAACACTCTTAAACTAACAGTAATTAAGTTTTACATCGATCGAGTCTAAAACCGAACGATTTTACCTAACGAAGACTAATTGGTGGACTTCTATCTACTTCTTGAAGAGGTTGCGGTAGGTCCTTGCACTCATGCGTTGGTGCTTCTGTCCATGATCCAACCATGGCGGCGGAGTATACACCTCTCCTGAGTCATCACTTGAAATCTCAAACTCCACCTCTTCAGGATCCTCCTCTTCTTCTTCACTCACTGCTGCAACTGCAACAGCTTCATCTCCTCCACCATCATCGTCTCCATCATCGTCATCCTCGTCCTCGTCATCATCATCGTTCCCACTGTCACTGTCATCATCATTGTTGCCATCATCTCCATTGTCATCATCAGAGGGTGGATTCAGTTGTGCTTGGAGAGCGGCAATATGGGCTGCCATAACTTCAATAGTTTGATCCTTTCCTGGATGGTCCCTTGCAACTGTTGTATGGTCTGGGTGTTATCCTACACAGTCCCATTAAGATGAGATATGGTTGCATCCCTGCCTATCAGGGCATTTTCTAGAACTCCCACAGCTTCATGCAAGGTGTCAATATCCTGTCCTTGGACCACCATACCATTGCTGGCAAAATCTACAATCTCCTTTACCATCATCACTTTCTCAGCTAGAGCTCCATTCTCCCTTTCCATGTCCTCTATGTGCCTCCGACGGGGCGGCATGTTGTTTCTGTTGCCCGGGGTAACCACAATGTTCCCATCTTCATCACGCCTCCCATAGTCACGGTAGGGTGAGTCTGCTAGCAGTAGGTGTCGGACAAGATGGCAATGGCGAGACAGGGCTTCATGCATGGCCAAGTTTATTCCAAGTCCCCAGTTGTAGTATGTCTTGGTGTAGATCAGATGCACAGGGTTTGGCAAGGCGGCATCCCTGAAGATGAAAATGGAGATGATGGAAACAATGATGATGACAATGACAGTGGGAATGATGATGATGACGAGGACGAGGATGACGATGTAACACCACGGTTCTGAAAAGACCGTAGCTTCTATGTGACATGCCAATCCCTGGATCGGTTCATTGGCCCACAATAGAATAAGATGAATAACATAGCAAAATATCCGTGTATCATAAATAACGGAGATCCAGAGTACCATTATTACAATAAAATCTTAGCTCAAGGCTAGCTCAAATTATTCAGGTAGCAACATAAATAAAGTAAATCCTCCATTCTTCGAATTGCCCACAAGTGAACAAGTGCCGAGTGGAGTACCGTGGCCTATATCGATTACTCAGAATCGGAATATCCTGCAACATGAAACGTAACAGCCCCGAAGGGTCAACACATGGAATGTATGGCAAGTAGAGCTATTAAAGGAGACAATAGTGCTAACATCTACATGCATATTTGGCTGGTGGAGCTGTGGCTAGCTTGCATTTGAAAATACCTTTGTCCTACTTTCATAAACAGTTTTTTATTTTCTTTGAAAAGATCCCAATTAAGTTAACCCAACAACATTAAAGCAATTACGAAATTAGAATGAGCAAGAAACCTGTCATGGAATCAATATCAAGCAACTCGGATGTCCATAACCGGGGACACGGCTAATCGATTAGATTATACACCCTGCAGGGGTTAGTACGCTTTACCCATGTGACTTGGCCAACCCGAGTCGTACCATCACTCTCATATTGGGTGATGATAGGGATAAGTCCAAGAAGAGACCGTTCGGGAAGTAGCTCCCCAATCCCGACACGCACCGGTCCAACCTACCAAAATTCTACATCTCTGGATACGCGGGTTTGAGTTACCACAACCTACTAAGTCCAACCAACCGCCCATTCCATTATTGGAACATGGTTGTACACGTAAGCTACAAAATAAAGAAGCCAATCATTTTCTCTTGATACCTGGGTGCCTTTCCGCAGTGATACCACCAAAAATTATCAATCCCATCACACCCAGGAGTTTCATTGATTAAGTTGTTTTAGTTTTCACAAACCAACACATTTAGAAACAACTTTCAGTGATGTAACCCAGCCCTCGTTCATCAAAGCATGGCTAAGCACATCTCCCAGCGGTAGTTCATCTACAAGGAAAGCCCTACCACATAATAGGACATGGCATAGCGATAGTATTATCCTACACATGCATCTACAACATACACGACAATGCATTGAAAATAGTAGGACAATATCATGAACAAGGTAGCATCTACTTGCCTTGGTTGTAGCGGTCGGAAGAACAATCCACACACGAGCAAGCGTTGCACTCGTCACAATCTACACGATACAATTGCAATCATAAACAAACCATCCACAGGCATATGCAAACAAAGATGATGCAAGATGCATGCATGACAAGTGGATTGATGCTACAGCAGCATCACATAACCTTATTCAGTAAAGCTACTGAACGCATGCATGGAAAATATTTTTAGCGCAAGGAAAACTAGTATGCAATTTGTAATGCTCAATAATAGAGCTATAAACCAAATAATTCACTACTGTTAACATACTTTTTGTAAAATCATGGGAAGATTCTACTGTGTATGCATTACTAAATAGGAATAGTACCAATTGGAATTTCTCAAAAAGGATTTATATAACTCCCTGAGTAATTAAAATACTGCAGATAGCCATTAGATAGATTCTGCAAAATTTATTACTGTAAGCCTAACCTTTTAATTCACTTTGAGATTCCCCTTATTCTACTAATTCAGGGACATATTATTTGCAATTTTTGGAGTCACAGATCTTTTTCTACGAATTAATTACTCTAAAAAGGCCATTAAATCATTTAATTAATCTGGACAAAATCTTGCTGTAAAAGTGTGAAACAAAGGTACAGCAAGATTCTACACGACTTACTGAATCTACACATATTTTATTTGTAATTTTTGGCCTAGTAGATCTATAGCTATGAATTTTTCAATTTTGGTTAAAATCTGCCAATTAATTCAATTAGAAAAACTACCCAGTCAACTTTGACTGTTGACCGGCTGACGTGGCACGCTGGCGTGGTGGTTGACCGGTCAGCGCCTGGGTTGACTAGTCCACGGCCCGATCTGGGCCATCCGTTGTAGATCAAGCGGCCAGGGAGGCGCGCGAGTGGGGAGGCTCACCGGCGGCGGCGGACGGCGTCGGTGGCGGCGGTTCGGCGAGTCCCAGCGGCGGCTGGGCGGAGTACGGCGTCGGCGGTGTCGGGGTGGATCTCCTCGCAGTGGCAGCGCGGGTCGGCGGGCACAAGGCAGACGGAGGCAAGCGGCTGGAGGCGGCAGCATCAGGTGGCGTGGGCGACGACGTCGGTGGAGACCTGCGGGGGAGAGAGGAGGGCGGCTAGTCAGCGGGGTGGGCGGCGGCGAGCTCGCGGTGCGAGAGAGGGGAAAGGCGAGGCGGCGGCGAGCTCACCGAGCTCGAATCGGCGACGGCGACGTAGAACTCCGACGAGAAATCGCCGGGGATTGGAGGCGGCTTGGGCGAGGATTTTGGGGGGTTTAGGAGAGGGGTTTCGAGGGCTATATGGCGATACTCGCGGTGCGCGGAGAGACGCTCGATCCCGCGCCGAGTCTGCCTCGGCGTCCGCGCCCACGGCGGTGCCTGTTGGCGGGCCTAAATGGCAGCGGTGGTGGTGGCTGGGCTGGCGCGGCTATCTGCCATGTGGTATGTATTCTTCTTTGGCCTTGTGGCTGGCAATGGCCAGTCGCCTTTTTTGTTCTTTTTATTTTTTCTAATTTCTGTTTAGTAAAACCATCGTATCTTTTTCATACGAACTCCGAATTGAGTGATTTTCGTCTCTAAATTTTCATAAAAACCAGACGATCAACATAAGGTCAAGTTTGTAATCCCTTTCACTAGTTGAGGTTAGTGGATTTATATATTCCTAGTATCCTCTTGTAGGTGCATTGTAGCAATTTAAAATAGGCTTTGAAAATATTGTTTCGCCAAAACCTTTTCAAGCTGAAAAACTTGCATGGATGATCATGATGCAATGACATGAATGATATGCAGAACAAAGTCTAAAATTTGGGATGTGGCACGATTGTTGTACAATATATCTCCATAGTGCTAGCCCGTTGTGAACCACACCTAGTTTGATAACAAACTACTTGACTCAAATGCCCTCTTTTGTTGATATAATAACAGTCATATACTTAGCCTTTTGTTGTAGTATCTGTCACAATGTCTTTAACTTTGGAACTCATCCAAATCCATTATGGAACTTTCTTTCCATTATATTGTGCCACCCATAGTTTAAATTGAGATAATCTTAATTTGTATCTTGTGACAAAACTAGTATCAATGTAACACTGTAACATCCCTAAAACCATGATTTCAAAGTTTGCATATCATTCATTCATGCATATAGATTTGAGATCAAATTTCAAACTCATTTCAGAAAAACAGAAGCACTTAGTGCTATGATTTTATGTGAGCAGATTTAAATCTAATGGCTATCCCCATTTGAGAGTTTGATTGGTTTTAAACCTAACTTGTTTGTCTTCCTCATAGAAAGGATTGAGTGAGGTTTTGGATCAAGATTTGCAAATTGGAAATAAATTCAAAAACCATTTCTCAAAATTTTGCAAACCAATGCCAAGTCTCTGTTATTTTGTTCTCCAAGCTTGACCAAGACTTTGCAAAGCAACCACTTGCTTTTATGCCTATATTGGAGACTACTGTACCCTGCAAAAACCCCAGAAAGATTTGAATTCAAAAAGAGTTTGAATTCATTTCAAAACCATTCCTGAAAATCGAAATAGAAAAAGAAAAGGAGTAAACAAAAGAAAAGGGCCAGGCGCCAGGAATCTAGCCCAGCATCGGAACAGGCCCAGCTAGCCCACCCGGGCCGTTTCTTTCTCTCTCGCACGCGCCCTCGCACCCACACAACCGCTGACAGCCAGACCCCACTCCCTCTCTGCTTATTTCGCTGACAAGCGAGCCCTCTCCACGTCAGCTTCGTCTTCCCCAGATTCCGCGCACGAACTCCGCCGCTGCCCGTTGCTGCACTGATTTCGCGAGCTTAATTGGCATTGATGCAGCAAGCGTTTCTTGTCGAGTCTCTGGCTATAAAATCCCCCCATCCTCGCGACCATTTCCCCTCAAACAATTTCGCCTCCACGCCACCAGGCTGCCCACAACTCGCACGACGCCGCCGTTGTTCCGACGACTGCGCCGACGAATTCCGGTGAGCCTCGTGTTCCCCTCCGTCTCTAGTTCATGCTATCAAGTTCAGCGAGTCTTTGCGCACCTACTGACACACCCGATTTGCCCTCGCATGATCCGTAGCTCCAACGACGACGACGACTGGCCCCCACCGTCCTCTGCACGAACTCCGGCGACCTCCCTCCGTAAGTAGCCACCACCCCTTGCCCTCTGACTGATACACCTAGAATCTCCATCGTTGTGGCATCTAACAGTACCCCTATTTTGGCTTAGCGCGACGAGGAACCTCGCCAACGTCGACGACTGACCGTGCCGACGTCTGCCTCTACTCCGACGAGGAATCCTCGCCGTGTCCGCACGCCCCTCGACGAACCATCGCCACCTTGAGCATCGGCAGCATCCTGCGATTCTGGTAAGCGCCTCCTTTCTTCCCCGGGCGACCTAGAGCGCGCCGCTTAATCGACGCCGCCGCTAGCGCCGCTCGTTTCTGGTTACAAGATTCTTAGCCGTCAGATCCAGATCCAGCGCGTAGAAATAGTTCACTTAACGAAGGGGTATGGATAGATCTGAGCCGTGCAGCGATAGTTAGATCCAACGGCGCGGAAGGGTGATCCAGTGCGAACCGGTACGCACCAATAGAAACATGACGCTTGTCTAGGGTTGGATTCAAAAATAGAATTCAAATCAGATTTAGATCCAATTTTCAAAGGTCTATAACTTGAGATTCCCATGTTAGATTTTTGCAAATTTTATACCGTTGGAATCAGTGAGTCAAGCCCTTTCTGAATCTGCAATGTGTTTAACAAAAAGTTTCTGTTAAAATGACTTTGTATGCAGAAACATATTTAGGTCCATTTTGAGTATAGATTTTGTTTAGCAATTGTTTTAGGGCTAAATAAGTTTAGTTAGCAAACTTTTTGACTTGGTTATGTTTCTATATCACGCACTTTCTTGGTGGAGTTTTCAAAAATCATCACTTAGCATTTTCTTGCATGCATGCATTCATATTATTTTTCTTTGTATATGAATTGTGTGTGATTTTTTGTGCTATAAATTTTGTGTAGATTTTGCTAGTGACTGTGATTGTGAAGAGTGCTGCTCTCCCCATTACCAAGGCAAGTGACACTTCATGTTATTTCCATCCCTTTATTTTGAATAAGCATTAGAATTATTTTTGCTAAGTCTTGCATGGTACTTTTGCCAAATGCTATGTTGGGAAATCCAAAGTAGTTATATAAAAGTACAATTGCTAGGGAATTTCCTAAGTTAAGTTACTATGCCATGCTTAGCCTAGCTAGTATCAAACAAGGGTTGGTAAAGTATGTACATGCTATGATGAAAATAGTTCTAAGTCTTTTGGACTTATGCTTTTCTTAATAAAACAACTAAGTCAATGAACCTCCTGGGTGGAATGGGACTTGAATGGTGGTTTTTGGTTGAGTGGTTACACAAGGCCATGGATATGGCTTGTGTATCTCACTTGTGGCATGCCACCCAGGCACAAAGGTATTTGGAGGCCAAGTGTTGAGAAAGCTTACAGTGCAACCACTTGGCAATATGGGCTCTGCCTTGATCATATAGGTTGCTAGAACTTAGCCTTTTGGACAGTTGGTGGTAGTGGGATTGATAGGTTGGAGCGCATCCATTTGGCTAAGGAAAGGCTTCTGAAAGGTCCTGTCTTAGGAAACCAAGTCTGGTGGGGAAAGTGCACAACCTCTGCAGATGGAAAATCTAAGTACTTAGCCAAGTCCATGGCAATGGACAATTTGAGCATCAAGACATGGAAGCTACAAGAATCTCATCACTCCAACTTCTAAGTAAAAACTTGTGGGTGAACAAGGGTGAAGGACCCCAATGTCTATTGGTGGTTTCTTGGAAAAGTTTTTGACAAAGAAAAACTTAGTGATTTCAACTAATAGGGAAAACCTATTTTCAAGCAAAGCAAGCCAAGCTACACTTAGCCAAAATGCATATAGTAATATAGTCCACTTAAAATTTTACTAAGGTATCACTTGCCAATACTATTCCAAAGTATTGACCCTTTGTGGCTGTAACTTGTGATGTTGCAGGTTACTCCGATGATGATTAGGAGTCATGAGTCTACACTCAACATGCTTGCCTGTGGCACATGAAGATGAAGACTTGTGTTTATTTACTTATTCCATAAACTCTTGTATTAGGCCTGTGGCCCTGAATTGTAAAAGACTATGTTTTGTCTCTGGAATGAATGTAATAAATGACCTTTGTATCTGTGTACTTCATCTTAAATTGTGGATGCTAGCAATGATCCAGGGACTAGCATTGCAATCACAGGGATCCTTTTCCTTTACAAAGGAGGGATCTTACAAACACTTTACAATGAACTATCCATCTATTTGTCACCTTTACATAAATAATATATTCTTAGTTCTTCCAAAAGATCATAAGAATATCCTTACTATTGTCCAATGATCATCTTTATGAATCATTCTGGTATATGCTCATAACATTTAGAGCATAGGACATATCTGGATGTGTACATATCATAGTATGATTGATAAAATACTCTTTATGATTTCATCTATCAAGTATAAAAAATACTTGAATCTTTGTTTCACTTACCAAGTGTCAAAAACACTTGCATCTTGATTCAATCCTTCCTGTGCGACAAGAACCTTTCTTGTAGTTTCTATATTGAACTATTTCAATATCTCATTTGTATACTCTCAGCATAACCATATTAGCGTCTCAATCTATTCGTATAGATATTGATGCCAAATATTCGGGTCTTGCCTAATTCTTTCATCGAGATTAAATTCTTAACTTATGTTAATAAAAGATACATCATTTCCAATCAACAATATGTCCTTCACATAATGCATTACAAATTGAAGGGTTCGCAGCATAGAAAACAAAAAATTTCCTACGATGGGAACAAATCACCAAGATCTATGTACTAGATACAAGCAACGGGTGGATATACATCCATAGAATACATACCCTCGAAGACCGTAGCGTTAATGAGGTTGTACTCATGGATGATGTAGTCGAACGCTTAACGATCTCAAGATCGTGATGAAGTCCATCTGGTCCAGCCTGTCCAGCACCATCACGTCCATCACCGCAAAGCAGTGCTGCATCCGTGATCGCACACACGTCCGGGTACCCCGACAACCTCTGCTCCCTCGCTCCAGCGAAGCAGCGGAAGCCACAAATCCTTCCAGAAAAAGCCACCGGGAACATGTATCTCGCTGATCTGAGACCATGGGGAATTCTAAAGGGGTAGAGAGAACCTTCGCGAGGAGGTGTGCTTTGAGAGGAGGAGAGGGGGGCATTTTATAGGGAGAGGGGGGCACCCCAAGGGGCATGGCGCCCAGCCATGGTGGCTGCCCCCACCTCTTCCACATTCATGTGGGTGGAGCTCCCACTCAAAATGAAAAGCCTCCACTCAAAAATCCACTCACATGCATTAAATTTCCACCAAATTTAATGCAAGCTCTCATTTAAATAAAACTCTTTTATTTATTTATTTAGAATTTTTTTAATTACTTTAATTAACAAACATTCACATAAAACCCCTTGATAGTATTCAATTTCACATGCAGAACCAGTTTGACAATTTCAATCAAAAGCTTTGATTGTCTAGTGAAATAAATTCATGCGCTTTCCTTTTTTATTTCTCTGGCATATTATTTGCTCCAAATGGTGTCGGTATCCCTTAAGTGTGTCACCCTACGGTTCGCGAATAATATAGACATGATCGAGACCCCACTCCGATCAATAATCAGCAGTGGGACCTGGAGATGCGTACTGACTCCCACATATTCAACGATGACTTCTGTGATCGTGTGAACCTTATACGCATGTAACTCAATCCTTTTGTCTCGTGATATATTACATGTCCGAGATTCGATCATCGGTATCTCCATACCGAGTTCGATCTCGTTACCGACATGTACTCTTTTCTCGTTCCTGTGATATAACATTCTAGTGATCAAATCCCTTGCTTGCAAGCTAATTAGTGTGATATCATCGAGAGGGCCTAGAGTATATCTCTCCGTCATCGGGATGGACAAATTCCAATCTTGATCCATGAGCCTAAACATAATACCTTCATAGCACTGAACCCATCTTTATAGTCACCCTGTTAGGGTGTGACGTTTGATGTTATCAAGATACTCTTCCAGTGTTAGTGATTGACATGATCTCATGGTCTAAGGACTAAGATAACTTTGTATGATGTTATAGCAATATAAACACAATGACCATGATCATAATGCTATACTTTGGATGAGTGTTCATCACACCATTCCAATAATGTTGTGACCTCGTTATTAACAACATCCAATGTCCATGATCAGGAAACCTTTCAGCATCTTGTTAATCAACGAGCTAGTTTATAAGAGAGGCATAACTAGGAACTTCCTTTTGTTTATTAAACACACATGTATTAACGTTTCCGTATTAATACAATTATAGCATGTAAAATAAACATTTATCATAAACAAGGAATACAATAATAACCACTTTATTATTGCCTCTGCGGCATATTCCCTTCAGAAATATGTCTTAGCGCTCCCACTTAATTTCTTGAAAATGCAAGCATCTCCATCATCTCCGATGAAATTAAACCCTTTAACAATTTCATCACGTTGAAAATTCCAACTCCTTGATGCTTACTTCAACCATTGAGGTTTGTATACGCTTTTAGCATCATTTGAATTAACAAAACCCTTTGGACCGTGTCATGCACACGTCCTTGGTAACCATTCTATTAGAAGAACTTGTCTTGTTTATTAAACTACCACATAACAAAATTATATGTAGTGGTTGCTACATTAATCCGTATAGACTAAATATCGCTATGAGAGATCAATTCTTGTCGTAGTCAACTGCTTGAACATTGTCGTGAACTCTTTCCCGACATATCGACTATTTCATAGATGTGAAACATCCATGTCTATTTATTTATAGATCCAAACACGACTGTAAGGTCTTACACCTTTACATAGGGTCTTTCAAGTTCAAAGCTTGATTTCTCGTGTATGTAACTATCATGGATTTTATGGCTTCAAGCCATTCGACGGAGTTAGGGCCCATCATCGCTTCTTTGCATGTAGTCGGTTCATCATTGTCAAATAATAATCTAAATCTCAAATCATAGTATTTGATTGTTTTACCCAACCTACTTGGTTTAATAGGAACTTTAGACCTCCATGACCACAACCTTTGAGACACGTGAGCCATGAGCATTGTTGCTGCCTCCGAGACGCTTTCCGATGCTGCGCAACTCAACACATATATCTAAGATTCTTTTAACCTTATCAAAGTCCTATTGTCCTCCCACTTAACTTTTCACGAAAAATTCCTTCTTAAGAAACTCGACGTTCTAAGCGACAAACACTTTTGTCTTCTGTATTATGGAGGAATACTCAATAGTTATCCGAAATAATTGTAACATCCCAGCATTAGAGCGTAGAAATAATCTGAACCCAGATGTGTGCATTGCATTCATGCATAAAAAATCCGAATAATTTTTGCTCTTTTAAAATAGAACTTGTCAAATTGATTGAAGCTTCTCTTAACTTGATGGAATTTAAGTAGATCATCAAGTTAACTATGATAAGTTTCAATATGAGCTTTGCTAAAACCTTATTTGGGTAAACATGATTTGGTCTAAGGGTAGACCAGATATAATAAAATGTCACTCATAATACATTTCTTAAATGATTCATATATGATCCTTAAGGGATCATATCATACTATTCATCATATCAACCTATGAATACTAAGTTAAGATTACCACTAAAATAATAAAAATGCAATGATTAATGCTGACCTATCTTATTCTTATCTATTCTTACTATGAGTATCATAGTAAAACCTAACCTTAAACTCTTTAATGAGTTGGAGTTGGAAAGAGACTAAATCAAGATCATCCACTATATATCTTTCTTTATATAGCAATATTTATGGAACTTATCTTAATATCTATTGTTCATCAATGTTGGGTAATTCCCCATTGGTTCACAAATTCTTTAACTATCAATTCTTGATCTACTATTTCTTGATCTTATCATAACATCTACTTAAATCTTTTAAAGAGGGAATAGTCCATAAATAACCTTAATCCAATATGAGATACTAACAAGATAATTTAAGACAATTGAAAAGTAGGATTGATAATGCCTAGCTTAGCCAACTAAGAACTTAAGCAATAAATGATTAAAGGATTATAATGGTGATGCTTTATTCACCAATATTGAATGCTTATATTTAGTATAAGTAATACTGGTGGGTAGAACATGATTGGAACCTTAGTAGAGATAAGTTATCCTAGAGTAGTCATTGCAAGCCACATAATATAATTTAGGGTTGGAGTGTGAGTTATTGGAGTAAAGTGAATATGGGATGATATTATTCAATTAAAGCTAGTATAGCATAGAGTTATAGAAGTGGTGTTATTCATCTTAAAGGATAGCCAACTTTAGAGAAAGGTAGTTGGATGCATACAACTATTAGAGATACATTAGTAATGAATGATTAAGGAAGATTATGAGTAGAGTTTGAAGGAACTATATGTTGGATGGAAGGATATCAACAGTAGAGTAGTAGATACAACCAAGCAAGGATATGAGGAAGTTCTGAAATACTTTAGTATCAAACTCATTGGATTCATCCATGAGTTTAGAAGGTTAATCAGTGAATGAGAATATTACTATGAAGTAAAACTCATCATGTTAATCATGATGATAGATAGAAAAAGGTAGTATATCTAGGAAAGGAATTCCTTAATAAGAAGTCTAGAATTATGAATTATGGAAGATAGTAATTCTTGGTAAACAATCAACTCTAAATCTTAAAACCAAGTATAATATCCATTTCATATTCAGAATTCCTCATCTTATATCTATATCAATTGATAGGAATATTTCCGTACAACAAATCACATAAACAAATCTCTCATAATTCCAACCATCATAATTCAATATGCTTAGGAGTATCTTTATTAATTCCTTTCTATAAAACATTCAAGATATAAATTTCAAGTACTAAAGGTGATGTCATCAAATATCCCAAATAGAAAACAATATGCTTAGTTATTGAATCTTTAACCACATCCATAAAGGAGTCTAAGTATATTAAAAAAACCTAAACCCTAGGGTAAATAATCATAATCCAAAATCCTAAACCTCTTTTTTTTCATAATAGAATATATATATTGTCATTTACCAAATTAATGGAAGTAGTAAGAACCATATTAATTTCTTTCATATTTCATGCATCAAATAATGATATAGGATCATTATACATATAAAAATTTATATTCAAACTCTGAGCCAACTAGAGTTAATTCTTATAAACAAATAAGAATACATCATTGAATAAATCCATAACTAAAAGAGGAGAGAAAAATAATAAGAAAAGTTTCTACAAATTATTAAAAGGGGATCATATTGAGTAAATAAAACAAATATAAAAAGATTATATAATAAAAGTTCACAAATGATACTAAATATATTTTAGTATTATTGCAATTATCCAGCAAATAAATCCTTCAAATAAAAGTTCAAAATATAAATCAAATTCAAATCTAAAAAGGAAAACGGAAAATAGAAAAAAGTAAAACAAATAAAAACATTACCTAGCCGTGGCCCAACATCTCTGTACTTATCTGACGCCCATGTGCAGCCCACAAAGGCCCAGTAACCAGCTCAGCTCATTTTATTCTGTGACTGACGAGTGGGGCCAGGAAAGGACTGTGGGTTGAGAGGAAAGAAACTCCAGGGGGTTATCCGCAAAACAGCACATAGTCGTCATCCTCACGCACACAGACAGCTCGCTGGAGGAGCTCGCCGCCGCTCGATGTCGTCATCGTCGTCCTTGCGCCAAGATCAATGCCGCCGTCGCCAGGAGAGGATAAGGAGGCCACCACGACGTCCTTGCTCGTCTTCATCCTTAATTTCCCCCTCTGCAGCTCTCTCTCTCTCAATTTCTTATTCTGACCCGAGAACCCTAGCTCGGAGGTGAGCTGGAGCCGGTGATTCCGTGCTCGCCTCGGCCATGTAAGACCACGGTGGAGACCGTCGTGCTCTTCTCGTCCGTCTGCCCCAACTCGCACTAGCGGAGAAGGCGTGAATCAACCCAATCAAACCCTCGTTCCCGACGCTGTTCGTCGATCTCGCCGGTGTCTCCGGCCGCGCCTCGCCAAACCAAGCACACCATCGCGTTCCTGGTGAGTCATTAAATCTCCTAGTATGCGTAGATCTTTCGTTTGCTTCCTAAATCCACGCCACCATGATCGACCGCAAGCACCGCCGCATGAGCTCGTCGTCGGTTCACCTCCGGAGACCAAAAAAAGGCGGCGCCGCCACCAATAGGTTCGCCTTGATCTCCTCTGTCCAACGAACCTAACCACATCCCCACGCATGCACCAGATCGATCGATTGATCCTCAAACCAGTGAGGATCAACTTGAGTGACGTCATGCTCACCTCAGGTTCGAACCACGTCAGCTAGTTTGGCTAGTCTTTGTCTCGCGTGGCTGATGACATGGCCTTAGGCCCATGTGTCATCGACTGGGAGTAGAGAGAGTCAGTAAGAAAAATACTTTTTTAACCTGAGTGCTGAGGTGGACATAGGCCCACTGGTCAGTGACTCAGGCTAGGTATGTGTGCGGTGTAAAAATTATTTCATGTTTAATAAAGAAATAAAATGTTATAAATTCAATTAATAACATTCCAGAAATCAAATAAATGCTTAAATCTTTTTTAATTAATAACTTTTGATTTATAATTCAGAAAAATGTGTATAATATATGAAAATTTGTAGAAATAAAATCTACAACTTAAAATTATTATAAAAAATTCTTATGATTATTATTTAAACAAATATTATTTAATAAAGGTTTTATAAGTAATAAAACTTTGATAATTCATATTTTAATAATTGTAAATGTTAATAATCTGAATAAAATACCAAAAATCTTAGCACAATAAGAATTACAATTTAAAATTATAATAATGCATTATTATTTCACTCAATTAAATATTTATTATTTATTAAGTAATTATAAAGTAATAAGAATTTTAAAAATCATATCTTATTATTTATAAATCACAAAAAAAATTATATAATATACCAAAATGATCACAAAAATAATACCTACATGATAAAAATAAAATATTCCACTTTTGAGTTAAATAAAAATTCAACTATTTTAATAACTCAAATTTAAACTTATTTACTTAGTTTAAAATTCATATAAGTGTAAATAACACTTATTAATATTTCTAAAATTAGTCAATTAAATTTAATAAATAGTATTAGTCTTGAGTATTAATAATATAAGCTATAATGGTTTAAAACATTACAAGTACCTTAGTATTAAATTATCTTCTACTTTAAGTAAGAATTATATTCTAAAAAGATTTCCACTTATAAAGTTAACCTTAAAGAACAACTTATAAATACACCAAATCCTTTCCATCTATGTTAACTACCAAATTACAAAAACTACCACAACACTATAGAAAGTTCAAAAGTAGTTAAGTGACAATATATATTGGTTTATAAACTATACTCACTCATCTATAAAAGGTAAATGATACTACTCCATTATAGAATCAAGAAACCACTACACCAAGTAAAAGGATAACCAATCTTAAGTAACCTAAAGGAAACATTCCAGATACAGAAGATACAAATGTTATAAGTATTATACTTTCAAAACTATCTATATTTTAAAGTTAACTTTAGTCTCCAAGAATCTAAATATAATACAATAAACATTACTATATGTTTTATAGTTAACTTTGGTCTGAAGTAGTTAAGTTATAAAAACATTTCAAACCCAAACCATTCGAGCAAACATAAATAACAGCTATCTAATTCAACTAACCACAAAGCTTGTTTAGACCTTAGAAGAGAAACCTTTTCTTCGAAGGTTATTATTTTTTCCACTTCAAACAAGAACTCTTATATAAGCAATTTTGACTAGTATATCATAAGTATATATTTTATAGCTACATATGTGTTTCTCACAACCACTCATAAGCTCTAATAGAAGCACAAATGTGAAACTTATCTAAAAGGACCACACATTCCAAAGTAACCATTTCCGAAATCCAAACCCTAGGACATCGTTATCCCCGGGATTTGCGTTTAGAACGTGCATCACATTACTTACGCATAAAAGCATATTGCTTATTTAAACATTAGTCCTCACCGGACCAATGATGCTGATTTCAGATTTTGGATCTTATACTGACTCGAAGACCGTGAGTGCATAATCTTGCAATCACAAAAGAGTTCACACTTGATCATGTCCTTTGTTTATTTTCTGTAAAGTATTTTACAAATCCAGTGTTGTTATCACCTGCATTTGAAAAAGGTCTAAAAACACTATTTTCTATAATAATGTGAACTATTGGTTAATGATGCAGGGTGATCATCTAATCTATTAAATCTGACAGTTGGAATACCACTATTCAGAACTATATCACGTAGGACTTAACAACCAATGTCGCTAGTGATTCTTGCGCCGTATATTACGCGGTGACCAGAGATTTGGAATGCGACGGAGAAGTTAGCTGTATCTTCTTCCTCTCGCATGAAGCCGGATGTGCAGGTCGTGGCTGTTATCCTCGAAGCGTGCAAATTAATTGGTAATTCGTAGAGGATATGCAGCATATGGGTGGGAACCCTCATCGTCCCATGAAAGTTCTGGCATTTAACAGTTTGTACAAACCATTGCCGTAATCCAATATGTGGGCATGGTGCACACCAATGAGGCATGCGAGGTCGCGAAGGGGGAAGTGATTGGCTTGGATCATCTTCTGGGCCCCACATCATGGAATTGTGGACGGGAATAAGCTACCCGGTTGTGCAACAAAGAGTTGACCTCTCATGGGTAAAGTAACGCATCTCTGTAGAGTGTAAGAACTGTAACTTGTTACTCCCTGTTCCGGGAAGGAGCTACGAACGCGGCGGTAAAGGAACTCCATGAAAGTTCTAGTAAACCCGTGAAGGCTGACGGACATAGCTTTTCATAATAAAAGCAACCTTTGAAGAAAATTTTATGAAAACTTGAATTGCCTACGACCTACGGTCTGTGGCTATAGTCACAGTGCATCAAACACTCCTTTTCTAGTGAATTTGCTGAGTACGCTCGTACTCAAAGTATCTTCTTAACCCTTGCTAAATTCTGAAGCCATTAAGACGATGTCTACACCAAGTTATGCTCCAGGAATCATCAAAAGCTAAAGCTCTTCAATGAAGTCAAGGAAGTCAACATATACATCAAATCAAGTGAAGACGAAGTTACTAATTACATAGGAATATAATCTCTAGCCAAAGAACCTAATTCTGTAGTGTATTGCAATAGCAGCAATGCCAATTCCTTAGTTAAAATACTAGTTTTAATAGTATAATAGTATTTGCGTTGTTTATCTTTGATTTTTCTCCGTAAGAAATTCTTTCTCTCTTTAACCTAGAGTGTTCCCTAGATCTTGTGTAAAGAGTGAGTTGTAACCTTTAGCCATGTATTGTACCCGCTGTGTTTCTGGTGTGCCATTCTGAGGGATGTAATACTAGTGAACGGTGTTTCATTGGTATTATGTCAACGAATATAGTATACTACATCATGCAGCGGTATGCTGGGTCACCGCAATTGGTATCAGATCCTATTCTTTGACCTTAGGTTGGAAACCTAGTAAATGGGTAGAACCTGTAGGACACATCCTAGTGATAATAAAGAGTTCTCTAGTGATACTCTTTTATATGATTGTAGTTCCGATCGTAACCCAAGAGTTTTAACTCTATGTGACTGATGTTAATTTCTTAACTACAGTTCCACATGGAACCTCGATATCCACCCCGGAATGTTCAAGTGATGAACAGGACGTTGGATGACTACAGAGGGGATTGGACAGACAATCTCCGACAACTTCTATGGTGTTTGGAATGTGAATCGAGACTTTTGGTCAAGATTTACAGTTACTATGATGGGCAGGTATTAGCTAAATACTGTGTCATGATCATGTTTCCAAGAAGTTAGGACTTAAGGGAGAAATGACATCAGGAGAGGCAAGGTGCATGGCATCTGCATATCACATTGTCGTAGCAGTAGCCATTACCATGATCCGAGAACAAAAATCTAAAGCTCTAGAAGGTAGTACTCACGCCATTATACCACATGAAACCTCAAACTCAGAGCATGAGTTAGATCACTCTACCTTAGTCCAAGCTGAACCTACTCTAGCTGTAGAGTATATGGATCGTCATCGATCTTTGCTAAAAAACTTATCATAACACTCACCAAGTATTAGTTCAGGAGCTGGATAAGGTCATTGAGGATTTTACTGATCTTGATAAAGCAATGGATCGTAAGAAGAAGCTAGATAAAGAAGCTAGGCATCCTAAATACATACCTTTTGGAGAAGTGTATGAGGAAACTGAGTTTGATGACCCAAACTCGGAAAATTATGCCTATTACCAAAATGACTTCAAGCCACTAGAAGACCTATGGACCAAGTACAACTCCGAACAATAGGAATGGAATAGCGTTATTCCAAATAACCCTGAGCCCAACAAGTATGGATGGGAAATAGAAATCTCAAGGTAGAACCATAGGAAATCCTATACCTTGTGATACAGGTATTGAAGAAGAGATCAACTATAACCATAGAGAGCCTTATGGACCATATGGGGGTAATACTAATCCAATCAACTTAGAAGAGTATTCCGATAGCTACTACACCAATATATATGACTGGATCCAAGAAAAATCTAAGGAACCAACTTACTATGAGGAAGCATTGCCGGAAAACCCGAAATATTCTATAGAAGATTATGCCAACTCTAGTCATTTTTCAATGACTAATCTCAGTCTCGGTTCTTCTAACCTAGAATACGCACCTCCTGGATGCTCTTATGCTCCAGAAAGGCAGTCGTAGGACTTCACGTCATCATGGACAGAATTCCAGGAAGCACTAGAGGAAGATGAAAGTAAGAAAGGAACGACATCCCAAGGGATGAGGGCTTGAATAATGTATATAGAGGGTAATGTGTATTGTAGTTTGAAGGGTTTGCCGAAATAAGTGAGGATATATCCACAAGAATAAGAGGTTCTTGTAAGATAGTTGTGTAAGTAGGTATGGAGCAAACCGTTGGAACATATAGTACATTTGTAAATTATTTAAAACCTATGTGTAATACATGGTATATGTTTTGTTGTTTATCGACTTTTGGATCTTATTGGATCTTCTTGATTGACTAGATCTGTACATGAAGATTAATTAGGTGTGCAAATGCATGATGTAACACCCAGTTATTACTTGATGTTATAGACCTAGATAGAAACGGGAATTCGTGTAAGGGAGTGATGAGTTTTGAAGATCATAAGGAAGACTGACTTGAAGGATGAAGCATGATATAAGGGGTATTAACACCATTTGGAGGATAGATAGAGCATAGGTCATTTTTGGCTAGCTTAGGAAGAAAGTCTGGTGTAGAAGATGTAGGGAGCAACAAGATATAATAAACTGAAAGCTCATTCAAAGTAGGTAAGATGCTAAGAAGTTAATGAAAGAGTTGTACCAAGTTCATGGAAGTATCATGAAAAAGTACCAAGAAGATGCCTTGGAACCAAAAGGGTATTCAAGCTCTGACAATTCAGAGAGAATGGCAGTTGTAGGTCGGAAACTGTAAGGTAATACCTACCACCCAGAATGATATGTCGTTGGTATTTAATTCCTAGTCGGTATTCTGATCCATGGTTGGTATTTTGACCGCAGCTGGTATTTGGTTAACATAGTTACCCAGATCTTCTTAAAATTTGCATAAAGAGCATAAAATTTGGCCTAAGTTAAGTAAGACCTAAGTAAGTATAAAAATTTAAAGGCGATCGTCTTTCGAGAGGCTTCGCAAAGTTAGACTTAACCCAGCGAAAATGTCCAATAGTAAGTACGACATATAGTGCTGAAAGATTTGCTTCGGAGATCCACAACTATGTGGATACGCCGTATAATCTTTCATCGAACCCTAAACCAGTAAAATATAAGCTAAACAGAGACCAACATTCTAGTTTAAGAACCAATGGTCTCTATGTATGTAGTTTAAATACTATTAGTAAAACCTAAGGGGGAGAGTGGACATTATGAATGAAAGTTGAAAAGGTAGGTATAAGCTTGAAGGTGATAAAAGGATAATCCTAACCGACCAATTCTAGAAGAAACAACTCTTAAGTGGTCCTTAAGAAGTAATAGAGAACATCCAATTGGACATAGGTAGAGAATAAGAAATTCCAATGGGTATGGACTAAATAAGTTCAAATCCAATCTTGGAAGGAGTACCAGTATCAACTATACTATGACAGGAATAGAAAGATAGTCTTTTGACTACTAACACGGGTATATAGAAACTTAAAACTTGTTTTTAAGGAGACCCTCTAAACTGTACTTAAAATAGTAATAAAGTTTGATGATTAAATAAAAAGAATTGGATTAGGATATCTAACCAGGTTATGGAATACTACAATTAATTCCATTTAAGGTCATCATGGAGTGGAGAATGTAGCAACCACTACAAGTCAATTCCTTACTCCGAAATGTGAGAGTTTGTGAACTTCGAGGACGAAGATTATTTTAAGGAGGAGAGTCTGTAACACCCCAGCATTAGAGCTTAGAAATAAACTGAACCCAGATCTGTGCATTGCATTCATGCATAGAAAATCCAAATATTTTTTGTGCTTTTAAAGCAGAAATTGTCAAATTGATTGAAGATTCTCTTAACTTGATGGAATTGAAGTAGATCATCAAGTTAACTGTGATAAGTTTCAATATGACCTTTGCTAAAACCTTATTTGGGTAAACATGATTTGGTCTAAGGGTAGACCAGATATAATAAAATTTCACTCATAATACATTGCTTAAATTATTCATATATGATCCTTAAGGGATCATATCATATTATTCATCATATCAACCTATGAATACTAAGTTAAGATTACCAATATAATAATAAAAATGCAATGATTAATGCTTATTCTTATGTATTCTTACTATGAGTATCATAGTAATACCTAACCTTAAAATCTTTAATGAGTTGGAGTTGGAAAGAGACTAAGTCAAGATCATCCACTATATATCTTTCTTTCTATAGCAATCTTTATGGAACTTATCTTAATATCTGTTGTTCATCAATGTTGGGTAATTCCCCATTGATTCACAAATTCTTTAACTATCAATCCTTGATCTACTATTTCTTGATCTTATCATAACATCTACTTAAATTTTTTAAAGAGGGCATAGTCCATAAATAACCTTAATCCAATATGAGATACTAAGAAAATAATTTCAAGACAATTGAAAAGTAGGATTGATAAAGCCTTGCTAAGACAACTAAGAACTTAAGAAATAAATGATTAAAGGATTATAATGGTGATGCTTTAGTCACCAATATTGAATGCTTATATTTAGTATAAGTAATACTAGTGGGTAGAACATGATTGGAACCTTAGTAGAGATAAGTTATCCTAGAGTAGTCATTTCAAGCCACATAAATATAATTTAGGGTTGGAGTGTGGGTTATTGGAGTAAAGTGAATATAGGATGATATTATTCAATTAAAGCTAGTATAGCATAGAGTTATAGAAGTGGTGTTATTCATCTTAAAGGATAGTCAACTTTAGAGAAAGGTAGTTGGATGCATACAACTATTAGAGATACATTAGTAATGAATGATTAAGGAGGATTATGAGTAGAGTTTGAAGGAACTATATGTTGGATGGAAGGCTATCAACAGTAGAGTAGTAGATACAACCAAGCAAGGATATGAGGAAGTTATGAAATACTTTAGTATCAAACTCATTGGATTCATCCATGAGTTTAGAAGGTTAATCGGTGAATGAGAATATTACTATGAAGTAAAACTCATCATGTTAATCATGATGATAGATAGAAAAAGGTAGTATATCTAGGAAAGGAATTCCTTAATAAGAAGTCTAGAATTATGAATTATGGAAGATAGTAATTCTTGGTAAACAATCAACTCTAAATCTTAAAACCAAGTATAATATCCATTTCATATTCAGAATTCCTCATCTTATATCTATATCAATTGATAGGAACATTTCCCTACAAAAAATCACATAAACACATCTCTGACAATTCCAATCATCATAATTCAATGTGCTTAGGAGTATATTTATCAATTCCTTTCTATAAAACATTCAAGATATAACTTTCAAGTACTAAAGGTGATGCCATCAAATATCCCAAACAGAAAACAATATGCTTAGTTATTGAATCTTTAACCACATCCATAAAGGAGTCTAAGTATATGAATAAAAAACCTAAACCCTAGGGTAAATAATCATAATCCAAAATCCTAAACCTCTTTGTTTATCATAATAGAATATATACATTATCATTTTCCAAATTAATGGAAGTAGTAAGAACCATATTAATTTCTTTCATATTTCATGCATCAAATAATGATATAGGATCATTATACATATAAAAAATTATATTCAAACTCTGAGCCAACTAGAGTTAAGTCTTATAAACAAACTAGTTGGTACCCCGCGCGTTGCTGCGGACATTAGAGGTGATTTGCATGCATCCAAAACATAGCACAAACAATCTATGAAAATAATGATCATTTGCACTCTGGCTGCTGCGCTAAAGAGAAAACAATGGGAAGCATGTGGTGTGATGAAACTAAGGGGAGGTATAAGAACCATAAGGAAAGACACTGCATCTTTTTTCTTTTTGAGTGATTTACCTAGGACAGACTATATGATGCAAAATAAAATTTCTGAGCATGGACCAAAATAGCGCAAGTAGAAAACAAAATCTTGTGTGACAAATTGCAAAGCATGTCCCGAAATGACACCCAAGGATCACATACATAGGAAAATACACTACCACGTAATACACATGAAAGGATAGCATAATTGGATACACTTTAAATCATCCCGGCAAAAAAGAAATACTCTTTAAACCAAATAGCATATGAAAATAGGGTTTCAACAAAAATATATATTATAGATACATAGGAAATTAAACATCAGTCTGCGGTTTGAGAATAACAAAAGATTTGATTAATATTCTGTATCTTCAAAGTGAACGGAAAGTCTTCATATTTTATATAGCAAAAGTAACTGAAGGATGGAACTGAAGGATGGAAATTGATGTCCTGGAGAATAGCCTATGTTTTAACATCTATAAAATTGAGTATGAAAAAGGATAAGAAACTGCAATCTGGAGGTATTTTATTTTGCTTCCGTTAGTCATCTTCAGAACTTTTGAAACATAATAGTTTTGTTAGTTTGGTCCTGTCCCCTCTAATCTGCCAATGAAAAAGAAAGGTTTGAAGCTTGTAAGTATATAAATGTGCACAGTCTGTTTGGATGAAGAAGCCGCTAGTAAACATTGGAAATACGTGCATATATTAGGAATTTAGGATGGTATCATTTTAACTATTCATTCCTCTTTCTCTGTATAATCAGATAAAAACAGAGCATTTTAACTATTGATTCCGGTTTCCCTGTACAATCAGATAAAAAGAGAAGAACAATCATGTGTCGGAATAAGAATATTTACCAAGATCCAAAAATATAAACACATTTCACTAGCCTGGAAACATGAACATACCAAATGATGAGCAGTACAATTCTTGTTCCTTTATATAAGGTTCATTCTTTCTCTCCACCTGAACCAAACAAAAGTGATAATTAATTTAGTGAAGTTCGAATGTCGTAAAACAAATCAAAATCTTGTACGTGCTGAAATTGAAGGGCGAGAAACAAAATAAGCACGATGTACTTCCGGTGTTCACTTGATCCTTTGCTAGATGCTTGTAGAATTCTTTGAGGGAGGGAATGGTAAATGACCGTTAGCTGCTGCTTGTCCAAGATAGAGTTAATCGGTTGATGTACAAAGTCACCGTCGGCATATGGCTGCCAGAAACTTGGACAGATTGATGGACAAAAGTTTTCCTTGAAGACGCAATAGCGAACTCGAGCTAGCCCACATCAGGCACAATTCAATTGCGCGGCAGCTGTTGCTCTTGAATCGCTGAGACAAACTGGTTTCAATTTCATCGGCGGCCTGCTCTAGATAGGCAGGCGCTGGCTGGTGCTTCTGGAGAGGACACGATGAGGCCCGCCATCGCGACGTGGTGGAGGACTTGAGGGCATGGTAAATCGCCTGCAAGGCCGAGACAGCAGGAACCTGTGTCAGAATGCACGGCTGAATTAGAGAACTCTCACCAGAACTCGGCCATGACACTGGCCCTGCTTGGGCTCTTGGGAAGAGCGAGATGAGTTTTGGTGATGTTGCTGGGCAGGAAATCTCAGGCGGGCAACCCATGGCGTGTCCCTACTCCCTACATGAACTCGAGCATGGTTGATTTGTAGGAAGAGTTGGAAGGGGAGGGGAGAAAACCGCAAGGAGAGCAAAAGGCGACTGTTGGACTAAAAAAAAATTAATTGTCTATCAATAATGTGGAGATAGTGGGAGCAGAAGAGTAGTACAAACCGTGACGACGTGGCTTGTCTGGTAGGATGGAAAATTAAATAGTGATCCAACTATTTAGTATAGAAGGTGACCATAGATTTATAATCGGACGGATACATATAATTAAGGTGATGTGGCTTCATCAGATTTCAGCTTGCAAACATTAAATGTATTTTAGTGGGGATGAACTTTATAGATATTATAGATAAGAATACATCATTCAAGAAATCCATAACTAAAAGAGGAGAGAAAAATAATAAGATGAGTTTCTACAAATTATTAAAAGGGGTTCATATTGAGTAAATAAAAGAAATATAAAATGATTATATAATAAAAGTTCACAAATGATACTAAATATATTTTAGTATTATTGCAATTATCCAGCAAATAAATCCTACAAAGAAAAGTTCAAAATATAAATCAAATTCAAATCTGAAAAGGAAAACATAAAATACAGAAGAGTAAAACAAATAAAAACATTACATGGCCGTGGCCCAATATCTTTGTAATTATCTGACGCCCATGTGAAACCCACAAAGGCCGAGTAACCAGCTCAGCTCACTTTATTCTGTGACTGACGAGTGGGGCCGGGAAAGGACTGCGGGTTGAGAGGAAGAAATGCCAGGGGGTTATTCGCAAAACAGCACGTCATCGTCATCCTCATGCACAGAGACAGCTCGCTGGAGGATCTCGCCGCCGCTCGATGCCGTCATCATCGTCCTTGCGCCAAGATCCACGCCGGCGTCACCAGGAGAAGATAAGGAGGCCACCGCGACGTCCTTGCTCGTCCTCATCCTAAATTTCCCCCTCTGCAGCTCTCTCTCTCTCTCAATTTCTTCTTTTGACCCGAGAACCCTAGCTCGGAGGTGAGCTGGAGACGGCGATTCCATGCTCGCCTCGGCCATGTAAGACCATGGTGGAGACCGTCGTGCTCTTCTCGTCCATTTGCCCCAACTCGCACCAGCGAAGAAAGCGTGAATCAACCCAATCAAACCCTCCTTCCCGACTCTTTTCGTCGACCTCGCCAGCGTCTCCGACCACGCCTCGCCAAACCAAGCACACCATCGCGTTCCTGGTGAGTCACTGAATCTCCTAGTATGTGTAGATCTTTCGATTGCTTCCTAAATCCACGCCATCGTGATTGACCGCAAGCACCGCCGCATGAGCTCGTAGCCGGTTGACCTCCGGAGACCAAAAAAAGGCGGCACCACTACCAATAGCTTCGCCTCGATCTCCTCTGTCCAACGAACCTAGCCATAGCCCCGCGCATGCAGTAGATAGATCGATTGATCCTCAAACCAGTGAGGATCAACTCGAGTGATGTCATGCTCACCTCAGGTTCGAACCACGTCAGCTAGTTTGACTAGTCTTTGTCTCGCATGGCTGATGACATGGCCTTGGGCCCATGTGTCATCGACTGGGAGTAGAGAGAGAGTCAGTAACAAAATACATTTTTTTAACCTGGGTGCTGAGGTGGACATAGGACCACTGGTCAGTGACTCAGGCTAGGTATGGGTGCGGTGTAAAAAGTATTTCCTGTTTAAGAAAGAAATAAAATGTTATAAATTCAATTAATAATATTCCAGAAATCAAATAAATGCTTAAATCTTGTTTAATTGATAACTTTTGATTTATAATTCAGAAAAATGTGTATAATATATGAAAATTTGTAGAAAAATAAAATCTACAACTTAAAATTATTATCAAAAATTATTATGATTATTATTTAAATAAATATTATTTAATAAAGGTTTTATAAGTAATAAAACTTTGATAATTCATATTTTAATAATTGTAAATGTTAATAATCTGAATAAAATACCAAAAATCTTAGCACAATAAGAATTATAATTTAAAATTATAATCATGCATTATTATTTCACTCAATTAAATATTTATTATTTATTAAGTAATTATAAAGTAATAAGAATTTTAAAAATCATATCTTATTATTTATAAATCACAAAAAAATAAATATAATATACCAAAATGATCAAAAAAATAATACCTACATGATAAAAATAAAATATTGCACTTTTGAGTTAAATAAAAATTCAACTATTTTAATAACTCAAATTTAAACTTATTTACTTAGTTTAAAATTCATATAAGTGTACATAACACTTATTAATATTTCTAAAATTAGTCAATTAAATTTATTAAATAGTATTAGTCTTGAGTATTAATAATATAAGCCATAATGGTTTAAACATTACAAGTACCTTAGTATGAAATTATCTTCTACTTTAAGTAAGAATTATATTCTAAAAAAATCCACATATAAAATTAACCTTAAGGAACAACTTATAAGTAAACCAAATCCTTTCCATCTATGTTAACTACCAAATTACAAAAACTACCACAACACTATAGAAAGTTCAAAAGTAGTTAAGTGACAATACATATTGGTTTATAAACTATACTCACTCATCTATAAAAGGTAAATGATACTACTCCATTATAGAATCAAGAAACCCCTACACCAAGTAAAAGGATAACCAATCTTAAGTAACCTAAAGGAAACATTCCAGATACACAAGATACAAATGTTATAAGTATTATACTTTCAAAACTATCTATATTTTAAAGTTAACTTTAGTCTCCAAGAATCTAAATATAATACAATAAACATTACTATATGTTTTATAGCAAACAAAAATAACAGCTGCCCAATTCAACGAACCACAAAGCTTGTTTAGACCATAGAAGAGAAACCTTTTCTTCGAAGGTTATTCTTTTTGCCACTTCAAACAAGAACTCTTATATAAGCAATTTTGACTAGTATATCATAAGTATATATTTTATTGCTACATATGTGTTACTCACAATCACTCATAAGCTCTAATAGAAGCACAAATGTGAAACTTATCAAAAAGGACCTCACATTCCAAAGTAACCATTTTCGGAATCCAAACCCTAGGACAAAGTTATCCCCGGGATTTGCGTTTAGAACGTGCATCACATTACTTATGCATAAAAGCATATTGCTTCTTTAAACATTAGTCCTTACCAGACCAATGATGCTGATTTCAGATTTTGGATCTTATACTGACTCGAAGACCGTGAGTGCATAATCTTGCAATCACGAAAGAGTTCACACTTGCTCATGTCCTTTGTTTATTTTCCGTAAAGTATTTTACAAATCCAGTGTTGTTATCACCTGCATTTGAAAAAGGTCTAAAAGCACTATTTTCGATAATAATGTGAACTATTGGTTATTGATCCAAGGTGATCAGCTAATCTATTAAATCTGACAGTTGGAATACCACTGTTCAGAACTATATCACCTAGGACTTAATAACCAATGTTGCAAGTGATTCTTGTGCCGTATATTACGCGTTGACCATGAGATTTGGAATGGGACGGAGAAGTCAGCTGTATCTTCTTCCTCTCGCATGAAGCCGGATGTGGAGGTCGTGGCTGTTATCCTCGAAGCGTGCATATTAATTGGTAATTCGTAGAGGATATGCAGCATATGGGTGGGAACCCTCATCGTCCCACGATAGTTCTGGCATCTAACGGTTTGTACAAACTATTGCCATAATCCAATATGTGGGCATGGTGTACACCAAGGAGGCATGCGAGGTCATGAAGGGGGCAGTGATTGGCTTGGATCATCTTCTAGGCCCCACATGATGGAAATGTGGACGGGAATAAGCTACCCGGTTGTGCAACAAAGAGTTGATCTCTCATGGGTAAAGTAACGCACCTCTGCAGAGTGTAAGAACTGTAACTTGTTACTCCCTGTCCCGGGAAGGAGCTGCGAACGCGGCGGGAAAGGAACTCCATGAAAGTTCTGGTAAACCCGTGAAGGCTGACGGACATAGCTTTTCAGAATAAAAGCAACCTTTGAATAAATGTTTATGAAAACTTGCATTGCCTATGACCTACAGTCTATGCTAGATTGTGAAGCCATTAAGACGATGTCTACACCAAGTTATTCTCTAGGAATCATCAAAAGCTAAAGCTCTTCAATGAAGTCAAGGAAGTCAACATATACATCAACTCAAGTGAAGACGAAGTTACTAATTACTTAGAAATATAATCTCTAGCCAAAGAACCTAATTCTATAGTGTATTACAATAGCAGAAATGCCAATTCCTTAGTTAAAATACTAGTTTTAATAGTATAATAGTTTTTTCATTGTTTATCTTTGATTTTTCTCCGTAAGAAGTTCTTTCTCTCTCTTTAACCTAGAGTGTTCTATGGATCTTGTGTAAAGAATGAGTTGTAACCTTTAGCCATGTATTGGACCCGTTGTGTATCTGTTGTGCCATTCTGAGGGATGTAACACTAGTGAACGGTGTTTCATTGGTATTATGTCAACGACTATAGTATACTACATCATGCAGTGGTATGCTGGGTCACCGCAATAACCTACAAAGACATGCTCATCCGATTTTGGTTGTAAACATAGCATACCAAAGTTTAAGAAAGGACAACTTGGGTTTTACCCCAAACCATAATTCATATGGTGTCATTTCAACGGATCTGGAGCTCTTTTTAGTGTATAAGCGGTAGTCCCTAAAGCTTTAATCTTTAAAATAAAATGGCAGTTTTATAACTCACACACCTTTGATAGTACCATTACAAACAAGGTTTTATTACATAATGTGAACACTCCATACTCATATGGTGTTTCGGGAAACGCAAATCCATCGAACGATTCCTCAAATCTTAGGTGTTTTGCTAAACTTTTTAACTCAAATATCTTCCTTTATGATCCTATCATAAACTCTTTATTTTCTTGTTACAATGATTTTTCACTTCATCTTGAAAGTCTTTTAACTTTTTCAAATGTTTCATACTTACTCCTTATAAAGCAAATATTCATATATTCACTCACATTTTCGGAGGAAGCACATGAAGTTGAAATCCATCGCTCTCGACTACACATAATGGGCTTCACACAATAATATGTACAAGTTCCAATAAGATAGTCATTCGTTCACTTTTGGCCTATGAACGGAGTTTTAATTATCTCTAGGAAAGTTCCACATGCGTCATTTGATCAAAAATCAAAAGACTCCAAAATTCCATCCACATGGAGTTTTTTCATGTTTTCTTTCCAATACAATTTAAACGGCGATGTCACTTCCTAAGTGATCTTTTCTATCAATTGTCTTTCGACATTTTAGCACTAGTTTTATGGATGTGATTTATCCAACGATATTTGTAAATCATCCATCTTTTATGGATTACGACAATTATTTGAACAACCCTTTTGTTCTTATAATACCTGATAAAACAAATCTTAAAGGCAAGCTTTGGTGTCAACGAGAAACACATCAACACTTTATTTGTTCCCGATGAACATCATCACATATTCTATTGCTAGTTACTTAGGCCATTGCAGTTCATGAATTGTGTTGTTTCGTATGACTATTCAAGCCAACCTTTTGCAAATTCTCATCAAATATGAGAACATAAAATTTTCCATATTATACTCTATCATGTTGCAACCAAAACATCATTTCAGATATCACAATATCTTCCACACATGATGGTTTCTAAAACAACTCTTTTATCTCTTAGATAACCTTGATATTAAAACAATCTTTTGAATATCAAGAATCATGGAGACAACATGATACTTATATACTAACACTGGAATTATTACTCTTGATTTAATACCAATTATTAAACTTCACGGAGTAACCAGAACTTACTAAAAGTTTGCAATAGGACTTCAAAAATTTAGATTAACACTTCAAAACAATACGATACCAGTTTGTAATTAACTAACCAGAATTCTATAGTTCTATTATCTCAATTATAACTAAGAGTAAGGTGGTGAACGGGTGACAATGACTACAACAACTATGCAAATTCACTTTGATTTAATTTATGATAAATAGTGTTCAACTTTTAATCATATTTCTGTTGAACTCCCACGTAAAACAATATCTCCCACATTGTTTTAGTGATCACATGAACCAAATCCACTACACCAAGTCTAATCATCACGTGAGATGATGTAGTTTCTGCGGTGACCCAGCATACCACTTCATGATGTAGTACACTATAGTCGTTGACATATCACTAATGAAACACCATTCACTAGTATTACATCCCTCAGAGTGGTACAATAGAAACACAACAGGTCCAATACATGGCTAAAGGTTACAACTCACTCTATACACAAGATCTAGAGAATACTCTTGGTTTAAAGAGAGAGAAAGAACTTCTTACAAAGAATAATCAAAAACAAATAATGCGCCAACTAATATACTTTTAAGACTAGTATTTCAACTAAGGGGTTGGCGTTGCTGCTATTGCAACGCACTACAGAAATAGGTTCTTTAGATAGAGAGTATATTCCTATTTTAATCAGAAACTTCATCTTCACTTGAGTTGAGGTACATGTTGACTTCCTTGTCTTCGTGGAAGAGCTTTAGCTCTGGATGATGATTCCTGGAGCATAACTTGATGTAGATATTGTTTGTATTCGCTTCAGAATCTAGCAAGGGTTAAGAAGATACTTTGAGTACGAGCGTACTCAACAAGTTCACTAGAAAAGGAGTGTTTGATGCACTATAACTACAGCCACAGACCGTAGGTCGTAGGCAATGCAAGTTTTCGTAAACGTTTCTTCAAAGGTTGCTTTTATTCTGAAAAGCTATGCCCGTCAGCCTTCACGGGTTTACCAGAACTTTCATGGAGTTCATTTCCCGTCGCGTTCGCCTCTCCTTCATTGTGATGCCCGGAATAGTACCATTTACATGGACTATATCCCTAAACACCATTCATGGATAATCTAGACACCAAAAGTGTGGGAAGGAATCACAACGTCACGTTAAGGTCGTCTTACCTCCATATGAGAGGAAAAGGATACAACTGAATTCTCTATCCCATTCCAAATCGCATGGTTAATGCGTAATATACGGCGCTAGAATCACTGGCGACATTGGTTGTTAAGCCCTAGATAATATGTTCCTTTACCACCAGAACTTTCATAGTAGGTTATTACCTCATGGTAAATAACCTATAATCATATTATTATGAAAATAGTGTTTTCTTACCTTTTTCAAATGCAGGTGATGACAACACTGGGTTTGTAAAATACTTTACAGAAAATAACCAAAGGACATGAGCAAGTGTGAACTTGCCTTTTGTGATTGCAAATTTATGCACTCACGGTCTTCAAGTCAGTATAAGATCCAAAATCTGAAATCGGCATCATTGGTCCGGTAAGGACTAATGCTTAAAGAAGCAATATGCTCTTATGCATAAGTAATGTGATGCACTTTACAAACGCGAATCCCAGAAATAACGTTGTTCTAGGGTTTGGATACCGGAAATGGTTATTTTAGAATGTGTTGTCCTTTTTAGATAATTTTATACTTGTGCTTCTTATTAAGGCTTGTGAATGTTTGTGAAACAACATGTAATTCCAATACTATAAAACAATGAGGCATACATAAATGTGGAATGTTACTCAAGATTGCTTATATAAGAGTTGTTGTTTAAAGTGGCAAAAAGAATAACATTTGAAGAAAAGATTTCTTTTATAAGGTTTAAACAATCTTTATTGTAAATAGGATGTGTTCAATATATTTTGGTGTGCGATTGATTAGTTTGGACTTGAGATGCCCTATGTCTTAATTGGAATAGACCAAAGTTAACTATAAAAACATATGTAGTTTATTAGACATAATGTTTGTAAGCTTTGAGACTAAAGTTAACTTTAAAAAAACATAGATGATTTGGAAGTGTAGTGCTTATGATATTTGTACCTTGTATACCTGGTAATGTTTCCTTAAGATTACTTAACAATGGTTTTGTTTTTACTTGGTGTAGTTGTTTCTTGATTTTATAATGGAATAGTATCATTTACCTTTTTATAGATGAGTGGTTGTAGTTTATAAACAAAGGAATAATATTATTTGACTACTAACAGACTCAGTATAGTGTTTTGGTATGTTTATAACTTGTGGTTGAAACATTGGTAATAGATTTTATCAAGTCAAAATAATAATCTTGAGAATTTAATATTTGATAACTCCATTTGAATAATGATATACACTTAATGTTGAATGATAAATCAAATAGAATTGTATTTAAAATGTGTTGAACCATTTTCACTTAATATTATCAATATTTAAGACTAATACTATTTTTTAGAATCAATTGGCTAATTTTTGAAATATTAACAAAAATTTATTTACCCTTATATGAATTAACAATTCAGGAAACAAGTTTAAATTTAAATTACTAGAGTATTAAGTTTTTTTTTACTTTAAAAGTGGAATATTATATTTTTAACAAGTAGACATTATTTTTGATCATTTTGATATATTACTTTTATTTTTGTGATAATAAGATATGATGTTTATAATATTTATTATTTTATTAATACTTAATAAATAATAAATACTTATTTAAGTGAACTAATAATTCATGATTATAGTTTTAAAGTATTTTTTCTTTCTCTAAGATTTTTGGTATTTTATTTATATTTTTAACATTTATCATTATTAGAATATGAATTATCAAAGTTTTATTACTTTTAATAATCTTTATTGAATAATAATTATTTAAATTGTTAACATAATAATGTTTGATGATAGTTTTAAGTTATAGATTTTATTTTTCTACAAATTTTCAGATATTATACATATTTTTCTGAATTATAAAACAAAAGTTATTAATTAAACAAGATTTAATCATTTGTTTCATTTCTGGAATATTGATATTTGAGTTTATAACATTTTATTTATTTCTTAAACAGAAAATAACTTTTTGTACCGAGGCTAACTCTACCCAAAGTCACTGACTAGTGGGCCAGTGGCCACATCAGCTCTCAAGTTAATAAATGCATTTGTTACCGGCCTGATTGCTACTCCCAGACAATGACATATGGGCCCTAGGCCATGTCACTTGCCACGCGAGACAAAGACCAGGTCAAATAGGCTGGTTAGGCAGAGGGTGAAGTTGGCATGACGCCGCTATGGCGTCAGCACAACCACCGCCGTCAGTGGGTGGTTGCCGACGACGATCCACGACGCCCCAACAAACGATACTAACCTAGTTCGAATAAGCGCAACGCGCTGAACCCTAGAGTGGCGGCGCCGCCTGGAAATGGTCATCGGAGCCTCGGCTCCGACGGTGGCCGACGGTGGCATAAGGTGTGACGGTGTTTTACAACGAGAGGAGGCGATTTAGGGATTCTGGAAGGTTCAGGAACTCGCCCTGATTGCAGTGGTGGTGTCGACGAGGACTGGTGTGGTCGGAGACGAGCTCTTCGACGAGGATTCCGACAAACTGCCGCAAAGAGGAACAGCAAAATTCGTCCAATATAGTGCTCCCTTTGATGCAAGATTTCACCCAGAGGATCTACGGAGCACGGGGCTTCTCCATGGCTACTTGGAAGAGAGTGGGGAGGTGCGGCTCGACGGCAAGGCGAGCTCCAGTGAGCTAGGGTTTTGGCCCCATTCGAAACAGAGAGGATAAGGAGGGAATGTGGATAGGGATTGAGGCAGGGCGTCACGGTGGTCTTCTTATCCCCTTCTGAGACGACGACGAGTATCTCAACGCCTGGCTGACGACGACGACATCGGGCGGCGGCGGACTCCTCTAGCGAGCTACCTGTGTGCGTGAGAATGACGACGACGTCACTTTTGCGGAAAACCCCCTGGCGAATCTTTCAACTCAACCCGCAGTCCTCTATCTGGTCCCACTCGTCAGTCACTGTGTGGATGAGCTGGACTCGCTGTTGGGCCGAAGAGGACTGCACGTGAGTGGTAGATAGTGGAGAGAAGAAATGGGCCACGGGCCAGAAACTGTTTCCTCTATTTTTTCTTCCTATTTGTTTTCCATTTTATGTTTTCTTTTTAGATTAATATTTTAACATTTGTTGAACTTTTCTGACAAAGTTTATTTGCTGAATATTTGCAGCAACAATTTATATTGATTGAGATTTATTTTGTAAATCTTAGTGATAAATATTTTATATTTGTTTATTTTCTTTATATGAGTCCCTTTTAATATTTTGTAGAAGTCTTTATTACAAATTTTCTTTCTATACTAAACCATGGCTTTATTATATGATATTTCCTTATTTGTTTATAAAACTTAATTTTAGTTAGCTCATAGTTTGAATGGAAATTTTTATATAATGATCCTATACCACTATTTGATGCATGATATTCAAAGGAAATTAATATGATTAATATAAATCCTATTAATTTAGAAATTGACAATGTATATATTCTATTATGATAAACATAGAAGTTAGGGTTTGAATTGTAAGTGCTTACCCTAGAGTTTAGGATTCTTAATTTACTTATATTCCCTTGTTGCCGTGAGTAAAGATTTAATAGCTAAGCATATTGTCTTCTGTTTGTGATATTTAATGATATCACCTTTTAAAATAGAAAGTTACATCTAAAATGTTTTATGGAAAAGAATTGATGAAAATATCTCCTAAACACATATGGTTAGGACAATTCGAAATGATAAAGATGTGCTTAGGTGATTTGCTATGGGAAAATGTTCCTGTAAAGTGGTATGAAGATAAGATGATGGATCAATAACTTGAAGTGGATATGATGTTTGGTTTGAGATTTATATTTGGGTGTTTACCAAGAATTCCTATCTTCCATAATTCACAATCTTAGATTTCTAATTAAGGAATTCCTTTCCTAGATATACTATATTTTTCCTATCCATCATCATGGTTATCATGATGAGCTTTACTTCACAGGAATATGCTTATCCACCTTTTATTCTTCTAAACTCATTGATGAATCCAATGAGTTTGATACTAGATCATTTCATGATCTTCACCTATCCAGACTTGGTTATATCAACTACTCTTTCGATGATAACCTTCAATCCAACAAGTAGCTATTTCTAACTCCATTCCTATTCTTCCATAATCATCCACCACTAAGATTACTTCAATATATGTATACATCAAACTACCATTCTTTAAAGCTTATTATCCTTTAAGAGGAATAGAACTACTTCCATAACTCCAGGCTATACTAGCTTTAATTTAATCTGGCTATCTTACATTTATTTTACTCTAATAACTCATACTCCAACCTCACATTATATTAATGTGACTTGCAATGACTACTCTAGTATAACTTATCTGTACTAGGGTTTCAATCATTTTCTTCCCACCAATATCACTTATACTTGATATAAGTATTCAATCTTGGTGAGCAGGGCATGATCATTATAATCCGTTAATCATTTATAGCTTAGATTTCCAATTGGCTAATCAAGGCTTTATCAATCCAACCTTACAATTGTATTGAAATTATCTTCTTAATACCTTTAATTGGATTAAGGCTATTATTCATGGACTATGCCCAATTGATCCAATAGATTATTACTGGTAACTATCTTCGGGATTCATCCTTGTAATCTCTACCTCAGATACTCTTCTATCATTTCAGGAGTGAGTTTAACTCCATCAATTATCACATTGATTTTATTCTTCTTCAATCACTCCCATCCTATAGATGATATATAAAATGAGCATTACTATTTACCTCTTCTTGGTTGTTTCTTTATAGCCACTTAAGTGTAAGTTTTGTTATGGTTAAGAGTTGATAGATTGAGAACTGGTGAATCAATAGTTGATTTCTCAACATTGATGAACATCAGATATTGGAATATAGCTCAATAGAGATGATAAGGATTGATATGGAAAGAAAGATATATGGTGAATGATCTATACTTATTTTCTTCCCTTCCCAATCTCACTAAATATTTAAAGTTAGGTATTCATGGGTTGTTGTGATGAATAGTATGATATGATCCCTTAAGGATCAGATATTAGTCATTTAAGCAATGCATTATGATTTAATTGTTATTATATTTGATCTACCCTTAGATCAAATTATGGTTACCCAAAAATAAGATTTTAGCAAAGTCATATTGAAACTTATCACAGTCAACTTGATGATCTACCTCAATTCCAACAGGTTGAGAGAAGCTTCAATCACTTTGACAGGTTTTGTTCAAATGCGCGAAAATTATTCGGATTTTCTATGCATGAATGCAATGAACACATCTAGGTTCAGCTTATTTCTGAGCTATAATGTTGGGATGTTACAGACTCTATCATGTTTCAACCAAAACATCGTTTCAGATATCACAATATCTTCCACACATGATGGTTTCTAAAACAACTCTTTTATCTCTTAGATAACCTTGATATTAAAACAATCTTTTGAATATCAAGAATCATAGAGACAACATGATACTTATATACTAACACTGGAATTGTTACTCTTAATTTAATATCAATTATTAAACTTCACGGAGTAACCATGTAACATCCCAAAAATACTAAACATGGATTATCAAACTCTAATCATCAAAATTAGGGTTAACAAAAACTTCTCCAACTAAAAATATGAAAGCATTCATACGTGTGTGTATTAAAATTTGGATTTTTTTGAATTGCCATGGTTCTGTGTTTCTTTGCTTGTAAAATGATTCTTAGGTGAAATAAACATCATCTAAACAATCCCCAAACTTTTCCCAAAGATAAACAACTCAAAATAAGCAAATAAAGTGAATGGTCACTTTGGCCAAATTAACTCACATGCCTACTTTGGCAATCTCTAGTTTTCAAAACTCAACAGAAACATTTGTGGATCTTTGCACCCCTTGTTAGTACTCATAAGAAGGTACCAAGGCCCACTTTGTGATCATCCAAAAACATTCAAATACTAAGTTTAAATGACAGTTTAAAATTGAATCTATCTCATATGAGAAGATCCCACTATTTCAAAAACCACTCAAACAAGTACAATTTTCAAAACCCAAGCATCCACAGTATCCTCAACATATGCCTAGCACACCCACCAAAAATCTTTTCAAAATTCAAAACTCATGTTCTTGCGGCCATTTCATCAAACAGCTTGCAGATTCAAATCAACCAAATCACAAACACTATTTTGAGCAGTGAATTGGCCAACCTTGTCCCCTCTCTAGCTCACAGAAAACCCCTAGTAGATCATCTAGCTTAGTTTTTAACCTCGAGCATCACTGTGAGCTTGCCATTGCCATCAATGGTGAGCAGGCCGAGCCTCACCATGTCACCCCAGTGTGGATAGCAAGCTAGAGGAAGAACTAGCTGTGCCAACCTTGTCTGGGAGGTAGCCCATGCCTCACCGCCCCCTCTCGACCAGCCCTAGCTCAAGGACAGAGACAAGAACCGCCAGGAACGCTGTGCCCGCACCACTGTCGACCATGCCGACGTGCACCACCGTGCACGCACCGTTCCCACTCAACCCGACCACCTCGAGCCCTTGCCGCCCGCCAGCATGCACCCCACCGTCCCAAGAGACCACTAGACATGATCGTTTCATCGCCCGGACCCCGCAGCCACCGCACGCCGCGTAGTTCGCCGCCTCTGCCTCGCAGAGCACCGCATGTTCCCGACCGATTGCCACCGCCCCTAAGCTCGCATTTAAGTTCTAGAGCATCGCCAGGAGACCGCTCGTCGATCGCCAACCTCAGCCATGCCTCTAGTCGCCCGTAGTCATGTCACCACCGTCGCCTGCCCATCCCTCTTGGTCTCGCTGTCGAGCCTATAAAAGGAAGCCAGCCCCAGCCATTTGAAGCACACCATTCCACTCCCCTCACCTCACTGATCATTCCACCCTCTCGCCGGAGCACGAGGAGCAGTATTTCGCCGGAATTGCACCGGAGTTCGCCGCTGCTGAGGAGAAGAGGCGCCGTCGATTGGAGCCGCCCCAGGAGGAGCTTCCGGTACCAGGAGAATTGCCATCATCGACTTTGTCGTTCGCCCCCATCGCCGACCCTCGCCTGAGCCCCGGTGAGCCTCCCACAACCCCCACCTGCCGCGTTAGGGTTCTGTCTCGCCGGTGCTGCCCGACGTGGACGATGAGCCATAGTCGTCCGATTAGATTTAGATCGTGCGGCCGAGATCGCCCCGTACCGCTTCGCGTGTTATGAGCCAATGACTGGTGGAACCCCCTGTCAGCTGAGCCCCGCGCTGCGGAGTGACACTGGGTCAGCCCATTAACCTTTCCCGCGCAGCCCAACAGTTTGAATTTAGATTTTTCTAATTTAATTCAAACTCAGTTCTGTACCTAGATTCAAAAATCAACCCATCTCGATTCATTAAACCAAATTGCATGAAACTAATTTTGTTAGAAAGGTACTGAAATGCTTAATCCAAGCCCGTTGGGTTCAAATCATTTGGATCTATAGATCAACCTTGGTAAAAATACCAAGTCAGAAGCTTTTCAGCACTTAAACATTTTTCAAAATTCAACCATAATAGCTTTTGAGTTGATTCCAACTCTCAAAAATCACATTTGATCATACCTTTCAGAATATATAAAAACATTTGGGTTTACTTATATAAATAATGTTCAAGGAATAAAAGAATGCCACATAGGCATTTCTAGTACTTTAATTACTTAAAATAAAAAGGTTGGACCTTATTAAATTGTGTCATCACTTTAAATCACATTCCCATGTACTGAAATATGTGGTGATGACATGTGTCAACATGATCCCATGTTTTAGTTGGATAATATTAAATCTTAAGTAGTTTTTCAATGAGTAGAAATTACTTTTCTCAAATTAAAATAAATAAGACAAATTCTTTAATTTTGTAATGATAGGTGATGATGCTAGATCATCTATAGAACATCTTTGTGTGATGATTGAAAATAGTTAAGTATTGTTTGGTGATTGTGTACCCTGTATTTATTTATAGACGCTAGTACTGATCAAGGATACGAGGAGGAAGGAGGATACTACGAAGAAGAATCCAAGGAGAACTTCAACCACAGCTCTGCGCAAGGCAAGCCTTACTAACCAAGTTGACCTATGCAAGTTAACACTTGCAGTTATGGAAGTTAGATAATCTATGCAATGCACTAAGCATGCTTGGTTAGACACAATTGATGATACCCAGTCCTAGTTTTACTTGCAAGCTTTCTACTTTATTTTTTTATCAAAACTATTTCTTAGAGTTTACTTAAGTGACTTGTAGAGTCTAGGAAGATAATTGAAGGTTGCATAAAGAGCATTAAATTTGGCCTAATGTCAACACCCGGATTTTTCAATCCTAGATGCCTGTTATGCCATACATCGCAATCCCAGGATTACCATTTTTGCGAGACATAACAGAATTGGATACCATAGTACATCATCCATTACAAACGATACATAAGTTCTTACACAAATAGGGATCTCCTGATCCAGTTCTTAATACAACATCAAGCAGTGGAATACTTAATAATAATGGTAGCGTAGGCGAAGCTCCATCTTTGGGGTCACAGGCAATGCTGACGATGGGAGATGATCCTAGTTGTCGTAACCTTCCTGGGGTGCATCCTCCAGATACTCCTCTTCATAGTCTGGCCACGGGAATAGACAGGGACAAAGCCATGAGTACTCTTTAAGTACTCGCAAACTAATACTAACAGGTAAAGGGGTTTTTGGATAATAGGACACTAGGCTCTAGGGTTGTTTTGCAAAAAGGCAGATTTATCTCTACTGGGTTCCAAATCTAGTCACAATTTTATAACTCCTAAGTGGGAACTTGTATTTCATATCACAACTCTGTTGTGGTCAAGTCAAAGTCTCACTTCATTTCACAAGTCATTTTGAAAAGTCTGACGGGGGAACAGTATGGCCACTCCAACTGTCCATAACCACGGGCGCGGCTATTCAAATAGTTTGACACTCTGTAGAGATTGTACACTTTCACCACAACATTCTATACATCCGTTAGGAACAAATCCTGAATTCAACATACTCAGTATGCGGATAATCAATCCTAACCTTTCAATTACACGCCCTAGTATAAGCACCTCTCCTGTGAGTTTGGCCTCCCAACCATGACCAACTGTCATCTTGGGTACTGCACATGTGGACAATCTTCACAAGGTAGCCTCAGCTCAGACCTTGGCCATGAGGGAGCTAATACTAAGGTATATAAGTTTCCAGTCAAGCCCTACCCAATCTTCGGGTATTGTGGTTGTACGATAAAATTGGAATGGTATCGCATCCAGACAACCATCAGTTTTATAAAGGGCTAAGGCTCATGCCTCAACATTTTCATCACCAAAATCATCAGGTGTTCGGAAACACATGTCCAAAACATTTCAATAGAATGATCCATCATTCCAAGGTTTTCATAACCATTTTTTCACCAAGTATTCCCATATAAAGTTGATCAAGTTTTATGCTTAGCACTAGCATCTACAGGTGGGGGTAAGAAATAATGAGGGGTGGTAAACTAGTGGAGTTTCAACTAAGTTTAATCTCATGCCTTAAGTTGACATCAAGATTATCTAGCTTAGGCCAAATTTTATGCTCTTTATGCAACCTTCACATATCTTTCTAGTATCTACCATTTATTCTAATAAACTCTAAGTAAGAGCTTTGATAAAGAAATAAAGTAAGAAGCTTGCAAGTAAAAACTAGGATTGGTCTGTCAAGTGAGTATGATCACATATGCTGAAGGCATATAGTAGTCATAGTAACAAGTAGGGGTTTGTTTCATCAGTAGGGTATTTTGCAAGTGTTAGCTTGCACATTCACTAGTAGTATTAGGCTTGCTAAAGTAGAATGTCTTGCAAGTTTTAGCTTGCATTGATATAGTATCAGCTTGCTAAATTGCAAGTGTTAGCTTGCAAATTTACTGGCTTGCATAGGTCAACTTGGTTAGTAAACCTTGCCTTGTGCAAAGCAGTGGTTGAAGTTCTCCTCGGCTTCTTATTCGTAGAATCCTCCTTCCTCCTTGTATCCTTGGTCGGTACTAGCGTCTATAAATAATTACGAGGTACACAATCACCAAACAATACTTAACTACTTGCAATCATCACACACAAGGGTCCTATAGATGATCTAACATCATCTCTAACATTACAAGATTAAAGCTTGGTTTAATTCCTTTTATTTTTAGAAAAGTAATTTCTACTCATTGAAAAAATACTTAAGATTTAATATTCTCCAAACCAAACATGGGATCATGTTGACACATGTCATCACCACATATTTTAGTCCATGGGAATATGATTTAAAGTGGTGTCACAATTTAATAAGGTTTTTCCTTTTATTTTAATTAATTAATGTGTCTAGAAATGCTTATGTAGCATTCTTTTATTACTTGAACATTATTTCTGCAAGTAAACCTATATATTATTATATACTCTGAAAGGTAGGGTTAAATGTGATTTTTGAGAGTTGGAATAAACTCAAAATCTATTATGGTTTAAATTTGAAAAATGTTTGAATGCAGAAAAGCTTCTGCCTTATTATTTTTACCATGAGTGATCTATAGATCCAAATGACTTGAATCCAGCGGTCTTGGATTCAGCATTCACAGACCTTTCTAACAAAATTGGTTTTATTAAATTTGGTGCACTGAATCGATCTGGGTTGATTTTTGAAGTTGGGTACAGAAGTGTGTTTGAAATAAAATGGAAAAAGTTTAATTCAAATCACTGGGCTGCGCGGGAAGAGTTAACGGGCCGGCTTGCTAAGCGCAGTGCTCCCGCGGGCTGCTTAAGTGGGTGTCGCCACTCGTCAGTGAGACAGGGAGGGGCGGAGCGGTACGGGGCAACATGGGTCGTTCGATCTGATTCTAATCCAACGACTAGGAGTCATCGTCGACGCGAGGCAACACCGGCGAGAAAGAAACCTAGCGTGGCCAGTGAGGGGTGCTGGGGGCTCACCGGGGTGCAGGCGAGGGTCGGCGAGGCGGGCGAACGACGAAGTCGACGACGGCGAACTCAGGGGTGGTCGCGACAGCTCCTGGGGTGGACGAAATCGATGGCGCCCTTCTTCTCCAGAGGCGGCGGGCTCCGGTGAAATTCCGACGAGGTGGTGCTCTCCTTGCTCTGGGAACGGTGTGGCACGCTCAGTGAAAAGAGGGGAGTATAATGGTGTGAAGAAATCGACTGGGGTGGCCTCTATTTATAGTCGAGCGAGGGGACCAACGGGACGCACGGTGAGCTCGTCGGGGGCGAGGTTACAGGCGGCTACTGGCATGGGCGAAGGTAGGGGACAGTGCGGTGTTCCCTGGCGATGCTCAACGACATGGTTTTGAGGCGTGGGGCAGTGCGGGTTGGTCAGGAACATGCGACACTCTGCGCGGCAGAGGCGGCGTCTTTGACGGCGAGCGGTGGCTGTGCGGCATGGGGCGGGGAACGAGGATGTCTGGCGGTCTCCTGGGTCGGTGGTGATCGTATATGCACGCGGCAAGGGCGGCGCACGGTCTGTGGGCTTTGGTCGAGGGTGGCGCTCTGGCGCACGCTCGGCATGGTCGCTGGCGAGGTTGGCATGGTTCGTGCGTGTGGTCTAGGGCTTGGCAACACTCACGACTAGGACAGTGAGTGGAGGTGGACGGTGGGCTGCCTCCCAGACATGCTGGCTAGGCTTGTGTCTCCTCCTATCTTGTTGTCGACATGGGGGTGACATGGGTGTGCTCGGTTGTTCACCATTGATGACAATGGCAAGCTCATAGTGGTGCTAGTGCTTGGTTTAGTTAGCTAGATGATCTACTGAGATGGTTGTGAGCTAGAGAGGGAACCAGTTAGGCAAGAATCACTGCTCACAATAGTGTTTAGATTTTGTATGATTTGTGTCTGCAACCTGTTTAATGAAATGGCCGCATGAAATCAAGTTTTGAATTTTGAAAAGATTTTTGGTGGGTTTGCTAGATTGGTGCTGGTGAGTCTGCAGATGCTTGGGTTTTGAAAGTTGAGCTTGTTTGAGTGGTTTTTGAAAAAGTGGGATCTTCCCATATGATAAAGATTCAATTTTGAATTATCATTTAAACTATGCATTTGAAAGTTTCTGGATGATCACAAAGTGGGCCTTGATACTTTGTTATGAGTACATTCAAGGGGTGCAAAGATCCAGAAAAGTTTCTGTTAGGTTTTGAAAGTTTGAGACAGCCAAAGTAGGCATGGGAGTTAAATTGGTCAAAATGACCATTCCCTTAATATATTTGTTTTGTTTTACTTGTCTTGATGAAAAGTGTGGGAAATGTTTTAGATGATGTTTATTTCACATAAGAAACATTTTACAAGCAATGACACAATCAAACAAGGTGGTTCCAAAGAATTTCAAAATCCATGCATACACATATGCATGCCTTAAAAATTTTATTTAACAAAGTTTTTGTTAACCCTAATTTTGATGATTAGAAAATGGATGATCCAAGTTTAGTATTTTTGGGATGTTACAAACCTTCCCCCCTTAAACAAAATATCATCCCGAGATTTTAAAAAGGACGAAAAGATTACCTAGGATTTGAAGAGATCGGGAAACTCCGTCCTTATGTGATCTTCATGCTCCCAGGTAGCTTCCTCTTCGGTGTGGTTGCTCCACTGAATCTTGAGAAACTTGATGCTTCGGGTTCGGGTAGTTTGAAAAGCTTCTTCCAAAATATGGATGGGTACTTCGGTATAGGTCAGGTCATCGTTGATCTCTATGGTCCGGTGGTCGATATTCTTGAACACTTCGGTCTTCTCTGGAACTTCGAGACACTTGCGAAGTAACAAGATATGGAACACGTTGTGGACGGCTGAAATTTCTTCGGGTAGTTCCAATTGATACGACACTTCTCCTCGACGGTTCAGAATCTTGAAAGGTTCGATATATCTGGGGGCTAAATTTCCTTTGAGTGGAAAACGCTGCATTTCCTTCAATGGCGACACTTTCAGATAAACAAAATATCCTATGTTGAAGGCGAGGTCTCGACGTTTCTTGTCGGCGTAACTCTTCTGTCTGGATTGGGCAGTCTTGAGGTGCTCACGAATCTTGTGAACCTTCTCTTCTACTTCTCGTAGGATGTCGGGTCCGAAAATCTGACTCTCTCCTACTTCCAACCAGTTCAAAGGGGTGCGACACTTTCTTCCGTACATGAATTCAAATGGGGCCATTTGCAAACTGTCTTGATAACTGTTGTTGTATGAAATTTCTGCAAACGGCAGACAGTCTTCCCACTTGGATCCATATTCTAACACACATGCTCTAAGCATATCTTCGAGTATTTGATTTACTCGCTCCGTTTGTCCATCGGTCTGAGGGTGATACGCGGTACTGAAATCTAAGCGGGTTCCTAAACCTTCTTGGACTTTCTTCCAGAATATCGAGGTAAACTAAGTTCCTCGATCCGATACTATGTCCTTGGGGACTCCATGCAAACTAACGATTCTATCGATGTACAACTCCGCTAGCTTCGAACTCTGATATGTGGTCTTGACGGGTAAGAAATGGGCGACTTTGGACAATCTGCCCACTATGACCCAGATAGAGTCATTTCCCCTACTAGAAGTAGGTAGTCCAGTGATAAAGTCCATTCCTACAGAATCCCATTTCCATTCCGGAATCTGCAATGTTTGCAACAATCCAGCGGGTCTTTGATGTCCTGCCTTGACTCGCTGACATATATCACACTTGCCGATATAGCTTCCGATTTCACTCTTCATCTTATGCCACCAAAATTGCTCTTTCAAATCTTGATACATCTTAGTTCCTCCGGGATGGATAGAATAAAGAGTATCATGAGCCTCCTTCAAGATAACTTCTTTCAACTCAGAATCTGATGGTACACAAAGGCGTCCTTTGTACCACAAAACTCCTTCTTCGTACTCGGTGAATCCAGGTACTTTGCATGTACCGATACGACGCTTGATTACGTCAATACTGGCATTTCCCTTCTGCGCCTCTTTAATCTGATTGATCAAAGTGGGCTGGAGTTCTATGCTAGCCAAAAATCCTTCACTTACTAATTCCATTCAAAAAGCTTCCATCTCTTTGTGCAAACTTGGTTGCTCCTTCAAGATCATGGAGTTCAAGCGGCACGGCAATCTGCTAAGGGCATCGGCTACTACGTTGGCTTTACCTGGGTGATAGTGAATGTCCAGGTCGTAATCCTTGATTAGCTCCATCTTCTCTATCTCATATTCAGCTCCTTCTGAGTGAATATATACTTTAGGCTCTTGTGATCCGAATAAATTTCACAACGGTTTCCCATCAGGTAGTGCCTCCAAGTCTTCAGGGCTAGAACTACGGCTGCGAGTTCGAGGTCATGGGTTGGGTAATTTTGCTCATGTTGCTTCAATTGTCGAGATAGATAAGATATAACTTTGCCTTCTTGCATTAGCACACATTTGAGACCAATCTTGGATGCGTCACAATACACATCGAAGGGCTTCGTGATATCCGGCATAATCAAGATTGGGGCTGAAATCAATCTCCTCTTGAGTTCTTGAAAACTCGCTTCACATTTGTCGGTCCATTCAAACTTCTTGTCCTTCTTCAGCAATTGGGTCATGGGTCTGGAGATACTAGAGAATCCTTCTACGAATTTGCGGTAGTATCCCGCCAATCCGAGAAATGCACGAACTTGGGTTTGAGTGGTTGGCCTTGCCAATCTTCTATATCTTTCACTCTGGCAGGGTCAACGGCAATTCCTCCGGCTGATACAATGTGCCCGAGGAATCCTACCTCCTATAACCAGAATTCACATTTGCTAAATTTTGCATACAACTGATGCTCTCTAAGGGTTCCAAGAATGGTCCTTAGGTGTACCTCATGTTCGTCTTCTGATTTGGAATAAATCAGAATGGCATCGATGAAAACAACGACAAACTTATCCAGGAAGTCCATAAAAATCTTATTCATGAGATTCATGAAATAAGCGGGGGCATTGGTTAGTCCAAAAGACATGACTGTATACGCATACAATCCATATCTGGTGGTAAAGGCAGTCTTTGGAATATCCTCTACACGAATTTTGAGTTGATGATAGCCAGTTCTAAGATCAATCTTAGAGAACACTTTGGCACCGGTCAACTGATCAAACAAATCTTCTATCTTGGGCAAGGGGTACTTGTTCTTGATAGTGACATCATTCAATTTCCGATAATCCATACACAAACAGTTACCTCCATCCTTCTTGTCCACAAATAAGACAGGTGATCTCCAAGGTGACGCACTTGGTTGAATCAATCCAATTTCCAACATGGAATACAGTTGCTTCTTCAATTCTGCTAGCTCCGACGGGTTCATACTATAGGGTCTCTGGGCTATGGGTCCGGTTCCGGGGATTAGTTCGATGATAAACTCGATATCCCGATCTAGGGGCATACCGGGTAAAACATCTGGAAATACATCGGGGTATTCACAGACTATCCAGACTTGGTCAATGGTAGGTTGGGCTATACTCTTGTTACACTTGAATTGGCGAGGTAAGGTTTCAGATATATGCTCGATCGATATTCTGCTCTGATCGGGTCGTGGTTATGGCTTTCTTGGCACAGTCAATCAATCCTTTATGTTTGGACATCCAATCCATTCCTAGTACTACTTCCAAACCTTTAGTTCCGAGTACTATCAAATTTGCATAAAAATCTATGCCATGGATTCGGATAGGGACGGCTTTGCAAATTTGCCTAGCCTTGGTGGTTGATCCGGGAATTTGAACAATCATAACATGCTTCAGTTTGGTTGGTTGAATTTTACTAGTGCATGCAAATTCTTCGGTGATAAATGAATGCGATGCACCAGAATCAAACAACATCTTGCAAGTACTGAATTAACAGAAAACATACCCAGCACGATGTCTGGCGCTTCCTGAGCTTCTTCAGCATGCATGAGAAAAAGACGGCCGTTGGGGTTGAGCAAATTCCCTGGGGCAAATCTTCTTCCTGGCTGAACCCGACACTGCTGCTGAGCTGGGACATTGGCATTGGGGGATGTAGCATTCTTCTTGTTGGGGCACTCGTTGGAATAGTGGCCTTTATTTCCGCAGTCATAACAGGTCACTTGCGACTTGTCCTTGGCTGCTACAGGCACAGCATTGCTTCCAGTCCTCGGGGCAGTGTTGGTGTTGGTGGTAGCATTGTTGTTGTTGAACTTGGGTGGGGCACGATTGAAATGGCTAGAGTTGCCGGGGTTGTTGTGGTTTTCTCCGGGTCTAGGGTTTCCACGGTTGGGATAGGTCGGACGGGTCATCGGGGTTCTGTTGGTCCTTGGGGAAAATCCTGGAGAAGGGTTGGGTAGATACTTTGGGGTATGATGAGTTCCTGGTTGATGCATCATACGACGCTTGCGGTGCTCATTGGCTTGGTTGATCTTTCCTTCCATCTGGATAGCAGAGTCGACAAGGGCTTCGATATCCGCAAAGGGGATATTGACTAACACTGCCTGCATCTCGTCATGCAGACCATTCAGGAATCTTTCTTTCTTCTTGGCTTCGGTGTCGATCTCATCCGGGGCATACCTAGCTAATGACAAAAATTTGTCACGGTATTCCACTACAGTCATCCTTCCTTGCTTCAGCTCTCTGAACTCGTCTCTCATTCTCTTGATCAAACCCGGTGGTACATGGGTTCTGCTAAACTTGACCTTGAATTCCTCCTAGGTCATCATCTGGCCTCCGGTCATTGCGCGAACACTGTTCCACCATGCTCTGGCATCTCCGGCTAGATAGTGGGTGGCGAACAGAACTTTCTCGTTGGCTTCCACTCCTGCTACTTCTAGGTTATTTTCCATGGTTTGTAGCCAATCATCGGCGTCTAGGGGTTCTTCCGACTTGGTGAAAACAGGTGGGTTGGTATTCTGGAAATTCTTGATCTTAGATCCATGGTGGTCCTGATTTCCATGGCCTTGGTTGTTGTGGGCAAGTTGGGCTATTTGCTGAAGTGTGGCTAGGTTGGCTTGACGTTCCACTCTTTCAGCTTCGCGGTCAGAAGTCAACATTTGCAAGAACTGCAACATCGGGTCCGGGGATAAACCACTTCCTCCGCGTGGCATCTGAAGATTGAGATGGACCATGAGAAAAGAGGGAAATTTCTAAGGTTTTGGGTATTTGAAAAGTTTTTAAAGTTTGACTCAGATTTTTCTAGCAACTTGCTTTTTCATTCATTCATTCATTCATAGCACCCAGTACAACACACACCACAACAAAGAAAAACAGATGGTTTTAAGAACCATTCTGAAAACTACGATAAAGTGGGACCGAATACTACTCACTACATTTGTGCACTAGCATAGTTGTGAGTTTTACTAAAAGTGATCTAGTGTGCAAAATTTGATGTAAGATTTGAAATAATTTTGGAGTAGCGTGCATTTTTATGAAAGAGTCCAAGAGGTAAGAATGAGAATAAGTTTTTGTAAATATTTGCTAGCGTGAATTTTTATGAAAGATTCCAAAAGGTAAGAATAAGAATAAGTTTTTTGTAAATATTTGTTTTCTTTGGTTTTGAAACTAATTTTTTGATTCTACGTCCAGTCTAACTAGGGTCTCCTATGGTCAGGATGGCTCTGATATCAACTTGTCAACACCCGGATTTTTCAATCCTAGATGCCTATTATGCCATACATCGCAATCCCAGGATTACCATTTTTGCGAGACATAACAGAATTGGATACCATAGTACATCATCCATTACAAATGATACATAAGTTCTTGCACAAATAGGGATCTCCTGATCCAGTTCTTAATACAACATCAAGCAGCGGAATACGTAATAATAATGGTAGCGTAGGCGAAGCTCCATCTTTGGGGTCACAGGCAATGCTGACGATGGGAGATTATCCTAGTTGTCATAACCTTCCTGGGGTCCATCGTCCAGATACTCCTCTTCATAGTCTAGCCACGGGAATAGCCAGGGACAAAGCCATGAGTACTCTTTAAGTACTCGCAAACTAATACTAACAGGTAAAGGGGTTTTTGGATAATAGGACACTAGGCTCTAGGGTTGTTTTGCAAAAAGCCAGATTTATCTCTACTAGGTTCCAAAGCTAGTCACAATTTTATAACTCCTAAGTGGTAACTTGTATTTCATATCACAACTCTGTTGTGGTCAAGTCAAAGTCTCACTTCATTTCACAAGTCATTTTGAAAAGTCTGACGGGGGAACAGTATGGCCACTCCAACTGTCCATAACCGTGAACACGTCTATTCGAATAGTTTGACACTCTGCAGCGATTGTACACTTTCACCACAACATTCGATACATACGTCAGGAACAAATCCTGAATTCACCATACTCAGTATGCGGATAATCAATCCTAACCTTTCAATTACACGCCCTAGTATAAGCACCTCTCCTGTGAGTTTGGCCTCCCAACCATGACCAACTGTCATCTTGGTACCGCATGTGGACAATCTTCACAAGGTAGCCTTAGCTCAGACCTTGGCCGTGAGGGAGCTAATACTAAGGTATATAAGTTTCCAGTCAAGCCCTACCCAATCTTCGGGTATTGTGGTTGTACGATAAAATTGGAATTGTATCGCATCCAGACAACCATCAGTTTTATAAAGGGCTAAGGCTCATGCCTCAACATTTTCATCACCAAAATCATCAGGTGTTCGGAAACACATGTCCAAAACATTTCAATAGAATGATCCATCATTCCAAGGTTTTCATAACCATTTTTCCACCAAGTATTCTCATCTAAAGTTGATCAAGTTTTATGCTTAGCACTAGCATCTACAGGTGGGGGTAAGAAATAATGAGGGGTGGTAAACTAGTGGAGTTTCAACTAAGTTTAATCTCATGCCTTAAGTTGACATCAAGATTATCTAGCTTAGGCCAAATTTTATGCTCTTTATGCAACCTTCACATATCTTTCTAGTATCTACCATTTATTCTAATAAACTCTAAGTAAGAGCTTTGATAAAGAAATAAAGTAAGAAGCTTGCAAGTAAAAACTAGGATTGGTCTGTCAAGTGAGTATGATCACTTATGCTGAAGGCATATAGTAGTCATAGTAACAAGTAGGGGTTTGTTTCATCAGTAGGGTATTTTGCAAGTGTTAGCTTGCACATTCACTAGTAGTATTAGGCTTGCTAAAGTAGAATGTCTTGCAAGTAGAGCTTGCATTGATATAGTATCGGCTTGCTAAATTGCAAGTGTTAGCTTGCAAAGTTACTGTCTTGCATAGGTCAACTTGGTTAGTAAATCTTGCCTTGTGCAAAGCAGTGGTTGAAGTTCTCCTCGGCTTCTTCTTCGTAGAATCCTCCTTCCTCCTCGTATCCTTGGTCGGTACTAGCGTCTATAAATAATTACAAGGTACACAATCACCAAACAATACTTAACTACTTGCAATCATCACACACAAGGGTCCTATAGATGATCTAACATCATCTCTAACATTACAAGATTAAAGCTGTGTTTAATTCCTTTTATTTTTAGAAAAGTAATTTCTACTCATTGAAAAACTACTTAAGATTTAATATTCTCCAAACCAAACATGGGATCATGTTGACACATGTCATCACCACATATTTTAGTCCATGGGAATATGATTTAAAGTGGTGTCACAATTTAATAAGGTTTTTTCTTTTATTTTAATTAATTAATGTGTCTAGAAATGCTTATGTAGCATTCTTTTATTACCTGAACATTATTTCTGCAAGTAAACCTATATATTTTTATATACTCTGAAAGGTATGGTTAAATGTGATTTTTGAGAGTTGGAATCAACTCAAAATATATTATGGTTTAAATTTGAAAAATCTTTGAATGCAGAAAAGCTTCTGCCTTATTATTTTTACCATGAGTGATCTATAGATCCAAATGACTTGAATCCAGCGGTCTTGGATTCAGCATTCACAGACCTTTCTAACAAAATTGGTTTTATTCAATATGGTGCACTGAATCGATCTGGGTTGATTTTTGAAGTTGGGTACAGAAGTGTGTTTGAAATAAAATGGAAAAAGTTTAATTCAAATCACTGGGCTGCGCGGGAAGAGTTAATGGGCCGGCTTGCTAAGCGCAGTGCTCCCGCGGGCTGCTTAAGTGGGTGTCCCCACTCGTCAGTGAGACAGGGAGGGGCGAAGCAGTACGGGGTAACGTGGGTCGTTCGATCTGATTCTAATCCAACGGCTAGGAGTCATCGTCGACGCGAGGCAACGCCGGCGAGAAAGAAACCTAGAGCGGCCAGTGAGGGGCGTTGGGGGCTCACCGTGGTGCAGGCGAGGGTCGGCGAGGCGGGCGAATGACGAAGTCGATGATGGCGAACTCAGGGGTGATCGCGGCAGCTCCTGGGGTGGACGAAATCGATGGCGCCCTTCTTCTCCAGACGCGGCGGGCTCCGGTGAAATTCCGACGAGGTGGTGCTTGCCTTGCTCCGAGAACGGTGTGGCACGCTCAGTGAGAAGAGGGATGTAGAATGGTGTGAAGAAATCGATTGGGGTGGCCTCTATTTATAGTCGAGCGAGGGGACCGACGGGGCGGACGGTGAGCTCGTCAGGGGCGAGGTTACAGGCGGCTACTGTCATGGGCGAAGGTAGGGGACGGTGTGGTGTTCCCTGGCGATGCTCAACGACATGGTTTTGAGACGTGGGGCAGTGCGGGTTGGTCTAGAACATGTGACGCTCTGCGCGGCAGAGGCGGCGTCTTCGACGGCGAGCGGTGCCTGTGCGGCACGGGGCGGCGAACGAGGATGTCTGGTGGTCTCCTGGGTCGGTGGTGATCGTATATGCACGCGGCAAGGGCGGTGCACGGTCTGTGGGCTTTGGTCGATGGTGGCGCTCTGGCGCATGCTCGGAATGGTTGCTGGCGAGGTTGGCATGGTTCGTGCGTGTGGTCCACGGCTTGGCAACGCTCACCGCTGGGACAGTGAGTGCGGTAGACGGTGGGCTGCCTCCCAGACATGCTGGCTAGGCTTGTGTCTCCTCCTATCTTGTTGTCGACATGGGGGTGACATGGGTGTGCTCGGCTGTTCACCATTGATGACAATGGCAAGCTCACGGTGGTGCTAGTGCTTGGTTTAGTTAGCTAGATGATCTACTGAGATGGTTGTGAGCTAGAGAGGGAACAAGTTAGGCAAGAATCACTGCTCACAATAGTGTTTAGATTTTGTATGATTTGTGTCTCCAACCTGTTTAATGAAATGGCCGTATGAAATCTAGTTTTGAATTTTGAAAAGATTTTTGGTGGGTTTGCTAGATTGGTGCTGGTGAGTCTGCAGATGCTTGGGTTTTGAAAGTTGAGCTTGTTTGAGTGGTTTTTGAAAAAGTGGGATCTTCCCATATGATAAAGATTCAATTTTGAATTGTCATTTAAACTATGCATTTGAAAGTTTCTGGATGATCACAAAGTGGGCCTTGATACTTTGTTATGAGTACATACAAGGGGTGCAAAGATCCAGAAAAGTTTCTGTTAGGTTTTGAAAGTTTGAGACAGCCAAAGTAGGCATGGGAGTTAAATTGGTCAAAATGACCATTCCCTTAATATATTTGTTTTGATTTACTTGTATTTATGAAAAGTGTGGGAAATGTTTTAGATGATGTTTATTTCACCTAAGAAACATTTTACAAGAAATGACACAATAAAACAAGGTGGTTCCAAAGAATTTCAAAATCCATGCATACACATATGCATGCCTTCAAAATTTTATTTAACAAAGTTTTTGTTAACCCTAATTTTGATGATTAGAAAATGGATGATCCAAGTTTAGTATTTTTGGGATGTTACACCTAAGCTAGATAATCTTGATGTCATCCTAAGGCATGAGATTGAACTTCATTAATCTCCACGTGTTTACCACCCCTCCTTAAGTACTTAACCCCACTTGTCGATGCTAGTGCTAAGCATAAAACTTGATCAACTCTAGATGAGAATACTTGGAGAAAATGGTTATGAAAACCTTGGAATGATGAGTCATTCTACTGAAATTTTTTGACATGTGTTTCCGAACACCAGATGATTTTGATGATGAAAATGTTGAGGCATGAGCCTTAGCCCTTTATAAAACTGATGGTTGTCTAGATGCGATACCATTCCAAATTTACAGTACAACCACAATACCCGAAGATTGGGTAGAGCTTTACTGGAAACTTATATACCTTAGTATGGATTCCCTCACGGCCAAGGTCTGAGCCGAGGCTACCTTGTGAAGATTGTCCACCTCTGCAGTACCCAAGATGATAGTTGGTCATGGTTGGGAGGCCAAACTCACAGGAGAGGTGGCTATACTAGGGCGTGTAATTGAAAGGTTAGGATTGATTATCCGCATACTGAGTATGGTGGATTCAGGATTTGTTGCTGACGGATGTATCGACTATTGTGGTAAAAGTGTACAATCTCTACAGAGTGTCAAACTATTCGAATAGCCACGTCTGCGGTTATGGACAGTTGGAGTGGCCATACTGTTCCCCCATCAGATGTTTTCAAAATAACTTGTGAAATGAATTGAGACTTTGACTTAAACACAACAGAGTTGTGATATGAACTTCAAGTTCCCACTTAGGTGTTATAAAACTTCAACTAATTTTCTTGCTTCTGAACTTAGTAGAGGTAAATCTGGCTTTTTGCAAAACAACCCTAGATCTTAGTGTCCTACTACAAAAACCCCTTAACTTGTTAGTATTAGTTTGCGATTACTTAAAGAGTACTCATGGCTTTGTCCCTGGTTATTCCCGTGGCCAGACTATGAAGAAGAGTACCAGGAGGATGGACCGCAGGAAAGTTACGACAACTAGGATCATCTCCCATCGTCAGCATTGCCTGTGACCACGAAGATGGAGCTTCGCCTACGCTACCTTTATCATTACGTTATTCCGCTGCTTGAGTTGTATTAAGAACTGGATCATGAGATCCTTATTTGTGTAAGACCTTATGTATGGTTTGTAATGGATGATGTACTGTGATATCCAAATATGTTATGTCTCGCAAAAATGGTAATCCTCGGATTGCGATGTATGGCATCACAGCATGGGATTAAAACCGGTGTTGACAAGTTGGTATCAGAGCCATCCTGACCATAGGAGACCCTAGTTAGACTGGACGTTTGAATCAAAAACTTAGTTTCAAAACCAAAGGAAGCAAATATTTACAAAAACTTATTCCCATTCTTATCACTTGGAATTCTTTCATAAAAATTCATGTTCCTCAAAAACTCTTGCAAAATACATAAAACTTGACACAATTGATCACTCTACTAACTTACTCATCCTAAACTCTTATAGATGGACGTGTAGTACATCAAGTTTTATCAGCTGGAGAATGGAGGAGACCTCATCTTTGAGCGGGATTTGGACCAGCTTTCGGAACTTCTGGAGCGTCCACACCCCGAGTTCTTCGGAGCTCAGCTCAATGATCAGGAAGGAGAAGATCGGCAATGGCTAGTTGTTGCAAGTCTCCGATGAAAGATTGAACCTCCCACTGCCAAGGCAATTCAGTTCACCTTAAGAGAGAACAACTGGCTCTATGGACTTGCGAGGGCCATGCAGGAAGCTCTTGCCCGTCTATGTGGGCAGAGTATCAACCAGATCAAGGGTACCCGCTCTGAGTTTTGTCCAAGGTGTGATGCTATGGGACAACCACTGGAAGCCCCATACCACCACGAGCTGAAGACTCAGTTAGACCACCTTAGCTTCATGATGTATGATCGTCAATAAGAACTGGACAATGCCCGTGACTACTCCAACCACAAGTCTACCATCATCCGGACGAAGGATCAGACCATCGCCATGCTAGCAAAGGATCGCAAGTCTCGCCGCTGTCAGCTCGACAAGAAGGAGCGCATCATTGCTCGTCTTCGCCACCGTATCTCGGATTTGGAGGAGACCATCCACGAGAGAGACATGCTGTTAGAGGAAAGGGAGAATGCCGGATAAGACCTTCATGGAGACCCCTACTCCTATATCAGCGATGATGATGATTTTCTGGAGGACCAGGCCATGGACTTCTTCACCGATGAGGAGGATTTTGCCTTCATCGATGACGATGAGGATGATGAGGATGACAATTACACCGACTCCGATGAGTAGTAGCACTTGAGCACTAGCGTAGTGAGTTGTATTCGGTCCCACTATATCGTAGTTTCTAGAATGGTTCTCAAAACCATCTGTTTTTCCTTTGTTGTGGTGTGTGTTTGTATCGTGTGATATGAATGAATGAATGAAAAGCAAGTTGCAAAAAAAAATCTGAGTCAAACTTTAAAAACTTTTCAAAGTCCCTGAACCTTAGAAATTTCCCTCTTTTCTCATGATCGATCTCAATCTTCAGATGCCTCACAGAGGAAGTGGTTCATCCCTGGACCCGATATTACAGATCCTGCAAATGTTGGTTTCTGACCGCGAAGCTGAAAGAGCCGAACGTCAAGCCAACCTAGCCACCCTTCAGCACATAGCTCAGATGGCCAACAACAATCAAGGCCAAGGAAATCAGGACAACCATGGATCTAACGTCAAGTTTAGCAGAACCCACGTGCCACCTGGTTTGATCAAGAGGATGAGAGATCAATTCAGAGAACTGAAGCAAGGAAGGATGACCGTAGTGGAATACCGTGACAAATTCTTGTCATTAGCTAGGTATGCCCCGGATGAGATTGACACTAAAGCCAAGAAGAAAGAAATATTCCTGAATGGTCTGCACGATGAGATGCAGACGGTGTTGGTCAATACCCCCTTTGCGGATATTGAAGCCCTTGTCGATTCTGCCATCTAGATGGAAGAAAAGATCAACCAAGCCAATGAGAACCGCAAGCGCCGCATGATGCATCAACCAGGAACCCATCATACCCCAAAGTATCACCCCAACCCATTTCCAGGATTTGCCCCGAGAACTAACAGACCCCCGATGAACCGTCCGAACTATCCCAACCATGGAAACCCAAGGCCCGGAGGAAATCACAAGCCCGGCAACCCTAACAATTTCAACCATGCACCACCCAAGTTAAACAACAAAAATGTTGCCGCCAACACCAACACTGCCCCGAGGACTGGAAGCAATGTTGTGCCTGTTGCAGGAAAGGACAAGTCGCGGGTGACTTGTTATGACTATGGAAATAAGGGTCACTACTCCAATGAGTGTCCCAAGAAGAATGCCGCAGCCCCCAATGCAAATGCCCCAGCTCAGCAACAGTGTCGTGTTCAGCCTGGAAGAAGGTTTTCCCTAGGGAATTCTCTCAACCGCAACAGCACTACTAGGAAAACGGTTATAGGTAATCAGCACATCCGTGGCTCACATGGTTGAAGTGCCCCACGGCTAAAACAGGCGTGGCTCACCTGTGGGCAGTGCCCTACTAGTAACTAGAACAATCGTGGCGCACGTGACTATAGTGCGCCACAGATGTGTGTGGGACAGGGCCCTATTGGTCGCACGCCAAACATCTGTAGCGCACTATAGTCATGTGCGCCACGGTTTTTAGTGTCATCTGTGGCGCACATGGGGGTGTGCGCTACGCCTAAGCGCACGCCCCCCTCTGCTGTGACACGGCCACAAACATCTGTGGCGCACTCGGCCTAGTGCGCCACAGGGAGTAGGAGCATCCGTGCCACACATGGCATGGTGCGCCACAGATGTTTGTACTCCCTGTGGCGCACTAGGGCCGTGCGCGCCACGGATGTGTCGATTTTTTTAGGACAGCTCTTTATGTGCACATGTGTGACCACATCCACCACCCCACACTTCACTTTCCCCTTCTTCTTCCTCCTTAGATCTAGTCGGGATCTTCTCCTTCCCACCTCAATTTCTCCACCCATTCACCATTTTTAGCATGTAAAACTTGCTTTGGATGTTACATAAGTAATAGAGGAGGTCTCCGGTCTCTCATCTCCTTCTCTGGTCGACGCGCGCACCTCTCGTTTCCATCTTTCTCGCGATCGGTCTCTCATCTCGGTAAGTTGTCCATGTAAGGATGTGTTCATGTGTATATGGATGATGTGCTCATATGTATTTAGATGATCGATGCTCATGATGTGTGTATGTGGAGAGGATGGTCATATGTGTGTGTATATGCAGAGTATCGATGATGCTCATGCATGTGTGTATGGAGAGGATAATGATATGTTCATGTGTGTATGGATCGGTCTCTCTCTCTTGTGTTTGTATGTGAACAAGTTGCCATTTGTTTTGCCAAAATGTTGATTCATTTCCATTTTGGCAAGACTTTGGCATTTTGCAAAGGTCCTAATTTTAGGATAGGTCATGCCAAAATTTTCTATTGACCATTGCATGCATGCATTCATTATGTGGTTCTAATAGACTTCAAAATTGTACCGTGTACACCGTGTAGGCAAAAATGGTCCGCATAATGAGCGAAGGCATTGTGGCTAGATTTTTGAAATGTGCGATAGCCGACATGATACGAAATAACAAGACAGATATAAGATGTCCGTGCAGAAGATGAAAACTCAACTGGGTGATCGACCCAGATTCAGGGAATCTGTAGGCGCACCTGCTCCGCCATGGTTTCATGGATGGATACACTCGTTGTATAAGCGATGACGTAGATGATGGAGACGGTGAAGGTGGCCAACATGACGATGATAATCATCACGGCGAGAACGGGCGAGATGATGAAGAGTCTCCTAGAGATGGTGAAGGTGCGAAAGAAGACCGGGATGATGATGATCTAGATGCCGGAGGAGCAGACGACGATGGAACAACGTTAGGCTGGGTGCGGGACCCTTATGTGCAAGAGCTGCTTCTCAAGCAGACGAGTAATGCCAGGGCTGCCGCTAGAGAGAAAGCCAAGCTTGCGCAACTTGAGAAAGACACGGTTACTCCATTGTATGAAGGATGCAGGCCCGATGATACCCGGTTGAATGTAACGCTCAAGGCTATGGAGATGAAGGCAAAAAACAAATTGAGCGATGCAAGCTTAGACGATATGATGGCATTCTGGCACTATGTGAGGAGATCGTGGTGATACTATGTGAGCTTGAGGTCTACTTCCCACCCGCATTCTTCGACATTATGGTGCATCTGCTGTTCCATGTCGTGGAGGACATCGTACAACTCGGGCCGATGTTCCTCCGCAGCATGATGGCGTTCGAAAGGATGAATGGACACATCAAAGGATACGTTCGCAACAGGTCCCGTCCAGATGGAAGCATAGCCAAGGGCTTTCTGGCCGAAGAGTGCATATCTTTCTGCACGAATTATCTAGACATCGACAACCCTGTCGGTCTTCCCGTCAACAGACACCTTGGCAAGCTCGACGGATCTGGTCACCGAGAGGGTCGTCGCATACTGCATGCAGACTTCGATTTTCGACGTGCAGACTTTGATCGAGCAAACCTCGTCACGCTACAGCATTTAGAACTGGTTGATCCTTGGGTACATAAGCACAAAAGGTTAATCGAGAAGAAGTATAGTGACCGGGGCATACAGAGGATGCAGGGAGAAATAATCAAAGAGCACAACTCAGATTTCACGCGTTGGTTTAGGCAGACGCTCCTTGATAATCCCCCGCGATCGCATTCTTCTGACACGGAAAAGATCATATTCACCTTGTCGCAGGGACCGATGCAAAACCTGGTGACCTATCAAGCGTATGATATCAACGGCTACACATTCTACACGGAGGAAAAGGACAACAAGTGTAATTATCAGAACTCAGGCGTAACGTCGGAATTCTACACCGATGACAACGTGAAGGAAAGATTCTACGGAAGAATCGAGGAGATTTGGGAGCTCGACTACTATGGAGAAAAGGTGCCGATGTTCCGTGTCAGATGGGCAAAGAGCGTCGAAAGAGAAGACCGGTATTTCACAACCATGGTTATACCCGAAGCAGCCAAATCCAAGGCCGCCGGTGCAAACGTGGCCGCGAAAAATGAACCGTGGGTACTGGCTACCAAAGTGGACCAATGTTTTTTCATTACCGACCCGAAAAAGCCTAGTCTGTTGTCGTGAGGAGAGGAAAAAGAAACATCATCGGAATGGATGGAGTCGCCAACGAGCAAGACTTCGACCAGTACGGCGATCCAAAGATTGAAGATGACGACGACTACGATGCAGCAACATACATCACAAGAAGAAAAAGGACAACCCTACCCAAAAAAAAGGTAGCCCGTTCAAAAGAAGAAACATTAAAGTGCCGAGGCTAAATTATTCAACCATGACAAAGAAGGGAAAAAAGATTGTAAAACGCGTGGTCGAAAAATATTGTAATATTCATGGACAAATTATTATGAAATTTAGTTATACTTTGAATCATATTTGTAACACTTTTATGACATATATCACTACTTTTGGGCATTTTTGGAATATTTAAAAGTATTTTAAAAACAAAATAAAACTTGTATGGCATAAATCACCACTTTTGGGCATTTTTTGGAACATTTAAAAGTATTTTTAAAATACAAATAAAAAAGTGGAGCACCAGGATTCGAACCTGGGTGCTCATAGTTTAGAATAGAGCGAAGGGGCAGAACCAGTGGGCTATGACAGTACTAGTGTTAACTGGAGGGGTGGCCGCCCTCTTATCTGGTAGTCCAACACACATAGGCGTAGCGCACCCTGGCCAAGTGCGCTACGGACCTATGTGTGTTGGACTAGTCAACCGTGCCGCTCACAATCTGCGCCGCTCCATCTCACAGACACCACACCGCGCCGCTGCTCTCGAGGAGGAGGAGGCCACACCGCCAGCTGCGCCAAGGCCTCGAGGAGGAGGAGGAGGCCCGCCACCGCCGCGCTGCGCTCTCGAGGAGGAGGAGGCCCGCGCTTGTGGAGGAGTGGGCCGCTGCCGATCCGTGGAGGAGGAGGAGGCCCGCCGCTTGTGGAGGAGGAGGATCGCGTTGCCGCCCGTCGTCGCCTGCCGAGGAGCGCCGCCTCCCTGCCTCTCCTCTCCTCTCCCTCTATCTCCCTCTCTCTCCCTCTGTCCCGCCTCTCTGCAGGCCATTGTTGCCCCTAGGTTTAGGCTTGTAGGTTGAGGATTGTAGGTTGCCCCTCTCTGCAGGCCATCGTTTCCCTCTCTCCCCCCTCTCTGCAGGCCATCGTTACCCCTAGGTTTAGGCTTGTAGATTTTTTGTTAGAAACAGAGAGAAAGCAGGCCATCGTTGCCCTCTCTCCCCCCCTCTCTGTTTCTGCTTGTAGTATTGTCCCTACTTCTGGTTTATGGTTGTTCAGAGTAGTGGTTCAGAGTTAGGATTCAGAGTTAGGTAATGTTCTTAGGTAGTATGATTGTATGCTTGCCTGTGTGGATGCTTCTAAGATGGACATTATGGTTGTTCAGAGTAGTGGTTCAGAGTTACAATTCAGAGTTAGGAAATGTTCTTAGGTAGTATGAAATCATAACAGTGGTTTTGTCTTCATGGTTCATGGTTGCATGGATTAGAACTTCAAGCAACTTCCTTTCCTAGTTGTCTTAGCCCCTAGATAAATTATTCTGAGATGAACATTATTCTGAATTTTTATTTCTGCATGATTGTATGCTTGCCTGTGTGGATGCTTCTAAGATGGACATTATGCCTGTGTGGCATACACCAACTGGTAGCATGTTAGTTAATGAAAAACAGTAAAAAAGGAGGTCCTGCTGGTGCTGCTGCTGCTTCTGTTACCAGTGTCCAGGTAGTAGTAGCTTTGCTAGAAATGGATGGTGTGTTATTGGTAGTAGTACGTTTAGAAAGTAGTGTTAGGTCTTCTTTGCTTCTTGATTTTTATACTTAATCAAGTAGCAAGATTCAAGTTGTAAAAAATCTGAGTACTAAACTCTTGTGAAAATCTTGCCTTAATTACTAGCTTAGTTGGTTTCTGTATCTATTCATAGCAAAAGTTCAAGCAAGAGTTTGTGCTGGGTTGTTTCTTAACTAGCATCCTAACATTAGATCTCAACTAGCATCAATGGCTATAACAATGTTTGTGCTAGGTTGTTTCTTAAATGCCCATCTTTCTGTTAAATTTCATGGATCAACATTGTTGTAAATAATCACATAACACTGGAGGCAGAGGAAGTGTCATGGTGTGGTCAAGCAAGCTCATATGCTAGCTGCTTATCAATCATACTAATGTTGTGCACTCTGTCGAAAGTTGGTGTTTTGTAAAAAAAAGCATATTGGGAAGTTAGTACTTCTAAACCAGCTTCCAGAAAAAAAGAATATTGGGCAGTCAGTACTTAAGATATGTTTGATGTACACATTCAGTTGCTCTACAATTTCTTTCTTTCAGAAAACATAAGTTTGGTATATAATGTTTTGAGATTACTGAGCTAATACTGATAGAAATATGATCTTTGCATATTTCATCCAAATAATAGCCTGGTGAATCCACTGTTTTCTCCCACTAAAATAGTACAAATGACAGCAATATGCTTGCTGTGTTTGCTCGCTTCTTTGTTGTCATTGTTGTGCTTGCTCTTCTTCTTAGTCTGGAACATCCACATATTATATGTCCAACCTACTTGTGCTAATACTACTTCTATGCTACTTGAGCTGCTACTACTTATATTATCTGTGTTGCTACTACTATCTGTTCCTTATATCCATCCTAGTGTTGCTCTGCCTACTACTATCTGTGGTGCTACTGTGCTTCTACTACTATCTGTGCTGGGACAACGGCACCTTGAAATTGTGCTTGTGCTTGTATGAAGCACTTTATTATGTTGTGTATGCAGGTTCTTGTATGAAACGAGTCACGATTTTTGCCGGAATGTTGATTAACTTCCATTTCGGCAGAAATCGGGCACTCCTAGTTTAAGAAAATTAGCAAAGGTCATGCCGGATTTTTCCGTGCATTTAACCAATTATTTGTTTTTTATTAGTGCAAAGATGTGTGACAACGACGAGGCTGGATGTTCTAAGCACATCAGCGCTGAATGAGAACTCAGACCTCCGAATAAACAATTGACATTCTGGGAGGCGGCCCAGCGGCTAGAAGACGATGAAGAATACCATCCTTCGGAGAGCGAGGATGATGAGATGGAAGACGTGGAGGAAGAAGCCGAAGGAACGGCGGACGATGAAACCACTGATAGCGGCGAGGGCATATGGAGTGGTAGCAACCCTCCTAAGAATAAGAAGAAGCCGAAGGACCGGCGCCCGAACACGATCGACGGCCGGTCGGGAGAATTACGAAGTGAGCCCATCAGGGGTTCCTTTGGAGCCCGCCCTTGTCGTCAAAGGGTACGTCGGGCAAGTGGCGGCGATCACCCGGACAACCATCTCGATCAACACCGAGAATATCCGGCATAAAGATAATGGCCACTTGCGCACACTCCTCTTCGAGAAGTTGCACGCAAGATACAAGTTCCCCGCTAAGTATCAGAACACAAATTATCATGGGAACGAAGTAAACAAATCGGCCCTCACAAAGATGAGCACCATACGGCCGGTGGAGAACCGGATAAAGAAGAAGATCTATAAAGAAGGCAAAAGTCTCGAGGAGATCCAGAAGATTGACCCGCAGATCAGCGAAGATCAGTTCCGGGAGTTCAAGGAGAGGTGTGAATCCGAAAGAGCCCTGGCCAATAGTAATCGGGGAAAGGTGCTGCAGGCGATGAATATAGGTCATCACCATCTCGGATCTGGTGGATACAGAACCGCGGAGGCCAAATGGAATAAGGAGGATGAAGAGTATAGATCCAAGGGGATAGAAAACCCCTTTGCTAAATTCGAACCCGGGCAGGTTCGAAACTTCATCAGGGCCCGTTACCATGTGGACCCAAAAACCAAACAACTCACCGCGGATCCTGCGGTGAAGGAATTCGAGGAAATTGTGGTAAGTATAATCTAATTACCGCGGATCAACACGATTGCAATCTAATCGATGATCTAAATGATTCACTGTTACTTCTTCTGCAGGATGAGGAAATTGTTGCTAGTCATGGATCCTGTGGTTCCTCATCCGTGGGTCGACGGCCACCGGTGGGATAACCCTTTTATCAGGCGATGAACGGGCCAAGAAAATAGAGCGATTCTGAAGAAGCCGTCGTCGGCCGTCTGACGTCGGGGGTAAGAGTTGGGTGGATCATTTTGGTCCACCACCGAGGACGCATGTGGCGCCGTCGAGAAGGAGCGAGGAGGAAAACCGCGAGGTTCAAGAACTTAATGTTGGAGATATGACCAAGAGGCAATAATAAAGTGGTTATTATCATATCTTCACACTTGTGATAAATGTTTACATACCATGCTATAATTGTATTAACCGGAAACATTAATACTTGTGTGATTTGTAAACTAAAATAAGAGTCCCTGGTAAAGCCTCTTGTTAAACTAGCTTGTTGGTTAATATATGATCATGGTTTCCTGATCATGAACATAGAGATGTTATTAACAACAGGGTCATATCATTAGGAGAATGATGTGATGGACATACTCCTATAGACAAGCGTAGCATAAAGATCAAGTCATTTCAATAGTTCAATTGCTATATGCTTTACGATACATAGTAACCTAATTCCTTCGACCATGAGATCATGCATATCACCTTTCGGATGGATGCTTTGATGACATCAAACACCACACGATGGCGGGTGGCCATAAAGGTGGAATTGAGTGTTGGAAAGTATTGGTTGAAACACATGGATCAAGAGTGGGATTTGTCCATCCATATGACGGATAGATATACTCAGGCCCTCTCGGTGGAATGTCATCCAATTAGCTTGCAAGCATGTGGCTCTGAGGATCACATATCACGGGAGAGAAAAGAGTACTTATAGGTACGAGGTTGAACTAGGTATGCGAGATACCGACGATCATAACCTCGGATAAGTAAACTATCGTGAGACAAAGGGAAATTGGTATCGTATGTTAGTGGTTCATTCGATCATAAAGTAATCGTAGAAATATGTAGAGCCATATGAATTTCCAGATTCCTCTATTGGTTATTGTTCGGAGAAGTGTCTCGATCATGTCGCATAATTCACGAACCGTAGGGAGACACACTTAAGGATTCGACGTTGTTTGAGTAGTTATGGTATTATGAAAGAGACCGAATGTTGTTCGAGTCTTGGATGGGATCCGGGATATCACGAGGTGATCCGGAATGGTCCGGAGAATAAGATTCATATAAGTAAAGTCCGTTTGAGTTCGGGAATGATTAGGTGTTTTATCGGAATGTTCTAGAAGGTTCCGGATTGTCCGGCACTCGGGGAGGTTACATGAATGTGTCATTACATATTGAATGATTGCATCATGTACTAAGTGTTCTTGCTGTTCCAAAACTGAAAAGTCAAACTGCCTTGAAAGTCAAGCAGCTAAAACAGAAGCTGTGGAAAGCAGAAACCGTGGGAAGCGAGCGTGGGAAACAAGCAAGAGGTGGTTGGAACCGACTTGGGGAGGAGTCCTCAAGCGGAGCTCCAACAAAGGCCGACTTGGGAGGGACTCCTCCCTTGGCCGCCCCTCCCACCTATAAAAGGAGGGGGCCTCCTCCTCTAGACACACAAGTTCCTATCCTCTAATCTCCGGTTTAGAGCCGTTTTAGTTTAGAGCTTCTAATTGCCCTAGCCTTTGTTTTAGAGCCTTCTAATTGGTGTGTCTAATCTCTAGACCACTAATAGCTCTCTCTCATACTCCACCATACTTGCTCCGGCTTAAGGCGAAGCCCTGCGGGATCTCCCCTCTACTTCCGGTACCACGCCGTTGTGCTGCCGGAATCGCGAGGAGAGTGCTACAACCTCCGCTTTCTTTGGAACAAGGAGAGGAAGGTCTTCGTCTAGTACCGAACGTGTGACCCATCATGAGCGCTACGAACGCACTTGGGAAGGATCGTCTCTGCGATCTTGAGATCGGAAGAGTACTGTTGCATCACCCACGAGAATCTGCTCGTTAACGCTTTGGAATCTTCAAGGGTAAGTTATTCCATCGACTCGTTGCTACAATCTAGTAGATAGATCTTGGCTTGTTTGTTTGTATGCGATAGAAATTTTTGTTTTCCATGCTACTCGAACCCCTACGGTGGTATCGAGCCGTGTCTATATGTAGATCTGTTGCCTGAGTAGAACACAATGGTCATTGTGGGCGTTGATGCTTTTATTGTCGATTGCTTCTTGTGTACTTTGCATCTTGCGGTATGTTGGGATGAAGCGGCCGGGCTAACCTTACATGACATCGTTCATGAGACTTGCTCCACGCTTGACATGCAACTTGTATTGCATAAGTGGCTTTCTTGGTGCGTTTCTCCTAGCATAGTTAAGATCCAATTTACAACGGGTGATTAACAATACTAGTATCAATGTTGTGGTTCTTGTTCGTAAGTTAGAACGACACTTATTGAAAGCCCCAAACCACGTAAAATATGCAAAGAAAGTAGGCGTCTAACTTTGTTTTGCGGGGGTGTCTTGTGATGTGATATGGCCATGATTGTGATTATATATGATGTATGCAATGTTCCTTATTGTAAGTTCGCAACGGCGAGCCATATGGTTGTCTTTAATTTATGTTAAGACCCGCGTGTCTATTCAAATTAGTTGTAATAGTTGAAGCCGGTGGACGACAACCATGGAGAAGCGTCATTGACCTTGATGCAATGCCGATGATGATGGAGATCATGTTCGTTCTTGAAGATGGAGATCGGAAGCACAAAGAAGAAAGGCCATATCATATCACATATTATTGAATTTCATGTGATGTTAATCCTTTATGCATCTTGTATTGCTTAGTAGACGACGGTAGCATTATAAGATGATCCCTCATGCACATGAATTTCAAGTCATAAAGTGTTCACCCTTAGTTAGCACCGTTGCTAAAGCTTGTTGTTTCGAAGCACCACGTGATGATCGGGTGTGTTAGATTCTACAAGTGTATACAACGTGAGCAAGCCAGATTGGCTCATGCAGAAACTAAGGTTTGATCTTGGAGCCTAGCATGCAGACATGGCCTCGGGAACACGGATTACGAAAGGTAGAGCATGAGTCATATAGTAGATATGATGAACATGTTGATTGTTCGCCATTGAAGCTATATCAACTCTCGTGATGATCGGTTTTGATGTGGTGGATTTGGTTCGTGTGATCACTAAAACAATGTGAGGGATATTGTTTTGAGTGGGAGTTCACCTAGATTAATTTAATTATTAATTAGAACTCAATTTATCATAAACTAAATCAAAGTGAATTTGCATAGTTGTTGTAGTCATTGGCATCTGTTTACCACCTTGCGCTTAGTTGTAATTGAGATGATAGAACTATAGAATTCTGGTTAGTTACTTTACGAACTGGTATCGTATTGTTTTGAAGTGTTAATCTAAAGTTTAAAAGTCCTATTGCAAACTTTCAAGAAGTTCAGTTACTCCATGAAGTTTAATAATTAGTATTAAATCAAGAGTAACAATTCCAAGTGTTAGTATATAAGTATCATGTTTGTCTCCATGATTCTTGATATTCTAAGGATTCTCTTAATATCAAGGTTATCTAGGATCTGAAAGAGTTGTTTCAGAAACCATGATGTGTGGAAGATATTGTGATATCTGAAACAAAGTTTTGGTTACAACATGATAGAGTATAATATGGCAAAGTTCTTGTTCTCATATTTTGATGAGAATTTACAAAAGGGTTGGAGACACTTGTTGTCCTAATCCTCCAAAAGGTTTTTGGATAGCAACATTATACTCATAATTCATCGTTATAAGCTAAAAGTAGCTTGATCATGGACGATTCCATGATAAGGGTGAATATTTGATGTAGGTAAAATGTTTACTACACCAAGAGATTACTAAAGAAAGGAATTTGAAAGAACACCAAACATTTGATGATGGTGATCTACTTCAAAGTGCAAGTCCAAAGACATTGGTATTTAACTATACACGCTTTGGACTATATGTCATATGTATGACTCCACTATTGATGTTGATAGATTCTTTCAAACAGAAAAGGAAATATTGAAAGAAAATCTCGTAAAGTATATGGCAGAAAGGAAAAGACTAGAATTGTTCAGCTTAAGTATATAGATGATATACATGTTATGGCTATATTCTTTGTTTATTAAACAATGTGGTTCTTAAGTATTTAATACTGAATTTGTTGGTACGAATCGTCATACAAAACAACAGAATTCATGAACTACAGTGGCCTAAGTAATTAGCAAAAGAATATGTGATGATGTTCATCGAGAACAAATAAAGGGTTATTGTGTTGCTCGTTAAACATCAAAGCTTGCCTTCAAGATTTGTTTTATTAGGTATTATGAGAACAAAAGGGTTGTTCAAATAATTGCCGTAATCCATAAAAGATGGATGATTCACAAATCTCGTAGGAGAAATCACATCCATAAAACTAGTGCTAAAATGTCGAAAGACAAATTGATTGAAAGATCACTTAGGAAGTGACATCGCCGTTTAAATTATATTGGAAAGAAAACATGAAGAAACTCCATGTGGATGGAATTTTGGAGTCTATTTGATTTTGATCAAATGACGCTTGTGAAATTTTCCTAGAGATAATTAAAACTTCGTTCATAGGCCAAAAGGGAACGAATGACTAGCTTATTGGAAATTGTACATATTGTTGTACAAAGTCCATCATGTGTAGTCAAAAGCGATGGATTTCAACTTCATATGCTTTCTTCGAGAATTTGAGTGAATATATGAATATTTACTTAATAAGGATAAAGTATGAAACATTTGAAAAGTTCAAAGACTTTCAAGATGAAGTGCAAGATCATTGTAACAAGAATATAAATAGTTTGTGATAAGATCATAAAGGAAGATATTTTGAGTTACAAGTTTAGCATAATACCTAAGATTTAAGGAATCGTTCCGTAGATTTACATGTCCTGAAACACCATAAGAGTATGGAGCGTTCGAGATATGTAATTAAACCTTGTTTGACATGGTAAGATCGAAGGTGTAATTCATAAAACTGCCAATGTATTTTAAAGATTAAAAGCTTTAGAGACTACCGTTTTTCCACTGAAAAGAGCTTCATCATAATCCGTTTAAATGACACCATATAGAGTTATGGTTTGGGATAAAACCCAAGTTGTCCTTTCTTAAACATTGGTATGATATGCATAAGAAAGATGTTTGCAACCAAAGTCGGATGAACCTGTCTTTGTATGTTATTTCGAATAACTGTTAAGTAATCCTCCATAACATCGGAGACAAAAGTGTTTGTCACTTAAAACGTCAAGTTTCTTTGAGAAGGAATTTTTCGTGAAAAGTTAAGTGGGAGGACAATAGAACTTTGATAAGGTTAAAAGAACCTTAGCTATATGTGCAAAGTTGCGCAGCGCCGAAAAGTGTTCCGGAGTTAGCAACAATGCTCATGGCTCGCGTACCTCAAAGGTTGTGGTCGCGGAGATCTAAGTTCCTATTGAAACAAGTAGGTCGGGTGAACAATCAAATACCAAGATTTGAGAGTTAAATCATTATTTGACAATAATGATCCGACTACGTGCAAAGAAGCGATGATGGGCCCTGACTCCGTCAAATGGCTTGAAGCCATAAAATCCGTGATAGTTCCATTCATGAGAAATCAAGTTTTGAACTTGAAGGACCCTCGAAAGGTGTAAGACCTTACAGTTGTGTCTGGATCTATAAAGAAATAGACATGGATGTTTCACATCTATAATCGACATATTGGGAAAGAGCTCACAACAATGTTCAAAGGTTGACTATGACAAGATTTGATCTTTCATAGTGATATTTAGTCTAGACGGATTAATGTAGCAACCACTACATATAATTTTGTTATATGATAGTTGAATAAACAAAACAAGTTCTTCTAATAGAATCGTTACCTAGGACATGTGCATAACACGGTCCATAGGGTTTTGTTAATTCATAGGATGCTAAAAGCATATGCAAACTTCAATGGTTGAAGTGAGCATCGCGGAGTTGGAATCTTCACTATGATGAAACTGTTAAAGGAGTTTAAAAGTTCATTAGAGACAATGAAGATGCTTGCATTTGCAAGAAATTAAGTGGGAGCACTAAGACATGTTTCTAAGACATTATGTGGAAGACATATTGTTGATTGGAAATAATGTATCTTTTATTAACACATATTAAGAATTTCATCCCGATGAAAGACTTAGGCAAAACCCAAATATTTGGCATCAATAGACGCTAATATGGTTGTGCCAAAAGTACATAGACGAGATATTGAATGAGTTCAATATAGAAACTACAAGAAAAGGTTCTTGTCGCACAGAAAGGATTGAAAGAGTTCAATGTTGATGATATATTCAAGTGTATTGACATTTGGTAAAGTGAAACAAATAATCAAGTATAGATTGATACTTGATGTATGAAATCACAAAGAGTATTTATATCAATCATACTGTGATATGTACAAATCCAGATATGTCCTATGCTCTAAATGTTATGAGCATATACCAGAATGATTCGTAAGATGATCATTGGACAATAGTAAGGATATTCTTATGATCTTTTGGAAGAACTAAGAGTATATTATTTGTAGAAGTGACAAATAGATGGTTAGTTCATTGTAAAAGTACTACATTGATACTAGCTTTGTCACAAAGTACAAATTAAGTTTATCTCAATCTAAACTAAGGGTGGCACAATATAATGGAAAATGAGTTCCATAATGGATTTGGATGAGTTCCAAAGTTAAGACATTGTGACAGATACTACAACAAAAGGCTAAGTATATGACTGCTATTATAGCAGCAAAAGAGGGCATTTGTGTCAAGTAGTTTGTTATCAAACTAGGTGTAGTTCACAGAGGGATAATACTATGAAGATATATTGTGCGACAATATTATCAACATGTTTTAACCCCAAAGAACTAAAGGTCACCGAAAGACCAAATTTATACAAAGCCATCTCATTAGAGAATGAGTGATGCGTAGACGCAAAGACATGCAATTACACGGACCTAGAAGTGTCGGATCCGGAGATCGATTGACCACTAGCAATCGTGTACATACAACACGAAAGCCATAGGTGTTATATACACAAAGGTTTGAAACTAGATTATTGACTCTAGTGCAAGTGGGAGACTGTTGGAGATATGCCCAAGAGGCAATAATAAAGTGGTTATTATCATATCTTCACACTTGTGATAAATGTTTACATACCATGATATAATTGTATTAACGGAAACATTAATACTTGTGTGATTTGTAAACTAAAATAAGAGTCCTGGTAAAGCCTCTTGTTAAACTAGCTTGTTGGTTAATATATGATCATGGTTTTCGATCATGAACATAGAGATATTAACAACAGGGTCATATCATTAGGAGAATGATGTGATGGACATACTCCTATAGACAAGCTTAGCATAAAGATCAAGTCATTTCAATAGTTCAATTGCTATATGCTTTCTGATACATAGTAACCTAATTCCTTCGACCATGAGATCATGCATATCACCTTTACCGGATGGATGCTTTGATGACATCAAACACCACCGTGAATCGGGTGGCCATAAAGGTGGCATTGAGTGTTCGGAAAGTATTGGTTGAAACACATGGATCAAGAGTGGGATTTGTCCATCCATATGACGGATAGATATACTTTGGGCCCTCTCGGTGGAATGTCATCCAATTAGCTTGCAAGGCTCACAAGGGATCACATATCACGGGAATGAGAAAAGAGTACTTATCGGTAACGAGGTTGAACTAGGTATGCAGAGATACCGACGATCATAACCTCGGATAAGTAAACTATCGTGAGACAAAGGGAAATTGGTATCGTATGTTAGTGGTTCATTCGATCGCAAAGTAATCGTAGAAATATGTGGGAGCCATATGAATTTCCAGATTCCTCTATTGGTTATTGTTAGGAGAAGTGTCTCGATCATGTCCGCATAATTCACGAACCGTAGGGAGACACACTTAAGGATTCGATGTTGTTTGAGTAGTTATGGTATTATGAGAAAGAGACCGAATGTTGTTCGGAGTCTCGGATGGGATCCGGGATATCACGAGGTGATCCGGAATGGTCCGGAGAATAAGATTCATATAAGGAAAGTCCCGTTTCGGAGTTCGGGAATGATTCCGGTGTTTTCATCGGGAATGTTCTAGAAGGTTCCGGATTGTCCGGCACTCCGGGGGGGAGGGTACATGAATGTGTCATTACATATTGAATTATTGCATCATGTACTAAGTGTTCTTGCTGTTCCAAAACTGAAAAGTCAAACTGCCAGTTTGAAAGTCAAACGGCTAAAACAGGAAACTGTGGAAAGCGAAGCTGTGGGAAGCGAGCGTGGGAAACAAGCAAGAGGTGGTTGGAACCGACTTGGGGAGGAGTCCTCCAAGCGAGCGCCAACCAAGGCCGACTTGGGAGGACTCCTCCCTTGGCCGCCCTCCCACCTATAAAAGGAGGCAGGGCCTCCTCCTCTAGACACACAAGTTCCTATCCTCTAATCTCCGGTTTAGAGCCGTTTTGGTTTAGAGCTTCTAATTGCCCTAGCCTTGGTTTAGAGCCTTATAATTGGTGTGTCTAATCTCTAGACCACTAATAGCTCTCTCATACTCCGCCATACTCGCTCCGGCTTAAGGCGAAGCCCTGCGGGATCTCCCCTCTACTTTCGGTACCACGCCGTTGTGCTGTCGGAATCGCGAGGAGAGTGCTACAACCTCCATTTTCTTTGGAACAAGGGAGAGGAAGGTCTTCGTCGAGTAACGAACGTGTGAACGATCGCGAAGCGCTGCCGAACGCCTTAGGAAGGATCGTCTCTGCGATCTTGAGATCGAGACAGTACGATCGCATCACCCACGAGAATCTGCTCTCGTTAACCGCTTTGGAATCTTCAAGGGTAAGTTATTCCATCGACTCGTTGCTACAATCTAGTAGATAGATCTTGGCTTGTTTGTTTGTATGCGATAGAAAATTTTTGTTTTCCATGCTACGAACCCCTACACTTAAGGCATAAGTGGCGCGGATCCCGCAGATCGTCCAAGACAACCTGGCAATCACCCTCACGTCCTTCCTGCCTACCTTGGTGGAGTCAATAGCGAACTGGAGTGCGGGTTGTCGAGTAGGGCCGTGCCCGATTCCAAGCATGGTCAGCAGCCACTCGAACAACGCGGCACCGACGAATCAGGCGAACTACGTGTTCGTGACTCCACCCGCTAGCACCGCGGCGCCGCAAGTGTTGGTGACTCCCCTGCCATCACCGCGGCGCCGGAGTACATGTTGGTGCCCCCCTGCCATCGTCGCGGCGGCACCGGAGCTCCAAGCACCCGTCGGTAGGGAGAATACACCGGCCAGCGCCATCAAGAAGCCCTTCCGTCTCTTGCACGCCCGTCGCCGTATGCGGTGCGTCGACATTAGCCGATCTCGACGCCATCACGGTAAACAAATTGCTTTAATTACCGCCTTTCATGCCATCTATTACTCTTATGGCATCTCTGACAACGTCGTACATGTTTTCCGCAGACGGATGTTCCTTGCACTCTCTTATGCTACGTGAACAACAAGCTGAGGGATGTTGCCAAGGGTACCATCGTTCAACCCTTGCAGCGCACGTTCCACTCAAGGACGATGTCAGATAGCGTGCACAGGGTTAAAATTAGTCGGGTGCTAAGGGGCTGCGACGACCTGGAACCTCCCATTCAACCCCCAGGAGCGGATGAAGAAGAGCCGTCTGTCCTCAGAACTTGCTTCGGCTTATTCTTGCTATGTCCAAAGAGCATGATCCGTTTGGGGACGGCGGGGGCCATCACGCCACAGACAACAGCACCGCCTGTCGTGCCAGCGACAAGCGGTGGCAAGGCCCCCTTACCGCCCTTGCCGTCACCTCCATGCGGTGGGTCGGATGATCATATTGATGATATGCACATGGCACAGGATCCGGCCGAGGACGACGAAGACTGGAATGATCACTTCTTCAGCACTCAGTTTGGCAACGAAGAAGACCTAGCTGGTGGCCCCACAGAGAAAGCCACTATCACCAAGCGTCTGTTTGGTTCTCAGGAGACGCCTCCGACTTGCCTTTCTGAGCCACCCGCTGATACAACCAACCGACCCTTTATTCTAAGCCCTGACACACTACATAGGGCGGCCGGTGATCAGATTGCGGTGCCTGCCCGCTCTCCAAAAGGAAAAAAGGGCAGGAAAAGAAAATCTAGCAGTACGAGCCAGCCGGTGGCGTCAACAACTGCGAATCCGATCAGGTTTCGGGACGGGCCACCAAGACCCGAGGGTATTATGTGGAGGATTAATGTGGCGGGTGAGCCCATGCTACCTAAGAATTTGTGGAAGCTCGCCAGTTCAGAACTGCAGAGTGTGCATGACGGTGTGCTGACGATAGAGAGACGCCTTCTATCGGAGAAAGATCCCTCGCACCCGGTATTCGTGGTTAAGGTGCCACCAGGCTTGGGCTTCATCGACAATGCCCCTGTCGGATCTGTTCTTCCTGCGGTTCAACGACATCTTCAATATGTTCCACCTATACCCGCTGCACTATACCATGGTCCGTCTGTTTTCTCTCAGCCTGGCCATGTAGATCATTAGAGAGAACACACCGGGCATCGCTATAGTGGACCCCTACTACATGCGTGACGGCTGCTTGGGTTGCCCCGCCGAACGACGTATCGTGGCCTCGTACCTAAAAATAATCCTCGTGGCGAACAAGACAAAGGAATACATTCTCGTGCCTTACTTTCCCGAGTAAGTCGTTATTCACTCGCCACCGTCGATTGGCTTTATTAGATCATCATCATTATTTTTCCAACACATTCCATTTGAATTTTTTGCGCAGAGATGAACACTGCACGCTCATCTCCTTATCGACGAAGCATTCCCACGCCACGTATTTCGACTCGGGGAGTCTAGAAAAGAAGAAAAACTACGATAATAGCAAGGAAGTTCTGGATGATGCTCTCACTGGCTTTGCCTCGACGGAAGGCACCACCTTCGTGCGTACGAAGGTCAAGTTTGGCAGGCACATCTTCAACCACGTAACGGAGTTCCCCTGCGTGAAGCAGTCGGAAAACAGTAAGAAGGAAGCCTACTACGCACTCCATCACATGAGGGCGTTCCTACTTGACCAGCAGAATTCTACGCTGCCAGATCATCTCAAACAGTGGGCCGAAGCAAAGGCCAAGATCAATGATTCGGATATTAGACAAGAGATGTATCGCATCCAGCAGCAGTTTGGGGCAATCATCTTTCGTGATTTCATGACTTCGGGGGGGATCTTCTACGGAGGAAATATCCTGAATAACCGTGACATAGAAGATCGCCTAGAGATGCAGGGTGACTGTAGGAAGTTCATGACGAGACAAGGCGTCCTCCCGTTCCCTAAGCCGAGCCAGAAGGCTTGATGTTGGCCTAGTTGTAGTTACAAACTATAGATGACCTTTGTGTGTGTGTGGACAAGTGTACTTATCTTATTAGGTTTATGAATCATCGCTTACTTATTTTTCTTATTATTATTATATATCAATCAATGCTTGGTTTTTTTGCTTACTCTTTGGTCCTTTGCTCAATTTGGTCCTTCTTTTTTTCCTTACTCTTTTTTCGAGAATAATGCCGATGATTGAAATGTCGTGGCACACTACATATGTGAATGTGCTACGATGGGGACTGAGCCTTGTGATATGCACAAGTCCGGTCTTGTGCATCCTACTTGGCTCACCGTTCCATCGTAGCATATTCTGTCCAATGACCTATGTATATATATGAGGCATTCTTTTGAAGTTATTTTGTCTTTTTCGAGAATATGCCGATGATTGAAATGTCGTGGCACAATATATATGTGAATGTGCTATGACGGGATAGTTAGCCTTGTGATATGCACAAGTCCAGGAATTGTGCATCCTACTTGGCTAACCGTTCCGTCATAGCATATTCCTGTGTCCAACGACCTAGCTAGTTATATATGAGGCATTCTTTTCGAGCTACTTTGGTCTTTTTCGAGAATAATGACGATGATTGAAATGTCATGGCACACTATATATGTGAATGTGCTACGATGGGATTGTACGCCTTGTGCTATGCACAAGTCCAGGTGTTGTGCATCCTACTTGGCGTACGGTTCCATCGTAGCATATTCCTGTGTCCAACGACCTATGTATATATATGAGGCATGCTTTTTGAGTTACTTTGGTCTTTTTCGAGAATAATACCGATGATTGAAATGTCGTGGCACACTATATATGTGAATGTTCTACGACGGGATTGTGAGCCTTGTGATATGCACAAGTCTAGGTCTTATGCATCCTACTTGGCTCACTGTTCCGTCGTAGCATATTCCTGTGTCCAACGACCTATGTATATATATGAGGCATGATTTTTGAGTTTGGTCTTTTTGATTTAGGAGTACTTTCTATAAATGCATCTTCATATGTTACTTTAATTATATATGTTTTTTTTCTCAATCACCGGTTAATTATTATTGTCAACTTATAGATGACGTGGTACGTCGTGTACAAGGGACGGGTTCCCGGAGTCTACGATGATTGGGAAGACTGCCGGAGACAGGTGCACCATTTCGGCGGCAAGAGCTACAAAGGGTACAACACTATGGCGGAGGCGGAAGCTATATACATGTGCTATCTAGCGGGAGTTAGGACAAGGAACCGGATGAAGACCTACACCTTCGTCGCGGCGGTGATCATGCTTATCGTCTTTGCTTATTTATCCCGCCTTTGTGTCTAGCTAGTTTAGATGTCTAGGCGAGCTTCCGAGCTCTAACTTGTTCGATCGACACATGTATTCGCATGTCACCAACTACTACTTTGTAACATGATCGAAACAACGTAACTTAGACTATGTATTCATGTATGAGACTTATCTATATGTATTTGTTTCAATCTTGTTGTTCATATTGAGTATATATATAATTGTATATCTTGTATCTGTGTGTGTATATCTGCTGTAATATTGTATATAATTTGGCTCGGAAATTAAAAAAAAACAAAAAATACATCTATGGCGCACATGGTCTACCTTCTGTGGCGCACTACACCTAAAGCGCACTATGGAAGCTTAGTGGCGCACTAGGCAGTGCGCCACAGAAGATCCCAGGGGTAGGGCACCTACCCAAACATCTGTGGCGCACTAGCAGGTGCGCTACGCCTGTCTCTACACAACTGTGGCACACTAGGCAGTGCGCCACGGCTGAGAGATAGCCGTAGCGCAAGGCCCGTGGCGCACTGCTAGTGCGCCACGGATAATGTTTCCAGGTGCGCCACTAAAGGCCATTTTCCTAGTAGTGCGGCCGTCTTTTTCTCATGCATGCTGAAGGAGCTCAGGAAGCGCCAGACGTCGTGCTAGGTATGTTTTCTGTTAATTCAGTACTTGCTAGAGTGTTGTTTTATTCTGGTGCATCGCACTCATTTGTCACCGAAGAATTTGCATGCACTAATAAGATTCAACCAACCAAACTGAAGCATGTTATGATTTTTCAAATTCCCGGTTCAACCACCAAAGCTATGCAAATTTGCAAAGCCGTCCCTATCCGAATCCATGGCATAGATTTTTATACTAATCTGATAGTACTTGGAACTAAAGGTTTGGAAGTACTACTAGGAATGGATTGGATGTCCAAACATAAAGGATTAATTGACTGTGCCAGGAAAGCCATAACAATGACCAGTACAGCCGGAATATCAGTCGATCATGTATTTAAAACCTTACCTCGTCAATTCAAGTGCAACAAGAGTATAGCCCAGCCTACCATTGACCAAGTCCGGATAGTGTGTGAATACCCCGATGTATTTCCAAATGTTTTGCCTGTTATGCCCCTAGATCGGGATATCGAGTTTATCATTGAACTAATCCCTGGAACAGGACCCATAGCCCAGAGACCATATAGTATGAACCCGTCTGAACTAGCAGAACTGAAGAAGAAACTAGATGCCATGTTGTAAATTGGATTGATTCAACCAAGTGCGTCACCATGGAGATCACCTGTCTTGTTTGTGGACAAGAAAGATGGAGGTAACCGTTTGTGTACGGATTATCGAAAGTTGAATGATGTCACGATCAAGAACAAGTACCCATTGCCCAAGATAGAAGATTTATTTGATCAGTTGACCGGTGCCAAAGTGTTTTCTAAGATTGATCTTCGAACTGGCTATCATCAACTCAAGATTCGCGCAGAGGATATTCCAAAGACTGCCTTTACCACCAGATATGGATTATACGAGTATACTGTCATGTATTTTGGATTAACCAATGCCCCCGCTTATTTCATGAATCTCATGAATAAGATTTTTATGGACTTCCTGGATAAGTTTGTTGTTGTTTTCATCGATGAAATTCTGATTTATTCCAAATCAGAAGAAGAACATGAGCTACACCTAAGGACCATTCTTGGAACCCTTAGAGAGCATCAGTTGTATGCCAAGTTTAGCAAATGTGAATTCTGGTTACAGGAGGTAGGATTCCTCGGTCACAATGTATCATCCGGAGGAATTGCCGTTGACCCTGCAAAGGTGAAAGATGTCGAAGACTGGCAAGCCCCAACCACTCAAACCCAAGTTCGTGCATTTCTCGGATTGGCGGGATACTACCGCAAGTTCATAGAAGGATTCTCGAGTATCGAGACCCATGACTCAATTGCTGAAGAAGGACAAGAAGTTTGAATGGACGGACAAATGTGAAGCGAGTTTTCAAGAACTCAAGAGAAGATTGATTTCATCTCCAATCTTAATCATGCCAGATATCACGAAGCCCTTTGACGTGTATTGTGATGCATCCAAGATCGGTCTCGGATGTGTGCTAATGCAAGAAGGCAAAGTTATATCTTATCTATCTCGACAACTTAAACAACATGAGCAGAACTATCCAACCCATGACCTCGAGTTCGCAACCGTAGTTCTAGCCCTGAAGACATGGAGGCACTACCTGATGGGAAACCGTTGTGAGATTTATTCGGATCACAAGAGCCTAAAGTATATATTCACTCAGAAGGAGCTGAATATGAGACAGAGAAGATGGATTGAGCTAATCAAGGATTACAACCGGGTCATTCACTATCACCCCGGTAAAGCCAATGTGGTAGCAGATGCCCTTAGCAGATTGTCGTGCCGCTTGAACTCCATGATTCTAAAGGAGCAACAAAGCTTGCACAAGGAGATGGAAGATTTCCGAATGAAATTAGTGAGTGAAGGATTTTTGGCTAGCATAGAACTTCAACCCACTTTGATCAGCCAGATCAAGGAGGCGCAGAAAGGAAATGCTAGCATCGATGGAATCAAGCGTCGTATCGGTACAGGAAAAGTACCCAGATTCACCGAAGACGAAGAGGGAGTCCTGTGGTACAAAGGACGCCTTTGTGTACCAGCAGATTCTTAGTTGAAAGAAGTTATTCTGAAGGAAGCTCATGATACTCTTTATTCTATCCACCCCGGAGGAATGAAGATGTATCAAGATTTGAAATAGCAATTTTGGTGGCATAAGATGAAGGGAGAAATCGGAAGCTATATCGCCAAGTGTGATATATGTCAGAGAGTCAAGGCGAGACATCAAAGACTCGCAGGATTGTTGCAACCCCTGCAGATTCCAGAATGGAAATGGGATTCCGTTGGAATGGACTTTATTACCGGATTACCTACTTCTAGTAGGGGAAATGACTCTATCTGGGTCATAGTGGACAGATTTTCCAAAGTCGCCAATTTCTTACCAGTCAAGACCACATATTAGAGTTCGAAGCTAGCGGAGTTATACATCGCTAGAATCTTCAATTTGCATGGAGTCCCCAAGAACATTGTATCGGATCGAGGAACTCAGTTTACCTCGAGATTCTGGAAGAAAGTCCAAGAAGGGTTGGGAACCCGACTAGACTTCAGCACAGCTTATCACCCTCAGACCGACGGACAAACGGAGCGAGTAAATCAAATACTCGAAGATATGTTGAGAGCATGTGTGTTAGAGTATGGATCTAAATGGGATTACTATCTGCCGTTCGTAGAATTTTCATACAACAACAGTTATCAAGCTAGTTTGCAAATGGCCCCATTTGAATTCATGTATGGAAGGAAGTGTCGCACCCCTTTGAATTGGTTGGAAGTAGGAGAGAGAGTCAGATTTTCAGACCCGACATCCTACGAGAAGCAGAAGAGAAGGTTCACAAGATTCGTGAGCACCTCAAAATAGATGAATTACACCGACAAGAGACGTCGAGACCTCGCCTTCAACATCGGAGATTTTGTGTATCTGAAAGTGTCGCCATTTTACTGACCTATCCCGAAGTACCCATCCGTATTTCGGAAGAAGCTTTCAGAACTACCAGAACCCGAAGCATCAAGTTTCTCAAGATTCAGTGGAGCAACCACACAGAAGAAGAAGCTACCTGGGAGCGCGAAGATCACATCAGGACAGAGATTCCCGATCTCTTCAAATCCTAGGTAATCTTTTTCGTCCTTTTTCAAATCTCGGGATGAGATTTTGTTTAAGGGGGGAAGGTTTGTAACATCCCAAAAATACTAAACATGGATTATCAAACTCTAATCATCAAAATTAGGGTTAACAAAAACTTCTCCAACTAAAAATATGAAAGCATTCATATGTGTGTGTATTAAAATTTGGATTCTTTTGAATTGCCATGGTTCTGTGTTTCTTTGCTTGTAAAATGATTGTTAGGTGAAATAAACATCATCTAAACAATCCCCAAACTTTTCCCAAAAACAAACAACTCAAAATAAGAAAATAAAGTGAATGGTCACTTTGGCCAAATTAACTCTCATACCTACTTTGGCAATCTCTAGTTTTCAAAACTCAACAGAAACATTTGTGGATCTTTGCAACCCTTGTTAGTACTCATAATAAGGTACCAAGGCCCACTTTGTGATCATCCAAAAACATTCAATTACTAAGTTTAAATGACAGTTTAAAATTGCATCTATCTCATATGAGAAGATCCCACTATTTCAAAAACCACTCAAACAAGTTCAATTTTCAAAACCCAAACATCCACAGTATCCTCAACACATGACTAGCACACCCACCAAAAATCTTTTCAAAATTCAAAACTCAAGTTCTTGCGGCCATTTCATCAAACAGCTTGCAGATTCAAAACAACCAAATCACAAACACTATTTTGAGCAGTGAATTGGCCAACCTTGTCCCCTCTCTAGCTCACAGCAAACCCCTAGTAGATCATCTAGCTTAGTTTTTAACCTCTAGCATCGTTGTGAGCTTGCCATTGCAATCAATGGTGAGCAGGCCGAGCCTCACCATGTCACCCCAGTGTGGATAGCAAGCTAGAGGAAGAACTAGTTGTTCCAACCTTGTCTGGGAGGTAGCCCATGCCTCACCGCCCCCTCTCGACCAGCCCTAGCTCAAGGACAGATACAAGAACAGCCAGGAACGCCGTGCCCGCACCACTGTCAACCATGCCAACACGCACCACCGTGCATGCACCGTTCCCACTCAACCCGACCATCTCGAGCCCTTGCCGCCCGCCAGCATGCACCCCACCATCCCAGGAGACCACTAGACATGATCGTTTCATCGCTCGTACCCTGCAGCCACCACATGCCACGGAGTTTGTCGCCTCTGCCTCGCAGAGCACCGCACGTTCCTGACCAATCGCCACCGCCCCTAAGCTCGCATTTAAGTTCTAGAGCATCGCCAGGAGACCGCATGTCGATCGCCAACCTCAGCCATGCCTCTAGCCGCCTGTAGCCGTGTCTCCACCGTCGCCTGCCCATTCCTCTCGGTCTCGCTGTCGAGCCTATAAAAGGAAGCCACCCCCAGCCGTTTGAAGCACACCATTCCACTCCCCTCACCTCACTGATCATTCCACCCTCTCGCCGGACCACGAGGAGCAGCAGCTCACCGAAATTGCACTGGAGTTCGCCGCTGCAGAGGAGAAGAGGCGTCGTCGATTGGAGCCACCCCAGGAGGAGCTGCCGATACCAGGAGAATCGCCGTTGTCGACTTCGTTGTTCGCCCCCATCGCCGACCCTCGCCTAAGCCCCAGTGATCCTCCCACGAACCCCACCTACCGCGTTAGGGTTCTGTCTCGTCGGCGCTACCCGACGTGGACGATGAGCCGTAGCCGTCCGATTAGATTTAGATCGTGCGGCCGAGATCGCCTGTACCGCTTCACGTGTTATGAGCCACTTACTGGTGGAACCCCCCTGTCAGCTGAGCCCCGCGCTGCGGAGTGACACTGGGCCGGCCCATTAACCTTTCCCGCGCAGCCCAACCGTTTGAATTTAGATTTTTCTAATTTAATTCAAACTCAGTTTTGTACCTAGATTCAAAAATCAACCCAGCTCGATTCAGAAAACCAAATTGCATGAAACTAATTTTGTTACAAAGGTACTGAAATGCTTAATCCAAGCCCGTTGGGTTCAAATCATTTGGATCTATAGATCAACCTTGGTAAAAATATCAAGTCATAAGCTTTTCAGCACTTAAACATTTTTTAAAATTCAACCATAATAGCTTTTGAGTTGATTCCAACTCTCAAAAATCACATTTGATCATACCTTTCAGAATATATAAAAAAATGTTGGTTTACTTATAGAAATAATGTTCAAGGAATAAAAGAATGCCACATAGGCATTTCTAGTCACTTTAATTACTTAAAATAAAAAGGTTGGACCTTATTAAATTGTGACACCACTTTAAATCACATTCCCATGTACTGAAATATGTGGTGATGACATGTGTCAACATGATCCCATGTTTGAGTTGGAGAATATTAAATCTTAAGTAGTTTTTCAATGAGTAGAAATTACTTTTCTCAAATTAAAATAAATAAGACAAATGGTTTAATTTTGTAATGATAGGTGATGATGCTAGATCATCTATAGAACATCTTTGTGTGATGATTGAAAATAGTTAAGTATTGTTTGGTGATTTTGTACTCTGTATTTATTTATAGACGCTAGTACCAATCAAGGATACGAGGAGGAAGGAGGATATTATGAAGAAGAATCCGAGGAGAACTTCAACCACTGCTCTGCACAAGGCAAGCCTTACTAACCAAGTTGACCTATGCAAGTTAACACTTGCAGTTATGGAAGTTAGATAACCTATGCAATGCACTAAGCATGCTTGGTTAGACACAATTGATGATACCCAGTCCTAGTTTTACTTGCAAGCTTTCTACTTTATTTCTTTATCAAAACTATTTCTTAGAGTTTACTTAAGTGACTTGTAAAGTCTAGGAAGATAATTTAAGGTTGCATAAAGAGCATTAAATTTTGCCTAAGCTAGATAATCTTGATGTCATCCTAAGGCATGAGATTGAAATTCATTAATCTCCACTTGTTTACCACCCCTGCTTAAGTACTTAACCCCACTTGTAGATGCTAGTGCTAAGCATAAAACTTGATCAACTCTAGATGCGAATACTTGGAGAAAATGGTTATGAAAACCTTGGAATGATGAGTCATTCTACTGAAATGTTTTGACATGTGTTTCCGAACACCAGATGATTTTGATGATGAAAATGTTGAGGCATGAGCCTTATCCCTTTATAAAACTGATGGTTGTCTGGATGCGATACCATTCCAATTTTACCGTATAACCACAATACCCGAAAATTTGGTAGGGCTTGACTAGAAACTTATATACCTTAGTATGGATTCCCTCATGGCCAAGGTCTGAGCTGAGGCTACCTTGTGAAGATTGTCCACCTGTGCAGTACCCAAGATGACAGTTGGTCATGGTTGGGAGGCCAAACTCACAGGAGAGGTGTGTATTCTAGGGCGTATAATTGAAAGGTTAGTATTGATTATCCGCATACTGAGTATGGTGAATTCAGGATTTGTTCCTGACGGATGTATCGACTATTGTGGTGAAAGTGTACAATCTCTGCAGAGTGTCAAACTATTCGAATAGCCGTGTCCGCGGTTATGGACAGTTGGAGTGGCCATACTATTCCCCCGTCAGATGTTTTCAAAATAACTTGTGAAATGAATTGAGACTTTGACTTGACCACAACAGATTTGTGATATGAACTTCAAGTTCCCACTTAGGTGTTATAAAACTTCAACTAGTTTTCTTGCTTCTAAACTTAGTAGAGGTAAATATGGATTTTTGCAAAACAACCCTAGAGCTTAGTGTACTACTACAAAAACCACTTAACTTGTTAGTATTAGTTTGTGAGTACTTAAAGAGTACTCATGGCTTTGTCCCTGGCTATTCCCGTAGCTAGACTATGCAGAAGAGTACCAGGAGGATGGACCGCAGGAAAGTTACGACAACTAGGATCATCTCCCATCGTCAGCATTGCCTGTGACCCCGAAGATGGAGCTTCGCCTACGCTACCTTTATCATTACGTTATTCCGCTGCTTGAGTTGCATTAAGAATTGGATCATGAGATCCTTATTTGTGTAAAACCTTATGTATGGTTTGTAATGGATGATGTACTGTGATATCCAAATCTGTTATGTCTCGCAAAAACGGTAATCCTAGGATTGCGATGTATGGCATAACAGACATCTGGGATTAAAAATCCGAGTGTTGACAAACCAGAACTTACTAAAAGTTTGCAATAGGACTTCTAAACTTTAGATTAACACTTCAAAACAATACGATACCAGTTTGTAAAGTAACTAACCAGAATTCTATAGTTCTATTATCTCAATTATAACTAAGCGTAAGGTGGTGAACGGGTGCCAATGACTATAATAACTATGCAAATTCACTTTGATATAATTTATGATAAATAGTGTTCAACTTTAATCATATTTCTGTTGAACTCCCACTTAAAACAATATCTCTCGCATTGTTTTAGTGATCACACGAACCAAATCCACTACACCAAGTCTAATCATCACGTGACATGATGTAGTTTCTGCGGTGACCCAACATACCACTTCATGATGTAGTACACTATAGTCGTTGACATAACACTAATGAAACACCATTCACTAGTATTACATCCCTCAGAGTGGTACAACAGAAACACAACGGGTCCAATACATGGCTAAAGGTTACAAGTCACTCTATACACAAGATCCAGAGAATACTCTTGGTTTAAAGAGAGAGAAAGAACTTCTTACAAAGAATAATCAAAAACAAATAATGCGCCAACTAATATACTTTTAAGACTAGTATTTCAACTAAGGGGTTGGCATTGCTGCTATTGCAACGCACTACAGAAATAGGTTCTTTGGCTAGAGAGTATATTCATATTTTAATCAGAAACTTCATCTTCACTTGAGTTGAGGTACATGTTGACTTCCTTGTCTTCGTGGAAGAGCTTTAGCTCTGGATGATGATTCCTGGAGCATAACTTGATGTAGATATTGTTTGTATTCGCTTCAGAATCTAGCAAGGGTTAAGAAGATACTTTGAGTACGAGCGTACTCAACAAATTCACTAGAAAAGGAGTGTTTGATGCACTATAACTACAGCCACAGACCGTAGGTCGTAGGCAATGCAAGTTTTCGTAAACATTTCTTCAAAGGTTGCTTTTATTCTGAAAAGCTATGCCCGTCAGCCTTCACGGGTTTACCAGAACTTTCATGGAGTTCCTTTCCCGCCGCGTTCGCAGCTCCTTCCTGGAACATGGAGTAACAAGTTACAGTTCTTACACTCTGCAGAGGTGCGTTACTTTACCCATGAGAGATCCACTCCTTGTTGCACAACCGGGCAGCTTACCCGTCCACAATTCCATGTTGTGAGGCCCAGTAGTTGGTCCAAGCCAATCACTGCCCTCTCTGCGACCTCATATGTTTGCATGATCCTTCGGGCTGGCTCACCTTCGTTAAGTCCCCTTTCGGGCAGGCTAAAACCCTGATGAGTTCCTGAAGACTCTATGACCTGGTGATGCCCGGAATAGTACCATTTACATGGACTATATCCCTAAACACCATTCATGGATAATCTAGACACCAAATGTGTGGGGCGTAAGGGTTCCCACCCATATGTTGGATCCGCACAAGGAATCACAACGTCACGTTAAGGTCGTCTTGCCTCCATACGAGAGGAAAAGGATACAGCTGACTTGTTCGTCCCATTCCAAATCTCATGGTTAACGAGTAATATACGGCGCTAGAATCACTGGCGACATTGGTTGTTAAGTCCTAGATAATATGTCCCTTTACCACCGGAACTTTCATAGTAGGTTATTACCTCATGGTAAATAACCTATAATCATATTATTATGAAAATAGTGTTTTATGACCTTTTTCAAATGCAGGTGATGACAACACTGGATTTGTAAAATACTTTACAGAAAATAACCAAAGGACATGAGCAAGTGTGAACTTGCATTTTGTGATTGCAAGATTATGCACTCACGGTCTTCAAGTCAGTATAAGATACAAAATCTGAAATCAGCATCATTGGTCCGGTAAGGACTAATGCTTAAAGAAGCAATATGCTCTTATGCATAAGTAATGTGATTCACTTTATAAACGCGAATCCCGGAAATAACGTTGTTCTAGGGTTTGGATATCGGAAATGGTTATTTTAGAATGTGTTGTCCTTTTTAGATAAGTTTTATACTTGTGCTTCTTATTAAGGCTTGTAAATGTGTGTGAAACAACATGTAGTTCCAATACTATAAAACAATGAGGCATACATAAATGTGGAATCTTACTCAAGATTGCTTATATAAGAGTTGTTAAAGTGGCAAAAAGAATAACATTTGAAGAAAAGATTTATTTTCTAAGGTTTAAACAATCTTTATTGTTAATAGGATGTGTTCAATATATTTTGGTGTGTGATTGATTAGTTTGGACTTGAGATGCCTTATGACTTAATTGGAATAGACCAAAGTTAACTATAAAAACATATGTAGTTTATTAGACATAATGTTTATAAGCTTTGAGACTAAAGTTAACTTTAAAAAAAACATAGATGATTTGGAAGTGTAGTGCTTATGATATTTGTACCTTGTATACCTGGTAATGTTTCCTTAAGATTACTTAAGAATGGTTTTGTTTTTACTTGGTGTAGTGGTTTCTTGATTTTATAATGGAATAGTATCATTTACCTTTTTATAGATGAGTGGTTGTAGTTTATAAACAAAGGAATAATATTATTTAACTACTTATAGACTCAATATAGTGTTTTGGTATGTTTATAACTTGTGGTTGAAACACTGGTAATAGATTTTATCAAGTCAAAATAATAATCTTGAGAATTTAATATTTGATAACTCCATTTGAATAATGATATACACTTAATGTTGAATGATAAATCAAATAGAATTGTATTTAAAATGTGTTGAACCATTTTGTCTTAATATTATCAATATTTAAGACATACTATTTTTAGACTCAATTGGCTAATTTTTGAAATATTAACAAAATTTTATTTACCCTTATATGAATTAACAATTCAAGAAATAGGTTTAAATTTAAATTACTAGAGTATTAAGTTTTTTTACTTTAAAAGTGGAATATTATATTTTTAACAAGTAGACATTATTTTTTTGATCATTTTGATATATTACTTTTATTTTTGTGATAATAAGATATGATTTTTATAAGATTTATTATTTTATTAATACTTAATAAATAATAAATACTTATTTAAGTGAAGTAATAATGCATGATTATAGTTTTAAAGTATTTTTCTTTCTCTAAGATTTTTGGTATTTTATTTGTATTTTTAACATTTATCATTATTAGAATATGAATTATCAAAGTTTTATTACTTTTAACAATCTTTATTAAACAATAATTATTTAATTGTTAACACAATAATGTTTGATGATAGTTTTAAGTTATAGATTTTATTTTTCTACAAATTTTCATATATTATACATATTTTTCTGAATTATAAAACAAAATTTATTAATTAAACAAGATTTAATCATTTGTTTCATTTCTGGAATATTGATATTTGAGTTTATAACATTTTATTTATTTCTTAAACAGAAAATAACTTTTTGTACCGAGGCTAACTCTACCCAAAGTCACTGACTAGTGGGCTAGTGGCCACATCAGCTCTCAAGTTAATAAATGCATTTGTTACAGGCCTGATTACTACTCCCAGACAATGACAGATGGGCCCTAGGCCATGTCAGTTGCCATGCATGACAAAGACCAGGTCAAATAGGCTGGCTAGGCAGAGGGTGACATTGGCATGACGTCGCTATGGCGTCAGCAGTCGTCAGTGGGTGGTCGCCGACGACGATCCACAGCGCCCCAACAAACGAAACTAACCTAGTTCGAATCAGCGCAACGCTGTGAACCCTAGAGTGGCGGTGCCGCCCGGAAATGGTCATCGGAGCCTCGGCTCCGACGAGCTCCGACGGTGGCCGACGGTGGCATAAGTTGTGACGGCGTTTTACAACGAGAGGAGGCGATTTAGGGATTCTGGAAGGTTTAGGAACTCACCCTGATTGCAGTGGTGGTGTCGACGAGGACTGGTGCGGTCGGAGACGAGCTCTCCGACGAGGATTCCGACGAACTGCCGCAAAGAGGAACGTCAAAATTCTTCCACTCTAGTGCTCCCTTTGATGCAAGATTTCACCCAGAGGATCTACGGAGCACGGGGCTTCTCCATGGCTACTTGGAAGAGAGTGGGGAGGTGCGTCTCGACGACGAGGCAAGCTCGGGTGATCTAGGGTTTCGGCCCCATTTGAAACAGAGAGGATAAGGAGGGAATGTGGATAGGGATTGAGGCAGGGCATCGCAGTGGACTTCTTATCCCCTTCTGAGATGACAGTGAGTATCTCAATGCCTGGCTGACGATGAGGATGACATCAGGCGGCGGCGGACTCCTCCAGCGAGCTGCCTGTGTGCGTGAGGATGACGACGACATCACTTTTGCGGAAAAACCCCTAGCGAATCTTTCAGCTCAACCCGCAGTCCTCTATCTGGTCCCACTCGTCAGTCACTATGTGGATGAGCTGGGCTCGCTGTTGGGCCGAAGAGGACTGCACGTGAGTGGTAGATAGTGGAGAGAAGAAATGGGCCACGGGCCAGAAACTTTTTCCTCTATTTTTTCTTCCTATTTGTTTTCCATTTTCTGTTTTCTTTTTAGATTAATATTTTAATATTTGTTTTGAACTTTTCTAACAAAGTTTATTTGCTGAATATTTGCAGCAACAATTTATATTGATTGAGATTTATTTGTAAATCTTAATGATAAATATTTTATATTTATTTATTTTCTTTATATGAGTCCCTTTTAATATTTTGTAGAAGTCTTTATTATAAATTTTCTTTCTATACTAAACCATGGCTTTATTACATGATATTTCCTTATTTTTTTATAAAACTTAATTTTAGTTAGCTCATAGTTTGAATGGAAATTTTTATATAATGAACCTATACCATTATTTGATGCATGATATACAAACTAAATGAATATGGTTAATATAACTCCTATTAATTTATAAATTGGCAATGTATATATTCTATTATGATAAACATAGAAGTTAGGGTTTGAATTATAAGTGCTTACCCTAGAGTTTAGGATTCTTGATTTACTTATATTCCCTTATTGTTGTAAGTAAAGATTTAATATCTAAGCATATTGTCTTCTTTTTGTGATCTTTAATGATATCACCTTTTAAAATAGAAAGTTACATCTAAAATGTTTTATGGAAAAAATTGATAAAAATATCTCCTAAACACATATGGTTAAGACAATTCGAAATGATAAAGATGTGCTTAAGTGATTTGCTATGGGAAAATGTTCCTGTAAAGTGGTATGAAGATAAGATGATGGATCAATAACATGAAATGGATATGATGTTTGGTTTGAGATTTAGAGTTGGGTGTTTAAAAAAATTCCTATCTTCCATAATTCACAATCTTAGATTTCTAATTAAGGAATTCCTTTCCTAGATATACTATTTTTTCCTATCCATCATCATGGTTAACATGATGAGCTTTACTTCATAGGAATATTCTTATCCAACTTTTATTCTTCTAAACTCATTGATAAATCCAATGAGTTTGATACTAGAGAATTTCATGATCTTCAGCTATCCAGACTTGGTTATATCAACTACTCTTCTGCTAATAACTTTCAATCCAACAAGTAGCTATTTCTAACTCCATTCCTATTCTTCCATAATCATCCACCACTAAGATTACTTCAATAGATGTATACATCAAACTACCTTCCTTTAAAGCTTATTATCCTTTAAGAGGAATAACACTACTTCCATAACTCCAGGCTATACTAGCTTTAATTTAATCTTGCTATCTTACATTTATTTTACTCTAATAACTCATACTCCAACCTCACATTATATTAATGTGACTTGCAATGACTACTCTAGTATAACTTATCTATACTAGGGTTTCAATCATTTTCTTCCCACCAATATCACTTATACTTGATATAAGTATTCAATCTTGGTGAGCAGGGCATGATCATTATAATCCTTTAATCATTTATAGCTTAGGTTTCCAATTGGCTAATCAAGGCTTTATCAATACAACCTTACAATTGTATTGAAATTATCTTCTTAATACCTTTAATTGGATTAAGGCTGTTATTCATGGACTATTCCCAATTGATCTAATAGAATTATTACTGGTAACTATCTTCGGGATTCATCCTTGTAATCTCTACCTCAGATACTCTTCTATCATTTCAGGAGTGAGTTTAACTCCATCAATTATCACATTGATTTTATTCTTCTTTAGTCACTCCCATCCTATAGATGATATCTAAAACTAGCATTACTATTTGCCTCTTCTTAGTTGTTTCTTTATAGGCACTTAAGTGTAAGCTATGTTATGTTCAAGAGTTGATAGATTGAGAACTAGTGAATCAATAGTTGATTTCTCAACATTGATGAACATCAGATATTGGAATATAGCTCAATAGAGATGATAAGGATTGATATGGAAAGAAAGATATATGGTGAATGATCTAGACTTATTTTCTTCCCTTCCCAATCTCACTAAAGAGTTAAAGTTAGGTATTCATGGGTTGTTGTGATGAATAGTATAATATGATCCCTTAAGGATCAAATATTAGTCATTTAAGCAATGCATTATGATTTAATTGTTATTATATTTGATCTACCCTTAGATCAAATTATGGTTACCCAAAAATAAGATTTTAGCAAAGTCATATTGAAACTTATCACTGTCAACTTGATGATCTACCTCAATTCCATCAGGCTGAGAGAAGCTTCAATCACTTTGACAGGTTTTGTTCAAAAGCGCAAAAATTATTCGAATTTTCTATGCATGAATGCAATGCACACATCTGGGTTCAGCTTATTTCTGAGCTCTGATGATGGGATGTTACAGCTTCAAAGGAGAACAATCATCATGTTCTTCATATCATCTATCTGACTCATGCTTTACCTTACAGTATTCCGTGTTCCGAGACCATGTCTGTATATGCTAGGCTCATCAAGGTTAACCTTAGTATCCGCATGTGCAAATCTGGCTTGCACCCATTGTATGCACACGTAGAATCTATCACACCCGATCATCACGTGGTGCTTCAAAACGATGAGACTCGGACTCTTAGCAACGGTGCCTATTAAGGACAAACACTTTATTACTTGATATTTAGTGAGAGGGATCATCTTATAATGCTACCATCGTGATCTAAGAAATACAGGATGCATAAAAGGATTAACATCACATGCAATTCATAATATGTGATATGATATGGCCTTTCTTCTTGTGCTTCCGATCTCCATCTTCAAGCACGAACATGATCTCCATCATCACCAACGACAAAGGAGAGTAGAAGGCAGGTACTCAAAACTTTATAGCAAGAAACTATGTTTTTCCTATTAGGATGTTGTTCCATTAAGAAGTGTTTGTAATAATTCGATCACAAAACATGCAATGTACATATTTCATGTAGCCTCCTTGAAATGAGAATCCAAAGTGATAATTATTGAGAGTCAGTTGGCAGTCAAAACAGAGGATCAAAATTAGGAAGCATAAAATCATGCAATGTAATCCTCTCATTGTGATTTTATATGCCTACATGCATGTTGTGTATGACCATTTGATTGAAATCATGCATGTTGCGCTTGATGCATTTGATAAAATAGAACAACTAATGCATATATATCCATGAATTTATATAAAAGGATGGAGGATGGCCATAGTTCATACTTTCAGGGTTCTAATTTTGTCCTTATCTGGTATCAGGAAAGCTGTTTCAGTTGTTTATTTATCCAATGTTGGCCAATGCGTCATGGACATTAACTTACCGGATTGGCCGTTTGTTTGGATAGTGGTTTAGAAGAGATTTTCGGTCATGTTGTGTTGATAGTTGTTGATTTGCAAGGACAGTGGAAATACCATTGCAAAGCTCTCTTCCTACCAGCGTTTAAGGATTTTCATGTGGTGTATGGGAGTTAGAGATATAAATATGTGGCCTCTCTATGTCTTGAGAAGTGCACTGTCTAGAAATCTGCAGTTACCATGATGAAGCGCCCGTTTTTGGATTGCTTTCAGTGATATTTTTGACCTTGACACTCGTCCTGTTGCTGAAGTACGTCATAATTGTCCTGGCTGCTGATGGTAATGGAGAGGTGGATACATTCTCGAAAGAAAAAAAAAGGCGAATAACAATCTATAACATCTAAAGTTCTATAATAATACTGTAACAAAAGTATTAATTCTTTTTCTCTTTGTCGGCGTGTAGGATGAGCCGATGTGCGACGAGGAGGGGATAGAGACGCTGGATACGGTTGAGAAGCTGGCGCGTGGGATGTAGAACGCTGGCGAGGAGCTCTGCCACACGCCTCACCGATTTCAAAGGTAAACTGTTCTGGCTCACACATGTTTTTCACATACAGTTGCATTTCCCTGAAGAGTTTGATCTTTGGAGAAGTTACTTCATGTTTTGAAGACAGCTCTTAATTGTTTTGCATTGCACATGTATGTATATTTGAAAACTGAAAATGTCATCTGCTCATTCATGACCAAAAAGGATATGCTTGTGGAACTATATGGTATATTTCTCTCTATGTAGTAAGGGTACCGTAGCTTCTGTATTATATTTTTCAAGTTCAAGTAACACGAGAAGGTTTCTTACTCACTAAATTTTTGGCTTATATATAATGAAGGAACTTAGTATATTCATCATAATTCTCGCCTCATTGCTATATGGTGTTCTGATTATGGTATGTGCTTTGCTATGATTTGCTGATGCTTACAGATGAAGAGGTGAAAGGAGTGGCCCAGGATCGGGAGGAACTCAAGTGAGAAACAATGTGAGCATGGACCCCCTCTTGTCCTCTCGGAAATTATTAAACTTTTCTGCCTAAAATGCATAGTTTTTATCTGATATTTGTGATATCATGTGCCGTACAAAGGTCAGAATCAGACGCACAAGGCCAGGAGAAAGTAGCTTCCCGTAGATGCATCAACAAATCACAGGTAGCTTATTGTTTTCATTTGTATTATCAAGAGAAGAGTTTTTACTTTTCAGACATTTGGTCCGTGATTATGTGTATGGTTTGCATGGGTGTGTGAATAAGTAGTAATGAGGAGAAAAAAATGAATCTTGTTACGTTAGGACGAGAAATAAGTCTACAAATCAATGCCTGTAAAATAATGCTATTTTTTGCTTGCTTGAGAAATCCTTGGTAAAACGACTCTGGTTCGAGGTTTCTAATAAAGCTGGGCCTGATGGCCTCATTTCTGAAAACATGTTCTCAGCAGGATTTCGAAGGATAAGATCTCCCAGTGTGGTGAATGACACTTGATTTTCTCATGGAAAAAATTCCCAAATGTAGCTATTCTCGAGCTGCGGTGCCAATCCTGCCGCCGCATGCCATTTCTCTCGATGAATCTGCCATGCCCTGCCCATCCTATGTTGATATGGTTAATTATCTGCAATTTGGTCAGACTCTACAGTGGTTCAAACCTTTGTTGAGCTACATCTTTCATACTTAACAGTGACATGAGGTTTCTTCTCTCCTAGCCACATAATTCATGTACGTAACTGTATTTGACTGTTCAGGATTTTAGTGGAGTGATTTGGAACTAAAAGGCTTCCAAAGGACATCATAAAGCTAAATTTGTAGTCCTTGATTGATGCAAAACTAAATTCACATTTGCACTCTTCCACCTGAACCAGGGTACACCTTCTGCAGGTCCACTGGTTTGAATCTTGACGACTAAATCGTTGATTTGAACAATCTCTATGCTTCAAAGTCCTGTGGTGGAAGAGGTAAAATGGCAGCTTTTATTGGCTTAAGTGAGATGATATTTGCATTTTTCTCATAGATATTTTTTTTACCCTGCTTCACTCTGATCCATCTTTTCTGCTTGCATATGTACAACCATACACCTTGGTTGTGGTAACAGTACAAAGAAAATGAGGATGCGTATATGGATAAATGCAAGAGCTATGTTTTTTGTCTGGGTGCATTTTTCTTAATAGGAAGGTTTTACCGACAATGCTTGGTTTTATTTTCATTATAGTTACTACTATATTTTGGATGCGCCGGTTTTTGCCAGCGATCATTAAAATTGAAGGCAATTGTATGTGCTGCAGTCGTAGGGTTCATCTTTTTTAGGCGTATATCTCTGATTTTCTGAAAGTTTACTACTATTTTTTCTTGTTCTTCTTGGCCATGCTATGGCAAAGTAAGGTTGTACACATATCAACGAGTCATGTGCGTAAAAGACATGTTTCAAATGTATTTATCTGTTTAAACCGCGTGGCACATTATAAGGGTGCTTTTGAAATGTTAAGCAAGCGAGGTTTCAGTAGGCTATGTCATTGATTTGTATATGCTCATGGAGAAAAAACTTGTGGACTCATAGTGAAGTATTTGGACATTACTAGATGGTTACTGAACATGACAATGGTTCAAGCTTGAGTAATTGTGCACATGTAATATATAAAATTTGGCATAATTAGAGGTGTAAGTTTTATTTGTAATGTTGCATTTTATGTTTATTTCCCGTTGCAATGCACGAGCATGTTTCCTAGTGTATAAAAACAAAAGATCAGAAGGCACACAGATGCTGCCACGACACAGTGTCGGTTTTGGATCCGAGGTGATAACATTGCGGAACCAATTTGCGGTAGCTTCCACAAGAAGACACTAGAAGTGCATACATAGTTGATAGCATTTCGGGTCCAACTTGCTCCAGATGTGTGTAATCTTGGGAAGTGAGCCTAGTCCAACTGGTTTGGAAAGTGGATGTATAAATTCGACACCTGAGTTCAAATCCTCACGGAAGCGAATTAAGGTTCCTATTTACACTTAAGGACCAGGCTCTCCTGGTACTTATGCAATTTATTTTAAGGACCAGGCTTGGTGTTAACCAAGTTTAAAAATCCTGATACTCATGCTTAATGGCTGTGTGCATCCCTAGTTGGTGCAGAGGCCGGGGAAGTGAAATCCTCCCTCCATTTTAGACGACTTAGAAAAAACAAAACAAAAATCTGAGAGCTCCTGCACCCGCGCGGCGGCGCCGCGCTGGGCGGCCTCCCCTCGCCGCCGCCGAGCCCTCCCTCCCGTGTCCTCTCCTCCCCGCCGCTGCGTTCGGTTCGTCGCCAGGCAAAGACCTGGGGCGTGGCGGTGGCGGCGACGTCCTTGATCGTGATCTAGCGGAAGGCGGCGGCGTCCGTCTCGGCTGGTTTTGTCGGTGGTGTTGCGGCGAGCGGTGGCCGGTGATCCTCGGCCTAGATGGCGATAGGAGGCAGCGGGGATCTGGGCCTAGACACGATTTGTCCCGTCCGTTGGCCTCGACGCCGGCGCCCAGGCGACCCGGGCCTTGTCCGCGACACTAGGGCGCTTAGGGCATCTGTCCACGGCATGGTGGTGGTGGTGGCCTCCTTCTCTGTCGGAATGGTCGGCCAGGTGGTCTTGCCATCTTGCGGCGTATCCTGCTAGTTTCCGGCGGGTGGCGTGGGGGCTGCTGGCTTGGTTTCAATAAAGGAGGTGGTCCTGGATCCCTCTCAAGCCAAGACAATGATCTACCGGATGTTGGTCTCCATTGATCTGTTTTCTGTGTCGTGTTTCGAAAGGCTCCGCCGGCGAACTCCATAAGTTCTATCATACTGTGAGTTTGCTGGAAGGACTGAATTTGGTCGTTCGCACCCATGTTTTACTCTAACCGTTTAGTTTCAGAGGGTGTGCCTCGAAGCTTTGTTGGCTGTTATTATCATGGGCATGTTCTCGTTCCATGGTGCTGACGAAGAAAGTCATGGAGACCGAGATCTGAGGACAGGCAATGGTGGTTCGAGTCTGGATGGTGATGAGGAATTGGCTAGGTGACTTGTAAATTGGAGCAATGACATGCAAGTGGGGGCAACAACACAGGAGAGGTTCATGGTCCTACCTCTCAGGGTAAAAACCCATGGTCTGGCCTTAATTGGTTATGTCTGACAATGACCTTGTTGAAGGCATTGTTTTGAGAGTGTGAACTTTCTTCAGGGTGAAAACCTAGATCTTTGATCGGGCGATGATGGTGTTTATGCACTGTTCTCTTCTTGGAAACACCGTTTTTAGAGAAGTTGGATTTCTGGTGTTGTCTTGGTGGTGGTAGTACTGCTGTTTCAATGAATGAGTCATTGTAGCGGGACTTTTTTTTTGTAATTCTTCTTTCTTTCTTTTGGTTGTGTGCATCCGTGTGGTCGCTAGGGCAATGCGTCGTTGCAGAGGCTGGTGTAATTGGTATCCTCTGATAATAATATATGCTCTTTTCCAAAAAAAAAAAAAGATGTGTGTAATCTCGAAACTACGCCGGATCTCTTGTTTTACTGGTTATACATTCTGATACTTCCCTCTGTTTCATGTTAATGGTTTTAACTTTATGTAGACCAACATAAATATTCGTGCGTTGCAATGGTAATAAAAACTAGGAGTTCATTTTGAGCACACCATGAGTTCCGACTTTAACTTCTTGTGCTACAATCAAATATTGATAATTCTTTTTTTGGCAATTTTCCACCCTCAATACATGAGCAATTCGTCTTGGACCTCCTCTTCAATGTGACCTTTGTGTCGTTGGCTTGGGACAGTTTATCGACTTGACAAAGTTGAGCCTCTTCGTCCAAGATGATCTCATCGCCGTAGTTGTCCTAGCCGCCATCATTAGGTCTGAAATATAATTAAGATTTCCTTATCTACTGCTCAAAAGCTCAAAAGCTGATGCCCAAGACGCAAGCTCGAGGAGCTTTATTTTGCAGGTTTTCGGAGCCTAAGGTTTGCAGCATCACCTATGGTCATGTATTTTTTCTGGAGGTAGTGCAGCGCTGCCAGACTTGCTGGTTTAATAGCTTCTCCAATGGTTGATTTGTGTTTTCCATGGAACAATTTTGGCTCCGATGCTTCCTACTCTCTATAGTACGGTTTGACGTTTCCTCCATCTCTTAATAATCGGCAATATTCTCAACAATGGTAGCAGGATTCTTAAAGTAATAGCATGACAGCACATTCACACTGTGGTGGAAGATCCTTAAACCATGAACTTGATTAGACTGTATGTACGGCAACAAAGGTACCTTGACGGCTTGGGAGCCCCCTTATATTGCCTGTCTGAATAAGAGTGTATACGAATGACCTGATGGTAAAAAGTATATAAAAATGACTTTAGTGAAACTCTACTAACCTAGCAAAAAAAGGCGCTAGGGAGGTGGCCGGCCACTTTTCCACGCTCTAGCTGTAGATAATGGCAGAGGATGCGTGCGCTGCCTCAAAATGTTGGCAAACTCCACCCTAGCACGGAGTACGCCGGTGCCAGTATGTAGTGGCAGTGCTGAATAAATCCGCGGCAATCGTACGTAGCCAGGTGCACAGGCAGATTGCTGGCCATCGACGGAACATCTGCACGAAACAAATTAAACTCGTGGAGTGGAGTGGCGTGGAGAGATGACAAGACAGGGCAGCTTGCGATGCTGCATCGGCCGTGCGCGCCAGAGAGCCAGATCACGGCCGCGCGGCTCCGGTTCTGGCCGGTAGCGCCATTGCATGCCAGCTCCGGTCCGGGGATACACCGCACCGGCAATTCACAACGGAGAGAAACCAAAGTGCCGGGCCGACGGGGCGCTAGAGCTAGCTGCAAGCTTGCAGCGTACCGCAACCAACTCCCGTGGTTTGGTCGCGAGTTTTGCAGAAGAGGGAAAACGAAATAAGGGAAGATGCCAAATAGCTTATGCTAGCGAGCAAAAGCCAGCAGGAAATGACGATGGTACGTTCTCGCACGACATTCGCTGCCCGGCCAGCTAGGTTTCACCCACTAACGACAAACAGGAGGAGTAGTAGTATGAGCGAGCCGACGATGGTGCAGTCCAACGAAACCTGAGATGGACGTGAGTTGGATTTTTGCCACTTTGGAGTCTGGAGCTAAGCTACCACGTGGTCTCTCTGCTGCATCCCTCTTAAGCAGTTGCTTGCTTGCTGTTAAAGAAAGAAACAACGAGGTTCGTGCATACAAGGAAGGCAGATTTACTTGGGCTCATGGTTGATGACAGGGACGGCCGATTCGGCTCCATTTGTTAACGGATGACGGAGACGCGCCCTTTCCGGGGTGGGGTCCTGTGGATGGATTGGCAACAGTTTGCTAGCCCTATCCATCTGGACTCTGGCGATTGCTTAAAGGACAGGTTGGTAATTAGCGACAGGGCTGCCGTATCCATCTGTTGCTATCATCATCGTCCCCTTGCATATATATATATATATATATATATATTTTTTTTTTTTGGTACCCTGACATCATTCTGGGTGCATCTTCTCCTTCAACAGAGTTCATATGCCTATCTCTAACAACTTAATTCCGTAACGAATAAAACAAACTTAATGCATTGATTACACTAAAAAGACGCAATCCAATGAGGCTCCGCCAGAGCTCCTACATGTAGGGACTTTTTTATTCAAAATATTTTCATAAGAATCATGGAGGATTCAAATCCTTACAATTTTTTTCTAGGTTGGTTGTTTGATCTGTAGGTTGATCCCATAGGAATATTTTCCAAAAAAAGTAAAAAATACTTTGCACCAGATTTCGTAAATAATAAACCAACATTATTCACCCCCTTGCATGTCTTCGGATGGTGAGTACCATGTTATACTCCATATCCGCAACAAAACCGATAACTTCACATGAAGTCTTGTCGCCGTATATGGTGCTGCACAAGAAGAGTTTAATACTAGGTTTTTTCGAGAGATGGTTAATCTAGCAAAAGATAATACATACCCTATTCTTATCGGGGGGGCTTCAATTTTCTAAGGTCCCCATATGAGAAATCCAAAGGTCGGTTGGATGATCATTGTTTTTTTTTATTCGCTGCATCATTCACAGCTTGGATGTAAGAGATGTTTCAATGATAGCCGTCGTCGGATTGTCGACAAGTACGTCATAGGGTGTCCTAGTGGCGTTGGAAAGATGGGGTGTGAGACGTCGGATGTTCCAGGAGCAGTGAGCACAAATTTACCCAGATTCAGATGCGACTGCGGTGATCGGAACCTACTCCTGCTAGCAACCCAGTAATATATCGGCGTAAGCCGGATGTTACAATGGATTACAAGAGAGGTTCGCCTGTGCGAGTTGATTGTGGTGTTGTGTGTTATTGTGTGTCCTAAAGGCTCCCATAGGGCCGGTTTATATAGTCACCGGGACCTAGGGTTACAGGAGACACCTATCCGGCTATGTTACATAGTCGGTAACTAGATACAGCTTGGACTACAAGTAATACTACATGCCTAAGTCGGTAACTCTTTTGGACCTTGTCGTAGCCGGAACGGGCTCCTCCTCTTTCTCTGACTAGGCCGCCCGTGAAGCAAATCTCTAACCCGTTGGTGGGCCACCCTAGTCAGCGAGTCCTGTGGGTATACCCAGAAAGTATATCCCCAACAGTAGCCCCCGGAAGTCTCTAAGATCCAAAGCCGTATAAATCGTCTAGCTTGATGGTTTCTTCGTCTTGAGAATCTTGAAGGGTTCCCGATGACTTTAGTCTTCTCCTTGCTTAGTTTGAAACATAAGCCGAATTTTTCAGCGGCGTGCGGACTGACAACTTTTCAGACCAGGTCCTTTCACTGATAGGAGTCCTATCAACATGACTGTTGGTGGGTCCGCTCCTTACGGAACAAAACGTCATTTCAATGCCTACGCGAAAATCGAGGGGGCGGAAGAGTCGCGAGAAAGCTACCTCCCTATCTCCTATACGCATGGTGCTAATCGCGTGTATTAACGCACGAATCTTGGCACATAGACAAATAAAAGAGAGGAGAAAACCCTTTCTCTTAGATTTATATCTCCATCGATTCATTCATTGCCTCCTCGTACTCCTTGATCCCTCTGCAGCCGTTCCCATCTGCACATCTCAAAAAATCTCTCTCCCCCACCAGTCCTTTTCCTCTAACATCAATGGCGTCTGCCTCGACCTCAGGAGCGGCGGCGGGTTCGTCGGCAGCGGATGAAAAGAATATGCGGGGCCTCTGGATCCCCAGTGCCATGGACAACGCTGAACTCCAAGTCATGGAGGATGAAGGACTCATCGTCGCTGGAGCGTGGTGGAGCGCCTCAGAGCACGCCATTCCTTCCCCGCGCGATGGCGAGCGGGTGCTGTTCGGCACGCACATTGACCGCGGCCTCATCTTTCCACCGTCGGACTTCCTCGTCGAGATCCTCAACTACTACGGTGTGCAACTTCATAATCTTCCTCCCAACTCTCTGCTCGAGCTTAGTACTCATGCAACTCTGTGCGAGGGGTTTCTTGGCATTAGGCCAAGTCTCACCCTTTTCCGGTACTACTATGGTACCAGGAAGAACTCCATTAGCGTTGGTGTGCCTTACATCACCGACATCCTTATCTTAGTCCTTAGGAGAAACCGAGTTTATCCTAGGATTAACACTAGCGAATCCTTCAAACGCTGGGCCAGAACCTTCTTTTATCACAAGGATATTACAGCTCCTAGAAAGTCGGAAGGTCTTCCGGCATTCACCGACGGTGCCGCTCCCCACCAGAATTCATGGGACATGGAGGCGCCAGAGCTTTCAAATATCTTGATCCTCGCCAAAAGGAGGATTGAGTTTATTATGAAGTATGAGGGCCTCCGTGGATCCGACTTGATCCACTGCTAGTTGGAGCGCTGGATTCAGCCTCTCCAGCACCATGAAGATCGCCTCATGTACCAGATCACCAGCGACAAGAAGGACAAGATGTGGGTCAGTTCGAGCCGGATTCCTGCGAAGGACTACATGACCCTTATGCAATATTTGATCAAGGAAATAATGGAAGGAAAGGTTCCAGAAGTCTCTGTGAAGATGTATACTTCCAACCGTCCTCTGACTCCGGTAAATATTTCGACTCTGCTTTTTGCGTTTCATTGTTCTTTTATATTCTTTCTCCGACTCTATTTTCATCGATGCTATTTGACTTAATTAGCACGAGAAACTCTCTGATTCTGAGCTAGCTCTGCTAGAGGGCTATGCCTCAGACGATCCGAAGGCGACGGAGGATGATGAGGTGCAAGAAGTTGCCACCTCCGCTTCCAAGAAGCGCAAGGCGAAATAAGTTGTTGTTACTGCGGGTATCCAAGTGCTGTCAGTAGTTAAAAAGTAAGCACCCTGTCTTTTTAGTACTTTTTATACCTTTCTTTCTTTCCAGAGCACACCTGATATTTGGATTTTCGTGTTCTAGAGCTAAATCAGTTTTGAAGAGTAAGATCAAGCCAAATAGTAAGACGAGCAAGCAGATGCGTCAGTAGAAGCTTGTTGTTTCCCCTGCCATGCCGCCACCAACTCCATCCAGTACTCCATCAGCACATGAAGCCTCTGCCTCTCCTGATGCTGGCAACGTCTCGAAAGCCTTGGTCACCTTTGATGACCAAGCATGTAACAAGGGTGAACCCTCTAAGGGTAACGATCCCATGGTAATATCTATAGGAACATTGGATAAAGTGGCCGGCTCTGCTGTGTCTTGCCTGAAGAGGAAGAAGAAGGAAGAGATCCTCAGGCTTAGTCCAGCCTTGAGAAGCGAGCCGGAGGACGTCAAGCTGGTTAGCCTCTTGGACCAAATTTTGGTCCAGGATGCGAAGATCGAGTCTGGCGAACTCCCAGCGACGGATGTTCCTTCCTTTTCCCTTGCCGAGAAGGTGTTTCACAGCACCAAGCTCGAATTTGAAAAGTTGCACCTGGAACACATTGTAAGTTTATGATTCTTATGTGCATTTATTATCATATCCTCTAGCCCCCAACCATAAAGCCGGATAAACATCGTTGAATCGGAGTTGATGCTTTTAGTTTGCAAAAGAACGATGTAGTGTAGCCCCCAAGGCTCGTGCTATAATTTTACTTAGTTAAATTTGTAGCCCGAGTCTTAGTAGCCGTCTGACGGTATTTCGTCTCTAAACTTACAGAAAATTGCATCTTCCAACCAGGAATTGCTCAAGAACATCTGTAATAAGAGCAAGGATATCAAAGCCTTGCGCCTTGAGAATTCAAAGTTGCAAATTGAGAAGAATGAAGCAGAAGGTAATTTTTTCTGGCTTCATTTTTGTCACTTTGGCTATTGTCATAGTCAAACTTGTTCTGTCTGACTGATTATTTTTTCCCTTTGCAGAACTCTTGTGCGAGTCCAACAACATGGTGGAGCAATCCGAGAATTTCAAGGTCTTAGAAATAGAGAATGCTGAACTCCGGGACAAGCTTCAGAAGCTTACTATTGAGTCGGAGAAATCCATAGTTGTTGTCCTGGAGTCAAGCAATCCTGAGACCGTGAGGCTCGAGAAGCTACTAGCCCTCTGAGATAAACAACTAGATGTTCTCAAGAAGGACTTTGATAGTAAGAAGGATCTGTCCCAGGCCGCAGAGAGTGAACTTAACTGTCTCCGTGAAGAGCATGCTCAATGGAATCGCTCTGTGCTAGGTAAGTTTTCCGACTTTTCTTTTTTTGTTGATTTTTCGACTTTCTTTTCAGTCGAATTTTGACTTTTAGTTCTTTCCTAGCCCCCCTGAATCTTTTCGACTCTCCTACCTTCGAACCTGGCCTCGAGCGCATCAAGCTCGTCGGAGATATCTTGTACGACTTCCGCCAGACTCTTGAAGAGGCTGGTGAGTCAGTCAAGATTTCCGACTTGCACACAATGTCAGTGCAAGAGGTGAGGGACAAGTCCAAGAAGATTCCGAAGCTTATCTAGGACTGGAAGATCTCCTATGCTCGGACTGCTGCTCAGACTGCGCTTACCATGGTGATGAGCCACCATATCGAGATGGAAATCTGGCATGTCACCAAAGGTATTGCCGCGGAGGATGATGAGGGTAACCCACAGGACATCAAGGCAATCCAAGATTCATGTGCAGGTTATGCTTGTCGTTTGGCAGAGATGACCAACTATACGACATCGTTCTTTGAATCCGTCGTCGTGCCTCCCTCGCCTCAAGAGCCAGAAAATAGCTTTGCAGCTTCCGAGTCTGAGATCCAGGGCAACAATGTTCTCGACTCCAGCACTCCACCTTCTTCATCACCACTGCCTGACTCTACAGCATAAACAGTTTTTATGCATTATTCTGAACTTCTAGCAATATAATGATGGAAACAATATTTTTATTTGTGCTAGTCTTGTAAAAACTAATTTTTTTACTATCGTAGAACTTATGCTTATATTTTTTATGCATGTGCTTGAAATTTTTTGAAGCACTTTTGTGTTTTATGCCTATACTTGTCATTTTATCTGGCTCTCTACCTCGTTCCTTTCATGGGCCGGCCAACCTTTATTACAAAAACTTTGCGAGCAATAGAGCACAATTGCTAAACCATTTTAAACTTGGAAACAAAGCCGGCTTCTAGTACCAACAACTCATTACTCAGAAAATGCCCGCGTCTAAGCAATCAGATAAAAAACCAAAGTACAAACAATAAATTGAATTTTTAACCCTAAGGTAACATTTTTTAGATATTCAAAAATCGTAACCAGAACGAACATGAGCATAAAGTACTTTCAAGCATTCTGAGATTTTTGAAAAAAAAATGACATGCTCTTTTGGAAATAAGATGGCAAAAACTTCTCAAAGATAACATATGAGGAAACCAAAACTTTATTTCACTTTAAACATGTACATATATGATTACAAGGAAATATAATTAAGAATAAAATGGACGTAGCTGTGCAATATTACATGGACGGTCTATTTCATACGGGTCTATGCTACCGCCAGCTCTCTTTCTCTTCCGAGTATCTGGTCTTTTCTTGACTGGTCTCATATCGGTTAAATAATATGACCCATTATGCAGAACTCTGCTAATCATAAAAGGTCCTTTCCAAATTGGGGAAAGTTTGTGCTTTCTCTTTTGCACAAGGCGGAGAACCAAATTGCCTTTTCTGAAAGAGCGGTTTTGCACTCTCTGGCTATGATACTTGCGCAACTTTTGCTGACAGGCTGTAGATCTGTGCTCAGCAACGACGTGTACTTCTTCGATTGTATCGAGATAATCTTGTCGAGAAACTTCTGCATCTTCTTCGATATATGCTTTGACTCATAGAGACTGATGAATTAGATCACTTGGAAGAACTGCTTCTGCACCATAGATCAAGAAGAAAGGAGTATAGCCGGATAATCTGTTAGGAGTTATACGTAAGATCCATATCATAGACGTCAATTCTTCCGCCCAAACCCCCGCGGCTCGACGAAGCGGTGCCTCGAGGCGAGGTCGGATTCCTTGCAAAATAAGTCTATTAGTTCTTTTGACTTGTCCATTAGCTTGTGGATGTGCGATTGATGCAATATCGAATCGGATTCCTTGTTCTTCGTAGAATTCCGCAAGTTCCCCCATGGAAAAATTGCTTCCACTGTCGGTAATTATACTGTGCGGATATCCGAATCGGATGATTATGTCCTCAACAAACTTTCTGGTTGTGGCTCCATCGCAACTTGTTATGGGTTTAGCTTCAATCTACTTTGTAAATTTATCCACCATCACTAGTAGGTGGGTAAATCCATATTTTGTCGTGCGAAACGGCCCTACCATATCAAGCCCCCAGACCGCAAATGGCCATGTAATAGGGATTGTTCGCAACTGTTCAGCCGGAACGTGTGCCTGATGGGCATACTTTTGGTAGCCTATGCATGTTTTGACCACTTTTTTGACATCTGCCTTAGCTGTAAGCCAAAAGAATCCGTGTCGAAAAGCTTTTGCCACCAAGGATCTGGCTGCAGCATGATGACCACACTCGCCTTCATGGATTTCTCTTAAGATTTCCACTCCTTCTTCCGAAGAAATACATCACCGAAACACGCCAGAAACACTCTGTTTATAGAGCTCACCATTTATTATAGTGTAAGATTTTGCTCGTCGGACAATCTGCCAGCTCAAGACTTTGTCTTCGGGTAATTTTCCGTCTATCAGGAAATCCAGATAGAGTTTTGTCTAGCTGGGAATTACAGCCACAAATACTATTAAAGGTGAGTCGGATTTCGTTGAATAGTCCTTGTCAACTCCAACTATGGAGGGGACCCTTAAATTCTCTAAGAAAGCGCCATCCGGTACTTGTTTCCACGCAGAGCCTATCCTTGATAGAGCATCTGCTTTCTCATTTTCTGCTCAAGGGATGTGTTGAACCTCAAAACCCTCGAATGATTTAGATAGTTCATCCGCAACAACTTTGTATGCTGCCATGTGCTTGTTTGTGTTGAAAATATGGGATACTTGCTGAGCAACTAAATCCGAGTCTCTGTAACACATGAGTCTTGATATACCAATGTTTTTGGCCATGCGTATTCCATGTAGCAATGCTTCATACTCGGCAATATTGTTCGTTGTCGTGAAGTGTATTTGCAACACATATAATAGCTTATCTCCTTGGGGCGATTTGAGCACCACGCCAGGCCCCGAGCCTCCTCGTGCTTTTGATCCATCAACGTGAAGGGTCCAAAATTCCGAGTCTGGAGGACTTGTGTTTTCTATCGTCTCTGTCCAATAAACAACGAAGTCGGCAAGTATTTGAGACTTGATTGTTGTACGTGGTTTGTACTCAATATTGAAAGCTGCAAGCTCTATTCCCCACTTTGTAACACGTCCTGTGGCATCGCGGTTATTGCTTAATCCCGCAGGGGAGCGGTGCTCACCACTGTGATCTTATGCTCTTGAAAATAGTGGCGTAGCTTTCTGGATGTAAAGAACACTGCATAACCTAGCTTTTGATGATGTGAGTACCGTTATTTTGATTCTGTCAGGACCTCACTCAGGTAATAAGTTGGCCGTTGCACCTTATGCTCGTGGCCTTCTTCCTCGCACTCGACTACTGTACCACACTTATGACCTTGTTGGTCGCTGCAATGTAGAGTAACATAGGTTCCTAAGGTTATGACGCTGCGAGAACTGGTGGGTTTGAAAGTAGATCTTTCAAACTTTGCAGGGCAGTTTCGGCTTCTTGGGTCCAGACAAATTTGTCGGTTTTCTTCAAAAGTTTATATAAAGGTGTGGCTCTTTCGCCGAGCCGGCTGACGAACCGACTCACTGTCGCAATGCAACCAGTGAGACGTTGCACGTCCTTCAGGCGAGTCGGCCTGGTAATATTTAGTATAGCCTTGATTTTCTCCCAGTTCACCTCTATGCCTTGCTCAGAGACGATGAAGCATAAAAACAATTCCGGCTGGAATTCCAAAGAAATACTTCTTCGGATTTAGCATCATATTGAATTTTCATAGACTAGCAAATGTTTCATCCAATTAAAGTTTCATTCTTTTTGGACATAACTGCTACGTTGTCTACGTATACATGGACATTGCGTCCAATTTGGTCGTTGAGACAACGTTGCATAGTACGTTGATATGTTGCTCATGCGTTCTTTAAACCAAAAGGCATAGTTTTGTAGAAGGAGGTTCCAAAAGGAGTGACGAAAGATGTCTTAATTTGATTCGACTTTTTCATCGGTATTTGGTGATATCCGGAATATGCTTCGAGAAAACAGAGTAGTTATGATACTGCCGTTGAGTCAATAACTAGATCGATTCGTGGCAAAGGAAACAGATCTTTTGGGCATGCCTTGTTCAAAGCGGTATAATCAACACACATCCATAAAATCAATGGTGTCCTTTTTAGGGACAAGTATAGGATTTGCCACCCAATATGTATGGATGGCATCTGTTTTAAAATCCGCTAATTCTAGTCGGGCTAATTCCTTCGCTATTGCTTTGCGCTTTTCATCACCAAACCGTCGTAAGGACTGTTTGACGGGTTTAACGTCAGCGTGCACATTAAGAGAGTGCTCGACAAGTTCCCTAGGTACTCTGGTCATGTCAGAAGACTGTCATGCAAAGATATCACTATTAGCTTTGAGGAACTCGACGAGCGTGCTTTACTATGCGTGGCCTAAGCCTACCCATATGTTCGTCGTCTTGCAGGGATTATCTTCCTTCAATGACTTTTTCTTCGTCTCTTCTGACGCCTTGAACTGCAAACTTGGTTCCAGCACCTCGTTCTTCATAGCGGGCATCTCGGACGGATTGATGGTCTTCTTGTTCTCCTGGTACTCCTAGGCCTGCAGCACGGCTTTCGGCGAAGGCAGCACATCCTTCGTCGCACTCTCACGCCTTCCTCGGATTTCCCCGTACAGTGATTACGCCCTTTGGACCTGGAAGTTTTAATCATGTTGTAGATGTAACAGGGACGAGCCATGAACGCCCAGTAAGCCGAACGTCTGAAGATGGCGTGGTAAGCACTTTTGAACGGTACCACCTCAAAAGAGAGTGGCTCGGTCCGGTAATTGTATCGGGTTCCGAATGTCACGTCCAGAGTAATCTCACCCAGAGAATACGCCTATCTCTCTGGTACAATGCCATGGAAAGTTACACTGCTGTAACTCAACTAGCTCTCATGTAGCTTCATGCGATGGAGCGTCTTGATGTAGAGGATGTTAATGCTGCTTCCACCATCCATGAGTGTTTTAGAAAACTCATAGCCATCAATAAGAGGATTGACCAGAGGGTACTTTCCCCGACGACGTGTTTTCCTCGTGTGACCTGAGAGGTCAAAGGTGATGGTTACATCCGACCAGTCTAGAAATCTGTGGAACAGCCGGAACTGTGGCATTGAGATCACGGAGAACCGCCTTCTTTTCCTTTGAAGGTTGGGATCCAAGGAAGCAGACGTATGCGTCTTTCTTGGTTGGAAAGGTCTTCTTTCCATCCGACTTGGGCTCTGCAGCGGCTTACGCTTCTTTCATGTCAGAATCTTCCTTGGGCTCGTTTCCTTTCTCAGAATTTTTCTTTCATTTTCGTCGCTTGGATCTGTAGCCAGAGGATTCGTCTTTCTTGATGTTGTCATTGAAACGACACTCGACATTTGTGTGGGTATATCCTCTGTTACTATCCAAGTGGTGGACTCATGGATTATTCGCAATGTGGCCCAGGTATAGGTTCTTCCGGGTTGCTGATCTCCTCTGCCCTGGATTCGAGAAGTTCCACGGCCTCTAGCCCGGCCGCCTCCGTGCCCTCCTCGTATTCTGGATCCGAACGTTGCATTGACATCTGCGTTGTCCGGAGCCGGATTTTCTTCCGAGGTGTTCTTATGCTTCTAAGTTTGTTTTGGCTGTTTGGCCGCATTGGGATTGGCCAGAATATTTAGCAGCCCTTCTGAATCATCATCGGCATCAGCGTATTTTCTTGCCGTATCTATCATTTCTCCCAAATCCGTGACACTGTCACGCTTCGGTCTGTGACGTAAAAGTCCGACTAGAAGTCCTGCAATAAAAGCTTCTATCGTAGTTTGCTCGTTTACTCCCTCGCAGGAGTTCTTCATGTCGATCCAGTGTCCGAGGTAATCCCGACGGGTTTCTCTGGGTCTTTGTGTGCAACGCTTCAAGTCTCCGACTATGCAGGACCTCCTGTATGTTTCCTCGTAGTTTGAAAAGAACGCACTTTGCATATCATACTAGTTGTGAATTGAATTCTCTAGCAGTTCACCGAGCCATGATTGAGCCGTCTTCCTCAACATGAGTGGGAGATATCGGGACTGTGACCAGGCTATTTCCTCCTTTGGTGATGAAGAAGGTCTGGAAGAAGTCCTGGAGCCAGGTATCTGGCCGAGTTGTTCCGTCGTAGGGCTGAATGTGTTTGGCAATACCAAAGTCAACCGGAAATTTGGTCTGACGTATACGTGGTCCAAAGCACTTGGGTCCCACATACACATCTTCTTCTTCATACCGCCGTGCTTCTATGTTCGATTCAATGCGATGGCGAGCGTCGTTTGGCGAGAGATATCTGCACCTTGGAGGCTCACGACTCCTACGCGACGGAGTCGGATTTCCGCTTCTCCTTTCACAATTGCCGCCTCCACCCCTGCGGCTTCCATGGCTACGTCGGGATCCTTTATGGTCGCTGTTAGGAGGCGATGGTGGCCCTCGTGGATTATTTCCGGCTGGGTTACGCGGTGGTGGCAGTGGAGCCTCATTATGCTGACTCTGATGCCTGTTTCTTCGGGCACCGTCCCTACTTGATTCAGGACAATCCAGATCATCTCTTCGTCCGGCATTGCCAGTCGGACGGCTCGATGGTGGCATCCTTAGCCGATCTTGTTCTTCTCACTGGCGGCGCATTTCCAGGTCTTCTCTGTAGTGGTTGTTTTGCCGACGATGGTCCTGCTGAGGGACCATTGCCCTGATGGCATCTTCGGATGCGCCAGTCGGCGAGAGTGGCCGTTTGAGTTGGTTCTTGAATTCTCTTCTTCTCCATGGGGACGATAGCGTTGATTCGTATCCCTACGAATCTTTACATCAGCGATTTGGCTAGTGCCAGTGTACAAAACTCGGACTTTGAGGCCATCTTGCCACTGAATGATGCGGCCGTTTTCTGCTGCTTTAATCCTTTGACCAGCAGCACGACGCACTGTTGGACCTGCTGTGGAGACGGATTGTTGGCGAGGATGGCTCGAGCTATAGCAGCGTTTTCCAACATCGTGTTGTAGACTCGGATCTCCTCTCCGTCCTTTTCGTAGAATAGATCTTTGTGGATATCCCGGTTCTTGTTAGCAAGAAACAGACCTCCCCTTGTCTTGTTTGGGTGTCGCTTGAAATCTAACTGATACTTGGCAGGATCACTGTCTAACTGCTGTTTAAGCTCGACGATGCACGCAGCTTCCTCGAGTAGAAACAAACAATGCTTTCCCAGGTCCTCAGCCCTTTTCTCCAGTGCCTCTGTGTAAGATCCAAAGCCGTTGGGATTGGAATCGTGAGAGAATCTCCGTAGATTTCACGCGCACCCTTGGTGACGACGTGTCCATCCACAGGAGATTTGATCAGGGTGGTATTAATCATATCTCCGTCCTGATTCTCCATCTTGATCTCTTCATCAATTTTTTCTTCATTGGTTTCCTCGACTTCCGGCTCTTCCGGTGTCGGATTGTTGTTGTTCTTCTTCTTCTTTGACCGCCCAGTAGCCTTAACATGCGTACTAGTGGAAAAGACGACTTTTGGTCTGGTACTGGGGGATATACTTTCGTCGGGACTTTCCGTCATGGTGGGCTTATGGAACTCAGAAGAATCTCCGGTGTCCATGTCATCCCGTGAGGTGTATATTTCATCCATGCTATCATATGGACTAGGAGAATTTTCCGGCTCACCTTGTGTTTGCTTGGAGACATGTTCTTGTTCATACTCCTCCATCTCTTTGTCGAAGTCTCAAAGTTCCTGCGACATTATTGACTCCTGAGGGGAGCTTGGTAAGTTGGTGTTTCTTCGATTGCGTCTAGGACCAAACCGCTACTAGCTCCAGCATTGACAGAGTCCAATCCAGATCTTATGTGGTACATGAAATAGTGCTTCTTCTTGTTTATGTTCTTGAGGTAGTGGTATAACTTGGTTTCCGCTTCGACATCGGCAGAGCCGGATCCGTAGCGGATGTACTCCTCATCTATGTACCCAATCTCGCTAGAGAGATCAGATCCAGATTCTTCTTCCACCTCTTCTTCCACTACAGGAGTGGGCTGGGTGGGTTTGATTTTCTCCGAGATCTTGAACTCTTCTGCTTCTGCGGACAAAGTAGATCCATATTTTTCTTCCGCCATGGTCATCACCTCAAGGGTGAGTTGGGCGGGATCAGCGAAACCGAGCTAAATATCGATCTCGTCGATGGACATGATTGTGTAGGTCGTCATGGGTTTCGAAGCCGGAATCCAGGTCTCGTCGAGAAGGACGAGAGGGACATCACTGGCGTAGACCACGCGACCCATGGCGATAGTTTTGCCGATTCCTGCACATGCAGATTCTGCCTGGAACGAAGCTCCAAAGGTCACCCGCCCCATGGTGGGCGCCAACTGTCGTCGGATTGTCGACAAGTACGCCATAGGGGGTCCTAGTGGCGTTGGAAAGATGGGGTGTGAGACGTCGGATGTTCCAGGAGCGGTGAGCACAAGTTTACCCAGGTTCAGATCCGACTGTGGTGGTCAGATCCTACTCCTGCTAGCAACCCAGTAATATATCGGCGTAAGCCAGATGTTACAATGGATTACAAGAGAGGTTCGCCTGTGCGAGTTGATTATGGTATTGTGTGTTATTGTGTGTCCTAAAGGCTCCCATAGGGCCGGTTTATATAGTCACCGGGACCTAGGGTTACATGAGAGACCTATCCGGCTACGTTACAGAATCGGTAACTAGATACGTCTTGGACTACAAGTAATACTACATGCGTAAGTCGGTAATTCTTATGGGCCTTGTCGTAGCCGAAACGGGCTCCTTCTCTTTATCTGACTAGGCCGCCCGTGAAGCAAAGCTCTAACCCGTTGGTGGGCCACCCTGGTCACGAGTCCTGTGGTTATATCCAGAAAGTATATCCCCAATAATAACAAGACAGTTTACCTAGGCAAACAGTCTTCCTAAACCTATATACAAAAAACTAGACCGTGTACTAATGGATACTGATTTTGAAGAAAAATTTCCTTTAGTATCAGTATGTGCCCTAGAAGCGTATTAAGGCTCTATTAGACCATGCTCCTATATTATTGATTACAAGATTGTCTAGACCATAATGTAGTCGTCGTTTAAAGTTTGAAATCGGATGGCTACAACAGGGCTTTCATGACATGGTAAAATTAGTATGGAAAGACTTGTTGCTAGACGCACTCCAATTGAAAGGTGGAATAATAAAATGCATGCAACATGCAAACACCTTGGTGGTTCGGCTCATCACACGACAGGGATTTTTAGGAAAAAAAGCAGCAACTTTCGTCTATTATTGATGACCTGGAAGATTTATCCAAAGTTCAACCGCTTTCCAAGAACAAGACTAAGCTCAAGAGCCAATCAAATGCACGTATAGCCAAATTTTTATGCCGAGGAAGATCTCAAATGGTATCAATGTTCTAAATCTCAATTCATCCTAGAAGGAGATGAGAATACAAGATGCTTCCTAGTGTCGCCAGTTGCAGACATTCAAAGAAATTTATTCACTCTCTGGTTCGGGACGAGGGGACTATTGAGGGCCATGAGAAACTAATGTCGTATATTACAATCTATTTTTTGGCTGTTGGAGAGTACTTTTGATTGATTTGTTTCCTGATTTGATTGGATCTTGTTGGGTTACTCAAGTACTGCATGTTGAGTTGTGCTTTGTATCTTTGTGCTTATGCACATACATCATTTTTGAAATGCCTAGAAGCACAACAAAATTTGTGCTGAACCCGCATAAAGGTGTGATGAAATATGAGTATTGTGGACTCAATGGGAAGCCGAGTTGAAAAAATCAGTTAATAACCACGACATGAATAATGACAAGAACAAGAACAAAGTAAGTGTTTTGTTTACCATGGTACATAAGAGAGGTTTGATTCCAGTTCTCTTGAGCCATGATGAGTATGAGTTGTGGAAGTTGGTAAAGGATGCTTCTACTAAACAGAACAAATGGTAGAGACTAGGAAAAACACTACACTCCTAGTGAGTGACTTATGGTTGATTGACTCAGGTGCCTCTCGACATATGGCAGGGTCATTTGAGCTATTGGAGAATTATACTCCCATCACTTGGAAGAAGTAAGATGTCAAATTAGCTAATGGATCTTCACAACCCATAATAGGCATTAGTGTAGTGAGGTGCAGTCCTGATATGAACCTTTCATGAGTGTTACATGTTCCATCATTTCCTATGAATCTTCTCTTTGTTAGTGCAACAACAAAGGAGTTGAATTGTACTGTACACTTGTCCCCAAAGTGGTGTTTGTTTCAGCAATTAAAATCAGGGAGAGTACTTGGAGTGGGAATAATGAGGAATGACTTATACTATTTTATACAATATGCTATTGATACTGCCCTTGCCTTTATTCTTTGTTGAAGCCCTGTGGATGAGATTCCACTCCATCATAAAAGTCTAGGTCACCTATCATTCTCATCACTTGAGTTGATGCATCCCGATTTGTTCAATGTCGTTGACAAGAATATGCTAGTATGTGATGCATGTGAGTTGGCAAAGCATATACTAGGTCTTCATACATTTATTCATGTATTAGAAGTAGTGATCTATTATGTACCATTCATTTAGATGTTTGGGGTCGTGTAAAACTACATCCTTGAGTGGCCGTCATCGATGGTTTCTAACATTGTCTGCTCTAGTCGATATACTTGGATTTATGTCATGAAGAACACATCTCAGGTGTACTGTTGCTTTGAAGATTTTCACAAAATGGTGATGAATCATTATGATGCTAGAGTAAAGGTTCTTAGATCTGACAATGGTACAGAGTATGTGAACCATCAGTTTGGGGAATACCTCTCATCTTATGGAATTATACATCAGACAACTTGTGTTAATACTCGTGAACAAAATGGGGTAGCTAAAAATAGGAATTTGTTGCTTGAATCCTGATATTTCAGATGAATGTTCCAAAGTTTTTGTGGAGCGAGGCGGTTAAAACTACAACATACCTTATTAATCGGATGCCATCGAGAATACTGAACATAAAAACAACATTGTAATGTCTCGACGGTGAAGACTAGTGGCGATGCCAGGGGTTTCTGCATAGTCAATTGACTACACGGGATTATGGCAAATATTTTATATGTAGCAGAAAAATTCCAAGAAAAAGTTTTAAAACTTTTGAATGGCATGAATTTGACATCACATGATTATGGTCCTAGCCCCACTACTGGTGAACACTCATATGTTGTTCCTAGAGTATTTTGTTGTGTTTGTTTCATGTGTGATCATCGACCTTATGTTGGAAAACTAGATCCTAGGGAACTCAAGTATAACTTTGTGGTTACTCAAGCACTCAAAAGGGGTAAAAGGTGTTGGTTTCTATCCGAAAGGAAAATGTTCACCACTATGGATGTGACATTCAGAGAGTTAGAGTCTAAGAAGTACTAGATTTGGCAGACTGGGTACCTCATACTGAGGATGATTGGGACTTTACCAATTCGTGTCCTATCAAATCCAGTTACCACCGGGTAGGAAGTAATGAAAGATCCCACTATAAACCTTGGAAACAATGATAATGATTGTTATCTCATGCAAGACCTACAAGACGAATGTTTTCACCAAGGGATTTCTATTTGCATGCCCCTGGTTCGTTAGTTGTACTCACTTTTCCCCATTAGCTTAACTTTTCCTCACTTTTGCCCATCTCCTTCACGGAAATCATCAAAGAGCTCGAATGATAGCTGCCGTTAGGTTGACCGTTGGCTGCTGTGTGGGGCCGCACATCATGGCACCACGTGAGACCGGTTGGTCAGGAACTCGTTATGCTGACGTGTGGGGCCGTGCCATCTGGGACTGCTTGGGGCCGGTTTGTTGGGAACGCGTTATGAGGGATGTGGTGTGGGACCACGTGGGGTGCGTTTGGTGGTTACGTGCACCCGGTCGCCTAAATTGAAGTTTTCTTTTTTGTTATTTTTATGATTGGCCTTTTTAAGAGAGTCTTTTCCCTCTCTATCTCTCTAACAATTTTTTTTGCCCAAAAAGGTAGCAAATCTTGAGCAGCTTCTTTCTTCATTCATCATTCCTTTTGGCTCTCTTTTTCCCAATCTAGTAGCAAATCTAGAGAAAAAAACTAACCAGCACCATAAATACATTCAGTAAACATAGCCGATGTAGATAAATCAGCTAATATAGGATATATAGTTCAATACTTAACGAGGTTCAACAATTAGGCTGCTCAGAAGCAGCGGAAAAGTTCAACATAGACTATACAAAAGAAGCTTCTTTATGGCAGCAGCTCCACTAGACACTGGCCCCTTATGGCCTCCGCCCTCTAGTGCTTCCTACACTTCTTGCCGCCCAGTCCCTTGACCATGGGCGCCTTGGGCTTGATCGGGGGCATGCGAACCTACTCGATGGCCACCCTTTGGAGGTTGCAGAAGTGAAAACTGAGTGCCTGGTGCTTGGTTCTGAAGCCGTGGACATTCACAAATAGGCTCCAGGCTTCACGTCCTTGGCATGCTTTACGAGGGAGTTAAAGTCGGTGGCTAGGCTCCTAGTGAATAAGGGGCACCTGTAGACGTCGTCGGCGAATAAGTTGTCGTACTAGTCAGACTTCAGCCTCCTCAGCACCTGACGAGTTTTGGTGTCATTGGGCTCATTGTCGCTGCAGACGTCGGTGCTATCCACCTATTGGAAAAAAGTAGAGTGCAATAAGGACATGATTGAGATACCTTAATTATCGGGATTTATTACTTGTATATATTAACCGAATGAGATCCCCTGATTATTCCCCAATACCCAAATCTCAAACCAAATTGAATACTGATCCCAACTATAGATCAGTGCTAGTACTAACTAGGGAATCCCTTAACTGAAACTCGGAGGACAAATAAAATAGGATTGAAGTACGAATAGGGGGGTTAATCGAAATACGAGATATAACACAAGAGGATTAGCTACTGTAAAATACCTAGCATTCAACGATTGAAAATACGAATAGCCAAATCCTAATAACACACGATCTAGCATCCAACGATGGGAATGAGGGGATAACAAAGGAAGGGGAGAAAACCCTAGTTACCTCCGACCATGGGTAGGCAATGCTGGTGTCATAGGGGTTCTCCAACCTGATGTAATCCTCCTCCCTGTAGGGGTCCCAGCCGAGCGGGATCTGCCCGAGACTGGTGGGGGCCTCCTCGCCGGCGGCTATGGCGGAAGCGGGGATGGGGGTATGGACGGGGACGACGGCTGCCTTCGATGCCTCGACGGGGGCCTGTATAGGGACATGTGCCTCCTCGCTGGCGGCCTTGGGGGCGACGATGGCCACCACGCCGTTCTTCTCCATCGCCGGTGTGGTTGGGGTTTTCTTGCGGGTTTGTAGGAGGTGATGAGACAGTGGAGACGGTTGCGTGAGTGAGCGAGTGAGTGATGAGTGAGAGTGAGGAGGCCTCTATAAAGGTGAATAGAGGAGATGTTTTGTTGCACCACCGTGCACCACGTAACCGCATATGCTACTGCACCGTGCACAGCCACACGCGTCCGCTACCGCCCCGTGCACAACGACACGTGTACCATGCGTCACTTTTTCCCCTCGTGTCTAACCCTGGCGACTTATTTGTGTTTAGTTATACCCTCGAATGTAACACTTGTAGTTTGGTTGTACTCAGTTTTGCCCTCCAGTACTAACACTGTCGTATGTTATATACTCACTTTTACCATCCGGTGGCTGGTCAATAAAGAGTCAATGAATGGGTTTTATCTAGCTAATTGAGTCATTTTATGCATAACAACTTCAAAAAGATAAAAACATAGTGGCATCTACCCAGGGAGTCTTATTATGTGATCAAATCACCTACTATCTATGAAGGTTCATGATTTTCTACTCAAGCCTCTTTCCAAAACATCCCTCCCCAAAACATAGTTTGTCTGAATAAGGCAATAATTGTCAAAATGATGTATATTTAAATTGCAACTAGTTTGATGTATGAGAAGATGTATTTTATTGTATAAAAGAATGATTTTATATTTTTTAAATATCTTTCTATTTTGTATTTGAATCCCTTTGTCAGTTTTGCCCTTGGTTTTTAAGTTCTACTCAGTTTTGCGCTTGGTTTTTAAGTTCTACTCAGTTTTTCCCTCTTTCTTAGTCACAAACTCTCACACATGTGGTCATCTTGACTGCTATGCTCTGATTGGTCGTGATAGTTATCACGTGGATCATGCCCACCAACCGTTGATCCTCTGTGATCTGGCGGACAGGACAACCCATATAGCTGTCGGGGGGCACCCCTCTATCCATGCAAAATAACGAGTTTTCCATCGGTACTATAACTCCATAAACAAATGATTTTGAATATAATTTGAAGAGAAAGTGATCAAAGGTGTATAATTTTTGTATATGCAAGTTTATGCATTATATTTCACTCCATGAAAATAATAAATGATCAGGATTTTATTAGCACAACATTATCATGTCCTAAGTACGATTAAGAGTTCAAAGGTGTATAATTTTCGTATATGCAAGTTTATGCATTACATTATATAAAAATGATAATCTGTCAAGATTTTCTTAAACTACAAGAAATGTTTCCTTCTGCAACGACTAGGCCCGTCGGTCTTCGTAGAAGGCGCGCCTTCCGCAACGAAAATCTCAGCTCGACTATGGCCGATGCAAAACTTTTTTCCAGTTTTGCGCCCCTCTACTACGACGAAACCGCTAAAAACATGGAGGAAGCTCAACGGGCGCGTGGCATAAGTAAGATTTACACGTCCTCGCGAGATGTTGACTCGCCGAAGTATTTTTTTACGCTTGGGTCCCGAACATCAGTGACTCTAGCGGACCAAACTTTGAAGTTCCTTTTAAAGGTTAATATCTGCAGCACTTCAACAAAAATTAAATAATCCTTGGTATTGTTATGTAACACACAAAAGACTAGGGATCATGAAATGTTCTTTCACTCTCTTCATTTGTTCCTGTAAACTTCTTAGAGTTAAGTAATTCAAATAATAAGGGATGGATCTCAATACCATGAGGGTTTATGCTTTTATTGACAGTTATAAAAACGTCCATGGGCGAACCTATTTTCCTTACTGCTTCAAGCTGGATTAAATGCTGAGTGTCGTCCATTGTTATGGTCCTACAACTCAAATAAAAAATTAGTAAAATGAAAGTAAATAACTAAAAGTAAAGTGACTTATAGCACTAAGCTCCTCGACAACGGCGCCAGAAAATAGCTTGATGACTGCAAGTGCATAGATCGTTTGTAGATAGTTTCGAAATAAAGATATCGATCCCACAGGGAGCAGTAGGCGAAAGACTAAAATAATTTTAACTAAAACTAAACGAAGTACTTAAGGAATAATTATAAGATGCAAGAAAAATAGAATTGTTTTTGTGTTTTTGATTGAGCAAAAAAATAAAGTAAAGTGAAGTAAACTTAATGCAGAAAATAAGAATCGTGTTTGTAAGAAAGCTTGGAAATACAATAGGGGAAATGCATTCTTGGGGATTGGTGGATACACCACTAGCAGTTTAGAAAGAATGGTCAAGATTATTATAAAAAGTATTCTGATGACATGTATGTATGTGGGAGGAGCTCCATATATGGATGAATAGGCAGCAACCACTGCTCACATATTTCGTCATAACCACAGTGATAGATAAACGTCATCAATCGTATTACCTCGCTATTAAGGGATTTCTCCCGTTGTATGGCCATGGCTTAATGAGTTCTCCTTGATTCACCAAGTTAGTACATAAATAATGACAACTACTTTATAGTCACAATAAGTTCTATCATCCTTCCGTCTACCAACAAGTAATCCTCTTCATCAAGTCCCCATAAGAGGCAAATATCAAGAAGGTGCACAACTCCCAATATCAAGATGAAGAAAATTAACAGATTGCAACATCCCAAAAATATCAAACTTAGATCATCAAAACACTAATCATCAAGTTTAGGGTTAACAAAAACTTTTCTGAATGAATTCATGAATGCATGTATATGTGTATGCATGGATTTTGAATTTCTTTAAAAACCACCTTGTTTGTGTGATCCATTGCTTGTAAAATGTTTCTTAGGTGAAAAGAACATCATCTAAAACATTTCCCACACTTTTCCTAAAGACAAGTAAATCAAAACAAATATATTAAGTGAATGGTCATTTTGGCCAATTTAACTCACTTGCCTACTTTGGTTGTCTCAAACTTTCAAAACCTAACAGAAACTTTTCTGGATCTTTGCACCCCTTGAATGTACTCATAACAGAGTATCAAGGCCCACTTTGTGATCATCCAGAAACTTTCAAATGCATAGTTTAAATAACAATTCAAAATTGAATCTTCCTCATATGGGAAGATCCCACTTTTTCAAAACCCACTCAAACAAGCTCAACTTTCAAAACCCAAGCATCTGCAGACTCACCAGAACCAATCTAGCAAACTCACCAAAATTCATTTCAAAATTCAAAACTTGAGTTCATGCGGCCATTTCATCAAACAGGTTGCAGACACAAATCAAACAAAACCACAAACACTATAGTGTGCAGTGTTTTGAGCCTAACTTGTTCCCTAGTTAGCTCACACACAAACCAGTAGACCATCTAGAAAGATTAGCCCAACACTAGCACCCCTGTGAGCTTGCCATTGCCATTAATAGTGAATAGCCGAGCACCCCCATGTCACCCCAATGTGGACAGCAAGCTAGGAGCAACAGCAAGCCTAGCCAGCATGTCTGGGAGGCAGCCCACCGTCCACCGCCACTGCCTGTCCCAGCCGTAAGCGTTGCCAAGCCCTGGACCACGCGCACAAGCCGCACCCAGACCATGCCAAGCGTGCGCCAGAGCACCAACCGCGACCAGCGTCCCCAGACCGCGCGCCGCCCTCACCGCGCGCACAAACGATCACCACCGACCCAGGAGACCGCCAGGCATCCCCATTAGCAGCCCCATGCCATACAACCACCGCCCGCCGTCAAAGACGCCGCCTCTACCGCATAGAGCGCCGCCCGTTCCAGACCAAACCACACCGCCCCATGCCTCGCGATCATGTTGTTGAGCATCGCCAGGAGACACAGCACCGTCCCCTACCCTTGCCCATGCCATTAGCTGCCTCAGAACGCCGCCCCGACGAGCTCACCTTGCGCCGACGGTCCCTCGCCGACTATAAATAGAGGCCACCCCGCATGATTTCTTCACACCATCTCACTCCTCTCCCCACTGACCGTGCCACACCATTCTCGAGCAAGGAGCACCACCACTGAATTTCACCGAGCCCGCCGCCTAGAGAAGAAGGGAGCCAACGATTGAGCCCAGAGAAGCCACGTACAGGAGGATCGCCGTCGCCGACTTCTGCTCGCCTGCCGCCGACCTCGCCTGCATTCCGGTGAGCCCCAGACCCCAGGCGCGCTTAGGTTTCGTTCTCGCCGGAGCTGTCTCGCGTCGACGATGACCCTCACCGTTGGATTAGAACTAGATCAAACGACCCACATTTTCCCATACCGCTTCGCCCAGCCCCGTGTCACTGACGAGTGGGGACACCCACTTACGCATCCCGCGGGAGCACTGCGCTTAGTAGGCCGGCCCATTAGAATTTCCCACGCAGCCCAGCAATTCAAATTAAACCTTTTTCTTTTTAATTTCAAACACACTTCTGTACCCAACTTCAAAAATCAACCCAGGCCGACTCAGTGCACCAAATTGTATGAAACCAATTTTGTTGGAAAGGTCTGTGAATGCTTAATCCAAGCCCGTTGGATTCAAGTCATTTGGATCTGTAGATCACCCATAGCAAAAATAACAAGGCAGAAGCTTTTCTGCATTCAAACATTTTTCAAATTTAAACCATAAAAGCTTTTGAGTTGATTCCAACTCTCAAAAATCACATTTAAACATACCTTTCAGAATATATAAAAATGTATAGGTTTACTTGCAGAAATATTGTTCAAGGAATAAAATAATGCTACATAAGCATTTCTAGCCACTTTAATTAATTAAAATAAAAGGGTAAAACCTTATTAAATTGTGACACCACTTTAAATCACATTCCCATGGACTACAATATGTGGTGATGACATGTGTCAACATGATCCCATGTTTAGTTTGGAGAATATTAAATCTTAAGTAGTTTTTCAATGAGTAGAAATTACTTTTCTAAAATAAAAGGACTTAAACCAATCCTTAACCTTGTAATGTTAGAGATGATGCTAGATCATCTATAGGACCCTTGTGTGTGATGATTGCAAGTAGTTAAGTATTGATTGGTGATTGTGTACCTCGTATTTATTCATAGACGCTAGTACCGACCAAGGATACTACGAGGAGGAAGGAGGATACTAAGAAGAGGAAGCCGAGGAGAACTTCAACCACTGCTCTGCACAAGGCAAGCCTAATGCAAGCTAGTAACTATGCAAGCTTATATTGACAGTGATGCAAGCTAACACTTGCAAGATACCCTATTGTTGCCACAAACCCATGCTTGTGATATGAATACTATATGCCTTAAGCGTATGTGATCATACCAACTTGCTAAACCAATCCTAGTTTTATGGCAAGCTTCTTACTTTATTTATTTATCAAAGCTTACTTAGAGTCTACTTAAGAGTTTGGTAGATATTAGAAAACTGTGCTCAAGTTTGCCCTAAGAGCATAAAATTTGGCCTAAGCTAGAAACCGTGATATCAGCCTCATATATAAGGTTGGACTTAGTGAAACCCCACCAGTTACCACCCCTCATTATTACCATTCCCAACTGTAGATGCTAGTGCTAAGCATAAAACTTGATCAACTTTAGATGGGAGTACTTGGTGGAAAATGGTTATGAAAAACTTGGAATGATGGATCATTCTATTGAAATGTTTTGGACATGTGTTTCCAAACACTTGATGATTTTGGTGATGAAAATGTTGAGGCATGAGCCTTAGCCCTTTATAAAACTGATGGTTGTCTGGATGCGATACCATTACAATTTTATCGTACAACCACAATACCCGAATATTGGGTAGGGCTTGACTAGACACTTATATACCTTAGTATTAGTTCCCTCACGGCCAAGGTCTGAGCTGAGGCTACCTTGTGAAGATTGTCCACCTGTGCAGTACCCAAGATGACAGTGGTCATGGTTGGGAGGCCAAACTCACAGGAGAGGTGCTTATACTAGGGAGTGTAATTGAAAGGTTAGGATTGATTATCCGCATACTGAGTATGGTGAATTCAGGATTTGTTCCTGACGGATGTATCGAATGTTGTGGTCAAAGTGTACAATCTCTGTAGAGTGTCAAACTATTCGAATAGCCGCGTCCGCGGTTATGGACAGTTGGAGTGGCCATACTGTTCCCCCGTCAGACCCTTTTCAAAATGACTTGTGAAATGAGTTGAGACTTTGACTTGACCACAACAGAGTTGTGACCTGAACTACAAGATCCCACTTAAGAGTTATAAAATTGTGACTAGCTTTGGAGCTTAGTAGAGATAAACCTGGCTTTTTGCAAAACAACCCTAGAGCCTAGTGTCCTATTATCCAAAAACCCCTTTACTTGTTAGTATTAGTTTGCGAGTACTTAAAGGGTACTCATGGCTTTATCCCTGGCTATTCCCATGGCTAGACTATGAAGAGGAGTACCTGGAGGATGGACCCCAGGAAGGTTACGACAACTAGGATCATCTCCCATCGTCAGCATTGCCTGTGACCCCGAAGATGGAGCTTCGCCTACGCTACCGTTATTATTACGTATTCCGCTGCTTGATGTTGTATTAAGAACTGGATCATGAGATCCCTATTCGTGTAAGAACTTATGTATCGTTGTAATGGATGAAGTACTATGGTATCCAATTCTGTTATGTCTCGCAAAAATGGTAATCCTGGGATTGCGATGTATGGCATAACAGACATCTAGGATTGAAAAATCCGGGTGTTGACACAGATACACATAATGATGTATAACATAATAATCTCTATCTCATCTCAATCATATGCTAGGGTTTCTTCATCTCCCCAAGAAATAATGATCTACTCGGACATGGAGGCAAGCAGCATCATGGCAATGGTAATGGAAACAATTATAGATGAATAGTTCTTGTATCCACAACTAGTGCTAGAATTACACCAAGATCTAGATGAGATGGACGGACATGATGGTGGTGCAGCGGTTGATGAATATGAAGACCGATGCCCTTCTGTCCCAGATCAGCGTAGTGCGAAGATGGCTCCCTAGGGCAAGTTCCCCCCTCGAGAAACCTTTCGGAGGTGAGGTTTTCAGCGATTTCCGGGTGTTCTATATGTCATCTCTCCGATCAAGTTGCACGGGGTGAAACTATTTGAGGAGGCGGCGCCAACTATACGGCGGGAACCATACAGCCGAAAAAGTTCCTGCGGACATATAGTTGGTCATTAAACCTTCTGTATCCTCCAATTGCTTCGGATTTTCTTCTGGTGTTATTAATATTTCCCAAATAAGCAATTAACGTTGTTTTTTCTCCTTTTTTCTCTAGTATAGTTGGTCCAAGAGTTGTGTGCATTGTATCCATCATCTGTCCGGATCCTGGTGAAAATAAACATAAAAGATGAACACCGTAAAATACCATGATCCTACAACTACAATGCAAAATAGTAACATAAAAGATGATGCAAATATGCACTCATCAAATAGGTGCATAGCCATGAAACACATTATTCAAATGAAATGAACAACCATGGTTCTTAGTATTCGACTCATAACCCTGCTCCATAAAACATGATGAGGAAATGAGGTTTCATCTTAGTACAGGAACATAATAACACATATTTAGTTCTAGTACAAATCCTGAAAGTAAGTCAAGTTGCATCATCCCTATAGCTGAAGCAGCAACTCTTGCTTTATTTCCAACTCTGATGTCAATCTCCCCTCTGGCCACACTCCTATGCCTTACCAGTCCCTGCATCACTACAAGAAATCTAGTGATACATGAACCTCCATACTGGTCACTGAAAGGTCATAGTTTTCAATTTGGAAAGTTTTTGTGACCAAATACAGTTGGTCAAAAGCTGAGCGTCACTAGTTAAACACCACGATATTTTTCCTAAATTGGTCATAGATGTCTATGACCAATATAGATGGTCACAAATTCTTTGACCAACTGGATTGGTCACAGACTGTCTGCCCTATCCACGTCAGATCCTACATGGCCGATCCTATGTGGCAAATTTGTGACCAATTGAAAAGGTCGTCGATCAGATTTAGCCTAGTCCAGGTAGGTGTTTTATAAGGTCCAAGCCCAATGATTATGGTCTTTTTATAGGCCTTCTTGGCTATTTGTAGTCCACTTTTATTTGGGCCTTGGCCTATTAGGGTTCATTTCTTGTTTGGCCCTTAGCCTTTTTTTACATGGCTGCTTGGCTATTTTCAGTATATTTGTCTTTGGTCTTGACCTTTTTTTGTGGTTCTGTTCTTTATTTGGGCTTGGACTTACATAGTCCATTTTTAGCCTTATGTCAATATTAGTTGGGCCATGGACTTTACAGAACGCAAACAATACTAGGCCTCGCTTGTTAGCCAGGTTATAATTTCCACTTTTTAGAGTAAATAAACCACATTTAAGCAAGGAAATCATAAAATCATAGGCCCAATTTTTCTAATAGTAAGCTACTTACAAAAGAAGAAATTTTTTTATGATTACAAGACCCAAGAACCTGGGTTAACAACAAACATAGTAAGGCACCGTTATGATCCACACACAAGTAGAGAATCACATAGCAAGCACAACACAAGCTACATCAAGCATTACACACATCAAGCAAAGCACTGCTTTTCTGCTTGTAACAGGCCTCCAGTCCTATTCACCTCGATTGGCTCCTCACCTCGCCAGCCTGCTAATGTTTCCTCCTACAGTCTATTGTCACATCTGAAAAGAAAGCAGCTGAACTTAAGCAACATATTAATAATGCAATCAACCAACATATGCTACAAGGGCTTGGTAGAGATCTGGCACTTCCTTCAACCAAAATCACCACAGAAAATTATACAACAACAATGGTGCAGTAACAATATTTGAGTAGTCTAGCACGGTTATATTCAAAGAGCCTGATATGTCGCAATGTATCTATAATTTTTGATGCTCCATGATTGTTTTGTATCTACTTTGCTTTGCTTTGTCTATTCCTTGAGGTGTTTTTATATCTTTTCTGGAACTAGCCTATTAACAAGTTGCCACAATGCCAGTTGCTTATTTTCTTCTGTTTTTGGTTCCAGAAAGGCAGAAAATCAATATTCTCGGAATTGGACGGGACAAAAGCCAAAGTTATTATTTTTCCCGGAGCAACACGGAACCACGAAGCAGACCCGGAGGAGGCCACAGGGTGGCCACACCCCCTAGGCACGGTCAATACCTAGGGGCGCCCACAGGGGGTGTGGGACCCCTGGACCCCCACCGACTTTGATTCCTGCGCCTATAAGAAGCCTCCGACTCAAAAACACTAGGACATCCAGAAGAAATACATGAAAACATTTGTAGCGCCACTGCCACCAAAGGGGAGATTCGGGGGATAGAAAGTCTCTATTTCGGCACCCTGCCGGGACGGGGAAGTGCCCCCAGATCCATCTCCATCGATCTCCACCACCATCTCCATCACCGTTGCTGATTCTCATGATGAGGAGGGAGTAGTTCTCCTTCGAGGCTAAGGTCTCTACCGGTAGCTATGTGTTCATCTCTATCTCTATGCATGATCTTGTGGTCATGAGCTTTGTAATCAAGTAGATCTACCTTGCCACTCAGGTGCTTCATTAGATCTCTGCTCTCCCCATGTGTGTGAAAGTGACAACGTGCACACCATGGTGGCACTTAGCTAGAGTCTACATAAATACTATTTGTGCTTTAATAGATCTATGATTTTCCCCACGTGTGTGAAAGTGACAGCGTGCATACCGTGTGTGGCACTTTGGCTAGATTGAATATTTGTTATGAGTTATATTTGGAGTTGGATGTCTCTATGAAATTGTGGTGTTTGTTGGAACCATCTAGTGCTCAAGGTGATAGTGTGGGGTTATCTAGATTGGGGAAGGAAGACTTTAAGGAGTGCTGTTATAGCGCTACCGATGATTAGAGTGTCCAACCGGAGAGTAGTTAAGAGTAGTATCATGAAGAGAGGATATTTATATGACATAATGTTCACTAGTGAAAGTATGATCCCTAGGCCTGTCTGTAAGCATTGAAACACCGTTTGATACTAGATCTGTTGCATGTTTGCTTGCTTCCATCTTTGTTCCATTTGCCGGGAAGGTTTGGGCTTTTACCTTTCCTCCACGCCATCAGCTCTTTTCTGGCACCGTTACCCCTTGTATTTCATTATCTCTTCGCCGAACTAGTGCACCTATTGAAGGGAATATGCCCGAGAGGCAATAATAAAGTGGTTATTATCGTATTCCTTATTTATGATAAATGTTTATTTTGCATGCTATAATTGTATTCTTACGGAAACGTTAATACATGTGTGTTTAATAAACAAAAAGGAAGTTCCTAGTTATGCCTCTCTTATAAACTAGCTCGTTGATTAACAAGATGATCAAAGTTTCCTGGTCATGGACATTGGATGTTGTTAATAACGAGGTCACAACATTAGTGTAATGATGTGATGAACATTCATCCAAAGTATAGCATTACGATAAAAGTCGTTGAGATTATATTGCTATAACAACTTATGAAGTGATCCTGATACTTAGACCATGAGATCATGTCAATCACTAACACCAGAAGAGTTTCTCGATGACATCAAACGTCACACCGTAACTGGGTGATTATAAAGATGGCTTCAGAACTACTAAAGTGTTATGTTGAGGTTCATGGATCGAGAGTGGAATTTGTTCATCCCGATGACGGATAGATATGCTCTGGGCCCTCTCGGTGATATCACATTGATTAGTTTGCAAGCAAGTGATTTGATCACTAGAATGTTATATCACGGAAACGAGAAAAGAGTGCATGTCGGTAACGATATCAAACTAGATATGGAGATACCGATGATCGAATCTCGGACATGTAATATATCGTGAAACAAAGGGATTAAGATACTAGCGTAAAAGGTTCACACGATCACAGAAGTCATCGTTGAATGTGTGGGAGTCAGTACGGATCTCCAGGTCCCGATGCTGATTATTGATCAGAGAGGGGTCTCGATCATGTCTGCATTATTCACGAACTGTAGGGTGACACACTTAAGGGATACCGACACCATTCGGAGCAAATGATATGTTAGAAAAATAAAAGGAAAGCGCAGGAATTTATTTCACTAGACACCGGAACTGTTTCGGTTGAAATTGCTAAAACTGGTTCTGCATGTGAAATTGAATACTAGCAAGGGGTTTTATGTGAATGTTTGTTAATTAAAGTAATTAACAAAATTCTGAATAAATAAATAAAAGAGATTTATTTAAATGAGAGCTTGCATTAAATTTGGTGGAAATTTAATGCATGTGAGTGGATTTTTGAGTGGAGGCTCTTTTATGGGAGTGGAGGCTTTTCATTTTGAGTGGGAGCTCCACCCACATGAATGTGGAAGAGGTGGGGCAGACACCATGGTTGGCTCCATGCCCCTTGGGGTGCCCCCTCTCCCTATAAAAGGCCCTCCTCTCATCCTCTCAAAGTACACCTCCTCGCGAAGGATCTCTCTCCCCCTTTAGAATTTCCCCATGGTCTCGGATCATCGAGATACATGTTCTCGGTGGCTTTTTCTGGAAGGATTTGTTGTTTCTGCTGCTTCGCTGGAGCGAGGGCGCGGAGGTTGTCGGGGTACCCGTACGTGGGTGAGATCACGGATGCACCACTGCTTTGCGGTGCTGGACTTGATGGTGCTGGACCGACTGGACCAGATGGAGTTCATCACGAACTTGAGATCGGAAAGCGTTCGTCTACATCATCCATGAGTACAACCTCGTTAACGCTATTCGGTCTTCGAGGGTATGTATTCTATGGATGTATATCCACCCGTTGCTTGTATCTAGTAGATAGATCTTGGTAAATAGTTGTTTCCATCGTAGGAAATTTTTTTGTTTTCTATGCTGCGAACCCAACAGTGGTATCAGAGCCAGATCTATGCGTAGATGCTTTGCATGGGTAGTAAACATATGAGTATGTGGGCGATGATGATCATTTTATTGCTTCTTAGTTGTAATTTGGATATTGGTGGCATAGTTGGATGAACTGGCCCAGACAAACTTTACATGTCCTCGCACATGAGACCTGTTCCACGCTTGACATGCAACTAGTTTTGCATAAGTGGCTAGCGGGTGTCTGTATCTCCTACTATAGTCAATATCTAATTTGCAACGAGTTGTCAACAATTTGGTTATCCTCGTTGTGGTTCATGTTCGTAGGTAAGAACGGTTCTATCTTCAAAAGCCCTAAGCCACGTAAAACTTGCAATGGATAAATTAGAGGCATCTAGTTTAGATTGTTGCTGGGCTAGTGTTATGATATGGTGTTGTTGTAAGTAGAATCATAAGATGATACTCTTACAACACACATAAGGTTTAGGTTCCATAGACCTTGGCCTTACACATAGAGGTATGATAGTGATCATACCACGGTGCACATGATGGAGATCATATGCGGGAACCATATCACTTCACTTACAAACATGTGATGTTTGATTGCATCTTATATTTCTTGTTTGGCGTTTTATTAGCATAATAAGATGATCCCTCATTTAGATATCAAGATAAAAATGTGTTCTTCCTTTAGTATGCACCGACAATGTTTCGTCGCTCCAAGACATCACGTGATGATCGGGTGTACTTGAATCCACAAGCATATCTCGGGTGTAAGACAGTTACACACGCGAATACTAAGGTTCTAACTTGGAGAGGCTAGCATGTACAAACATGGCCTCGGAACACGGACTGAAAGGTTAAGCATGAGTCATATGTTTTGATATGATGACCATATGGATGCTCGCCTTTGAAGCTATACCGACTCACGTGATGATCGGACTTGGTGTAGTGGATTTAGTTCATGTAATCACCAAAAAGACACGAGGGATGTCATTTTTGAGTGGGAGTTCATTTCTATTTTGGATTAGTAGAACTCAATTTATCATAAATTAAATCAAAGTGAATTTGCATAATTTGTTGTAGTCATTGGCATTCATTCACCACTTTATACTTAGTTGTAATTGAGATAATAGAACTATAGAATTCTAGATATTTACTTTACGAACTGGTATCGTATTGTGTTGAGTGTCAATCTAAAGTTTAAAGTCATATTACAAACTCTGTTTACTCCGTGAAATTTAATAATTGGTATTAAATCGAGAGTAAAAATTCCAGTGTTAGTATCTTAAGTATCGTGTTTGCCTCCATGATTCTTGATTGTTTTAATATCAAGTTTATCTAGGAGCTGAAAGAATTGTTTCAGAAACCATCATGTGTGACAGATATAACGATATCTGAAACAATGTTTCGGTTTCAATATGATAGAGTATAATGTATGTTCTCATATTGGATGAGAATTTACAAAGGTTGGAGATGCTAGACATCCTAATCATTCAAAAAGGTTTTGGAAAGTAATGTTATACTCACGATTCGTCTTTATAAGCTACATTAGTTTTATCATGAAAGTCATCATGATAAGGATGAATAGAAGATGTGTGTAAAGTGTTTAGTACACTAAATGATTACTAAAGAATGGATTTTGAAAGAATGCCAATCATTTTAATGATGGCGATCTACTTCAAAGTGCAGGTCCAAAGGTATTATTATTTGAATATACATGCTTTGACTATGTGTCATGTATATGGCACCACTTTTGATGTTGATAGATTCTTTTAAAAAGGAAAATGAAATGCTGAAAGAGAATCTATAAAATATATTTGGCAGAAAAGAAAATATTGGAAATATCCAATTTAGGTATATGGATGATATACATGTTATGGTTATATTCTTTGCTTGTAAGACAATGTGGTTCTTGGGTATTGGATACCGAATTGGTTGGTATGAAATGTCATACAGAACGACGCAATTCATGAACTACAATTGCCTAAGTAACTAGCAAGAGAATATGTGATGATGTTCATCGAAAACAAACAAAACGTTGTTTGTATTTCTCGTTGACATCAAAGCTTGACTTCAAGATTTGTTTTAATAATTGTTATTTAAATCAGGTATTATGAGAACAAAGGTTATTCAAATAATTACTGTATTCCTTATAAGATGGATGATTTACAAATCTAGTTGGAGAAATCACATCCATAAAACCTAATGCTAAAATGTCGCAAGACAAATGATTGAAAGATCACTTACAAAGTGACATCGCCGTTTAAATTATATTGGAAATAAAACATGAAGAATCTCCATTTTCATGGATTTTTAGAGTCTTTGATTTGATCAAGTGACACTTGTGAGACTTTCCTCAAGATAATTAAAACTTCGTTCAAAGGCCAAAGAAGAACGATCGAATAAAATATTGGAATTTATACATATCGATGTATGTAGTCCATTATGTGTAGTCGTAAGCGATGGATTTTAACTTCATATGCTTTCTCCAGAAATTTGAGTGAATGTTCACTTAATGAGAAAGAAGTGTGAAATATTTGAAAACGTTCAAAGACTTTCAAGATGAAGTGGAAAATCATTGTAACAATAAAATAAATGGTTTATGATTTTATCATAAGGGATTTATTTGAGTTACTAGTGTAACAAGAAAAATAAATGAATTATGATTTTATCATAAAGGGATTTATTTGAGTTGCAAGTTTTGCAAAACACCTAGATTTACATCTCCCGAAATACCATAGGAGTATGGAGTGTTTGCGATTTGTAATAAAACCTTGTTTGACATGGTTGGATCAAAGGTGTTATTTATAAAACTGCCATTATGTTTTAAAAGATTAAAGCTTTAGGGACTACCGCTTTTACACTGAAAAGAGCTCCATCTTGATCTGTTGAAATGACACCATATGTGTTATGGTTTGGGTAAAAACCCAAGTTGTCCTTTTTTAAACTTTGGTATGCTAAACATAAGTAAGATGTTTACAACCAAAGTCGGATGAACATGTCTTTGTAGGTTATTTCGAATAACAATTGGTTATTCCTCCATAACACCGAGGACAAAGGGGTTTGTCGCTTGAAATGTGAAGTTTCTTGAAAAAGGAATTTTTCGCAAAAGTTAAGTGTGAGGACAATAGAACTTTGATAAGGTTAACGAACCTTAGCTAAATGTGCTGATTTGCACAGCGCCGGAAATCATTCCGGAGGCTGCCATAATGCTCATAGCTTATGTGCCTCAAAGGTTGTGGTCACGGAGATCTAAGTTTTTATTGAACCAAGTCGGTCGGATAAACAAATCAAATGCTGAGATTTGAGAGTAAATCATTATTGTTTTACAATGATGAACCAACCACATACAAATAAGAGATGATGGGCCCTGACTCCGTCAAATGGCTTGAATCCATAAAATCCGTGATAGTTCCATACACGAGAAATCAAGTTTTGAACTTGGAAGACCCTCCGGAAAGGTGTAAAAACCTGTCGGTCGTATTTGGATCTATAAAGAAACAGATATGGATGTTTCACATCTGTGAAATAGTCGACATGTCGTAAAGTATTTTATGACAATGTTTAAGGAGTTGACTATGACAAGATTTGATCTTTCATAGCGATATTTAGTCTGGACGGATTAAAGTAGCAACCACTACATATAATTTGGTATATGGTAGATGAATAAACAAAACAAAGTTCTTCTCATAGAATGGTTACCTAGGATGTGTACATGACACGATCCAAAGGGTTTTGTTAATTCAAAGGATTCTAAAAAGGGCATGCAAACTTCAATGGTTGAAGTAAGCATTGCGGAGTTGGAATCTTCACCGTGATGAAAAGGAGTTTTCATCAGGAGACGATGAATATGCTTGCATTTGCAAGAAATTAAGTGGGAGCGCTGAGACATATTTCTAATAAATTATGTGGATGACATCTTGTTGATTGGAAATGATGTATCTTCTATTGACAAAGGTTAAGAATTTCATTTCGATGAAAGACTTAGGCAAAACCCAAATATTTAGCATGAATGTCTATAGTGGATAGACTGTGACGCTAATATGGTTGTGCCAAACGTACATATATGACATATTAAAGGAGTTTAATATAGAAGCGATAAGAAAATGTTCTTATCGCATGGAAAGGAATTGAATCAAGATTCAAGTGTATCGACACTTGATAAGTGAAACAAGATTCAAGTGATTTGACACTTGATGAGTGAAATCACGAGAATTTTTTGATCAATCATACCATGATATGTACACACCCAGGTATGTCCTATGCTCTAAGTGTTATGAGCATATACCAGAATGAATCATAAAATGATCATTGGACGATAGTGAGGATATTCTTATGATCTTTTGGAAGAACTAAGAATATATTTGTGTAGAGGTGACAAACAATTACAAATAGTTCATTGTAAAGCGTTACATTGATACTAGTTTTGTCACAAGATACACAATTAAGTTTATCTCAATTTAAATATGGGTGGCACAATGAAATGGAAAGAAAGTTTCCATGATGGATTTGGATGAATTCAAAAGTTAAGACATTGTGACGGATACTACAACAAAAGGCTAAGTATATGACTGCTATAGTAGCAGCAAAGGAGGGAATTTGTGTCAAGTAGTTTGTTATCAAACTAAGGTGTGGTTCGCAATAGGCTAACACTAAAGATATATTGTACGGCAATAGTATCGATATGATTTAACCCCAAGGAACTAAAGGTCTCACCAAAAGACCAAATTTATACAATGCCATCTCATTAGAGAATGAGTGATGCGTGGAGACGCAAAGACATGCAAATACACACGGACCTGAAAGCGTCAGATCCGTATATTATGTTAACCACTTGCACTTGCGTATATGGAACACCATAAAGCCATAGGTGTTCAATACGCAAAGTTTTCAAACTAGATTATTGTCTCTAGTGCAAGTGGGAGACTGAAGGGAATATGCCCTAGAGGCAATAATAAAGTGGTTATTATCGTATTCCTTATTTATGATAAATTTTTATTTTGCATGCAATAATTGTATTAATACGGAAACGTTAATACATGTGTGTTTAATAAACAAAAAGGAAGTTCCTAGTTATGCCTCTCTTATAAACTAGCTCGTTGATTAACAAGATGATCAAAGTCATTGAGTTTATATTGCTATAACAACTTACGAAGTGATCCTAATCCTTAGATCATGAGATCATGTCAATCACTAACACCTAAGAGTTTCTTTATGACATCAAACGTCACACCATAACTGGGTGATTATAAAGATGGCTTCAGAACTACTAAAGTGTTATGTTGAGGTTCATGGATCGAGAGTGGAATTTGTTCATCCCGATGACAGATAGATATGCTCTGAGCCCTCTCGGTGATAATCACATTGATTAGCTTGCAAGCAATCGATTTGATCACTAGAATGTTATATCACGGGAACGAGAAAAGAGTGCATGTCGGTAACGAGATCAAACTAGGTATGGAGATACCGATGATCGAATCTCGGACATGTAATATATCGTGAAACAAAGGGATTAAGATACTAGCGTAAAAGGTTCACACGATCACAGAAGTCATCGTTGAATGTGTGGGAGTCAGTACGGATCTCCAGGTCCCGCTGCTGATTATTGATCGGAGAGGGGTCTCGATCATGTCTGCATTATTCACGAACCGTAGGGTGACACACTTAAGGGATACCGACACCATTCGGAGAAAATGATTTGTCAGAAAAAGAAAGGATTAATTGGATAGACGCCACTCCAATTCTAGCCTATTTGAGAAACGCCACTACAACTTTCACCTTTTGATAAATTCCACTACAATTCTACATCATTCCATATACGCCATTATGGCCATTTTAACACACCTACCCCACAATATACACTTGTATTTCCATCGTACACACGTATATTCGGTAACCACCACTAGAATCATCTTAGGCCATGTGCATTGCTTTAGATGACTGCTGAATTTATGCTTCCTCCGTGTCATAGAAAACAGTATTGAAGCCATAATTTACAAAAAGTTATATGTATCTCTATCTATAAGCACCATGAAAAGCTAAAATTTGTTGTTACTAACTAAATAGTGTACGATAAATTAGTGCAACTTGAGTTCAAAAAATATGAAGCGAACATAGTACTTCATACGTGCGGCCATTATATTTTATTCTCTAAGAGCATAAATACAACATGTGTGTATTGATTTATTACAAATATAATATTACAAAATAACAAAACAATTATTACACAAAAATGAGTCGGCAACAAAAGTTAAATCTGGTGAGGCCCACCTTGTATATGTATGCACAACAATAATATGAGTGTATATGGTGTTGTACGTGTGTTAAAAATAGGCATAATGGCGTCTATGGAATGTATAGAGAATTGTAGTGGCGTTTTTCAAAAGTTAGAAGTTGCAATGGCTTTTCTCAAATAGCTATAAATTGTAGTGGCATGTATCTAATTAACCCAAAAAGAAAAGAAAAGCGCAGGAATTTATTTCACTAGACACCGAATCAAGCTTTGTTGAAATTGCTGAAACTGGTTCTGCATGTGAAATTTAATACTAGCAAGGGTTTTTATGTGAATGTTTGTTAATTAAAGTAATTTACAAAATTCTGAATTAATAAATAAAAGAGTTTTATTTAAATGAGAGCTTGCATTAAATTTGGTGGAAATTTAATGCATGTTAGTGGATTTTTGAGTGGAGGCTCTTTTATGGGAGTGGAGGCATTTAATTTTGAGTGGGAGCTCCACCCACATGAATGTGGAAGAGGTGGGGGCAGCCACCATGGCTGGCTCCATGCCCCTTGGGGTGCCCTCCTCCCCCTATAAAATGCCCCCTCTCATTCTCTCAAAGCACACCTCCTCGCGAAGGATCTCTCTTCCCCTTTAGAATTTCCCCATGGTTCGAATCAACAAGATACATGTTCCCGGTGGCTTTTTATAGAAGGATTTGTTACTACCGCTGCTTCACTGGAGCGAGGGCACGGAGGTTGTCGGGGTACCCGTACGTGTGTGCGATCACGGATGCACCACTGCTTTGCGGTGCTAGACTTGATGGTGCTGGACCGGCTAGACCAGATGGACTTCATCATGATCTTGAGATCGGCAAGCGTTCGTCTACATCATCCACGAGTACAACCTCGTTAACACTATTCGGTCTTCAAGGGTATGTGTTCTATGGATGTATATCCACCCGTTTCTTGTAACTAGTAGATAGATCTTGGTATATAGTTGTTCCCATCATAGGAATTTTTTTTGTTTTCTATGCTGCGAACCCAACACCTATACACATGACAAGTGTATTGGGTGTGTTGGGGGACACAAGACACTTTTTTGTATCTTGATTGCAGGGTTGCTTGAGAGGGAATACCTTTGACCACTTCCTCCCTGAGTTCGATAAACCTTGGGTGTTCCACTTAAGGGAAACTTGCTGCTGTTCTACAAAACTCTCCACTTGGAGGCCCAACAACTGTCTACAAGAATAGAAGTGCATAGAAATCAAGCTCTTTTCTGGCGCCGTTGCCGGGGAGGAAAGGTAAAAGGCACTCACACACGTTACCCCAACGGCAACAACAAGCCAGAAAGCTCTTTTCTTGCGCCGTTACCGGGGAGGTAAGGTAAAAGGTACTCACATCCTTCAGTGTGAGTGCTCGAATTTATTTACTTTAGATTCTACAATTTTTCTTTTTGTTTCTTGGTTTTACTAGTTAGGCTTAATAGAAACAACAACAAAATTAGAGAGCTTTATAGCATTTATCTTGAGTTAGGACATGAAGTGTTTGAAGAGAAAATTAAAAAACCTATGGAGGTTTATTTGCATACTAATAGTAATGTTATTAGTATGAATTCTTTGGACACCATTATTGCTAATGCTATGGAAAAGTCTAAGATTGGGGAAGCTAGTTTTGATGAAAATGATCTTTATAGTTCCCCAGCTTTAGAGGAGAAAATTTGGTTTGATGATACTTTACCTCCAATATATGATGATTACAATGATGAATTGAAGGGAATATGCCCTGAGAGGCAATATTAAAGTGTTTATTATGTGTATTCCAAGTATATGATAGATGTTTATTTTGCATGCTATAATTGTATTAATACGGAAACGTTAATACATGTGTGTTTAATAAACAAACAGAAAGTTCCTAGTTATGCCTCTCTCATAAACTAGCTCGTTGATTAACAAGATGATCAAGGTTTCCTGATCATGGACATTGGATGTTGTTAATAACGGGATCACAACATTAGTGTAATGATGTGATGAACATTCATCCGAAGTATAGCATTACGATCAAAGTCATTGAGTTTATATTGCTATAACAACTTAAGTGATCCTAATCCTTAGACCATGAGATCATGTCAATCACTAACACCGAAGAGTTTCTTGATAACATCAAACGTCACACCGTAATGTGGTGATTATAAAGATGGATTCAGAACTAATAAAGTGTTATGTTGAGGCTCATGGATCGAGTGGAATTTCTTCATCCCGATGACGGATAGATATACTCTGGGCCCTCTCGGTGATATCACATTGATTAGCTTGCAAGCAAGTGATTTGATCACTAGAATGTTATATCACAGAACGAGAAAAGAGTGCATGTCGAACGAGATCAAACTAGGTATGGAGATACCGATGATCGAATCTCGGACATGTAATATATCGTGAAACAAAGGGATTAAGATACTAGCGTAAAAGGTTCCGACGATCACAAGAAAGTCATCGTTGAATGTGTGGGAGTCGGATGGGTCTCGATCCCGCTCGATTATTGATCCGAGAGGGGTCTCGATCATGTCCGCATTATTCACGAACCGTAGGGTGACACACTTAAGAGACACCGACATCCAATTGGAGCAAATGTTTCATGCCGAAAGAATGAACAAGCGCAGGAATTTATTTCACTAGATACCAAACAAAGGTTTTCGGGTGAAATTGCATAAAGTGGTTATGCATGTGAAATAGAATTCTAGCAAGGGGTTATTTGTGAATGTTGGTCATTAAAGTAATTGACAAAATTCTGAATAAAATAAAAGAGTTTTATTTAATGAGAGTTTGCATTAAATTTGGTGGAAATTTAATGGGAATTTTGAGTGGACTTTGAGTGGAGGGAATTTAGAGGAGTTTTGTGAGTGGAGTGTCCACCCACATGAAGAGGGAGGGCAAGGGGCAGCCCCATGCGCCTGCCACCCCTTGGGGTTCCCTCCTCCTATAAAAGGAGCCCTCCTCACTTGTCTCTCACACCTCCTCATGAAGGATCTCTCCCCTCTAGAATTTATCCCCATGGTCTCGGACTAGCGAGATACATGTTCCCGGTGGCTATTCGGCAAGAAAGAGTTGTGCTTCCGCATCGCTGGAGCGAGGAGGCGGAGGTTTCGGTGCCTCGAGCGTGTGCGAGCACGGATGCTACTGATTTGCGCGCTAGGACTTCCTCTCGATCTTGAGATCGGCAAGAGATCGTCTACATCAACCACGAGTTGAACTCGTTAAGCTTTGGTCTTCAAGGGTATGTTCTCACGGATATACATCCGCCCGTTGTTTGTATCTAGTATATAGATCTTGGTATATAGTTCACATCGTAGGAAAACTTTTGTTTTCTATGTCGAACCCTACAGGGTATCGAGCCGGATCTATGCGTAGATACTTTACACGGGTAGTACACATATGAGTATGTGGGCGATGATGATCATGTTGTTTCTCCTTTGTTGTGATTTTGGATATTGGTGGCATAGTGGGATGAAGCGGCCCGGACAAACTTTACATGTCCTCGCACATGAGACCTGTTTCCACGCTTGACATGCAACTAGTTTGCATAAGTGGCTAGCGGGTGTCTCTCCTACTATAGTCAATATCTATTTTGCAAGCGAGTTGTCAACAATTTGATTATCCTCGTTGTGGTTCATGTTCGTAGGTAAGAACGGTTCTATCTCGAAGCCCTAAGCCACGTAAAACTTGCAATGGATAAATTAGAGGCGTCTAGTTTAGATTGTTGCGGGCTAGTGTTATGATATGGTAGTGTTGTAAGTAGAAGTATGAGATGATACTCTTTAACACACATAGCGTGTAAAATCCATAGACCTTGGATTTACACATATAGGTATGATAGTGATCATACCACGATGCACATGATAGAGATCATCTGCGGGAACCATATAATTTCACTAATAAACATATGATGTTTGATTACATCTTATATTGCTTGTTTAGCGCTTTGTTAAGCATAATAAGATGATCCCTCATTTAAATATCAAGATAAAAATGTGTTCTTCCTTTAGTATGCACCGATTATGTTTTCGTCGCTCCAAGACATCACGTGATGATCGGGTGTTCTTGGATCCACGACCATATTTCGGGTGTAAAACAGTTACACACGCAAATACTAAGGTTCTAACTTGGCGAGCCTAGCATGTACAGACATGGCCTCGGAACACAGACCGAAAGGTTAAGCATGAGTCATATAGTGGATTTGGTTCATGTAATCACCAAAAGGGCACGAGGGATGTCGCTTTTGAGTGGGAGTTCATTCGTAATATAGATTAGTTGAACTCGATCTATCATACACTTAGTCTAAACTTTACAAATTCTGTTGTAGATGGCACCACCTGCTTTTAATTTCAATGTGTTCATGGAGAAAGAGAAACTAGCAACGAACGGTAGAAACTTTACTGAATGGGCCATGAATTTGAGGATTATCCTCTCTGCTGCACAAAAGCAATATGTGCTAGAATTGCCGTTAGGCCCCCCACCTTTTGATGATGCCCCTGACGAGGAGAAGAATGTCTATCAGACTCGTCAGGAGGACCACAACTTAGTTCATTGCGGCATATTGTATGGGCTAGAGCCGGAACTTCGAAAGCGTTTCGAAAACGGCAATGCATTTGATACAATGGGTGAGTTGAAAATGATTTTCGACACACATGTCTTTGTGAGAGCTATAATGCTTCAGAAAAGTTCTTTAGCTGCATGATGGAAGAGCACAGCTCCGTAAGTGAGCATGTACTCAAGATGTCGGGTTACGCCGATAAGGTTGTGTCCTTGGGAATATCGATTCCCATTGACTTAGGCATCCATCGTTCTGCAGTCTACGCCACCTAGCTATAAGAGCTTCGTGATGAACTATTATATGCAAGGCATGAAGAAGTCTCCCGAGCTCATCAATGCTTAAAACTGCAGAGTGGAGATCAAAAGGAACATCAAGTGTTGATGATCAATAGGAACACTGGTTTCAAGAAAGACAAGAAGGAAAACGGAAGGAAGTAAGGCGGCAAGCACATGCTACCTGAAAAGAAACCCCGAGTTGGACCTAAGTCTCGATTCGAAAGTGCTACTATTGTAAGGATCGCCATCGAAGCGCAATCGCCCCAAGTATCTGGCGGACAAGAAAGCCGCAAGGCAAACAAAGGTATATATGATATACATGTTATTGATGTGTACTTGACTAGTGCTCGCAGAGCACCGGGTATTTGATACCGGTTGCTAATATTTGTAACTCGAATCAGGGGCTGCAAAACAAGCGACCGCTAGCAAGGGGTGAGGTCAAGATGCGTGTCGGCAATGGATCAAACGTTGATGTAATCACCGTCGGAACGCTGCCTCTCCACTTACCGTCGGGATTAGTTATAAACTTGAATAAATGTTATCCGTGCCCGCATCGAGCATGAACATTGTATCTGGATCGTGTTTGATGCGAAGTGGTTATTCATTTAAATCTGAGAACAATGGTTGTTCCATTTATATGAATGAAATCTTTTATGGTCATGCACCGATGATGAATGGTTTATTTCTATTAGATCTCAATGATAATGTTACACATATTCATAATGTTGATGCTAAAAGGATTAAACTTAATGATGATATATCCGCATATATGTGGCACTGCCGTCTAGGTCATATTGGCATTAAACGCATAAAGAAGCTCCATTCGGATGGACTTTTGGAATCACTTGATTATGAATCATTTGATACATGTGAGCCATGCCTTATGGGCAAGATGACTAGAACGCCGTTTTTCGGTTCAATGGAACGGGCGACAGATTTATTAGAAATCATACATTCTGATGTATGTGGTCCAATGAGTGTGTCGGCGCGAGGTGGATATCGTTATTTTGTTACTTTCACGGATGATTTGAGTAGATACGGTTATATCTACTTGATGAAACACAAGTCTGAAACCTTTGAAAAGTTCAAGGAATTTCAGAATGAAGTGGAAAATCATCGTAATAGAAAGATCAAATTTCTACGGTCCGACCGTGGAGGTGAGTATCTAAGTTCTGAGTTTAGCACTCACATGAAGAGTGTGGAATTGTTTCACAACTCACACTGCGGAACACCACAAATAAATGGTGTGTCGAACGTCGTGTCGTACTTTATTAGATATGGTTCGATCTATGATGTCTCTGACGGACTTGCCGTTGTCATTTTGGGGTTATGCACTAGAAACTGCTGCATTCACTTTAAATCGGGCACCATCTAAATCCGTTGAAAAGACACCGTATGAATTGTGGTTTGGAAACAAACCTAAGCTGTCATTTCTTAAAGTTTGGGGATTCAATGTTTATGTGAAGAAACTTCAACCGGATAAACTCGAACCCAAAGCGGAAAAATGCGTCTTCATAGGATACCCTAAAGAAACTATTGGGTATTCCTTCTATCATAGATCCGAGGGCAAGGTTTTTGTTGCCAAGAATGGATCCTTTCTAGAGAAAGAGTTTCTCGCGAAAGGTGTGAGTAGTCGGAAGGTAGAACTCGAAGAGGTTGTGGAACCTTCTCTTCAAAGTATGGCGAGTAGCGCAGCGCCGGAAGTTGTTCCGGAGTTGGCTCCACCTGTTGAAGAGGGAACTAATGATAATGATCATGAAACTCCGAAAGAGAGTACTACCGAACCTCGCAGGCCAAACAGGACGCGTGCAGCTCCCGAGCTGTACGGAAATCCTGTCATGAATTTCATGGTTGATGAAAATAATGACCCTGCGACGTATGAAGAAGCGATGATGAGCCCGGATTCCAACAAATGGTTAGAAGCCATGAAATCCGAGATGGAATCCATGTATGAAAATCAAGTTTGGAACTTGGTGGAATTACCTCACGACCGAAAGGCCGTGGAGAACAAATGGATTTTCAAAAGGAAAACTGATGCTGATGTTAATGTGACCATCTATAAAGCTCGACTTGTCGCAAAGGGGTTTCGAAAAATTCAAGGAGTTGACTACGATGAGACTTTCTCTCCCGTAGCGATGCTAAAGTCAGTTAGGATTATGTTAGCAATTGCTGCATATTTCGATTATGAGATATGGCAGATGGATGTCAAAACCGCGTTTCTCAATGGTAATATTGAAGAAGAGTTGTATATGATACAACCAAAGGGTTTTGTCGATCCTAAGGATGCTAACAAGGTGTGCAAGCTTCAGCGATCCATGTATGGATTGAAGCAAGCATCACGAAGTTGGAATCTCCGCTTTGATGAGGTGATCAAAGAGTTTGGATTTGTCCAAACTTATGGAGAAGCTTGTATTTACAAGAAAGTGAGTGGGAGCAATGTGGCATTTCTGATATTATATGTGGATGACATATTATTGATCGGAAATGATATAGAACTTTTAAACAGTGTTAAAAGTTATCTAAACAGCAAATTTTCAATGAAGGACCTAGGTGAAGCGTCATACATATTAGGCATAAAGATCTATAGAGATAGATCTAGGCGCCTAATAGGGCTATCACAAAGTACATACCTTGATAAGATTTTAAAGAATTTTAAAATGGACGGAAGTAAGAAGGGGTTCTTACCTATGTTGCAAGGCAAGACATTGAGTAAGACTCAAAGTCCGCTCATGAAGAAAGAGAGATAATGGACAAAGTCCCTATGCTTCACCATAGGCTCTATAATGTACGCCATGCTATGTACAAGACAAGATGTGGCACATGCTATTAGTTTGACTAGTAGGTACCAATCGGATCCGTGTTCGAACATGGATAGCGGTCAAGAATATCCTTACGTACTTACGAAGAACTAAGGATATGTTTCTTGTATACGGAGGTGAAGAAGAGCTCGTCGCTAGGTGTTATGTCGATGCTAGCTTTGACACCGATCCGGATGACTCTAAGTCTCAATCCGGATACGTATTTCATGAATGGCGAGCGTTAGTTGGAGGAGCTCCAAACAACCTGTGGTAGCGGGATCAACAACGGAGGCCGAATATGTTCTTTGCTTGAGCGGCTCAGAAGCGATTTGGATGAAAGAGTTCATATCCGAACTAGGAGTTGTGGCAAACGTTGGACCCAATGGTGATCTATTGTGACAACAATGGTGCCATTGCCAATGCCAAAGATCCAAGGTCTCACAAGCATTCCAAGCATATTAAGCGCGGTTTCACTCCATCCATGAGCATGTCAAGGATGGAGATATAAAGATTTGTAGAAGTACATACGGATCTCAATGTAGCAGATCCGTTGACTAAAACTCTCCCTAGAGCAAAACATGATCAACACCGAACTCAATGGGTGTTAGATTTATCACTATGTAACTAGATTATTGTCTCTAGTGCAAGTGGGAGATCAAGGAATATGCCCCGAGAGGCAATAATAAAGTGTTTATTATGTGTATTCCAAGTATATGATAGATGTTTATTTTGCATGCTATAATTGTATTAATACGGAAACGTTAATACATGTGTGTTTAATAAACAAATGAAAGTTCCTAGTTATGCCTCTCTCATAAACTAGCTCGTTGATTAACAAGATGATCAAGGTTTCCGATCATGGACATTGGATGTTGTTAATAACGGATCACAACATTAGTGTAATGATGTGATGAACATTCATCCAAGTATAGCATTACGATCAAAGTCATTGAGTTTATATTGCTATAACAACTTACGGTGATCCTAATCCTTAGACCATGAGATCATGTCAATCACTAACACCGAAGAGTTTCTTGATAACATCAAACGTCACACCGTAATGTGGTGATTATAAAGATGGATTCGTAACTAATAAAGTGTTATGTTGAGGCTCATGGATCGAGAGGAATTTGTTCATCCCTATGACGGATAGATATACTTTGGGCCCTCTCGGTGATATCACATTGATTAGCTTGCAAGCAAGTGATTTGATCACTAGAATGTTATATCACAGGAACGAGAAAAGAGTGCATGTCGGTAACGAGATCAAACTAGGTATGGAGATACCGATGATCGAATCTCGGACATGTAATATATCGTGAAACAAAGGGATTAAGATACTAGCGTAAAAGGTTCCGACGATCACAAGAAAGTCATCGTTGAATGTGTGGGAGTCAGTACGGGTCTCCAGATCCCGCTTCTGATTATTGATCCGAGAGGGGTCTCGATCATGTCCGCATTATTCACGAACCGTAGGGTGACACACTTAAGAGACACCGACATCCAATTGGAGCAAATGTTTCATGCCGAAAGAATGAACAAGCGCAGGAATTTATTTCACTAGATACCGAAACAGGTTTCGGGTGAAATTGCATAAAGTGGTTATGCATGTGAAATAGAATTCTAGCAAGGGTTATTTGTGAATGTTTGTCATTAAAGTAATTGACAAAATTCTGAATAAAATAAAAGAGTTTTATTTAATGAGAGTTTGCATTAAATTTGGTGGAAATTTAATGGGAATTTTGAGTGGACTTTTGAGTGGAGGGAATTTAGAGGAGTTTTGTGAGTGGAGTGTCCACCCACATGAAGAGGGGAGGCAAGGGGCAGCCCCATGCCGCCACCCCCCTCCTCCTATAAAAGGAGCCCCTCCTCACTTGTCTCTCACACCTCCTCAAGGATCTCTCTCCCTCTAGAATTTATCCCCATGGTCTCGGACTAGCGAGATACATGTTCCTCGTGGCTATTCGGCAAGAAAGAGTTGTGCTTCCACTGCATCACGGAGCGAGGAGGCGGAGGTTGCTCGGTGCCTCGAACGTGTGTGCGAGCACGGATGCGCTGCTGATTTGCGGCGCTAGGACTTCCTCTCGATCTTGAGATCGGCAAGAGATCGTCTACATCAACCATGAGTTGAACTCGTTAAGCTTTGTCGGTCTTCAAGGGTATGTTCTCTACGGATATACATCCGCCCGTTGTTTGTATCTAGTATATAGATCTTGGTATATAGTTCACATCGTAGGAAAATTTTTGTTTTCTATGCTGCGGACCCTACATGAATATGATATTAAGTCCACCTACTATTGAGGATAAATTAATATTGATTACAATATGCATCCTATATTTGATGATTATGGTGATGAGAATAATAATGATAGCTATTTTGTTGAATTTGCTCCCACTACAATTAATAAGAATGATTATGCTTATGTGGAGAGTAATATGCATGTGGCTCATGATAAGAATGTTTTATGTGATAGTTATATTGTTAATTTTATTCATGATGCTAATGAAAGTTATTATGAGAGAGGGAAACATGGTCTTATTCATCTCAAAAATATTAAGTTTCCCCTCTTTATGTTGAAAATTTTGAAGTTGCATTTGTTTTGCTTTCCTATACTTGTTGGTTTGTGCTTTCATGACTTGTTTATTTAAAAGATTCCTGTCACATCCCAAGATTTTCCAAATCTTGAAATGTGAAAAATAAATGAATAAAATATAACTTTGTTTAAATTTCAGAGCCAGAAGAAACCTTTTGAATACAATTGGAACTTCAGACCCATTTGAATTAAATTAAACCAAAGGGATTTAAAAAGATATGCATTTAAGAAAAGGAAAAATAAAAACATTTAGAAATACTAATTTTGAAACAATTAAATAAAAAGATTTGTTTTCAAATAAAGTGGAAGTTTATAAATGAATAATGTTTTATAAAGCCAAATTAAACCTTGGCCAAGCTTTGGAAATAGCACATTTTGTTTTGAATAAAAATAAACAAAGGATTATTTGAAATAAAATAATAAGGAGTCAATATCAAAAATTTATTCAAATAAAAGGTTTTACCATTTTAAATTAAAACATCAAAACTTATTAAATTATTTTAAACAGGATTTCCAAAGTATTTTATTTTCTCTAATAAAGCCTACTAAAGTGTTTTGGCTTATTTATAGGTTTCAAAATAAATAACTCAATAAAATAAATCCTATTTGAATTAATAAAGAAAGTCTATATTATTTAAATCATTAATGGAACCTAAAATAAAAGGTTATTTTGTTTTAAACAAGTTTCCCAAATATCCTTTATTTTCAAATAAAACCTACTGATTTGCTCTGAAAATATTTGGATTAAATGGGGATTTTATTAATTAAAACAAACTCTATTTTATTAATAAACCATAGCCATTTTATTTATTTAATAAAACCTAAAAGGAATTTAAAATATTATTTTATGTTGGAATGTTGGTTTAGGTTGCTAAACAGAACCAAAAACACAATGCAAAGTTTAAATGAATGTTTGAATTGTTTGAATGATTGAATAAGTTGATTTAAATTCAAAACAGAAATTCAAAATAGAAAAAGGAAAAGCATTCAGTATAAATAAAAAATGAAGCAAAGCAGCCCAGTCGACAGGCCCAGTCCAGCCCACTCGCAACCCATCATCCCCTCCCCGCAGCGAATCGTTTTCTTACGCGCCGCCTGACCCGCTAAGCAGCTGACTAGTGGACCCCTCCCCTTCTTCTTTTCTTTCACTGACAGCGGACCCCACACTGCCTCCTCCTTCTTCTTCCTCGCGCGAACCACGCCTCCTCCCCCTCGCTGCCGTTGCAGGCCTTGATACCGCGCATTCATTTCACCTTAAAGCCGCGTTGATTCCTCGTCGCGACCACGCCCTTTTAATCGCCTCCCTCTCCTCTGTCATTTCCCCAGACGACACCTCCACTCTGCCCCTAGGCTGCCTCCAATTTTCTCTGCACCACCGCCGTCTCCGACGAGCTCCGCCCTCAATTCCGGCCACACACTGCCTTCCCTTGCTTCCTCAACCAAGCACGCACGCTCCCCATCCTCTGGCATTTCTGTCTGTGCCCTTCGCTTAACCGCGGGCGCCCCAGCACGTCGATTACCAAGTTTCTGAACGCCGCCGTCGTCTGCCTCAACTCCGACGACGCCCACAGGTTAACTCCGACCACCCCGTACCCTCTGGATCACACACACATCGTTGCCATGGTCCTACGCAGCTAACCCAACCCTCTGTTTATCTTCTCGTGAACCACAGAGCCGTCTACGACCTCGACCAAGCGCATCCGTCGCCAGAACCAACTCCGGCGAGGAATTCTGCCCGACCCAGTGCGCCCCTCCACCAACAGGTTGTATGTTGAGCATCAGCGTTGCATCGCGAGCCTGGTGAGCATCTTTCCCCTCTTCTTAGCGTCCTATTTCGCCAGCGCCGCCGCCGACTGACCTCACCGCCGCCAGCAGCCGTCGCAGCGCCGCCCGACTATGGTCGAACACGCTAGTATCGTTCGATCCAGATTTAGCGGCCACGATTAGATCACTTATCTTCGAAGGGGTATGTCCTCTGAGCCACTCGATCTAACTAGATCCAACGCCCCACAGTCGCGATCCCAGCGAACCGGTACCGTCCAATAGAAAACTGCCGCGTGTCCCCTGTTCTGTTTAAAACAGATTTGAAATCTGATTTAGTGGTGATTTTCAAATCCTTATAACTTTTGATCCACACGTCCAAATTTGACAAATTTTATATCAATAAAATCAGGAGAACAAACCCTAGCCAACCATGGCCTTAGTTTTGAAAATAGTATCTGTTAGCTTGTTTGGAATTACAGAAACTTTTGTGTACTTGTTTAGAGTATAAAAAAATTGTCTAAAAATTGATTTTAAGATTAAATCTTTTGCAAAATGGATTTGTGTGACCTTACTGACCTTAGGAACCAACCCATAGTGTTAAAAATAATTTTTGTGAAATTTAAGTTGAATTAGTTAACTTAGTCATTTTCTAGCCAAATAAACTCATTAAATCTTATTATGGAAAAGTGGTTGCAAGTAAAACCTTGGGAAAATGTTATGGACCAAACTTACTGACCCAAAACACCAAGCCTTGCCAAGAGCAACTCACTTGGTGAAAAACATAAAGTTTTACTCTAAAAAGAATAATTTTCACCACATAAAAATATTGAATGGATTTTAAAATAGGCTATTAAGCAAAACCCTCTAACTAATGACTTTGCCATTTTGGTAAATGCCCAATGTAGACCTTACAAAGTTTATAAACCTAGTAGAGACCAACCTTGCAATAGAACCCTCTTTTTACAAGACTTAGGAACCATTGCTTTGTGTATGTGAATTATTGTTTGAATGTTGGAATGCTACTTGATACTATGCTTGTTTGATTTGTAGTGAAATTAGCAAAGTGTGAGACTAGCAAGATCAAGAAGTGACTAACATTCCCTAAACAAAAAGGCAAGTTACACTATCATACAAAAGACCTACTATTTTCATATTACTTAGTGGATTTTGTAAACATGCATGATAATGTTTTATACTTATGCTATGCTAATCCTAATAGGATTCCCTATACACTCCTTAGTAAAAATATTGAAGTTGTACATGCTTAGCCATGCTATGTTTTGAAAAGAGATACATGTTGAGATTTTACGAAGAATGAGAAAAGGACTTGTGTTTTTACATAATAAAACAAGGACTCAATGAACCACCTAGGTGGTGGACACTTTATGTTTTGGAGAAGGTGGCAACAAAAGGGAACCATGTCTATGGCAATCACTTTTTGTTGTGCTCCAAATGAAAACCACCTAGGAAACTTAGAGATTGAACATGTTTCTCCAATTGTGGCTTTCGTGTACAACCACATGCTATTATGGCTCTGGCTTAGTCAACTACATTAGGAAGACCCATACATTGTCTTTAGTTACCGGACATGGGGATCTGGAACGCTTCATGGGGGCTGAAGACAAGCTAGCAATGATGTATGGGAGGACCTCTTGGAAAGACTTCGTCACATTCTCAGTCACAAGATTCCATCTTGGTGAGCACTAATCCAGTAGGCCACTAGTGGCAACAAGATGGGATTGTGTCATGTGGGTAAAGTGTACTCCTTCTGCAGAAGTTAATAAAATCTAAGTACTTAGCCGTGTCCCCGGTTATGGACAATACTGAGCAACTAAAGTTTGAACTATGGGAGATCTCGACATTCTAATTTCTAATATAAAAACTTGATGCACTTGGAGGTACCAAGGAATTCAAAGAGATTTGTTAAGCTTGTTGCACTTGGGGAGTTACCAAGGTGCTCAAGAGCATGATGTACTTGGGGTTACCAAGGAGCTCATGAGTTTTGATAAAACTTGTAGCACTTGAGGTTACCAAGTTGCTCAAGGATTTTTGACAAGTACTTGAACACTTGAGTGTCTACCAAGGAGTTCAAGGATCTTGGAAATGAGATTTGACAAAAGATTAAAACCATTTTGAAAATATAGGATAAAATATTGCTTTATGCAAATGTACCCTAAACTCTACTTAGCCAAATTTGCATGTAATGATAGGATCCACTTATTATATATAAAAGTGAAACTTGCCAATACAATTCAAATGTATTGACTCTTGTGGCTGTAACTTGTAATGTTGCAGGTTTGATTGTTTTAAATGAAGATTGTTTGATTGACTAGGATTACAAAGTCTACAACCAATCTGCACTGTGGCACTATGAAGATGAAGGACCCCATGATTTTAATTATTCCGCTGCAATGTAATGTAATAGCCAATGAGCTATGTATGATGTAATAGAATTATGTTATTTCTGGTTTTAAAGTTATAATATGACCTTTGTATCTTGATATTACATCTTAACTGTGGATGCTAGCTATTGATCCAGGGACTAGCATTGTAAAACACAGGAGGACTCTACCTTATTAGGTTGGGACCCCTACAGATGGTATCAGAGCAATGTGTTGCCTGCAGGATTGTAAACCCTAGGATTGGACAAAACCCTTAGAAAATAGGAGTTATATTTTGATCCAAAACTTATTTACAAAAACACTTATAACTCTTTCCTCAACCATTTTGGTTTCCACTATACTTCTCTTCTACTTCAACTTGATGGGAAAACCTACCTCATGACCAAAGACTACACTATGTGCAAAGGACTTCTTCAACTTCTTCAACTCTAATGACTTCAACATCTTCAGCATATTCCCCAAAGACTTCCAACTTGAAAACTACTAAGGACCACAAGTGAGACAAGAAAATCTTACTTAGGAATTAGAGACTGAGGGAATGCAAAATAAGAAGAAACCATCAACAACTTTGAAGTATTGTGACCAAGAGTTTTCTCAAGGAAACCATGATCTCAAGTAAGAAGAATCATGAAAGAAGGAAAGATCACAAGTGAACCATATAGATGGACTACCATAATTTAGTTAAGTCAAACCCACCAACTTATGAGGTGTAGCAAAAATATTTTGTTGCCTAAGTATGTGCTTGAGTGCAAAGTAGAATGTGGTTGTTTGATTTGTGATTGCATGCACCTTGTTTGTATGAATTGTGATGTGTGTAATTAAAAGTATTTCCTTAGAAATATCTTACCCATTCTAATCTTCCTTCAAACCCAAACAGATGACTACTCCAAAGGACTCCAACATCAAGGTTGATGACACCAACACCAACCAAGCTGACAGCATGAGGGAACTCATAGCAACCCAACATCAGTTGAACCAACTGACAGCTCAGTTCCTAGCCAACAATAGTAATGAAGATCCAGCACTACAACAGTTTTTGGAGGAACAATCCCAATTGATGCTTAAGGTGACTAATCAAATGATTATCATGGAAGAAAGCTATCCTAGAAGTGTGTATGATAACAAGGATGACAAGAATGTTGTTCTAGATGGAGCCCCAGCTTGCATTATTTGTGGAGACAAGGATCATAATTCCAAGGAGCATGAAGGACAATGCCCCAATTGTGATGAAGACCATCCTGTTGGAGAATGCCCTACCTCTCAAGCTACTTGCTACCTTTGTGAGGGAAGCGATCATACTCCTGGTCTATGTCCCATCTATGCCATGGTAGAACAAAGGAAACAAGAAGGATCCAAGTCTACCAAAGGAAAAGGACCACTTATACCTCCAAGCAAGACAACCCAATTCAAAGGATCAAAGAAAATCAAGAAGCCCAAGCAAAACATGAGCCTTGTACAATGTCGTAAATTTAAGGAAATGGGACACTACTCCAGTGGATGCCCAGAGAACAAGAAGAATAAAGGGATTGACCAAGTGTGGTGCAACAACTGTAATGAACCAGGTCATTTCGTAGCAACTTGCCCACAAGAGCCACGTAAAGAACTCAATGACATTCATTGTTTCAACTGCAAGAATCCAGGACACTATGCAAGCAACTGTCCAGAAAGGATGAAGAACAAGTTGAACAAGCCTATGGAGAAACTCAACCTTGGTCCATGAGTCAAGCATAGGAATAAAACAGAGGTTTAACATAGAGAAATTCCAGGACCCAAGAAGGCCAATATGTAATTTTTGTTTGAAAAATTTTAAGGGTGGTAGTACCCTAGTTGTTTTGAACTTGCTTGTAACCCTAGCCTCCCCAAATCTCGGGACGAGATTTATTTTAAGGGTGGTAGCTTGTCACATCCCAAGATTTTCCAAATCTTGAAATGTGAAAAATAAATGAATAAAATATAACTTTGTTTAAATTTCAGAGCTAGAAGAAACCTTTTGAATACAATTGGAACTTCAGACCCATTTGAATTAAATTAAACCAAAGGGATTTAAAAAGATATGCATTTAAGAAAAGGAAAAATAAAAACATTTAGAAATACTAATTTTGAAACAATTAAATAAAAAGATTTGTTTTCAAATAAAGTGGAAGTTTATAAATGAATAATGTTTTATAAAGCCAAATTAAACCTTGGCCAAGCTTTGGAAATAGCACATTTTGTTTTGAATAAAAATAAACAAAGGATTATTTGAAATAAAATAATAAGGAGTCAATATCAAAAATTTATTCAAATAAAAGGTTTTACCATTTTAAATTAAAACATCAAAACTTATTAAATTATTTTAAACAGGATTTCCAAAGTATTTTATTTTCTCTAATAAAGCCTACTAAAGTGTTTTGGCTTATTTATAGGTTTCAAAATAAATAACTCAATAAAATAAATCCTATTTGAATTAATAAAGAAAGTCTATATTATTTAAATCATTAATGGACCCTAAAATAAAAGGTTATTTTGTTTTAAACAAGTTTCCCAAATATCCTTTATTTCCAAATAAAACCTACTGATTTGCTCTGAAAATATTTGGATTAAACGGGGATTTTATTAATTAAAACAAACTCTATTTTATTAATAAACCATAGCCATTTTATTTATTTAATAAAACCTAAAAGGAATTTAAAATATTATTTTATGTTGGAATGTTGGTTTAGGTTGCTAAACAGAACCAAAAACACAATGCAAAGTTTAAATGAATGTTTGAATTGTTTGAATGATTGAATAAGTTGATTTAAATTCAAACAGAAATTCAAAATAGAAAAGGAAAAGCATTCAAGATAAATAAAAATGAAAAGCAGCCAGTCAATGATGGCCCAGTCCAGCCCACTCGCAACCCATCATCCCCTCCCCGCAGCGAATCGTTTTCTTACGCGCCGCCTGACCCGCTAAGCAGCTGACTAGTGGACCCCTCCCCTTCTTCTTTTCTTTCACTGACAGCGGACCCCACACTGCCTCCTCCTTCTTCTTCCTCGCGCGAACCACGCCTCCTCCCCCTCGCTGCCGTTGTAGGCCTTGATACCGCGCATTCATTTCACCTTAAAGCCGCATTGATTCCTCGTCGCGACCACGCCCTTTTAATCGCCTCCCTCTCCTCTGTCATTTCCCCAGACGACACCTCCACTGCCTAGCTGCCTCCAATTTTTCTCAGCACCACCGCTGCCTCCGAGCTCCGCCTCAATTCCGCCACACTGCCTTCCCTTGCTTCCTCAACCAAGCACGCACGCTCCCCATCCTCTGCGCTTCGGCGTTCTTCGCTTAACATGGGCGCCCAAAGACGTCGATTACCAAGTTTGAACGCCGCCGCCTCGCCTCAACTCCAGACGCCACAGTTAACTCCGACCACCCCGTACCCTCTGGATCACACACCCATCGTTGCTATGGTCCTACGCAGCTAACCCAACCCTCTGTTTATCTTCTCGTGAACCACAGAGCCGTCTACGACCTCGACCAAGCGCATCCGTCGCCAGAACCAACTCCGGCGAGGAATTCTGCCCGACCCAGTGCGCCCCTCCACCAACAGGTTGTACGTTGAGCATCAGCGTTGCATCGCGAGCCTGGTGAGCATCTTTCCCCTCTTCTTAGCGTCCTATTTCGCCAGCGCCGCCGCCGACTGACCTCACCGCCGCCAGCAGCCGTCGCAGCGCCGCCCGACTATGGTCGAACACGCTAGTATCGTTCGATCCAGATTTAGCGGCCACGATTAGATCACTTATCATCGAAGGGGTATGTCCTCTGAGCCACTCGATCTAACTAGATCCAACGCCCCACAGTCGCGATCCCAGCGAACCGGTACCGTCCAGTAGAAAACTGCCGCGTGTCCCCTGTTCTGTTTAAAACAGATTTGAAATCTGATTTAGTGGTGATTTTCAAATCCTTATAACTTTTGATCCACACGTCCAAATTTGACAAATTTTATATCAATAAAATTAGGAGAACAAACCCTAGCCAACCATGGCCTTAGTTTTGAAAATAGTATCTGTTAGCTTGTTTGAAATTACAGAAACTTTTGTGTACTTGTTTAGAGTATAAAAAAATTGTCTAAAAATTGATTTTAAGATTAAATCTTTTGCAAAATGGATTTGTGTGACCTTACTGACCCTAGGAACCAACCCATAGTGTTAAAAATAATTTTTGTGAAATTTAAGTTGAATTAGTTAACTTAGTCATTTTCTAGCCAAATAAACTCATTAAATCTTATTATGGAAAAGTGGTTGCAAGGAAAACCTTGGGAAAATGTTATGGACCAAACTTACTGACCCAAAACACCAAGCCTTGCCAAGAGCAACTCACTTGGTGAAAAACATAAAGTTTTACTCTAAAAAGAATAATTTTCACCACATAAAAATATTGAATGGATTTTAAAATAGGCTATTAAGCAAAACCCTCTAACTAATGACTTTGCCATTTTGGTAAATGCCCAATGTAGACCTTACAAAGTTTATAAACCTAGTAGAGACCAACCTTGCAATAGAACCCTCTTTTTACAAGACTTAGGAACCATTGCTTTGAGTATGTGAATTATTGTTTGAATGTTGGAATGCTAATTGATACTATGCTTGTTTGATTTGTAGTGAAATTAGCAAAGTGTGAGACTAGCAAGATCAAGAAGTGACTAACATTCCCTAAACAAAAAGGCAAGTTACACTATCATACAAAAGACCTAATATTTTCATATTACTTAGTGGATTTTGTAAACATGCATGAAAATGTTTTATACTTATGCTATGCTAATCCTAATAGGATTCCCTATACACTCCTTAGTAAAAATATTGAAGTTGTACATGCTTAGCCATGCTATGTTTTGAAAAGAGATACATGTTGAGATTTTACAAAGAATGAGAAAAGGACTTGTGTTTTTACATAATAAAACAAGGACTCAATGAACCACCTAGGTGGTGGACACTTTATGTTTTGGAGAAGGTGGCAACAAAAGGGAACCATGTCTATGGCAATCACTTTGTGTTGTTCTCCAAATGAAAACCACCTAGGAAACTTAGAGATTGAACATGTTTCTCCAATTGTGGCTTTCGTGTACAACCACATGCTATTATGGCTCTGGCTTAGTCAACTACATTAGGAAGACCCATACATTGTCTTTAGTTACCGGACATGGGGATCTGGAACGCTTCATGGGGGCTGAAGACAAGCTAGCAATGATGTATGGGAGGACCTCTTGGAAAGACTTCGTCACATTCTCAGTCCACAAGACTCCATCTTGGTGAGCACTAATCCAGTAGGCCACTGGTGGCAACAAGATGGGATTGTGTCATGTGGGTAAAGTGTACTCCTTCTGCAGAAGTTAATAAAATCTAAGTACTTAGCCGTGTCCCCGGTTATGGACAATACTGAGCAACTAAAGTTTGAACTATGGGAGATCTCGACATTATAATTTCTAATATAAAAACTTGATGAACTTGGAGGTACCAAGGAATTCAAAGAGATTTGTTAAGCTTGTTGCACTTGGGGAGTTACCAAGGTGCTCAAGAGCATGATGTACTTGGGGTTACCAAGGAGCTCATGAGTTTTGATAAAACTTGTAGCACTTGAGGTTACCAAGTTGCTCAAGGATTTTTGACAAGTACTTGAACACTTGAGTGTCTACCAAGGAGTTCAAGGATCTTGGAAATGAGATTTGACAAAAGATTAAAACCATTTTGAAAATATAGGATAAAATATTGCTTTATGCAAATGTACCCTAAACTCTACTTAGCCAAATTTGCATGTAATGATAGGATCCACTTATTATATATAAAAGTGAAACTTGCCAATACAATTCAAATGTATTGACTCTTGTGGCTGTAACTTGTAATGTTGCAGGTTTGATTGTTTTAAATGAAGATTGTTTGATTGACTAGGATTACAAAGTCTACAACCAACATCTGCCTGTGGCACTATGAAGATGAAGGACCCCATGATTTTAATTATTCCGCTGCAATGTAATGTAATAGCCAATGAGCTATGTATGATGTAATAGAATTATGTTATTTCTGGTTTTAAAGTTATAATATGACCTTTGTATCTTGATATTACATCTTAACTGTGGATGCTAGCTATTGATCCAGGGACTAGCATTGTAAAACACAGGAGGACTCTACCTTATTAGGTTGGGACCCCTACAATTCCTATGCATAGTAAGTGGGTTAGACTTAAATGTGTTTTGAATTTGCTTCTTGATGCTCTCTTTTACTTTAATTCATATTTCGTATGTGAGCATCTTCTCAAGCTATAAAGCCTAACTTAAAGGCATTAAAGAAAAGTACTTGTTCGGAGATAACCCAAGAGTTTTCTTGAGTATTGGAAGTTATTACTTCTGTAATGACCTCTCCTTATTCTTTTTGTTTTTTTGTGTGCCAAGAATGACCTCTAATGAGAGGGATGTAAGATTTGGGGAGTTGCTGTCCCGAAACAGATTTCTGTCCTCCACCATAAAAATTCGCGAGGAGTCTCTGTAAGTCGGATTAAGCTGAAACTTTACGAATAAATCCCATAGTATGTTAGTTAACTTTCGTTAGTTCAACACTTTTTTATTTGAGCAACATAAGATGTTCAAAAAAATCTGTTTCTACCTGATGGTTTGTTTTGACAGATTTCTGCCATTATTTGCATTTGCTTCTTATTGATTCCTTTTTGAGTTCTATTTTTGGGGATTTGAGATTTTTGAAGGAGTTGCTACAGTAGCTTGTGTTTTTAGTGAACGTTTTGCTGTTCCAAAGCTTTTCCTAAGGGTCTAATATCTTTTGAATACACTACTGTTGATAATGAATATTGTGTGAAGTTTTGTATGAAGGAAAAAATTTAGGTGTAGAGAGAGAATGATGTAATGAGATGAAGAATGGACAAAAGCTCAAGCTTGGGGATGCCACCCCGGTGTCACCCCAAGAAATATCCAAGAGGTACAAGCGTCAAACCTTGGGGATGCCCAAGGCATCCCCTTCTTCATCAATAAAAATCTCAGGTCTTTCTAGACACTTCGTTTTTATTGTTTCATGCATTATTGTGTTGTTCTTGGATCATCTTAGTTTTATTTTTTGCTTTTCGTTTGCTTGGTTTGATTGAGTAAGTTGGTTGGTTACACCACACTTCTTTTGGAGAGATACACACTCTGTTTCCATTGCCTAGAACACTCTAGTTTTCACTCTTATTGTTTTGTGAGTGTTCACTTTTGCTAGCACTGCATTCAGCCTTAGTTTTCTTGTGCTTTCAGCTTAGAACTTTTTAGTTCTTCTTTGTGGATTTGTGAGACAAGCTCACTGATCTTTATTGATTATTATCTTTTTGAGTTGTTTCAAATAAGTTGTTTGGTGATGGAAAAGAGTAGGATGCTTCATGCTTAAGTGGTACAAAAGGGACCTTGTTCTGAATATGGCTTAGACTTTATAATGTCATGCTAGATCCTGTTTTGACCTTATGCTTAGTGATTATTTCTGTAGCATGACTAGTTCCAAACAATTGGGATTCCTTAGTGTGACTTGAAAGAATCATGTGTTGTTTTAGCATACAAAAGCATAGTATTGTGGTATTCTCCTTTGATGATTTGTTCGGGTTGACTTGGCACATGCTCACACCATGTTATGACTATGAACAATTCACCATAGCCTCTATGATCATTTAGTCCTTGACTCTTAGTACCACTTTATTCTTTGATTTGTAATGCTTTGTTGCTCTACATGATTATGGCCATTATGCTCTCTTAGTTGGTTGCTCCCAGTCTTTTGCTAGCCTCCACTTGTATGAGTAAGTTCTACTCATACTTCCAACTCCCAAGAAAACAAGTTATTCCAAGGTGTCCACTATAAACTCCTATGCATGGTGTGTTACACCATTCCAAGTATATTCTTGTTTTCAGCTAACTTCTAATTAAAAACTATTTTGTTATGTGAAAACTTAGTGATTAAAGCCCTCATGAACTTGATGGCACACTTTATATTCTTTGCCCCTTAAACTTGAACCATCGTGACAACTTTGTTGTATATGCTTACACTTATACGTTGGAATTAGCAGAACCGTGCTGTCATGGGGAACACTTTCAACATTGCACTTGTACTTTGTACTCAGTTGATATCATGCTCTTTTGTCTATGGATGTCACCGGTGTGAAATAAAGAGCGAACTTGTAAGTCCATGGAGTATGTATTTTGTGTTAGAGAAACGCCTGGGCCGCTAGCCTAAGCCATGCCTAATCATGGTGGAAACTTGCAGTATCACCATAGTGAGCTATCTATGAAGCATCCTCAATAAAAAGCTATGCATATGGTAAATAAAAAGATTGCTGAGATGCTTATTGTCTGCTTGCCTTGTCATTTTTGTTATGGGAAATCTCCTGTATCATGTGCAAGGGGTACCCCGTTGGCGGTTCTCAATGATATGCAAATAGTTACAATGATAAGAACTTACCTGGTCCCAAAGTTGAGTATGCATGAGGTGTGGCCCTCGTATTCAAGGGACTTGAGATTTCCAACTTATACTTCGTCAAGCATATACTCCATCTTTGCCATTTTAACCTTAATCACTTCAAGATGCTTATGATAGGGGCAATGAGGGCTGAAAGCTAACAAGTACCATAATTTTTGGAAGATCTTTTTGAAACTTGAAATCCCTGCCTCCTTTACAAAAAGGTCTTTCTTCCACCATTATTGAGTCTCCACCTTCTACCTTTAGGCACCATTAAGAGAGCATAGTTGTCATTCTGTGTGTAGTGTCCCAAAGCTTATTGATTGATGCATATTGTGATATTACTTGTTCTTGTGATATTTTTTTCTAGTCACCCTTATGAACTTTGAAGGTGTCCTATGCATCTATTTGCTACTCTATGAGGGACAAGCTGATTGCCACTATGCTACGTTTTCTGTATGTGAAACAAACAAATGTTTTTCAATGCATGTTATTCATGATATTTGTTTGTAGACTTTCATGTTGCATGCATAGTTACTATGTCCTATTGTTAGAACTCCATCTTTCATGCACATGTTTAGAGTTATTTGATCCCAGATTTCAATGCTTGCAATTGGTTTGATCTTGGTTTTGATGGTGCATGTCACCTCAAAAATTATTCTTTTTATCACTTACCTACTCGAGGGCGAGCAGGAGTTAAGTTTGGGGATGCTTGATACGTCGGAAACGTATCTATAATTTTTGATGCTCCATTCTTGTTTTGTATCTACTTTGCTTTGCTTTGTCTATACTTTGAGGTGTTTTATATCTTTTCTGGAACTAACCTATTAAAAAGTTGCCACAGTACCAGTTGCCTGTTTTCTTCTGTTTTTGGTTCCAGAAAGGCAGAAAATCAATATTCTCGGAATTGGACGGGACAAAAGCCAAAGTTATTATTTTTCCCGGAGCAACACGGAACCACGAAGCAGAGCCAGAGGGGGGCCACAGGGTGGCCGCACCCCCTAGGCGTGGGCAAGCCCTGGGGGCTCCCACAGGGGGTGTGGGCCCCCTGGACCCCCACCGACCTTGATTCCTGTGCCTATAAGAAGCCTCCGACCCAAAAAACCTAGGGAATTGCGGTGACCCAATATACCACTGCATGATGTAGTACACTATAGTCGTTGACATAACACGAATGAAACACCGTTCACTAGTATTACATCCCTCAGAGTGGTACAATAGAAATACATCAGGTCCAAGACATTACTATAGGTTACAACTCAACTCTTTACACAAGATCCAAAGAACACTCTAGGTTAAAGAGAGAGAAAGAAATTTCTTACAAAGAAGAATCAGAAATGAATAACTCATAACTAATATACTAATAGTCCAGTACCTGAACTATTTGGGCTTGTATTGCGGCTATTGCAATACTCTACAGAAGTAGGTTCTATGGCCAGAGATTATATTCCTATCTAATCAGCAACTTCGCCTTCACTTTAATTGATGTATATGTTGACTTCCTTGATTTCAATGAAGAATTGAGCTGTTGATGAAGACTTCTTCGAGTAGAAGTTGATGTAGACGTCGTCTGTATTGGCTTCAGAATCTAGCAAGGGTTAAGAAGATACGTTGAGTACGAGCATACTCAGCAAGTTCACTAAAAAAGGAGTGTTTGATGCACTATATCTACATCCACAGACCATAGGTCATAGGCAATGCAGTTTTCATAAACATTTCTTGAAAGGTAGATTTTATTCTAAAAATCTATGTCCGTCAACCTTCACGGGTTTACCAAAACTTTTATGGAGTTCCTTTCCCACCACATTCGCAGCTCCTTCCCGGAACAGGGAGTAACAAGTTACAGTTCTTACACTTTGCAGAGGTGCGTTACTTTTTCCATGGGAGATCTTAGCTTTGTTGCACATCCGAATTGCAGGTTCGTTCACACTTCCTTGGTGTGAGGCCCAGACTAAGATCCAAGCCAATCACTGCCCTCTCCGCGACCCCGTATGTCTTCACGATCCTTTGGGGCTGGCTCACCTCCGTTAAGCCCCCTTTCTAGCAGGCTAAAACCCTGATGAGTACCAAAGACTCTATGAGCTGTTGATGCCCAGGTAAGTACCTTATAGGTCCGGCTAAACCCCCGGCAGCCACTCATAGATAATCTAGACACCAAAAACGCGGGGCCTAAGGGTGCCCACCCATATGTTGGATCCGCACAAGGAATCACAACATCACATTAAGGTAGTCTTGCCTCCATATGAAAGGAAAAGGATACAGCTGACTTCTCCGTCCCATTCCAAATCTCATGGTTAACGCGTAATATATGGTGCAAGAATCACTGGCGACATTGGTTGTTAAGTCCTAGATATTATGTTCCTTTACCACTAGAACTTTCATATTAAGTTATTACCTCATGGTAAATAACCTATAATCATATTATTATGAAAATAGTGTTTTCTGAACTTTTTCAAATGCAGGTGATGTCAACACTGGATTTTCAAAATACTTTGCAAAAAATAATCAAAGGACATGAGCAAGTGTGAACTTGACTTTTGTGATTGCAAGATTATGCACTCACGGTCTTCGAGACAATATAAGATCCAATATCTGAAATCGCCATCATTGGTCCGGTAAGGACTAATGTTTAAAGAAGCAAGATTCTTTTATGCATAAGTAATGTAATGCAAGTTGATAAACTCAAATCCCGGGGATAACGTTGTTCTAGGGTTTGGATATTGGAATTGGTTTCTTTAGAATGTGTTTCCCTTTTATATTAGTTTCTTATTTTTGCTTCTTATTAAGGCTTGTGAGTGTGTGTGAAACAACATGTAATTATTATGGTATACAACAATAAGATACACGAATGTGAAAAGCTATTCAAGATTGCTCATATTATAATTGTTCCTCTTTAAATTTTTACCTTACAAGTAATGTCACTTGTAAAGAATTTAAGTGTTATCAACCCTAAGTATACAAGTAAAGTATAAAGTAATGTGATTACGATTAATTTTCATCTGTTGACTTAAGTGGAAAAAACGAATAACTTTTGAAGAAAATATTTCTTTATTAAGGTTTAAACAATCATGATAGTTTTTAGAATAGGATTAATAGAATGGGATTGATGTTGTTTATGCTTGCTTGAATAGTCTGGACTTGAGATGCTTTATGACTTAATTATAACAGACCGAAGTTAACTATAAAACACATAACAAAGTCTTTAGCCTTATATTTAAAGTCTAGTAGACTAAAGTTAACTTTAAAGACATAGACAGACTTAAGGTATATTACTCATGTTATTTGTACCTCGTGTACTTCATAATGTTTCCCTAAAGATACTTTAAGAATGGTAAAATTTCTTTTTGAATAGTGGTTTCCTAACCTTATAAATGCATAAAAGGATTTATCTCTTTATAAGGGTATGGTAATGGCTTGTGAATAAGTAAACAATATTATTTACTACTAATGAATTATCTTTGGATTTAGTCCATTATAAAGTTATGAGTGAAACAATGGTAAAAGATTTTATTTGGTTATAATATCATTCTTGAAGATTTTATAATTGTTAAAGATCCTTTTTAGAAAATAAACTACACATATGGTTGAAGGATAATTCAATAAAATTGTATTTAAAACATGTTCGGCCAATTTGACTTTATCTTCTAAATATTTAATACTGGTATTACTTATTAGACCTAAATTGGCAATTTTAGAAATATTAACAAATTTTATTTACCCTTATATGCATTAATAGTTCAGGAAATAGTTTTAAAATTCAAGTTATTAAAGTATTTAAATTTTTATTTAACTCAAAAGTGGAATATTATATTTTTAACATGTAGGTATTATTTTTGTGATCATTTTGGTATATTACATTTATTTTTGTGATTTATAAATAATAAGATATGATTTTTTATAAGATTTATTACTTTATAAACACTTAATAAATAATAAATATTTATTTAAGTGAAATAATGATGCATGATTATAGTTTTAAATTATAGTTCTAATTTTTCTAAGATTTTTGGTATCTTATTTATATTTTTAACATTTACCATTATTAAAATATGAATTATCAAAGTTTTATTACTTATAAAATCTTTGTTGAATAATAATTATTTAAATTATCAACATAATAATGTTTGATAAGAGTTTAATGCTATAGATTTTATTTTTTTGCAAATTTTCATATATTAAACATATTTTTATAAATGATAAAACAAAAGATATTAAATTTACAAGATTATTCTTGTCCTAAATTATTTTCTAATTGGATTCTAAATGGTAAATACTTTTTACACCGATACTATTCTAGACACAGCCACTGACTGGTGGGCCAATGGCCACATCATCTACTCAGGTTAGTGAATGCATTTGTTACTGGCCCTACTTCTACTCACATTCATTGACAAATGGGCCAGGACCACGTCACACGCCACGTTAGCAGAGGACTGGTCAAACTAGTTGACTAGGCCTGGGATGATGTCATCATGACATCACACGATTTGATCCTCTCAGATCGAAGCTCGATCGAGCGATTTCGTACACGCGCGTGGTTGTGATTATGTTTATCGGAAAGAGCACGTCGCAAGGAGCCCTATAGTGGCGGCGCAGCTCGATTTTGGTCGCCGGAACAGTGGTGGCGACGGTGGCTAACGGCGGCACTGGAAGATGCTCGTCAGGGAAACAAACTGGGGCGATATTGAGCTAAATAATCGGTGCCCGAGCATCGCAAGCTCAACAGGATTGCAGCGAAGTGGTTGATGATGACAGGTGCGATCATAGGTGAGCTATTCGACATGATTTATGATGAACCATGGCGGAGGGGAACGACAAAATTCTATCATCTTCGAGCTCCCCTTGGTGCTGCGTTCTTCACAGATGTTCTACGCATGCTAGCGCTTCGCCTCGACCACTCCATGGCCTCTAGAACAAACTCTACTGACGACAGTGAACTTCTCTGACTGGAGCTAGGGTACGGTAAGAGAGGAAATTGAGGAGGGAGAAGGGGAATTGGCTCTTGGGTTCCTGGACAGCGGCGCTGAGGTGTTTATAGACGTTGATCAGAGGCGGCACGAATCTGAATGGAGACGGACGTCATGGCGCGGTGGCGGACGGCGGCGATGTCGATAGGCAGCAGCTTGTGACGTTGCAAGGAAGACGACGGTTGGCTATTTTGTGGAAAACCCCCTAGTGAAACTTTACACTCAACCCGTAGTCCCTTGGCGGTCCACCGGTTAGCCAGAGAGGAAGATAAGCTAGGCTGGCTGCTGGGTCTTTGTGGGCTATACGTGGGCGACAGATAAGAAGGAGGGAAGTTGGGCCACGGGCCAAAAACTGTTTCCACTATTTTTTTCTTTCTGTTTGTTTTCCATTTTCTGTTTCATTTTTCATATTTTTATTTTTCATTTGTTTTGGAATCCTTTTTTACAAATTTTATTTGCTAAATAATTGTAGCAGTATTGGAATGTGTTTAGTATCATTTAGTGAACTTTTATTATATATTGTTATATTTCTTTATGTTTTACTATTTTGTAAGTGCCTTTGTGATTAATTTTCTTTCTATAATAAATCATGGATTTATTATATGATACTTCCTTATTTATTTATTAAAACTTAGTTCTATTTAATTTATAGTTTGAAGGGGAAACAAATTATATGGTGGTCCTTCATTATTATTTGATACATAAAGTCCTAGGGAATTAATATGGTTAATATTATTCCCATGAATCTAGGAAATAGCATTGTATATATTTTATTATAACTAACATAGGAGTTAAGGTTTGAATTGTAACTGCTTACCCTAGGGTTTAGGATACTTATATTCTTTTGTTGATATGAGTAAATATTAATGGCTAAGCATATTTTCTTTCTGTTTGTGATCTTTAATGATATCACCTTTTAAAATAGAAAGTTATTATCTGGAATGTCTTATGAAAAGGATTTGATAAGGATAACTCCTAAGCACATTTAAGTATGATAGTTAGGAATGACAAAGATGTGCTTAAGTGATTTACCATAGGAAATATTCCTATGAAGGATTGTGAAATTAAGATGATAGATCAATCAGATGAAATGGATTTTATGTTTGGTAAAAGATTTAGGGTTTATTGTTTACCAAGAATTCATATCTTCCATAATTCACAATCCTGGACTTCTAATTAAGGAATTCCTTTCCTAGATATACTAATTCTTCATATCCATCATCATGTGCTCACATGATGAGCTTTACTTTACCAGAATATTCTTATCTACCTTTTATTCTTCTAAATCCATTTGTAAATCTAATGAGCTTAACTCCAAAGCTTTCATATACTTCTCATATCCATACTTGGTTATATCAACTACTCTACTGCTGATAATCTCCAATCCAACAAGTAGTTACTTCTAACTCCATTTATACACTTCCTTAATCATCCACCACTAATAATACTCCACTAGATTTATATATAAAATTCTACTCACCTCAAAAGTTTACTATCCTTTAAGAGGAATACTACTACTTCAATAACTTCGTGCTACTCTAGCTTAAACTTAATCATACTATCTCATATTTACTTTACTCCAGTACTTTATTTTCAAACTTCACATTATATCATGGTGACTTGTCAGGCTAATCCTAGGATAACATATCTTTACTAGGGTTCAATCATGTTCTATCCACCAATGTCACTTATACATGATATAAGCATTCAATCTTGGTGACTAAAGCATGATCATTATAATCCTTTGATCCTTTATGATTTAGGTTTACAGTTGGCTAATCAAGGATTTCATCCATACAACATTATAATTGTATTATAATTATCTTCTGTTTATCTCTATTGGACTAAGATATATTATTCATTGACTATACCTACTTGATCCAATACGATTACTCCTAGTAACTTTCTTGAGGGTTCATCCTTGTAATCTTCTTTATCACTATATAATTATATATTCCAAATAACTCTTCTATCATTTCAGGAGTGAGTTAACTCCATCAATTATCATATTGATCTTATTCACTTCCAACACTCCCATCCTAAAGATGATATTTATAACTAGCGTTACCATCTACCTCTTCTTACTTCTTTCTCTAAAGGACTTTAAGTGAATGCTATGATAAGGACAAGAGTTGCTAGGTCAAGAATTGATAGGTTAAGAATTGGTGAATCAGTAGTTGATTACTCAACATTGATGAACAACAGATATTGAGATAGGATTCCATAAGGATTGATATGGAAAGAAAGATATATGGTGAATGATCTTGACTTGGTTTCTTTCCTACTCAATCTCACTAAAGAGTTAAGGTTAGGTATTACCATGATACTCATGGTATAAGTGGATGAGATTAAGATATATCAAGATTTAGTTATTACACTCTTATTACTTAAGTTATATTCATAGCTTGGTATTTATGGGTTATTGTAATGATTACTATGGAATGATCACTTAAGGATCAACATCAAACATTAAGTAATATGTGGTGGTTTAGTTTTAGTACATTTGATCTACCCTTAGATCAAATCATGATTACCCAAAATAAGGTTTTAGAAAAGGTCATACTGAAACTCATCACAGTCAACTTGATGATCTACTTCAATTCCATCAAGTTGAGAGAAGCTTCAATCACTTTGACAAGTTTTGTTCAAAAGTGCGAAAATTATCCGGATTTTCTATGCATGAATGCAATGCACACAACTGTGTTCAGCTTATTTCTAAGCTCTAATGCTGGGATGTTACAGGCATTCAGAATAAATCTATCAAAACCTCTGTAGCGCCTTCGCCACCGAAGTGGAGATTCGGGGGATAGAAATTCTCTGTTTTGGCACCCTGCCGGGATGGGGAAGTGCCCCTGGAGCCATCTCCATCGATCTCCACCACCATCTCCATCACCATTGCTGATTCCCATGATGAGAGGGAGTAGTACTCCTTCGAGCCTAAGGGCTCTACTGGTAGATATGTGTTCATATCTCTCTCTATAAATGATCTTGTGGTCATGACCTTTGTAATAAAGTATATCTACCTTGCTACTCAAGTTCTTCATTAGATATCTGCTCTCCCCATGTGTGTGAAAGTGATAGCATACACACCATGGTGGCACTTAGCTAGAGTCTACATAAATACCCTTTGTGCTTTAATAGATCTATGCTTTTCCCCACATGTGTGAAAGTGACAGCGTGCATACCGTGTGTGGCACTTTCGCTAGATTGAATATTAGTTATGAGTTATATTTGGAGTTGGATGTATCTATGAAATTGTGGTGTTTGTTGGAACCATCTAGTGCTCAAGGTGACAGTGTGGGGTTATCTAGACTGGGAAGGCAGACTTTAAGGAGTGTCGTTATAGCCCTACCGATGATTAGAGTGTCCAACCGGAGAGTAGTTAAGAGTAGTATCATGAAGAGAGGATATTTATATGAGAGAGTGTTCACTAGTGAAAGTATGATCCCTAGGCCTTGTCTGTAAGAATTGAAACACCGTTTGCGACTAGATCTGTTGCATGTTTTCTTGCTTCCATCTTTGTTCCGTTTGCCGGGGAGGTTTTGGGCTTTTACCTTTCCTCCACGCCATCAGGACACCGTTACCCCTTGTATTTCACTATCTCTTCGCTGAACTAGTGCACCTATACACCTGACAAGTGTATTGGGTGTGTTGGGGACACAAGAGACTTCTTGTATCTTGATTGCAGGGTTGATTGAGTGGGAATACCTTTGATCACTTCCTCCTTGAGTTCGATTTCCCTTGGGTGATACACTTATGGGAAACTTGCTGCTGTTCTACAAACCTCTGCACTTGGAGGCCCAACAACTGTCTACAAGAATAGAAGTGCGTAGACATCAAAGCCCCATTTCAAATGTAATAACACATTTAAATAGCACCAATAGTGTAACTACCTCGGTGAATTACGTTCCTAGTTACAAGCCTGGATGAGCGGAAATGGTTAAAATAGTACGGTGGGGCCCAAATGCCACTCACAGGTAGACCTTTCGGCTGTCCTAACCATTTCCAAACATCGGGACAAGAACGGGCGGCGTAATCGGCAGGCGAAGGGATCAACTACATACACAAATGAGTATGTATGCAAGCCACCATACAACAGTCCTCAGAGCCATTCCATCTAAAAGAAATAGAAATATTGCAACGCCATACGGCAAGATCCAAATGTCCTAGATAGATATAATAGTTTAGGATATCTCCTCATACATCAAACATCAAAGTATCAGGCGGAAGCGGCAAACAAGATCCGAGTACGGATAAGAAGCAAATCGGCATAAGATGCCCCATAATAAACACATCTCGCCCACAGATCTCACGGATCCCCGTTCTCGGAATCTCTACACCGAATGATCATTGCCCACATCGTCCGTCTCCTCCACCCAGTATCCATCTTGCGAGCTCACCTGTTCATCTGAATCAAATAATTTATCGTATGAGACCCTAGGGGTACTCAGCAAGTCTTTATGCCTCTAAAGGGGACACAACCTGGGGTGACGCAATTGCAGCAAAATATAATACCTAACAGTTCTATAGATACTCGCTAACCATCCGCCTAACCAAAGATAGACGGATGTCCGTGAATTAATAACAGATTATAACGATAATATTAATGATCCATCCTCCTCCTCGCTACCAACGAGGAAGCGACCCCCATCCGTTGGCAGTTTTATTATCCATTCCATGAGTGTTGCACTATTTACTAGTCGATTACTTAGTCAAATTAAAAGCGGTACTTTAGTTATACTTGTCTATGATCGAGAAACGTGCTCCAAGTCGTCCATAACCGCGGACACGACTTTCGAAAGTTTTACCTGCAGGGTGCACAAATAGCAACACACACTCGATCAACCTCGGAAAAACCAAATCAAAACCCAACGAGGCATTCACGACAAAGCAATCACAGATTCAGAAATATTTGGGGCCACCCCATTAAGCTACCATAGCAACGGCTCAGGGCGGACTCAAGGTTTGTGGACGTCAGAACGATCGGGAACCGAAAGTGGCTGGGCTTGTCGATACAGCGAAAACGTGTCACGGACCTAAACAGTACAGGTGCTCCTCGCACAATCGTAAATAAAGCAGTAAAGCATGGCATAAGTACATGATAGTAATAAAGCCCCAAACTAATTGTGGACCCAAGAAATAAGAATGAATCAAGCTCTGGCTCAGGGGGGTCCCATAAGCCTCCCTGATGTGGATAGCGCGAATATTCAAGGAACAGGAATCAAGTACTCGGGGCCCTACGGGACACAAGTGAGCATGAAAAACCAAATAACAGATATTGCTCACCGGTGCCACTTTCATTAGTTATCCCATTACTACTCAGGTTAAGTTGTATAGGTACCTCGTTATCCATCAGACACTCACATACCCTACACATGTTGTTCTACGACCCGCATGGCTCAAACAACTCCTGTAGTAAAGGCTCATGGGATGGAGGAACAAGCTTTGGTGGGGTTTAAAAGTAAAGGCTATGCAGTACTTGGGATTCAGTTTAATGCGATCGCGACTCAATGATGCAATAATAAGATAGAGGCAATAGGTACTATATGTATGCAAGCATGTGGTAGTGCTTGCTGGCAGCTTGAAGCGAGAGAAGGATCTGGGTAGTGCTCCTGGGTTTCTTGATATATCCCCTGCTCAGCGTCTATTCGAAGAAGAACCAAACAAACAAGGGCCAACATAAATAAAGTGCACAAGCATAAGAATAAAATGCGACAAGCAAACAATCATGCCATGATGAATGATGCACAATTTTCATGGCAATAATGTAGCATGGCATGGGTGAGATGTGGAATACAAGAATAAAGCCTTTTATTGAGTTTTGGTCACATTTTATACTTCAATAAGTTGCTGTATACTTTATATTTATATAATTCATGCTGCAATTCAGAACATGGAATGCATAAATAGAAAGGTCTCGTCGAGCTGATCGATTTAGATATATTATTTGCTAAATTTGGAGTTATAAAACAAAAGTTATTAATTAATTAAGGGAAAAGGGCATTTTATTGTAATTTTAATCAACTTGAAATTTAAAGTGTTCAAAATATATTTTGGATGGCATATTTGAAATCCTCTCATTTTTCTGATTCAAAAACATATATCATTTGTATTATTTGGGATAATATTTGAAAAGTTATTTAAAAACAGATTTGAATTTGAATTTAAAACAAATTTGAAAAGGTTTAATTTTATATCGAAAAAGCGAAGCGTTTAGTACCAGACGAACCCGGCCGATCGGCGGGTGGGCCAGCTCTGGTGGGGTTACAAGCGTGGAAAAGCTTTTCACACTAGGGCTCGCTTAGCCTGGCGATCATGCGAGTGGGACCAATCAGTGAAGCCCACGTGGCATGTGGCGAACGCGGAGGCTGACAGGTGGGCCAAAGCAGGAGCGCGGGTTAAGGTCCTGGAAACAGGGGTGCTTTTATGCAAAACTCCCGCGGAGGCAGACAGGTGGGACCGAGCGGAGCGCGGGCTAAGGAAACAAATAGGTGGGGGGGAAGTGCAAAGTAGCAGCTGCTACTGTACTTCTTCTATGACTCTGTCGACAAGTTGGTGCTCGACAGGGCGGGGCTCGGTGCAGGGTTCGAACCCGCGACCTCGCGTCTTGTGCGGCGATTACCGCGGCTCGCAGGGGTTGTTGGTTCTTGTGGCGCGGCTAGGTAAGGTTCTCGCGATGAGAGGACGGTCCTCGGCAGGTGAGCTCGCCACGAGGCGCTCGGCAAACGCACAACGCGAACAGGAAGCAGATCGGCTAGCGGAGGTGTCTGGGAGGGTCGGGCGCTCACCGAGAGTGGGTCGATGGTGGCGGAACGGCTTGGGACGCAGGGGATCGGCGACGATGCAGACGGCCGGCGATTAGGGTTTGCTCATCGGCGTCGCAGATCGGTGGCAGGTCTGGGGCTTCTCCTCCTCGGCGACGTGGACAGGGGCGATGCAGGGGTTCTCCACGGCCTTCCTCAACTCCTCAACGACCGCCCGCCTCCTCGAACTGGCTTAAGAGGTGGATGCCGACGGTGGGGTTGGTGATCGGTGGTGGAGAGGTGGCTGCAGGGGAAGGTGGGGAAGAAGGAGTAGAAGGGCTAGGCCCTGGTGGATCTGGCGTCGACAGGCAGAGAGGGGGAGTGGATAGGAACGGGGAGAGGGGTTGCCGTGGGAGGCGTGGTGGAGGGAAAAGGTGGCGTCAGCCACCTTCTTTATCTCCTCCTTCACGTGCTAGGCAGGCTCGGCCTGGGGTGTGGCTGAGGAGGTCCGGGCTTGGTGTGGGGTAGGCTGGCGGTAGAGAGAGAGAGAGAGAGAGGCTCGGGTTGGAGCTAGGGTTAGAGGGAGAGGGTAGATAGCTAGGTTAGGATGGAGAGGCTCGGTTAGGGTGTAGGAGAAGGGTGGGGTGGGGTAGATGGGTGGCTAGGTGGGTCCTGCTGGCAGGGAGAGGGGCACTCCTCGGCTTGGTGAGAGGATGAGATGAGAGAGAGATGAGGTAGGGTGTAACTAGGGTGAGATGAGGGGTTAGGTTTAGGGTTTGGGGTTAGCTAGGTTAGAGAGAGGAGAGAGAGAGGGGGCTTAGGGTTAGATACTTGCATGCATCTAGCTAGATCATACAAAAAGGGGTGGGAGAGCTGTAGGGTTTAGATTAGGTTTAGGTTTTGGAGAAAGGATTAGAGAGAGAGGGTAATGGTGGTGGCTTTTTAGCAAGACCAATTAGATCAAGCCTAAGGAGTGGTAGAGAGGGAGATGGATGGTTCACTCAAAAATTCAAATAAAATCAAAAAGACTAGAATGTGGTGGTACTTGCATGGCCCATGCAAAATAATTAGTGCCATGTGTATTCTTGTGAAAACAATAATATTAACATGGCATTATTCTGATGCATTTCCAAAAGTGGAATAAATCCAAGCAAAAGAATTTATAGAAGTAGATCCATCCTATCTCCCATGAGCTAGATTAAATAACAAAAGAAAATAAAATACAAGCTCATGGATAATGGGATGGTGGAATTATAAAGTGGTGAAAAGAAAGGGTGGTGGAGTAGAATAAAAGATATGCCCCCAACTCAACTTGGGCATTACACATTATATCAATAACCAAATACAATATCAAGAGGCAAATACAATTAATGATGCATATGAGAGAAGAACCAAAGAAAGAGGGTTTTATATGATGCTCAAATGCAAGGTGGCATGATGACATGAGCATGATATAATTATGATGCAACAATTATATGTAGGAAGTAGCATTTATATTACTAGACCAAGTAGCATTACAATTGTTAGACAATTGGGATGCTACAACTCTCCCCCACTAAACAGGAATCTCGCCCCGAGATTCTAGGAAGAAGAAGAAGACACAAAGAGGGTAGGATACTTGGCACGGAGCTCATCTTCACGTTCCCAAGTGGCTTCATCAACAGAATGGTGCGACCACTGCACCTTGCAGAACTTGATGGACTTGTTGCGAGTCCTTCTTTGTGCGACTTCCAGGATTTTTGTGGGGTGTTCTTGATAAGACAGGTCTTCTTGGAGATTGATAAGCTCATGATCCACGGTCCTGCCGGGATCCTTGAAGCACTTCTTGAGTTGAGAGATGTGGAAAACATCATGGACCTTGAGTTTTTCCGGGAGCTCAAGAGCATAAGCAACTTCTCCTCTTCTTCCACGAATTTTGAATGGACCGATGTATCTAGGAGACAACTTTCCTTTGATACCAAAACGGTGCGTGCCTCTCATGGGAGTGACACGAAGGTAAACGAGATCACTAGGGACATACTCCATGTCCGTGTGCTTTCTGTCATAATTGCTCTTCTGGCGACTTTGAGCAATCTTCAGATTTTCAAGAATGATGTGCACCTTCTCCTCCGCTTGAGTTACAATGTCAGGGCCAAACAATATTCTTTCTCCTGCACCCGACCAACCAATCGGAGTTACGCACTTGCGCCATAGAGAGCCTCAAATGGTGCCATCTTTAGACTTTTCTGGAAGCTGTTGTTGTAAGAGAATTCAGCATAAGGAAGACATTCTTCCCACTTCATGCCAAAAGAGATGACGCAAGCATGAAGCATATCCTCCAGAATCTGATTGATCCTTTCAACTTGTCCTTGCGACTGAGGGTGGTAAGCTGTGCTGAAGTTCAATTTTGTTCCCAAAGCATTTTGGAAACTTTCCCAGAACTTGGAAGTGAAGATGCTCCCACGGTCTGAACTGATCTTAAGCGGAACCCCATACAGAGAGACAATTCTGTTGATATAGAGCTCAGCCAACTGAATTGCAGAAATTGTTTCCTTGACGGGGAAGAAGTGAGCCACTTTAGAAAGCCTGTCAATGAAAACAAAGATTGCATTGTTGCCCTTCTGCGACCTTGGAAAACCAGTGATGAAGTCCATCTCTACTTTCTCCCATTTCCATTCTGGGGGTTTCAATGGCTGCAGAAGACCGGAAGGTTTCTGATGGACAGCTTTAACTCTGCGGCAGACATCACACTCCGAGACATACTTGGCACAATATCGTTTCAATCCCGGCCACCAATATTGTGTTTTCAAGTCCATGTACATCTTTGTGCTGCCGGGGTGGATAGAAAGAACAGAATCATGCGCCTCCTTGAGAACTTGCTCTCTCAAACCCGGGTAGTTCGGAACAAACATCCGGTGTTCAAAGAAAAGCGTGCCTTGATCATCGACGTGGAAGGACTCATACTTCGGAAGCTGAAGTCTGGAGATGATCTTTTTGGTGTGCGGATCACCAAGCTGAAAGTGTAGGGTTCGCAGCATAGAAAACAAAAATTTTCCTACGATGTGAACTATATACCAAGATCTATATACTAGATACAAATAACGGGCGGATGTATATCCGTAGAGAACATACCCTTGAAGACCGACAAAGCTTAACGAGTTCAACTCGTGGTTGATGTAGACGATCTCTTGCCGATCTCAAGATCGAGAGGAAGTCCTAGCGCCGCAAATCAGCAGCGCATCCGTGCTCGCACACACGTTCGAGGCACCGAGAAACCTCTGCCTCCTTGCTCCAGCGATGCAGCGGAAGCACAACTCTTTCTTGCCGAATAGCCACCGGGAACATGTATCTCGCTAGTCCGAGACCATGGGGGATAAATTCTAGAGGGGGAGAGAGATCCTTCACGAGGAGGTGTGTGAGACAAGTGAGGAGGGGGGCTCCTTTTATAGGAGGAGGGGAACCCCAAGGGGTGGCAGCATGGGGCCCCTTGCCCTCCCTCTTCATGTGGGTGGACACTCCACTCACAAAACTCCTCTAAATTCCCTCCACTCAAAAGTCCACTCAAAATTCCCATTAAATTTCCACCAAATTTAATGCAAACTCTCATTAAATAAAACTCTTTTATTTTATTCAGAATTTTGTCAATTACTTTAATGACAAACATTCACAAATAACCCCTTGCTAGAATTCTATTTCACATGCATAACCACTTTATGCAATTTCACCTGAAAACCTGTTTCGGTATCTAGTGAAATAAATTCCTGCGCTTGTTCATTCTTTCGGCATGAAACATTTGCTCCAATTGTATGTCGGTGTCTCTTAAGTGTGTCACCCTACGGTTCGTGAATAATGCGGACATGATCGAGACCCCTCTCAGATCAATAATCAGAAGCGGGATCTGGAGACCCATACTGACTCCCACACATTCAACGATGACTTTCTTGTGATCGTCGGAACCTTTTACTCTAGTATATTAATCCCTTTGTTTCATGATATATTACATGTCCGAGATTCGATCATCGGTATCTCCATACCTAGTTTGATCTCGCATCGACATGCACTCTTTTCTCGTTCTGTGATATAACATTCTAGTGATCAAATCACTTGCTTGCAAGCTAATCAATGTGATATCACCGAGAGGGCCCGAGTATATCTATCCGTCATCGGGATGAACAAATTCCACTCGATCCATGAGCCTCAACATAACACTTTATTAGTTCTGAATCCATCTTTATAATCACCTGTTACGGTGTGACGTTTGATGTTATCAAGAAACTCTTAGGTGTTAGTGATTGACATGATCTCATGGTCTAAGGATTAGGATCACTTCGTAAGTTGTTATAGCAATATAAACTCAATGACTTTGATCGTAATGCTATACTTGGATGAATGTTCATCACATCATTACACTAATGTTGTGATCCGTTATTAACAACATCCAATGTCCATGATCGTGAAACCTTGATCATCTTGTTAATCAACGAGCTAGTTTATGAGAGAGGCATAACTAGGAACTTTCATTTGTTTATTAAACACACATGTATTAACATTTCGTATTAATACAATTATAGCATGCAAAATAAACATCTATCATATACTTGGAATACACATAATAAACACTTTATTATTGCCTCTCGGGCATATTCCTTGATCTCCCACTTGCACTAGAGACAATAATCTAGTTACATAGTGATAAATCTAACACCCATTGAGTTCGGTGTTGATCATGTTTTGCTCTAGGAGAGTTTTAGTCAACGGATCTGCTACATTGAGATCCGTATGTACTTACAAATCTTTATATCTCCATCCTTGACATGCTCATGGATGGAGTGAAACCGGCGCTTAATATGCTTGGAATGCTTGTGAGACCTTGGCTCTTTGGCATTGGCAATGGCACCATTGTTGTCACAATAGATCACCATTGGGTCCAACGCGTTTGCCACAACTCCTAGTTCGGATATGCACTCCTTCATCCAAAGCGCTTCTGGTACATACAAGCGACAACATATTCGGCCTCCGTTGTTGATCCCGCTACCACAGGTTGTTTGGAGCTCCTCCAACTAACGCTCCGCCATTCATGAGAAATACGTATCCATTGAGACTTAGAGTCATCCGGATCGGTGTCAAAGCTAGCGTCGACATAACACTTAGCGACGAGCTCTTCTTCACCTCCAGTATACAAGAAACATATCCTTAGTTCTTCGTAAGTACTTAAGGATATTCTTGACCGCTATCCGATGTTCGAACCGGATCCGATTGGTACCTACTAGTCAAACTAATAGCGTGTGCCACATCCGGTCTTGTACATAGCATGGCGTACATTATAGAGCCTATGGTCGAAGCATAGGGACTTTGTCCATTATCTCTCTTTCTTCCGCAAGCCGGACTTTGAGTCTTACTCAATGTCTTGCCTTGCAACATAGGTAAGAACCCTTCTTACTTCCGTCCATTTTAAACTTCTTTAAAATCTTATCAAGGTATGTACTTTGCGATAGCCCTATTAGGCGCCTAGATCTATCTCTATAGATCTTTATGCCTAATATGTATGACTTCACCTAGGTCCTTCATTGAAAATTTGTTGTTTAGATAACTTTTAACATTGTTTAAAGTTCTATATCATTCATCAATAATATGTCATCCACATATAATATCGTAAATGCCACATTGATCCCACTCACTTTCTTGTAAATACAAGCTTCTCCATAAGTTTGGACAAATCCAAACTCTTTGATCACCTCATCAAAGCGGAGATTCCAACTTCGTGATGCTTGCTTCAATCCATAGATGGATCGTGAAGCTTGCACACCTTGTTAGCATCCTTAGGATCGACAAAACCCTTTGGTTGTATCATATACAACTCTTCTTCAATATTACCATTGAGAAACGGTTTTGACATCCATCGCCATATTTCATAATCGAAATATGCAATTGCTAACATAATCCTAACGACTTTAGCATCGCTACGGAGAGAAAGTCTCATCGTAGTCAACTTCTTGAATTTGTCGAAACCCTTTGCGACAAGTCGAGCTTTATAGATGGTCACATTACCATCGAGATCAGTTTTCCTTTTGAAAATCCATTTGTTCTCCATGCCTTTCGGTCGTGAGGTAATTCCACCAAGTTCCAAACTTGATTTTCATACATGGATTCCATCTCGGATTTCATGGCTTCTAACCATTTGTTGGAATCTGGGCTCATCATCGCTTCTTCATACGTCGCAGGGTCATTATTTTCATCAACCATGAAATTCATGACAGGATTTCCGTACAGCTCGGGAGCTGCACGCGTCCTGTTTGACCTGCGAGGTTCGGTAGTACTCTCTTTCGGAGTTTCATGATCATTATCATTAGTTCCCTCTTCAATAGGTGGAGCCAACTCCGGAACAACTTCCGGCGCTGCGCTACTCGCCATACTTTGAAGAGAAGGTTCCACAACCTCTTCGAGTTCTACCTTCCGACTACTCACACCTTTCGCGAGAAACTCTTTCTCTAGAAAGGATCCATTCTTGGCAACAAAAACCTTGCCCTCGGATCTGTGATAGAAGGAATACCCAATAGTTTCTTTAGGGTATCCTATGAAGACGCATTTTTTCCGCTTTGGGTTCGAGTTTATCCGGTTGAAGTTTCTTCACATAAACATCGCATCCCCAAACTTTAAGAAATGACAGCTTAGGTTTGTTTCCAAACCACAATTCATACGGTGTCTTTTCAACGGATTTAGATGGTGCCCGATTTAAAGTGAATGCAGCTTTCTAGTGCATAACCCCAAAATGACAACGGCAAGTCCGTCAGACATCATAGATCGAACCATATCTAATAAAATACGATTCTGACGTTCGACACACCATTTCATTGTGGTGTTCGGCAGGTGTGAGTTGTGAAACAATTCCACACTCTTTCATGTGAGTGCTAAACTCGTAACTTAGATACTCACCTCACGGTCGGACCGTAGAAATTTGATCTTTCTATTACGATGATTTTCCACTTCATTCGAAATTCCTTGAACTTTTCAAAGGTTTCAGACTTGTGTTTCATCAAGTAGATATAACCGTATCTACTCAAATCATCCGTAAAAGTAACAAAATAACGATATCCACCTCGTGACACACTCATTGGACCACATACATCGAATGTATGATTTCCAATAAATCATGCCTGCTCCATTGAACCGAAAAGCGGCGTTCTAGTCATCTTGCCCATAAGGCATGGCTCACATGTATCAAATGATTCATAATCAAGTGATTCCAAAAGTCCATCCGAATGGAGCTTCTTCATGCGTTTAATGCCAATATGACCTAGACGGCGATTGCCACATATATGGATATATCATCATTAAGTTTAATCCTTTTAGCATCAACATTATGAATATGTGTAACATTATCATTGAGATCTAACAAATAAACCATTCATCATCGGTGCATGACCATAAAAGATTTCATTCATATAAATGGAACAACCATTGTTCTCGATTTAAATGAATAACCACTTTGCATCAAACATGATCCGGATACAATGTTCATGCTCGGTCAGCACCGAATAACATTTATTCAAGTTTATGACTAATCGACGGTAAGTGGAGAGGCAGCGTTACGGCGATTACATCAACGTTTGATCCATTGCCGACACGCATCTTGACCTCACCTTGCTAGCGGTCGCTTGTTCCGCAGCCGATTCGAGTTACAAATATTAGCAACTGACGGTATCAAATACCCAGTGCTCTGCGAGCACTAGTCAAGTACACATCAATAACATGTATATCATATATACCTTTGTTTGCCTTGCCGGCCTTCTTGTCGCAGATACTTGGGGCGATTAAGCTTCGATGGCAGTCCCCTTACAATAGTAGCACTCGAATCGGACTTAGGTCCAACTCGGGGTTTCTTTTCAGCGGCAACAGGCTTGCCGCCTTACTTCCTTCCGTTTTCCCTTCTTGTCTTTCTTGAAACCAGTGTTCCTATTGATCATCAACACTTGATGTTCCTTTTTGATCTCCACTTCTGCAGTTTTAAGCATTGACAGAAGCTCGGGGAGAGACTTCTTCATGCCTTGCATATTATAGTTCATCACGAAGCTTTTATAGCTAGGTGGCAGAGACTGCAGAACACGATGGATGCCTAAGTCAATGGGAATCGTTATTCCCAAGGACACAAGCTTATCGGCGTAACCCGACATCTTGAGTACATGCTCACTAACGGAGCTGTGCTCTTCCATCATGCAGCTAAAGAACTTTTCTGAAGCATTGTAGCTCTCTAGAGCAGCATGTGTGTCAAAAATCATTTTCAATTCACCCATTGTATCAAATGCATTGCCGTTTTCGAAACGCTTTCGAAGTTCTGGCTCTAGCCCATACAATATGCCGCAATGAACTAAGTTGTGGTCCTCCTGACGAGTCTGATAGACATTCTTCTCCTCGTCAGGGGCATCATCAAAGGTGGGGCCTAACGGCGCTTCTAGCACATATTGCTTTGTGCGTGAGAGGAGAATCCTCAAATTCATGGCCCATTCAGTAAAGTTGCTACCGTTCGTTGCTAGTTTCTCTTTCTCCATGAACACATTGAAATTAAAAGCAGGTGGTGCCATCTACAACAGAATTTGTAAAGTTTAGACTAAGTGTATGATAGATCGAGTTCAACTAATCTATATTATGAATGAACTCCCACTCAAAAGCGACATCCCTCGTGTCCTTTTGGTGATTACATGAACCAAATCCACTACACCAAGTCCGATCATCACGTGAGTCGGTATAGCTTCAAAGGCGAGCATCAAATGGGCATCATATCAACTATATGACTCATGCTTAACCTTTCGGTCTGTGTTCCGAGGCCATGTCTGTACATGCTAGGCTCGCCAAGTTAGAACCTTAGTATTTGCGTGTGTAACTGTTTTACACCCGAAATATGGTCGTGGATCCAAGAACACCCGATCATCACGTGATGTCTTGGAGCGACGAAAACACAATCGGTGCATACTAAAGGAAGAACACATTTTATCTTGATATTTAAATGAGGGATCATCTTATTATGCTTAACAAAGCGCTAAACAAGCAATATAAGATGTAATCAAACATCATATGTTTATTAGTGAAATTATATGGTTCCCGCAGATGATCTCTATCATGTGCATCGTGGTATGATCACTATCATACCTATATGTGTAAATCCAAGGTCTATGGATTTTACACGCTATGTGTGTTGTAAGAGTATCATCTCATACTTCTACTTACAACACTACCATATCATAACACTAGCCCAGCAACAATCTAAACTAGACGCCTCTAATTTATCCATTGCAAGTTTTACGTGGCTTAGGGCTTTCGAGATAGAACCGTTCTTACCTTGAACATGAACCACAACGAGGATAATCAAATTGTTGACAACTCGCTTGCAAAATAGATATTGACTATAGTAGGAGAGACAGACACCGCTAGCCACTTATGCAAACTAGTTGCATGTCAAGCGTGGAACAGGTCTCATGTGCGAGGACATGTAAAGTTTGTCCGCCTTCATCCCACTATGCCACCAATATCCAAAATCACAACAAAGGAGCAACAACATGATCATCATCGCCCACATACTCATATGTGTACTACCCGTGTAAAGTATCTACGCATAAACCTGGCTCTGATACCACTGTAGGGTTCGCAGCATAGAAAACAAAAATTTTCCTACGATGTGAACTATATACCAAGATCTATATACTAGATACAAACAACGGGCGGATGTATATCCGTAGAGAACATACCCTTGAAGACCGACAAAGCTTAACGAGTTCAACTCGTGGTTGATGTAGACTATCTCTTGCCGATCTCAAGATCGAGAGGAAGTCCTAGCGCCGCAAATCAGCAGCGCATCCGTGCTCGCACACACGTTCGAGGCACCGAGCAACCTCCGCCTCCTCGCTCCAGCGATGCAGCGGAAGCACAACTCTTTCTTGCCGAATAGCCACCGGGAACATGTATCTCGCTAGTCCGAGACCATGGGGGATAAATTCTAGAGGGGGAGAGAGATCCTTCACGAGGAGGTGTGTGAGACAAGTGAGGAGGGGGCTCCTTTTATAGGAGGAGGGGGAACCCCAAGGGGTGGCTTGGGGCTGCCCCTTGCCCTCCCTCTTCATGTGGGTGGACACTCCACTCACAAAACTCCTCTAAATTCCCTCCACTCAAAAGTCCACTCAAAATTCCCATTAAATTTCCACCAAATTTAATGCAAACTCTCATTAAATAAAACTCTTTTATTTTATTCAGAATTTTGTCAATTACTTTAATGACAAACATTCACAAATAACCCCTTGCTAGAATTCTATTTCACATGCATAACCACTTTATGCAATTTCACCGAAAACCTGTTTGGTATCTAGTGAAATAAATTCTGCGCTTGTTCATTCTTTCGGCATGAAACATTTGCTCCAATTGGATGTCGGTGTATCTTAAGTGTGTCACCCTACGGTTCGTGAATAATGCGGACATGATCGAGACCCTCTCGATCAATAATCGAAGCGGGATCGGAGACCCATCTTGACTCCCACACATTCAACGATGACTTTCTTGTGATCGTCGGAACCTTTTACGCTAGTATCTTAATCCCTTTGTTTCACGATATATTACATGTCCGAGATTCGATCATCGGTATCTCCATACCTAGTTTGATCTCGTTACCGACATGCACTCTTTTCTCGTTCGTGATATAACATTCTAGTGATCAAATCACTTGCTTGCAAGCTAATCAATGTGATATCACCGAGAGGGCCCAGTATATCTATCCGTCATCGGGATGAACAAATTCACTCTCGATCCATGAGCCTCAACATAACACTTTATTAGTTCTGAATCCATCTTTATAATCACCCCTTACGGTGTGACGCTTGATGTTATCAAGAAACTCTTCCGTGTTAGTGATTGACATGATCTCATGGTCTAAGGATTAGGATCACTTAAAGTTGTTATAGCAATATAAACTCAATGACTTTGATCGTAATGCTATACTTCGGATGAATGTTCATCACATCATTACACTAATGTTGTGATCCCGTTATTAACAACATCCAATGTCCATGATCAGGAAACCTTGATCATCTTGTTAATCAACGAGCTAGTTTATGAGAGAAGCATAACTAGGAACTTTCTGTTTGTTTATTAAACACACATGTATTAACTTTTCCGTATTAATACAATTATAGCATGCAAAATAAACATCTATCATATACTTGGAATACACATAATAAACACTTTATTATTGCCTCTCAGGGCATATTCCCTTCAGAAAGGAGCGAACCTTTTCTTCCAAGAGAGGAGTAGCCAGAAGGTTCAGGAGATACCCTTGTTCCACAATTTCAAGGTTGAGCTGACGAAATTCCTCGCACAAGAGAGGCTGTTGTTCTTCCATCATGAGGTTGTTGACATAAGCTTTGCGGCTGAAAGCATCGGCCATGACGTTAGCTTTGCCCGGAGTGTAGTTGATGGTCAAATCGATGTCATTGATTGCTTCAATCCACCTCCTCTGCCGAAGGTTGAGATCAGGCTGAGTGAAGATATACTTCAGACTCTTGTGATCAGAAAAGATTTCACAACGGTTGCCCAGCAAGTAATGCCTCCATAGTTTCAAAGCAAAAAAAACTGCTGCGAGTTCGAGGTCATGTGTAGGATAGTTGATCTCATGCGTCTTCAACTGTCGAGAGGCATAAGCAACAACTTGTTTTTCTTGCATAAGGACCGCACCCAATCCTTGCAAAGAGGCGTCACAGAATATCTGGAAGGCTTAGATGTATCCGGAGGAACCAAGACTGGTGTGGAAGTGAGCTTCTCTTTGAGTGTCTCAAAGCTTGCTTGACATGCAGAAGTCCAAAGGTATTTCTTGCCTTTCTTGAGGAGATCGGTAAGAGGCTTTGCTATCTTCTAAAAGTTCTGAACGAAGCGACGACAATAACTAGCCAAACCAAGGAAACTCCGCACTTCTTTGACACTAACAGGAGGAAGCCATTCAACAATTGTCTTTACAGTTTTCGGGTTGACGGCAATGCCCTTGCCAGAGATGACGTGACCAAGATAGGTTACTTGAGGCAGCCAAAACTCACACTTTGAGAACTTTGCATACAAGCGGTTCTCACGAAGCTTGTTTAGGACACACCGAAGGTGTTCTTCATGTTCTTCCTTTGACTTAGAATAGACTAGGATGTCATCCAGATAGACCACAATGAACTTATCAAGATACTCCATGAAAACCGAGTTCATAAGCCTCGAGAAGGTGGCAGGTGCGTTGGTGAGACCGAAGGACATGACCGTGTACTCATACAGGCCATAGCGGGTGGTGAAAGCTGTTTTAGGAACATCTTCCCTGCGAATCTTGATTTGATGATAACCACTTCTCAAGTCAAGATTAGAGAATACCATAGCTCCAGCTAGCTGATCGAAGAGATCATTAATCCGCGGAAGGGGATATTTATTCTTGATGGTTTTAGCATTGAGAGCCCGATAGTCAACACAAAGTCTATCAGTCATGTCTCGCTTCTTCACAAAGAGGGTTGGGCTACCCCACGAAGAAGTACTGTGTTGAATGAAACCCAACTTCTCTTGTTCATCAAGCTGTCGTTTGAGTTCAGCCAACTCAGCAGGACCCATTTTATAAGGCCGCTTGGAGATAGGAGCCGTTCGTGTTCAAGCTCAATTACAAACTCAACCTCACGATCCGAGGCATACCCGCAACTCTTCAGAAAGACATCCGGGAACTCACAGACCACGGAACACTCAATAGCTTCCATAGCATCATCATTTAGAGCTGCCAAAGAGAAAAGCTGGATAGCGAGTCGACTTGGAGAATAGACTATATGGCCTTGGAATCTTCAGAGAAACCGAGCGTTCAAAGACAATCAATCACAGCTGCATTTCTGTCAACCAATCCATGCCCAAGATGACATCAATGTCGAATTGCCCGTAACAATTAAGGACGCCGAGAACGAAGAGCCACCAATCTCAATTTGATTGCCATGGCTGATATGAGCAGCCCTCATGTTTGAACCAGGAGATTGTACCACCAGACGATGTGATAAGGGAACCATATCCATATCATGCTCATGCGCAAACTTATGCGAAACAAAAGAATGCGAAGCACCAGAATCAAACAAAACTCGTGCAGGGACTGAGTTAACAGGAAGCATACCCATCACAACTCCAGGTGCATGCTCAGCTTGAGCGGCGTTGACACAGTTGGCACGAAAAACAGTAGACCCGGGCTTGGTGTTGATGTTGAGAGCCCGAGGTGGTGGTGCACGAACCATAGGAGAGCTTGCCGCAGATCTTGGAGGTGGTGGAGGAAGAGCTTTGTTTTTCATCGGACAGTTCCAGTTTTCATGCCCAGTGTCTCCACACGTGTAACAAGCAGCAGGTGGACGTGGAGCAACATAGCCAGGGACTCCGCCAGGCGCTCCAGGGTAGTGGTGGTTGTAGCCCCTGGGAGAAGCAGTGAGGAAGTTTGGTGGCCTTGCCGCGTAGCTTGAAGGTCTTGGTGGAGCCGGGAGCGACGGTGGGGTGTTAGGAACCCAGACACGACGCTTAGAAGGAGTTGATATAGCTGAAGAGCTTGCTGCATCGCGGTTGTGTTTCTTTGACTCCTCAAACACTTGCCTACTTGCTTCTTCTGCAGAGTATATGCTGAAGTTCCAGAAAAGACGCCAGCCTTGCATGTGTGATTGCATATTTAATCGATGCATTGAGCCCTTGCCGGAACCTCTTTTGCTTCTTCTTGTCATCAGAGATCTCATCGCCGCCATAACGAGAAAGGTTCATGAAGTTCCTGATGTAGGTATTGACATTATCATTGCCCTGCTGGAGGTTGAGAAACACTTCCTTCATCCTCTCCATGACAATTTCTGATAGGTACTGCTCTTTGAAGGCTCCAGTGAACTGTTCCCAAGTAGGCTGAAAACCAATGCAGTTTGCCTTCAGGTAATTCTCCCACCAGAGAGCTGCATCTCCCTTCAGAAGGTGAGTAGCACATTTTACCCATTCTTGCTCAGGAACATCAGCAGTTGTCAGTAGCCTTGACATCTCACGCAACCAACCATCAGCATCAAGTGGTTGATCGGACACATCAAATTGGCGTGGGTTGAACTTCAGGAAGCTTTTGATGTCTCCTCGCTTGGGAGGTGGAGGTAGCGGAGCAAACTCATTCCTCCTGACACTTTCTTCAAAACGCTGCTGGTTCTGCTGCATTGCTGCCAAGGCATTGGCGATGCTTGACAACGCGGCCCCCAGTTCAGGTTGTATGTCCTCATCAGAACGGCGTGGTGGTGCCATCCTGTGATTGATATAAAACACAAGTAAGTACTATAATGGAGAATAATAATAATCAAAAATAGTACCAAGATGGAATTAACCAAGATTAAAGGATACAATTTACTAAGATGATATTAAAATATCAGCAAAGTTCAAAGCACCTAGAAGATATTAAGCATATCACACACGACTGAAAAGGAGTGTGGTACACCATTATCAAAGAAAAAAATTCCACAAATTTCGGCATTAAAATACCAATAGATGCGCAAAATCACTTAACGAATCGAGATTATTAACTTTACCAATTCAATGTACAAGAGCGAATGATAAAAGTAGTGGTATGGTCGCGACTCCATCCCGCACTCAAATCATTACTACGCACATGAATAAGTAGAACACGTATCCCAACACCTTCTTCTCAAGATGAACCTAAAGATTAGTAACTACGGAAACGAACACCCCAAACAAGATAACGTCAGATAACAAAGCGTAAGATGATCAAGGCGTTATACAACGAATCAGATAGATCGCGTCGGTTTGCAAAAGCCTGTCGGTATGGAATGTACCAACAGTTGATAACCAAAAGGCTGATTGTGATAACAACTTGGATGCAACAGATAGACAAGGAATTACACACACACACACAACCTATGGTACTACGGAAACCCAGAACACGTGAATCCTAGTTTGAACTTTTAAGAAGAGGATTGAAAACGTTACACTTCCTTACCAGAAAAAGGTGGATGGGTGGGTAAGAAGAAAAGTGGAAGAAGTCCTACTCTCGCGTTTTGTTTTTCCCTAGTATACATAGCTACCAAAATATTTGCTAGACTGACAACGACCATTTGGCTGAGACCCTGAAGGGCGGGATGGCTCTGATACCAATTGTAACTATCTCGGTGAATTACGCTCCTAGTTACAAGCCTGGATGAGCGGAAATGGTTAAATTAGTACGGTGGGGCCCAAATGCCACTCACAGGTAGACCTTTCGGCCATCCTAACCATTTCCAAACATCGGGACAAGAACGGGAGGCGTAATCGGCAGGCGAAGGGATCAACTACATACACAAATGAGTATGTATGCAAGCCACCATACAACAGTCCTCAGAGCCATTGCATCTAAAAGAAATAGAAATATTGCAACGTCATACAGCAAGATCCAAATGTCCTAGATAGATATAATAGTTTAGGATATCTCCTCATACATCAAACATCAGAGTATCAGGCGGAAGCGGCAAACAAGATCCGAGTACGGATAAGAAGCAAATCGGCATAAGATGCCCCATAATAAACACATCTCGCCCACAGATCTCACGGATCCCCGTTCCCGGAATCTCTACACCGAATGATCGTTGCCCACATCGTCCGTCTCCTCCACCCAGTATCCATCTTGCGAGTTCACTGCTCATCCGAATCAAATAATTTATCGTATGAGACCCTAGGGTACTCAGAAGTCTTTATGTCTCTAAAGGGACACAACCTGGGGTGACGCAATTGCAGCAAAAGATAATACCTAACAATTCTATAGATACTGCTAACCATCCGCCTAACCAAAGATAGACGGATGTCCGTGAATTAATAACAATGATAATATTAATGATCCATCCTCCTCCTCGCTTACCAACGAGGAAGCGGACGAACACCCCCCATCCGTTGGCAGTTTTATTATCCATTCCATGAGTGTTGCACTATTTACTAGTCAGTTACTTAGTCAAATTAAAAGCGGTACTTTAGTTATACTTGTCTATGATCGAGAAATTGTGCTCCAAGTCGTCCATAACCGCGGACACGGCTTTCAGAAAGTTTTACCCTGCAGGGGTGCACAAATAGCAACACACACTTGATCAACCTCGGAAAAACCAAATCAAAACCCAACGAGGCATTCACGACAAAGCAATCACAGGATTCAGAAATATTTCAGGGGGCCACCCCATTAAGCTACCCGCAACGAAACTGGCCGGCTTCGAGACGGATTCAAGGTTTGTGTGGACGTCTGTAAACGACTGGGAACCCGAAAGTGTGACTGGGCTTGTCGATACAGCGAAAACGTGTCACGGACCTAAACAGTACAGGTGCTCCTCGCACAATCGTAAATAAAGCAGTAAAGCATGGCATAAGTACAGGATAGTAATAAAGCCCCAAACTAATTGTGGCCCCAAGAAATAAGAATGAATCAAGCTCTGGCTCAGGGGGTCCCATAAGCCTCCCGGATGTGGATAGCGCGAATATTCAAGGAACAGGAATCAAGTACTCGGGGCCCTACGGGACACAAGTGAGCATGAAAAACCAAATAGCAGATATTGCTCACCGGTGCCACTTTCATTAGTTATCCCATTACTACTCAGGTTAAGTTGTATAGGTACCTCGTTATCCATCAGACACTCACATACCCTACACATGCTATTCTACGACCCGCATGGCTCAAACAACTCCTGTAGTAAAGGCTCATGGGATGGAGGAACAAGCTTTGGTGGGGTTTAAAAGTAAAGGCTATGCAGTACTTGGGATTCAGTTTAATGCGATCGCGACTCAATGATGCAATAATAAGATAGAGGCAATAGGTACTATATGTATGCAAGCATGTGGTAGTGCTTGCCTGGCAGCTCAGTTGAAGCGAGAGAAGGATCTGGGTAGTGCTCCTGGGTTTCTTGATATATCCCACCTTTCCTATTCGAAGAAGAACCAAACAAACAAGGGCCAACATAAATAAAATGCACAAGCATAAGAATAAAATGCGACAAGCAAACAATCATGTCATGATGAATGATGCACAATTTGCATGGCAATAATGTAGCATGGCATGGGTGAGATGTGGAATACAAGAATAAAGCCTTTTATTGAGTTTTGGTCACATTTTATACTTCAATAAGTTGCTGTATACTTTATATTTATATGATGCATGCTGAAATTCAGAACATGGAATGCATAAACAGAAAGGTCTCGTCGAGCTGATCGATTTAGATATATTATTTGCTAAATTTGGAGTTATAAAACAAAAGTTATTAATTAATTAAGGGAAAAGGGCATTTTATTGTAATTTTAATCAACTTGAAATTTAAAGTGTTCAAAATATATTTTGGATGGCATATTTGAAATCCTCTCATTTTTCTGATTCAAAAACATATATCATTTGTATTATTTGGATAATATTTGAAAAGTTATTTAAAAACAAATTTGAATTTGAATTTAAAACAAATTTGAAAAGGTTTAATTTTATATGAGAAAAACAGAAACGTTTAGTGCCAAGACGAACCCGGCCCCAGTCGCTGACGGGTGGGCCAGCTACTGGTGGGGTTACAAGCGCGTGGAAAAGCTTTTCACACTAGGGCTCTGCCCTGGCGGCGATCAGGTGGGACCAACCGGCTGAAGCCCACGTGACAGCGGCGGAACGCGCGGAGGCTGACAGGTGGGCCAAAGCAGGAGCGCGGGTTAAGGTCCTGGAAACAGGGGTGCTTTTATGCAAAACTCCCGTGGAGGCAGACAGGTGGGACCGAGCGGAGCGCGGGCTAAGGAATCAAAAAGGTGGGGGGGAAGTGCAAAGTAGCAATGCTCGTATTCTTCTCGACTGTCGACAAGTTGGTGCTCGCAGGCGGGGCTCAGCAGGTTCGAACCCGCGACCTCATGGCGGCGGTTACCGCTGCGGCTCGCAGGGGTTGTTGGTGGGTTGCTGTGGCGCGGCTAGGTAAGGTTCGCGCGACGAGAGGACGGTCCTCGATGACGTGAGCTCGCCGCGCCGAGAGCGCTCGACGAAATGCACAACGCGAACATGCAGCAGATCGGCTAGCGGAGGTGTCTGGGAGGGTCGGGCGCTCACCGAGAGTGGGTCGATGGTGGCGGAACGGCTTGGGACGCAGGGGATCGGCGACGATGCAGACGGCCGGCGATTAGGGTTTGCTCATCGGCGTCGCGGATCGGTGGCAGGTCTGGGGCTTCTCCTCCTCGGCGACGTGGACAGGGGCGATGCAGGGGTTCTCCACGGCCTTCCTCAACGCCTCAACGACCGCCCGCCTCCTCGAACTGGCGTAAGAGGTGGATGCCGACGGTGGGGTTGGTGATCGGTGGTGGAGAGGTGGCTGCAGGGGAAGGTGGGGAAGAAGGAGTAGAAGGGCTAGGCCCTGGTGGATCTGGCGTCGACAGGCAGAGAGGGGGAGTGGATAGGAACGGGGAGAGGGGGTGCCGTGGGAGGCGTGGTGGAGGGAAAAGGTGGCGTCGGCCACCTTCTTTATCTCCTCCTTCACGTGCTAGGCAGGCTCGGCCTGGGGTGTGGCTGCAGGAGGGTCCAGGCTTGGTGTGGGGTAGGCCTGGCAGGTAGAGAGAGAGAGAGGCTCGGGTTGGAGCTAGGGTTAGAGGGAGAGGGTATATAGCTAGGTTAGGATGGAGAGGCTCGGTTAGGGTGTAGGAGAAGGGTGGGGTGAGGTAGATGGGTGGCTAGGTGGGGCCTTGCTGGCAGGGAGAGGGGCACTCCTCGGCTTGGTGAGAGGATGAAATGAGAGAGAGATGAGGTAGGGTGTAACTAGGGTGAGATGAGGGGTTAGGTTTAGGGTTTGGGGTTAGCTAGGTTAGAGAGAGGAGAGAGAGAGGGGGCTTAGGGTTAGATACTTTCATGCATCTAGCTAGATCATACAAAAAGGGGTGGGAGAGGTGTAGGGTTTAGATTAGGTTTAGGTTTTGGAGAAAGGATTAGAGAGAGAGGGTAATGGTGGTGGCTTTTTAGCAAGACCAATTAGATCAAGCCAAAGGAGTGGTAGAGAGGGAGATGGATGGTTCACTCAAAAATTCAAATAAAATCCAAAAGACTAGAATGTGGTGGTACTTGCATGGCCCATGCAAAATAATTAGTGCCATGTGTATTCTTGTGAAAACAATAATATTAACATGGCATTATTCTGATGCATTTCCAAAAGTGGAATAAAGCCAAGCAAAAGAATTTATAGAAGTAGATCCATCCTATCTCCCATGAGCTAGATTAAATACCAAAAGAAAATAAAATACAATCTCATGGATAATGGGATGGTGGAATTATAAAGTGGTGAAAAGAAAGGGTGGTGGAGTAGAATAAAAGATATGCCCCCAACTCAACTTGGGCATTACACATTATATCAATAACCAAATACAATATCAAGAGGCAAATACAATTAATGATGAATATGAGAGAAGAACCAAAGAAAGAGGGTTTTATATGATGCTCAAATGCAAGGTGGCATGATGACATGAGCATGATATAATTATGATGCAACAATTATATGTAGGAAGTAGCATTTATATTACTAGACCAAGTAGCATTACAATTGTTAGACAATTGGGATGCTACAAATAGTAGTTAAATACAAATGTACACTGTCAGTTAACACATCCATGTCAGTAACAAGGACACATATTGTGGGTCTCTTGTAATATCCTAAAATTTGCTGAAAGCTACAAACTGAAGTGCAAAACACATCAAGGAAATAGCATTAGTCATGAACACCAACAAGAAAATCAAACTATGCTAGAAAGACTACTATAATATTCAGGTTATAGTAATAACCCAAACCACACATGAGAAACTGCATACTTAATCCACATGAATACAACAGTTGGTGAACCCGAATGTAGCACAGAACAAACATGATACCGTGCAGCCTAAAAAGAAGTTAAAATTTCACTGGAAGTACTTAATTCTCTTCAAACTGAATAATCACGTAGACACTTCAATCTGCCTTTTGGTTTCAATATGATGCTCAAGATGAAAAGGTTTCAAGAACAATCAGAGGCACGATGAGGTTATCTAAAATACTACTATATGTAAGAGCACTCATAATAATATAGAAAATCACACTCTGCAACAACCAACCAACCAACCATGTGATACAAAACCACGAGAATCTGGGTTGGAGAGAGTGAGATTACTACCCGACACCATAGTTGAGGGTGATGCCGGCCCTGCTCGAGGAAGATCCTATCATTCGTCCAGGGAAAAGCAGGAACCGCAAGAAGGAGGAGGAGGACGACACCATCAATCAGCTAGCTCAGCCTCCACGGAAATCGTCTAGTGAAGTTGGGTAAGATCTTGTCCTGGAACGAATAGAGGACCTATTGATAGCCAGTGTAATCCTTTGGGTTCAATTTCTAGAGGTAACACGCGTCATCCCCATAACCACTTTGACGAACTTTTCCGCTTCTGTGGTCCTAGTGGCACAACGTCAATATTTGACGTTCGGTATCATTGGAAACAAAAGCGCAAAAGCATGAGGGATTGAAAAAAACTTCACAACAAATACATGAATAAATAGATGATAATGCAATTATCTCCGTATGGAGAAACTCCAAACAATACTTGTAAAGCGTTTCTGACCAATCTCACAGTTTAAACTATATGGGTTTAAAAGCATCAACCTGATCAAGCATGGATGTATATTTAAGACTCAAACCACCACTTATTTACCAAAAAAATGGAGCAAGATTAAACCACATCTATCTAACAAGTTCAAACCACTTATTTTAGTTTCAGGACAAGTCAACTAAATCATGTGCTTATCACAAAAATAAATCAACATTTAGGGCATGCATTTCATAACATAGAACTATCCCACGCATCTCTAGATGGAACAAAATAGACTGGTATAGGGATGGTATGCTCATTTATGATTAATTATCCAAATACAACATATTGTACAATTCAACCTGAAGCAGGGCATCATCAAATCCTAAAAATTTGTGCAATCAAACGTGCTTGAGTTGTACCTCCTGATGTTTGATCTCCTATAGTACCTAAGCATGACACTTTGTGCAGAACCGAAGCCATCACTTTGGCATGCTCCAGTACAGAGGAGAGTAGGACCGCATTAGGATCAAAGATTTAGTTTATGAGTGTCGATAATAATTTCTAATCTAGGAAAAATGGAGGCGCTTTAGAGAGGGAACGAGACTCACCTTTTAGAGATCATAGTATTCCTTATGGAGGCGCTTCATATAACCCTTAACAACGATGGAGAAACCCTAGGCGGCCACGAATCCTGCAAGCAAATCCCCCCGGAAAAATCAATATTCGAGCAGATCAAAAACCATCTGGAGTGTATCGTAACTAGAACTTACGGATCAGAGGAGTAGGCCTTGTCCTGGCTTTAGCATCTTCGCGTGTGAGGAACGCCCCTCTCTTCTCGTGCACGCCATTGTATATCTCCCATGCTCGCGATAGAAGAGCCCCATGCCTTTCGTGTTGAACCTCCCGTGGTAGAATGAGGTCATGCAGAAGTGCGCTAGATCTCTCGTCCAGATGCCTCCCTTGGACATCACGCGAATAGGCGAGCTTGAGGGAGCGCATAGCGCCTTGTGGTGCTAATGCATGCGCACTTCGGTGAGAAAACCATCCCTGTCGCCCCAGTTACTTGGAGCCAGGGTCATTGACCTTGGAGGCAGGGTCGATGCGTCTAATTTGGTGGCGGCCATCATGGCATCTGTGTGGTTCATATATGGATATAGGTCAGCCACGGGGTAGAGTTGGAATCGATCTAGCAGTTGAAGCAGAGAGAGAGGCACGATGGTGCATGAAGGGAGGCGCCGACGGGATAATGGTTTGGGTGCTCATGAATGAGGAAGAAGTGACGGCGGGGTCGAGCGTGTGAGGGGATTAGGGTCGGGTTTGGGTAGATGACTATGGGGGATTCTACCAAAATGCCCCTGATCATTTCTATGTTTCAATATTGCGAATACTAGGGCGTTTCAGTCCATTGAGGCCCAAAGTGTGGGAGGCAGGAGACATTGGTGCTGCGATTTTGGTGCATTGGATCCAAGCCCTATCAATGGCTAATATCTGATTCGGTGGGTGATCCTTGGGTAGACTGGTTCTCTCTTTTGATTGGTCACACAGAAAAGCTATTTTTCATTTTCCGAGTGCCAAAAAAAGGGTGTTTTGTGAAGCAACCACAAAAGGTACAATTACAAATGGTGCCACCCCATTTTTCATAAAAACTAGACCACCTTTCATGGAAAATGACCCAACTAAGGTTTCTCAAACCTTTCCATCCACCCCTGGTGAAAAACAGATGTCTGCCGAATCAATAAGAAGTGGGTCTAATTTGAACTACATGTACATTATCTAATGCTCATGATTTTTTGCAAAAATCATTTTTAGCTTCATAATATGTTGTTTTATCAGAGATCCAATGCAAGTTTAGCGAGGCTCATCCCCTATCTAAGAACCTTCATGCCCACCATTTTGACCATAGTTTGAAACAGGCATAAGAAATTCAAAAATGGTCCAAATAAGGTAAATCCTTCACTGGTGTAATATTATGTGACTTAGTTGCAAGGAAAAATACCAAACTTGGTATATTGATTGGATCTAAAAACACCTTTTCAGAAATTACCTATCATGTTTGAGGTTTCATGGCTTTCAGGTCAAACGACCAATGTTATGGCCATACTCGCAGCATAGTTTGTGATAATGTGCCCATATTGTGCATGTATGTGAATATTGGGATGGCGAACAATGTTGTAGGAAAAAGTTCTCCTTTTCGTCGCTCAAAAAATTCATTTTCCATTTTCTGAGTGCGAAAATATGGCGTTTTGTTAAGCAACCCCCAAAGGAATAATTCAAAATGGTACCACCCTATTTTTCAGAAATACTAGACCAACTTACATGGACAATGTCCCAACCGGGATTTCTCAAACCTTTCCGTCCATCCTTCATCAAAAAGACAAATGTGTGCCAAATCAGTAGGAAGTGAGTCTGATTTTAACTACATGTACATTATCTAATGCTCAAGATTTTTTGCAAAAATCATTTTAGCTTCACAATATGTTGTTTTATTAGAGATCCAATGCAAGTTTAGCGAGGCTCATCCCCTAGCTAAGAACCTTCATGACAACCTTTTTGACCATAGTTTGAAACAGGCATAAGAAATTCAAAAACGTTCCAAACAAAGTAAATCCTTCACGTGGTGTCATATTATGTGACATAGTTGCAAGAAAAAATACCAAACTTGGTATATCATTTTCAAGGTTTCATGGCTCTTAGGTCAAATGACAAATGTTATGGCCAAAATCGCGACATAGTTTGTGATAATGTGCCCATATCATGCATGCATGTGCATCTTGGGATGGCGAATAATGCTCCAGGAGGAAGTTTTTCTTTTTGTCACTTAAAAGTGCATTTTCCATTTTCCGAGTGTGAAAAACAGGGCATTTTGTGAAGCAACCACCAAAGGGATAATCCAAAATGGTACCAACCTATTTTTCAAATATACTAGACCACCTTACATGGACAATGTCCCAGCTGGGGTATCTCAAACTATTCCATGCACACCTCATGAAAAAGACAAATGTCTGCCGAATCAGTAGGAAGTGCGTCCATTTTGAACTACATGTACATTATCTAATCCTCATGATTTTTTGAAAAAATCATTTTAGCTTCACAATATGTTGTTTTATCAGAGATCCAATGCAAGTTTAGCGAGGGTCATTCGCTAGCTAAGAACCTTCATGTATGCTGTTTTGACCATAGTTTGAAACGGGCATAAGAAATTCAAAAACGATTCAAACAATGTAAATGCTTCGCGTCCTATCATATTATGTGACATAGTTGCAAGGAAAAATACCATACTTGGTATATTGATTGGATTTAAAAAAAATTCTCAGATATGACCTACCATGTTCGAGGTTTCATGGCTTTCAGGTCAAATGCCCAATGTTATGGACATAATCGCGGCATAGTTTGTGATAATATGCTCATATCGTGCATGCATGTGCATATTGGGATGGTGAACAATGTTGCAGGACGAAGTCGCTCAAAAAATGCATTTCCATTTTCCGAGTGAAAAAATGGGGCGTTTTGTGAAGCAACCACCAAAGGGATAATTCAAAATGACACCACCCTAATTCTCAAAAATACTAGACCACCTTACATGGATAATGTCCCAACCGGTATATCTCAAACCTTTTCGTGCACCCCTCGTCAAAATGAGAAATGCCCGCTGAATCTGCAAGAAGTGGGCGAGAATTGAACTATAAGTACATGATATTTTGCTCATGATTTTTTACAAAAATTATTTCTAGGTTCAAAATGTGCCATTTCCTCACAGATCAAATTTTAGAAAGTTTCAACCCCTAACGAAGAACGTCCATGTCACCGTTTTGATTGCATATTGAGAGCACAAGAACCAAAAAGATAGACCATACACTCGGGATGACAAAAAATGATAAATTTGCCAACACGAAGGTTGTACATATCTTTGAGATGAACCAAAATGTTATTTATATCATTTTAATCTGAGGTCATATGCAAAATTAAAGTTGAATTTATATTTGTAGAGTTCTTAAAAACATTTGAAGCCCCTCTATTTATGTGGGATCAAAACGTATAAGAATCCCATGATTCCCACCCAAAACTCTCCTTCTAATGATCTATGGGCCGATGGCACAACCACGGGACAAAATCACAAGGAAAAGATGGTTTTGGATTTTTCCCGTCCAGGCCCAACCTGGATTTTTCATGTATAAATAGCTTTTATAGGGTAGTTTGACACGGAGTATATGATGGCGTAGTGATTAGGTTGCTGCCGTTAGAGGAGGAGGTCGCGGGTTCGAGCCCCATGTGCTATTTTTTGTCATATTATTCCTGCACGTGAATTTGTCTTCTGTACTGCAGCTGAAATAAAAATGTTTAAAGGAGGCCGAGCTCCCTACTTGGCACAAACTAGTTGAGTGGTATAGTGGTTAGGTTCCGGTGGGTAGTTGGTGAGGTGTTGAGTTCGATCCCCCATGGGGCCTCTTTTTGTTGGAATAATTTCCACAATTTAGCACCGCGGTGGTGGTTAAAGGTGGCCGAGCTCCATAACTGGCACGATGAGTTAAGTGGTGCAGTGGTTAGGATCCTATGGGGAGTTGTTAAGGTGGTGAGTTCGATCCCCACGGGGCTTCTAAAAATAATTTCCACACGCCAGCACAATGGTGTTCCGGAGATGCTTCTAAAAATAATTTCCACACGCCAGCACAATGGTGTTCCGGAGATGCCATGTATACATGACAAGTAAGAAAAAAAATGACAAATGGACATGTCATGAAGGTGATATTTGCTGAGTTGGCAATCCTGTAATATTTTTTGCCTTGGAATTGAACCATAACAACCATTTAAATTGGTCATAGTCTACCAAATAAAAGGCTTCAAACCAGTCCTATCTATATATAAACTTTTCGTGTTAGGACATCATGACCTTCTTTACTAAATTGGTAGTTATTTTTCAAGGTTTGGACCCTCCTAAATTCCCTACGACCAATTGGTTCAGAATGGTCATAGATCTATGACCAAAAAACCCAAACTCGTTAAAATGGTCACTAGTGAGAAGATTTCTTGTAGTGCATCGAGTTGCATGAACAACTGATCTGGTATCATATACCTAGGTACTGCTAGGGGTGTTATCAAGATAAATGTCTATAACATTCATAACAAGTGTACCTGAGTCGGAAGTCATATTTCCGCTCCTGGCTCTATCTTACTTGTACTTGTCACCGTTCCTATTCCACTGACCCTCTCCTTACAGTAAAAGCATACTGTTCCTAGAGGTTTTTTTGGCTTGCTAGTCGCTGAGTCGGTGCTAGGACTTGGATCCAGCGTGTCGTCACCCTTTGTCTTGGATTTCTTAGACCAAGGCTTCTTCTTGATCTTGGAAGCATTTTGCACCATCAACACTTGATTGGTGCTACCTCTCTTGATGTCGGATTTTGCTGTCTTGAGCATCCCTTGCAGTTCTGCCAGTTTCTTATCCATGCTGTGCATATGGTACTTCGAAATGAACGGACCATATGCACTAGGAAGAGAATTCAGGATAATGTCGATAGTGAACTCATCGCTCAAGGGAAAACCCAGACGATCCAATGACTACACATATCCTACCATCTTGATCATGTGCGCTCCTAGTGGATCTCCGTCTTTCAGCTTGCAACCAAGCAAGGCTCTAGATACGTTGTACCTATCTTTCCTAGCCTGCGTCACAAACATGCTCTTGAGGGAAAAAATCATATCGTATGCCTCAAAATTCTCGAACTGCTGCTGCAATTCTAGCTCCATGTGAGCGAGCATGAGGAAGCTGACTTCCATCGACTCATCCTAAGCCCAGCGAAAAGCGTTTCTTACAATAGTAGGCCCATCACTGCTCGGCTTGTCTGGAATCGGATTGTCTAGGACATGTTCCTTCTTCTGTTGCTTGAGAATGATTTTCAAGTTAAGATACCAGTTGGTAAAGTTAGTTCCATTCAGCTTGTCCTTCTCAAGGATAATACACAACACAAAGCTTAAAATATGAACAGAGCTAGTAGGTGCCATCTACAAACAAAAGATGCAAAACACTTAAGACAATGTATCTTTAATAGGATAAGGTAGATTAAACTCTTTAATCGTGCACACTCCGACTGAGACTGATATCCCTCCCATAGTCGACAGTGATTTAGGATCCCGGTCGGTTATCCGACTAGTGAGCCTTTGCGTCACTTCTATCTAGAGAACCTTCCGATTAGGAAACACCTTGACAATCAGATCTCTATTCAATTCCTGTTGGATTGTCCGACAACCCTTCTTATCCCAAAGCCCATAACTATTGTGATATCCCAGTCTAGCTACCAAGTGCCCTATAGAGAGTCTGGATCTCTCACACTTTATTGAAGAGAATTGGCAGTGCCCCAACAACATGAGCCCACTAACCAAGATTTTCCTACTTGTAGTGTTGCAGCAAATGGCAGGGTAATCCGACTAGACCTTCTTTGAGGAAAAAATAAGCAAATGAAACTACAAGTTGAAACCTTTCCACTTATACCAGCTAACTTTTAGCTTTAAATTTTGACAGGGTACAACAGTACTATTCTGGTCCAACAAGAAAAGCAACTTTAGTGATTGATCGTGGACGTCAGCCACGTGATCTCCCACTTAGATCTAGACCAGTTTTGACCAACTTCTTAGCTAAGACAAACCAGATATGGCCGCTACCCTAGATCAAACCAGATCAAAAGGCAAACAAAAAACTGTGAAAATATATAATCTTTCCCACTAGCACATCACATGCGCAAGAACTAGGCCAAAAACTCGAGCCGATGCTCTGATATTGTTGGGAAACGCGTAGACCCAAGCCAAAAACAAAAACTTTTCTTATCTGGCTAGAACTCTAGCGAGTCGCACCAAGATCCAGCCAAGGTCAAAGGCAATAGTTCGTACCACTTGGCGTGTAGGTGCGGAAGATGAGGAAGCACATAGCGGTGGTGCCATACGTTCCTCTCGCCTCATCCAGCTCCAACGAACTGCTCGATCCTAGGACCACCTCGTCACTAGCTCCGGTACTCCTCCTTCATCCTACGCCTTTGCCGCCGACGAGCAGCGCAGATGTGGTGCCTAGGCTGTCTCACACACGTAAAAGGTGGAACAATAACATGTGAGGTGCCAGACTCTGTCCTACTGCCACGGGACAGGATGGTTGAATTGCCAAGTCTAGCAAAACCTTAGGAAGCAGCACTGGATTGATTTGTCCGCCGCCATCCACCTTCCTTTATATAGGCGAGTGATACGTTGCAAACGTATTTATAATTTTTGATGCTCAATGATTATTTTGCACCAACTATCTTATGTTTTGTCTACACTTTGTGGGCTTTTTATGAATTTTCTAGAACTAACATATTAACAAATGTCGGAGAGTCAGTTTCCTGTTTTCTGCTATTTTTGGTTTCAGAAGAACTAGTATATAAATATTCTCATAATTGGACGAAACAAAAGCCGAAGTCCTTATTTTTCTTGACACGACACGGAGCTCGAAGGAGAGGGGGAGACGCACCACAGGGCGGCCACACCTGGGCCAGGCGCGACCAGGGGGCGCGCCGCCCTAGGGTGTGGGCCCCCTGGTGCTCAACCGACCTTGCCCCTTCGCCTATATAAACTCCCCGAGATGAAAATCCTAAGAACCATATCAGAATTGCACGAAAGAGTCCATATCTGCCACCACCGTCGTCCCTAGATCAGGAGGGATCTGAAGCTCTTCCCGGCACCCTGCCGGAGATGGGAGATCATCCCGAAGGCCTTCTTCATCACCATGCCTGCCTCCCGAGGGATGTATGGGTATTTGATCCTTGGACTACGGGTCCATATCCGTAGTTAGATGGTTGTTTCTCCTATTTGTTCCACCATGTTTTGATCTTGTGAGCTGCATATCATGATCAAGATCATCTTATTGTAATGCTACATGTTGTGTTTGCAGGGATCCGATGGATATTGAGTATTATGTCAGATTGATTATTATTCTATAATGTCTTTGTTACTTGTGATCTTGCATGCTCTCTGTTGCTAGTAGTTACTTTGGCCAAGTATTTGCTTGTGACTCCAAGAAGGAGTATTTATGCTCCATAGTAGGTTCATGCCTCTAGTAATCTGGGAGAGTGACAAAAACTAATAAGATTGTAGACGTGCTGTTGCTACTAGGGAGAAAAAACAATCCTTTGTCCAAGGGAAATTGTATTGTTTACATTACACACTTTGCTTAATGCAATTATCTGTTGCTTGCAACTTAATACCCGAGGGTTGTTCGAATGATATCCCGGAGGTGGATTATTAGTCATAGATTCAGCTAGATTACGGTCTATGTATCATGTTGTAATGTCCAAGTGAATCTCATAGTGATCATCATGTCATGTACATGCATTGTTATGCATTCTCTATTTGTCAATTGCCCTGCTATAATTTGTTCACCCAATATGTTATTTATCTTATGGAGGAAACACCTCTAGTGCACTGGGGACCCTGGTTCATTCCTTCCCATTGATATTCCATCTAATTTTTACTATTTACTTTCTGCAATTACCACAAGCAATTACTTTCTTCCACACTATACATTTAATCCTTTGTTTTCGGCAAAACCAGTGAGCTTGACAACCTCATTGATAAGTTGGGGCAAAGTATTTTGGTTGTGTTGTGTGCAGGTTCCATGTTGCTAGCAACACCTTCAGAAGTGGTTTCTTTCGCCTACTAGTTCGATAACCTTGGTTCTATAACTAAGAGAAAACTTGTTGTTGTGCTCATAATACCTTGTTCTTGGGGTTCCCAACAGTCTCTACATCAACCGAGCAATCATCAAGCTTTTTCTGGTGCCGTTGCCGAGGAGAAAGAAGATTTCTGCAAGGGGAGTCCCTCACTACCAATCTCTTTACTTTGTTTTTATTTTGCTTTATTTCTTTTTCTTTGTTTGGTTTTCTTCTTTTTATCAAAAAACACAAAAAAATAGTTCCTATTTTTGTTGGCTTGCTTTAATCTTGCAAAAATGACTACTCCTGAAAACACTAAGTTGTGTGACTTCACTAGCACAAATAAAAATGATTTCATTTGCACACCTATTGCTCCACCTATTCCTGAAGCTACTTTCTATGAAATTAAACCTGCTTTGCTAAATCTTGTTATGAAAGAGCAATTTTCTGGTCTTAGTACTGATGCTTTTGCTGCTCACCTTAATAATTTTGTTGAACTTTGTGAGATGCAAAAATATAAGGATGTAGATGGAGATATTATTAAGCTAAATTTTTTTCCTTTCTCTTTAAGAGGAAGAGCTAAAGATTGGTTGCTATCTTTGCCTAAAAATAGTATTGATTCTTGGATTAAATGCAAAGATGCTTTCATTGGAAAATATTATCCTCCTACTAAGATTATATCCATGATAAGTGACATAATGAACTTTAAAAAATTTTATAATGAACATGTTGCTCAAGATAGGGAAAGAATGAAATATTTAGTGAAGAATTGGCCCACTCATGGACTGACTACTTGGATGATTATCCAAACCTTTTATGCAGGATTGAATTTTTCTTCAAGAAATCTGTTGGATTCGGCTGTTGGAGGTACCTTTATGTCCATCACTTTGGGTGCTACAACAAATCTCCTGGATAATATGATGATTAATTATTCGGAATGGCACACTAAGAGATCTCCACAAGGTAAGAAGGTAAATTATGTTGAAGAAACCTCCTCCTTGAGTGATAGGATTGATACTATTATGTCTATGCTTGTTAGTGGAAAAGCTCACATTGATCCTAATAATGTTCCTTTAGCCTCTTTGGTTGCTCAATAAGAGCAAGTTGATGTGAACTTCATTAGAAGTAATAATTTTAGCAACAATGCTTATAGGAATAATTTTGGTAATAATAATTATAGGCCATATCCTCCTAATAATAGCAATAGTTATCATGATAAATTTGGAATACCTAGTGAAGAAACGAGTTTGGAAGTTGAAAGGTCCACTAAAAACTTCATGCAAATGCAATATGAGCAGAATAAATTATTCACTAAAACCATGGAAGAACAATCTGCCATTTTGAAAAATATTAGTTGTCAACTTGAGAATTTAAATAGGGAAATTCCTGGTTTGCAAGCCAAAATTTCTAATGCTAAAAATAATATTTCATCTTTGTCTAAAGCACGATCTTCTTTGATTAATAAAATGGCTGCTAAACCTAAAACTATGGATAAACTCTTTGCTGCTAGTAATGCCATTCAAGTTAGAATTGATGAAAATGTTAGGATGTTTGCTGAATTGCATGCTAGGTGGGAAAGAGAAGAAGAAATTGCTAGAAATAATAGTATGACTAAGTTTTGTACCAATACTACCACTAGTGATGATGAAGTTTCAAATGCTAGCAAACCTCCTACTATTAATGCTAAAATAATTTGTGTAGACAAATTCCCCATTCCTTTTGCAACATTGCCTAAACCCACTGGAACTTTTTCCAATAAAAATGCTGAAATTTTTCGAAATATGGGAGACAAAAGTTCTACTACGTTGAAGGATAATTTTGATTTCGATCTTCATGGTTGCAATATTTCTGAAGTAATTATATTCTTGCAAAAGCTTTCTAGAAGTCCTAATGCTAGTGCTATGAATATGTATTTTACAAAACATATTGCAAATTCTCTCATGGAAATTAAAGAAGAAAAATTGAAACATGAAGCTTCTATTCTAGGAAATTAGAAGATGGGTGGGATCCCATCATTAATATGAAAGTGAATTATTTTTATTTCAAATCTTTATGTGATATTCGTACTAGTGTCCCTATTATGCCTATAAAAATTATGATATGCTTGATTTACCACCATTGGAAGATTTTTATTTGGATGTCCATCTTGATGAAAATGCTAATAAGAAACCTATGGGGAGAATTAATGATGTTCTTATTATGGTTAGCAATACCTTTGTCCCTATTGATTTCTATGTTTTGGATGTTGAATGCAATGCTTCTTGTCCTATTATTTTGGGAAGACCTTTTCTTATAACTGTTGGTGCCATTATTGATATGAAGGAAGGCACCATTAAATATAAATTCCCACTCAAGAAAGGTATGGAACAATTCCTTCTAAAAAGAAAGAAGCTATCTTTTGACTCTCTTATTAGAACACTTTTTGATGTTGATGCTTCTTCATTCAAAAATACTTGATTATTGCTTTCTGTGCCTAGCTGAAAGGCGTTAAAGAAAAGCACTCTTGGGAGATAACCTAATTTTTATTTCAGTAAGTTTTCCTTTTGTTGAGTCTTGGAAGTTATTGCCTCTATAATAACCTATCTTTATCCTTTTTTTGGTTTTTGTGCCAAGAATAGCCTCTAATGAGAGGGAAGTAAGATTTGGGGAAGTTGCTGTCCCGAAACAGATTTTTGTGCTTCGCTGTAAAAATTCATGAAAAATCCCAGAATACCGTATTGATCTGCAATGTTTTGTGCGCATGCCCCTGATATTGACCCAACTTTCGTTAGTTTTGAAACTTTCGATTTGAGCAACAGAATATTTTCAAAAAAATCAGTCTTTACCTGTAGGTCTGTTTTGACAGATTTTTGCCATTATTTGCATTTGCATCTTAAATCGATTTATTTTGAGTTTGTTTGATCACCTGAGCTTTTAAAAGGAGTTGCTACAGTAGATTATGTTTTAATGGATGATTTACTTGAGTTGAAACTGAACCCAAAGGTTTATTATCTTGCATATATTAATGTTGCTAATGAAGATTGTATGAAGTTTTGTATGAAGGAAGTTTTCAAGTGTAGGGAGAGAATGATGTGATGAGATGAAGTATGGACAAAATATCAAGTTTGGGGATGCCACCCGTGTCACTCCAATAAATATTTAAGAGGAACAAGCGTCAAATCTTGGGGATGCCCAAGGCATCCCTTTCTTCATCAACAAAAATATCAGGTCTTCTTTACAGATACTGTATTTTTTTGCTTCATGCACTATGTGTTGTTCGTGGAGCGTCTTTGTTTTTAGTTTTATTTTGTTTTGTTTTCTGCAATAAGTTGGTTGGATCCCAGCACACTTCTTTTGGAGAAGTCACACCCTGTTTATCATTGCCTACAACACTATAGTTTTCACTCTTATTGTTCTGTGAGTGTTCTCTTTTGCTCGCACTGCGTTTAGCTTTAGTTTTCTTCTTCTTTTTACTTAGAACTTTTTAGTTATTCTTTGTAGTTAGGTGAGACATGATCTATGGTCTTAATTGATTATTATATTTTTGAGTTTTTTTCCAATAAGTCGATTGGTGTTGGAAAAGAGTAGAATGTTTCATGCTTATGGTGGTACAAAAAGAAGCTTATTTTGAATGTGACTTAGGCTTTATCATGCCATGTTAGATGTTTCTTTGACAATATGCTTAGTGATTATTGTTGTAGCATGACTTGTTTCAAACAATTGAGATTTCTTAATGTGCCATGAAAGAATCATGCGTTGTTTTAGCATATAAAAGCATAATATTGTGGTATCCTCCTTTTATGCTTTATTTGGGTTGACTTGGCACATGCTTACACCATGTTATGACTATGAACCAGTCACCTTAGCCTCTATGATCATTTAGTTTTTGACTTGTAATATCACTTTATGCTTTGATTAATAATGTTTTGTTGCTCTGCATGATTATGGCCATTATTGCTCTCTTAGGTGGTCGCTCCCAGTCTTTTGCTAACCTCCACCTGTACTGAGTATGAGCTCTACTAGTGCATCCAAGTCCCAAGAAACCAAGTTATTCCAAAGATTCCACTATAAATTCCTACGCATGCTATATTACACCATTCCAAGTATATTCATGTTTTTATATGTCTTCCAAATTAAATTTTTGTTATGTGAAAATTAGTGATTAAAGCTCTCATGAACTTGAAGGCACATTTTATTTCTTGCACTTAATAAACCTGAACCATTGTGACTATCTTATAATGCTTATATGCTTGCAAATTGTAAGTTGGGAGTTGGCAAAACCATGCTTTCATGGGGAACGCTTTCAACATTGCACTTATTCTATTTAGTTGATATCATGTTCTTTTGTTTATGGATGCCGTAGGTGTGAAATAAGATGGGAGATTGCAAGTCCATGGAGTATGTATATGTGTTATAGAAATACCTGGGAGTTATCCTAAGCCATGCCTAATCATGGTGGAAACTTGCAGCAAAACCATAGTGGCATTCTATGAAGCATCCTTAATAAAAAGCTATGCACATAGCAAATAAAAGATCGCTGAGATGCCCACTGTCCGTTGCCTTGTCATTTTGATATGGGATAGCTCCTGTGTCATGGAGCAAGGGGTACCCCGTTGGCGGTTCTCTATGATAGACATATACTTACAATGACAAGAACTTTCTTGGGACCAAAGTTGAGTAGCATGAGGTCTCGGTACTTGTACTCAAGGGGCATGAGATTTTCAACTTATGATTTGACAAGCATATAACTCATATTTGTCCTCACTTTAACCTTAATCACTTCAAGATGCTTATGATAGGGGTAATGAGAGCTCAAAGCTAATAAGTACCATAATTTTTGGAAGCTTTAAAAAATCATTTAATCCCTACTTCCCTCTACGAAGGGCCTTTCTTTTACTTTTTGTTGACTCTCCTTCTTCTATCTTTATGCACCAGCTAAGAGAGCATAGGACCTGAGTGCCTGCGCGACGTCCAGAAGTTGGTCGGGCGAGTCGCAGCTCTCAGTCGCTTCATCCCCAGGCTAGGCGAGAAGGCGATGCCCCTCTACCGCCTAATGCGCAAGAAACCCACCTTCCAGTGGGACAAGGAGGACGACGACGCGCTCCACGATCTCAAGGAGGTGCTACGCATGGCACCGATACTCGCTGCCCCCGTCGACAAGGAACCCATGCTCATATACGTCGCGGCTTCCGAGCGCATTGTCAGCGCCGTCATGGTCGTCGAACGAATAGAGGAAGGCAATGAGCGCCCGGTGCAGCGACCCGTATACTACATCAGCGAAGTCCTCACCGATTCGCGCCAGCTCTACCCGCAGTACCAAAAATTGCTATATGCGTTCTTCAGAGCACAGCGGCGACTGCCGCACTACTTCCAGGAGCACCCAATAACGGTCGTCTCCTTAGCATCGTTGCAGGACATCATCCGCAACCGTGAGGCGATAGGGCGAGTCGCCAAATAGGCCGTTGAGATCGGCGTCCACAACATCAGGTACGAGCCGCGCAAAGCGTTCAAATCGCAGGCTCTCGCAGACTTCCTCGCCGACTGGAAAGAGGCCCAACAGCCAAAGAAGCTGCCATATCTCCATTACTAGAGCCTACACTTCGATGGATCCAAGAACGCAGATGGCGTAGGAGCGGGGATCGTGCAAACATCTCCGAAGGGCGACAAACTACGCTACATCCTCTACCTCGACTTCACCCCCTGCACCAACAACATGGCCGAGTACGAGGCACTGCTCCACGGCATGCGGACATCCAAGGAGAAGAACATCAATTGCCTGCGCTGCTACGGAGACTCCGACCTCGTCGCCGGGCAAGTCGCCGGCACCTGCGATGCAGTCTCCCCCACCATGGAGGCATACCGTCAAGTAGTGGACCAGCTGGGAGGCCACTTCGCAGGCTACTCCGTCGAGTGGATCGACAGGCAGAAGAACAAGGAGGACGAAGCACTCTCTCGCATCGTCTCGGCTCGACTCGCACCACCCGCCGACGACTTCCTCGACACTATCACCAATCCCTCCGTCTCTCCCCCATGGGAGATCGACATCGGAATTCCGCTGGAACCAGACACAACCCTCGTCGCACTAATCGCCGAGCCAAGCGTCTGGACCGCGCCATACGTCGCTTACCTGGAGGGAGGCACCCTACCCGCAGATGAAACGTAAGCCCGGATGGTAGCACGCCGTTGCAAATCCTTCGTCATCATCAACGGCGAGCTCCACAAGCGCAGCGTGACCGCGTGTTCCAAGGCTGCGTCCAACCCGCTGAAGGACGCAAGATCCTCCAGGACATCCACTCCGGCGAATGCAGACACCACGCCGGCGCCCACTCTCTGGTCGCCAAGGCCATGCGACATGGCTTCTACTGGCTCACCGCACACGCCGACGCGGTCGACATCGTCCAGCGATGCATCGGGTGCCATATGTACGCCAACCAGACGCACGTACCGAGCTTGGCGCTCAAGACAATCCCCATCACCTGGCCGTTCATCGTATGGGGCATAGATATGGTAGGCCCCTTCAAGAAGGCCCCCTCCGGCTTCACCCACCACCTAATCGCAGTCAACAAATTCACAAAATGGGTAGAGGCCAAGCCAGTCCGCAAGTGCGACGGTAAGACCGCTACAAAATTCCTACGCGAGCTTATCTATCGCTACGGGTTACCAAACAGCATCATCATGGACAACGGCACCAACTTCGCCAAGGGATCCATGGCCGAGTTCTGCGAGGAGCACAACATCATACTCGACCTCACCTCAGGCAGAACGCGCCAACCAGAGCATCCTCCATGGCCTGAAGCCACGGCTACAAGTCCCACTCAAGCGCACCGCCGGGTGTTGGGTCAAAGAACTCACCTCTGTTATGTGGGGCATCCGCACCTAGGTCAACAGGTCGACAGGGTTCACCCCCTTCTTCATGGTGTATGGTGCTGAGGCAGTCATGCCAACCGACCTCAAGCACGACTCACCTCGGGTGGTCAACTACACAGAGGCTGACAACGAACTCGCACGCCAAGACGGAGTCGACCAGCTCGACGAAGGACGCGACCTAGCTCGCTCCCGCACCTCCATCTACCAGGAAGGGCTTCGCCGCTACCACATCCGACGAGTCCTGACTCGCACTTTCCAGGAAGGCGACTTGGTACTGTGTCTAATCCAGGACAAGAAAGGCATGCACAAGCTCTCCCCCCCTTGGGAGGGACCATTCGCCATCGGGCGAGTCCTGGGAAACGACGCCTACTACCTCACTGACATCCTAGGAGATGGAAAACTCGACGTCAAGCAGCCATGGAATCTAAACCTTCTACGGAAGTTCTACTCCTAGAACTCCAGACATGTACCCTCTACCCGCTATAAAATAAAGCAGATTGATTCGCGCAAATTGCGTCTACTATCCATGCCTTGTGCCACTCGCACTCGTAATAATAGCGATACGCTATTCGCAGAAGTCAACCTTTGGTAACGCGACAGGAACAGCCAAGTAGCGTGGTACGAGGGCACTGGAAAAATTCAGGCCTCGTACCGTCCACGAAAAAAGCTAACCCGTAGCCCCATTGGAGTCGCCTAGCTAGACTGGCTCGCCAAGTCAAGATGACTGCATTCGCTTCCCACAGCGACCCAGTCCTCCACATCCTCGGCGCAGCGACTCGAACTGCAAAGTACCACGCTCGGGGACTGACACCAGCCCAAAGAAGAGCGGCTAGGGAAAACGCCAAGAGAGCGCGCCCAGGACTCGCCATGTGACTGATCTTACGGATCAGGCGGAGCGACGCGCCTAACATAACGCGCCTATTCCTCACCTACCTCAGGCATGCGACTAGAACGACCAAGTACCACGCTCGGGGACTCGGCGACCCGACCCTGTTCGTGCTCGGGAAAACGGCCAAGTAAAGAGCACCCCTGGGAGTCGCCATGCGACTGGCTTCCCGAGCCATGGAGAGTTGACCCTAACTCACTAACCGTTCACACAACATATAAAAACGAGGTCAACCGCATAAAAGGGTGGACGCGCTCGGGGACTTGTACAACCAACACTCAAACCACAAAAAGAAACGACAACATAACTCGCACATTCCTTTATAGCAGCAAAATTTGTTCGCATACAAGGAGAATTACATGTTTATGTTACGCTAATGCCGAATGGAAAAACACTCTATTCCACAGGCTTCGAGGAGGAGGCGACACCATCCTTGTGGCTGCGGATAAAGGGCACCCAGGTATTCGACGGATACGTCGTGAGCTGACCCGCCATCGCCGCACTAAATGGTTGCTCCACCTTGAAGTCGCGGTGCTTCGGCTCGGGGTCATTGGGGGCGAAGACTGTTTCCTGATAGGGAATAAGGTCGCCCATCGCCCAAACGCGGTCGGAGTACACCGCGGCTCGGTCCGTCAGCTTCAATGCCTCGGCAATCTCGACCGAGCCCGTCGACGAGGGGTACCCGCTCGTGACGTCGTCAAGGTCGAAATCGTCGGGAAAATGTGCGAGCCCAAGGCTCAGCGCAGTCGCCACTCCACGATGGAAGGCTGACCGCATCATGAACTCCACGACCGATGGGGCCTTCTCCAGATAGCTCCATACCTCGACGAGGTCGCTGGGGATCACATCCGTGGGCGAGATCTCCTGAAGATATGCCCGGAGAAAAGTCGCTGATAGCGCGGCTAAATCGACCAGGGTGGTCACGCATTGCCGCGCATCGTACGACTGCGCCTCTTCGGCATTATCAGTGATCCGGTCTGCAACACACAAGCAAACAGTGAGCAAAGCACAAAAACCACAATGTGGTATGCGCGCTCGGAAACTGGCTGAAGGAAAACTCACCAATCAGCGGGCGGCAGAGGTCTCTGATGAAATTCTGAAGAGCCAAGAGGTCATTCTGCAACCCGGCGATGAGTGCATCCGACACCTTTCGCTCCTCCGCAGGAGAAGTGACGGCCGCCTTGGCTCGTCCTTCCGCCGAGATCGCTTCCGCCTTCGCCTCCTTGAGCTCACACTCCAGTTCGGCGATTCTCTTCTCCGCTACACTCAAGGCAGACTGAGCCGCCGTCAACTCACCCGCCGGGACAAGGCCCTGGCGAGCCTCCTTCACGTCAGCCGCACTACTCTCTGTTTCCAAAACAAAACGGTCAACACCGCAACAAGTTTGCAGCAAGCGCCAAACAAGATAAACACTCACCCGCAGTCACTCAAAGCTCCTCGTTCGTCTCCTGGACAGCGATAAGATCCTTCTCCATGCGGCACTTGGTAGCAAGCCGCTCGGACGACTCGCGCTGCAAGCCCTGTGCAACAATCACAGCGTCAACAACCAAAAATTCCTAAGTGCCTAGCCGCTGAAATTCAGCGATTAGGAACTCGGGGACTGGATGACAAAATTCCTAAGTGCCCAACCGCTGAAATTCAGCGACTAGGCACTCGGGGACTGGATGACAAAATTCCTAAATGCCCATCCGCTTAAATTCAGTGACTAGGCACTCGAGGACTAGATGGTGAAAAAAGTTAGAATCCGACCACTGAAATCCAGTGGCCAGATCCTCGGGGACTAGACATACCTGGATGGCGGCACCTAGCATGCCGTGAAGCTCCATCGCGTCCACCGACGAAATCACGAGCGGAGTGTGCCCACGACGCTGCTTGACCTCCATACCTGCGGCCCTAGGGCATTGGCTTGATGGCACCGAGGCACTCGCCGTGGCGGCCCTCGCTACAAAGCGAGGGAACATCGCCACCGCGGCACCCGCACCACCCGAAGGCGGACCGGCCGCCTCAATCGAAACCATGGGACCTGCCTGCTGCGACCCCGTGTCCTCCGACGCCTTCAGAGCTACGCCCATCGCAATCGGGGCTTCGCTCGGGGCAGCCGCTGGCTCGTCTGAGATCGTGACGACTTCATCGCCTTTGGTTCTCTTGGCACCGTCGGCGGGAGCCTCAGTCTCGTCGCCCTTCCTCTTCTTCGAGGGGTCAGCCGGCATCTCCGCGGAGACCGATGGAACCTTGGCCACCGAAGGGTGACCTATCTTCTTTACTCCAGTCCTGCGAAGACAACTCCGTCAATAACACTTGCCAATCGGCACACGAATCAAACAGGCAGATGAAACGCAGAGGAATACTCACTTGGCAACCGGAATAAATCGCAGGCCAGTGCGAATGCTGGCCGGCTTTTCCAGTTCTGGCCCCAGTTTCCGACTGAGGCCCGTCTCGAACACGCTCTGTGCCTAAGACACGAACGGCTTATTTGAGGATGAGGTCGCGGCAGGGGGCTCAGTGGCAATTGTTGTGGGATCCCCTCTTGGCGGCGAGGCCCCTGCGGCTGGAGCGGCCACCAACCCGGTGACTGGGGCGAACGACGGCGGCAATGACGCCAGCGGCTCCTCGTCTTCCACGACGGTCGCACCAGTCGCTGTAGCTGCGTGCGCCGCTCTTTCTTCGGCCGCGCTGGTAGCATCGGAGCTACTCGCGGACCGAGGTGGAGACGCCAGCTTGACCGGCTTCGTCTTCTTCTTGGGTGGCGGTGGCTTCTTCTTCTTCGCCGACGTGGCCTCAAGCTGTGAGGTATGCTCGGGGAGCTCGTCATCCTCGTCGTTGTGGGCCTCGAGGATTTTGCTGGCCTCGAGCTCGCGTTGGTGCTGCCCTCGAGTCTTACGGACCATGGGGGCAGCAACCTCCACAGCTTCGTCACCGTCGTCATCATCACCATCGCCACCTCTGTCACTCCTGACATCGGCATTCTCAGGAAATGAGTCGCTCTCGTCCTCAGCTGACGAGTTCGCGTTCTCGTCATCTGTGGGTGGAAGCCAACCTTCCACCACTTGGAATAACTGCAACAATCAAACAACATTAGCACAATCGCGACTGCGCAAACTGCGACTGCGAGTGCAAGGGAAGTAAAAACTCACCGTCGGAGCTGGGCGCCTTGCGGTATAAGGTGCGACCCCGGCCTTTGCGTCAAGATACACCGCCTGGGAAATCTTCTTCAGGGCCAGGGTGTAGTCATTGTGTCTCCACTCGTCGTGGTAGGACTTCGTCGGGTCATCCTTTCCCGTGTACTCGTACATATAGTGGGCACGGCTGGCCAAGGGCACGAGCCGTCGCCCGAGCCAGCAATTGTAGAGGTTGATGGTTTGGAGGCCTTTCTTCTTCAAGTTGCGGATGGTCTACAGCATCTCATCGACGACCATCCGCTGTTCCAGCGGAAGCTTGGTGACTTGGAGCCGACGCGGCTCGGGCCGATCGGCGGAATACCTTGGAAGCGCCACCTCGTCGCCCGGCGTCGACTCGGTCACGTAGAACCAGCTCTTCTTCCACTCGTTCTCTGATTTGGCAGGCAGCATCAGATCGAAGAACGACGCCTTCGATTTCAGCTGGAAAGTCAAGCCGCCAGCGGCTAACATTGGGCCGCCCGCCTCTTCGCGGTTGATCCTCCCATGGAACAGATCTTTCCATAGGGGAAAGTATGGCCTGTAGCCCAAGTAGCACTCGTAAAACGCCACGAAGATGGCGAGCTGCTCGATGCTACGCGGTCCTAGGTCCGACGGCTGGATGTCGTAGTAGGCGCAGAAGCGCCGGAAAAAGAGAGAAGTGGGGAATCTGAGCCCCCGCTCCAGATGACTGGTGAAGCAAACGAATTCCCCTTCGCGCGGATCTGGAATCACTTCTCCGGCCGCAGGGATGCGCCATCTCCCGGCGTGGAGGATCCCTGCCTCCTCGAACGATCTCAGCAGCGCCTTCATACACTTGGAACTGCCCCATGGTTCCGCATGAGGGGCCATCGGCTGGGGGATCGAGGGATGCGAATCGCTCTGGGTCACTCTGGTCGCTATGCGGAATGGAGGAATGAGAATGCGCAAGTTCGGAGGAAGTGAGGGAAGCATTTTCCCCTCACCCGTCACTCTCCTTATATAGTGGTTGTTACCCACCATTTTCGGGGAGCCGTTACCATGCGGTAATTACGCTGATATTACTGTTGGATTACCCAATGGCTAGTTTGACCAAGATGACGGTCCAACTTCGTCCACTCGACTTGCTATCTTCGGCGACTCGATGATTCGCCGACCCGATCACTATAACAGTGAATTGACTATTCGCTGACCCGTTCGCCAAGCTGCGATCTGATTGGTCGTCGTTATTGCGACTAAAATGACTAGTTCTTTCCTTTGTTCAGGAGTCCACCGCCGATTCCACTGGGCGTTCGCATTGGACCCGCATACTTCGACTGCCAACGAACAGCTGCGATGAATCAACGACGGCCTCAGGGACTACTAATGGCGATATGTCTACCAGGGTATACCTAGAAGGACGTTTCCTATTGGCCCAAGCTACCAGCGAGTGGGCCTGCAGGACGGCGACTGGATCGAGACTTGGCGAGGACTCAGGCGACTGGAAGCTGGAGGACCAAAAGCGTAGCTAGGCCCAGTCAGACTAGGTCAAAGACCGTCCAAATCCTTAACTAATTCGGTTGTAGATCTGTAAACCCTAGCGAGGTGAGCCTATATAAACCTCCCTAGGGTACGCATAGAGGACACGTTCCATCATACACCCAAGCAACTCGCCGCCTAGTCGTCGAGCTCGCCCTTGTACTCTCACCATAATACAATCTAGCAGGAGTAGGTCTTTACCGTCCAGGGGGCCGAACCTGGGTAAACCCTTGTGTCTGCGCCCTCATCTCCAACCGCAGATGGCTGGCCGCCCTTGCCCCATGTTCTACTATTCGCTGCCGATTGCAGCATCTTCTATGGCCATTCCCATGACACTGCATGTGGCAGTGGCAATGCAGGGGCTTTCTGGGTATTTCTGGCCATGGTTTGAAACATGGAGTCCATAGAGTCATTACATGTGTTATTTTGCAAACAACCTTTATCCACATGACCACACACACTCAAGTGGATGTTGTTATGCAACTTCTGTCACATTGGTGCATCACTCCATGTGGCAATGGCAATGCAGGGGCTTTTTGGGGATTTCTGGCCATGGTTTGACATATGGAGTCCATAGAGTCATTGCATGTGTTCTTTTCCAAACCACCTTCATCCACATGACCACACACACTCAAATATATGTGGGGATGCAACTTTTGTCACACCAGTGCATCACTCCATGTGGCAGTGGCAATGCATGGGCTTTCTAGGAATTACTGGCCATGGTTTGACACATGGGAGTACATATAGTCATTGTATGTGTTGTTTTCCAAACCACCTTGATGCACACGACAGAACACCCTCCAATGGTGATGCAAATTCTTCACACCGGTGCATCATTCCATGCGGTAGCTGCATCGCAGTGGCTTTCTGGGATTTCTGGCCATCGATTGACACATGGAGTCCATAGAGTCATTGCATGTGTTCTTTTTCAAACCACCTTGATCTACGCGACCACACACACTCAAGTGGATGTGGTGATGAAACTTCTGTCACACCGGTGGATCACTCCATGTGGCAGTGGCAACCCAGGGGCTTTCTACGGATTTTTGGCAATGGTTTGACACATGGAGTCTATAGAGTCATTGCATGTGTTCTTTTGTAAACCACCTTGATCCACATGACCACACACACTTAAGTGGATGTGGTGATGCAACTTCTGTCACACCGGTGCATCACTCCATGTGGCAGTGGCAATGAAGGGGCTTTCTGGGGATTTATGGCCATGGTTTGACACATGGGAGTACATATAGTCATTGTATGTGTTCTTTTCCAAACCACCTTGATGCACATGACCACACACCCTCCAATGGTTATGCTAATTCTTCACACTGGTGCATCACTCGATGTGGCAGTTGCATTCTAGGGGCTTTCTATGGATTTATAACTAGGGTTTGACACTTGGAGTCCCCAGAGTCATTTACATATGTTCTTTTCAAAACTACAATGATCCACACAACCACACACACTACAATGGATGTGGTGGTGCAACTTCTGTCACACCAGTGTATCATTCCATGCGGCGGCTGCATTGTAGTGGCTTTTTGGGGATTTTTGGCCACGGTTTGGCACATGGTGTCCCTAGAGTCGCAGTATGTGTTCATTACCAAACCACAATGATCCACATGAGCACACACACACTCAAGTTGATGTGGGGATGCAACTGTAGGGTTCGCAACATAGAAAACAAAAAAATTTCCTACGATGGGAACTATGTACCAAGATCTATCTACTAGATACAAACAACGAGCGGATGTATATCTATAGAGAACATACCCTTGAAGAACGACAAAGCTTAACGAGTTGAACTCGTGGTTGAAGTAGACGTTCTCTTGCCGATCTCAAGATCGATAGGAAGTCCTAGCGCCGCAAAGAAGCAGCACAACCGTGCTCGCACACACGTACAAGATACCGAGCAACCTCCGCCTCCTCGCTCCAGCGATGCAGCGGAAGCACAACCCTTTATTGCCGAATAGCCAGCGGGAACATGTATCTCGGTAGTCCGAGACCATGGGGGATAAATTCTAGAGGGGGAGAGAGATCCTTCACAAGGAGTTGTGAGTGAAAGAGAGGGAGAGGGGTGCCTTTTATAGGAGGAGGGTGGCACGCAAGGGGGTGGCCGCCGGCCATGGGGGCTTCCCCCTCCCCTCCTTCATTCATGTGGGTGGACACTCCACTCACAAAAACCTCTTCAATTTCCTCCAGTCAAAATCACACTCAAACTTGCAATTAAATTTCCACCAAATTTAATGCAAACTCTCATTAAATAAAACTCTTTTTATTTATTCAGAATTTTGTCAATTACTTTAATAACAAACATTCACATATAACCCCTTGCTATAATTCTATTTCACATGCAAAAACACTTTCTGCAATTTCACCCGAAAACCTGTTTCGCTATCTAGTGAAATAAATTCCTACGCTTGTTTATTGTTTTTGGCATGAACCATTTGCTCCAATTGGATGTCAGTGTCCCTTAAGTGTGTCACCCTACGGTTCGCGAATAACGCGGACATGATCAAGACCATTCTCCGATCAATAATCAGTAGAGGCACCCGGAGATCCATACTGACTCCCACACATTCAACGAAGACTTTCATGTGATCGTCGGAACCATTTACACTTGTATATTAATCCCTTTGTTTCACGATATATTACATGTCCGAGATTCGATCATCGGTATCTCCATACCTAGTTTGATCTCGTTACTAACATGCACTATTTTCTCGTTCCCGTGATATAACATTCTAGTGATCAAATCACTTCCTTGCAAGCTAACCAATGTGATATCACCGAGAGGGCCTAGAGTATATCTATCCGCCATCGGGATGAACAAATTCCACTCTTGATCCATGAATCTCAACATAACACTTTAGTAGCTTTTAAGCCATCTTTATAATCACCCAATTATGGTGTGACGTTTGATGTCAAGAAGAAACTCTTTCGGTGTTAGCGATTGACATGATCTCATGGTCTAAGGATTAGGATCACTTCGTAAGTTGTTTATAGCAGTATAAACTCAATGACTTTGATCTTAATGCTATACTTCGGATGAATGTTCATCACATCATTACACTAATGTTGTGATCTCGTTATTAACAACATCCAATGTCTATGATCAGGAAACTGTGATCATAGACATCCGCATGGAGCTTCTTCATGCGTTTAACGCCAATATGACCTAGACAGCAGTGCCACATATATGCGGATATATCATCATTTAGTTTAATCCTTTTAGCATCAACATTTTGAATATGTGTAACATTATTATCGAGATCCAAAAGAAATAAACCATTCATCATTTGTGCATGACCATAAAATATTTCATTCATATAAATAGAACAACCATTGTTCTCGGATTTAAATGAATAACCACTTCGCATCAAAGATATAATTTTCATGCTCAGTGCTAGCACCAGATAACAATTCTTCAAGTTTATTACTAATGCTGACGGCAAATGGAGAGGCAGCGTTCCAACAGAGATCACATCAACGCCTGATCCATTGCTGACACGCATCTTGACCTCACCCCTTGCTGGCGGTCGCTTGTTCCATAGCCCCTGATTCGAGTTACAAATATTAGCAACTGAACCGGTATCAAATACCCAGGTGCTACTGCGAGCACTAGTCAAGTACACATCAATAACGTGTATATCATATATACCTTTGTTTGCCTTGTCGCCCTTCTTGTCTGCCAAATACTTGGGGCAGTTGCGCTTCCAGTGGCCAGTCCCCTTACAATAGTAGCACTCGGTATCAGACTTACGTCCAACTCGGGGTTTCTTTTCAGGCACGGCAACCGGCTTGCCGCCCTTACTTCCCTTCCGTTTCCCTTCTTGTCTTTCTTGAAACCAGTGTTCTTATTGATCATCAACACTTGATGTTCCTTTTTGATCTCCACTTCTATAGTTTTAAGAATTGACAGAAGCTCGGGAAGAGACTTCTTCATGCCTTGCATATTATAGCTCATCACGAAGCTCTTATAGCTAGGTGGCAGAGACTGCAGAACATGATGGATGCCTAAGTCAATGGGAATAGATATTCCCAAGGACACAAGCTTATCGGCGTAAGCCGGCATCTTAAGTACATGCTCACTAACGGAGATGTGCTCTTCCATCATGCAGCTAAAGAACTTTTCTGAAGCATTGTAGCTCTCTACAGCAGCATGTGTGTCGAAAATCATTTTCAACTCACCCATTGTATCAAACGCATTGTCGTTTTCGAAACGCTTTCGAAGTTCCAGCTCTAACCCATACAATATGCCACAATGAACTAAGTTGTGGTCCTCCTGACGAGTCTGATAGACATTATTCTCCTCGTCAGGGGCATCCTCAAAAGGTGGGGGCCTAGCGGCGCTTCTAGCACATATTGATTTTATGCAGCAGAGAGGAGAATCCTCAAATTCATGGCCCATTTGGTAAAGGTGCTACCATTCATTGCAAGTTTCTCTTTCTCCATGAACACATTGAAATTAAAAGTAGGTGGTGCCATCTACAACAAAATTTGTAAAGTTTAGACTAAGTTTTTGATAGATCGAGTTCAACTAATCCACATTACGAATGAACTCCCACTCAAAAACGACATCCCTCGTTCCTTTTTGGTGATTACATGAACCAAATCCACTATACCAAGTCCGATCATCACGTGAGTCGGTGTAGCTTCAAAGGCAAGCATCAAATGGGCATCATATCTACTATATGACTCATGCTTAACCTTTCAGCCCGTGTTCCGAGGCCATGTCTGTACATGATAGGATCATTAGTTACACCCTACTATCCGTGTGTGTAACTGTCTTACACCCGATATATGGTCGTGGATCCAAGAACACCCGATCATCACGTGATGTCTTGGATTGACAAAAACATAATCGATGCATACTAAAGGAAGAACACATTCTTATCTTGATATTTAAATGAGGGATCATCTTATTATGCTAATAAAGCGCTAAACAAGCAATATAAGATGCTATCAAACATCACATGTTTATTAGTGAAATGATATGGTTCCCGCATATGATCTCTATCATGTGCACCGTGGTATGATCAGTACCATACCTTTATGTGTAAGGCCAAGGTCTATGGAACTTACACGCTATGTGTGTTGTAAGAGTATCATCTCATACTTCTACTTACAACATCCCGATATCATAATACTAGCTGAGCAACAATCTAAACTAGATGCCTCTAATTTATCCATTGCAAGTTTTACGTGGCTTAGGGCTTTCGAAGATAGAACTGTTCTTACCTACGAACATGAACCACAACGAGGATAACCAAATTGTTGACAACTCGTTGCAAAATATATTTTGACTATAGTAGGATAGACAGAGACCCGCTAGCCACTTATGCAAAATAGTTGCATGTCAAGCGTGGAGCAGGTCTCATGTGCGAGGACATGTAAAGTTTGTCCGGGCCGCTTCATCCCACTATGCCACCAATATCCAAAATTACAACTAAGGAGCAAAAACATGATCATCATCGCCCACATGCTCATATGTGTACTACCCGTGTAAAGCATCTACGCATAGATCCGGCTCTGATACCACTGTAGGGTTCGCAGCATAGAAAACAAAAAAATTCCTACGATGGGAACTATGTACCAAGATCTATCTACTAGATATAAACAACGGTCAGATGTATATCCGTAGAGAACATACCCTTGAAGACTGACAAAGCTTAACGAGTTAAACTCGTGGTTGAAGTAGACGATCTCTTGCCGATCTCAAGATTGAGAGGAAGTTCTAGCGCCGCAAAGCGGTAGCGCATCCGTGCTCGCACACACGTACAAGACACCGAGCAATCTCCGCATCCTCGCTCCAGCGATGCAGCGGAAGCACAACCCTTTCTTGCCGAATAGCCACCGGGAACATGTATCTCGCTAGTCCGAGACCATGGCGGATAAATTCTAGAGGGGAAGAGAGATCCTTCACAAGGAGGTGTGAGTGAGAGAGAGGGAGAGGGTGCCTTTTATAGGAGGAGGGGGGCTCCCAAGGGGGTGGCCTCCGGCCATGGGGGCTGCCCCCTTCCCTCCTTCATTCATGTGGGTGGACACTCCACTCACAAAAGCCTCTTCAATTTCCTCCACTCAAAATCCCACTCAAACTTGCAATTAAATTTCCACCAAATTTAATGCAAACTCTCATTAAATAAAACTCTTTCTATTTATTCATAATTTTTTAATTACTTTAATGACAAACATTCACATATAACCCCTTTCTAGAATTCTATTTCACATGCAAAAACACTTTCTGCAATTTTACCCGAAAACCTGTTTCGGTATCTAGTGAAATAAATTCCTAAGCTTATTTATTCTTTCCGGCATGAAACATTTGCTCCAATTGGATGTCAGTGTACCTTAAGTGTGTAACCCTATGGTTCGCGAATAAATCGGACATGATCGAGACCCTTCTCCGATCAATAATCAGTAGAGGGACCTAGAGATCCATACTGACTCCCACACATTCAACGATGACTTTCCTGTGATCGTCGGAACCTTTTACGCTTCTATCTTTATTCCTTTGTTTCACGATATATTACATGTCCGAGATTCGATCATCGGTATCTCCATAACTAGTTTGATCTCGTTACTGACATGCAATCTTTTCTCGTTCCCGTGATATAACATTCTAGTGATCAAATCACTTGCTTGTAAGCTAACCAATGTGATATCATTGAGAGGGCCTAGAGTATATCTATCCGTCATCGAGATGAACAAATTCCACTCTTGATCCATGAGTCTCAACATATCACTTTAGTAGCTTTGAATCCATCTTTATAATCACCCAGTTACGGTGTGATGTTTGATGTCAACAAGAAACTCTTCCGGTGTTAGTGATTGGCATGATCTCATGGTCTAAGGATTAGGATCACTTCGTAAGTTGTTTATAGCAATATAAACTCAATGACTTTGATCGTAATGTTATACTTCGGATGAATGTTCATCACATCATTACACTAATGTTGTGATCTCGTTATTAACAACATCCAATGTCTATGATCAGGAAACTGTGATCATCTTGTTAATCAACGAACTAGTTTATGAGAGAGGCATAACTAGGAACTTTATGTTTGTTCATTAAACACACATGTATTAATGTTTCCGTATTAATACAATTATAGCATGCAAAATAAACATCTATCATATACTTGGAATACACATAATAAACACTTTATTATTGCCTCTTAGGGCATATTTCCTTCAGTCTCCCACTTGCACTAGAGACAATAATCTAGTTACATAGTGATGTATCTAACACCCATGGAGTTCTGGTGTAGATCATGTTTTGCTCTAGGGAGAGTTTTAGTCAACGGATCTGCTACATTAAGATCCGTATGTACTTTACAAATCTTTATATCTCCATCCTTGACATGCTCGCGGATGGAGTGAAACCGGTGCTTAATATGCTTGGAATGCTTGTGAGACCTTGGCTCTTTGGCATTGGCAATGGCACCATTGTTGTCACAATAGATCACCATTAAGTCAAACGCTTTTGCAACCACACCTAGTTCGGATATGAACTTCTTCATCCAAACTGCTTCCTGAGCCGCTTCCGAAGCAACAACATATTTAGCCTCCGTTGTTGATCTCGCCACCACAGGTTGTTTGGAGCTCCTCCTACTAACCACTCCGCCATTCATGAGAAATACGTATCCGGATTGAGACTTAGAGTCATCCGGATCGGTTTCAAAGCTAGCGTCGACATAACACTTAGCGATGATCTCTTCTTCACCTCCGTATACAAGAAACATATCCTTAGTTCTTCGTAAGTACTTAAGGATATTCTTGACCGCTTTCCAGTGTTCCGAACCTGGATCCAATTGGTACCTACTAGTCAAACTAATAGCATGTGCCACATCCGGTCTTGTACATAGCATGGCGTACATTATAGAGCCTATGGCTGAAGCATAGGAGACTTTGTCCATTTTCTCTCTTTATTCCGCCATAGCCGGAATTTGAGTCTTACTCAATGTCGTGCCTTGTGTCATAGGTAAGAACCCCTTCTTACTATCTTCCATTTTAAACTTCTTTAAAATCTTATCAAGGTATGTACTTTGCGATAGCCCTATTAGGCGCCTAGATCTATCTCTATAGATCTTTATGCCTAATATGTATGACGCTTCACCTAGGTCCTTCATTGATAATTTGCTATTTAGATAACTTTTAACACTGTTTAAAAGATCTATATCATTTCCGATCAGTAATATGTCATCCACATATAGTATCAGAAATTCCACATTGCTCCCACTCACTTTCTTGTAAATATAAGCTTCTCCATAAGTTTGGACAAATCCAAACTCTTTGATCACCTCATCAAAGCGGAGATTCCAACTTCGTGATGCTTGCTTCAATCCATAGATGGATCGCTGAAGCTTTCACACCTTGTTAGCATCCTTAGGATCGAAAAAACCCTTTGGTTGTATCATATACAACTCTTCTTCAATATTACCATTGAGAAATGCGGTTTTTACATCCAGCTGCCATATCTCATAAACTAAATATGCAGCAATTGCTAACATAATCCTAACTGATTTTAGCATCTCTATGGGAGAGAATGTCTCATCGTAGTCAACTCCTTGAATTTGTCGAAACCCCTTTGCGACAAGTCGAGCTATATAGACGGTTACATTACCATCAGCATCAGTTTTCCTTTTGAAAATCCATTTATTCTCCACGGCCTTTCGGTCATGAGGTAAGTCTGCCAAGTTCCAAACTTGATTTTCATACATGGATTCCATCTCGGATTTCATGGATTCTAACCATTTGTTGGAATCCGGGCTCATCATCGCTTCTTCATACGTCGCAGGGTCATCTTTTTCACCAACCATGAAATTCATGACAGGATTTCCGTACAGCTCGGGAGCTGCACGCGTCCTGCTAGACCTGCGAGGTTTGGTAGTATTCTCTTTCAGAGTTTCATGATCATTATCAATAGTTCCTTCTTCAACTGGTGAAGCCAACTCCGGAATGACTTCCGGCGCTGTGCTACTCTCCATACTTTGAAGAGAAGGTTCAATAACCTCTTCGAGTTCTACCTTCCGACTACTCACACCTTTCATGAGAAACTCTTTCTCTAGAAAGGATCAATTCTTGGCAACAAAAACCTTGCCCTGGGATCTATGATAGAAGGAATACCCAATTGTTTCCTTAGGGTATCCTATGAAGACTCATTTTTCCGCTTTGGGTTCGAGTTTATACGGATGAAGTTTCTTCACATAAACATCGCATCCCCAAACTTTTAGAAATGACGGCTTAGGTTTGTTTCCAAACCATAATTCATACGGTGACTTTTCAACGGATTTAGATGGTGCCCGGTTTAAAGTGAATGCAGCAGTTTCTAGTGCATAACCCCAAAATGACAATGGTAAGTCTGTCTGAGACATCATAGATCGGACCATATCTAATAAAGTACGATTATGACGTTCCGACACACCATTTCGATGTGGTGTTCCGGCAGGTCTGAGCTGTGAAACAATTCCACACTCTTTCATGTGAGTGCTAAACTCGTAACTTAGATACTCACCTCCACGGTCGGACTGTAGAAATTTGATCTTTCTATTATGATGATTTTCCACTTCATTCTGAAATTCCTTGAACTTTTCAAATGTTTCAGACTTGTGTTTCATCAAGTAGATATAACCGTATCTACTCAAATTATCCGTGAAAGTAACAAAATAACGATATCCACCTCGCGCCGACACACTCATTGGACCACATACATCTGAATGTATGATTTCCAATAAATCTGTCGCCCGTTCCATTGAACCGAAAATAAATTCCTACGCTTGTTTATTCTTTCCAGCATGAAACATTTGCTCCAATTGGATGTCAGTGTCACTTAAGTGTGTCACCCTATGGTTCGCGAATAATGCGGACATGATCGAGACCCTTCTCCGATCAATAATCAGTAGCGGGACCTGGAGATCCATACTGACTCCCACACACTTAACCATGACTTTCCTGTGATCTTCATAACCTTTTACGCTTGTATCTTAATCGCTTTGTTTCACGATATATTACATGTCCGAGATTCGATCATCGGTATCTCCATACCTAGTTTGATCTCGTTACTGACATGCACTCTTTTCTCGTTCCCATGATATAACATTCTAGTGATCAAATCACTTGCTTGCAAGCTAACCAATATGATATCACCGAGAGGGCCCAGAGTATATCTATCTGTCATCGCGATGAAAAAATTCCACTCTTGATCCATGAGTCTCAATATAACACTTTAGTAGCTTTGAAGCCATCGTTATAATCACCCAGTTACCCTGTGACGTTTGATGTCAAAAAGAAACTCTTCCGGTGTTAGTGATTGGCATGATCTCATGGTCTAATAGGATCACTTCGTAAGTTGTTTATAGAAATATAAACTTAATGATTTTGATCGTAATGCTATACTTCGGATGAATGTTCATCACATCATTACACTAATGTTGTGATCTCGTTATTAACAACATCCAATGCCCATGATCAAGAAACTGTGATCATCTTGTTAATCAACGAACTAGTTTATGAGAGAGGCATACTAGGAACTTTCTGTTTGTTTATTAAACACACATGTATTAATGTTTGCGTATTAATACAATTATAGCATGCAAAATAAACATCTATCATATACTTGGAATACACATAATAAACACTGAGCATATTCCTTTTAGCAACTTCTGTCACACCGGTGCATCATTCCATGTGGCGGTTGCATTCTAGGGGCTTTCTAGACATGCTTTGACATATGGAGTCCCCAGAGTCATTTCTTGTGTTATTTACCAAACCACAGTGATCCACACGACCACATGTATGTTCCAATGGATGTGGTAATATAGCTTCTATCACACTGGTTCATCATTCCATATTTCCATGTGGCAGTTGCATTGATAGTGATGCTCTTTACATGGTGAACTAAGCGCTGGATGAAATTGGTTCTGCGCCACTTTCATGCGGTGCAATCGAGGTTCGCATGGACGATCCAAGTAAAAGCGTACTCACATTTGCTCGTGCTGACCTTCCCTCGCCGACAGGTGGGACCATACATTTCCCCTCATGATTAATTTTTGCACCCCCTTTAGACGGTCCTCGTGCCCACCCTTACTAATTACGCCCCCATCCCCCTCCTTGTATTCCATGTGGATGAGACCGGCGGTGGCGGTTCCTCACTCCCTACTCGAACAATTGTTTCCCTCCCTGATTCCATCCCCTCACGAATCCATTCGCCTCTAGATCACACCGCCTCCATTAATCTGCCTGATTCCAGCCTCCATTTCCGCCATGGGTAAACCGTTGGGTTGGCACCGCCGCAGGCTAAAGAGTAAGGCAAACGACGACGGCGCGTCTGGCCATGGTGACCCCCACTGCGAGGATTGGGTTTGGCCGAACCTCAGTGATGCGAACATGTGCAAGGTCGCCAAGGAGTTGGACATCATCACCGCCGGTCGCCTTGGTCGCTGCATCCCTGGCTTCCGCTCGCCGATCCGGGAAATGGAAGAACAACCGTTTGGCATGCCAGACCTTCTTTACCCCGATACCAATGTATGGCCAAACGCCCGCGACTCCCACATAAGTTAAAGTATATTTCTTATTGACTCAGTCATATCGTTGATTCATATGTGATGAACTTTCGTCGGAATCCTATGTTCCTTCCGTCGAACGTGTTGTGTGCACGCGCAGTTTGAACAAATCGTGCCATTTAAGATTATTTTGTACAGAGAAAGCTCTGCTCATACTTGATATTCTGGTATTTTCGTAGTGACAAGGTCTTAATTTAGGTGATAGCTGAGGTGTCAATTTGGATTTGCAATGGAATGCCTTCTAGGTGATATTCTGTTTTCTAAAAAAGTAAACTAGACAATTTAAGACTATTATGTCCCTAGTTGTTTATGATCACTGTCAGGAGTTTGTTCGGGGGAAGCTTTTCTCCTACTTGATATATTGGGTATTTTCATAGTGACACGGGCACAATTTAGGCGAGAGATGAGGAGACAGTCGTATATAATACTTTAATCTGAGCGCCTAGGTGTCAAATTGTATTTTTCAATGGAATCCATGCTTGGTGATTCTACCAACTGAGAACAAACTTTGTAGAATGTTCATGCAAAACTGATGATGTTGGATAAGTGGTCGCAATCAGTAGTGGTGAATATCAAGGAGGTACATGAGGAGGAAATGGATGATGAGTAGAACTGGGTGGGTGGAAACGGCGAGTGGCTGGTCCTTTTATCCTAGGACAGGAGTACTTGGACTCTAAAAATGTCTACAGATCGTTGGGACCTACACCGCCATCTATAGTGGGTGTCGACATTACTGCATTCAATGACGGGTGGCCACCGCCAAAATCTAAATTCGCTTACAGGTTCAACATGGTAAAACTTGAGCTCCTAAAGGTACAGCTCCCACAGAAGCCTCTCCTGGTGTGGAAGACTTGGCACTACAACCTTTTAGCGGTGTTCCACAAGACAATCACATTCATTAGATGCCCTCATGACAATGAATGGACAGTCTTGCGTGACGACCATCTACGGCCGGAGAAGTATGTCGACGCTGTCTTCACCACTAGCTGGTATGACGGCACACCGCAACACATTTACGTGGTCACTGGACCTAGAGGTGACGTGCGTGTTTGGGAGCCGTTCACCTGGGGTGAGTCATGGTGTCATATAGCATGTAAATTCCCATTCAAAAATATGCTTACCGAATGAAGGTAACACGGAGGTACACACGCAGCCCCGCGCGTCATCTCCGCAGTAGTAGATGCTGACCTTGTAGCACGGCGCTGGTTCCTTGCACCTCTTAGAGGTGATGTCAACCAGGATGCTGAACTCATGTGGATTCATATCAGGGGAGCACTAAACAGCATTGGTGATACAATAGAACATATGGGGACACAACTTTCTTCATACCGATCGTTGCGGTGTCACATTTTCTCGAGGCCCGTGTGTCCATCAAAAGACCCAGTAGAACAGGTCTGGAGCAGAGTCGACAATCTGAAAGGACAATCTCTGTTTCTTGGGATCAACTACCCTTTCTTCGTCGGAGCCCCTGAAGCTGTTGAACCTGTAATTGCTCAGGCAACCCCGGCTCCTCATGATGCTGGTGGTGGTGGAGCTGACGAAGAACTAGCTGCTGCTGCTCCTAGTAAAGCTGATGAAATACTTGCTAATGCTGCTCCTGGTGAAGCTGACAAAATACTTGATGATGCTACTGCTGGTGAAGCTAACAAAATACCAGCTAAGGCTGCTGCTAAAGTCCAGGGAGAACATGATGGTGTTGTTGCTAAGATGCCAGCACTTCCAGTGTTGATAGCAGACTGTGTGTTTGTTGCGCACTCACGCATCTATTATGTTGACACTCCAAATCTGACCTGGAGCCGAATCCACGTCGGGGGGAGGGGGCCTACCATTGGCTCATAAGTGCGGTCGTACAATTTGATAGATAATGAGAGATGGCTAAAAGCAACAATCTGGTTTGTTCTGACGATGCCTGCAGCTCCAGAGAACTAGTGCTTAACTGCCAGATCTTATCTTTATCTTTATCTTTAGTTTCCCCCTAGTTCTACGAAGTAAATGCTTCTTTGGTCAAGACTCAGTTACGCTTATTTGTGTAAGACTGCTTTGCTTATTTGTGTAAGAACAAGTTAATACTATGTGTGTAAGACTAATTTATGCCTAACCGCGTAAATTCAGTGAATCCCATCTTTTCTTTCCCTGCCCACAATAGCAGACTTGTAGCATAAAACATACAAGGTTCATGTGTATACCAGACATTTTTGCTCGGGATTAGAACCACAGCAAGTTAATTGCAGTTTCAAGTTTACTATCCAGGAAAGTAAGGTGCCATGATCATATAAAATGAATAGCTCATACAAATAGCTAGCAACACTACCAAAAGTTTTATTGTTATGAATGTGTACGTATTTGAACGCGTCACTAGAATGTGTAACCTATTGATGATTGATGACATGGATCTAGCTTCTCTTCTCGTATTTGCATTCAATCACTCATGGATTTGTTCCCATATTTTTTGGCAATGCCTGAACTCCACTCTCTTGGTAACATCCTTCATCAATGAGCCCTTGTTGATGCAATGCAAACTACAGACTATGATCTTCATCGTTATTCCATTTAGGTTCTCTCCTTTTATTCCTCACGGAGCTACTAATTTCAAACGAAAGTCTAGTAAACAACATATTGATACATGTTTTCTACCACAATCACAAGAAGAAAACTGGATGGAATTTCAACTTGTTGGCATTGTGCCGAACAGAGTAGATGTGGCCTTGGGGTCCAGAGAGTAAGGCGCCCTAGATGGTGCAGGTGCGACCACGGGGACGGTGAGCTCGGATTCTAGAGGAGGACAATGGGACTGAAATCTCGTCCCGGTGTCATGCCATGGGTGCTGGCGTCCCATGGGTCGAGCTCCGGTTTGGGAGGAGGAGGAGGGCGAGACCGATCAGGTTCAGCCGGGTGCCGGATCTGGCCACTGAAGGAATTCCCTCCCAACTCTGCGCCATGGAGGCGACCACAGATCGCCCCTTTGGGGAAGAAGAAGGCCGCGTCAAAAAGAATGTTTGAACATGAGGGCGCCAGCGTTGCAAGTCTACATGGCAGCAACTTAATGGTCAAAAATGACAGGCGGGGCCCAATTTGATGGGTGTTAGCGATTTTTCTTGTGTTCAAACATTTTGTTGAATTCTTGCCAAAAAAGACCCTCTGAGCATTTGGCACGACAACTCTGGGTATCACGATCCAATACCGACGAAGTCGGGCCCCGTGTTGCATTGGTGCCTCAACTTTCGGGTCAGAAGTTAAAATTCTCCTCTTATGAGGGAGAGCTTGATACCACCGATGAAGTCCTTGTATAGGCAATGCATGATTTGGAACATATTTCCATCCATAGGAACACCGATTACTTGCGCAAGAGCTCCACTATCTACAACCCCACTATCCACTAATTTGCCACCTTCTTGGTGAATCTATTTTTGGGAACGGAGATACCGGGGCAATGGAAGGCCCTGAGATAAGTGTAATTTATATAGCTCTCCATCCTAAGATGGACCATAAGGTAAACTTGGGTGCTTTTCTCATCCAACACTTCCGCAACCAAAGATCGGCTCTTGCGGGTGTCATTCGATGTGGTGGCTTGATCACTCAGATCGCCTACGCAAGCGAGTTTGTCATGCCCCATGAGAAACATGTGGCTGGCAGTAAGGATATGTATGGCATCCACATGGCTAGCACCAAAATGCATGGGGTTTTATAGGCCCCAATGCCCATTTCATGCTTATTAGTTTTATTTTGAGCCTAACAGTGATCTCCACCAAGTCTTGCTTCCATTTTTCCAAGATTTTGGTTTGCCAGGTAAACAGAATTGGGTCCTTAGTCAGGAAGAATTCCAGGAAACAATGATCTCCTCGGGGAGGATTACGCACCCAGGAGGGGACCCCAACGGGGAGAATGCAGCCAGAAGAAGCAAGAGCATGGTGGGAAATACTGGAGCATCGTGGGCTGGGATGACTACTGTCAGCAGCATCATCATCAACAACCTTTCCCTATCACTAGCAGCAAGGTATGTCTCTGCCTTAGCCGGGATTCGACTATGTCCCAAGGAGTGACTTTGACCAGGTGGTGCATCGCATCGACAACATGGGGAACACGTTGCACGATATGAACACCAACATCGTCAACCTCACTCTATATTTCACCTCCTTCATGACCGACTTCCCGAACCACTATCCGTACTTTCCACACTAGCAGCCGCCTCCCAACGATGCAGCGACAATTGATCCAGGATATGCCAAGATCCTCAGCTTGGGGAGGTTGAAATCCTCCCTAGATTTTGCATTCAATTTTTTTCCTTATTTTGATTTATTTGTTTTTATTCTAGTGCATGTTTATTTTAAGTTTGCATTGATAATATAAAACCCAAAAATATTAGACTAGCTTTTATCTTGTTTTGCGCGAAGTTCTCTCATCTCTCTTTTTAACTTTTTGTAGGTTATTCACTTCTAGCGACTTAGCTTTCGAGAAGAACACGAGGAGTTGACCCAAGTGATAAGATGAACAAGCAACATGATATACCACATTCCTATTTTCCCTCTTTCTGTAAGTTTATTCATGAACATACTGTGTTTTTTTGGTTTCATTTAATTTCCACTCTATGCTTATCTCGTTATCTTTTAGGACTTAGTATCAAGCCTGATGTCATTGCTTTGGTTTGGACTTGTGACAATTACGATCTATTAGAAAAACAACTTTGTTGGATTAAATTCCAATTCTTTTAGAACAACAAAAGTGTCTTCACGACAACTTTGGTGCCATGTTTTTGTCTTAAGGGCTTAATCTTAGTAGTACTCAACCCTACATCTTAACAGTTTGACTTGATAGCACCTTCTAAAAAGAATTGTTTGATGGAACGGACATTTTACGATGGGAGAGGGAGATGCCAACCTTTCTTTTCTAAGTTAAAAAGATATACTTTATGAGCAAAAGAATTATGAGAGTAACCAAACTTGATGGAACCAACAACTCCTATGGCCTACAAATGATCTTCAGTTCATCTCAGATTTTGGTTATGATTTGGTTAGACATTTGTAGCATTGTTGCGGTGGGAAAAATTTTAGTTCCATGGGCCTAAATACTCGAGCGAAAAAATAACTACCATCAAGGTATGAGCTCAAAATATTCGATCCTTATGAGAGTATTGGAATCACCTCATCACCTAAAAAAGAAAACTAGAGTTCTTGAAAAACAAGGAAGAGATGGGGTGTTAGATAGCCATGATTTTCGAAGTGGGTGTTAATGAAAGCTCTAAGTTTATCTTTCTTTTGACATCTACTTGCGCACCCTTAATTTGACTGAAGCATCCTTGCTTAAAAATAATTTTACTCTCATAAAAAAGGGGCACTAAAAAGAATTAATTCGCAAGCCTAACTAAATTTTTGGTAGCATCTTTTAAGTTTAAGAATTATTATCTAGAGAGTTACTTTCGGTTAGGAAGCCAACTTAAGTGTAGTTGTTCAAATATATTATGCTCATGTTAAAGGTTGCAGGATTTGTGACGATGGAATATCAAATATGATACAACCTTAAACTTGTGAGTTTTCCCTCTTAGTTCAATTTCTCGCTATTATTCATTATAATTTTATCACTCGAGGGCTATTAACAACTAAGCTTGGGGAAGTTTATAGCTCCAAATTTTAACACTTTTTATTGATGATTTTCCTTTGGTTTTTGCCAGGTTTCGTTTGGATTTCACCTTTTAACTAATGATAACATCGCGAGTTAGTGAAACCTTGGTTTCTTGTTATGGTTTTGAGGTAATAAACACTTTTGGAAGATCTGAGAGCATATATGAGCTAATTACATTTGAAGAAACAAATCCCCAATTGAAGAACCTTTCATTAGAGGCGCCCAGGGTCCATAACGACCACTGTACGGTCCACGCGCCCGTACTGTTCGTCCATACGACCCTCCTCTTTCTCCATTATATCAACACAAGAAACTTCATTGAAGGGAGAGAGACGAAAAACACAACATAGCCACCGCAAACAACTCCAGAAGAGGGGAGATCAGATCTAAATAAGGAGAAGAATATCGCCTCATTCTTCAACGATCTCTAGCCTCTGAACCATTCACTCCACCATCATCCCTACGTGTACTAAGAGGGAGAGAGATTGGCACTTGTAAGATTAGGGTTTGACTCTTTGATCTACCTTGATTTGATCCTGAAATGGTATTGTGTCTTGCTACGGAAAGTTGAGATGATCTCTATTTGCGATATTATTATGCCTTTGATCAATCTTCCTCTCATGTCTGAGTAAATCCCCATAGGCGTGGGAGATGTAGGGGATTGGTGATATGTGATGTTCCTCCTTTATTTCCATCCATTTGTGATTGTTGTCGTGATTATTATATTGTGAGAATGAATATACATGTTTGCCTAATGCTTGTTGTCTAATTTAAGGGCCCGTATAACATGATCGAGAGATCTCATAGCTATGAACTTGTTTACTAGCGAATCATTGACCCCCGAGTGACACGGCTGATATTAATGAGGAGCTATTACTACTCTAGGACGAACAAGGAACCATCAAGATTAAAGCCTTGATATGGTCGAAATACCGTAATTAATGTGCTGGCCATTTATGTGGTAACAGACAGATGGATCACTGGGACTGGGAAGAATTTTCCATCAGTACTTCTAGTCGGTATACAGATTGCTTGCCTACTCACATATGAATATGAATTATCACAATCACTTATATCATCTCATTCACCTGGCACACATTCACTATTACCATGAACGGTTCCTCTCCATGCCTAACTTCTCATCTACAAGAACACCGGACACTTTCCTCGTCTTTTACTTCTATGTTATCTACTTCTTGCATTTTCCTTTACTCAAGTTTCCTCTATTATTCACTCACCCCTTTGCACCTTCAACACTTGCACTCAATTCACTCAAGACAATGTGACATCTTGAGTGCGACAGAAATGTGGCATAAAGAAACTTACCAAGACTCCTTATTTGGATCAATATAAAAACTGTAATTAATACTTCCATGAAAACGTGCTCTTACGAACCTATGCACTTGCAGGCCATAAATTCATATGGGCATCACGTCCTAATATAAAGATGATGCAACATATTGCACTTATACTCCTCTAAATGGAGAAACTCCATGCAATCTAGAATTCAGAAAAGAATATAGCCTTAGGTACTTTGATATGATGTTTGAATATCAAATATGCTACCATAAACAAACCAGATCATCTTGGTTGTCACGAGATGATTGTAACACATGCATTCACTTTATCCCTGGCGGGGTAACAAAAGAAAGGTAAAACCATTGTAGATATCGAGTTTTCTGTCACTTCCCAATCACGCACCACCACCATGTTACTCATCTAATACAGACGTTCCCCCGCACATGTTTATCCATACAAGTTTGTCATAATAATTACTTAAAAATGGGGTACATGATATGATTCTATCAATTCATATTATACATAATAGAATTCCAATCTCAAATATCAAATCATAAAACAAAGATCCACCACATAGGAATTACATAGATGACCATAGTCATGTAGGACAGCTCATAAGGTACTATAACAATGATATAACAAGAGAGATAGATCAGGCTACTTCCATGTGGCGCCCCGCAAAAAACACTACCAGAAAATCGCGTTGTTTCTGTGCATTGCATCATCATGACCGCATGCCCATGTCATCATGCCACATTGCATTTGGGCATCGTCATGTCATCTTGCATTTGTTTGCATAAAACTATTTTCGAAAAATCTATTTTGTCTTCTGAATGCCCCGTCTTTATTCAAACACAAAACCCGGGTCTCAGGAATATTTTGCTTTGTCTACCAACGGTTTTCAAAAGCCCCATTTTAAATATTAAAATATTTATTTTATTTTTAGGGGCAGCCGTACTGGGCCGATCCGACCGAGTCGGCCACCCTAGTACAAAAACCAGACTACCCAAACCCTTTTCCTACCTACACCTAATCCTACCCAGCCCCTTCCACATCACCCCGGCCAACCCCGTCCCGCCACCTCACCACTTCCCCAACTCCCTCCACTCCCATGCCGCCACATCAGCCTCCTGCCCCAACCCCCCTCTCTCTCTCCCCTGTCTGGCCCCACCCCCCTCCTTTTTCCCGCCCAGCCCCACCTGCAACCACTCCCTCTGGCCCACCACCCGTCGCCATCCCCGCTTCCTCTCTCTCCTTTCCCCGAGCCCGTCGCCAGGGATCCCTCCCCGTCCCTCTCCCCGCTCCTCTCTGCATCGCCACCGCGCGACCCCCGCTCTTCCTCGGTTCCTCCGCCGCCAAGAGCTTCCCTCCCGCCTCCTTCCTCCGGCAGCCACCGCTGGCCCGCGCCTCTGGCCGAGCTCCGGTTGCTGCATGCGCCCTTCCCCTCGACCGCAAGCTCCGCCGGCCCTCCTCGCCCCACACCCTTCTCCTCACCTACCTCTCGTTCGGATCCCCACCAACCGCCTCCTCCGCCGTGCTCTGCCCTCCTCTTGAGCTCGCTCCGGCTGCCGCCGCCTCGTGGGCTCCCTCCCCGGCGACCCCTTCCGGATCGAGCCGGCCGCGCTCTCTGCCCCGACCTGTTCCGCGGCCTCGCGTCGTCTTCCCCTGGCTTCTTTTGCAAGTGCCTGTCTGTTTGTGCTAGGACGGGGACGCTTGGTCTGCATCGTGTGTTGTAAACTTTTCTCCCTCCGTGGTTTGGCGTAACCTTCTCGTCGACCAGATCTGCAGAGTACCAAGTTCGACCCAACCACCTACGCCTCATTCCAAGATCTTCACCAGGAAACACAAGACCGACGCCACAAGAATAAACCGCCACGATGCCAAGTTTCGCTAACAACTAGACCGACACGAGTCGAGACCTGGGGAACTATGCAAGACCACGGCGCCGGAACCGAAAAACAAACCTCGACACGCCAAGTTCGCCGAGACCCCGTACCCAAGGGCCTTCGACGTGGAACCCCAAGATCTTCTCCTAGAGCGACGAGGTCTTCTTCACGGAACGCCAAGACTAGCTACCCGAAGATCACGGACCCAGAGAATCCCCGGACGACGAGCTCTTCTACCTGAACCCGAAGACCGCAGATGCGACAAGTACTTCTTCCCGGATCTGATGCCCGAGAAACCGGACGCCTGTGTCGCCGACTGACACGCCAAGTACTTCCTCGAGGATGCCAAGTTCTTCACCCTGAATGCCAAGACTGACTCGATGGCGCGGACCCGACAAGATCTTCGCAACGACAAGATCGACACCGACCAGGACGAATCTGATGCGCCCCGACGCCGAACCAAGTCCTTCTTCATGGAACGCCAAGATCTACTCCGTTATCCGAGAACGATCCCGTCGAGACCGAACCCTAGATCCGGACCCTGAGACCCAACCCCGAACCCCGCGGAGCCCAAGTTCGCCGAACCCTAATGTGATTCCCTATTCGAGACCCCATTATTTTTTATAATATGACATTATCAACTGATGCATATTAAATTGCCATGCTTGCATACATATTGTCATGTGGTTTGGGGGCCTTATGCCGATTCACCATATAATTAAATATGGAGACCATATGCGGGCTATTCTAGTCTTAGTTTGTCTCCATTTAAATCTGTGTAGCGAACCGGTGATACCTTTTGCCTTGTTAATGCAACATTTAAAATGCGGGCTATCTAAATAACTTGAACCACTTAATACTTGTCAGGACCCTGGTTTCGCTTAATATTGCCTAATCGCATCGCATCTTTGCCATGTCATACACCATACATACATCATGCCCGATCTTTTGCCGTAGTACTAAATAGTCCATCCGGTGTTTCTTCTAGTGCTTTGCTTCTTCACAGATTAGGCCGATGAGTTGATGTGAGTGTCGACCCGATCTTCGGATGAACCTTCGGCAATGTTTTCAGGCGAGCATCCCTTCCCCTTCTACCTATTTTGCATTTATAGTCTTTATTTCCTCCTGTTGATCTATTGCTATCTGTGTTGCGATGCTCTAGTTTCCGTACCCGTGATATCCCTTGCGGACTTATATTGCCTTGGACACATCCTATTACCTGTTGTTTGGTAGATAGTTGGACCTGCGCGTCGTAGTCGCTTGCTCAAGTGCTGTTGCGAGTCGTCAAGTACCTCAGTTGTTGGAGTTTTGCCGCATGTCTAATGTTGTAGATGATCATGGCTTTAATTATTGTTTAATAACTAAAATTGAAAGTAGGTGAATGCAGAGGCACCGGTGGGTAATAGACAATATTTGGTTTTTAACTGCTCACTGGTATCCCGTAGGACCCCGAGTTCTTGACACCTGTTCCGAGATCGAGCGCTAACCACGGTGTGGTGTGGGCACCCCATCGATTTAGTACCGATTCCAACTGCATCGGGGCCACAAGTAGTTTGGGGATTTATTACTATCCTGTACTTATGCCATGTTTTACTGCTTTATTTAAGATTGCGCGTGGAGCGCCTGTACTGTTTAGGTAAGCGGAGTGTTTTCGCGGTATCAACAAGCCCAGTCACACTTTCGGGTTCCCAGTCGTTTACAGCCATTGACGCAAACCCTGAGTCCGTCTTGGAGACCGGCCGACTTCGTTGCGGGTAGCTTAGTGGGGTGGCCCCCATGTACTTGCTTTGGGTCTGGGAAACGTCATGACTTAGGCCCCGCCGACATACCGATGGGTGTATGCTAACTGATTTGGCAAAAAGGGTCGAAGTGCGTGTGGATACTTTGGTGCACCCCTGCAGGGTTAAATCTTTTCGAAAAGCCGTGTCCGCGGTTATGGACGACTTGGAGCACAGTTCTTGATCATAGACAACCATAACTAAAGTTTACTGTTATAATTTGACTGGTATCCGATATGACTAGTAATCAGCTCCACTACCACGGAATGGCTAAATAAAAGTACCAACAACTGCTGGGTTTGGGATATCTCATGCTAATTGTATCTGACTAGTAAGTGTTGCAACTACAACGGAATGGTTAACTAAAACTGGCCACTACTTATTATATCAGGATGACTCATGCTATCTATATTGTCACATCCCAAGATTTTCCAAATCTTGTAATGTTAAAATAAATTAATAAAATAAAACTTTGTTTGATTTTCAGAGCCAGAAGAAACTTTTTGAATTCAATTGGAACTTCAAACCCATTTGAATTAAAATAAACCTAAAGAGATTTAAAAAGATAAACATTTAATAAAAGGAAAATAAAAAAAATTTGGAAATACTATTTTGAAACAATTAAATGAAAAGATTTGTTTTCAAATGAAATAGAAGTTTTATAAATAAAGATTATTTAATAAAGGCAAATTAAACCTTGACCAAACTTTGGGAATTAAAACATTTAGTTTTGAATAAAAATAACAAAGGTTTATTTAAAATAAAATAATAAGGAATTAATATCAAAATTTATTATGAAAGGTTTTACTATTTTAATTAAAACATCAAGACTTATTAAATTGTTTAAAATAGGTTTTCCAAGTATTTTATATTATCTAATAAAACCTACTAAAGTGTTTTGGCTTTATTTTAGATTTCAAAATAAATATCTCAATAAAACAAATCCTATTTGATTTAATAACTAAGGCCCATTTTATTAATTATTAATGGACCCTATAATAAAATGTTATTTTATTTTAAACAAGTATTTCATTTCCAAATGATACCTACTGATTTGATTTTAAAAATATTTGGATTTCACATAAAGATTTTATTAATAAACAACAAAAACTTTATTTAATTAATAAACCATGGCCTACTTATTTAATTAAGGATGGAACCTAAAAAGATTAAAGTGTTATTTATTTTATTTAGGATTTTTGGTTCAGAATACTAAACAGAACCAAATTTGTAGTTACAATGTTTGGTGAAGATTTGAAATGTTTTGAATGGTTGAGAATTGTTTGAAATAACAAATCAGGAAATAGAAACAGAAAAAGAAAAAGAATTAGATAGAAAAAAATAGAACAGCCCAACAAATCTGGCCCAACTCCAGCCCAACTAAACCCAACAGCCCAGATTCCCCTCCCCCGAACCGTTTCCTTCTCTCACTCAGAAAATTAACCGCGAAGAGAATGACTACTGGCCCCCACCACCACTCCCTTTCTTTCACTGCCAAGCGGACCCACCCTCCTCTGTTCATCGTCTTCAACCGGACTCCGTCGCCCTGACCGTTGCAGTGAGTAACTCCGGCGATTGATTGCGCGTGAAGGAGACATTGAATCCTTGTAATGACCACGCCCCTTAAAGCGCCAATCTCCCCTCTCCGTTTTCCCTCTGCCTCCTTCCCCGAGCACGCCCCCAGGCTGCAGTATTTCACCAACCACTCTCCCTGTCTCCGACGAGGTCCGTTGACGATTCCATCCAAACCGGACCACCCCATGCCACACTGAGCACACGAACAAGTTCCCCACTCCCTGACGCTCCTCTCTGTACCCTCTGTTCAACCACGGGCGCCCCAGGAAGCCGTCTTCGACAAAAATTCTGAGCGCCGCCGTCTGCCTTACTCCGGCGAGTCCTCCAGGTAACATCTGACCGCCCCCTTCCGTCTCGATGATGCACACATACTCGCCTCCCTCTTGCGAACCTAACCGTACCCTCCGTTTGTCCTAGGGCGCCCTCTATCCTCACCTTCGACAACATCTGAGCAAGTCCGTCGCCGTTCCCAACTCCGACGAGGGATTGCGACTACCTGTGAGCGCCCCTTGTTAAGCCAGCAGTACCCTGAGCCGCGTGACCTGAGCCCGTGAGCATGCCCTTTTATCCTCGCTCGCATCGCCAGCGCCGCTTAATCGCCGCCCGCCGCCGCAGAATATATCGCCGCCCATCTGTGGTGGTGTGCCTAGCACCGTTAGATCGTCATCGTAAGGCCACGATAGAATTTAATCAAACGGTAAGTAACCTCTCGCGCCGCATTTATTTAACTTAATCCAACGGCTGTTGTCGCGTGATCCAACCGAAACGGTACATTTAATAGGAAGCCGCGTGTCACCTGATAGATTGAAATTAGAATTTGAAATCAGAATTATTTACAAACTTCAAACCCCTTTAACTTTCAAACTACACGTCCAAATTTGACAAATTTTATATCAATGAATTCAGGAGAACAAGACCTAACCAACCCTACCCTTAGTTTAGCAAATAGTAGCTGTTAGCTTGTTTGAATTTGCAGATTCATTTGTATGCATGTTTAGAGTATAAAAATTGTTTAAAATTGAATTTAAGGATAAAACTTTTGCAAATTGGTTTGTTGTGACCTTACTGACCCTAGGAACCAACCCATGGTTTGGAAAAATGAATTTGGAAAAGTTTGTAATGGATTAATTAGTTTAGTCCATTTCTAGCCAAATAAAATTATTGATTTTATTATAAAAATGTTTATGGGAAGAAAACTTTGAGTAGATGGTTTGGACCAAACCTACTGACCCAAAAACACCAAGTTTTGCAATAGCAACTCATTTGGTGAAACCTATGGGCTAATGCCTTAGTAAAAATATTTCTACACCACATAAAATAACACTTTGTTTTGAAAATGGTTTTAAGTGAAACCTTTTGCAAATGACTTGGCCACTTTAGGAAATGACCATTAGATGTACCCAAATGACTATGACCCACTAGGAACCACTTTTTCAAACAAAACAAAGCTTGGCATGCTTGCATGCATTTCTTTGACTTTGTTATTTATGTGTGTTGTTTTGCTTGATTGGTAGATTGAGTTTGTGCCTTGCTTGATTGATTTGTAGTGACTTGAAGAGTGTGATTGTTGCAAAGATCAAGAAGTGAACCTATACTCTACCAAAAAGGCAAGTGATGCTCATACTCTTGGTCCCATTATTTGTACTATGCATTAGTGATTTTGCTAAGTAAAACTTGCATGGATTTTGCTAAGTATAGATCTTGCTATAGGAAATTCTAATAGATGAATCCTTAGCAGGATTTTCCTAAGCTATGATTCCTACTACTATCAAGCTTAGCCTAGCTAATAGAAAACCTGGGTGGAAAATATATTCACACTATGGAAAAATCTCTAAGTCTGAGGACTTATGTTTTGTTTAATAAAACAACTAAGTTAATGAATCACCTGGGTGGAATGGAAGGATTGGGTTATGTTGAGTGGTTACACAAGGCCGGGAACCTTGTGTATCTCACTTGTGGATGGCCACCCAGGAAACAAAGAGATTTGAGATGTCAAATGTTGAGAAGCTTCAAGTGCAACCACTTGGCAATATGGGCTCTGCCATGATCATATAGGTTGCAAGAACTTAGCCAAATGGACAGTGGGTGGTAGTGTTTGATAGGTTGGAACGCGTCCATTTTGGTCTAAGGGAAGGCTTCTGAAAGATTTTGTCTTGGGAAACCAAGTCTTGTGGGTAAAGTGCACCACCTCTGCAGAGTGTAAAACCTAAGTACTTAGCCATGTCCCTGGTAAAGGACAATTTGAGCATCAAGACATGGAAGCAATCAAGAATCTCATCATTCAAATTTCTAAATTAAAATCTTGTGGTTTGAACAAGGGTTGTTTGAATTCTTCAATCATTGATGGAGAGATGGCTTGGTACAAGGATCTTGAAATCTTTGATTGAGGAAATGATTTTGTCAAGCAAAAACTTAGTATTTTCAAAATGATAAGAAAAATCTATTTTGAGCAATGCAAGCCTCAACTCCACTCAGCCAAATGCATATAGTTGATAGACTCCACAATACTACCATAGTATCACTTGCCAATACAATTCAAATGTATTGACCCTTTGTGGCTGTAACTTGTATGTTGCAGGTTTGATTGATTTTAGTGAAGATTGATTGATTAGGATTACAAAGTCTACAACCAACATCTGCCTGTGGCACTTTGAAGATGAAGGACCCCATGCTTATAGTTATTCCGCTACAATGTAATGTAATAGCCATATGAGCTATGTAAGATGTAATAAAATTATGTTATTCCTGGTTATAAAGTTATATTATGACCTTTGTTTCTTGATATTACATCTTAACTGTGGATGCTAGCTATTGATCCAGGGACTAGCATTGTAAAACACAGGAGGGATCAATCTTATTAAAGATTGGGATCCCTACAGATGGTATCAGAGCATTGTGTTGCCTGTAGGATTTGTAAACCTAGGATTGGACAAAAACCCTTAGAAAAAATAGGAGTTATATTTTGATCCAAAAACATATTTACAAAAACACTTGTAAACTCTTTCCTCAATCAATTTGATTTCAACTCTACATCTCTTCTATTTCAAACTTGATGGAAAAACCTACCCCATGACCAAAGACTACACCATGTGCAAAGGACTTCTTCAACTTCTTGAAGTCTAATGACTTCAACATCTTCAGCATATTCACCAAGGACTTCCAACTTGGATACCACTAAGGACTACAAGTAAGATAAGGAAATCTTGCTCAAGATTTAGAGACTGAGGGAATGCAAAAAGTTAGAAGGAGCCTACATCATTGGAAGTATTGTGACCAAAAGTTTTTCCAAGGAAACCATGATCTCATGCAAGAAGGATCAAATAAGAAGGATGGAAGGATCACAAGTGAACCATATAGATGGACCACCATAATTTAGTTAAGTCAAATACACCAACTTATGTGGTGTAACAAAAATATTTTGTTGCCTAAAAATGTGCTTGAAACTTGTTGTTTGAGTGGAGTGTTTGCTTGTGATTGCATGCACATTTTTTGTGTGAATTGTGATGTGTGTGATTAGAAATAATTCCTTAGAAATATTTTCCCTATTCTAATCCCAATCCAACCCAAATAGATGACTACTCCAAGAGACACCAACACCAACCAAGAAGACAACATGAGAGAACTTATAGAAACCCAAAACCAGTTGAGCCAAGAGACAACTCAGCTTTTAGCCAACAACAATGGACTAGACCCAGCCATACAAAGGATTTTGAAACTTCAATCCCAAATGTTGCAAGGATTGGTTACTCAAATGATCAACATGGGAGAAAACTTTTCCCAAAGAGCTAATGATAACAAGGATGACAAAGATGTTATTCTAGAAGGAACCCAAGCTAGCAATGTTTTTACATACAAGGATCATGCATCCAAGGAGCATGAAGATCAATGCCCCAAGAAGAGAGAAAGATCTCCCACCTATGAAGAACATGAACTAGAAGAAATCCTAGCTTTGGAGAGACCCAACAACAAGAAGAAAGACATAAGTCAATTGCAGTGTTACAATTGCAAAGAGATGGGACACTATGCCAGCGAAGGCCCAGAAAAGAAGAAGAACCAAAGAAACAAACAGAAGGCAATTATACCAAAGGAAAAGAAAGATATCAGCCAAGTGATGTGCAAACACTGCAAAGAGTTAGGACATTATGCAAACAACTGTCCAGAAAATATGAAGCATAAGATAAACCAGCCTATGAGAGATCTCAACCTTGTCACATGTTTCAAATGCAAGGAACTAGGCCACTATGCAAAAAATTGTCCAGAAAGGATGGAGAACAAGTTAAACAAGTCTATGAAGGATCTCAACCTTGGCCCATGAGTCAAGAATGGAAACCAAGGACACATGCAAAAGTTTGCTTAGAGAATTTTCCCCAGGATCCCAAGAAGGACAATGTGTAATTTTTGTTTGAAAATATTTTAAGGGTGGTAGTACCCTAGTTGTTTTTAACATGCTTGTAACCCTAGCCTCCCCAAATCTCGGGACGATATTTATTTTAAGGGTGGTAGCCTGTCACATCCCAAGATTTTCCAAATCTTGTAATGTGAAAATAAATTAATAAAATAAAACTTTGTTTGATTTTCAGAGCCAGAAGAAACTTTTTGAATTCAATTGGAACTTCAAACCCATTTGAATTAAAATAAACCTAAAGAGATTTAAAAAGATAAACATTTAATAAAAGGAAAATAAAAAAAATTTGGAAATACTATTTTGAAACAATTAAATGAAAAGATTTGTTTTCAAATGAAATAGAAGTTTTATAAATAAAGATTATTTAATAAAGGCAAATTAAACCTTGACCAAACTTTGGGAATTAAAACATTTAGTTTTGAATAAAAATAACAAAGGTTTATTTAAAATAAAATAATAAGGAATTAATATCAAAATTTATTATGAAAGGTTTTACTATTTTAATTAAAACATCAAGACTTATTAAATTGTTTAAAATAGGTTTTCCAAGTATTTTATATTCTCTAATAAAACCTACTAAAGTGTTTTGGCTTTATTTTAGATTTCAAAATAAATATCTCAATAAAACAAATCCTATTTGATTTAATAACTAAGGCCCATTTTATTAATTATTAATGGACCCTATAATAAAATGTTATTTTATTTTAAACAAGTATTTCATTTCCAAATGATACCTACTGATTTGATTTTAAAATATTTGGATTTCACATAAAGATTTTATTAATAAACAACAAAAACTTTATTTAATTAATAAACCATGGCCTACTTATTTAATTAAGGATGGAACCTAAAAGATTAAAGTGTTATTTATTTTATTTAGGATTTTGGTTCGAATACTAAACAGAACCAAATTTGTAGTTACAATGTTTGGTTAAGATTTGAAATGTTTTGAATGGTTGAGAATTGTTTGAAATAACAAATCAGAAATAGAAAGAAAAAGAAAAAGAATTAGATAGAAAAAATAGAATGTACCAACAAATCTGGCCCAACTCCAGCCCAACTAAACCCAACAGCCCAGATTCCCCTCCCCCGAACCGTTTCCTTCTCTCACCCCGAAAATTAACCGCGAAGAGCATGACTACTGGCCCCCACCACCACTCCCTTTCTTTCACTGCCAAGCGGACCCACCCTCCTCTGCTCATCGTCTTCAACCGGACTCCGTCGCCCTGACCGTTGCAGTGAGTAACTCCGGCGATTGATTGCGCGTGAAGGAGACATTGAATCCTTGTAATGACCACGCCTTAAAGCGCCAATCTCCCTCTCGCTTTCCCTCCGCCTTCCCCGAGCACGCCTCAGCCGCAGATTTCACCAACCACTCTCCTGTCTCCGACGAGGTCCGCTGACGATTCCATCCAAACCGGACCACCCCATGCCACACCGAGCACACGAACAAGTTCCCACCCCGACACCTCCTCTGCATCTCTGTTCAACCACGGGCGCCCAGAAGCCGTCTTCGACAAAAATTCTGGAGCGCCATTGCCTTACTCCCATGAGTCCTCCAGTAACATCTCGACCGCCCTTCCGTCTCGATGATGCACACATACTCGCCTCCCTCTTGCGAACCTAACCGTACCCTCCGTTTGTCCTAGGGCGCCCTCTATCCTCACCTTCGACAACATCTGAGCAAGTCCGTCGCCGTTCCCAACTCCGACGAGGGATTGCGACTACCTGTGAGCGCCCCTTGTTAAGCCAGCAGTACCCTGAGCTTCGCCGTGACCCCCTGAGCCCGGTGAGCATGCCCTTTTTATCCCTCGCTTCCTGCATCGCCAGCGCCGCCGCCAACTGGCCGCTCCGCCGCTCGCCGGTAACATATCGCCGCCCATCTGTGGCTGGTGTGCCTAGCACCGTTAGATCGTCATCGTAAGGCCACGATAGAATTTAACTGAAACGGTAAGTAACCTCTGCGCGCCGCACGATTTAACTTAATCCAACGGCTGTTGTCGCGTGATCCAACCGAAACGGTACCGACGAATAGGAAGCCGCCGCGTGTCACCTGATAGATTGAAATTAGAATTTGAAATCAGAATTATTTACAAACTTCAAACCCCTGTAACTTTCAAACCACACGTCCAAATTTGACAAATTTTATATCAATGAATTCAGGAGAACAAGACCTAACCAACCCTACCCTTAGTTTAGCAAATAGTAGCTGTTAGCTTGTTTGAATTTGCAGATTCATTTGTATGCATGTTTAGAGTATAAAAATTGTTTAAAATTGAATTTAAGGATAAAACTTTTGCAAATTGGTTTGTTGTGACCTTACTGACCCTAGGAACCAACCCATGGTTTGGAAAAATGAATTTGGAAAAGTTTGGAATGGATTAATTAGTTTAGTCCATTTCTAGCCAAATAAAATTATTGATTTTATTATAAAAATGTTTATGGGAAGAAAACTTTGAGTAGATGGTTTGGACCAAACCTACTGACCCAAAAACACCAAGTTTTGCAATAGCAACTCATTTGGTGAAACCTATGGGCTAATGCCTTAGTAAAAATATTTCTACACCACATAAAATAACACTTTGTTTTGAAAATGGTTTTAAGTGAAACCTTTTGCAAATGACTTGGCCACTTTAGGAAATGACCATTAGATGTACCCAAATGACTATGACCCACTAGGAACCACTTTTTCAAACAAAACAAAGCTTGGCATGCTTGCATGCATTTCTTTGACTTTGTTATTTATGTGTGTTGTTTTGCTTGATTGGTAGATTGAGTTTGTGCCTTGCTTGATTGATTTGTAGTGACTTGAAGAGTGTGATTGTTGTAAAGATCAAGAAGTGAACCTATACTCTACCAAAAAGGAAAGTGATGCTCATACTCTTGGTCCCATTATTTGTACTATGCATTAGTGATTTTGCTAAGTAAAACTTGCATGGATTTTGCTAAGTATAGATCTTGCTATAGGAAATTCTAATAGATGAATCCTTAGCAGGATTTTCCTAAGCTATGATTCCTACTACTATCAAGGTTAGCCTAGCTAATAGAAAACTTGGGTGGAAAATATATTCACACTATGGAAAAATCTCTAAGTCTGAGGACTTATGTTTTTTTAATAAAACAACTAAGTTAATGAATCACCTGGGTGGAATGGAAGGATTGGGTTATGTTGAGTGGTTACACAAGGCCGGGAACCTTGTGTATCTCACTTGTGGATGGCCACCTAGGAAACAAAGAGATTTGAGATGTCAAATGTTGAGAAGCTTGAAGTGCAACCACTTGGCAATATGGGCTCTGCCATGATCATATAGGTTGCAAGAACTTAGCCAAATGGACAGTGGGTGGTAGTGTTTGATAGGTTGGAACGCGTGCATTTTGGTCTAAGGGAAGGCTTCTGAAAGATTTTGTCTTGGGAAACCAAGTCTTGTGGGTAAAGTGCACCACCTCTGCAGAGTGTAAAACCTAAGTACTTAGCCATGTCCCTGGTAAAGGACAATTTGAGCATCAAGACATGGAAGCAATCAAGAATCTCATCATTCAAATTTCTAAATTAAAATCTTGTGGTTTGAACAAGGGTTGTTTGAATTCTTCAATCATTGATGGAGAGATGGCTTGGTACAAGGATCTTGAAATCTTTGATTGAGGAAATGATTTTGTCAAGCAAAAACTTAGTATTTTCAAAATGATAAGAAAAATCTATTTTGAGCAATGCAAGCCTCAACTCCACTCAGCCAAATGCATATAGTTGATAGACTCCACAATACTACCATAGTATCACTTGCCAATACAATTCAAATGTATTGACCCTTTGTGGCTGTAACTTGTATGTTGCAGGTTTGATTGATTTTAGTGAAGATTGATTGATTAGGATTACAAAGTCTACAACCAACATACTCCGTGGCACTTTGAAGATGAAGGACCCCATGCTTATAGTTATTCCGCTACAATGTAATGTAATAGCCATATGAGCTATGTAAGATGTAATAAAATTATGTTATTCCTGGTTATAAAGTTATATTATGACCTTTGTTTCTTGATATTACATCTTAACTGTGGATGCTAGCTATTGATCCAGGGACTAGCATTGTAAAACACAGGAGGGATCAATCTTATTAAAGATTGGGATCCCTACAGGTATGTTTGGTGGTAGTATCAAGATGGTTCCGAATAGGACTTTCTTATCCCTCTCTGGTAGCCGACAGTTATATCTAGTCTCTATAGGTTATTTAGTGCATGCTGCGCTGCCGCTCCGTCCACCATACCTATGTAGGCGAGGACCGCCGAATTCTAGCCTCGCTGTCACCGCCTCGATCGACCGCTCTTTTTCCTTTGCCCTTTGTCGGCACCCCTTTTGTTTAAGCAGGTTTTGAGAATCGATGTCGTTAGCAAGGTTACCCTTCCGGCTTGGCCTGGGCAGGGTTATGGATGCCAGTGGTTATTCTTCAGGGCTCTTAGCTCAATTTGCATCTTGTCCGTACTCGGACGCTATATCGTTTTAAAGGTGATTTGGATCTTTGTATTGTACCTCTATATTCTTGACTCATTGAGTCGTTGTTGGATATATGTTTTGTGGGTTCCATCGAGGACTATTGTGTAATGATATTACTTCGTTTTCCACCCGCACGAAAGTTCCTGGTGGGAACCTTTGAATCGTTTCTATGCAGGTTTGGCGGGAAGTGCTAAAACTTGCATAGGACCGATTCTGAGGGTGTTACAGAGTGGTATCAGAGCTCAGCAGTTGCGATACCCCACAAGTCCAGCATGTAGGATAACCTAGCTAACGGCCGAAGTAGAGTGTCAAAACTATTTTTGCAAAATCGGTTGGATAGTTCTGATTAGGTCTGATTTTACTCCTTACCCCTCTGCTATTCTCCTCTTACCCCTGCGTGTTTTGAATCCACTCTCTTACCTTTCTCCAAGCCCAGGATTTCTCGTGGTTGGGTTCCATCGTACCTTCAGGGTTTCGCTTCCTCCTTTGGTAACGGTGTTGCTACATTCGGTCTTCATGCTATCTGAGGAATCCTTCATCTGGTGGACTTCTCTTTGTTCCTTCTCGTGCCTTCCGGTGTTTTCCGACGCGACGACATCATCTACGCCAGATCCGATGCAGAGACTGCATCACTCCTTTGTTCCTGAACCTCGATTGTCGAGATCTTCAGTCTGATTCCGAGAATGGTTGCACGCTTTTCTACTGATTGTGCAGAGTAATAGTTTGGGTGCGTGATGGATTGGCCCCCATGCCGACTACTCACTCTATTCGCTTGTGTACATTGAAGTGGATGAGAATGCATCGGTTCCCTCTTTCCATCGAAGCTAGAGGTGGATTTATCTGTTGATACCTCTACCTTCGACCTTTTGTTCCCGGAGTGTTCTGTCGACGATCACGGACAACGACCTCTTGTTAGTGGTGTCGCGAGGATCTACACGATGCGAGAAGATTCACATCGCCGCCCTTCTTCCCGGTACCATGAGGCGGATCTCGAGGGCGAGATCCATTGTTAGTGGTGTCGAATTGTAGCGCCCCGCAAAAACCACTACCAGAAAATCGCGTTGTTTCTGTGCATTGCATCATCATGACCGCATGCTCATGTCATCATGCCACATTGCATTTGGGCATCGTCATGTCATCTTGCATTTGTTTGCATAAAACTATTTTCGAAAAATCTATTTTGTCTTCTGAACGCCCCGTCTTTATTCAAACACAAAACCCGGGTCTCCGGAATATTTTTCTTTGTCTACCTACGGTTTTCAAAAGCCCCATTTTAAATATTAATATATTTATTTTATTTTTAGGGGCAGCCTTACTGGGACGATCCGACCCAGTCGGCCACCCCAGTACAAAAACCAGACTACCCAAACCCTTTTCCTACCTACACCTAATCCTACCCAGCCCCCTCCACATCACCCCGGCCAACCCCGTCCCGCCACCTCACCACTTCCCCAACTCCCTCCACTCCCATGCCGCCACATCAGCCTCCTGCCCCAACCCCCCTCTCTCTCTCTCCCCCGTCTGGCCCCACCCCCCTCCTTTTTCCCGCCCAGCCCCACCTGCAACCACTCCCTTTGGCCCACCACCCGTCGCCATGCCCGCTCCCTCTCTCTCTCCTTTCCCCGAGACCGTCGCCAGGATCCTCCCCGTCTCTCCCGCTCCTTTGCATCGCCACATCCCCGCCTCGGTTCCTCCGCCGCCAAGAGCTTCCCTCCCGCCTCCTTCCTCCGGCCGCCACCGCTGGCCCGCGCCTCTGGCCGAGCTCCGGTTGCTGCCTGCGCCCTTCCCCTCGACCGCAAGCTCCGCCGGCCCTCCTCGCCCCACACCCTGCTCCTTACCTACTGTTGCCTGCCAAAACCCACCGGCGAGCAGCGACTGACAACACGAAGAGCCGGGAGGCTCCCAGATCATGGTGGGCCTGTCCTCGGCGACGGCCAAAAGCTCCGACACGCCCTGGCTTGGTTCGAGATGCCACCTGACCTATACCTGGTCAGAAGGTGAAGGATTGCTCGATTGATTTCTGCATGATAAACAAGTATATCGTAAAATTCGAGCCGTGATCGGCTCCGTGTTTCAGAATCGGCTCTTAAAGCCGATTGCCCCATGGTTCTGCGTTAGATTTATGATAACATGGGGTTTTGCTTGATCATTACAAGTTAAATCGATCTACGATAGTTTAATGTTTTCACCACATAACCGAACGTCCTACAGAATTGAGCCTAGTACGCATAAAAGATGAAGAATATCTACCCTAGAGAAGGCCTAATAACCAACATAAAGCCAATTACCTAACATCCTCTCTAGAACGAATAAGCCACATCCTTATGCATTACCGGATCGTTCAACCCGTTTGTAAGGCCTGATTACGTAGATATTAAACTAAACCTTGACGAACAAGGCACAACTATAACAGATCGAATCGACTAAATAAAGATCAAGCAAGATGCTACCCTCACACTTTGGGAAAAGGTGCAAGGGCAGCGAGATAGCTAGAGGCAGCATAACTTCGACGATAGTAGTGAAAAAGTAACGATGCTAGCCTCAAACAATCTGTGATAATGGTATTACTCGCCATCAACAACGCTTCAGTACGAGTAAAACCAGGTAACGAACAAGTAGATACTGCCTAGATCTCAAGATGCGATCTAGGCAGCATGGCACTTACCCGAAAGAAACCCTAAGAACAAGGGGTGGCGATGCGCCGAGATTGTGTTTGTCGTGAACGTGGTTGTCCTCCTCTCTCAATAACCCTAGGTACATATTTATAGTCCGGAGACTCTCTACTTTTGGAATAACTCTACAACTCTATCTTTACCTAAACATAAACGGAACCTAAACAAACACGAATCCTACTATGATACAAGATACACGGGCAATTCAGCCCAAATCTACGCACTAGGCCGATCCAACAACACCTTGAATATATGTATCTTCTAAGCCCATCACGATCACGGCCCATCTCCGTCTTTTGGCCAAGATATGGTGATAACACATGCCCCGGTTTTGGCAATGATAATTCCAAAACCACTGCATGCTTTTCCTCTTCTCCTCTTTTTTTTTATCGCCGGCGTAGCATCGCGCGTGGCAAAGACCGCCACGCTACCCCTTCATCATGATGCCTGTCTTCTCAACTCCTGCGCAAGTGATTTGACGATTTTGGCAAGGTAACTGGAAACCGCCATGGCATTGAACCGTCATCCACTATTCCCTTATTTAAATCAGCAGTTCGCGGTCCCCATCTTCCTCCAGTTGCCGTAAAACCCTCTCCCATCGCCGGAAAAACCTCTTTCGCCATGGCTTCCTCCGATGTGTCCTCCCACGCCTCCAACTCGATTAGCGACCGAGAGCCAACGCCAGAGCATCCGCCTACGGCGATGTACAGTACTTTCGCCCCACGATGGTGGGACGAAAGGGACTGGGATTTCGCTGTCTGGTCAGAGGACGATGCGTCCCTGACGGACGGTGAAGAGAGCCTACAGTTCCTCGTTGACGGGGAACTGGAGGCGAGGAGCAGCGACGACGCCTGGTCGTGGGACGGCGTCGAGTCCTCCGACGAGAAGGAGGAGTCGGAGGAGGACACCTCCTCCGATGAGTACCCGCCGACGAAGCGCTTCCGCGCCGGGTCCGAAGACGATTTACGGCATTTGCGAGGACGAGGAGGCCCCCATCGCTTCCTCAAGAAGCCGAAGACGACGGCAGCGGCGATGACAGCGAACAAGACGGCGGCGGCATTTAATACCTCGGCTTAGATTAGGAATTAGATTAGGAATTAGTAGTATGCCCCCTTTTGTAATCCATCAGCTGCTTGTAAGCAATCCACTTTTGAATGAATGAATGAAGAAATCTGTCTCTCGAAGATTGCCTTTCCGCCCCAATTTCGTCGATAACAAGAATAAGTCGATGCAGGAGCCGATAGCAACGTATAGGCTTTAACCTTGTCACGTCCTCACAGTCAACCAAACCATGACTCAAAGAGCCGATGCACATCGGCTTTTCCAAAATCGTTGACAAGGTCCAACTCAGTCGCATACTTAGGCAACCTAAACGGCCACCTCTTAGTTTCAAACGGTAACCTGCGACTGCCTTCAAAAAGGGCGACCTAGATCCCCATCGCCCACCAAATGATCGAGTCCCCAAGAACAAGAATCCTCAATCCTCAATCTACATCCATCCGCAAACCAGATGGCGTAATCGTCAAAGACCAATCCAGAGGTCTCCGGTGCAAGGTACGCTTACCCTCGTAGTCCGAACACAACGTCGAACTTAATGATGAACACCAATTAATGCCTTTACTCCACCATTAATCTTTCTAGGTTTCGGACATTCTCGCCGCATCCTTCTCTCCCAAATTCTCTGCCTCGGCCCTCGTTGATTCTAGTCCTGCCCATCCGATTTCTTGCGAAGCAAATAGGATCCCTTTGTCACCAAGACCTAGATCGAACTCTTGGGCCGACCGCCATTCAGCTGGCCTAATCCCCCTGAACATTGGGTTTCTTGGTTCAGCAGGGTAGCTAGAGCTTACCAACCCCAATGGGAAACTTTGGGAATAGCCGATGCCTTGCATCTATCGTTGTCTCCTCTTGAGAAACACGAGAATCTTCTCAAAACCATCGGCTATTTCTGGTCTGACGCTTTGAACTGCTTTATGTTTGGCCATGGCCCTATGTCACCAACATTGCTAGACGTGGTGATGATCACTGGCCTGGATGTTACATCACCCAGCCCCTCTGCTTTCAAACTGACCAAAGTCCCCTACAAACTGTCTTCCAAAACAGATTGTACAAGTTGGGGTGCTTATCTCCAACGCCATATGAAAACGAAGGGCCCTGTTTCAGAGAAAGAACATACAGCCTTTCTCAACTTCTGGTTAGAGCATTTCATCTTCTGTGGTCCTTCCCTTGCTCCAACCAAAAACTATCTCTCCTTAGCCCATGAACTGGCCAGAGGTACTCAACTTGGTATCGGCAAACTGTTCCTTGGAGAGGTCTATCGATATCTCCAATTGATGTCTGTTAAGCTGTTCTCAGGCATAGCCATCAAAACGGGTGGTCCTTGGTGGTTCATTCAGTTATGGGCTCAGCTGTACTTTCAAAACCACATCCCAGACTTCCCCCTCCTAGCGAGTTGCACCTTTCCTGATGTTAAAGGGAAGCAGATCCGATGCACTAGTTATGGCCAAGCTTTGTACAGGTTGCCAGGCAGCAAATTATCTCCTCAGGAAGCATCCAAGTGGTTCAGTACTTTCTTCCGTGGTCCACAACCCCACCTTTTCCCTTATATGGAGGAATCGGAACATTTTGAAAATCCACTCTCCTTTAGGGTGGCAGTTTTGCCGATGACACTAGCACTCGCAGCTTTTTTTCCACCGTGATTCGTCCTGTTTCCTTCCGGTTGGCATGAGTACGTCCAACGAATAATCAAACCTGGTATGAATTTTACCAGCCGGTCTCTGGCCCGCCAATTCGGCCTTGGACAAGTAGCTCCCCACTTTTTTCTCCATCATCTTACGGAGTGCAGAGCCGACCTGCCTGATCCTCTCACCAGTCAGAGGTGTTACTCCTTCTTTGATGCTCTGACCATCCCTATTCCGAATGACCTCACCTTTGCTTCGTCAACTGACGGCTTCGAGGACTGGTGGACGATGTGGAAAACCCACGTTTTCAGGAAAGCTCTGGGACCGCTCCTGAAACAACTTGATGCCGATTACGACGCTTCCGTGGAACAGGTACTACTACTTGCAAATTTTCTTGATGCAGCTTGCAATTGATCCTTTTACTAATCCATTTCTCCCTTTGCAGCAACAAAATGGCCCTGAGCCTACACACAGTGACGGCTCCCCCTTCGAGTTCTTTCCACCAGCTCCTGTGGTTCTTTTCTGCAAAAACTCGCCACCTCTAAAAAAGGTCATAATGCGTAAATGCCGATAACACCTCAATCGGCCTCTAAAAAGCAAGGAACTTCAACACCGGCCCATGAGTTCCAACTAGGACAAGGGCGACTACGAGGAATGTGGCTGCCAGAAAACCTTGAGGCGCGGAACCCTTCTCCGTAAAGCTCGCATGTAGGCTAACCCATCTTTTTAGTTAATCCTCCTTACTCTTCACTATGGCAGACGCGTTCCTGTTTAACATCCTTCCTTTCTTTTGCAGGCTTCCATTGAAGATTCTTCTCACGAGGACGAATATCCCGATGAAGGAGAATCGAGCCCAACGGATTCTGAGAGGACCATCACCCCGAGCCAGCCAGATGTGCCACCATCGGCTTATAAGAAACCTGCATTCTGAGATGCTGCCCCGAGCACCGGTCGGCTGGGCCGATGTCGGGTCCCAAAAGAGCTCGTCGGACCACCGATCTCTCCATCGAGCCAAGAGGTTCAGGCCACTGATGCTTCTAGTGGGAAGGCCGGGGCCGTGCTGACGCCGGATCTGGGGATCCCCGAAGGTATAGATGAAACGGCTACCAATCTGGCCAAGCCTCCAGCGACCACACACAAACCGATGGTCTCTTCATCGGCTATCCCTTCGATAGGAGAGGTATGTTTTAAGTTTCTTCTTGGTCCGGTCTTGTATGTTTAGACACAAACTGACGCTCCTGGCTGCCAGAGTTGTGATCTTTCAGGCTTGCTGTCGTTCGACCCTGAATCCATCGAACCAACTCCATCTGCTGCCCATGCTGATCCGCAAACCAGGGTTGCTCCACCTCAATTCCAGCGTCTTAGAACCTTGCTGTCCTCCTCAATCGAGGAGTTGATCGAGGGTTCTGAGGAAGTGAAGAGCGTTCTTGCCGAGATTCAAGATCATCTTCCAGGAACACTGCAAGTGAGGCTTTTGTCAGTTGCCAATCTATCCTTTTCGCCACGGTGCAGCTAGCCCGTGAAAGGATCCATCTGCCATGCCCAACTTCCACCGAAAGCCGATATTGCGTAAAGATGTCGGCTTAATGAAAAAAGGCGTCTGGATGCTAAAGCGACACCTCCGTCGGCACCGCCGAGCTCGCATCCTTGAAAGCAGCTGGAAGATCTTGAGGAGAAGGTCCGGGTGACTAAACAGCTCATCCGTGACAAGGAAGAATCCATAGCCCACTCCCAACACGAGGCGGAAGGCCTCAAAGCTCAACTGAAGACCGATCTGGCAGGCATACGTGCCCTGAGCAAGCAGCTAGTGACGGGCAGGGATGAGGATGACGAAGCCGAGATCGCCGAGGTGGATCGTATCCGTGTTGACGCCTTCCACGCCTTCGAGGCATTCTTCAGTAGTTCGTATGTGTAAACAATGTGTGTGGACCACTAAAGCCGATGACCGTGCATTGGCTGTATATTTTTTTTTTCTTATTCGGCCGATTTTTTATATCGGCCCCCACATTTTTACTGTTTTATTCGGCCGATTTTTGATATCGGCCGCCCCCACATTTTTACTGTTCAATATCTCCCGTGCTTTTGTACCTTATCCGTTTAGGTGCCCCCCGAGCCGAATCTTTCAAGTAATTGAAGATATCGGCTCTCCAGTCGTCCGCTTCCAGGAACTGTACCTGAACGTCGGCTCCTTCTTCCACATCCTTGTATCCTGAAGCCATCTGCGCAAGATCGTTCGCCTCGGTATTCTGCGCTCGTGGGATCCAAGTGAAGTTGATGTACCGGAATTGCGTCATCAGCTCGCGGCAGTGCAGCCATAATGGGAAGAGGGACTCGCTCTCGCACTTGTAGTCCTCCGTGAGCTGGGAAATCACCAACTTGGAGTCTCCAAAAATTTCCACTGCTTCCGCTCCGGCTTCGAGGAGTAACTCCATCCCCTTGCGTATCGCCTCGTGCGGCTACATTGTTAGTGCGAGAGGTAACAATCGATGGAGAAGGAAAATGTTGCCCGGGCGACACGAGTAAAATGCCGATGCAGCCATCGTCACAAACGATCCGTCGAAAAACATAGCCCACTCTCTTATGGACAAGTGCGGCTATGTTAGTGTTGATCCTTTCAGCGATAAGATCAGCGCCTGTCCTTAATCGCTTTCGCGGGTTGATACCGGATGTCAAACTCGACAATGCAAACATCCATTTGCCCAGCGGCCTTTTTAACATAGGAGCCGACAGATGTGCTTTATGATGTCGATTTGCATATGATGATGATCTCTGCGATAGCAAAATGTGTCGCAACTTGGTGCGGTGAAAAAGCAGAGGCACAACTTATCGATATCGGGTACCTTGTCTGCGTCCGGCATCCTTATGTAAAAGACGACCGCTCCAGCCCATCATAAACTTGCACCACTACCGAGGCGATGGATGTGTCGACCACGACAAGTAAATGTAGAATGGCACAGTCGGAGGTGGAACTAACACTGGCGGCTTTGTCAGATATTCTTTGATCTCGTCAAAGGCGCGTTGTTGCTCTACCCCCCAGCGGAATTCCTCGTCAGATTTGATTTTAACTAGTCCCATGAACGGCTCAATCCTTCCTGACAGATTGGAGATGAATCGTCTGACGAAGTTGATCTTGCCGATAAGGGACGCAGTTCTTTCTTGGTGGGGGGTGGCTTCATCGTTCGCACTGCCTCCTGACTTTTCAGGCCGATCTCAATTCCGCGTTCATGGACCAGAAAACCCAAGAACCGACCGCCGTCACCCCGAAGCGCACTTCTTTGGATTCATCCGTAGGCCGAATTTTCTTGTTCGGTCCAGGACGCGTTGCAGATCGTCCAAGTGTCCGTGCGTTGAAGCCGACTTGATCACCACGTCATCGATGTAAATTTCCACCGGTTGCCGATCGGATCATGGAAGATATAATTCATGGCCCTTTGGTGCGTGGCGCGGCATTTTTCAGTCAAAGCGTCATGACTACATATTCAAATAACCCCACGGACCACAGGACTCTCAATGCAGTCTTGTGTATGTCTTGGAGCCATAAAGATCTGGTTGTACCGGCATTGCCGTCCATGAAGCTCAAAATTTTATGACCAAGGTGCATTGATTAATGTTTACGCCACCGGCATCGGATACTCATCCTTTGGGGTAGCTCTGTTGAGATCTCGAAAATCTATAGCAACCCGCCATTGGCCACCTTCTTCTCGGCAGTGCGATACTAGAAATCCACTCGGCATACCGCATGGTCGATCAAATTGGCCGTCAACATTTTTCGACCTCTTTCTTGACTTCGCTGAATTTCGCCTTCATTTGTCGTGCTCGGCTGAAAGCGGAAATCCTTTTTGAGCGGGAGGCGATGCTCGATGATGCTCTGTCCAATCGAGCATCTCTGGTAGTCGGTGCGAAGCAATCTGGATATTGTTTCAACAGCTATCATCGGGCCCCGCAGACTTGGCTCTAACTTCTGGCGATAAATGTTGGTCGTGGCTTATCCCGGGACCAATGTCGATCTCTTCTAGCTCATCGGCGGATGTAAACCCGTACCCTAGCTTTCCGTCACTGTCAAATCGGCGCTAAACACAGGGCAAGCGGTGGGTGAGGACAACAAAAATAATTTGGGCGATCGCTGAATCGGCCCCTTTTTGCTTGCATCATCAGGCGGTTTACACCTTATTATTTTACGGTGGCGAGCATCTCTGCTTACGACTACATGAACCGCTTGTCGTATGATCGCTACTTTTTATTTTTGTGGCCGATCGCAGGGTCGGCCGTACCACGGATGATCGTGGGCTTTTCTACTCTGTAAGGCGATGGATAAGACCAGCCTCACCCGTTTTTGTAGCTTCAATACGCTCGCGATCGTCTAGATTGATTCGAGATCGGCTCTTGGTCTTCGCCTCCCAGCGTTCATGTCAGCTATGGAGATCTTGGGAATAAATGCTGCGTGGATGACCTCCACCGTCTCCATCCCTTTGGATCGAGCGATGCATTGTGGACGGGATGCAATTAGCGTGAATCCAATCCCTTCCTAGCAAGACAATGTAAGTGCTCTTGCTGTCCACGACGAAGAATGACGTGGAGTGCGGTTTTCCTGCCCTTTGTCAAGTCCATGTTCGATACACCTTGTGTTCCCGGCCGTTGAAGTCGCTCAACGTGACGTTGGTTTTGATCGGATCTGCGGTGGAGCGTCCCAAACGTCGTAGCATGGAGTATGGCATGATATTGATGCCGCTCCGGTGTCCAACAACATCTTCTTGCGAGGTTGCCCATTGATGTAACCTCGCAGTGCAGGGCTTTCAGATGTTTGTAACCCTTCTCACGTGGCTTCTCAAAGATAACGGCCGTGGCGCGATCAAGTTATGCCACGAGTAGCTCATCGGTTCTTGGCGCAGAATTCGGGAGCACGAACACCATGTTTGTGCCAGCCGATGTCTTTGCATCGGCTTTTATCGGTTTGGGGCGCCACTCTTTCCTGGTCGGGCGGTCTTCCGTTTCCACATCCTGTCTTACTTTGACGGCCAGATCAGGCCGTGCTTTCTTCAAAGCGTGGAGATACTGCGCTTCAGCTTCCTCTAGGTTACGCCGCTGCACTCTATGCTTCTGGGTATGTCTGAGTCCGTCAGGCACCACCTTGGATGGTGATACATCTTTGACCTTGTCATCCTTCGGCTCCTCGAGGTCTCCTGCTCGAGCGGACTCCTTGTGTCGGCTCTGGGACGGAAGAGGCCCTAGGCGTTTGAATACTGACACTGGCCTCGTGTCCTCTTTCTGCTGGTTGCATTCCGGGCAGTTGTCGACTGTAGGCAATCGGCTCATTCCGGTGCCCCAGCAATACTTGAAGAAAGGACAATCCCAATGCCTAGCTGCGCCTTCCTTCTCTTTCGACGGTCCCCTAGCAAGGTGCTCATATCTTCCGTCGTCTCGTCAGGTCGACGTTGGTCATCTTGGCGCTCATACTTGTTAAGGAGATGCGTGGAATGTGGCTTCGATATCGCACTCTCCTCACTTGTTCCTCTGTTAATCGCTTTGTCATTGTGGCTGGGCGGTCGCATGGACTAGCCTCCTTTCTTTCCTTGCCCGGGAGCGACCACCGTTCTCTTTATGCGTGTCATGGTGGTATCCAGACACCGCCATGTTAACGCCGAGCGAAATCCAGCTTACGCTCGCGGAGCTTGGAAGTTCTACCATGTTGACGCCGGAAATGGGTTTGTGTCCACTTTCATGGCGAACGCCAAGGATCGACGACCTTGTTCTATCGCCACTTGGATTTGGCGGCAGCTCCTTGCACTCGTTGGTGGTGTGAGTGAACGAATGATGCCACTTGCGGTATGGTCTCCCGTTCATCTCTGAGCCGTAGGGATTTTGTGGCCTTCGGTAATCTCACCGCTTCTCCTTCAGATGAGATCGAATATCTCAGCTTTGCTCACATCAAAGTCGAACCCTTTCGCAGGCCCTGTTGTTTCACCCATTTGCAGGCCACAGATCTGCCCCCGAGCCCATTCAGCTCGGCCACCTCCTGGTCTGCGTCGGATCTTCTTCTTGCATCGACCGGGCTTATCGGACGTTTGAATTTGTCTTGGTACAACTCGGTGGCGCTGCTCATACATCGTCGATTTCGGGCCATGTGCGCCAATGAGTTGTATTCTACCCGAACGCCAGTCCTTGATGGGTGCTGAGAGACCCAACACTGCTCGGCGGCTTCCTTCTCGATTAAACGAGCCGAGTAACATCGGTTCTTGACAGTCTGGCTGGATGTACTCGGCTCGATTTCTCCTCGCTTACGCACTGCGCCAGTGCGCAATGCCAGCCTCGGTAGCCTCGAATGGTAATGGATGTGGAACTGCTCTTCCGGTTGCTTCGGTATGAATTGAATCGGTGGCGATGAGGTGTACCACCCAAAGGCGGTCCTGTCGAGATTGCGCAAAGAATCTTACGCGCATCTGATCTGATGCCGAAATCATGCCTAGTTGTGCCAGGTATCGGCTTATGTGCTCGATCGAGCTTGACCCTTCTGACCCGCTGAATCTTGAGAACTCAGGGAGCTTATACTTGGGTGGCAGCGGAATCAGATCAAACTCGTTGGGGTACGGCTTTGAATAGCCGATTGTCCTTCTCTTCGGCACGAAGCCGAACTGGTCCCTCAGGATGGTACCGATTTGCTCCACTGTTTGAGCTGTAGAGGCTAGATTCTCATGACTTGCTACAGTGGCATACTTGGCTAGCCATGCCTGTTTGTCAGCGTCCATCCCAGCCATCGCTGCTCCGGACACGCCTGCCCGGAAGATCTGGCCCAAGGGTTCTGCGCGAAACTCCCGCGGTTGCAATCTGTTTGGTGCGTGTCGAGGTTATTGCAGTCGCACGCGTGGGCGCATATATATCCGTGTGGGATCTCCTTAGGTGGCTCGAACAGAATTGGCAATCGCTGGGTCGCCTCCAGCCTTGTAGACGACATAAGCCGCTGCCCGGCGGTTCGGGCGGCAAGTGCGAACGGGTCTGCGGCCTGTGCGGGCGGTCTTTCCCCTGGTGAGTCCCTAAAGTAGGTCCGGCGGGAGTACGATGCTTCATGATCTCTGGACTACGCGACCGCGCTCAGCGTTCACGGGCTCTCGAATGGCGGTGCAAAGAATGAGCCACCATGTAGTTGACTTCACGTCGTAGAGCCCTGTGCGCTCCTCGAAGGAAACAGACAGATCCACCTCATTAAGAGCGTCCTCGGGGGAGAATCCTTTCCACCTGATGCCATGCGTACGGGTCCTCTCAAAAGAGCTGATGAGGTCTTCCTCGAAGAGGGTCTTGATCTCATCGTACTTGGCCTTGTGCTCGCCAGGCAGATCGTCGTAAGTGGTGTGCATTCTCCATCGCAGCGTCGGTGTTGATGTAGACGTTGTTGAATGTCCCACCGGCGTGCGAGAATGTGTTGCCTACCAAAACCCACGGCGAGCAGCGATCGACAACACGAAGAGCCGGAGGCTCCGGGACTCGGTGGGCCCTGGTCCCTCGGCGACGGCCAAAAGCTCCGACACGTCCTGGCTTGGTTCGAGGGCGTGCCACCTGACCTATACCTGGTCAGGAAGGTGAAGGATTGCTCCGATTGATTTCCTGCATGATAAACAAGTATACGTAAAATTCGAGCCGTGATCGGCTCCCAGGTTTCCCTGTAAATCGGCTCTTAAAGCCGATTGCCCCATGGTTCTGCGTTAGATTTATGATAACATGGGGTTTTGCTTGATCATTACAAGTTAAATCGATCTACGATAGTTTAATGTTTTCACCACATAACTGGAACGTCCTACGCGTAATTGAGCCTAGTACGTACAAAAGATGAAGAATATCTACCCTAGAGAAGGCCTAATAACCAACATAAAGCCAATTACCGGAACATCCTCTCTAGAACGAATAAGCCACATCCTTATGCATTACCGGATCGTTCAACCCGTTTGTAAGGCCTGATTACGTAGATATTAAACTAAACCTTGACGAACAAGGCACAACTATAACAGATCGAATCGACTAAATAAAGATCAAGCAAGATGCTACCCTCACACTTTGGGAAAAGGTGCAAGGGCAGCGAGATAGCTAGAGGCAGCATAACCCGGCGATAGTAGTGAAAAGTAATGATGCTAGCCTCAAACAATCTGTGATAATGGTATTACTCGCCATCAACAACGCTTGATGCGAGTAAAACCGAATCGAACAAGTAGAATCGCCTAGATCTCAAGATGCGATCTAGGCAGCATGGCACTTACCCGAAAGAAACCCTAAGAACAAGGGGTGGCGATGCGCCGAGATTGTGTTTGTCGTGAACGTGGTTGTCCTCCTCTCTCAATAACCCTAGGTACATATTTATAGTCCGGAGACTCTCTACTTTTGGAATAACTCTACAACTCTATCTTTACCTAAACATAAACGGAACCTAAACAAACACGAATCCTACTATGATACAAGATACACGGGCAATTCAGCCCAAATCTACGCACTAGGCCGATCCAACAACACCTTGAATATATGTATCTTCTAAGCCCATCACGATCACGGCCCATCTCCGTCTTTGGCCAAGATATGGTGATAACACCTACCTCCCGTTCGGATCCCCACCAACCGCCTCCTCGGCCGTGCTCTGCCCTCCTCTTGAGCTCGCTCCGGCCGCCGCCGCCTCGTGGGCTCCCTCCCCGGCGACCCCTTCCGCATCGAGCCGGCCGTGCTCTCTGCCCCGACCTGTTCCGCGGCCTCGCATCGTCTTCCCCTGGCTGCTTTTGCAAGTGCCTGTCTGTTTGTGCTAGGACGGGGACGCTTGGTCTGCATCGTGTGTTGTAAACTTTTCTCCCTCCGTGGGTTGGCGTAACCTTCTCGTCGACCAGATCTGCAGAGTACCAAGTCCGACCCAACCACCTACGCCTCATTCCAAGATCTTCTCCGGGAAACACAAGACCGACGCCACAAGAAGAAACCGCCACGATGCCAAGTTCGGCTAACAACAAGACCGACACGAGTCGAGACCCGGGGAACTATGCAGGACCACGGTGCCGGAACCGAAAACCAAACCTCGATAAACCAAGTTCGCCGAGACCCCATACCCGAGGGCCTTCGACGCGGAACCCCAAGATCTTCTCCTGGAGCGACGAGGTCTTCTTCACGGAACGCCAAGACTAGCTACCCGAAGATCACGGACCCAGAGAATCCCCGGACGACGAGCTCTTCTACCTGAACCCGAAGACCGGATCGACAAGTACTTCTTCCGGATCGATGCGAGCCGGACGCCCAGGTTGTCGACTCGGATACGCCAAGTACTTCCTCGAGGACGCCAAGTTCTTCACCCTGAATGCCAAGACCGACTCGATGGCGCGGACCCGACAAGATCTTCGCAACGACAAGATCGACACCGACCAGGACGAATCTGATGCGCCCCGACGCCGAACCAAGTCCTTCTTCACGGAACGCCAAGATCTACTCCGTTATCCGAGAACGATCCCGCCGAGACCGAACCCCAGATCCGGACCCTAAGACCCAACCCCGAACCCCGCGGAGCCCAAGTTCGCCGAACCCTAATGTGATTCCCTATTCGAGACCCCATTATTTTTTATAATATGACATTATCAACTGATGCATATTAAATTGCCATGCTTGCATACATATTGTCATGTGGTTTGGGGGCCTTATGCCGATTCACCATATAATTAAATATGGAGACCATATGCGGGCTATTCTAGTCTTAGTTTGTCTCCATTTAAATCTGTGTAGCGAACCGGTGCTACCTTTTGCCTTGTTAACGCAACATTTAAAATGCGGGCTATCTAAATAACTTGAACCACTTAATACTTGTCGGGACCCCGGTTTCGCTTAATATTGCCTAATCGCATCGCATCTTTGCCATGTCGTACACCATACATGCATCATGCCCGATCTTTTGCCGTAGTACTAAATAGTCCATCCGGTGTTTCTTCTAGTGCTTTGCTTCTTCACGGATTAGGCCGATGAGTTGATGTGAGTGTCGACCCGATCTTCGGATGAACCTTCGGCAATGTTTTCAGGCGAGCATCCCTACCCCTTCTACCTATTTTGCATTTATAGTCTTTATTTCCTCCTGTTGATCTATTGCTATTTGTGTTGCGATACTCTAGTTTCCGTACCCGTGATATCCCTTGCGTCCTTATATTGCCTTGGACACATCCTATTACCTGTTGTTTGGTAGATAGTTGGACCTGCGCGTCGTAGTCGCTTGCTCAAGTGATGTTGCGAGTCGTCAAGTACCTCAGTTGTTGGAGTGTTGCCGCATGTCTAATGTTGTAGATGATCATGGCTTTAATTATTGTTTAATAACTAAAATTGAAAGTAGGTGAATGCAGAGGCACCGGTGGGTAATAGACAATATTTGGTTTTTAACCGCTCACTGGTGTCCCGTAGGACCCCGAGTTCTTGACACCTGTTCCGAGATCGAGCGCGCTAACCACAGGTGGGGTGTGTGGGCACCCCCATCGATTTAGTACCTGATTCCAAGTACTGTACTGGGGGCCACAAGTAGTTTGGGGCTTTATTACTATCATGTACTTATGCCATGTTTTACTGCTTTATTTAAGATTGCGCGTGGAGCGCCTGTGCTGTTTAGGTAAGCGGAGTGTTTTCGCGGTATCGACAAGCCCATTCACACTTTCGGGTTCCCAGTCGTTTACAGCCATTGACGCAAACCCTGAGTCCGTCTCGGAGACCGGCCGACTTCGTTGCGGGTAGCTTAGTGGGGTGGCCCCCATGTACTTGCTTTGGGTCTGGGAAACGTCATGACTTAGGCCCCGCCGACATACCGATGGGTGTATGTTAACTGATCTGGCAAAAAGGGTCGAAGTGCGTGTGGATACTTTGGTGCACCCCTGCAGGGTTAAATATTTTCGAAAAGCCGTGTACGCGGTTATGGACGACTTGGAGCACAGTTCTTGATCATAGACAACCATAACTAAAGTTTACTGTTATAATTTGACTGGTATCCAATATGACTAGTAATCAGCTCCACTACCACGGAATGGCTAAATAAAAGTACCAACAACTGCTGGGTTTGGGATATCTCATGCTAATTGTATCTGACTAGTAAGTTTTGCAACTACAACGGAATGGTTAACTAAAACTGGCCACTGCTTATTATATCAGGATGACTCATGCTATCTATATTTGACTAGTAATTTCCGCCACTATAACGGAATAAATAAAACTGCCAACTGCGTGAGTTCCTCGACTTCCTCGTTTGGTCTCGAGGGGGAAACACCAGGATGGGTATGTTTGGTGGTAGTGTCAAGATGGTTCCGAATAGGACTTTCTTATCCCTCTCTGGTAGCCGACAGTTATATATAGTCTCTATAGGTTGTTTAGTGCATGCTGCACTGCCGCTCCTTCCACCATACCTATGTAGGCGAGGACCGTCGAATTCTAGCCTCGCCGTGTACTGGCCTCAGTACTGACCGCTCTCTCTTTTTCCTTTGCCCTTTGTCAGCACCCCTTTTGTTTAAGCAGGTTTTGAGAATCGACGTCGTTAGCAGGGTTACCCTTCCGGCTTGGCCTAGGGTTATGGGCCTTGATGGTTATTCTTCAGGGCTCTTAGCTCAATTTGCATCTTGTCCGTACTCGGACGCTATATCGTTTTAAAGGTGATTTGGATCTTTGTATTGTACCTCTGTATTCTTGGCTCATTGAGTCGTTGTTGGATATATGTTTTGTGGGTTCCATCGAGGACTATTGTGTAATGATATTACTTCGTTTTCCACCCGCACGAAAGTGCCTGGTGGGCACCTTTGAATCGTTTCTATGCGGGTTTGGCGGGAAGCGCTAAAACTTGCATAGGGCCGATTCTGAGGGTGTTACATTCCACAAACCCATAATCTAGAGGTGTACTACTCCATCATCATGCAGATGATGTTGGAGAAGATAATGATCCTACCGGTGGCGGCGGTGTTTCCCCCTCCAATCTTGTTGGTTCTTGATCTATTTTGGTGTTTTTGTGTTTCTGCTCCGCTTCCTTTGAGATCGCCCCGAGGGGTATTTTTATAGGAATTTTTAGGTCAATACTTCGAGGTTGAGATGACGATGAATGGCTAGAGAGGATAGTGGAGCGAAAGAACCCTAGTGGCGCGGGCAGCAAGGTGGGTCGCGCCATTGGGCCTTCGAGCTCCCCACCCGAGGTACCAATTCTCCAGGTTGGTTTCCTCGAAAAATCCTAGGTCCATTTGACTTTGTTTAGGTCTTAGAAAGATAAAAATACACAACAAGGGTTTTATTGTCATGTAGAGTTATAACCCAAATAAAGGGGATCATTGGTAATCCCCATAAATCAATATAAAACATGGATATAATATTTTATAAGATACAAATACTGGGGAATATGTGTAAATAAACTACAAAGTATGCATTTTACATGTATCAGATGCACATGTCTACTACCATTGGTGTTTTGTGCTCTGCTCCAAGCCGCTGGCCTCCTTTCCCAGGCCATCCTCTACTATTGCAGATACTTCCACATGGTGTTTCACAATGTGCACACCTAGGAATTTCTAATCACAGCGTACTTGTGTCCATGTTCTGTTTGTGCTCTTACGAGGTGATATTATATATGTTTGTGCCCTTGCAAAGTGCTATTATGTTTGTGCCCTTACGAGGTGCTACAACCACACCTCCGTTTCAAGATGGTGCTCTACTCATGTGTTTATGTGGGGTTGCAATGACGACAAAAGTGTGAAGTTGGCATGATGCCACTTGAAGGATACCAAAGCCCCGCGAAAATCTCCATCTCTGTTTTTTGCCAAGGTTTTCCAAAGACCGCCGATGTCGAGATCCTAGTTTGCGGAACCCAAGATCTCTGCAACACACTCCAAAGATCTTCAACACAGACACGGAGACCTCCTTAACAAAATTGGAAGACCGAACCCCGACGTCCCTTCTTCCTATTCAATCCGTAGATTCTTCAAGCCCAAGATCTCCAAATCTTAAACATGTGCCCCTATCCAATACCCTATTTTTGTATAATTTCAATATATCTTGTTACATTATAATCATTCATAATATATCTTGTGAGTTTGGGTTAAATATAAATTCACCTAATAATTAACTATGGAGTGTATATGTGGGGTGTTGTTGTCTTTTTACGAATCCATTTAGTCATGTGTATCTCACATATGCCATGTATTGCCATGCTAACACCATTTAATTTGATGGGTAGATAAAAAAACTTGAATCTTCTAACTAATTGTTGAGATTCCAATTCCACTTAATATTCCTAATTTGCATCCCAGCTTTCCATATCATGCATGCATATAATGATCATGCCAGATATTTTTCCATATCATTACATATTGCGCATGTTGCTTCTTTTAGAGGTTTGCTTCTTCACCGGATAGGACGTTGAGTTGATGCGATTTGCGACAAGTTCTCCTAAGAACTTCAAAAATGTTTTCTCAAGTGAGCATTTCTCCCCCGCTACCCATTTATTATTTATAATTTCCTCCTAGCTATATTGTTATCCTTATGTTGATGCTTTAGTTTCCATACAATTATTATTTCCATGTAGTTTTTATTGACTTAGGTATCCTTTTGCCTTGTTTTAGTACATAGATTGGACTTGCGAGTCATAGGGAATGCTTAGCGCCGCTCTCATACATGTGAATCTTTATAGTTGTTTTCTATATACTACAAGGTTATTTAAATTGATATTTATCTCTCGGTAACAATTAAATTGATAAGACACTTGTGGAGATCCATTGAATAAGAACGGTTTCGTGCCTCTACTCACTTGTGTTGCTAGGACAATGTTGGGGATATACTTTCCGGGTATACCCATAGGACTCACTGACCAGGGTGGCCCACCTGCGGGTTAGAGCTTTGCTTCACGGGCGGCCCAGTCAGAGAAAGAGGAGGAGTCACTTCCGGCTACGACAAGGCCCAGAAGAGTTACCGACTTAGGCCTGTAGAATTACTTGTAGTCCAAGCTGTATCTAGTTACCGACTCTGCAACATAGACGGATAGGTCTCTCCTATAACCCTAGTCCATGGTGACTATATAAACCGGACCTATGGGAGCCTTTAGGGCACAATACCAACCGGAGCATAGATCAACCACAACTTACTCGCATAGGTGAACCTCTCTTGTCATCTGCTGTAATATCCGGCTCTCACCGATATATTACTGGGTTGCTAGCAGGAGATGAGGATCTAATCACCGCAGTCAGATCTAAACCTGGGTAAACTTGTGCTCACCGCTCCCGGAACACCGTATGGCTCACACTCCATCTTCTCAACGCCTCTAGGACCCCCTATGGCGTACTTGTCATCAATCCGACGACAGTTGGCGCCCACCTTGGGGCAGGTGACCTTCGGACCTTCATTCTGGGCGGAATCTGCGCATGCAGGAATCAGCAAAACAATCTCCATCGGTAGCGTTCTCTATACCAGCGACGTCCCTCTCGTTCTTCTCGACGAGACCTGGATTTCGGCTAAGGAGCCCATGTATACCTACACCACCATGTCAATTGGCGAGATCAACATCTACCTCAGTTTTGCTAAACCCGCCCAACCCACCCTAGAGGTGATGACCATGGCGGAAGAATAATCCGGATCTACTCTTTCTATGGAGGCGGAAGAGTTCAAGATCTCGGAAAACCCTGAACCCATCCAGCCCGCTCCTATAGTGGAAGAAAGATCCGGATCTGATATCTCTATTGATATCAGATACACAGATGAGGAATATATTCGCTTCGGATCCAACTCTATTGATGCTGGAGCAGGAAAATCGCTCTCGAGGCACATGACTAAATAGATGATGATACGCCCTCACTTTAACTACAAGTTGGAGGCTGAAGTCAACATGCTCCAGTACCTCGAGACCATGAAGAAGAAAAAGTATTGCTTCGTGTATCATGTGAGCTCTGGATCCGGCTCTGTCGATGTTGGAGCCAAAAATGATCCAGTTCTCGATGCAATCGAGGAAAGTACCGACTCACCTGATTCCCCTCAGGAGTCACTAACGATACAGGAGCTTTGAGACTTCAAGAATGAGATGGAGCAGTATGAACACGAATACGACTCCATGGAAGTGCAGGGTGATCCGGATGAAAGGACATTTACTGTCGTAATCACTTTTGGTGTTCGTTAACAACAAGTAGATCATTTTACAATATGTTACTGTCTACAGGTTGTTATAATGCTAAGTGAAAAGCACCCTTACACCATGGAAAGATTCCTGCAAGTTTGACATGTTTCTGAATATTCCAGACTGAGTCTCGATGCAGGTGGACCGAGCCGGTGTGGACGAGTTTCGCAGGAATCCCGGAGGGGCATTAAGATTCAGCTAGGGCGATGCAGTGAGGGTGTCCGGAGCAAGGTCCGGAGACTACTGCGGAGTCTCTGGTGTGAGCCTCAGACCGGAGTCTCCAGTGCTGCTGGACAGGAGTCTCTAGCCCACTTGGCTCACAAAAGGGCTCGGTCAATCAGTATGCTGGTTCGGAGGCTGGTCCGGAGATGGGCTGGACTCTCCGGTGTAGACCGGAGTCTTCCGTGTGCACACCAGAGTCTTCGGTCTGACTTTTTTCCAATGGTCAGAAAATGGTTCATGGAGGGGGGCTGCTTATAAATAGGGGACCTTATCCCCTTCCTCCATATGCTCGACCCGCTCAAGAACACTACCCCCCATTTGAGCCACCCAATCAACAAGATCTCTTCATCCAACCATCCAAAGTCATTGATCTTTGGATAATCGAAGGAGGAGGCCTTGATCTACAGCTTCACCAAGAGAGATCTTCATTTCCCCCTTATTCACTTGAGGTACCCCTTGATCTAGTATTTTTTTGGAAACCCTAGCTTTGATTTGGTTCTTACAAGCTTGTCTTTGATTGTTTTGACAACTTGCTTGTATTTGGGAGCCTCCAATTAAGTTGTGGATGTGTTCCCCGAACTTGTTGTAAAGGTGTCGGCTTCCACCTCGAATGTTGCCGATATAGTGGAAGGTGAATCGAACCCCTTGGGGTGAGGTTCATCGGAGAACAAGGGAGGCCTCTCGTGGCGTTGGTGGTTTGAACCCACCCACTCTCCAAACGTAGACGTACTTCCCCTCAAAAGGAAGGAACTACGGGAAAAAAAATCCTTGTGTCTCCGCGTCCACCACTTTGGTTACTTCTACCCTTTACCGCACTTTATGTGGCATCCCGCAAAAACCACTACTAGAAAATCGCGTTGAATTTGTGCATTGCATCGTCATCATCATGAATTGTTTGTCAAAAACTAATTTCGAAAACCTGTGTTTGAATTTCCTAACGCCTCGTCTCCATTCAAACGCCAAACCCCCCGGATGTTCCGGATAATTTGTTTGTCTAAAACTAGTTGTAAAAGCTAATTGAAAATAAATAAAAATTTAAAGTATTTTAATAGGGGCGATCGAGGCCGATTGACCCGATCGACCACCAGAAAATATAAACGGTCCACCCCAACCAGCCCTAAATCCTACATCTACCTAAAATTCTACCCACCCCTACCTGGCCACCTCACTCCCTCCAATAGCCTCTCGCCACCTCAGCGTCTCTCTCCCCTCTACCTAATCCCCACCTGCCACCTGGCCCTCCTCCCTCAACACCTGCTTCCACAGACCCCACCGCCACTTAGCACGCACGCACACGATCTCCCTGCCCGCGTGGCCCACGACCGAAGCCCCCTGGCGCCCACCTCCCCCAGTCCGGCCTTCCCCTCTGTCCACAGCTGCCCCCGGCCCCACCGCGGGACCCGCGCCTCACACGCGTCCCACGCGGCGTGGCCGCTCCCTCGCCCCAGTTGGCCCCACCACGCCCGCGTCCCACGCCGCGATCCCTCTCCCCCTGTTCCTCTTCCTTCCCCAGCTCTCTCTCGCATGCCCCCGCCTCTCTCGCCCCTTCCTCCTCCGCCTCTCCGGCCTCCTCCCAGCGCCCGCCCTCTCCTCCCCTCCGCCGCCTCTGCCGGCCACCGCTGCGCGCGCTCGCCGCCAGCGCCTCCACCACCGCCCCACCGTTCGCCCCCGAGCCGCTCGCCCCTCTCCTCCGCGGCCGGCCGCGTGCGCTGGCCTTCGGCCCTCCGCCTCGCGAGCCCGCCTCCGTGCGCCCTCCGACCCGACCATCCCCGCCTCCCGGAACCCGCCCGAGCTCGCCTGCGGAGCTCCGCCTCTCTCCACCGTCACCCCGCCGCCCTCTCCTCGCCCTCCGGCAAGCCGCCTCCGACCCGCCCCGCGCCGCGACGACCTCCGCCCCGCGTCGAGCCCTGTCCCGCACCTGCCACGTCCGCCTCCCCGTCGGCCCCTTTCGCCCTTGCGCGCCCGTGCCGCCCGCCTCGGCGCCGTCCCGCCAGGCTCCCGCCTCGGCCTCATGCTGGCCCGACCCAAGCCGCCCGCTGACTCCGCCAGCCGCTCAGCCAGCCGCCGCCTCGCGCCCGCCGCGCCGCCTTCCCGACCTCGCCGGCCCGCGTGCCCGGCCACCGTGCTCAGCCGTCCTCGCCGAGCCGCCGGCGTCGCCCGGTCCGCCCGCACCTCATCGCCTCTGCAACATCTCGCCGCCGGCCCCGCTTCGCGCCTGCAGCGACCTACGGCCGCGCGCCTCGCTGCCAAGTCTGGCCTCCTCCGGTCTGTCCCTGGATGGTCCTAGACCGCGCGAGTCGCCCTGTTCGCCACCGCCCCAGCTGTCTGCGATTGCGCATCGTCGTGTCGTCCCTGTTCGTGACAAGATGATGTCAAGAAGATGTCTGGGACATGGACCCGATGACCAAGGCCAAGGTGTGGAGAAGGTGTTTGGGTTGTGGTGGCCTCAACGTTGTCGGGCAGATCATGCGCTACGGCTGCTCTCGGCTCCCTGTGGAGATTGGTGTACTACCGGCGCTGAAGTCCAAGACTGACACCGTCCATCGACCTACAACCCGAATGCGGTATGCCAAGACGGCTGGAGCCCCAAGTTCACCGGCACGGCACGCCAAGATCTCCTACCGGAACCCAAGGACGCCAAAACCCCGACGCGACAAGAACTCCCTCTCGCACCGATGACCAAGGACCCGATAACCGCCAAGATCTACCGATGACCAAGGACCCGATGACCGCCGAGATCGCCACCGGTTCGACATGCACGCCACCACGGATACGACAAGTACTCCCTCGGGGACGCCATGACTGTCTACACGGACCCGAAGACAATTGTGCGACAAGTATTCCTCCTCGGATGCGACGCTCGAGAACACGGACGGTACGGCACCGACGCAGAACGCCAAGTACTTCTTCCCGGAACGCAAGATCTGCCCCGTTACCGAGAACGAGAGAACGATCCCGCCGAGCCCAATCCGTCGAACCCTGGACCCTGAGACCGACCCCGGAACCCGGAACCCCAAGTTCGTCGAGACCCCCCTAATGTGTGAACCTCTTTCCGAAACCCTAATTTCATAATATAATACAATTGTTGCACATCAAATCATTCATCTCGCATGCATATCATGTGGTTTGGGGGCCTTATGCCGATTCACCTAATAATTAAATATGGGGCCCATATGGGGCAAATCTAGCCTTATATTGGCCTCATTTAACTTGTGTAGCGAACCAATACTACAATCTTGCCTTGTTAAAAACAACATTTAAATTGCGGGGTATCTAAGTAACATGCACCATCTAATTAATTGTCGGGACCCCGGTTCCGCTTAATCTGACCTAATTGCATCGCACTTTGCCATGCCATACATCATACATGCATCATGCCGATCTTCTGCTGTAGTATTAAATATCGCATCCGGTGTTTCTTCTAGTGTTTTGGTTCTTCGCGGATAAGGCCTTGAGTTGATGTGAGCTTCGCCCCGATCTTCGGATGAACCTTCGACAATGTTTTCAGGCGAGCATCTCCCCCTTTCTACCTATCTTACTTTTATAGTATTTATTCCCTCCTGTTGATCTATTGCTATCTGTGTTGCGATGCTCTAGATTCCGTACCCTTGATATCCCTTGCAGCCATATATTGCCTTGGACACACCCTATTACCTGCTGTTTGGTAGATAGTTGGACTTGCGCGTCGTAGTTGCTTGCTCAAGTGTTGATGTGTGTCGTCATATGCCACAGTTGCTGATGTATTGCCGCATGTTGATGTTGGAGATGATTCTAGTTTTACTTATCGTCACTTTAATTTCTGTTTAACAACTAAAATTGGAATAAGCAGAGGCATCGGTGGGTGATAGAAAATATTTGGTTTCGAGCGCCCTTGTGTCCCGTAAGACCCCGAGTACTTGATACTGTTCCTTGATTTATCGCTATCCACATCCGGAGGTATATGGGACCCCCAGAGCGAGCTTGATTCATCTTATTTCTTGGGGCCACAAACTAGTTTGAGGATTTATTACGATCCTGTACTTATGCCATGCTACTTTCTGTATTTAAATTGTGCGAGGAGCACTTTGTCTGTTAGGATCGGGACACGATTCCGGTGTCGACAAGCCCAGCCACACTTCGGGTTCCCGATCGTTCACACCGTATTACCCAAACCTTGAGCCCGTCTGAGTCGGTGGCTTTGCGGGATCTACTTAAAGTGGCCCCCTGAAATATTTCTGAATCCTGTGATTGTTCGATCGTGAAAGCCTCGTTGGGTTTTGATTTGGTTTTTCGAGGTTGATCGGCGTGTGTTGCTATTGGTGCACCCGGCGGGTAAAACTTTCTAAAGCCGTGTCCGGATATGGACGACTTGGAGCACAGTATCTCGATCATAGACAAGCATAACTAAAGTTTACTGCTATAAATTTGACTTATAATGACTAGTAATCAGCTTCACTATAATGGAATGGCTAATTAATACTGCCCACCATTGCTTGTTTGGTTGTCGCTTGCGACAATTGTATCTGACTAGTAAGTATTGTAACTACAACAGAATGGCTGAATAAAAGTACCAACAACTGCCGGGTTTATGGGTTATCTCATGCTACTTGTATCTGACTAGTAAGTGTTGCCACTATGACGGAATGTTTAACTAAAAGTGCCCACTGCTTATTTTATCAGGACAAATATCTATATCTGACTAGTAATTACTGCAACGATAACTGAATAAATAAAACTGCCAACAGTGTGAGTTCCTCGGTTGACTTCCTCGTTTGGTCTCGAGGAAACACCGAGATGGGTTTGTTTGGTGTTAGCTTCAGTTGGATCCGAATAGGTCTCTCTTATCCTCTCGATCACCGCCGGTTGTATCGAGTCTCTATAGGTTGTTTAGTGCATCTTTGTCACGCCGCCATCCACCATACCTTTGTAGGCGAGGACCGCGAACTCTAGCCTCGCTGTGTCTTGGCCTCGATCTTGACTCCTTCTTTTTCCTTTGCCCTTTGTCGGCACCCCTTTTGTTTAAGCGGTTTTGAGATCGGCCGTTAGCGGGGTTACCCTTCCGCTTTGGGCAGGGTTATGGCGCCATTGGTTATTCTTGAGGCTCTTAGCCCCATTTGCATCTTGTCCATAGTGGACGCTCTATCGTTTTCAAGGTGATTTGGATCTTTGTGTATTATATCGTATTCTTGACTCTTTGAGTCATTATATATATATCTACGTGGGTCCCATCGAGGACTGTTGTGTAATGTTATTACTTCGTTTTCCACCCGCACGAAAGTGCCTGGTGGGCACCTTTGAATCGTTTCTATGCGGGTTTGGTGAATTTTGCCCAAACTTGCATAGGTCCGATTCTGAGGGTGTTACACTTTACTTACTTGTTCTTGCTTAGTGTTATGCTACTTATTGCTTGTTTGTCATATAGGTAAATTCACCTTAGTTGCATAATCTATAGAATTTACCTTTATTGTCAAACCCTAATTTGAAAAAGAAGAAAATTTGAAGTAGCACCTATTCACCCCCCTCTAGGTGCCCATACGATCCTTTCAATTGATATCAGAGCCTCGACTCTTTAATCAGGCTTTACCGCCTAAGAGTATATGGGTAGCAACGATGGGGAAAGTGGTGGTGCACCTACCTTGGTGACCATGGATGATCTCAATAACTTGGAAACAAGATTGAGCTCCACCATGGCCAACGAGATCAAATAATTGCACAAGTTACTTGACCAACTTGTTAAAGATAAAGGTGTCTCATCATCCCCTTCTCCCCAATAGGAACTTCCACCATTACCTAAGGGGAATGCCCCGGTATAACCCGAGGGTATGGTGGTGGGGGGTAATTAAGACAACACTAATTCCTCCACAAAAAGGGATGGTGGCAAGGGAGAGCACCATGACTCTCCTGGATGGTACACTCCCGACCCTCCAATCCCTCACCCTCATATAAACAATAGAGGAGACACACCAAAGCTAGAGGCATCTACTTTTGCTCAATTGCAATCTCTAATGAAATCTCATGAGCGTAGCTCTTGCATTGAACTATGGAACATCATTGAACAAGTACTCTATATTTGGGATCCAAACAAGTTGATAATAATATAAGTTGTCAATAGTCAACTCAATGCCACCGCCTTGCACATGATTCAAAAAGTATTGGGTACAAAGGATTACCCACACATTGAGATCCTCAACACCTCCAAGGAACCTTGGGATGCTCTCATAGTGTTGTATGTTGGGAATGAGAGCATGAGAAGGAAATGGTATGATGCACTAAGCAACGAAGCCGAAGGCTTCTATATGAAGGAAGGTGAAGATCATGAATACATGTACCGTAGGATCAAGTCCACCGCCACCGCTTTTCGAAATGTGGGTGCCTCACATGTGGATGATGCTTGGATAAAAAGGAAATATGTGAGTGCACTCATGCCCTTTGAGCCCACCGACTTGAAGATCTTACAAGGAAGACACAACTATCACCTCATGATCTCCAATGAAGTTATGCAAGAGATGGCCTATTTCAAGGTTGCCGCGAAGAATACCAAAGATGCCCGCGCTCGAGCCCTTGGAATGAGCAATGTTGTCAACATTGCATTGAAGGCCAAAGTTGTGGATCATGGGGATAAAGGTGATAGTGATGAAGGCCTCTCCATGAGCCACCCCTATGATGTCAAGATTGCTCATGGTGAATATATGGCCTTCTATGCAAAGAACTTTTGGAAGAACCCTGCCAAGGCCAAGATGTAAATGAAACAAAGAAGCAAGCCAAATGGAAGAAGATAAATGTCACTAAATTGAGAAATTGCTTCAATTGTGGTGACCACTATCACTTTGTGGGGGGTTGTCCCTATGAGAAGAGAGAAGATCATGGGGGTAAACTTGTGTTGAAGAAAACTTCCAAAGCTCCTTACAAGAAACCCTTCATCAAGAAGAATCCCGTCAACAAGAAGTCGGGTGAAATCGTGTTGATCACTCATGAAGAATACTCCTCCGATGATGAAGATAATGAAGAGGAAACATCAAGTGGTGTGGCTGCTCTTACCACTACTTCTACTCCCACATTCTCCCTCTTCGACTCCCCAAATGAGAATCTCTCCAACAAGAATGTCACTTGCCTTATGGCAATAGGAACGGAGGTATCTTCATCATCTCACCCCACACTCTTGAGTAATGATGAAAATGATGATGAAATGTCTCTTGAGGTTAAAAAGGAAATAATTTATTTTGATGAGTTCATGAATAACTTGCAAGGGGAACACAAAAGACATTTTTTGGACCTCTTAGATCAACTTTCTCACACCCAAGAGCTTCTTGATGAAAGATGTAAACTAGGAAGAGAACACATGATTGAGTTAGAAGCCCTAAATAATTCTCTAGAAGAGGAACAAGAGACTAGGTTTTCCCTTGAACTAAAACTTGAAGGGATTCATGGGGAAAATTATTTAATTGTGAATAGACTCATTAAGTAACGTGACCTTGCTATTGCTAAATATAAAATAGCTAAAAAGGACAAGATTGAGTTTGGTGTGGTTCATGAAAAACTTGCCGAGGACTTTAGTTTGCTTAACAAGGCTCACAAGGCATTGGAAAGTGAACTCTTGTCACTCACAAAGTCCCATGAAAAGCTTCAAACTCAATTGACCAATATTCCCTCACCTAGTAATTTCATTCCATCTAGTAGTACAACTATTCTTGAAGAAAATGCTAGGTTGAAGGGGGAGCTAGCTAAGGCCACATTTCCAAAAGTTAACAAGTACATTGATGACCTCTTGAGTAAGCAAAGGTCAAATGGTGAGAAAGGGGGCATTGGTTTTGTCTCCAAAGCCAAGAAGAAGAACAACAACAAGGCCATTGTGGATAGTAAGACCACAAGTGGTAAAACTATGTCTCATGATGATTTTGCGAGAAATGCTAACCCTCACTATGTTCTAATGCGTGATTATTATGGTGATGTGTATGCACAATATGTTGTCCCATATGATGGTTATATTGCTTGGTCTATTTGGGTACCTTATTTCTAACAAAATAGGACCCATTGAAAAATGGGTACCCAAAAATTAGCTTGATCTTTTTTAGACATATGCTTACGGAGTGTCAAAATGGGTGCTTGATAGTGGTTGCACAAGTCATATGACCAGAAGCTCTTCTATTGTCAAGGAATTAAGGCCAAATGATGATCAAATATCCGTGAGATATGCTGACAATTCAAAGTCTAAGGTAATGGGTTTTGGCAAGGTAGTAGTTACCCACGATATTACACTCGTGGACGTCATGCTTGTTGAGACCCTTGGTTACAATTTACTTTCAGTTCGTGCTCTTGGAAAGATGGGATCTTCCATCTTTATTGATGATGATATTTTGGTCCTCTTGTGGAGCAAGTCTCTCAAGGTCGCTTTCGTTGGGTACGTCGAAAATGACTTGTATGTGGTGGACTTTTCGGGGCAAACCACTACAAGTGCGATGTTCTTATTCGGAAAGGCCGATCTGGGTTGGTTATGGCATCGCCGACTAGCCCATGTCAATATGAGAACTTTGCAATGTCTCCACAAGGATGGCCATATTGTTGGACTAAAATAAAATGTTTCCTTTGCCAAAGTTCGTGTTTGCAGGGCTTGTGTTCAAGGAAAGATGCATGATGCTCCCCACAAGCCAAAGAATCGCATCAAGTCAACAAGGATCTTGGAGCTCTTTCATGTGGATCTCTTTGGTCCTCCATCTCATGCAAGTCTTGGTGGGAAGAAATATTGCTTGGTGATTATTGATGACTTTTCAAGATACTCATGGGTATATTTCTTCAAGTTGAAAAGTGAGACACAAAAGACCTTCATCGACTTCATCAACTTGGTTCAACGTCAATACAATGTCCCCGTGTTGACAATAAGAAGCGGCAATGGCACCGAGTTGAATAAATACACCTTGAATGATTTCCTTAGTGATGAGGGGATAAAACACCAATATTCCGCTGCATATACCCCTCAACAAAATGGTGTAGCCGAGAGGAAGAACCGGACTCTTATTGAGATGGCAAGGACCATGTTGGCGGAGTTTAAATCTCCATACAACTTTTGGGCCGAAGCCATCTCCACCGTGTGCCATGCATCAAACCGGCTCTACCTCCGCAAAAAGTTGAACAAGACTCCATATGAAATACTTACCGGTAACAATCCCAACATATCTTACTTCCGGCTGTTCGGTTGTAAGTGTTTCTATCTCACAAAAGGTGTTCCTTTGTCCAAATTCGAGTCTAAGGCATTAGAGGGTATTTTTTTGGCTATGGTCTCGAATCTCACACTTATAGAATCTATGATAAGCTCTCCGGATCTGTCATAGAATCTTGTAGTGTGACCTTTGTAGAATATGATTGTCCCCAAGGGGGGCGTGTTGATGCTTGTGATGCAGATGATGAAATGCCTCAGGATGCCATAGGAATAATGGGTGTGGGATACATCTGCCCCGTTGAGGAACCCCTTATGGCGGATCAAGAAGAACTATGCTCTACTCAAGTGGAGCCCTGATCTTCACAACAACAACATGCTCCATCTATTGAGGAGGACAACGACCTAAGCCAAAGACAAACTGTGGACCCTCAACATGTTGATCATAGTGACATCTCTAGTGGGGAGGAGCTTGATTCATTCTCAAGAATGTCAAGTGCTGCCAAGTCAATTACACAAGGAAGATCCATACAAACTGCCTTGAGACAAGCTCAACTCAATTCTAGAAGTGTGCCTGATCAAGACCAAGGTCAATCTTTGCCTCTTAATGAAGAGAATGATTCCGGTGATGATCAAGGTCAAGTTGATGGTCAATACGAGGACCAAAATGATGAAGAGGTTCCTCCAAGAAACAACAAGGAGATCCACACTCGTCGCAAAGCTAGAATGGATAGGATGTTGGAATTAAGAGACCACTCTCTAGATAATGTGGTTGGTGACCTAAGGAGAGGCATTTCCACAAGAGCACAATTGAAGAGGTTTAGTGAACACCAAGCACACATCTCCATGACTGAACCAAATAAAGTGTGGGAAGATCTTGAAGATTCGGATTGGTTGGAAGCAATGCACAAAGAGATCAAAAACTTTGAGAGAAACAAAGTATGGATGTTAGTTGAGAAGCCAAAGGATTTCCGCAATGTTATAGGCACCAAGTGGATATTCAAGAACAAGCAAGATGAGCATGCAATTATAGTAAGGAACAAGGCAAGATTGGTTGCACAAGGGTTCTCTCAAATTGAAGGCATTGATTATGGAGAGACATATGCACCTGTGGCTCGCCTTGAGTCCATCCGTATCCTTCTTGCTTATGCGGCACATCATAACTTTAAGTTGCAACAAATGGATGTAGAAAGTGTATTTATTAATGGTCCATTAAATGAGTTGGTATATGTAAAGCAACCCCCGGGATTTGAGGATCCCAACTTCCCAAACCATTTGTACAAACTTGATAAGGCACTCTATGGGCTCAAACAAGCCCCACACACGTGGTATGAGCACCTTAGAGAGTTGTTGTTTTACCGTAGCTTTGAGGTTGGGAAAATCGATCCCACTCTTTTTACTAAGAAGGTCAATGGGGAGCTTTTTGTATGCCAAATATATGTTTATGATATTATCTTTGGCTCATCTAACAAATCTTTTAATGATTAATTCTCAAAGCTTATGACTAGTAGGTTCCGGATGTCTATGATGGGGGAGTTAAGGGTATTCCTTGGTTTTGAGATCAAGAAAGTTAGAGGAGGGACATTATTCAACCAAGTCAAGTATACTTAAGATATGCTCAAGAGATTCAATATTATAGATCTAAATGGAACTCCTACTCCCATGGCAACAAATACTCATCTCGAACTAAATCCAAATGGTAATGATGTGGATCAAAAGGTATACCGGTCTATGATTGGTTCTTTGCTTTACCTTTGTGCATCTAGACCCGATATTGTGTTGAGTGTAGGTGTGTGTGCAAGATATCAAGAGGCTCCTAAAGAAAGCCATTTGATGGCGGTCAAGAGAATATTTTGATATTTGGTTCATGTCCCACATTATAGTCTTTGGTATCCTCGAGGGTCAACATTTGCTCTTTGTGGATACACAGATTCGGATTGGGCTAGTGATAAGGATGATAGAAAATCAACATTCGGGGCTTGCCAATTCCTTGGTAGGTCATTGGTATGTTGGTCTTATAAGAAGCAAAATTATATATCTCTCTCCACTGCCGAAGCCGAGTATGTGGAAGATGCTAGTGCTTGCACTCAATTCCTATGGATGAGGCAAAGTTTAAAGGAATACGGTGTCCTTTGTGACAAAGTGCCCCTTCTATGTGACAATGAAAGTTCTATCAAGATTTCCTACAACCTGGTGGATCACACAAGGACAAAGCATACTGATATTCGTCATCACTTCATTAGGGATCATGTTGCTCGAGGTGATATTGAGCTATCATATGTGTCAACCAAATACCAACTTGTCGACATCTTCATGAAGCCACTTGATGAAGCAAGGTTTTTCTATTTGAGGAATGAACTAAATATCATAGATTCAACGAGATTGACTTGATCACCTTGCATACTCACCTATATCTTGACCCTTATTTGATTTAGGTGCAGGCATGGATATAAGGGGAGTGTGGTCCTAATTTATTGGACTATCCCTCCCCCCATTATGCCCAAAGCAATCAAAATCTTTTCTCTTAATATCATTTTGTGATATGTGAGCTTAAATGATGAGTTTTGTTAATGGACCCAAGATATATCTTCGTGGTGCCAAGCTGAGTATACTCAAACATGGTGGCCTAGGCCACCGCCCTCTCACATTCGAGAGGTTGGTGCTTACTCGTGTTTGTCATTTGTTGGTTCGTGCCTATTTGGAGCTTTATTGAACATTTTTAGTGGATTTATATTGCTCTTATTGATTCTTTACAGATTGACATCTTAAACCAAGCATATATCCTGTCTTAAAACACTCTATCTCTCATATATATGTCGCCAAACACAAAACCTAGAATTTTTGGTTGAGGAGGACTGGAGTCTCCGGTCCAGATGGTTTCTGCCACTTAAAGGGAGGAGACGGAGTGAACCGAAACAGCTGTTTCATTCATCCACCCTCGTTCCCCTCCCTCAAACCCGTCGCCCCCTCCTCCAAAACTCGTCCCCGAAGGTCAAGAAGCCCCCGGGATCCACCGTGCCGCCGGCCAACCTTCTCCTCCCCTCCATTGGGTCATTCCCACTGGTGGAATCGATCCCATGGACAGATCTGGTACCTCTCCTCCTCTTTTTTGTCCTAGGGTTCATCTCTAGATGTGTTTTTGAGGATTGGTGTTATTTTGTCCATTGAATCACTTGTATGTGTGCACTCTGGTACTTTAGCCTTGTTACATTGCCCGATCTATTAGAATCACCCCCACCTGCAGCTAGGGCTGGAATTCGAGCCGAGCCGAGCCAACTCGGCTCGACTCGCTGAAGCTCGTTCAACTAACGAGTTAGCTCGACTCGGCTCGTTTATAGAACGAGCTCATATTTGAAACTCGGCTCGACTCGGTAAACTCACGAGTAGCTCGCGAGCAGCTCGTTTAGATTGTTATAAGTTATAAATATGAGCACATATAAGAAAAACTAGTAATTATTCTACTAATTTTAAACTAGAACAATAATAGTACTTCCATAATAGCACGAAGGAAGATCAATAAAAAATATAGTAACTCTCACGTTCTGACTTCAAGGAACATTCATAGTATGACACTTATCTATGAAAATTTTCAAACTCTATATTTGAACGAATTTAATGAGCTAAATGAGTAGCTCGCGAGTAGCTCATTTAGCTTGGGTGAACAAACAAGCTCAAATCAAAAACTTGGCTCGACTCGTTAGACACCGAGTTTGAGCCGAGTCGAGCTATATCACGAGTTACTCATTTAGTTCGCGAGTTTCGATTTATAATTCCAGCCCTACCTGCAGCCTCCCAGCTCATGCCCGAGCCTCCCGACCGGAGATTCTAGCCCCAGGGCAGGAGACTCCGATCCACAGGACCGGAGACTCTAGTCTAAGCCAGAGACTCCAGTATGAGCTGCGGAGACTCCGGTGTGGGGTGACTCAAAAGGTTCAGTAATGCATCAAAGCTCTTGTGCTGCATCTTTGGGACATATATGCTTACCTCCATGCTATCTCCCTCACTGCTATTGACAGGTGATGGTTCTCGTCCTCCTCCTCTCACCAAGGCCAAGTCAAGAAGGGCCAATCCTCTCTATGATGAGTATCAGGGTTAGTTTATCGTGCCTCCTTCCAACCGGAGACAGCAGGCCCGTGATGCAGCATATATGAGGAGGGAATAGGAAAGGACTGAGCAAGAGAACCGTGCCAAGAAGGCCAAATATGACAATCTTCAGTCTTTGGCCCACATGTCAAAGAATGAGTACAGTGAGCTACAGAAGACTGATTTCTATGACTTGGCACGTACCAGCGAGGATCCTCGTTTCTGGATGAATGAGCAGGATGTGTTCATGAAGGATGTGTATGGTGTGCTCACCAAATCACATGTGTGCCCCTAGAAGTTCATGAGTGTTGAGGAGATGAGGCTCAGCCCCTACTTCAATGATGCGTTGTGGATTTGTGAAAAGTTGGGACTGTTCAACTTGATGGAGCTCCGTGAAGACTACAACGTCACACTTGTGCAGCAGTTCTACGCCACTGTTGTGTTTGGATCTGACCAAGACAGGACCATGACTTGGATGAATGGCACCACCCGCTGCTCAGCTACTTTCTATGACTTTGCTAATGTCATCTTCGAGACCTTCCATGGCGTATCCACTCCTGTTGGGCTGCGCATGCACTCCGCGTCTCTTGGTGAGGACAAGATGAAGCTTGCACCTTTGTATGGCAGCGAGGGTGTTGTAGGGGGGGTCCAAGGGACTCAAGCCCCTTTACAACCTGATGTTGAGGATATTCCGTCATACCATATCACTAAGTGCTGGGAATGATGATGCTATTAGATGTGGGATGGTCAACCTACTCTATCGTACCCACCGGATTTACAATGCAGGCCCCAAGGCAGATGCTAATCCTATTGATGTGACGGACTTCATATTTGAGGAGATGTTCCATGCCATTCTGTATAAGAAGTATCCTCCATATGCACCACTGGTTATGAGGTTCATCAAGTCCAAGGAGCATGATTCCCCACTTGGCTTGGCTCCCAATCTCACTGAGCACACTCTGGTTTCACTACAGCAGAAGGGGCACATGGGGCCTCCTCCTAGGGGTCACTATGGCATTGAGGATGAGGATATGGATGAGACTGAGAGGGCCCCCTCTCCTCCTAGAGCTTGGAGGAAGAATGCCTCCAATGCACCTATGCCTTCCATGACCCGTGACTATGTACATGAGAAGGTCAAAAAGGCCACTTTCTGGGAGAGGACCCTATGTTGCATGAATGTAGACATCCGTAAGCAACAGCATGCCTCCTACCAAAGAAACCATCTCATTGAGAAGATCCTCAAGGAAATTAAGGCTCAGGGGGAAGAGGATGATGAGGAAGGAGAGGGCAAGTACAATGATGAGCATGGTGCTCAACTGTCCGCAGAGTCAGATCACACTCTTTCTTTTGGGGCATGGAATGCCCAACAGGACAACCTGGTGGACTGGAAGACTTTTTCAGATATCACCTCTGGATACGAGTATCAGGGTACCTCCTCTTCTTGCCATCACGGCAAAGGTCCTGTAGTCCCTGATGATGATGATAACTATTATGAGGGTGGGGAGGATTAGGACCCGGATGAGAATGACGAGGACTACTAAGTTGTTGGGGCGCTAGCTTAGGTCTTTTCCCTTTACGGTGTTTCGATGCCAAAGGGGGAGAAGACATTTTCATCGATTTGCATGGGCTTGGGCTTTGGATTTGCTCTTATTTGCCTTATTTGAACTATGTGATTGTGCTTCTATTATTGTAACTCATGTGAGAACTATGTGATTTATCTTTGATACTATCTATCTTGCATTATTTACTTGTTTACCTTAATGCACATAGTCAGGGGGAGCTTAATACAAATTATTCCATGCAAAATCACTTGTTGTCATCGAACACCAAAAAGGGGGAGATTGAAAGTACATTTACTATCATAATCACTTTTGGTGTTCGTTAACAACAAGTATATCATTTTATAGTATGTTACTGTCTACAGGTTGTTATAATGCTAAGTGAAAAAGAACCTTACACTATGGAAAGATTCCTGCAAGTTTGACATGTTTCTGAATATTCCAGACCGGAGTCTCCGGTCTAGTTGGACTAGAGTCTCCGGTGTGGACCGGAGTTTGTTGGGGATACGCTATATGGGTATCCTCATAGCATGTCTCCTATCCGGATAACCCGGGTGTCCCACAGTTGGTAGCATGGCCCATGGCCTACTGGGCGGCCCTGTTAGATGGATCCAGAAGGGAGGCCCATGCCGGATAAAGGAAGGATACGGAGGAGTCACCGACGTACCCGGAGCCTTGGAGTGCAAGACACGCTAGACTAGATGTAAGCAGTGTAGGACTCTGTAACCTGTACGGCTAGGACTTTTCCCTGTAACCCTAGGACCTGGTGACTATATAAGTCGGGCATGTGGGAGCCTTTAGGGCACGACAACTTAGACTCTCTAGTCAGCTCACACAGGGAACCAATCCCTATAACTTGGCGTATTGCCATTATAGTGATTTATAGCAGGAGTAGGATTTCGCCACCATTGTGGGATCTGAACCTGGGTAATCTGTATAACCTCGTACCCGTCAACCATCCGCCTTCCCCCACGTCTCTGAACATGCCCTGTGAGGACCGCTCCATGGCGTACTCATCGTCAATACCACGACAGTTGGCGCCCACCGTGGGGCAAGAGGCGCTTCAGAATCTTAAGTGGGCGAGGACCAAGATCTTCATGGGAATCGGCGAAACTGTAGCCATCGGTCGTTTTCTCTTCTCCGGAAACGTTCCGATCGTACCTCCCGATGAGTTCTAGATCCCGGCGAAGACGAATCCTATGCTATGCTCGATCGTCCCCATCGGAGACATCCACCTCTTCATCGACGAAACCGACTCGGGCACTGGTTCCCTAGGAGTCGGAGGAGCATCAAGACCCGCACGGACTGCCTACGGGTAGGATACGTTCGCGGAAGGATCTATGTCGGATCTCTCCTCGGAGTTTGCCGACAAAGATCGGAAAAATTCAAGGCCCACCCAAACCGACCCTTTGCTGGATATAACGGTGGAAGACCGCTACAAGTCCGCCGGCTTCGCCCGTGCGTCTAGATAGCAGAGATCCAAGTTCATTCGGAGTGGTTACCATCTTCGATCTGGTGTGTTGCGTTCAGAGAGAGGGAGAAAACCCCCGCGATTACCTCGCCAGGTGGCTCCGTATACGGGCCGACCTAGCTCATTAGCCCAATGATGATTCTATGTATCACTTTGTGGAAGCACTAGACCAAGGTATGCTTCTCCGGCATACGCTAAGGCGGCGGCAGGCTTCAGGACGCCTCACCTTCGAAAGAATGGTGAACACCGTCAACAACTATGCGGAGGCTGAGGAGGAAGCTCAGGTGGAAATCACGCTCGTTGGCAGAGCCCCTCCACCTCATCCACCTCCACCATCGCCTCTGGTCGTCGTTGCCGCAGCTGCGCCACCACCTCCAGTCATCATCGTTGTTGTTGCACCTCCACCCCCCGTCATTGAGGAAGCCCCGACACCCTCCGACTCCGTGCTTGACACACTCTACACCGACATCAGCGTAGATTTGGAGGAGATAGAATTCAGCCCGGAGGATCTAGACTCCGCCATGCAGGATATGGAGGAGGATTACAAGCGCGACGAGCAGGCCAACAACACCGTCATGTCCCGAGAGGTGCTCGTCGCCATTGGGACGGCAATGGATGAATATCAGCCCGGACGAGCTCCGCCTACAGCGCTGGACAAAGGGAAGGGACCACCTGTTGCTGCCGACAATGATCGCGCAAAGGTCATGCCCCCTCCGCCTAACCCAGTGCAGCAGCCGCATGAACTCGACACCGGTCCGAGCAACAACAACACCGCAAACCCACCGCCTCTGGCATGTACGTCTACTGCTGCCCAAGTCACTCCAGCTGATAGAGTGATGTACGATAATATCCTCGTCGAGCCTATGACTGTGCTCATATTCGCAATGTCGTCTAGCTCGACGAGAAGCGCCACCAGCTGCTGGAGGAAGAGCATGCCATCGCTGAGCAAGGCGCAAATCTAGATCTAGATCTGGCCAACGCGCAGAAGTCAATAGAGAAGGCTAGAGCAATGGAGGCCAAGTACAAGACTCTTCTATAGCAGCCGAAGGCTAAGAAAGCTCTGGCTCGCGTCATCAATGATCCTGGTGTGCGGAGAAACATAGGATGGGCTCCCTCGAAGCTGGCACAGGCCAAGCCATACATTGACAGTGAAGGCAGGAAGGTGATTGCCACTCCTCTTCTCAACATCGCTATCGCCAAGATCCTTATGGAGCAGGATAGATCACCCGAAGCGGTGAACCAGGTCTATGACCTAGTGGCCAAGGCGGTGAAACAGCAGGAAAGGGCCACCTCTCAGAGGCTCGAGTCTGACCCAGCGTTTTGCTAGTCTAGCCAGCATAAGCCGCCAAGGGACAGATCTCCTCTTGATGTCAGGTCCCAAACAGGTTCGTAAGAATGAAGACGGAGGGATGCGTGCAACAGGTGAAGGGAATATGCCCTGAGAGGCAATAATAAAGTGTTTATTATGTGTATTCCAAGTATATGATAGATGTTTATTTTGCATGCTATAATTGTATTAATACGGAAACGTTAATACATGTGTGTTTAATAAACAAACAGAAAGTTCCTAGTTATGCCTCTCTCATAAACTAGCTCGTTGATTAACAAGATGATCAAGGTTTCCTGATCATGGACATTGGATGTTGTTAATAACGGGATCACAACATTAGTGTAATGATGTGATGAACATTCATCCGAAGTATAGCATTACAATCAAAGTCATTGAGTTTATATTGCTATAACAACTTACGAAGTGATCCTAATCCTTAGACCATGAGATCATGTCAATCACTAACACCGGAAGAGTTTCTTGATAACATCAAACGTCACACCGTAACAGGGTGATTATAACGATGGATTCAGAACTAATAAAGTGTTATGTTGAGGCTCGTGGATCGAGAGTGGAATTTTTTCATCCCGATGATGGATAGATATACTCTAGGCCCTCTCGGTGATATCACATTGATTAGCTTGCAAGCAAGTGATTTGATCACTAGAATGTTATATCATAGGAACGAGAAAAGAGTGCATGTCGGTAACGAGATCAAACTAGGTATGGAGATACCGATGATCAAATCTCGTACATGTAATATATCGTGAAACAAAGGGATTAAGATACTAGCGTAAAAGGTTCCGACGATCACAAGAAAGTCATCGTTGAATGTGTGGGAGTCAGTATGGGTCTCCAGATCCCGCTTCTGATTATTGATCCGAGAGGGGTCTCGATCATGTCCGCATTATTCACGAACTGTAGGGTGACACACTTAAGAGACACCGACATCCATTTGGAGCAAATGTTTCATGCCGAAAGAATGAACAAGCGCATGAATTTATTTCACTAGATACCGAAACAGGTTTTCGGGTGAAATTGCATAAAGTGGTTATGCATGTGAAATAGAATTCTAGCAAGGGGTTATTTGTGAATGTTTGTCATTAAAGTAATTGACAAAATTCTGAATAAAATAAAAGAGTTTTATTTAATGAGAGTTTGCATTAAATTTGGTGGAAATTTAATGGGAATTTTGAGTGGACTTTTGAGTGGAGGGAATTTAGAGGAGTTTTGTGAGTGGAGTGTCCACCCACATGAAGAGGGAGGGCAAGCCCCATTCGCCGGCCACCCCCTTTGGGTTCCCCCCTCCTCCTATAAAAGGATCCCCCCTCCTCACTTGTCTCTCACACCTCCTCAGGATCTCTCTCCCCCTCTAGAATTTATCCCCCATGGTCTCGGACTAGCGAGATACATGTTCCCGGTGGCTATTCGACAAGAAAGAGTTGTGCTTCCGCTGCATCGCTGGAGGCGAGGCGGAGGTTGCTCGGTGCCTCGAGCGTGTGCGAGCACGGATGCTTGGCTGATTTGCGGCGCTAGGACTTCCTCTCGATCTTGAGATCGGCAAGAGATCGTCTACATCAACCACGAGTTGAACTCGTTAAGCTTTGTCGGTCTTCAAGGGTATGTTCTCTACGGATATACATCCTGTTGTTTGTATCTAGTATATAGATCTTGGTATATAGTTCACATCGTAGGAAAATTTTTGTTTTCTATGTGCGAACCCTACGAGGGTATCGAGCGGATCTATGCGTAGATACTTTACACGGGTAGTACACATATGAGTATGTGGGCGATGATGATCATGTTGTTGCTCCTTTGTTGTGATTTTGGATATTGGTGGCATATTGGGATGAAGCGGCCCGGACAAACTTTACATGTCCTCGCACATGAGACCTGTTCCACGCTTGACATGCAACTAGTTTGCATAAGTGGCTAGCGGGTGTCTGTCTCTCCTACTATAGTCAATATCTATTTTGCAAGCGAGTTGTCAACAATTTGATTATCCTTGTTGTGGTTCATGTTCGTAGGTAAGAACGGTTCTATCTCGAAAGCCCTAAGCCACGTAAAACTTGCAATGGATAAATTAGAGGCGTCTAGTTTAGATTGTTGCTGGGCTAGTGTTATGATATGGTAGTGTTGTAAGTAGAAGTATGAGATGATACTCTTACAACACACATAGCGTGTAAAATTCATAGACCTTGGATTTACACATATAGGTATGATAGTGATCATACCACGATGCACATGATAGAGATCATCTGCGGGAACCATATAATTTCACTAATAAACATATGATGTTTGATTGCATCTTATATTGCTTGTTTAGCGCTTTGTTAGCATAATAAGATGATCCCTCATTTAAATATCAAGATAAGAATGTGTTCTTCCTTTAGTATGCACCGATTATGTTTCGCTCCAAGACATCACGTGATGATCGGGTGTTCTTGGATCCACGACAATATTTGGTGTAAAAGCGATTACACGCAAATACTAAGGTTCTAACTTGGCGAGCCTAGCATGTGCAGACATGGCCTCGGAACACGACGAAAGGTTAAGCATGAGTCATATAGTTGATATGATGCCCATTTGATGCTCGCCTTTGAAGCTATACCGACTCACGTGATAATCGGACTTGGTGTAGTGGATTTGGTTCATGTAATCACCAAAAGGCACGAGGATGTCGCTTTTGAGTGGGAGTTCATTCGTAATATAGATTAGTTGAACTCGATCTATCATACACTTAGTCTAAACTTTACAAATTCTGTTGTTGATGGCACCACCTGCTTTTAATTTCAATGTGTTCATGGAGAAAGAGAAACTAGCAACGAACGGTAGCAACTTTACTGAATGGGCCATGAATTTGAGGATTCTCTCTCTGCACAAAAGCAATATGTGCTAGAAGCGCCGTTAGGCCCCCCACCTTTTGATGATTCCCCTGACGAGGAGAAGAATGTCTATCAGACTAGTCAGGAGGACCACAACTTAGTTCATTGCGGCATATTGTATGGGCTAGAGCCGGAACTTCAAAGCGTTTAAAACGGCAATGCATTTGATACAATGGGTGAGTTGAAAATGATTTTCGACACACATCTTTCTTTAGAGAGCTACAATGCTTCGAAAAGTTCTTTAGCTGCATGATGGAAGAGCACTGACTCGTTAGTGAGCATGTACTCAAGATGTCGGATTCGCCGATAAGCTTGTGTCCTTGGGAATATCGATTCCCATTGACTTAGGCATCCATCGTGTTCTGCGTCTCGCCACCTAGCTATAAGAGCTTCGTGATGAACTATAATATGCAAGGCATGAAGAAGTCTCTCCCGAGCTTACATCAATGCTTAAAAGCTGCGAAGTGGAGATCAAAAGGAACATCAAGTGTTGATGATCAATAGGAACACTGGTTTCAAGAAAGACAAGAAGGGAAAACGGAAGGGAAGTAAGGGCGGCAAGCCTGTTGCCGCGCCTGAAAAGAAACCCCGAGTTGGACCTAAGTCTGATTCCGAGTGCTACTATTGTAAGGGGACTGGCCACTGGAAGCGCAACTGCCCCAAGTATCTGGCAGACAAGAAGGCTGGCAAGGCAAACAAAGGTATATATGATATACATGTTATTGATGTGTACTTGACTAGTGCTCGCAGTAGCACCTGGGTATTTGATACCGGTTCAGTTGCTAATATTTGTAACTCGAATCGTGGCTGGAACAAGCGACCGCTAGCAAGGGTGAGGTCAAGATGCGTGTCGGCAATGGATCAAGCGTTGATGTAATCGCCGTCGAACGCTGCCTCTCCACTTACCGTCGGGATTAGTTATAAACTTGAATAAATGTTATCGGTGCACTGCGAGCATGAACATTGTATCCGGATCGTGTTTGATGCGAAGTGGTTATTCATTTAAATCGAGAACAATGGTTGTTCCATTTATATGAATGAAATCTTTTATGGTCATGCACCGATGATGAATGGTTTATTTCTATTAGATCTCAATGATAATGTTACACATATTCATAATGTTGATGCTAAAAGGATTAAACTTAATGATGATATATCCGCATATATGTGGCATCGCCGTCTAGGTCATATTGGCATTAAGCATGAAGAAGCTCCATTCGGATGGACTTTTGGAATCACTTGATTATGAATCATTTGATACATGTGAGCCATGCCTTATGGGCAAGATGACTAGAACGCCGTTTTCGGTTCAATGGAGCAGGCGACATTTATTGGAAATCATACATTCGATGTATGTGGTCCAATGAGTGTGTCGTGAGGTGGATATCGTTATTTTGTTACTTTCATGGATGATTTGAGTAGATACGGTTATATCTACTTGATGAAACACAAGTCTGAAACCTTTGAAAAGTTCAAGGAATTTCGAATGAAGTGGAAAATCATCGTAATAGAAAGATCAAATTTCTACGGTCCGACCGTGGAGGTGAGTATCTAAGTTCTGAGTTTAGCACTCACATGAAAGAGTGTGGAATTGTTTCACAACTCACACCTGCGGAACACCACAGCGAAATGGTGTGTCGAACGTCGTGTCGTACTTTATTAGATATGGTTCGATCTATGATGTCTCTGACGGACTTGCCGTTGTCATTTTGGGGTTATGCACTAGAAACTGCTGCATTCACTTTAAATCGGGCACCATCTAAATCCGTTGAAAAGACACCGTATGAATTGTCGTTTGGAAACAAACCTAAGCTGTCATTTCTTAAAGTTTGGGGATGCGATGTTTATGTGAAGAAACTTCAACCGGATAAACTCGAACCCAAAGCGGAAAAATGCGTCTTCATAGGATACCCTAAAGAAACTATTGGGTATTCCTTCTATCACAGATCCGAGGGAAAGGTTTTTGTTGCCAAGAATGGATCCTTTCTAGAGAAAGAGTTTCTCGCGAAAGGTGTGAGTAGTCGGAAGGTAGAACTCGAAGAGGTTATGGAACCTTCTCTTCAAAGTATGGCGAGTAGCCTGGCAGGAAGTTGTTCGGAGTTGGCTCCACATTGAAGAGGAACTAATGATAATGATCATGAAACTCCGAAGAGAGTACTACCGAACCTCGCGAGTCAAGCGGGACGCATGCAGCTCCGAATGCGGAAATCTGTCATGAATTTCATGGTTGATGAAAATAATGACCCTGCGATGTATGAAGAAGCGATGATGAGCCCGGATTCAACAAATGGTTAGAAGCCATGAAATCCGAGATGGAATCCATGTATGAAAATCAAGTTTGGAACTTGGTGGAATTACCTCACGAAAGGTCGTGGAGAACAAATGGATTTTCAAAAGGAAAACTGATGCTGATGGTAATGTGACCATCTATAAAGCTCGACTTATCGCAAAGGGGTTTCGACAAATTCAAGGAGTTGACTACGATGCGACTTTCTCTCCCGTAGCGATGCGAAAGTCGATTAGGATTATGTTAGCAATTGCTGCATATTTCGATTATGAGATATGGCGGATGGATGTCAAACCGCGTTTCTCAATGGTAATATTGAAGAAGAGTTGTATATGATACAACCAAAGGGTTTTGTCGATCCTAAGGATGCTAACAAGGTGTGCAAGCAGCGATCCATCTATGGATTGAAGCAAGCATCACGGTTGGAATCTCCGCTTTGATGAGGTGATCAAAGAGTTTGGATTTGTCCAAACTTATGGAGAAGCTTGTATTTACAAGAAAGTGAGTGGGAGCAATGTGGCATTTCGATATTATATGTGGATGACATATTATTGATCGGAAATGATATAGAACTTTAAACAGTGTTAAAAGTTATCTAAACGACAAATTTTCAATGAAGGACCTATGTGAGCGTCATACATATTAGGCATAAAGATCTATAGAGATAGATCTAGGCGCCTAATAGGGCTATCATAAAGTACATACCTTGATAAGATTTTAAAGAAGTTTAAAATGGACGAAAGTAAGAAGGGGTTCTTACCTATGTTGCAAGGCAAGACATTGAGTAAGACTCAAAGTTCGGCTACGGCGGAAGAAAGAGATAATGGACAAAGTCCCCTATGCTTCAGCCATAGGCTCTATAATGTACGCCATGCTATGTACAAGACCGGATGTGGCACATGCTATTAGTTTGACTAGTAGGTACCAATCGGATCCAGTTCGGAACACTGGAAAGCGGTCAAGAATATCCTTAAGTACTTACGAAGAACTAAGGATATGTTTCTTGTATCTGGAGGTGAAGAAGAGCTCGTCGCTAGGTGTTATGTCGACGCTTAGCTTTGACACCGATCCGGATGACTCTAAGTCTCAATACGGATATGTATTTCTCATGAATGGCGGGCGGTTAGTTGGAGGAGCTCCAAACAACTGTGGTAGCGGGATCAACAACGGAGGCCGAATATGTTCTTTGCTTGAGCGGCTCGAAGCGATTTGGATGAAAGAGTTCATATCCGAACTAGGAGTTGTGGCAAACGCGTTGGACCCAATGGTGATCTATTGTGACAACAATGGTGCCATTTCAATGCCAAAGAGCCAAGGTCTCACAAGCATTCCAAGCATATTAAGCGCGGTTTCACTCCATCCATGAGCATGTCAAGGATGGAGATATAAAGATTGTAAAGTACATACGGATCTCAATGTAGCGGATCCGTTGACTAAAACTCTCCTAGAGCAAAACATGATCAACACCAGAACTCAATGGGTGTTAAATGTATCACTATGTAACTAGATTATTGTCTCTAGTGCAAGTGGGAGACTGAAGGGAATATGCCCTGAGAGGCAATAATAAAGTGTTTATTATGTGTATTCCAAGTATATGATAGATGTTTATTTTGCATGCTATAATTGTATTAATACGGAAACGTTAATACATGTGTGTTTAATAAACAAACAGAAAGTTCCTAGTTATGCCTCTCTCATAAACTAGCTCGTTGATTAACAAGATGATCAAGGTTTCCTGATCATGGACATTGGATGTTGTTAATAACGGGATCACAACATTAGTGTAATGATGTGATGAACATTCATCCGAAGTATAGCATTACGATCAAAGTCATTCAGTTTATATTGCTATAACAACTTACGAAGTGATCCTAATCCTTAGACCATGAGATCATGTCAATCACTAACACCGGAAGAGTTTCTTGATAACATCAAACGTCACACCGTAACAGGGTGAATATAAAGATGGATTCAGAACTAATAAAGTGTTATGTTGAGGCTCGTGGATCGAGAGTGGAATTTGTTCATCCCGATGACGGATAGATATACTCACGGAATTTGTTCATCGAGAGTGGAATCAGTTTATACAATGCCATCTCATTAGAGAATGAGTGATGCGTGGAGACGCAAAGACATGCAAATACACACGGACCTGAAAGCGTCAGATCCGTATATTATGTTAACCACTTGCACTTGCGTATATGGAACACCATAAAGCCATAGGTGTTCAATACGCAAAGTTTTCAAACTAGATTATTGTCTCTAGTGCAAGTGGGAGACTGAAGGGAATATGCCCTAGAGGCAATAATAAAGTGGTTATTATCGTATTCCTTATTTATGATAAATTTTTATTTTGCATGCAATAATTGTATTAATACGGAAACGTTAATACATGTGTGTTTAATAAACAAAAAGGAAGTTCCTAGTTATGCCTCTCTTATAAACTAGCTCGTTGATTAACAAGATGATCAAAGTCATTGAGTTTATATTGCTATAACAACTTACGAAGTGATCCTAATCCTTAGATCATGAGATCATGTCAATCACTAACACCGGAAGAGTTTCTTTATGACATCAAACGTCACACCATAACTGGGTGATTATAAAGATGGCTTCAGAACTACTAAAGTGTTATGTTGAGGTTCATGGATCGAGAGTGGAATTTGTTCATCCCGATGACAGATAGATATGCTCTGAGCCCTCTCGGTGATAATCACATTGATTAGCTTGCAAGCAATCGATTTGATCACTAGAATGTTATATCACGGGAACGAGAAAAGAGTGCATGTCGGTAACAAGATCAAACTAGGTATGGAGATACCGATGACCGAATCTCGAACATGTAATATATCGTGAAACAAAGGGATTAAGATACTAGCGTAAAAGGTTCACACGATCACATAAGTCATCGTTGAATGTGTGGGAGTCAGTACGGATCTCCACGTCCCGCTGCTGATTATTGATCGGAGAGGGGTATCGATCATGTCTGCATTATTCACGAACCGTAGGGTGACACACTTAAGGGATACCGACACCATTCGGAGAAAATGATATGTCAGAAAAAGAAAGGATTAATTGGATAGACGCCACTCCAATTCTAGCCTATTTGAGAAACGCCACTACAACTTTCACCTTTTGATAAATTCCACTACAATTCTACATCATTCCATATATGCCATTATGGCCATTTTAACACACCTACCCCACAATATACACTTGTATTTCCATCGTACACACGTATATTCGGTAACCACCACTAGAATCATCTTAGGCCATGTGCATTGCTTTAGATGACTGCTGAATTTATGCTTCCTCCGTGTCATAGAAAACAGTATTGAAGCCATAATTTACAACAAGTTATATGTATCTCTATCTATAAGCACCATGAAAAGCTAAAATTTGTTGTTACTAACTAAATAGTGTACGATAAATTAGTGCAACTTGAGTTCAAAAAATATGAAGCGAACAGAGTACTTCATACGTGCGGCCATTATATTTTATTCTCTAAGAGCATAAATACAACATGTGTGTATTGATTTATTACAAATATAATATTACAAAATAACAAAAAAATTATTACACAAAAATGAGTCGGCAACAAAAGTTAAATCTGGTGAGGCCCACCTTGTATATGTATGCACAACAATAATATGAGTGTATATGGTGTTGTACGTGTGTTAAAAATAGGCATAATGGCGTCTATGGAATGTATAGAGAATTGTAGTGGCGTTTTTCAAAAGTTAGAAGTTGCAATGGCTTTTCTCAAATAGCTATAAATTGTAGTGGCATGTATCTAATTAACCCAAAAAGAAAAGAAAAGCGCAGGAATTTATTTCACTAGACACCGGAACTGTTTCGGTTGAAATTGCTGAAACTGGTTCTGCATGTGAAATTTAATACTAGCAAGGGTTTTTATGTGAATGTTTGTTAATTAAAGTAATTTACAAAATTCTGAATTAATAAATAAAAGAGTTTTATTTAAATGAGAGCTTGCATTAAATTTGGTGGAAATTTAATGCATGTTAGTGGATTTTTGAGTGGAGGCTCTTTTATGGGAGTGGAGGCATTTCATTTTGAGTGGGAGCTCCACCCACATGAATGTGGAAGAGGTGGGGGCAGCCACCATGGCTGGCTCCATGCCCCTTGGGGTGCCCTCCTCCCCCTATAAAATGCCCCCTCTCATTCTCTCAAAGCACACCTCCTCGCGAAGGATCTCTCTTCCCCTTTAGAATTTCCCCATGGTTCGAATCAACAAGATACATGTTCCCGGTGGCTTTTTATAGAAGGATTTGTTACTACCGCTTCCTTTGAGCGAGGGCACGGAGGTTGTCGGGGTACCCGTACGTGTGTGCGATCACGGATGCACCACTGCTTTGCGGTGCTAGACTTGATGGTGCTGGACCGGCTAGACCAGATGGACTTCATCATGATCTTGAGATCGGCAAGCGTTCGTCTACATCATCCACGAGTACAACCTCGTTAACACTATTCGGTCTTCAAGGGTATGTGTTCTATGGATGTATATCCACCCGTTTCTTGTAACTAGTAGATAGATCTTGGTATATAGTTGTTCCCATCATAGGAATTTTTTTTGTTTTCTATGCTGCGAACCCAACACCTATACACATGACAAGTGTATTGGGTGTGTTGGGGGACACAAGACACTTTTTTGTATCTTGATTGCAGGGTTGCTTGAGAGGGAATACCTTTGACCACTTCCTCCCTGAGTTCGATAAACCTTGGGTGTTCCACTTAAGGGAAACTTGCTGCTGTTCTACAAAACTCTCCACTTGGAGGCCCAACAACTGTCTACAAGAATAGAAGTGCATAGAAATCAAGCTCTTTTCTGGCGCCGTTGCCGGGGAGGAAAGGTAAAAGGCACTCACACACGTTACCCCAACGGCAACAACAAGCCAGAAAGCTCTTTTCTTGCGCCGTTACCGGGGAGGTAAGGTAAAAGGTACTCACATCCTTCGGTGTGAGTGCTCGAATTTATTTACTTTAGATTCTACAATTTTTCTTTTTGTTTCTTGGTTTTACTAGTTAGGCTTAATAGAAACAACAACAAAATTAGAGAGCTTTATAGCATTTATCTTGAGTTAGGACATGAAGTGTTTGAAGAGAAAATTAAAAAACCTATGGAGGTTTATTTGCATACTAATAGTAATGTTATTAGTATGAATTCTTTGGACACCATTATTGCTAATGCTATGGAAAAGTCTAAGATTGGGGAAGCTAGTTTTGATGAAAATGATCTTTATAGTTCCCCAGCTTTAGAGGAGAAAATTTGGTTTGATGATACTTTACCTCCAATATATAATGATTACAATGATGAATTGAAGGGAATATGCCCTGAGAGGCAATATTAAAGTGTTTATTATGTGTATTCCAAGTATATGATAGATGTTTATTTTGCATGCTATAATTGTATTAATACGGAAACGTTAATACATGTGTGTTTAATAAACAGAAAGTTCCTAGTTATGCCTCTCTCATAAACTAGCTCGTTGATTAACAAGATGATCAAGGTTTCCTGATCATGGACATTGGATGTTGTTAATAACGGGATCACAACATTAGTGTAATGATGTGATGAACATTCATCCGAATTATAGCATTACGATCAAAGTCATTGAGTTTATATTGCTATAACAACTTACGAAGTGATCCTAATCCTTAGACCATGAGATCATGTCAATCACTAACACCGGAAGAGTTTCTTGATAACATCAAACGTCACACCGTAACAGGGTGATTATAAAGATGGATTCAGAACTAATAAAGTGTTATGTTGAGGCTCATGGATCGAGTGGAATTTGTTCATCCCGATGACGGATAGATATACTGGGCCCTCTCGGTGATATCACATTGATTAGCTTGCAAGCAAGTGATTTGATCACTAGAATGTTATATCACAGGAACGAGAAAAGAGTGCATGTCGGTAACGAGATCAAACTAGGTATGGAGATACCGATGATCGAATCTCGGACATGTAATATATCGTGAAACAAAGGGATTAAGATACTAGCGTAAAGGTTCCGACGATCACAAGAAAGTCATCGTTGAATGTGGGAGTCGAGATGGGTCTCCGGATCCCGCTTCGATTATTGATCGAGAGGGTCTCGATCATGTCCGCATTATTCACGAACCATATGGTGACACACTTAAGAGACACCGACATCCAATTGGAGCAAATGTTTCATGCCGAAGAATGAACAAGCGCAGGAATTTATTTCACTAGATACCAAAGCAGGTTTTGGTGAAATTGCATAAAGTGGTTATGCATGTGAAATATAATTCTAGCAAGGGTTATTGTGAATGTTTGTCATTAAAGTAATTGACAAAATTCTGAATAAAATAAAAGAGTTTTATTTAATGAGAGTTTGCATTAAATTTGGTGGAAATTTAATGGGAATTTTGAGTGGACTTTTGAGTGGAGGAATTTAGAGGAGTTTTGTGAGTGGAGTGTCCACCCACATGAAGAGGAGGAGGGGGCAGCCCCATGCGCGGCCACCCCTTGGGGTTCCCCTCCTCCTATAAAAGGAGCCCCTCCTCACTTGTCTCTCACACCTCCTCATGAAGGATCTCTCTCCCTCTAGAATTTATCCCCATGGTCTCGCACTAGCGAGATACATGTTCCCGGTGGCTATTCGGCAAGAAAGAGTTGTGCTTCCTCTGCATCGCTGGAGCGAGGAGGCGGAGGTTGCTCGGTGCCTCGAACGTGTGTGCGAGCACGGATGCTCTGCTGATTTGCGGCGCTAGGACTTCCTCTCGATCTTGAGATCGGCAAGAGATCGTCTACATCAACCACGAGTTGAACTCGTTAAGCTTTGTCGGTCTTCAAGGGTATGTTCTCTACGGATATACATCCGCCCGTTGTTTGTATCTAGTATATAGATCTTGGTATATAGTTCACATCGTAGGAAAATTTTTGTTTTCTATGCTGCGAACCCTACAACAGGAAAGATGCTATCCACATATCTTCTGACCATGCAGGCAGGCTCAACCACGTCGCCCTGCTCTCCCGGACATCGCGAAGACTCCAAGGCTCACCATCGTGCGGACATGCCCACACCCAATCAGCGCGGCCTCGTCATCCGCGACAACGCGGAGCATGCCCATCATGATGGGGAGCGCAGCCAAGGACATAAGAGCAGGTCACACCATGACCCTCCGCGTCCGACAAACAACCGTGACAAGTGTGATGCATCGCAAGAGGGTAACATCAAGAGGGCTAACCCACTGCCACCTCCACCTTCGTCACCACCCAGTAGCCACCATGGCGGAGGAGGCCCACATCGTTCACGCAGCCCATCCCCTGACGGCAAGAAGAAGAAAAGAAGCCCGGAGCCATATGACGCACGATCACATCTGGACAAGATCCACGAGGCCCGGGATGGAGCATACCTAGGACAACGCTACTTTGGACCTGTAATACAGACCGCAGCTTACCCCAAGGGTTTCCGGATTGACAAGACCATCAAGCCCTATGACGGCACCACCAAGCCAGCTACATGGTTGCAGGATTATGGCAACATGGTGGAGATCGCTGAGGGAAACCCCAACGTTGATGTCAAATACCTCCCATTCATCCTAGCGGGCACAACCCTACAATGGATTGCTGACTTGCCGGAGAAATCCATCTGCAACTGGCTGGACATGAAAGAAGCGTTCACCAAGAACTTCGAGGGTACGTACGAACGTCCATGTACTGTTGGCGACCTATAGTGGTGCATGCAGGAGAAAGACGAGTCATCTCGCGCCTACATCTCCTGCTGGCTGGATATGAAGAATTCCTGCGCAGAAGTGCACTCACAGACCGCCATGTCCGCCTTCATCGATGGGATGGAAAGGGGTACGTTGCTCTGACATACGTTGAAGCACCTGCAGGACAACCACCAGCTAGACCTCAACCAGATTATCCAACTGGCTAGTGAGTTCACAGCTGCCGATGACGATGCTCGCAGCTCGCTACCGGCAATGGCCGTTTCAACTCAAGCTCGGAGGAACAGCAACACCAAACGGAAGAGCCCGCCAGAAGAAAATCAAACCTCCGACATGGTCACCATGACTTTTGCAGGACGAGTTGATAGTGGACAGCGTGGCCTAGGACGGGGGGCAGGTCGTGGGCAGCAGCGAGGTAGTGAAATAACCTCGGCAGCACTCCACGTTCCCCAAACCTACGAGGAGTACCGCGATATGTCGTGCCTCGTACACCTCGACGCCAACGGCAAGGACACACGCACCAATCGCCATTGCAAGTTTGTCAACGACCTCAAGGAGGACCCGGAGTCCGGCTATAAGCAAAGTCGGAAGAACAGACCGCGAGGCAAGGTCAAGGGGAAGAAGAAGGAGGAGGAGTCCAAGGATTCAAGTGACATGGATGAGGACATTGACCCCAAGCACGCCGCCAAGAGCAATGGCAAGGGCAAGAACCCCTTCGAGAAAAAGGCGGAAGTTTTGCACACCTTCCTTGCCACCCCCACCGTCCGACAACAAAAGACCTCCATGAGGATACTGATGGCCACTCTACCCCCAGTTCCCCAATACTTGCGTTGGTCGGAAATTCCAATTACTTGAGATAGGAAGGATCACCCAGACCTCATCCCTACGGAGAACCAGTATGCCATGATCATCAACCCCCTGAGTGACGGCAATGAGTTCACCAAATGTATGGTGGACAGTGGAAGCAGCATCAACATCATGTACTTGGATACACTTCACAAGATGAACTTGACGGAGGCAAACCTAAGGCGGACCAGCGCCATCTTCCATGGTGTAGTTCCTATTCGGGAGGCTCGGTCCCTTGGGTGCATCACACTTCAGGTTGCTTTTGGTGATGTCAATAATTACCGCCAAGAACGCATGACCTTTGAGGTGGCCCCCTTCAAGAGCGTGTACGAAGTCATATTCGGCCGCGACATATTCCACACCTTCATGGCCAAGCCATGCTTCGTCTACAACAAGCTCAAGATACCCGAACCAAACGGTGTCATCACCGTATCCGGAAGCTTTACCAAGGCAAGGGACTGCGAGATTGGAGAAGCACCCTTTGCAGAAGTTGTCCTTTACAGCGAAGAATTCAAGGAGATCTAGAGGAAGGTTGATGCCTCAGAGATACCTGCGTTGAAGAAGCAGATTTCTGACTCCGCCCTAGCATTCAAGGCCGCCATCGAGACCAAGCCGGTGGAACTTGTGGTAGGCGATGCCTCCAAGACCATTGCAATTGGGACAAACCTGGACCCTAAATAGGAAAGCGCGCTCGTCGAGTTCCTCCGTGATAATAGGGACATCTTTGCCTGGCAACCTGCCGACATAAAAGGTGTACCTAGGGAACTTGCCGAGCACAGCTTGAATATTGATCCAAAATGTAAACCAGTGAAACAATCTCTACGACGCTTCGGAGACGAGAAGAGACGCGCCATAGGCAAAGATATATCTAGGTTACTTAAGGCTAGTTTTATCCGAGAAATCCTTCACACCCGATGGGTGGCCAATCCTGTACTTGTCCCCAAAAAGGGAACCAGATAATTAAGAATGTGCATTGATTACACCGGCTTGAACAAAGCATGTCCCAAAGATCCATTTTCTTTGCCTCTCATTGACCAAGTCATTGACTCGACGACTAGCTCGGAGCTTTTTTGTTTTCTCGATGCATACTCAAGATACCACCAGATCAAGATGAGGAAGTCGGACCAATTGGCCACTTCGTTGACTACACCCTACGGCACGTTCTGCTATGTCACGATGCCCTTTGGGCTGAAAAATGTAGGTGCTACGTACCAGCGGATAATGCATCGTTGCCTACATGATCAAATTGGTCGGAACGTTCATGCCTATGTGGACGATATAGCGGTGATGTCTAAAAAGTCAAACAACTTAATATCTGACTAAAAGAAATCTTAGATAATCTCCGGAAATACAACATGATGCTTAACCCTAAGAAGTGCGTCTTCGGGGTTCCAGCCGGCAAATTGTTGGGCTTTATCGTTTCCCAGTGCGGAATCGAGGTGAACCCGGAGAAAATCAAGGCCATCTTAAACATAAACCGTATGACATGCCTAAAGGACATACAACGGCTAACAGGTTGCGTTGCAGCGGTTAGTCGGCCGACTTGGAGAGAAGGCTCTGCCGCTGTACAAGTTGCTAAATAAGGCGGACAAATTCACGTGGACGGACGAGGCAGATGCAACATTGAAGCAGCTCAAGGAGATACTTTCCTCAGCGCCAATCCTTGCAGCACCCGAGCCTGGCAAGCCCATGTTAATCTACATGGCGGCCTCCAACCGGGTAATCAGCATCGTCGTTGTGGTAGAGCGGAAAGAACCAGGCTATGAGTACGGAGTTCAACGACCAGTTTACTATGTAAGAGAGGTCTTGACGGAGTCCAAGCATCGTTACCCGCACTACCAAAAGATAGCTTATGGAGTGTTCCTTGCTTCTCGGAAGCTGATGCACTACTTCCAGGAGCACCCTATCATAGTGGTGAGCAAGACTCCACTGTCCGACATCATCAACAACAGCGACGCTATAGGAAGGGTCGCGAAGTGTGGCATTTAACTTGCTGCCTTCGAGATCACCTACAAAAGACGCGACGCTATAAATTCACAAGCCTTGGTGGATTTCATCGCAGATTGGATGGAGATGCCAGATGCTACCCCAATGCCGGAACCAGAATATTGGGTGATGCACTTTGACGGATCAAAGCTACTCAACGGCTCGAGGGCTGGTGTACTGCTCCAGTCACCAACCGAGGACAAGCTACACTATGTTTTGCAGATCCACTACAACGCTACGAACAACATGGCGGGGTATGAAGCACTCATTCACGGACTACGCGTAGCCAAGGATATTGGCATCAAGCGCATAGTTTGCTGTGGAGATTCCGACTTGGTTGCCCAGCAGGTGGCTGGCACCTGGAACGCGCGGAACCCTATGATGGCGGCATATCGTGATGAAGTGGACGAGATAGCCAAGAGCTTCTTGGGCTATGAGGTCAAGTATGTACCTAGGGAGCAAAACGAGGCAGCTAATCTGCTGTCTAAGCTTGGGTCAGGGCACAAACGAATTCCGCCTGGCGTTTTCTTGGAGCATCTACGGACACCATCCGTGAAGGGAGAAGACATAGACAACCCGGACAGAGTTGACTCTTTCGTTCACATGGTGACAAAGGTCCCTCCAGCTTGGACAAAACCGATCATGGAATATCTCGAACACGGAACTTTGCCCGATGACAAAGTCGAAAGACGACAAATTGTACATCGAGCAAAGGGCTATACCATAATCAATGGACAGCTCTACAAAAGAAGCACCACTGATGTATACCTTAAGTGTGTTTCCTAGCAAGAAGGTATTGAAATCCTCCGCAAAATCCATCTCGGAGATTGCGGTCATCACGCCGCTCCCCGATCGTTGGTCGCTAAAGCTTTCCGGCAAGGATTCTACTGGCTGACCGCGAAGGCGGACACCGACAAGCTGGTTCAGACATGCATGGGATGCCAGTATTATACCAACAACCACATGTTCCAGCTGAAGAATTGCGAACAATGCCAATACCTTGGCCGTTTGCAGTCTGGGGGCTGGACATGATTGGCCCGTTGCAGACGGCACCATGTGGGTTTACGCATCTGCTAGTAGCAGTTGATAAATTCACCAAATGGATAGAAGCTAAACCCATTAGAAAGCTCGATGAGGCAACTTCCCTTAGGTTTGTCCAGAATCTAGTGGTGAGATTTGGTCTCCCACATAGTATTATCACCAACAACGGCAGCAACTTGTCACTCGGAGAAGTGGAAGCTTATTTTTGGGAGAAGGGCATCCGACTTGACCTCGCATATGTGGCGCACCCATAGTCCAATGGTCAGGTTGAGAGATCCAATGGATTAATTCTGCAGGGAATCAAGCCACTTTTAGAAGCACCGTTGCATAGAGTAGCTAGAGCTTGGGAAGAGGAGTTACCATCTGCGTTGTGGAGTTTACGAACTACACCCAACAGGTCTACCGGCTACACCCCTTATTTCATGGTATATGGAGCAGAAGCCATCCTGCCTTCTGACATCCTTCACGATTCACCAAGAGTTTCCGCCTACGACGAGGATGACGCTGAAGAATCCAGATGCCTAGACGTGGACCTTCTCGAGGAAGAGCGCGTATTGGCATGCCAAATATCTGCCATCTACCAGCAGAAGCTACGCAACTACCATAGTCGCCGCGTTCGCCATCGCTCGTTTAAAGAGGGGGACCTGGTGCTCCGACTTAAGCAGAAGAAGTCACACAAATTATCCCTGCCATGGGAAGGACCGTTCATCATAAGCAAGGCGCTACTCAATGGGTCTTATTACCTCATTCACAATTGTGAGCTGAAGGATAGACCCAACGAGGATCATAAGCGTAAGCGACATGACCCGGATGATGACTACCCGGAGTTTGATCGACCATGGAACATAGCACAACTACGTCCTTTCTACACTTAGCATTTTTTATCTATTGTGTACCTCTTATATGATCAATGAAATAAAGCTCTCTGGTTCACTCATAATACTGAGTATTTTACCTCCTTTAGTGTTCATTTTTGGATATAAAACCTTTATGCGCAAGCTTTGCATTTGCACTTGTGAATATTCCCCCTACGGGCATTAGCTTAAGTTTTCTAGTCTACACGTTCTTTGTTGTTTTTATGTGGATTCAGGAGGAGTGACTTTTGACACTTATTGTCGGCGAGTTTGTTCTTAGGTTATTGATGGTGCCATTGGGCATCATTGCCTGGGCGCATAGTTCCGACAATGAGTCTTCCGACTCATGACAGGTCAAGCATAAAAACCAAAGTAATGGATAAGCCAACACTTGCTTAAAAATATATACATGCTGGAACCAGTTCTTGAGTAGCAGGAAATAACAAACATTTTTTTTCGCCTTAAGTTAACAAGTAGTTTTTTTCCGCATACAAACTCCAGAGGAAACAAATATTATATATTGTTTTTTCATTCCTCTGGCGCAGGTGACTTGGACGCAACATCATCAGCAACAGGAGAGCCATCCTCCTCGAAGTCGGCGGTGTTGAGGGACTCGGAGGAGCTCTGATTGTCGCCATCAATAGTCCCCTAGGCACGAAGACGTTAGGGTCGACCAACTCGGAGACTCTGGTATCAAAACCTGCGAGCGACGCCAAGATAGCTTTGTGATCTATTTTTTGGCCATCGTCGTCCATGTCAGGGATACCGGAGGTCACCGTGTCAATGTCGGTGTTTTCGTAGTGCGCCTTGACCATTGATAGCGCCATCCTCGTGCCAGCCCGGGTACATGAAGCTTTCGAGCTTGCAATACGCTCGGGGGCTTGGCACAAGATCTCCAAGAACTTCATTACGGAATCCACCGCCTTGATGTTGATCTGGAGGGGCTTGGTTATCTCTTTGTCCTGCTTGATGGCGGTGTGGATAAAGTTGCCGGCAAGGACCATGCATTCTTTTGGTGGAGGAGGAGACTGGGTCAAACCGATAGGAGATGCAAAATTCCGACAAGGGAATGCATGAGTTCAGTAACACAAAAAGTTCAAAGTATCTAACTTACAGAAGTACAAGATGGAGAATCACTTACTGCAGATGCTAATCTCAGCTTGCTGGAGGGTATCCACCATGGATTCCCATTCTTGTCGGAGGATCTTGTATGCTTCAAAATTGCGCTGCTCATCGACAGCTCTCTTCTTCTCTTTCAGCATCACGATTTCCTCCTTCAAACGGTTCATCTCCGTGTTAGCAGATTCCTGCAGGACCTTCATGGCATCCTCATGCATCTTCAGCATATCCTTCCTCTCCTTCTTAAGGATCTTGTTTTTGCTATCCAGCAACTGAATGTGCTTGGATTGCTCCACAATGTCCTTGGCCTTGTCAATGGCTTCTACAAGTCGGAGAAAGAACAGTACATGTTGAGTACTCGGAGAATGTTAGCACAATAACAAGTCAGAGTATGAAAACGAAAGGAAAAACAGACTCTTGCTCTTGATGATTTGTTCCTTCAAGAAGGCAGTTTTACCCTTTTTGGCTTCCAAATCTGCACGCATCTTCTGGAACTTCTCGTTGGCCATGCCTCTCCGAGCAGTCTCATTCTATGGAAAGAACATTTAAAGCTATTTAGTCTACTTGGAGCAACTAGCCGGATAATTGTCCACCTAGAGGCTTGGGGGCTACAGTGAGAGTTTTTTAACTTGGCAATATGCTTAGTCTTTCTTTAAGCATCTAGTCGGAACTGATTTAGTTTTTAAGTAGAAGCTTGGGGGCTACAGTATAAAGTTTTTTAACTCAGTCATATGCTTAGTCTTTCTTTAAGTATCTAGTCGAAACTAATTCAGTTACAACTAGAGACTTGGGGGCTACAGTATTGAAATTTACAAACACTGTGTATGCTACTCTGAAAGTATCTAGTCGGAATAATTCATTCAAACTAAATACTTGGGGGATACAGTGAGAAGTTTTCTAGCTTAGTCACTCGTAGAGCATTTAGACACCAATGCCTATGGTTTTCTGTCTAAATCCTCGGGGGCTACAGTGGGATACTAATATGAAATGCAAAAGGTAAATAAAACTTACAAGTCCGATGATATTGAGGTTAGCAGCGCTCTCAACAAGTAACTTGCCGAAGGAAAGGCTATTTCCTCGCAAGATATCTGCTTGTCGGAGAAGCTCCTCAAGACCGCATGTTGGAGATGTCGGCACTGCACCAGGAACCAAAGAGGAGCTGCTCGACATGAGCGCCGGGAAGACTATGTTCGTAAATTCTGTGGTTGTCCTGGGTGCGGAGGCGCCGCCTTCAGCAGACGTTCCACCCACCACCACCGCCTTACCACTACCGATGGCATCCTTAGCCGAAGCTTCAGCCATTTGAGTTGCGGTACTTTCTTGCGTCGCATGTTCGCCGACAACGACGAGCTCCGCGGAGGCACCTGAATCCACTTCCATGGTGGAAGGGCCAGATGCATCTTTGGCCTGTGAGCTTGTCGGAGCGGGTGTAGGCTGGACGCTGCGAGTGACAGGATTGATGGAGGGAGATGTGTGGGGAGACACGTCACGATGTAACATATCTTTAATATTTCTAGAAGCCCCCAAAGTTTTGGAGGTCATCTTCAAACTAGTAGTGGCCTTCTTCCTGAAACATGCAAAAAGTATAAGTACAGGAATAAGACGAGCAATGGACAAATGTTGGAGAGAAAGAGGCTTACACAACAGGGGGTTCTTTGGAAAAAGGAATCCCGGTAACTCTTATTTTCTCCGCCTCTAGGGCGGCAGTGGAATTCTTGGAGACTCCACTCTCTATCTTCTTCTTCTTGCCCCCGTCGGCAGCATGAGAGGTGGAGTTGTTCCACTTCCGCGCCAGTGGGACATCTTCGTCGGACACGACAGTGACTTCCTTCATCTTTGGGTCATAGATTTGGGCAGCCATGCTATCCTCTTCTAGACCGCTAAGCTGTTAAGTGAAATCCCAAAAGTGTTAGATAAGATGGTAATGGTTAGACGGAAGAACTGGAGTATATGTCATACACAGAAAATAAACTGGTACCTCTGGGCACTTGCCCTCCTCGAACATGTCGTTGGTGATGGCGAAGCCACGCTTCCTGTCCTTAACCTTGACGATGTCCTTGAGGCGGAGCTTGACGGAGTCACTCGAGAAGTTGTCCTCGGAGATGCGGAGGCTATCCTTCCTCTCCTTAGAGTACTCATGCATCAGCTTGGAGCGGTATTGCAGAGGCTGGATCCTCCTGACGAACCAGCACATGGCTAGGTCCAACCCGATCAGACCCGTGTCTACGAACCACTCTATCCGCCTAATGGTGCGGGAGGCTTCATTGTCGGAGGGAAGGGTGGCTTGGGACCTCCATGTAGGGGCTTCGGCAGTGGCTCCATCGACAAAGTCCAGATACATTTCTTCTCGGCCAGCCAGAGGGATATCTGGGCCATAGAAGTACGTCCGTTGCTAGTTCTTGCAGGACTCATGGACAACGATGTCGGGGAACCGCCGGCCAGGACGGATCTTAAAACTAATTGTCCCACAGTTCCTGAGCTCGTCCTTGCCGGCACTGGCTTCCCTCTTGATGGTGAACAAATGAATAAAGAGATCTAGCCTAGGCCTAATCCCTAAGTAAACCTCATAGAGCGTCGTGTAGTTGCTAAGCGCGAGGATGGTGTTGGGGGAGAGGTTCTGAGGCTATACTCCGTAATGGCTAAGGACAGCTAGAAAGAAATTGGAGATGGGAAAGGAAACTCCACATACCAATTGGGCCTTGAGGTACACCTTCTCTCCGGCTTGGGGAGAAGGGGTGACCTCGCCGGTCGGCTCCACCCGCTAGACAAGCCCCTCCGTCGCAAGTATGTAGCCCTCGACAAGCAGTTCTTTGATGTGACGGTCCGTGATGTTCGAGCCACGCGAGTCCCCTTTGTGGGAATCGCTCTCCTCTTCCAGCAACTCCAGCGCCGCTGGATTGTGGTTGCCGCCAGTGGAGTCGACCACCGCAGACTTGGGGATCACCAGGCCCTCTAAGGGAACAAGAACGGTGCTCGCCGTCTTTGCCACGACATCGCTTGGCACCGCCATGGAGGGAGCAGAGCTGCTGGTTTCCATTGGAAAGGTTGAGGTGGTTACTGGAAGGATTGAGGGGCTAGGGTTTTTCGCGAACACGCGGAGAGCTCGAGGAGGTGCTCGCTGGGGGAAGAAGACGACGCGGGAGGAGAATGAGGTGAAAAGTAAAAATACACCACAGTTACAATTTATAACCCCTGGAGTCAAGATTCGTGCAAGACGATCGAACGGTCGGCGCGTGGACGATGTGTGCAGGCGCATGCGCGGAAATTTTGCCACATTCCCAACCGTCGCCGCCAACGGTTCATTTCGCTCGCGCGAGAAAAGTGGACATGATTGTGTTCTCTGCATGTGTGAGTTATGAGGCGTCGTTGACCTATGTCTACGTCGCCTACCTGTCACTAGCAGGTGAACCATCACATCGGAATATTCCGGCATGAATGGATCCAGTCCGGCTACGGAAGAGTACGATAGAAGATTCAACAATGCTCCGTCTTACGAGTTGAAGATGGAGAAAAACTTTGCAGGGTTCTTGGGAGGACTACAAGATATTTCTTGACGATTTGCCGACATCCATCTAGATGGAGCATTCAACCTAAACATGCAAGACGGCGCAAGATCTCGGAGTTCTCCGGGGGCTACTATTGGGGATATGCTATATGGGTATCCTCATAGCATGTCTCCTATCCGGATAACCCAGGTGGCCCATAGTTGGTAGCATGTCTCATGGCCTGCTGGGCGGTCCAGTTAGATGGATCCAGAAGGGAGGCCCATGTTGGATAAAGGAAGGCTACGGAGGAGTCACCGACGTACCCGGAGCCTTGGAGTGCAAGACACGCTAGACTAGATGTAAGCAGTGTAGGACTCTATAACCTGTCTGGCTAGGACTTTTCCTTGTAACCCTAGGACCTGGCGACTATATAAGTCAGTCCGATGGGAGCCTTTAGGGAACGACAACTTAGACTCTCTAGTCACCTCGCACAGAGAACCAATCCCTGTAACTCGGCGTATTTCCATTATAGTGATTTATAGCAGGAGTAGGATTCTGCACACCGTTGTGGGATCTGAACCTAGGTAAGCTGTGTAACCTCGTACCCGTCAACTGTCTGCCTTCCCCCACGTCTCTAAACACGCACTATGAGTACCCCTCCACGGCGTACTCGTCGACAATACCATGACAGAGTTTCCGCAGGAATCCCTAAAGGGGGCATCAGGAGTCTGGCTGGGACAGTCTGTGAGGGGGTCCGAAGCAAGGTCCAGAGACTACTGCGGAGTCTCCGGTGTGAGCCTCAGACCAGAGTCTCTGGTGTTACTGGACTAGAGTCTCCGACCCAATTGGCTCACAAAAGGGCTCGGTCAATCAGTATGCTTGTCCGGAGATGGGCTGGAATCTCCGGTGTAGACCGGAGTATCCTGTGTGCACACCGGAGTCTCCGATCTGACTTTTCTCCAATGGTCATAAAACGGTTCGTGGAGGGGGCTACTTATAAATAGGGGACCTTATCCCCTTCCTCTAGCTTCTCGACCCACTCAAGAACACGACCCCCATTTGAGCCACCAAATCAACAAGATCTCTTCATCCAACCACCCAAAGTCATTAGTCTTTTAAGAATCGAAGGAGGAGGCCTTGATCTACATCTTCACCAAGAGAGATCTTCATTTCCCCTTGCTCTCGTGTTTCTTTGGAAACCCAAGCTTTGATTTGGTTCTTACAAGCTTGTCTTTGATTGTTTTGACATCTTCCTTGTATTTGGGAGCCTCCAATTAAGTTATGGATGTGTTCCCCTAACTTGTTGTAAAGGTGCCGGCTTCCACCTCGAAGGTTTCCGATATAGTGGAAGGTGAATCGAACCCCTTGGGGTGAGGTTCATTGGAGAACAGGGGAGGCCTCTCATGGCGTTGGTGGTTTGAAACCACCCCCTCTCCAAACGTAGACGTACTTCCCTTCAAAAGGAAGGAACTACGGGAAACAAATCCTTGTGTCTCCGCATCCACCACTTTGGTTACTTCTATCCTTTACCGCACTTTACTTATTTGTTCTTGCTTAGTGTCGTGCTAGTTATTGCTTGTTTGACATATAGGTAAATTCACCTTAGTTGCATAATCTAGAGAATTTACCTTTCTTGTCAAACCCTAATTTGAAAAAGAAGAAAATTTGAAGTAGAACCTATTCACCCCCCCCCTCTAGGTGCCCATACGATCCTTTCATCGGAGAAACCTCCAAGACCATACGATAGCATGGATGAAGATTACACCTCGCAAGATGACATGGACACCAGAGATTCCGCCGAGATCTAGATGCCAACCATGACGGAAAGTACCGACAGAAGTTTATCCCCTGGTACCTGACCAGAAGCCGAATTTTCCACCGGTACACACATAAATGCTAATGGGCGGTCAAATAAGAAGAATAAGAACAAAAACTCGACACTGGTGGATCCGGTAGAGGAAGCTCATGACGAGGAAGTCGATGAAGAAATCAAGATGGAAAACCAGGATGAAGATCCGACTACATCCACCTTGAACAATCCTCCGGTTCATGGAAACGTTGTCGCCAAGGGTCCACGTGAAATCTACGGAGATGCACTCATAATACCAATCCCAACTAGCTCGGATCTTACTCCGGAGCAATTGGAGAAAAGGGTTGAGGACCTTGAAAAACATCGGTTGTTTTTTCTCGAAGAGGCTGCATGCATCGTCGAAATAAAGCAACAAATAGATAGTAACCCTACCTAGTACCAGTCAGAATATAAGCGACTACCAAAAAAACAAGAGGTGGCCCGGTTATTGCTAATAGGAACCTTTATTTGATGGAAAAACCAGAGAGAAGATCTGAATCTATAGCACACCAGTGGAGAACGCTGCAGCTGCTCGGGCCATCCTCGCTAATAATCCGTCTCCAGAATAGATCCGGCAGTGCATTGCATTGCTCGACAAAGGACTACAACAGTAGAAAATGACCGCGTCATTTATTGGTAAGCTCACAACAGTGCACTGATGCAGGTCAGGATGCAAGACTCCGACAGGATATGAATCAGCGTCCAAGGGAAGAAGGAAATTCAAGGACCGGATCAAACAGTCATCATCATCAGGCTGCACAATATTGGTCGGGAGTTATCCTGGCTGCATCCCAAGATGCAAGAGCTATAGTCCATCATCAACCCCATCATCAGCAAAACCAATACAGGGAAGACCCTGAAGTGCGACGCTAGCAAGAAGAGGACCGGTGGAGAATGCCGCCTCCAAGACAAAACAGTCGTCCGGCTTATGATAACGCCGGACGAAGAAACGACGAAGTTCGCCCTGAGTGTAGCAGGGATGCAGCTCATCGGAATCGGAGCCAACATAATGAAGCTCCAGCACCTCGCCACTTAGCTGGGAATAACCCACCAAGGCCACCATTCCCATGTAGCAGTGACGATGAAGGATCACATCGCAGCCATGGAAGCCGCAGGGGTGGAGGAGGCAATGGCGGAAGAAGGAACAAGAATCCAACTCCGCCACCACACAGGCATGGCGAGAAACGAAGGTGTCGATCACTTTCGCCCAATGATGCTCTCCACCTAATCGAGTCAAATATAGAAGCATGGCGGTACGAGGAGGAGGAAGTGTATGTGGGACCCAAGTTCTTTGTACCATGTATTCGTCGGACAAAATTTCCAGTTGATATTGGCATCGCCAAACACATTCAACCCTATGTAGCGCAGCTTGACCAAATACTTGGCTCCAGGATTTTTTCCAGGCTTGCTGCATTGCCAAAGGAGGAAACAAATTGGTCGCAGTCCGATATCTCCCACTTATGTTGTGGAAGACGGCTCGATCTTGGCTCAATGAACTACCAGAGGATTCAATTCATAAATGATATGATATGCAAAGTGCGTTCTTTTCAAACTTCGAGGGAACATACACGAGGCCCTACATAGTCGGAGACTTGCAGCGTTGCACTCAAAGACCTAGAGAAACTTGTCGGGATTACCTTGTACGATATATTGACACGAAGAACTCATGTGAAGGAGTAAACAAGCAAACCGCGATTGAAGCATTCATCACAGGGCTCCCATTCAGATTACTATGGCAGAGGCTCAAGTGCGACCATGTTTCCGGGGGAGATGATAGAAACGGTGAGAAAGTATGCAGACGCCGATGATGATTTATAAGGATTGCTGAATGTTCTAGCCAACCCTAATGCAGCCAAACAATCAAAACAACAAACTCAGAAGCGCAAGAATACCTCAGAATAAAAACCGGCTCCGGATAATGCAACCGTTAACACATCATTCGGATGTGGAGGATGAGGAGGGCGCGGAGGCGGCCGGGGACGAGGCCGTGGAACTTCCCGAGTCCAGGGTAGAGGATATCAACAGCTCGGAAGAGACTATTCCTGGGCCGATATTGCCAATAACCCTTGTGTTCATCAACTGGACAAGAATGGAGGTTCTACCCACACTAATGATGAGGTTCGTTTCAATGACTACATCGAAAGAGACGAATGTAGCACCCCCACGATTAGGGATAAACAAACCTTAGGTAACCATCTAGGGCAAGATCAACTCCAATCTTGGAAGATCACAGTATAAGATTCGGTAACATTACAGAACACATGGATTCAATAGCATAAGTATAAACTCTTAACATAGTACAATATTAGAGTTATTACAAACCATAGGTCACAGACCCATCATTACATCAAACAGTGAAAACAAATTATGTTGTTCTACAAAACAAACTTAGAAAAGGGCCTAAGAGGCCATAAACAGGAGCGACATCCATCCATGGTACTCAGGCTACTACCTGGGACCCCTAACTACTCGTCGATGTCAACGTAGAAACCACCTTCCGTTGCAACTAGATCATCTGTAGAAAAACAACAATGGTGCAAGGTTGAGTATGAGAATGTACTCCAAAAATAACCTAGTATCTACATGCTCTAGTTGGAAAGGATTTATTTGGATTTACTTTTTCATAAAGCAATATTTATTTGTAAACAAGAGAGAGAAGAGGCTCGTCTACTTAGAATATTTCGAAAAGGGGCAAGATAACAACTTCTTCATCTTGAACATCATATCTCAAAAACCACCAGCTTTATCAGAACCTCCTATCTTGCATCACCCACTCGAACCCCGAGGAAGCATCCTTAAGCACTCCTAGCAAGTTTTATAGTACTTAATGTTATCTATTGGTCACCAAGCATTCATAACCGTGAACATGGCTTTTTGAAAAGATTTAACTCTATAGGGGTGTACAACTTTACCCACATGTACCAACCGACTCTTAATGCCAAATATTATTAGCCCTCTTCCTTGGAAGGCCGGCAGAGGGTGGTTGACCACGACATTTACGTTGCTTTTGTCGAGACCACGAGTCACGCCCTGAGGATAGTTCCGATGTAACGGGTCAAGTCCTGAAGCCGATCCCTAGAGATGTAAGGTGAGGTTGGTTTACCAGGGCGCTATCTACCCCAAGAAACCCAGTCCATGCTTCCCTACCTGTTATGATTCACCTCCTTCACCCCCTCTTTCAAAAATGTTTTCAATATGTATGCCAAATGAAAAGCCCGAACTATGTGACTCATGGAATCTACTAGGAAAGTTAGTTGCTCGTGGGGTTTTCTAGGCCCCGTGTGGTTGTACGCTCGTCTTAGTTACAAAGGAAAGACCTAGGTTCCTAGTGGTGGTGAGCATGGGACTACAAACACCACAGCCAACGTAGCCTCCCATATAAGCCTTAGCATGTTCAAATGTCTCCTTCGATGATATCTTCATCTCCTACCTTAATAGATTTCTTGGCATCTCCGATTCATCATCCGGATGGATCAGACGTTACTACTAAGCATGGCTAAGCTGTCAGTCGTAGAAGCTCTAGAAACACTCACATGATAAACCTAGGTTCGCTAGGAGCAGTGGATCAGGAGTATAAGCCTACAAAAGGGAAAACATTCAGCAAATAGGTAACTCTAGCTACTAACAAAATACCACATTGGAATCGCATGCATCATAGCGAGAGAGTAACTACTTTGTAAAACATAGGTTCAGAATGAGAGGCTATGCTTGCCTTGTCCTTCAATAGACAGATATGGATCTTTGTTGTCGTTGACTTCGGCCTCAGGCTCGGATCCTATCGCGAAGAACCAATACTGAAAAGAATATACATTAACCCTAGGTACAACATAGATTTAAGAGGGTTCGAAATGCCCTGGCGAAGGCACACCATCGAACCCAATGTACTTAAGGGGTTCGATGTTCCTTTAGATAGACTAGGGTTTGGAGTTGCTTCAAAATGTATGATGATAGCTTAAATAGGTAGATCTCATTTTTCTAAACATTTTGATATTATTCATATTTTTCTGATTAAATATGAATTAGATATGAATTTTACAAGTTTATATCAATTTCTGCCATTTTTAAATCATTTCTAAAAATATTACAGAACTTATGACGTTAGGCTGACGTCATCGACACAGTTAAATATTTTTGTTACCGCACCCTAATCTACCCACCAACACTGATGGGTGGGACCTGGTCCACGTCGGCTTACCACCATGGGTGGGACAAGGTGCTAACATCGACGCCACATCAGCCTGATACGTCCATAACGTATCTATAATTTTTGATGGATTTATGCTAATATTATGCTTTTGAAACTTGCTTTTATATAAAGTTTATGATTTATTTGTACTAACATACTAATAGTTGCACTTTGATATGTAGAAATTAGCAAGAATACAAGAGGAAACCTTGTTGGAGTCAAATCGGGACTTTCTAGAAATCTGTCCCAGAACTCTTTTCGAAGATGGTCACGTTACGGGTCGAATACAGCATCAAACGGAAAACTTGAAATTTCACGAGGAATGTTCTAGACATAAAATTTAACTAATTTCGAGTCCGGATGGCCGAGATAAGCCCGATTTACTGCAACTCTAGATGGGGTGACGGAATCCGAGAAGCTATATAAATGGAGGAAACCTAACTCGTGGGGGACTCCTCCACCCACGAATTTGCAGCTACCAAAAGCCACGTTTTTTATCCATGGGGTGGGCTCCCAAGAAGCCATGAAGGAAGGGGCTAAGGGGAGGTGCTCCCCCATGATGTCGGCGGCAGGGAAGGATCTCCCTGCGTCGCCGCCTTGCACCTCTAGCCCCCCCTTCATCGTATTCACCACCATCTCCATCACCAAATCCTCCTTGTATACAGTGGTTCATCCTCCCACACAGCTCTGTACCATCCTATGTAAACATGTTGTTCGATGCTATAAGTTATAATCCAATGATCTATGTCATGTTTGTGTAGTTTATTTGTCTTTTGATTGCTTGGCTGAATGTCTTTGGTTCATTAGAGTTGTATGTTGATATGGTACAGTCCTTTGGTGTCCATTATATTTTTGCACGCATGGATTAAACATCATAGGGTTTATTGTATGCGTAAAAGGAAGAGGAAGTTCTGCCAGAGTGATAGAAACCCGAGGACGCGAACCGGAACGTTGCACGTATGGGTGTAAGAGGACCATTAACTTAAGGCTATGGCTGGAGAAACCTTAATTCATTGTTAGTATTTGCGGATTCTTGCTAAGAATCCAATAATATAGTACTTGTAATTCCAAGTAGTGAAGTGCATGTATATTTAGTCTCTCCCACATAGAAAACTGCATCGAAGACAATGAACCCGATTTATTCGCTAATTAAATTTGGACAAAGCCACCACAATTACCACCACTTTTCCACACTCATGGTAATGTTAGCTTATGGTTACTTAGTATATTTTATTGTTGTATCACTAACAATTACTTTTTGTATTTATTATCTTGCAAAGCTATCTCTCATACCCATATTGTTGCTCTAGTTTTATTTCCTAGATAATGCAAACGTTTAGTGTGCATAGAGTTGTATCAGCGGTTGATAGAACTTGAGAGAACATTATCCTACCTTTAGCTCCTCGTTGGGTTTGACACTCTTACTTATCGAAAAGGCTACACAAGATCCCCTATACTTGTGTGATATCAAGACCTTTTGTAGCACCGTTGCCGGGGAGCAATAGCGTGTGGATGAATATTCTTGTGTGCACTTGTTTGCCTTATCTCTAAGTAGTTTTGACTTTCAGTTTTAAGTTGTTCTCTATCTTAGTATGGATAGGGAATGCGAATTACAAAAAAAATTAGTTGTACTTGTTACCTAAAAACATTGTCAAAAAGGAAAGTGATTGGAAAGATGAGTAATGGTTAAGTGGGGGTCGACCTTGAACACTTGTGTTCATGCCTATGAAACCAAAACAAATATTTCCCTGAAAACTTTTCAGTTAAGAACTTTTACGTATTATGTATATTGTATATATTGTACATATTCCTCTGTACCATAAAAGTAAAGTGATAATTGTAGTTTCTAGTTACATGAAAGTTGTAGTTTTGCTTTGTTGTCTAGAAGCAGATTTTCTATGCTTCACCGTATAATTTTTTTAAAATCACCAGAATGTGATATTGATCTGAAATTTCTTGAGTGCAAATTAATGGTTATTATATTTCGTTCATTACATTAACTTTTCCTGATTTGAGCTATCTAACTATCTCGTTGAGTGTCATCTTCACAGACTTTTCAGTTTTGACAGATTTCTTAGTTTATTCAATATTGTACTTGGTGTTATTAGTTTTTCGACGGACAATAGAAATCATGAATACCTTAGTATATATAGTGGATAATGCTGAGTTAATATTATGAAACTTGTCAATCATTGAACATTAGTGGATTTTATTTAATGAGTATTAACCCTACTAATGAATTTTGTGAAGTTTTATGTGGATGTACCTTATAAGTTCTAATCAATATGGTGATATGAGATAAACAATAAGACGCAAGAGCTCAATATTGGGGATGTTTAGGTACATCCCAAGAACATATTCAAGAAGATATATTCATATAATCTTGGGGATGCCCGAGTCATCCCCCTATTCATCAACCATGAGGTTGTCTCCTTCATACTCTATATTACCCATCCACATGATATATATTGTGTTAACTTGTATTGTAGTTGCTCTGATATGTCTTGGTTTTATATTCTTTAGTTTTATTAGACTCTTTTTTCGTTCCTATTGCTTTTTTACTTTCACTTATAATTTGAAAACAACAAAAAATAGTTTCTTTTGTTTTGCTTATTTGTTTGGTTCTCTATTTTGTGCCTAGCTGAAAGGCGTTAAAGAAAAGCACTCTTGGGAGATAACCCAATTTTTTATTTCAGTAAGTTTTTTCTTTTGTTGAGTCTTGGAAGTTATTGTCTTTGAAAAACCTCTTCTTATCCTTTTTGTTTGGTTTTTGTGCCAAGAATAGCCTCTAATGAGAGGGAAGTAAGATTTGGGGAAGTTGCTGTCCCGAAACAGATTTCGGTGCTTTACTGTAAAAAATCATGAAAAATCCCAGTACGTCGGATTGAGATACGAATTATGTGTGCATGACCCTGGTATTTACCCAACTTTTGTTAGTTTTGCACCTTTTGATTTTAGCAATAGAAGATTTTCCAAAAAATCAGTCTTTACCTGCTGGTTTGTTTTGACAGATTTCTGCCATTATTTGCATTTGCCTCTTAATCGGTTTCTTTTTGAGTTCTCTTTGAGCACTTGAGCTTTTAAAAGGAGTTGCTACACTATCCTATATTTTAATGGATGATTTACTTGAGTTGAAACTGAACCCTAAAGGTTTATTATCTTGCATACACTAATGTTGCTAATGAAGATTGTGTGAAGGTTTGTATGAAAGAAATTTTCAAGTGTAGGAGAAGAATAATGTGATGCGATGAAGTATGGACAAAAGCTCAAGCTTGGGGATGTCACCCATGTTACCCCAAAAAATATTCAAAGGGAACAAGCGTCAAAGCTTGGGGATTCCCAAGGCATGCCCTTCTTCATCAATAAAAATCTCAGGTCTTCTTTCAAGACACTTCATTTTTATTGCTTCATGCACTATATGTTTTTCTTGGATCGTCTTTGTTTTTGTATTTAGTTTTATTTTTCTTTGCTTGCTGCAATAAGTTGTTCGGACTCCAACACACCTATTTTGGAAAAGTCACACCTAGTTCTTCATTGCTTAGAAGACTCTAGTTTTCACTCCTATTTTTTTGTGAGTGTTCTCTTTTGCTAGCACTGCGTTTAGCTTTAGTTTTCTTAGCCTTTTTGCTTAGAACTTTTTAGTTCTTCTTTGTAGTTAGGAGAGACAAGCTCTCTGATCTTTATTGATTATTATCTTTGTGAGTTGTTTCAAATAAGTTGATTGGTGTTGGAAAAGGGTAGAATGTTTCATGCTTATGGTGGTACAAAACGGAGCTTGTTTTGACTGTGACTTAGACTCTATCATGTCATGTTAGATGTTTCTTTGACCATATGCTTAGTAATTATTGCTGTAGCATGACTTGTTTCAAACAATCGAGATTGTTGAATGTTCCATGAAAGAATCATGCGTTGTTTTAGTATACAAAAGCATAATATTATGGTATTCTCCTTTGATGCTTTATTTGGGTTGACTTGGCACCTTCTTACACCATGTTTAGACTATGAACCAGTCACCTTAGCCTCTAACCATTTAGTTTTTGATATCACATAATGTTTTGTCGCTCTTCATGATTATGGCCATTATTCCTCTCTTAGTTGGTCACTCCCAGTCTTTTGCTAGCCTCCACTTGTACTGTTTATGAGCTCTACTTGTGCATCCAACTCCCAAGAAACCAAGTTATTCCAAAGAGTCCACTATAAACTCCTATGCATGGTGTGACACACCATTCCAAGTATATTCATGTTTTTATCTATCTTCCAAATTAAACTTTTGTTATGTGAAAATTAGTGATTAAATCTCTCACGAACTTGATGTCACACTTTATTTGTTTGCACTTAATAAACTTGAACCATTGTGTCATCTATATTGCTTATATGCTTGCAAATTATAAGTTGGGAGTTAGCAGAACCATGGTGTCATGGGGAACGCTTTCAACACCTGCACATATCTATCCAGTTGATATCATGATCTTTTGTTTATGGATGTCGACGGTGTGAAATAAAAGGGGAGCTTGTAAGTCCATGGAGTATTGTATATGTGTTAGATAAATGCCTGGGAGGCTAGCCTAAGCCATGCCTAATCATGGTGGAAACTTGCAGCATAACCATAGTGATCAATCTATGAAGCATCTTCAGAAAAAAAATAGAAAAAGAAGATATAAACAAAGGAACCATGCTCATGGTAAATAAAAAGATCGCTGAGATGCTCATTGCTTGTTGCCTTGTCATTTTGATATTGGATAGCTCCTGTGTCATGGGGCAAGGTGTGCCCCTGTCACATCCCAAGATTTTCCAAATCTTCTAATGTGAAAATAAATTAATAAAATAAAACTTTGTTTGATTTTCAGAGCCAGAAGAAACTTTTTGAATTCAATTGGAACTTCAAACCCATTTGAATTAAAATAAACCTAAAGAGATTTAAAAAGATAAACATTTAATAAAAGGAAAATAAAAAAAATTTGGAAATACTATTTTGAAACAATTAAATGAAAAGATTTGTTTTCAAATGAAATAGAAGTTTTATAAATAAAGATTATTTAATAAAGGCAAATTAAACCTTGACCAAACTTTGGGAATTAAAACATTTAGTTTTGAATAAAAATAACAAAGGTTTATTTAAAATAAAATAATAAGGAATTAATATCAAAATTTATTATGAAAGGTTTTACTATTTTAATTAAAACATCAAGACTTATTAAATTGTTTAAAATAGGTTTTCCAAGTATTTTATATTCTCTAATAAAACCTACTAAAGTGTTTTGGCTTTATTTTAGATTTCAAAATAAATATCTCAATAAAACAAATCCTATTTGATTTAATAACTAAGGCCCATTTTATTAATTATTAATGGACCCTATAATAAAATGTTATTTTATTTTAAACAAGTATTTCATTTCCAAATGATACCTACTGATTTGATTTTAAAAATATTTGGATTTCACATAAAGATTTTATTAATAAACAACAAAAACTTTATTTAATTAATAAACCATGGCCTACTTATTTAATTAAGGATGGAACCTAAAAAGATTAAAGTGTTATTTATTTTATTTAGGATTTTTGGTTCAGAATACTAAACAGAACCAAATTTGTAGTTACAATGTTTGGTGAAGATTTGAAATGTTTTGAATGGTTGAGAATTGTTTGAAATAACAAATCAGGAAATAGAAACAGAAAAAGAAAAAGAATTAGATAGAAAAAAATAGAACAGCCCAACAAATCTGGCCCAACTCCAGCCCATCTAAACCCAACAACCCAGATTCCCCTCCCCCGAACCGTTTCCTTCTCTCACTCAGAAAATTAACCGCGAAGAGAATGACTACTGGCCCCCACCACCACTCCCTTTCTTTCACTGCCAAGCGGACCCACCCTCCTCTGTTCATCGTCTTCAACCGGACTCCGTCGCCCTGACCGTTGCAGTGAGTAACTCCGGCGATTGATTGCGCGTGAAGGAGACATTGAATCCTTGTAATGACCACGCCCCTTAAAGCGCCAATCTCCCCTCTCCGTTTTCCCTCTGCCTCCTTCCCCGAGCACGCCCCCAGGCTGCAGTATTTCACCAACCACTCTCCCTGTCTCCGACGAGGTCCGTTGACGATTCCATCCAAACCGGACCACCCCATGCCACACTGAGAACACGAACAAGTTCCCCACTCCCTGACGCTCCTCTCTGTACCCTCCGTTCAACCGCGGGCGCCCCGGGAAGTCGTCTTCGACAAAAATTCTGAGCGCCGCTGTCTGTCTCGCCTCCGACGAGCTCCTCCGGTAATTCCAGACCACCCCGACCCGTCTCGTTCACGCACACGCCTTCTTCGTGTCCTTGCGCTCCTGTCCGTGTGCCTCGTTTGTCTCTGGGTGATTCCTGGCGTCGTCCTCGACCTCGACCGCGCGCGTCCGTCGCCAGTACCAACTCCGGCGAGCAATCGCAGCTGCCCCCTAGCGCCCCTCGACGGACAAGTACCACGTTGAGCATCAGCGAGCGTCAGCGAATCCGGTGAGCATCTCCACACTCTCCTTTGCTTCCTGTACCGCCGGCGCCGCCATCATCTGGTCGCTCCGCCGCCAGCAGCCGCCGCAGCGCCGCTCGTCTATGGTCGAGCACTCCACAGCCGTTAGATCTAGATCGGACGCACTGGACAGAATCACTTAACGCGAAGAGGTATGTCCTCTGGACCGCACGATTTGAGTTAGATCCAACGCCTCTCGACGCTTGATCCAACCGAAACGGTATCGGCGAGTAGGGTTAGGACACGTGTCATTATTACATTTAAAAGCGAATTTGAAAGCAGAAATTTTGCAAACTTCAAACCCTTGTATCTTTGGATCCACACGTCCAAATTTTGCAAATTTTATATCAATGAATTCAGGAGAACAAGCCCTAGCCAACCCTACCCTTAGTTTAGCAAATAGTATTTGATAGATTGTTTGATTTTGCAGATTCTTTTGTGTGCTTGCTAACATTAGAAAAATCATTTAAAAATGAATTTTGAGATCAAACCTTTGCCAATTGGTTTGTTGTGACCTTACTGACCCTAGGAACCAACCCTTGGTATTAAAAATGATTTTTGTAAGATTTAGGTTGGATTACTTGACTTAGCCATTTTCTAGCCAAATAAAAAGAATTGATTTTATTATGGAAATGTTTATGGGAAGAAAACTTTGAGTAGATGGTTTGGACCAAACCTACTGACCAAAACACCAAGTTTTGCAATAGCAACTCATTTGGTGAACCCTATGGGCTAATGCCTTAGTAAAAAAATATATTTCTACATCACATAAAATAACACTTTGTTTTGAAAATGGTTTTAAAGTGAAACCTTGTTGCAAATGACTTGGACACTTTAAGAAATGACCATTAGATGTACCCAAATGACTATGACCCACTAGGAACCACTTTTTCAAACAAAACAAAGCTTGGCATGCTTGCATGCATTTCTTTGACTTTGTTATTTATGTGTGTTGTTTTGCTTGATTGGTAGATTGAGTTTGTGCCTTGCTTGATTGATTTGTAGTGACTTGAAGAGTGTGATTGTTGCAAAGATCAAGAAGTGAACCTATACTCTACCAAAAAGGCAAGTGATGCTTCATACTTTCTATCCCAATACTTTTATTATGCATTAGTGATTTTGCTAAGTAAACTTGCATGGATTTTGCTAAGTATAGATCTTGCTATAGGAAAACCTTGTAGATGAATCCTTAGTAGGATTTTCCTAAGTTAAGATTCCTACTACTACCAAGCTTAGCCTAGCTAATAGAAAACCTGGGTGGAAAATATATTCACACTATGGAAAAATCTCTAAGTCGAGGACTTATGTTTTGTTTAATAAAACAACTAAGTTAATGAATCATCTGGGTGGAATGGGCTTGCTTGGTGGAGAATGGTTGAGTGGTTCACAATGCCATAGGCTTGGATTGTGTATAACACTTGAGGAATGCCACCAAGACACAAAGGGATTTGAGGTGTCAAATGTTGAGAAGCTTCAAGTGCAACCACTTGGCAATATGGGCTCTGCCATGATCATATAGGTTGCAAGAACTTAGCCAAATGGACAGTGGGTGGTAGTGTTTGATAGGTTGGAGCAACGTCCATTTTGGTCTAATGGAAAGCTTCTAAAGATCTTGTCTTGGGAAACCAAGTCTTGTGGGAAAGTGCACCACCTCTGCAGAGTATAAAATCTAAGTACTTAGCCATGTCCCTGGTAAAGGACAATTTGAGCATCAAGACATGGAAGCAATCAAGAATCTCATCATTCCAATTTCTAAATTAAAATCTTGTGGTTTGAACAAGGGTTGTTTGAATTCTTCAATCATTGATGGAGAGATGGCTTGGTACAAGGATCTTGAAATCTTTGATTGAGAAAAATGATTTTGTCAAGCAAAAACTTAGCATTTTCAAAATGATAAGAAAAATCTATTTTGAGCAATGCAAGCCTCAACTCCACTTAGCCAAATGCATATAAATGATAGATTCCACTATACTACCATAGTATCACTTGCCAATACAATTCAAATGTATTGACCATTTGTGGCTGTAACTTGTATGTTGCAGGTTTGACTGATTTTAGTGAAGATTGATTGTTTAGGATTGCAAAGTCTACAACCAACATCTGCCTGTGGCACTTTGAAGATGATGGACCCATGATTATAGTTATTCCGCTGCAATGTAATGTAATAGCCAAATGAGCTGTGTAAGATGTAATAAAATTATGTTATTCCTGGTTATAAAGTTATATTATGACCTTTGTTTCTTGATATTACATCTAAACTGTGGATGCTAGCTATTGATCCAGGGACTAGCATTGTAAAACACATGAGGACTCTACCTTATTAGGTTGGGATCTCTACAGCCCCGTTGGCAGTTCTCTATGATACACATATACTTATAATGACAAGAACTTGCTTGTGACTAAAGTTGAGTAGAATGAGAAATGACTCTCGTACTCAAGGGGCATGAGATTTTCAATTTATGATTTTTCAAGCATATAACTCATATTTGTCTCACTTTAACCTTAACCACTTCAATATGCTTCTGATAGGGGAAATGAGAGCTCAAAGCTAGTAAGTACCATAATTTTTGGAAGCTCTTTATGAAACTTTAAATCCTTACTTCCCTCTGCAAAGGGCCTTTCTTTTTTACTTTTTGTTGAGTCTCCATCTTCTATCTTTATGCACCAATTAAGAGAGCACAGTTGTCATTCTTAGTTCAATGTGCATTGTCCCATAACTTGTTGATTGATTCATAATTATGGTAGTGCTTGTTCTCAAATTATTTGTATCTAGTCACCCTTTAAATTTGAAGGTGTCCTATGCATTTATGTTTTGCTATTCCGTGAGGGACAAGCCGAATACCACTTTGCTATGATTTCCCTGTGCTTTAAACAAACAAATGACTTTCAATGCATTATTATTCATGATCTTTTGTTTGTGTTACTTTTCATGTTGTAACATGGTTGCTAAGTTCTATGGTTAGAATTGTATCTTTTATGCCCATGTTTAGAGTACTTTGATCTTAGCTTGCAATGCTTTACATTGACTTGTTTAAGATTGTTTTTTCTGCATGTCACCTAAAAAATTATATTGTTTTTATCGTTTACCTACTCGCGGACGAGAAGAAACTAAGCTTGGGGATGTTGATACGTCCATAACGTATCTATAATTTTTGATGGCTTTATGCTAATATTATGCTTTTGACACTTGGTTTTTATAAAGTTTATGATTTATTTGGACTAACCTACTAATAGTTGCAAAAGTGCACAATTTTCTTGTTTTACACTTTGATATCAAGAAATTACCAAGAATGCAAGAGGAAACCTTGTTGGAGTCAAATCGGGACTTTCCAGAAATCTGCCCTAGAACTCTTTTCGAAGATGGTCACGTTACAGGTAGAATACGACGTCAAACGGAAAACTCCCCTACTACAAAGTTGTTGGAAATTTCTAGAGGAATGTTCTAGACATAAAATTTAACTGATTCCGAGTCTAGACGGTCGGGATAATCTTGATTTACTGCAACCCTAGATGAGGTGACGGAATTCCGAAAAGCAATATAAAGGGAGGAAACCTAACTCGTGTGGGACTCCTCCACCCATGAATTTGCGCAGTCACCAAAAGCCACGTTTTTGCCTCCCCCATGGATCCGATCTCCATGGGGTAGGGCTCCCAAGAAGCCATGAAAGAAGGGGACTAAGGGGCGGCGCTCCCCCATGATAACGGCGGCAGGGAAGGAGCTCCCCGCGCCGCCGCCTTGCACCTCTCGCTTCCCCCTTCATCATCTTCACCGCCATCTCCATAACCAACTCCTACTTGTATACAGTGGTTCATCCACCCACACACCTCTGTACCATCCTATGTAAACATGGTGCTCGATGCTATAAGTTATAATCCTATGATCTATGTCATGTTTGTGTAGTTTATTTGTCTTTTGATTGCTTGGTTGAATATCTTCGGTTTATTAGAGTTGTATGTTGATATGGTACAATCCTTTGATGTCCATTATATTTGTGCGCGAATGGATTAAACATCATAGGGTTTGTAGTATGTGTAAAAGGAAGAGGGAAGTTCTCCCGGAGTGACAGAAACCCGAGGACACGAACCGGAACGTTACACCTATGGGAGTAAGAGGACCATTAACTTAAGGCTATGGTTGGGGAAACCTTAATGCATTGTTAGTATTTGCGGATGCTTGCTAACAATCCAATAATATATTACTTGTAATTCCAAGTAGTGAAGTGCATGTATATTTATCCTCTCCCACATAGACAACTGCATCGAAGACAATGAACCCGATTTATTCGCTAATTAAACTTGGACAATGATTTCTACGCACTTCTATTCTTGTAGACAATTGTTGGGCCTCCAAGTGCAGAGGTTTGTAGAACAGTAGCAAGGATCCCTTAAGTGGATTACCCAAGGTTTATCGAACTCTGGGAGGAAGTGGTCAAAGGTATCCCTCTCAAGCAACCCTACAATCAAGATACAAGAAGTCTCTTGTGTCCCCAACACACCCAATACACTTGTCAGGTGTATAGGTGCACTAGTTCAGCGAAGATATAGTGAAATACAAGTGGTATGGATGATTATAAGTGGTAACAGTGCCAGAAAAGAGCTTTTTGACAGGGAGGAAAAGACTAAAGGCAAAAAGATGGAAGAAAGCAAACATGTAACAGATCTAGTTGCAAACGGTGTTTCAATACTTAGAACCAAGGCCTAGGGATCATACTTTCACTAGTCAACACTCTCAATAAATATATTCTCTTCATGATGCTACCCTGAACTACTCTCCGGTAGGACACTCTAATCCATGGTAGGGCTACAAAAGCACACCTCAAAGTCTGCCTTCCCCATCTAGATAACCTCAGACTGTCACCTTGAGCGCTAGATGGTTCCAACAAACACCACAATTTCATAGAGACAACCAACTCAAAATATACTCATGATAAGTATTTATAAACTCTAACCTAAGTGCCACCACTGCGTGCACGCTATCACTTTCACACACGTGGGGAGAGCAGAGATCTATTGTAGCACTTGAGTATTTATGTAAACTCTAGCCTAAGTGCCACCATGGTATGCACGCTGTCACATTCACACACATGGGGAGAACCAGAGATCTATTAAAGCACTTGAGTAGCATAGTAGATCTACTTGATTACAAAGCTCATGATCACAATATGATCATGCATAGAGAGAGAGAGAGAGAGAGAGAGAAGAACACATAGCTACCGGTAGAGCCCTTAGCCTCGAGGAAGAAATACTCCCTCCTCATCATGGGAATTAGCAACAGCGATGGAGATGGTGGTGGAGATTGATGGAGATGGCTCCGGGGGCACTTCCCCGTCCCGGCAAGGTGCCGAAAGAGAGACTTTTTGTCCCCTAAATCTCCCCTTCGATGGCGGCGGTGATGAGGACCTTTTCGTGGATTATTTCTCCTATTATGGTTTACGTCTCGGGGAGACGTATAAGTAGGCGAAAGGGCAAGGTAGGTGGATCCTCGAGGGACCCACACCTAGGTCCACCTCCTGGCCCCCTTTGTCTGTCCTTCTGGCTCCGTGTTCACTCCGGAAAAATAGTGACTTTGGCTTTTGTCCGGTCCAATTCCAAGAATATTTATTTTCTGGCTTTTCTGGAACCAAAATCAGCAGAAAACAGGCAACTGGCACTGTGGCATCTTGTCAATAGGTTAGTCCTATAAAATGTATAAAAATACCTCAAAGTGTAGAAAAAGCAAAGCAAAGTTGATACAAAACAAGCATGGATCATCAAAAATTATAGATACATTTACAATGTATCAAGCATCCCCAAGCTTAACTCCTGCTCGTCCTCAAGTAGGTAAGTGATAAAATAATATTTTTTAAGGTGACATGCACCACAACTGATCAAGTATTGCAAAGCATTGATAGCTGGGATCAAAGTACTCTAAACATGAGCATGAAATATGAAGTTCTAAGAATAAGACAAAGCAACTATGTTGAAACATGAAAGGATACAAACAAAGATCATGAACAATAATGCATTGAGAGACGTTTGTTTGTTTCACATATAGAAAACATAGCATATTGGTATTCAGCTTGTCCCTCATGGAGTAGCAAAACATAAATGCATAGGACACCTTAAAAGTTCATAAGAGTGACTAGATACAAATAGTTCAAGAGAAAGCAATATCAACAATATGAATCAATCAATAAGTTTTGAGACAATGCACATAGAAATAAGAACGGAAACTATGCTCTCTAATTGGTGCCTAAGGATAGAAGGTGGAGACTCAATATAAAAGTGGAAGAAAGGCCCTTCATAAAGGAAGCAGGGATTTCAAGTTTCGTAAAGATCTTACAAAAATTATGGTACTTGTTAGCTTTCAGCTCTCATTGCCCCTATCATAAGCATCTTGTAGTGATTAAGGTTAAAGTGAACAAAATATGGAGTATATGCTTGACAAAATATAAGTTCGCAATCTCATGTCCCTTGAGTACAAGGGCCGCTCCTCATGCTACTCAACTTTAGTTACCGGTAAGTTCTTGTCATAGTAAGTACATGTGTATCATAGAGAACCGCCAATGGGGTACCCCTTGCCCCATGATACAGGAGCTATCCCATATCAAAATGACAAGGCAAGCAGACAATGAGCATCTCATCAATCTTCTTATTTACCATGGGAAAATGGTGCTTTTTTCTCTCTTTCCTCTTTTCTCATCTCTTTTCTTTTTCTTTTTCTCAATCTCTTTTTTTCTATCTCTCTTTTTTTATAAGAAGAATGCTTCATAGATTTCTTACTATGGTGATTCTACAAGTTTCCACCATGATTAGGAATGGCTTAGCCTAGCGGCCCAGACGTTTCTCTAACACACATACATAACTCCACGGACTTAAAAGCTCCCCTTTTAGTTCACACTGACGACATCCATAAACAAAAGGGCATTATATGAACTGTGTAGATATTTACAGGTGTTGAAAGCGTTCCCCGTGACAGCACGGTTCTGCTAATTCCCAACTTATAAGTGCAATCATATAAAACATAGATGACACAATGGTTCAATTTTATTAGAGGCAAGAAAAATAAAGTTTGCCATGAAGTTTGTGAGAGCTTTAATCACTAATTTTCACATAACAAGTTTAATTTGGAAGATAGATAAAACAAGAATATACTTGGAATGGTGTAACACACCATGCATAGGAATTTATAGTGGACTCTTTGAAATAACTTGGTTTCTTGGGAGTTGGATGCATGAGTAGAGCTTACTCAATATAAGTGGAGGCTAATAAAAGACTGGGAGCGACCAACTAAGACAGCAATAATGGCCATAATCATGCAGAGCGACAAAACGTTACTGATCAAAGCATAAAGTGGTACCACAAGTCAAAAAATAAATGATCATAGAGGCTAAGGATGACTGGTTCATAGTCATAACATGGTGTGAGCATGTGCCAAGTCAACCCAAACAAAGCATCAAAAGGAGAATACCTCAATATTATGCTTTTGTATGCTAAAATAACGCATGATTCTTTCAAGGAACATTAAGCAATCTCAATTGTTTGGAAAAAGTCATGCTACAACAATAATAACTAAGCATAAGGTCAAAGCATCATCTATCATGACATGATAAAGTCTAATCCACAGTCAAAACAAGCTTCCTTTCGTACTACTTAAGCATGGAACTTCCTACTCTCTTCCAACACCAATCAACTTATTTGAAACAACTCACAAAGATAATAATCAATAAAGACCAGTGAGCTTGTCTCACAAATCCACAAAGAAGAACTAAAAAGTTCTAAGCTGAAATCATAAGAAAACTAAGGCTAAACACAATGCTAGCAAAAGAGAACACTCACAAAACAATAAGAATGAAAACTAGAGTGTTCTGGGCAATGAAGATAGAATGTGTCTCTCTCCAAAAGAAGTGTGCTAGGATCCAACCAACTTATTGAAGCAAACCAAATAAAACAAAAACAAAGACGCTCCAAGAACAACACAACAGTGCATGAAATAATAAAAATGAAGTGTCTAGAAAGAGACATGAGATTTTTATTGATGAACAAGGGGATGCCTTGGGCATCCCCAAGATTTGACGCGTTTACCTCTTGAATATTTATTGGGGTGAGATGGGGTGGCATCCCCAAGTTTGAGCTTTTTTCCATTCTTCATCTCATTACATCATTCTTCCTTTACACCTAAATATTTTCCTTCATACAAAACTTCACACAATTTTTCATTAGCAACATTAGTGTATTCAAAAGATATTAAACCTTTGGGTTTAGTTTTAAAACAGAAAAACTTTCATAAAACACAAGATACTGTATAAATTCCTTCAAAAAGCTCAATTTACGAAAGAGAACTCAAAAAGAAATCAATAAAGAGGCAAATGCAAACAATGGCAGAAATCTGTCAAAATAGACGAGCAGGTGAAAATCGATTTTTTCGAAGACCTTATGTTTCTCAAATAAAAATGTGTTGAACTAACTAAAGTTATATAACAACCTGGGGGATTTATTCAAAAAATTACAGCTCAATCCGACATACATAGGTTTTTCAAAAAATTTTACAGTGAAGCAAAAAAAATCTGTTTTAGGATAGCAACTTTCCCAAATCTTACTTCTCTCTCACTAGAGGTTATTCTTGGCACAAAAATCAAACAAAAAGGATAAGTAGAGGTTATTACAGAGATAATAACTTCCAAGACTCAACTACAAATTTTGGGTTATCTCCCAATAAGTACTTTTTTAACGCCTTTAAGTTAGACTTGATAGTTTGAGAAGATGCTCACATAAGAAATATGGATTGAAGTAAAAGAGAGCATCAAGAAGCAAATTCAAAACACATTTAAGTATAACCCACTTACTATGCATAGGAATATTGTAAACAAACAAGTCATGAAAGTACAAAGCAACAAGCATAGGAAAGCAAAACAAGTGCAACTTCAAGACTTTCAACATAGAGAGGGGAAACTTAATATTATTGAGATGCATAAAACCATATTTCCCTCTCTCATAATAACTTTCAGTAACATCATGAATAAAATTAACAATATAACTATCATATAAAACATTCTTATCATGATCCACATGCATAAAATAATTATTACTCTCCACACAAGGATAGTCATTCTTATTAATTATAGTGGGAGCAAATTCAACAAAATAGCTATCATTATTACCGTAATCATCAAATATAGGAGGCATATTATAATCATAATTAATTTTCTCCTCAATAGTAGGTGTACTGAAAATATCATATTCATCATTGTAATCGTCATATATTGGAGGTTTGGTATCATCATAAGCAATAGAATAGCTATCTTCCAAAGCTGGGGAACTAAAAAGATCATTTTCATAAAAACTAGCTTCCCCAAGCTTAGACGTTTCCATAGAATTAGCAATAATGGTGTTCAAATAATTCATACTAATAACATTTCTATTAGCATGCAAATAAAGCTCCATAGGTTTTTTAATTTTCTCTTCAAACACTTCATATCCTAACTCAAGGTAAATACTAGAAAGCTCTCTAATTTTGTTGTTGTTTTCCATTAAGCCTAACTAGTGAAAACAAGAAACAAAAAGACAAAATTGCAGAATCTAAAGGAAATAACTTCGAGCACTCACTCCGGAGGATGTGAGTACCTTTTACCTTACCTCCCCGGCAACGGCGCCAGAAAAGATCTTGATCTCTATGCACTTCTATTCTTGTAGACAGTTGTTGGGACTCCAAGTGTAGAGGTTTGTAGAACATCAACAAGTTTCCCTTAAGTGGATTACCCAAGGTTTATCGAACTCAGGGAGTAAGTGGTTAAAGGTATCCCTCTCAAGCAACCCTACAATCAAGATACAAGAAGTCTCTTGTGTCCCCAACACACCCAATACACTTGCCAGGTGTATATGTGCACTAGTTCAGCAAAGAGATAGTTAAATACAAGTAGTATGGATGATTATAAGTGGTAACGGTGCAAGAAAAGAGCTTTATGACGGGGAGGAAAAGACTAAACACAAAAAGATGGAAGCAAGCAAACATATAACAGATCTAGTTGCAAACGGTGTTTCAATGATTAGAAACAAGGCCTAGGGATCATACTTTCACTAGTGAACACTCTCAATAAATATATTCTCTTCATGATGCTACCCTGAACTACTCTCCGGTTGGACACTCTAATCCATGGTAGGGCTACAAAAGCACACCTCAAAGTCCGCCTTCCCCATCTAGATAACCCCACTGTAAGATCCCTCCTTTATAAAGGAAAAGGATCCCTGTGATTGCAATGCTAGTCCCTGGATAAATGCTAGCATCCACAGTTTAAGATGAAGTACACAGTTACAACGGTCATTATTACAGTCATTCCAGAGACAAACATAGTCTTTACAACTCCAAGGCCACAGGCCTAGTACAAGAGTTTGAATAAGTAAATAATTAAAAGTCTTCATCTTCATGTGCCATAGGCAAACATGTTGAGTGTAGACTCATGACTCCTAATCCTCATCAGAGTAACCTGCAACATCACAAGTTACAGCCACAGTGGGTCAATACATTGGAATAGTATTGGCAAGTGATACCTTAGTATAATTTAGGTGGATTAGATACTATATGCAATTTGGCTAAGTGTAGCTTGGCTTGCTTTGCTCAAAATAGGTTTTGCCTATTAGTTGAAATCACTAAGTTTTTCTTTGTCAAAACTTTTCTCAAGGAACCACCAATAGACATTGAGGTCCTTCACCCTTGTTCACCCACAAGTTTTTTTTACTTAGAAATTGGGATGAGGAGATTCTTGATAGCTTCCATGTCTTGATGCTCAAGTTGTCCTTTTCCAGGGACATGGCTAAGTACTTAGATTTTTCCATCTGCAGAGGTTGTGCACTTTCCCCACCAGACTTGATTTTCACCAAGACAGGACCTTTCAGAAGCCTTCCCTTAGACCAAATGGACGCGTTCCAACCTATCATCCCACTACCACCAACTGTCCAAATGGCTAAGTTCTAGCAACCTATGATCCAGGCAGATCCCATATTGCCAAGTGGCTGCACTAGAAGCTTCTCAACACTTGGCCTCTAAAATTTCTTTGTTCCTGGGTGTATTTCCACAAGTGAGATACACAAGGTTCACCAGTCCCCTGGCCTTGTGTAACCACTCAACACAAACCATTCCTTCCATTCCACCCAGGTGTTTCATTTACTTAGTTGTTTTATTAGGCAAAACACAAGTCCAAAGACTTAGAAATATTTTCATCATAGCATGTATATTTCACCAACCCTTGGTTTCTACTAGCTAGGCTAAGCATGGCATAGATAAGTATCTTAAATTAGAAATTGCCTAGCAATTCTACAACTACTAGGATTTCCCAACATGGCATATAAGCAAAATATAGCATGCAAGACTAACAAAATATTTCTAATGCTTAGTAGAAAACATAGGGATAAAAATATTCATGAAGTACCACTTTCCTTGGTAGTTTGGAGAGTAGCTACACTCCTCACAATCACAATCACTAGCACCAAAATCTACACAAAGAATCATATCCACAAATCACATACAAAACATATACAAACAAAAATATATGAATGCATGCAATATGATATGTGATGATTTTAAAAAATCTACAAAGCAAGTGTACAGTACTGGTTCATAAACAAGTTAAAAACTTGCCAAACAACAATTATTTAAAGCCTAAAACATTTCTTAAACAATTCATATACTCAAATTAGCCCTACACAAGTTTCTGCAAATAAAACCATTTTAACAGAAGCAAAACATTAAACACATTGCATAATTAGAAAGAGCTTGCTCTCCTGATTCCAACGATATAAAATTTGTCAAATTCTAACATGGGGATCAAAAGTTATAGCCTAAACAAATTCAAACTTCTAATATATTCAAATCCTGTTTTTAAATCTAAACAGTTGCCACGCGTCTTCACCTGATTGGCTGGTACCGCTTCGCTCAGGATCGCGTCTGTTAGCCGTTGGATCTACTTAGCCAGCACGGCCCAGATCTACTCGTAACTGTTCGTTTAAGTGATCTAATCTCGCACGCTGGATCCAGATCCAATGGCTCTGGATCAAACGACCAAAACAGGGCGGCGCTGGCGGTGGCTACTGGCGGCAGCGAGCTCTGCCTACGGCGGAGCGGCGCTAGAGGTGGCCCTAGGGTCGTCGGAGATACTTACCAGGATCGCGACGAAGCAGTGATGCTCAACCTGGCGACGGCTTGGCAAGGGGCGCACGGACACGGTCGCTGGAGCTCGTCGGAGTTGCTGGCAGCGTCTGTTGCTTGCTGTCGAAGACGTTGCCGAGGCTCTACGTCATCCTAGCACAAGTCAGAGGGTTTAGGAGATGCGCAAGGGCCTGACAAACAAGACAGTACTAAAGGGGAGGCAAGGGACGGTCTCATCTTACCTTAATCGCACGTCGGAGTCGAGCGGCGGCTCAGGTGCTCGCGGGTGAGAACGAGGACGTCGCTCTGGGTCATGAGAAAGCAAATGGAGGGCATTAGTGGATGCGCAAGATCATGCTGGTCACAGTGGTTTGAACTAGAGGCAAAGGGGCGGTCTGTGCTTACCGAGATTCGTCGCCGGAGTGCGTCTGTCTATGGCGGCGCAAAGGCAATTGAGGGAAACTGGGGGCGTAGAGGTGGCGCTAGGTGAGAGGAAATGGCCGCGGTGCAGAGGGGGTCTTATAGCCAGAGCGGGGGCGAGGATCGCGTGGCGTATCAATGGCAATTAAGCGCGATATATGATGGCGAGTAACGGCGGAAGCGCGCAGCAGCGTGATTGACGGCGACGTGGTCGCGAGGTCCACTTCGTGAGTTAATCAGCGAGGGGGTGGGGTCGTGTAGTCAGTGACCTGGGGGTGTGTCTGCGGGTGAGCGAGAGAGAGGGAGACCCCGGGTGGGCTTAGTGGGCTGGATTAGCAGTTGGGCTAGATAGGTAGCGCTGGCCTTTTTCTATTTCTTTTCTTCTTTTCCTTTTCTGTTTTGATTTTCTGAAATGATTTTCAAATCCAAATAAAAAGAGTTTGAATTCAAATCTTCTCTAGGTTTTTATACTGCAAACCTTGCACTCAAATGTGTGTCAAACACCACTGCTTAATCAAAACACTTTGGTCAAATGAAAATAAAATAAAACCAAGCCTTTATGATATATATTCAAATAGGCATAATATTGGTTTATTCACTCATTTTTATTTGAAATTTGGTTCAAACTTTTGGTGGTGCCTAAGTTTGTATTATCAAACTTTACTGAATCAAAACAAGTATTCTTCTCATTGGAAGATAGCACTAAGGCTAGAGCAAACTTACATGAAATAATAAGCATGAAAGCTTCTGTTTTGAAATGATTTGTTTGAAGTGAAATTAATTTGATCATGGATGCATGGATGATATGCATAAGTTTGAACCATGATTTTAGGGATGTTACACCCACACTGTCACCTTGAGCGCTAGATGGTTCCAACAAACACCACAATTTCATAGAGACAACCAACTCAAAATATAATCATGATAAGTATTTATAAACTCTAGCCTAAGTGCCACCACGGCGTGCATGTTATCACTTTCACACACGTGGGGAGAGCAGAGATATATTGAAGCACTTGAGTATTTATGTAAACTCTAGCCTAAGTTCCACCATGGTATGCATGTTGTCACTTTCACACACATGGGGAGAGGCAGAGATCTATTAAAGCACTTGAGTAGCAGAGTAGATCTACTTGATTACAAAGCTCATGATCACAATATGATCATGCATAGAGAGAGAGAGATGAACACATAGCTACCGGTAGAGCCCTTAGCCTTGAGGAAGAACTACTCCCTCCTTATCATGGGAATTAGTAACGACGTCAGAGATGGTGGTGGAGATCGATGGAGATGGATTTGGGGGCACTTCCCCATCCCTGCAGGGTGCCAGAACAGAGACGTTTTGTCCCCCGAATCTCCCCTTCGGTGGCGGCGGCACTAACGACCTTTTCATGGATTTCTGCCACCGTTAGGGTTTACGTCTCGAGGAGACACATAAGTAGGCGAAAGGGCAAGGTCAGTGGAGTCTCGAGGGGCCCACACCTAGGGCTGGCATGGCCAGGGGGACCCGTGCCACCCTAGGGTGTGGCCACCTCCTGGACCCCATTCGTCTATCCTTCTGGCTCCGTGTTTGCTCCGAAAAAATAGGGACTTTGGCTTTTGTCCCGTCCAATTCCGAGAATATTTATTTTCTGGCTTTTCTAGAACCAAAAACGATAGAAAACATGAAACTGGCACTATGGCATCTTGTCAATAGGTTAGTCCTAGAAAATGTATAAAAATATCGCAAAGTGTAGAAAAAGCAAAGCAAAGTTGATACAAAACAAGCATGGAGCATAAAAAATTATAGATACATTTACGACATATTAGACAAAGCCACCACAATTAACACCACTTTTCCACACTCATGGTTCTGTTAGTTTATGGTTACTTAGTATATTTTATTTGTGCATCACTAACAATTACTTTCTTGTATTTATTATCTTGCAAAGCTATATCTCATACCCATATTGTTGCTCTAGTTTTTTTTCCTAGATAATGCAAACATTTAGTGTGCGTAGAGTTGTATCAACGGTTGATAGAACTTGAGAGAACATTTTATCCTACCTTTAGCTCCTCGTTGGGTTCGACACTATTACTTATCGAAAAGGCTACACATGATCCCTTATACTTGTGGGATATCACGGCCCACACGATAGCCACGTAGAGCCCACATCAGCCTCCATGTTGGACTCGCCAGTGGGAGCGGCAGATGGTCGTCACCAACAAAGTTCTCGGTGGTTCCAGGAAGCACAGTTGGTTGTGCTCCCACCGCGCAAGCGAGAGGGACCTAAGGCACCTAGCGCCGCTATATAAAGGTTGAGGGAGCACGCGCGACGGTGAGAGGCGGCGGTGGAGCTCTCGGGCACACATCGGGGAAGCGGCTACGTGGAGCAAACAGCAAGGAGAGGGGGTTCTAGAGCTCCAGGGGATCACCGTGGAGCTAACGGTGCGGTTGGGGAGGCGAGAGGAGGATAGGAGCAATGATGAGGAGGACGACGGAGCTCGTCGGTGTCGAAGAAGAGACGGTCGAGGCGGGAGATTGATGTAACAGCCCAATTTTGTAACATATGTAATTAGTATTTAAGCATTGCGTGCATCTATTTAAATCAATGAAATGTTTGCATGTGATCAAGTGTGAGGTTTAAGAATACACTTACAAAACCCTAAATCCTAGTCCTTCCCCCTCTTTTTAAAATCCATTCAAAGTGGTTTGAATTTGAAAAGTGTCAAAATTATGGTGCCCAAATTGAATTCAAGGGATCTGCAATATTTTAGATGTTTTATACACTCTCTGGTAATTTTGAAAAATTCAAAAACAGATTTGAAAGTGAATTATAAAAGAGGAAGCAAAATCAAAAAAAAGGAAAGGATTTCTAGAAAATAAATAGATAGGAGAGAGAACCAGGCCGCAGCCCACTCCCCTCCTCCTTCCTGGAACTTCTCCGCGGCCCAGCTTCGGCCCACCCAGGGCCCAGGAGCCAGCCCGGTACCCCTTCACCCATTCTCACCTTTCTTGTTCCTCGCCAGAAGGACGCCGCCGCGGAAGCTACTCGCTGTCGCCGGCACGGCCGTCCCTGCTTCGCCGCGATGACCGCTGGGAGGAGATTCGTGCTACCGATGCTGGCGACGCCTATAAGACCCCCTGCCGCCGCCGGATGAACCCTATCATATCCCTCTTCCCCAATTTTCTCCTCTGACCGAATACTAGCTCTCGGACCCCACCAACTCCCAGCTAACTCCGGTCGCCCCGAGATCCGTCGAGCATGCTCCTGTCACCGCCTCGCTCGTCTCCATCGATTGCCCCAGCCAGCGCAAGAAGACGAGGTCCCAGGCGCCGCAATCGGACCCTCGTCCCCGACGCTGGACACCACTTCTTGCCATCGATTCTGGCCTCCCCGTGCCTTCTCGATCACTCCATCATGCTCAGGGTGAGTCACCGGTCCCTCTGGACCTATCCTTTGCCTCTCTCGCACATTGTAGACATCGCTCATCGTCAATCCGCAAGCTCCGCCGCCGTGCACCATCGGGCTCGCCGTTCCGGTGACCAAGCAACAACGGCGCCGCCCTGTTTTTGTTTCCCTGGCCGTGCTATAGCAAACCCGCGTAACCCCGCTGTCCCGTGAGCCCTTAGTCGCCATAACCGCACGCAACTGAGCAGCCACCGCCGTCGACCCTACGTGGCCACGGCGTGGTTCCTGTGGGGAGTCCACGTGGTGCCTATGTGTCCTCTGGCCCAAAGGTCAGCCTCTCTGGCTAGGTTTTTCCCTCTGAAAAATGACCCAGACCCCGTGCTGACCATTGACTGCCGCGTGGAAGCTAAGGTGGCCTCGGTCCCCCCTGTCAGCTGCTATGGGTAGCTTCTGCCTCGGTGTAAAAAATAATCTCTGGATTTTTAATAATTTCAGAAATGATTTTAATAATTCCAAAATTTGAGTAAAACTTGTAAAATTCATAACTTATTATTTATAAGTCGAAAAAATATGTATAATATATCAAAATGTTCAGAAAAATGAGAAGTACCTATTTAAGCTATAATCATACATTGATAAACAACTTTAATGACAAGTTTAATTAGAGAACAAAATCAACCCCTCTCATGTGTTTCCGGAGTTCCCCGAGTTAGGGTTTTCAATCCTCGGAACCCCGTTTAAGTTGTCAAGCATGCCTTAGGGTTTCGTTTCAATGCAATTTAACTTGTCATATCATCATCCATGCTTGAGCATTGCATCGATGCCATGTCTTGATTGTCGCCTTTCTTTCCGGTATTGGTTCTTCACGATAGGATCCGAGCCCGAGGCTGAAGTCAAAAACACCGAAGATCCATATGTTGGGAATATGCCCTAGAGGCAATCATGTATGATGATATTTCCCATTGTATTCATAAAGTTATTAAGTAGTCCTTGTATGAACATCTGATGTGTATCATTGAATATGTGATTCAGTTGTGGAACTATGCATTCATGTTGTTTGTACTAAATATCCTTGGTCATTGAGGTTGTGCTGGACACACAAATTAGACCAATGTGAAAGTTGGCTTGATGACTCGGTTCCACTTGTCATGGGCATGGAGATGCTATTCCAACTTACACAGACTAGGCTAAAGAGTTTAGCGAGTCGGATTGACCCATATTGAGGTACAACGAACTAAGATGTCATTTGTATATCTCAATCAATGTAATCCTTAGACCTGAGGTTGTTGCATAGTCCGAGTTGAGGATCACCGACTTAGGTTCTGTCAAGCTGATCCGTGAATCGGGCGATTATAAAGGCGGGGTTCGGGTCGTGAGAATCAAGCTGCGTGATGTGAATAACCAAGATGGGATTTTGCCCTCCACTCGGAGATATTCTGGGCCCTCTTGTGAGATATGATTCGAAAGCATGGCCATGCGACTCGGTTAAGTGTTAACCGAGGCGATCGACTAAGTTAGTCGGGTGAATCACTTATCTCGGATCGAGAAGAGAGTCGGACTATTTAAGGGATGACATATATTCTCCTATAGTCGACAAGGTATATCGTGAGGCAAAAGGGACCCGGCGTAAGTCGCATTGGAAAGGCAAGTCGTCATGACTCTTTGGTACTTGGGAATCGATGCGTTACGCTAGGAGCCGATGCCGATTGATCGATTGAGAGTTGGACTCTAATCGTGTCCAAGTAACCATGAGCCTCAGGTCACACACTTAAGGCGGGAGCAAGTTCGGATTGGATCCGAATCTATAATCTGGTTGGGTTGGACCTAAACCAGATTAGGACTGAGTTAGTGAGTTGGACTCACGGTGACTAGTTTATATGGGCTTTAGTGAATGGGTCATGTGGCGAGCCCACGTTCACTCCTATATATAGTGGAGCACGTAACCCGAGAAAGGTTAATCGTTGTTCGGTTAGGTTATTCCATGTGTTGGAAACCCTAGCTCCCAGCAGTCGGCCCGCGTACGAACCTAGCGATTCGCCGCGCTCCTCCTTATGCGTGTGGATACGGCCGGAGGTGCCGTCGATCAGCACCGGGCGATCGGATCGTGAGGCGCCGCATCATCAGCCGCGCTTCATCGGTAATCGCAACCGCGTCTAGTAAAAACCTGTGGCCTTCTACCTCGGCTAGGTCTTGGGATCACCATGTTAGAGGAAAGTTTTTGTTTTATCTCTACGTGGCCCAACAGTGGTATCAGAGCGATAGCTTCTGGTTTTAGGCTCGAGATCTCGCATATGTGATATGCGGTAGGCTATAGATGAGATCTATGTGCTGTTTTGGTGGTCGGTCTATGAGATAGATCGGTTTTGTATGAAGTTGATTGGATCAAGCGTACTCGGGAATGGTAGATCTGATTTCCGTGATCATCTGCTGAGGTCGTGGACGACATACCCTACCGGTCGGCTTCCGCCATCGGGTAGGCGTGACACGTAAATCCGAGCGGTGATCGAAGATCAAAAGTTTGATCGAATCGACGATGGTGGAATCCATGTTCGGGACCGCCCGGCCATCAGAGCGCCTTAGATGTCGTTGCGAGTTTCTGGCAGGTAGATATTGTATCTATGCATAACTTGTTTTTGCAGGAAGTTGTGAATGGTATGGTTCATGTGCATGTGATGTATGTGTAATCCATACGTGATCTGCGAATCACGGTTTTGTCACCGGCTGGAGCCTAGGTCTGTCATTTTATTATATAACGACTGCGTGTCGGATTCTCTATGTAATTTACTTTACTAAGCTAGTGTAGCTGTTTGAGAACCGGAAGGCATGCAAGGCGTTGTACATGTCGGCGACATGGAGTAAGGCGACAAGTGACAAGAGTTGCACGAGTCGAATTACAGTCTTTGTGGAGATGGAGATCGCCATGAAGAGAGCCATACCATTTCACATTATAATTGATTTATTTTGTGTTATTGTTATGTCTCAGTTTTACCTCTATTAGATAGTCGGTAAAATTTAATCCCTCAAAGAAGGTCTAGTCGGTTTTCCATTGGTGTTTGCACCATCACAAGTCGGACATTTTTGGTAGTGGGCTCATAAAATTGAGGTGCTGCCAATTCTTTTCGACTAGGTGGGTTCAGTCGGACTCTTCTTGCAGAAACACTTGGTAAGCTAGGCGGGTCTATCACTAGCAGTTGTGGGACTCGGGAAAGGTCGGATGGGAGCCGGGGCATGTGATGCCACCCGTCCAACAGAGTCGCATGAGATGCGATTGACAAGGAGTTGTCTACCTAGATCACTTGGCGGCTAGCGGTGATGCTAAAGCTCACTAGCCGACTTGCTTATTTAGGATCTGAATCACTAAGTAACCATCGGAGGGTGTTGGTTCTAGTGGGAGCATAAAATATTAAAATGTTTAATATGCTTGCTCTTTTATGAGAACATGTCTTAAGTGTTTTGCATATTTTATGTTGTAGATTATGGCACCAAGTAGCAGTCACTCTCTGATATCCGATTTTGCGTTGAGAACCATTCTTGAGAAAGATAAACTGAACGACACTAATTTTACCAACTGGTATCGAAATCTGAGAATTGTTCTCAAACAAGAAAAGAAGGACCATGTCCTAGACAACCCACTTCGGATGAGCCGAATGAGAATGCGTATCGCAGCCACAAATGCCTACCGTCGGGCTAAAGATGAGTCCACGGATATTAGCTGTCTTATGCTTGCTCACATGGAACCGGACTTGCAAAAGCAGTTCGAGCATGTTGAGGCCTACGATATGATCGAAAGCCTCAAAAGTATGTTCGAGCTCGGCGAAGGCGAGAGGTATCAAGTCTCTCGGGCTTTCTGAGTTGCAAGCTTAAGGATGGTGATCCACCGAGTCCGCATGTGATCAAAATGGTTGGTTACGTGCAGTCTGGAGAGGCTACCCCACAAGCGAAGAGTTCGCTACGGATATAATTCTGAACTCTCTTCCTAGTGCATATGGGCAGTTCATTTTGAACTACCACATGCATGGTATGGATAAGAAGCTCACTGAATTACATGGGATGCTCAAGCAGGCAGAGGCGGATCTCAAGAAGGGCACCAGTCAAGTGTTGATGGTGCAGAATAAGGCTAAGTTCAAGAAGAGTTCTTGGACTAAGAAGAAGGCTAAGTCGGGAGAAAGCGGGCTCGGGACCCTGTCCCAAGCGCTTCCTCGGGGACTAAGCCATCTCCTTCACCGGATCCACTTGCTTCTCCAAGGCGGATGGCCCTTTGGAAGAGGCTGACAAGTACTTGGCGACAAAGCCAAGAGTGAAGGTATGACTTCCGACTCGGTACACTTGTTTGCAATGTTATAGACATATATCTTGTGATGCACCTAATAGTTCTTGGGTATATGATCGGATCGATTATTCACATCTGCAACTCGTTGCGAGGGGTATAAGAACTAGGAGGCGTAGCAAGGCGAGGTTGATATTCAGTCGGCAACAAAGCAAGAGTTGCTGCGTTGGAAGTCGACGCGATGCAACTTCATTTACCTTCGGATTCATTATGGAACTAAATAATTGTTATTATGTTCGATTCTCGATCGAAACATTATTTACGCTTCATGTTTGATGAGGCAAGGCTATGAGTCGAATATCAAGAATAATGGTTGTTCTTTGTATTTGAATGATATGTTTCACGGCTTTGCACCCGTCCAGGACGGGTTATTTATTTTGAATCTTGATGGTGAGTCGGTTTATAACATAAATGTTAAAAGGTTGAAACCAAATGATCTGAATATGACTTACTTTTGGCAATCGGCTTGGTCATATAAGTTGGAAAGCATGAAGAAGCTCCATGATGATGGACTCCTAACCCGTTCGACTTGGAGTCGGTCGAGACATGTGAATCTTGCCTACTCGGCAAAATGACCAAGACACCTTTTGCAAAGAGTTGCGAAAGGGCGTCCGACTTGTTGGGACTAGTACACAGTGATGTATGTGGACCAATGAGCACGGACGAGGGGTGGTTATGAGTACTTCATTACCTTCGATGATTTGAGTAGGTATGGATATATCTACTTGATGAAACATAAGTCGGAAGCCTTTGAAAAGTTCAAAGAATTCGGAATGAAGCACGAATCAACTCGGCAAGAAAATAAAGTTTCTTGATCGACCGAGGAGGCGAGTACATGAGCCATGAGTTTGATGACCATCTGAAAAGTTGTGGAATAGTTCCTCAACTTAATCCGCCAGAACGCATACAAAGGAATGGTGTTTGGAAGGCGGAATCGGACCTTGTTGGACATGGTACGATCAATGATGAGTCAGACAGATCTGCCTTTATCATTTTGGGGTTATTGTCTAGAAAGCAATGGCGTTCACACTAAACAAAGTACCATCAAAATCGGTAGAAGACACCGCATGAGATGTGGACAGGCAAAAAGCCGAGTTTGTCTTTTCTTAAGATTTGGGATTGTGAAGCTTTTGTCAGCGACTTCATCGGACAAGCTTCTGAAAGTCGGATAAATGTATTTTAATTGGGGTATCCGAGGAAACCTTGGGTTACTTCTACAACCGAGAAGAGGGCAAAGTGTTTGTCGCTCGGGCGGTGTCTTCCTTGAGAAAGAGTTTCTCGATCGGGAGTAAGTGGGAGCACGGTGCAACTCGAAGAAATTCGAGAGGAATCGGCTAATAGCGAATCGGCTAATAGCGAATCGGCAAAAACCTTGGAGGTTGAGCCGATCGTGGCAAGGTGACAATGACAGCTTTACTACGGAGATCGGCAAGATTACGAAGTGTTCGTGATGTGTTACTTGTTAGGCGGTGATGAGCGGCAAATTATTCGGAAGCGATGGTGGGATCGATTCCGAGTCATGGCTTGGAGCCATGAGATCCGAGATAAAGTCCATGGATGAAAATCTAGTTTGGAACTTGGTTGATCGCGAGACGGTGCAAGACCCGTCGAGTGCAAATGGGTCTTTAAGAAGAAAACTGATATGGATGGAAATGTTTCAATCTATAAAGCACGCCTTGTCGCGAAGGGTTCCGGCAAGTTCAAGGAGTTGATTACGACGAGACTTTCTCGCCGTAGCGATGCTTAAATCAGTTCGGATCATGTTAGCTATAGCGGCCTATTTCGACTATGAGATATGGCGGATGGATGTCAAAAGCTTTCCTTAACGGAAATTTAACCGAGGGCGTGTATATGATACATCTGAGGGTTTTGTCGATCCTAATCTTGACAAGGTATGCAAACTTCGAAATCCATTTATGGGTTGAAGCAAGCATCTCGGAGTTGGAATATTCGCTTTGATGAGGTAGTCAAATCGTTTGGCTTCATCAAGAGTGATCATGATTCTTGTTTGTACAAGAAGTTTAGTGGGAACAAAGTAAATTTTCTAATCTTATATGTGGATGACATATTACTGATTGGAAATGATGTCCAGATGTTGCAAGAAACCAAGGAATCATTGGAAAGGAGTTTCTCAATGAAAGACTTGGGTGAGGCAACATACATCCTCGGAATCCGGATCTATAGAGATAGATCAAGGAGGCTCATTGGATTGAGTCAGAGTACTTATTTGGACAAAGTGTTGAAAAAGTTCAACATGGAATCGTCTAAGAAGGGGTTCTTACCGATGTCCCATGGTGCAAAACTTAGCAAGACTCAGTGTCCTTCGACAACTGATGAGCGAAGTCGGATGAGTGCGATTCCGTATGCTTCTGCAGTCGGATCCATCATGTACGCCATGATTTGTACTAGGCCGGATGTTTCCTATGCTCTAAGTGTTGTGGCGGATACCAGGCTGATCTGGAGAGATCCATCGATGACTAAAAATATCCTAAAGTACTTGAGAAGGACTAAGGATATGTTCTTGGTTTATGGTGGTGAAGATGAACTCGGTGTAAAGGGTTACGGATGCGAGTTATCTCACCGACTCGATGATTCTCGTTACAATCCGGATCGTGTTTATTATAAGCGGAGGTCTTTGTGAGCTGGAAAAGTTCCAAGCAAGAGGCGTCTGCATCTACAACAGAGGCTGAGTATATTGCTGCCTCGGAGGCAGCAAAGGAAGCTGTTTGGATGAGGAATTTCCTCATGGATCTTGGTGTGGTTCAGGGCTCGTCCAATCCGTTGGACGTGTATTGTGACAACAATGGTGCTATTGCACAAGCCAAGGAACCTAGACAACACCAGAAGAACAAGCACATACTCATGCGGTACCACCTGATTCGCCAGTTCGTGGATCAGGGTGATATCAAGTTATGCAAGATACACACGGATGCAAATATTGCGGATCCGTTGACAAAGCCGTTACCCCAGCCAAAGCATGAGGCGCACCTGAGAGCCATGGGCATTAGATGCCTAGACATGTGATGTCGGAAGATTGACTCTAGTGCAAGTGGGAGACTGTTGGGAATATGCCCTAGAGGCAATCATGTATGATGATATTTCCCATTGTATTCATAAAGTTATTAAGTAGTCCTTGTATGAACATCTGATGTGTATCATTGAATATGTGATTCAGTTGTGGAACTATGCATTCATGTTGTTTGTACTAAATATCCTTGGTCATTGAGGTTGTCTTTGGACACACAACTTAGACCAATGTGAAAGTTGGCTTGATGACTCGGTTCCACTTGTCATGGGCATGGAGATGCTATTCCAACTTACACAGACTAGGCTAAAGAGTTTAGCGAGTCGGATTGACCCATATTGAGGTACAACGAACTAAGATGTCATTTGTATATCTCAATCAATGTAATCCTTAGACCTGAGGTTGTTGCATAGTCCGAGTTGAGGATCACCGACTTAGGTTACATCAACGCTGATCCGTGGCGGGGCTTATAAAGCGAGTTGGTCGTGAGAATCAAGCTGCGTGATGTGAATAACCAAGATGGGATTTTGCCCTCCACTCGGAGAGATATTCTCTGCTCCCTCTCGTGAGATATGATTCGGAAAGAATGGCCATGCGACTCGGTTAAGTGTTAACCGAGGCGATCGACTAAGAGTTAGTCGGGTGAATCACTTATCTCGGATCGAGAAGAGAGTCGGACTATTTAAGGGATGACATATATTCGCCTATAGTCGACAAGGTATATCGTGAGGCAAAGGGACTCGGGCGTAAGTCGCATTGGAAAGGCAAGTCGTCATGACTCTTTGGTACTTGGGAATCGCGTTACGCTAGGAGCCGATGCCGATTGATCGATTGAGAGTTGGACTCTAATCGTGTCCAAGTAACCATGAGCTGAGGTCACACACTTAAGAGGGAGCAAGTTCGGATTGGATCCGAATCTATAATCTGGTTGGGTTGGACCTAAACCAGATTAGGACTGAGATTAGTGAGTTGGACTCACGGTGACTAGTTTTATATGGGCTTTAGTGAATGGGTCGCATGGCGAGCCCACGTTCACTCCTATATATAGTGGAGCACAACGAACCCGAAGGTTAATCGTTGTTCGGTTAGGTTATTCCATGTGTTGGAAACCCTAGCTCCACAAGTCCGGCCATGTGAACCTAGCGATTCGCCGGCGCTCCTCCTTATGCGATGTGGATACCGGCAGAGGTCTTTGTCGATCAGCACCGGACGATCGGATCGTGAGGCTGCTTTGCATCAAGCCCGCGCTTCATCAGTAATCCGCAACCGCGCGTCTAGTGGTAAACCTCGTGGCCTTCTACCTCAGCTAGGTCTTGGGATCACCATGTTAGAGGAAAGTTTTTGTTTTATCTCTACGTGGCCCAACACCATACATGTCTACTGATGGACAAGGCAAGCGTAGCCTCTTTTTATGAACCTATGTTTTATAAAGTATATTACTTTCTCGCTATGATGCACACGATTTCAATGTGGTCTTTTGTTAGTAGTTAGTGTTACCTATCTGCTGCATAGTTTCCCCATTGTAGCCTTATACTCCTGATCCACTGCTCCTAGCATACCTAGGTCTAGCATCTGAGCGTTGCTAGAGCTTCTGAGATCGATATCTTAGCCATGCATAGTAACAATGTCTGATCTATCCGAATGATTAATTAGAGATGCCAGAGAATCTAGAAAGGAAGGAGATGGTGACATCCTCGAAGGAGTTTAACTAAATATGCTAAGGCTTGTATGGGAGGCCACATTGGGTGTGGTATTTGTATTCCCATCCTCGCCACCACTAGGAACTGAGTTCGTGCCTTTGGAACCAAGACGAGCGTACAACCACACGGGGCCTGGAAAACCCCACGAGCAACTAACTTGCCTAGTAGATTCCATGAGTCACATAGTTTGGGCTTTCCATTTGGCATACGCATTGAAAACGTTTTCGAAAGAGGGGGTGAAGGAGGTGCATCATAACAGGTAGGAAAGCGTGGTTGTGGTTGCTTGGGGTGGATGGAGCCCTTGGTAAACCAATCTCACCTCACATCTTTAAGTACCGGCTTCGGGATTTGACCCGTTATGGTGGAACCATACTTATTGCGTGACTCATGGTCTCGGCGAAAGCAAGGTAAAGTTCGTGGTCAACCACCCTCTGCCGGCCTTCCAAGGAAGAGGGCTAATAATATTTGGCATTAAGAGTCGGTTGGTGCGTGTGGGTAAAGTTGTACACCCCTGCAGGGTATTAATCTTTTCAAAAAGTCGTGTTCACGGTTATGAACGCTTGGTGACCATATTCTAAGATCATAGATAACTTTAACCATGATAAAACTTGTTGATCCACGTGTGCTTAAGGATGCTTCCTCTAGGTCGAGGGGGTGATCCTAGATAGGAGGTTCTTATGAAGCTGGTGGTTATCAAGATGTGATGAACAAGATGAAGAAGTCGCTATCTTATCACTTTTAAAAGATCCTGAGTAGACGAGCCTCTTCTCTCTCTTGTTTACAAATAAAGATTGTTTTTTGCAAAAGTAAATCCAGAGAAAGCCTTTCTAGCCAGAGCATGTAGATACTAGGCTATCTAAGTCTTGTGGAGTACATTCTCGTACTCAGCCTTGCGCCATTGTTGTTTTTCTACAGATGATCTAGTTGCAACTGAAGATGGCTTCTACGTTGACATCGACGAGTAGTTGGGGGTCCCAGGTAGCAGCCTAAGGACTATGGGATGGACTTCGCTTCTGTTTATGGCCTCTTAGGCCTTTTACTAAGTTGTTGTGTAGAACAACATAACTTGCTTTCGTTGTGTGATGTAATGTTGGGTCTATGACCTCTGGTTTGTAATAACTCTAATATCTTAATCTGTTAAGAGTTTAAACCTATGTTGTTGAATCCCTATATTCTGTAATGTTACCGAATCATACTGTGATCTCCCGTGTTTGGAGTTGAACTTATCTTAGATGGAGATCTGAGGTTAGTTTAACACTAATCCCTGGGAGTGCTACAATTGACGGTGTCCAGGCACGATTCCTTCGGTGAGGAGGAAGCCAGCGTCGAGGAAGAGTGGCCGGTGAGGTCAGTAGGGCTCGGGGAGGGCAGCAACGATGGCTAGACGGCTGCCATGGCGGCTAGGGTTCGGGATCTCGCGACACAAGAGAGAGAGAGAGAGGGCTCTAGGGCGACTGAGAGGATAGGGAGAAGGAAGGGCACGTCTCGTCGGTCTTATCCCCTATCCACAGCAGCGGATGGGCGGGAATCGCAGCGCGGTGGTCGACGGCGGCGGCGGCACGTAGCTGCTTCTATCTAGAAAACCCCCCGGTGAAGCAGAAATTCAACCCGCGGTACAGATCTGGCGATCCAGGGGCTAAATCTTGCAGAGCATCCCCTAGGCTTTATAAAAACCTTTGTTTTAATTATAAATATCTCTATTTAAGTGATTTTTAAGCCATTTTAAATAGAGAAAAGACAAGGGAACTTTGGTAAATACCATAATATTACGAATCTTTGAATTTGGTGCACATTTGGATCCATTTGCATATAGTTAGGGGTTTGCAGTTGTATTTGTTCACAAATTTACTCACATGCATATACTTTATTGATTTAAACACATCCATGCAATTCTTAAGTAATAATTACATATATTACAAACTTCGGTTGTTACAGCTGTACCCCCCTTACAAGAATCTCGTCCCGAGATTCCTAAGTTTTAGAAAAGAAGGCAGGGTACTCACATCAAAGACGATCTTCTCGTTCCCAGGTTGCTTCATCCTCAGAGTGATGAGACCACTAAACTTTTAGGAACTTGATGTTTTGACGACGAGCCTTGTGTTCGGTTTCATCAAGAATACGAACAGGATACTCACGATAAGTCATATCCTTTTGAAGGTCAAGAGTTTGGTGATCAACACCACGAATATGGTCTTTGAAGCAACGCTTGAGTTGAGACACATGAAAGACATCATGCACCTCGGGGAAATTTGCAGGAAGGTCCAATTCTTATGTGAATTTACCTTTCCTAGGAAGTACACGAAAAGTACCAACATAGCGAGGAGCCAGTTTTCCTTTAATGCCAAAACGATGGACACCCTTTAAAGGATTGACTCTAAGAAAAGTTTGATCACCAACTTCATATTCAACATCTTGATGGTGATGATCATGATAGCTTTTCTAGCGATACTAAGCAATTTTCAAACAATCTCGAATAATAATAACTTGATCTTCTACGTCCTGGATCATATCTAGTCCAAAGAACTTTATTTTGCTTGTTTCTGACCAGTTAAAAGGAGTACGACAGGTTCTTCCATATAAGAACTGAAATGGTGCCATGTCTATACTGGACTAATAAATATTGTTGTAGGAGAATTCAACAAAAGGAAGGAATTTCTCCTAGTTCTTGCTAAAAGATATGGCACACGCTCTGAGCATTTCTTCAAGGATTTGATTCACCCTTTCGGTCTGACCACCGCTGCTAGGATGATAAGCTGTACTGAAGGAAAGATGGGTTCCCATAGCTTGTTGGAAACTTGTCCAGAACCCTGAGGTAAACAAACTCCCTCAATCAAAGAAGATTTCCATGAAGGACAACTATTTGAGAGATGTATAAATCTTCCAATTGACTAGCAGTAATACTCTCATGAACAGGTAGAAAGGGAGCAACCTTGGACAATTAATCAATGATTACCCATATGGCATCATTTTCCTTTTGAGTCTTAGGAAGACCAGTAATGAAATCCATACCAAATTCATCCCATTTCCATTCAGGAATTCAATGTGGTTGCCAGAGATCAGCTAGACTTTAGTGTTCATCCTTGACGCGATGACAAACGTCACATTCGGCAACATAACGAGCGATATCTTTCTTCATACCAGACCACCAGAATCTTTGACAAAGATCCTGATACATGTTAGTACCTCGAGGGTGGATATAAAGAGGTGATTCATGAGCCTCTTGAAGAATTAAATCCCTCAACATTGTTCTCTTTGGAACTACCAGAAGATTACCAAAGTAGACAATACCTTGATCATTGACAGAGAAAAATTTAGCAACTCCGCTAGCAATGCTCTCCTTGATCTCAGCAACTTCAGGATCATTCTTCTAAGCAAGCTTCACTTCATCCTCTATAGAAGACTTCACTTCATGAGTAGAAAGGAATCCATGAGGAACTACTTCAAGGTTCAACCGAGCAAATTCCTCATGAAGAAAAGGTTGAGCATGTTTGATCATCATGTTTTTGCAATAATACTTACGTCTTAGCACATCATCAACGACATTTATTTTGCCAGGTTGATAGTTGAGACCCAAATCATATTCCTTGATGAGTTCCAACCATCTTCTTTGCCTGAGATTCAGATCGGGTTATGTGAAAAGATACTTCGGACTCTGATTATCCGAGTATAACTCACAACGACTACCAAGAAGGTAATGTCGTCATTGCTTAAGAGCATGAACAACATCTGCAAGATCGAGATCATGAGTTGGGTAGTTGTTCTCATGTGGTTTTAACTATCGGGAGGCATAAGCCACCACATGAACATCTCGCATCAACACACATCCGAGACCTTGGTGAGAAGCATCACAAAAGATGACGAAGTCTTTGCTGGTGTCTAGAAGAACTAGTACCAGAGAAGTTGTTAGCTTGGTTTTCAAAATCTGGAAGTTCTCTTCAGCCTTTTCAGACCATTCAAACTTCTTATCTTTCTTAAGAAGATCAGTCATTGGCTTTGCAATCTTGGAGAAGTTATCGATGAACCGACGGTAATAACCAGCTATTCTGCAAAACTTCGGACATCCTTAATGGACTGGGGAGACTCCCAGTCGAGGATGGTTCGAACCTTATCTGGGATAACAGCAACCCCTTTGGCAGAAACAACATGACCAAGGAATATGAGCTCTTGTAACCAAAACTCACATTTGGAAAACTTGGCATAGAGATGATGCTCTCAAAGTTTTGTTAGCACCAAACACAGATTTCCAGCATGTTCTTCTTCAGTCTTGGAATAAACCCAGAATATCGTCTATGTAGATCACAACGAACTTATCGAGATACTCCATGAAGACATAGTTCATAAGCCGCATAAAAGTGGTTGGAGCATTGGTTAGACCAAAGGACATGATGATGTACTTGTAAAGACCATAACGAGTGGTGAAAGTAGTCTTTGGAATATCTTCCTTTCGAATCTTTATCTGGTGATACCCTGACCTCAAATCCAATTTGTAAAATACGATGGCACCACTCAGTTGATCAAAAATATCGTTGATCCTAGGGAGAGGATACTTGTTCTTGATAGTCACAAGATTAAGTGGGCGATAATCCACAACGAAACGCGGTATGTTGGTATCCCCCTTCTTGACAAAGATGGTAGGACATCCCAAAGAAGATGTGCTGGGCTAAATGTATTCTTTTACCTCTAACTCCTCTAGTTGCTTCTTCAACTCCAAAAGCTCATAAGGAGGCATACGATAAGGTCTCTTAGAAACAGGATTAGTTCTAGGAACTAACTCTATGACAAACTCCACACTTCGATCAGGTGGCATGCCAAGAAACTCTTCAGGAAAGACATCCAGGAATTCATATACCACAGAAATGTCTTGAATGCATAACGGAGGTAGAACTTAAATAGCATACAACTCCGCTCGAGGAATAGAAACAACTGAAGGATATAGTGACCCTATGGCCCAATACTTGACTGTTATGCCAGTAGGACTAGTCAGAGTCACAGACTTGGTTGTACAGTCGATGACCGCTTGATAGTGAGTCAATCAGTCCATACCCAAAATGATGTCAATGTAGGTTACCTTCAGAGCAATAATAGAAGTAGGGAAAAGCTGATATGCAACTTCAATTAGATTCCCATGACAAACCATGGTGGAACACCATCTAGAACCAGCAGACTGAACTAGCAGAGGAACAGATAACCCCTCAAAACTTATCACATGCAATTGAGCAAAATCTTATGACAGAAATGAATACGATGCTCTAGAATCAAACAAAACTTTAGCTAGAATTTGAATGATACAAAGCATACCCATAACGATGCTTGGATATTCCTGAGCCTCATCAGTAGAGATATGGTTCATATGACCTCTTCCAGCACCTTGAGATTTATCATTCTTCTTTGGTGGTGGTGCTCTCTCAGCAGCACTCTTTTGAGGAAAATCTCTTGCAAAGTGGCCAGGCTGGTGACAGTTGAAGCAGATAATACCTGAGGCAGTACCAGAAGTAGGATAGTTTGATCCACCACCATTGTTTGGTGTAGCATTCGGACGAGGAGCATAACTAGAATATTTTGGGGTGTAGGGAGCATGTGGCCCCGCACTGTAAGGCACGAAGACATGACGCTTATTATTGCTTGAACCAACCTTTGTGTACCCCTCCTGAGGACGCTTACAGGTTTCCTCATACTCCACCTTTACACTCTCGGCCTTCATAGCCTTATTGACAAGATCTTGGAAGTTATCAAAGTCCATGAGGTGGATATCATGGCGAACCTCAGGATCTAGTCCCTTGCGGAACAAAGCTTTCTTCTTTGAATCAGTGGAGACCTCTTCAGTAGCATAGCAGGCAAGATGATTCAAGTTACGTTGGTAAACAAAAACAGAACCAGTGCCCTTCTTCAGCTTGAGGAATTCCTCCCTCTTTCCATCAGACCCTCCGGAATATGATAGGCTCGGAAGGCTTCGGTGAACACTTGCCATGTAACAACATGTTGAGCATCTTGCATTGCCAAGAAATTTTCCCACCAGGAGCCAGCTTCTCCCTCCAGGTGATATGCAGCACAAGTCACCCAATCAGCTTGAGCAACATGACCAATCTGAAGTTTGTGATCGATGGTGCTAAGCCAATAATCCACATCAAGTGGCTTAGTGGAGTAGTTGTAGATTGGCGGAGTGAGACGTATGAAGTCCTTGATTCCAACTTGATTGTTCTGGCGTTGAGAAGTGTTGTTCTCAATCCTTTCAAGGAGACTCATGTTGTCAGCACAGTTGGTTTCATATATGGCCATGAGTTGAACCATGGATGGTGGTGGAGGAAGGTTAGAAGATTCACCCTCATTTTCCGCACCCCGGCATGAGCACGAGTATGAGCACGAGAAGTGTCACCCATCCTCGAAGAACAAAACGAGTTAGACAAGGGTACAAAGGAACATGATGGAAAGAAGTACAAAGATTACTTGATGTAAAGCATATCATCTTATCAAGCATGGTAGTCTCAAAGCATACTAATGTATACACTAACCAGCGGACTTACAAACCATGACAATGGCATGCTAAGATGTTACACACCAGAAGAACTGAGGTACCTTGGAACTCTGGGAATAGAAACCAAGTATAGAGTACTTAAGAAAAACAACCCCAAAACCACAGTCCTAAAAGTTTGAAATAAAAAGGTAAGAAATGAAAACCCTTTTAGACCAAACAGGATAAGGAAACTCCAGCAATAGAATCACACCAGAGAAGGAATAAAAAAATCATAGTAAGAGTTTTTGCAAGTAATTTTCAACTTTCAAATAGTTTTCTCAACTTCTAGACTCAACATCAACCAATAAAAGGGTTTCCTATAGGCAGTCCTGCTCTAATACCAAAACATGTAACACCCCTGGGATTAGGGATAAACAAACCTCAGGTAACCATCTGGGGTAAGCTCAACTCCAATCTCGAAAGATCACAATATAAGATTTGGTAACATTACAGAACACAGGGATTAAACAGCATAAGTTTAAACTCTTAGGAGAGTACGATATCAGAGTTAATACAAACTAGAGGTCATAGACCCATCATTGCATCAAACAATGAAAGAAAATTATGTTGTTCTACAAAACAAACTTAGCAAAGGGCCTAAGAGGCCATAAACACAAGCAACATCCATCCCATGGTACTCAGGCTGCTACCTTGGACCCCGAACTACTTGTCGATGTCAACGTAGAAACCACCTTCTGTCACAACTATATCATATGTAGAAAAACAATAATGGCGCAAGGCTGAGTACGAGCATGTACTTCGCAAGACATAGATAACCTAGTATCTACATGCTCTGGTCGGAAAGGATTTCTATGGATTTACTTTTGCATAAAGCGATCTTTATTTTTAAACAAGAGAGATAAAAGGATCGTCTACTTAGAATATTTCGAAAAGGGGTAAAACAACTTCTTCATCTTCAACATCTTATCTCAAAAACCACTAGCTTTATCTGAACCTCCTATCTAGGATCACCCCCATGAACCCCGAGGAAGCATCCTTAAGCACTCCTGGATCAACAAGTTTTATAGTAGTTAATGTTATCTATGATCTTAGAATTCGGCCACCAAGCATACATAATTGTGAACACGGCTTTTCAAAAAGATTTAACCCTGCAGGGGTGTACAAATTTACCCACACGTACCAAATGACTCTTAATGCCAAATATTATTAGCCATCTTCCTTGGAAGGCTGGCAGAGGGTTGTTGATCACGACTTTTACCTTGCTTTCTCCAAGACCTTGAGTCATGCCCTAAGGATGGTTCCGCCATAATGGGTCAAGTCCCGGAGCCGGTCCTAAGAGATGTGAGGCGAGGTTGGTTTGTCAGGGGTGCTATCTACCCCAAGCAACCCGGTCTACTCTTCCCTACCTGTTATGATGCACCTCCTATTTCGAAAATATTTTCAATGCATATGCCAAATGGAAAGTCCGAACTATGTGAATCATGGCATCTACTCTGCAAGTTAGTTGCTCGTGGGGTTTTCCATGCCCCATGTGGTTGTACGCTCGTCTTGCTTCCAAAGGCAAGAACTTGGTTCCTTGTGGTGGTGAGCATGGGAATACAAATATGACACCCAATGTGGCCTCCCATACAAGCCTTATCATGTTCAAATGTCTCCTTCGATGATATCTTCATCTCCTACCTTACTAGATTTCTTGGCATCTCCAATTCATCATCAGGATGGATTAAACATTACTACTAAGCATGACTAAGTTGTCGGTCATATAAGCTCTATCAACGCTGACATGATAAACCTAGGTTCGCTAGGACTAGTGGATCAAGAGTATAAGGCTACAAAAGGGAAACTATGCAGCAGATAGGTAACTCTAGCTACTGATAAAAGACCACATTGGAATCGCATGCATAGCGAGAGAGTAAATAATTTGTAAAACATAGGTTCAGAATTAGAGGCTATGCTTTCCTTGTCCTTTAGTAGACAGATATGGATCTTTGTTGTTGTTGACTTCGGCCTCAGGTTCGGATCCTATCGCAAAGAACCAATACCGGAAAGAAAGGCGATAATCAAGACATAGCATAATGCAATGTGAAATCAATATGTATGACATGTCATATTAAATACTATACATTAACCCTAGGTACAACATCGGTTTAAGAGGGTTCGGAATGCCCTGGCGAAGGCACACCGTCGAACCCACATGTACTTAAGGGGTCCGCTGTTCCTTTAGATATACTAGGGTTTGGAGTTGCTTGACAATGTATGATGATAGCTTAAATAGGTAGATATCATTTTTCTGAACATTTTGATATATTATTCTTATTTTTTTGATTAAATATGAATTAGTTATGAATTTTACAAGTTTATATCAATTTCTGCCATTTTTAAATTATTTCTGAAAATATTACAGAACTTATGACGTCAGGCTGACGTCATCGACACGGTTAAATACTTTTGTTACCACACGCTAATCTTCCCACGGACGCTGATGGGTGGGACCTAGGTGTAACACCCTCGGAATTGACCCTATGCAAGTTTCAGCGATCCCCGCCAAACCCGCATAGAAACGATTCAAAGGTGCCCACCAGGCACTTTCGTGCGGGTGGAAAACGAAGTAATACCATTACACAATAGTCCACGATGGAACCCACAGAGCAGATATATACAACAGCGACTCAAAGAGTCAAGAAAACAATATACAGTACAAAGATCCAAATCACCTTGAAAACGATACAGCGTCTGAGTACGGAAAAGATGCAAATTGAGCTAAGAGCCCTAAAGAATAACCAATGGCGTCCATAACCCCTTGAGCCAAGCGAAGGGTATCCCGCTAACAACGCCGATCTCAAAACCTGCTTAAACAAAAGGTGCCGCAAAGGACAAAGGAAAAAGAGAGCGGCAAGATCTTGAGGCCAAGACAGCGAGACTAGAATTCGGCGGTCCTCGCCTACATAGGTATGGTGGATCAGCGGCAGCAAGATGCACTAAACAACCTATAGAGACTCAATACAACTGGCGACTATCAGATAGGGATAAGAAATACCTATTCGGATCCAACCTGAAACTATCATCAAGCATACCCATCCTGGTATTTCCCCCTCGAGACCAAACGAGGAAATCAACCGAGGAACTCACACAGTTGGCAGTTTTATTCATTTCGTAATAGTTGCGGCAATTACTAGTCAGATATAGATAGCATGAGTCATCCTGATATAATAAGCAGTTGGCAGTTTTAATTAACCATTCCGTTGTAGTTGTAGTACTTACTAGTCAGATACAAATAGTATGAGGCATCCCAAAACCCAGTAGTTGTTGGCACTTTTATTTAGCCATTCTGTTGTAGTTGCAATACTTACTAATCAGATACAATGGTAACAGGTGACAACCCAAACCAGCAATTGTTGCCACTTTTATTTAGCCATTCCATTATAGTAAAGCTGATTACTAGTCATTATAAAGTCAAATTTATAGCACTACTTTAGTTATAGTTGTCTATGATCGAGAATCATGCTCCAAGTCGTCCATAACATGACACGGCTTTGAGAAAGTTTTACCTGCAGGGGCACAAATAGCAACACACGCACGATCAACCTCGGAAAACCAAATAAAACCCAACGAGGCATCACGACAAAGAAATCGCAAGATTCATATAATATTTCAGGGCACCCACCAAGCTACCACAGTTGGCGGCTCCGAGACGCACCAGAGGTTTGTGACGATGGTCGTAACGATCGGGAACCCGAAGTGTGATTGGGCTTGTCGATACATGGCGTGTGGCACGGGTTCCAAAAGCGATACAGGCGCTCCACGCGCAATCATAATAAAGCAGTAAAATATGGCATAAGTACAGGATAGTAATAAAGCCCCAAACTACTTTGTGGCCCCAAGAAATAAGATATGACTCCAGCTCATGCTAAGGGGATTCATGGGGCCACATGCGGATAGTGCGAATATTCAAAGAACAAGTATCAAGTACTCGGGGTCCTACGGGACACAAGTGGACGGTTAAAAACCAAATAACATCTATTGCCCACCTGTGCCTCTGCATTATTTACCTACTTCAATTTTAGTTATTAAACGGTAATTAAAGTTGTAATCATCTCCAACATTAAGCATAAGGCATTACTCCAACAACTGTGAGTCATCGACGGCGCGACGCAACACCTGCACAAGCAACTACGACTCGCAAGGCTGACTATCTACCAAACAACAGGTAATAGGATGTGTCCAAGGAAATTTAATGGCTCAAGGGATATCACGGGTATGAAAACTAGAGCATCGCAACATAGATAGCAATAGATCAACAGGAGGGAATAAATACTATAAAAGTAAGATAGGTAGAAAGGGGGAGATTGCTCGCCTGAAAAACATTGCCGAAGATTCATCCGAAGATCGGGTCGACTCTCGCGTCAACTCATCGGCCTAATCCGTGAAGAAGCAAAGCACTAGCAGAAACATCGGATGCAATATTTAATACTACGGCAGAAGATCGGGCATGATGCATGACAGATGTATGACATGTCAAAGATGCGATGCAATTAGGCCATATTAAGCGGAACCGGGGTCCCGACAATTAAATAGATGATTCTAGTTGTTTAGTTACCCCGCAATTTAAACGTTGTCTTAACATGGCAAAATTATATCATCGATTCACTACCCAAATTTAAATGGGGTCAATATAAGACTAGATAAGCTCGCATACTGCCTCCATATTTAATTTTGAGGTGAATCGGCATAAGGCCCCCAAAACACATGATATGAGTGCAAGCATGAACAATTTAATATGCAACAATTGATTTATCAATTATAAAATAAGGCTCGGATCGGGGTCACACATGGAGGGGCCTCGGCGATCTTGGTTCGGGGTTCAACGGGGTTTGGTTCTCCGAACACCGGGATCGGTCTTCAAATCCGTGTAGTAGACCTTGTCGGTTCCATGTCGATGAGCTTGGGGTTTTTCCCTTAACGAAGAGGTTCGGTGTCCACGACAAAGACCTTGGCGTTCCGGGAGGAAGTTCTCGGGTGTCGGTGTCGGACTCGGTTCAACCTGCGACGATCTTGCATCGACACGAGTAGCTCGAGGATCTTCAACAGCACACGCAAACATGCCACCAACACGAGTGTTCGCCTTCAGTTTGAGCAGCACAACAACAGCAGGAAAACCAACTTATACACGCCTTGTTCGTGGTTGCCGAGAGGCAGAGGACGGGAGGGCCGGAGACGTACGGGTGGAGGCTACCGTCGGCGGCTCGCAGCGGATTTGGTAGCGACGGGAAAAAGGGATGCGATAAAGACGGGCCGCAGGTGCCGGACATGGAAGGCAGAGGAGACGACGCGGGCGGCCGGAGGAGGACGACCGCGGCACGCTCAAGAGGAGGGCTGCGCTCGGGCCTGGCGAGCTTGCAGGACAGCGTCACGGGCCTGCGGCACGGGCTCGGTGGCGAGCTCCAGAGGGAGGGCGCGGCGGCCCTGCTTGCGGGCGGAGGCGACGGTAAGATTTGGTCGCGGGCAGGTGTCTGGGGAGGAGAGCACCGAGCGGGGAGATGGCCAGGGACGACGAGGTCCACGTAGTGGCAGCGCGTGCTTGGAGGTTAAGGGAGGAGGCGACAGGCGCCGGCCAAGCCACACATCGGCGACGGCGGTTGCTACGGGAAGCAGAGGAAGGTGAGACCGGGTGGCTCTCTGGCATAGGGGCAGGCTAGCGCATGCCTCTGCAAGGCGGGGCGACGACGGGGCAAAAGGCCAGAAGAGGCGGCGGTGACCAGGTGGGTCCTGGTGGCGATAGCTTGCTACAGAGGGAGGAGCGAGAGGCAGGGCATCGGGTGGGGCGCGATTCACGCGAGGAAGGGGGTCGCGAGGGAGATGGGACGGGGAAGTGGTGGGGTCCGCCGGGGCCAGGTGGGGATCAGGATTGGGCGGCTGCGGGGTTGACCGAGTGGTGGGAAGTGGCGGCGGGGTGGAGGGAGTGGGGTGAGGGGATAGGGTTAGGTCAGATTAGGGTTAGAGGGGTGGTAGGTGGCTGGCTGGGCCTTTGGACCTGGACGGCTGCCTTCCCCAATAAAAATATTTTATATTTTATTATCAAAATATTATAGGTTTATTTTAAAGGCTTTTTACAAATAGTTTTTAGACAAAATAAAATAATCGGACGAGCTCGGTCTTGATTTGAGATAAAATACGGGGGATATTTAGAAAAAAAATCTAGGCTTTTATAAAATAGTTTTAGGAAAACTATGCATGATGACGTCATGATGATGCACATAATAAAAACAACAGCGAATTTCTAGTAGTGGATTTACCCGGGGTGCTACACTAGGCCACTTCGGCTTGCCACTATTGCAAAGGTTGCCATGTGCTGACATCGACGCCACATCGGCCCACGCGGCAGCCACGCGGAGCCCAATTTGGCCTCCACGTCAAACTCGCCGGCGGGAGCGGTAGATGGTCGTCGCTGGCGATGTTCCCGGCGGTGCAGGAAGTGCAGTTGGCTGCGTTCGAACCGTGCAAGCGAGAGGGATCTAAGGCACCTAGCGCCGCTATCTAAAGGTCACCGAAGCATGCGCGACGGCGAGCGACGGTGGCGGCTCTCTTGGGAACACGTCGAGGAAGAGGCTACGCGGAGAAAATGTCAAGGAGAGGTGGTGCTAGAGCTCCAGGGGCTCACCATGGAGCTAACGGTGCGGTTGGGGAGGCGAGAGGAGGACCAGAGCGACGACGAGGAGGAGGACGGAGCTTGTCGGGATCGAAGAAGAAATGGTCAAGGCTGGCGACTGAGGGCGTCGCGGACCGATTCCTTCGCTCAGGAGGAAGCTAGCATCGAGGCGGAGCGGCCGCTGAGGTCAGTAGGACTTGGGAAGGGCGGCAACGATGGCTAGCCGGCGGCCTTGGCGGCTAGGGTTCGGGATCTCGTGGCAGAGGCGAGAGAGAGAGAGAGGGGAGGGCTCTAGGGCGAGTGAGAGGATAGGGAGAAGGGAGGGCACATCTCGTCAGTCTTATCCCCTATATACAGCGGCGGACATGCGGGAATCGTAGTGCGGTGGTTGACGGCGGTAGCGGTACGCAGATGCTTCTAGCTGGAGGAGGAAAAAACATCTTTTGCAGAAAAACCCCTGACGAAGCAGAAATTCAATCTGCATTATATATCTGGCGATCCAAGGGCTGAATCTTCCAGATAACCCCTGGCTTTATTAAAACCTTTTTTTATTAATAAGAGATCTATTTATGTGATTTTTAAGCCATTTTAAATAGAGATAATACAAGGGCACTTTGGTAAATACCATAATATTACCAAACTTTGAATTTGGTGCACATTTGGATCCATTTGCATATAGTTAGAGTTTTGCAGTTGTATTTGTTCACACATTTACTCACATGCTTATACTTTATTTATTTAAACACATGCATGCAATGCTTAAGTACTAATTACATATATTACAAACTTGGGTTGTTACAACGAATTCACTAGCTATAGAGACAAGCGACAAAAAGGAAAAAAATTCCGAGAAAGGCAAGGTGCCCAAGGAAGATTCGGAGATGGAAGAAGCAGATACCGCACAGCCCAAGTCTGACGGAAAGAAGGATTACCCTACAAAGAAATACATTTATCTCTGCTTCCTTGTAACTTAGCCAGCTAAGGTCAGAAAGGCAGTGCTCTGTGAGCTCAATGCCACGGTTTTGGCTGCCCCCAATTCTTGGACTAGTCGGATGTAAAAATCACATTTGATCGCAAATATCACCCAAGGATAACACATCGTCGGGGAAAGTGCCCTTTGATTTTCAATCCTCTTATTGATGGCTATGAGTTCTCTAAAATTCTCATGGACGGTGGTAGCAGCATCAACATCGTCTACATTGAAACGCTCCATTGCATGAAGATCCACGAAAGCCAGTTAAATCACAGCAGCATGACTTTTCATGGCATTGTACCAGAAAGACAGGCGGATTCTCTAGGTGAGATCATACTAGACATGACATTCGGGACTCCGTAAAACTACCGGGCCGAGCCACTCTCCTTCGATGTGGTACCATTCAAAAGTTCTTACCATGACATCTTCGGGCGTCTAGCTTACTGGGCGTTCATGGCCTGCCCCTGCTACGTATACAACATGATAAAACTTCCAGGTCCAAAGGGCGTCATCAACATCCGGCGAAACCCGAAGAAAGCAAAAGACTACAAATACGAATCTGCCGCCTTGCCGAAGCCGTGCTACACGCCCATGAGTACTAGGAGATCAAGAAAAACACCATCCCGTCTGAGATGCCTGCAATGAAGAACGAGGTGCTGAAGCCAAGTCTGCAGTTCAAGGCGTTAGAAGATACGAAGAAGATGTTGCTAAAGGAAGATGATCCTTCAAGATGATGAACATAGGGGTAGGTTTAGACCTCGCATAGAAAAGCGCGGTCGTCGAGTTCCTCAAAGCCAATAAGGAAGATGATCCTTCAAGATGACGAACATGGCAGCCTTCTGACATGACCGGAGTACGTAGGGAACTTTCCGACCACTCTCTTAATGCGTACCTTGATGCTAAACACATCAAATAGTCCCTACGACGGTATGGTGATGAAAAGCGCAAAGTTATAGCTAAGAAATTAGCCCGACTAGATTTAGCAGGATTCATAACAGAGGTCATCCATACAGATTAGGTGGCAAATCCTGTACTCGTCCCTAAAAAGGACAATATTGAATTAAGGATGTGTGTTGATTATACCTCTTTGAACAAGGCTTGTTCAAAAGATCTGTTTCCTTTTCCAAGAATCGATCAAGTTATCGACTCAACGGTAGGATCAGAGTTACTCTGTTTTCTCGACGCATATTCTGGATATCACCAAATACCGATGAAAAAATCGAATCAAATCAAGACGTCTTTTGTCACTCCATTTAGAACCGTCTGCTCAAAACTATGCCTTTTAGCGTAAAGAACACAGGAGCAACTTATCAGTGCACTATGCAATGATGTCTCAATGACCAAATCAAATGCAACGTCCCTATAAACATAGATGGCGTAGAAGTGATGTCCAAAAAGAAGGAAACACTAATTTCCGACTTAGAGGAAACATTTGCTAGCCTACGGAAGTTTAATATGACGCTAAATCCGAAAAAGTGCTTCTTCGAAATATCAGCCAGAAAATTGCTTGGTTTCATCGTGTTTGAAAGGGGCATAGAGGTGAACTGGGAAAAAATTAAGGCTATACTAAACATTACTAGGCCGACTCGCTTGAAGGACGTTCAACGACTCACTAGATGCATCGCAGCAGTAAGCCAGTTCGTCAGCAGACTCGGAGAAAGAGCCGCACCATTATACAAGCTTTTGAAGAAAACCGACAATTTGTCTGGACCAAGGAAGCCGACTCCATCCTGCAAAGTTTGAAATATTTACTTCCAAACCCACTAATCCTCGCAGCAGCAGAGCCACAAGAGCCTATGTTACTTTACATTGCAGCGAAAAATAAGGTCGGAAGTGTGGTAACATGAGTGGAGCACGAGGAAGAAAATCATGAACATAAGGTGCAGCGTTAAACTTATTATGTAAGTGAGGTCCTGACAGAGTCAAAGCAAAGGTATGCACATTACCAAAAACTAGCCTATGGTGTGTTCTTCGCTCCTAGAAACCTACGTCATTATTTACAAGAGCACAAGATCATAGTGGTCGGTACTGCTCCCCTGCGAGATATAATCAATAATCGTGACGCCATAGAACATGTCAGAAAGTGGGGAATAGAGCTTTAAGCTTTCGACATTGCGTACAAGCCACATATAGAAATAAAATACCAAATTATTGCCGACTTTGTTGCTAATTGGACAGAGACAACAGAAAAGACAAGTCCTCCAGACTTAGAATTTTGTACACTTCACTTTGACGGATCAAAAGCACGAGAAGGCTCAGGGGCTGGTGTGGTGATCAAATCACCCCAAGGAAATAAGATTCTCTATGTGCTGCATATACACTTCACGACAACCAATAATATTGCCGAGTATGAAGCACTATTGCATGAAATACGTATGGCCAATAATATTGGCGTAAGTCGACTCATATGTTACGAAGACTCGTATTTAGTTGCCATGCAAGTATCCGATATATGTAATGCAAATAATACCATAACAGCATACAAAGCTGTTGTGGATGAATTATCCAAATCGTTCGAGGGTTTTAAGGTTTAACACATCCCTCGAGCAGAAAACGAGGAAGCAGATGTTGTATCACGTATAGGATCTGCACGGAAATATTTTCCGGATGATGCTTTTTTAGAGCACTTAAAAGTTCCTTCCATCATAGGAGTTGATGAGGAATATCCGACGAAATCCGACTCACCTTTGGTAGAAGTTCTGGCTATAATTCCTAGCTGGACACAACCCTATCTGGACTTCCTGATAGACCGAAAATTACCCGAAGACGAAGTTCTGAGCCGGCAGATCATCCGACGAGCAAAAGCCTATACAGTAGTAAATGGTGAACTCTATAAGTGGAGTATTTTTGGGGTCTTTCAGCGTTGTGTATCTCCGAAAGGAGTGGAATATTTCGAGAAATCCACGAAGGCGAATGTGGTCATCACACTGCAGCCAGATCCTTAGTGGAAAAAGCTTTTCGACACAGATTTTTTTGGCTCACAGCTAAGGCAGATGCCGAGAAACTAGTCAGAACGTGCAAATGGTGTCAGAAATACGCCCATCTGGCACACGTTCCGGATAATCAGCTATGAACAATCCCGATTACCTGGCTGTTTACGGTCTGGGGGCTTGATATAGTCGGGACGTTTTATACGACAAAATGTGGATTTACTCACCTATTAGTGATGGTGGATAAATTTACAAAATGGATTGAGGATAAACCCATAACAAATTGCAATGGAGCCATAGCCAAAAAGTCCGTTGAGGACGTGATCATCCGATTCGGATATCTGCACAGTATCATTATTGACAACGGGGGAAAATTTTCCATGGGAGAACTGTCCGAATTTTGCGAAGAGCAAGGGATTCGACTCGATATTGCATCAGTTGCGCATCCACAGGCCAATGGAAAAGTCGAAAGAGCAAACGGTCTCATTTTACAAGGACTCCGACCTCATCCCGAAGCACCACTTCATCGTGTTGCGGAAGCTTGGGTGGAAGAATTACTGTCTATGATATGGAACTTACGAACAACTCCTAATAGATCAACCGGATACACTACTTTCTTCTTGGTCTACGGTGCAGAAGCAGTTCTTCTGAGAGATTTAATTCGTCAATCTCCTTGAGTCAAAGCGTATATCGAAGAAGATGCTGAAGTTTCTCAACAAGATGATCTCGACATAGTCAAAGTTTATGTAACACCCTCAGAATCGGACCTATGCAAGTTTTAGCGCTTCCCGCCAAACCCGCATAGAAACGATTCAAAGGTGCCCACCAGGCACTTTCGTGCGGGTGGAAAACGAAGTAATAACATTACACAACAGTCCTCGATGGGACCCACAGAACAGATATATATAACAGCGACTCAAAGAGTCAAAAATGCAGATATAATGTACAAAGATCCAGATCACCTTGAAACGATAGGGCGTCCAGCTACGGACAAGATGCAAATGGGGCTAAGAGCCCTGAAGAATAACAATGGCGTCCATAACCCTGCCCAGGCCAAGCCGGAAGGGTAACCCTGCTAACGGCGTCGATCTCAAAACCTGCTTAAACAAAAGGGGTGCCGACAAAGGGCAAAGGAAAAAGAGGAGCGTCAGTACTGAGGCCAGTACACGGCGAGGCTAGAGTTCGGCGGTCCTCGCCTACATAGGTATGGTGGACTGAAGCGGCAGCGGCAGCATGCACTAAACAACCTATAGAGACTCGATACAACTGGCGGCTATCAGAGAGGGATAAGAAAGACCTATTCGGATCCAACCTGATACTACCATCAAACAAACCCATCCTGGTGTTTCCCCCTCGGGAACGATCGAGGAAGTCAACGGAAACTAAAGCATCGCAGCACAGATAGCAAAGATCAACAGGAGGGAATAAATACTAGAAAAGTAAGATAGGAAGAAAGGGGGAGATGCTCGCCTGAAAACATTGCCGAAGGTTCAACCGAAGATCGGGTCGACACTCGCATCAACTCAACGGCCTTATCCGCGAAGAACCAAAACACTAGAATAAACACCGGATGCAATATTTAATACTACGGCAAAGATCGGCATGATGCATGTATGATGCATGACCTGGCAAGGGTGCAATGCGATTAGGTCATATTAAGCGGAACCGGGGTCCCGACAATTAATAAGGCGGTTCATGTTATTTATCTACCCCGCAATTTAAATGTTTTCTTAACATGGCAAAATAAGTTACCGGTCCGCTACACAAATTTAAATGAGGCCAATATAAGGCTAGGTTTGCCCGCATATGGCCCCATATTTAATTATCAGGTGAATCGGCATAAGGCCCCCAAACCACAGACAAGGATGCATGCATGAACAATTAATATGCGACAGTTGATAATATGTTATAAAATAGGGTTTCAGAAAAGGGGTTCACACATTAGAGGGCCTCGACGAACTTGGGGTTCCAGGGTCCGGGGTTCGACGGGTCGGTCTCGGCGGAAACGTTCTCGAACAACGGGGCAGATCTTGTCGCATCCGGAATGAAGGGCTTGGTGCGGTCGGGGCGATCGGACTCATACAGTCGGTGTCGTTCTTGTCGTTGCGAGGATCTTGTCGGGTCCGCGCCATCGAGTAGGTCTTGGCGTCCGGGGTGAAGAACTTGTCGTGTCTGCGGTCTTCGGGTAGAAGGACTTGGCTTGCCAGGGTTCGGTCTTCCGACTCCGGGAGGATCGGTTTCCCGGGTCTCGACATCTTCGGTTCCATGTGGGCGATCTTGGCGTACGAGGGTTCGGCCCTCGGGGGTTTGGACTCCGGGGTTCGACGTTTTTCTCCAGGGACGGTCTTGATGTTCTCGATGGAGAACTCGGTGTATCCGTGTCGTGGTTCTTGTCGGGGTTCTCATCTTCGGGCGCCGGGGTCGGTCCCGGTGAGATCTATCCTCGGATGGTCTTGGCCGCGACACAAGTGATGCAGATCTTGGACTTGTGCATCGGCACATGGCTCCTTGACTTGGTTTTGGGGCAACCCCATCTTAACAACACCACACGATACAATCAGTGGCCACTTCGGTGTAGGTCCTTGACGTTGTGCTCCTGGCAGGATCATACACAGCAACTACACCAACTGCAGGTTCAAGGACACAAGATTGAACACATCGAGCGAGCGCTGAAGACCTGTCGGGTCGAGGCAGAGGCAGTGGCGGCGCACTAGATCGCTCAGCCGGACGCGTGGAACGGCGGCAGGGTTCGGGGGCCGCGGACGGTGCACGGAAGGCCGGAGCTCGGGCGCTCGCTCACGGTGGGCTTGGGTCGGAGACGGCAGAGGCGGCGGGCACGCAGGGCCGACCCGCGGTGGTCGCTGCGCCAAGGGAGCTTCGCCGGAGGTCAACGGGAGGCTCGCGACGGGGGCACGGCGGCGAGGCGGAGGCCGGCGGCGAAGGACGCGCTCGAGAAGGCTGCGCGGGGTCGCAGCCGAAGGGCGTGGTTGTCGCGCCGCCGTAGGGAGGCGGTCGGAGCGGACGGCGGCCTCCTGGGGCGGTCCTGCTGGAGAGGATGGAGGTCGGGGCGTCGGGTCCGGGCCGAGGAGGAGGAAGGAGGGGAACACGGTGGTGAGCGGGGCCGACGGGGACGGGGAGGCGGCATACGCGAGGTTCGGCCGGCGGCGGACGCGGCCGCCGACGAGGCGGAGGAGGCGGGGCCGAGAGCGGTCTAGGGGCGAGGTAGCCAGGGAGGGTGAAGGCGTGTGCTCGTCGGCCGGAGATGGTGGGCGGGAGCGGTCGGGCTCGGGGATGGGGTGAGGAAGAAGGGCGGGGCCGGGGTAGGTGGAAGGAGCGGGACGCGCCAGAGAGAGAGGAGAGGGGTGGGCGTCGCGTCGGTGGGTTGGGGAGCGTGCGTGAGGTGGGTCCCGGGGCGGCCAGGGGGTAGCGGGGCGGAGTTTGGGGCAGGCGCGCGTGGGTGGTGGGGATCCAGGGGGGTTGTCGACAGGGGCTGGTGGGGCGTTGGCCAGGTGGCGGTGGACCCCGCCCAGGTGGCCTGGTCGGTGGGGGAAGTGGGGAGTGGGGGTGAGAGCAGGTGGCCAGGTGGCGGGATGGGGTTGGGTAAGGGAGAGGGGTGGAGTGAGGTGTCACGAGTGGAGTGGTCGGGGTGAGGTGGAGAGGGGTTGGGTAGGTTAGGTTGGGGTAGAAAAGGGTCTAGGTTGGACCGTTTAATTTCTGGGGTGGTCGATTCGGCCCGTTCGACTGCCCCCCTAAAATAATTAATTTATTTATTTATTTCAACCAGCGTATTTTTTGCAAACCGACAACGGACAAAACAAAATAATCCGGTGACCCGGGTTTTGCGTTTGAACAAAGGCGGGGCATTTTGGAAACACAAAATAGGTTTTTCTGCAAATAGTTTTATGCAAGCAGATGCAAGATGATGACGATGCTCAAATGCAATGTGGCATGATGACATGAGCATGCGGTCATGATGATGCAATGCACAAAACAACGCGATTTTCTAGTAGTGGTTTTGCGGGATGCCACAGTTTATGTCATTGTTGAGCAAAGATCCACAGCCTATTAGCAGAAGTTACGCAAGTATCATAGTCAACAAGTTCAAAATCGTTCTTTCAGAAAGGATGATTTGGTTCTCCGACTCGTGCAAAAAAGAAAGCACGAACTTTCCCAATTTTGGGAAGGACCTTTTATGATGAGCTGAGTTCTGCATAACGGGTCATATTATTTATCCGATATGAGACCAATCAAGGAAAGACCTGATACTCGGAAGAGAAAAAGAGCTGGCCATAGTACATATCCAGATGAATTAGACCGTCCATGAAATATTGCACAGCTACATCCCTTCTATTCTTAATTATATTTCCTTGTAACTATATGTACATATTCAATGTGAAATAAAGTATTGGTTTCCTCATATTATTTTTGAGAAGTTTTTTATCATCTTATTTCCAATAGAGCATGTCAAATTCGAAAATCCCAGGATGCTTGAATGTACTTTATACTCATGCTCATTCTGGTAATGATTTTTGAATAATTATAAAAATGTTACCTTCAGGTGTAAATCTCATTTTATGTTTATACTTTGATTTTTTATCTGATTTCTTAGACGTGGGTATTTTCAGAGCAATCAATTGTTGGCACTATAAACCGGCTTTGTTTCGGAGTTTAAACTAGTTTAGCAATTGAGCTCCGTTGCTCAGCAAAGTTTTCGTGCTAAATGTTTGCCAGCTCATTAAAGGGACGAAGTAGAAAGCCAGATAAAACGATAAGTGCAAACACAAAGTGCGTAAGAAATTTTTGAGCACACACATCAAATATATACAAAACAAAGTGCTAAGTAGTAAAGCATTAGTTCTTACATAACAACACATGCATAAACGATATATAGCACCCATCATTATAGATCAAGTGAAAATGTTCAGTATAATGCATCGAAGTGTCTTCTGCTGCAGATTCAGGCGGTGGTGGTGGTGACCTCGGAGCGCTGGAGTCGACATCGTTGCCATCTTGCTTTGGAGACTCGTAAGCTTCATCATCTTCAATGAGGCTTTCTTCCAACTCATGGGGAGAAGGAGGCACGACGACAAAATGAAAGAATGGCGTCTCATAGTTCGTCATCTTCGCCACGTGACAAGCATAGCCCATGCAAGATTCTTGGATAGCCTTGACATCTTGCGGGTTGCCCTCATCGTCCTTGTCGGCGATGCCCTTGGTGACGTGCCAGATTTGCATCTCGCTATGGTGGTAGATTCTTGGACCATGGTGAGGGCGGTCTGCGCAGAGGTCTGAGCATATGACAACTTCCAATCCTCGATGAGCTTCGGAATCTCCTTGGTGATGTCCCTTGTCTCGAGCATGGGCAAGGTGCTCAAATCAGAAAGTCTAACCGACTCGCCAACCTCTTCAAGAGTCTGGCGAAAGTTGAAAAGAGCATCTCCGACCGACTTAATGTGCTCGAGACGAGATTCATAGGAGGAGGAGGAGTCAGAAAGATGAAGGGGGTCTGGAAAAGAATCAAAAAATCAAAAAATATGACCAAAAAATGTCAAAAAAGATGAGAATAGTGAAGTCACAAATGTTACCTAGCACGAAGTGATTCCACTGAGAATGCTCCTCCCACAGATTCCTCAGCTCTTGTTCCGTGGCCTAGGCAAGATCTCTCTGACTCTTAAAGTCATTCTTCAAATCTTCAATTTGTTTATCTTGGAGGGCCACCAGCTTCGCTAACCGCTCAATCTCTGTATTGCTTGACTCTAGGAGGTTGCTCACGGATTTCTCGTGTTCATACTTCAGTTTTTCATCTACTCCTAGAGTTCATCATTCTCCATCTGGAAGACCTTGAAGTTTTTGGCCTCCTCCACCATTTTGCTTGATTTCTGTAGCAATTATGCAAAGAACAAGTCAGATGAAAAATTCGACTAAGACAAAACTATGGTTGAGAGCCGGATATTTTTACCTTATGCTTCATCCCTCTGTTTGCGCTTATTGCAAATGTTCTTGAGAAAGTCCTAGTTATAAGATGTAACTTTCTGTAAGTTAAAGGAAGATTACTGTTAGATGTCTAGTAAGACTCGGGCTGCCACTTTAACTAAGTAAAAATCCAGCACAAGCCTTGGAGGCTACACTATATCATTCTTTTGCATCCTATAAGCATCAACTCAAATCTTATGCTATGATCTTTATCCGACTTTATGCTTGGGGGCTAGAAGATATGATAATAAATAGTGCAAATGAGATTCAGAAAACTAACAATGTGATTCAGGTGCAACTTCTCAAATCCGAGTTTCGTGTTGTGGAAAACTTTCTCGGCAAGTGAGTGTGGAGAAGCACTCGTAGCTGGAAGCTTGCCGGATTCAATCTTTTGATCCCGGACCAAAATATGGTCCAAGAGGCTTGCTAGCTTAACGTCCTCCGTCTCCTGGCTTGCTGCCTCTTGAGTAAGGATTGGTTTCTCAAGACTGTATTGCGCCAACTTGAGAATCTCCTCCTTATTCTTCCGCTTTAGGCCGGAGGTAGCAGAGCCGGCCATTTTTTCAATCCTCCCTGGCGGCATTACCATGGGATCATTACCCTTGACGGGTTCACCCTTGTCAGATGCCTTGTTACCAATGGTAACCAGAGATTGCGAGGTCATGGCAGTGTCAGGGACGACAAAACTGACACTGGGAGAGATAGGAGCCTCCGGTGCTGAGGTTTGAGTGCTGCTAGGAGTTGGAGGAGGCATGGCTAGAGATAATGCAATCTTATGCTAGCACAGTTTCTTGGCCGGCTTGCTCTCCAACTTAATCTTACTCCTCAAAACTGACTTAGCTCTAAAACACACAAGAATGTATGTCAAGTGTGGTTCGGAAAGAAAAATGTACAAAGTACAAAATATCACAAGGTGCTTACTTTTAACCACTGGCAACACTTGGGCGCCAGCGGTAACAACAGTATCCTTGGCCTTACGCTTCTTGGAAGCAAAGGAAAGAACTTCCTTCACCTCGTCATCCTCCATCACTTCCAAGTCATGTGAGGGATATCCCTCAATAGGGGCAAGCTCAGACTCGGGAAGCTTCTCAAGGTGATAAGTTATAAAAACATCAGTACAAAATAGAGTCGGATACGAGATGAAAAGGAAAAATGCATAAAGACAGAGTCGAAAAACTCACCGGAGTTAGAGGTCGGTCGGCAAATATACATCTTCATGGAGACTTTAGGGATATTTTTGTTCACCCTCTCTATCGTGGGAATGGCCACGACAGATGCTGCGATTGGCAACGAGTAGTAGTGAGAAGGGCAAGGGAGGCCAGCCATCTGTGATGAAAGATGAGGGCGGAGACACAAGAATTTACCCAGGTTCAGCCCCCCAGAAGGTAAATACCTACTCAAGTTGTCCTTTCGGTCTCTGGTGACCGTGTGCATCAAGCGCTCTCTGTGATGCTGCAATGGCTGAATCTGGGGATCCAGCCAGCAGTGGATCAAATTGGATCCACAGAGCCCCTGGTTCTTCATCAAAAACTCAATCCTCCTTTTGGCAAGGATCAAGTCTTCAGAAATTTCTGGCACGTCTGCGTCCCATGACTCTTGGTGGGGAGCAGCACCGTTGATGAAGGCCGGAAGACCTTCGCCTTACCCGGAGCCAGAACATATTTATGATTGAAAAAACTTCCAGTCCATCTCTTTACTGATTCACTAGCATTTAATCCTAGGATAAATTTGGTTTCTCCTAAATATTGAGCTAAGAGTGCCAGTGGTGTAGGGAACACCGCCACTGATGGAGTTCTTCGGGGTACCATAATAGTACCAGAAATGGGTAAGAGTCGGCATAATGTCAAGAAATCCCTCACTAAGAGTTATGTGAGTGCTTAGCTCGAGCAAAGAATTGGGAGGGAGGTTATGAAGCTGCACACTTGGGTGAACTTGGGTGAAGAACTCCGACGGTGGAAGGCTGAGGCCATCATCAACGTGTGTTCCGAAGAGGACTGGCTCGTCGTCGCGTGGTGCGGGAACGACATATCCAGCGCCACTCCTCCACGCGCCGGCTATGAGATAGCCCTCGCCCTCCATAGGTGGGAGCTCGGCGTTGTCCATGGAGCTTGGCAGATTCCTTTTGTCCGTCGCGACTCTGGAGCTTGATGACAGTTCCATCTTGCCGGAGAGGGTCAAAAGCTGGCGGCACTAAGGTTTTTTTAGGTCTGCAAATGAGGGAGGATGCGAAGCGCTCCAGGAGTACGAGGAGGTGATGAAGAATGGAGAGGAATGAATATGGGAGAGAGAGATATCTACTTTTATTAACCTTAGTGCCAAGATTCACACAATTTGTGCCACGCGTATAGGAGAGAGAGGAGGCTTCCTCACGACGCCTCCACCCCCACAATTTTCAAGCGGGCATTAAAAAGGTGTTATGTTCCGTCAGGAACGGACCCACCAACGATCGTGCTAACAGGATGTTTGTCAGTGACAAGACCTGGCCTGAAAAGTTGTCAGACAACATGGCACTATTTAAATTTGGCTCATGTTTTGAAACGAGCAGGAAAATGACTGAAGTCAAGAAGACATATCTGACTAAGATAATACTCGGAATCCTACACTACTGGATGAATTTTTGGGGAACCCTTCAAGATTCTCAAGACGAAGAAACCATCAAGCCAGACGATTTATCTGACTTTCGATCTTGGAGACTTCTGGGGGCTACTGTTGGGGATATACTTTCCGGGTATACCCATAGGATTCGCTGACCAGGGTGGCCCACCTAAAGGTTAGAGCTTTGCTTGATGTGCGGCCCAGTTAGAGAAAGAGGAGGTGTCACTTCTGGCTACAACAAGGCCCAAAAGAGTTGCCGACTTAGGCTTGTAGTATTACTTGTAGTCCAAGATGTATCTAGTTACCGAATCTATAATGTAGTCGGATAGGTCTCTCCTGTAACCCTAGGCCATAGTGACTATATAAACCGGACCTATGGGATCCTTTAGAGAACAATACCAACCAGATCATAGATCAACCACAACTTACTTGCACAAGCGAACCTCTCTTGTAATCCGCTATAACATCCAGCTCTTGCCGATATATTACCGGGTTGCTAGCAGGAGTAGGATCCGATCACCGCAGTCGGATCTGAACCTGGATAAACTTGTGCTCACCGCCCCGGAACACCGTACGTCTCACACCCCATCTTCTCAACACCTCTAGGACCCCCTATGGCGTACTTGTCATCAATCTCAGGACAGACAAGTTGTTCTTTACATCTGTTCTGAGACTATCGCTCTAACCACATGTGAGACCCATGGGAACACCTTGATTACTACCAGAGCTATTATCATATCCATATGACATAACTAGTTGGTTTTCCAATGATAATAAGCATATATATAAAATTTGTGACCAATGGTGTGATATTGGTGGGCAGTCGTGACATTGAAATGTGGTATGTTCGTTTATCGAGTGCTAAAATTGGTGTTCACTCCCCCCGGGCACTATCGCCTTCTGAATCCGTAGACGCTTGTGCCTTCTCAGAGATTCGACCAGACTACTTATTTGGATAAAACTTAAGTAGGTGGCTACATGGATATGATAGTAGCAATGGGCCAGTTTTCTTGTTGCGATATCCTAATAGCACGCCTTTTATGTTGCTAGATTGGATGACCAGCTTGTCGGGTCTAGTAGTGCACCCATGTAGGATAAATCTTTTCGAAAAGCCATGATCGTGGTAATGTACTACTTAAGAGCACCGTGTATCGATCATAGAAAAACTTACACTAAATACTTGTTATTTGTAACTTGACTAGTAATTAGCCCTACAAACCAAATAATTAATAATAAATTTATAACTTGAGTTCTCGTGGATGACTTCCTTGTCTGTAGAATTTGAGAGGGAAATCTCAGGATTAGTTATTATAATTAGTGTTAGTGTATTTTATTATTGAATAGGTGTGTCTTATCGTTATCTAATATATGCAAGTTGTAGTGTGTCTCTATAGATTTTCCTAGTGCAATCTTTGTCGTCGCTAAACCTCCAGCATATCTTTGTAGGGAAGCACAACTGAATTCTACTTTTCACTAGTACGTGCTTCAGTATTGACTGATCTCTTTCTTTTCCATTTCTTTTGTTTGCAACTGTTGGCCTGATTTTGATAGGTATGAGATTGATGATGCTAGCACAATGTTACCCTTCCTGTTTGGCTTGCGAAGGGTTATGGATGTCACTTGGTAATCTTCGGGACGGTTGGTCTCATTTGTATCTTACCTATACTTGGATGTTTTGGCTTTAATCGTGATTTGTATATTTTCATTGTATCTATTTGTATTCTTGGCTCGTTAAAGTTGTTGATGTATATATATATATGTTTATTGTGGGTTCTGTTGTAAACTATTATGATGTTACTAATTGTAAAAAGGTCGACCTGCATTTCGTGTATGTTGCGACATGCACACGCTGCTTGGTGGGCGTCTTTGAATCACTTCTATAAGAATTTTGGCGGAAATGCTTAAATCTGGATAGTACCAATTTGGGGGCATTATAGAGAAGAAGTGTGATGTGAACGCAGATGGAAGAAGTGGGTGATAAGGTGAGAAGGGGCGCGGTGATTAAATGATATGCGGCTGTGACATCTTTTATTTACAGCACTGAGCGACTGATGGGTTGCGAGCAACAGTCGCTAATGTTTGCATCATTGATTAGCGGCGAGGAAACACACAGCCATGCCACTCCACATATCATTACCATCGGCGTGGGTAGATGCAATGCCCTCGGTAATCAATTACTGGAGGCACGCTGACGAACATCCACGTTCTCAGTAGTTGTCTCCGGTCAAATACGTGGGTCCCACACAGTTGGTGGTGTTGCCTCCTGTAGAGCCACACCGCCAATGATACGTTATGTGGTGCATTGCCAATTATTATGTGTCGCAAGTTGTTACAGCGGTGTGGGCACGCTACAATGCTCCTGATAAGGTGTCTCCTATAAGCCTTTTCCAATAGTGAAAGGTTTTGATATGAGATCACCGGCAATGTCTTTAGCAAATTAGTTTTTATTACAATTGAATAATTTATTTTGCTAAAATTGTTATGTTGTTGTGCTACAATTTTTTTATGCACCCACCCCTATGAACGCATACACGCACACCCTATCCCTATGAGCATGTCGTGGTGGTGTCACGAAAGATGCCATGGGTAGGCTTAAGTTGGGGAATTATGGACACAAGAGGAATCCAGGGAGGAAGTGTGCGGTGTAGCCGCACATGGAGAGTAGGGTAGAAACCCTGGAACAGATTGATCTCCTAAGAACTTCCTTTCTTATTGCTCTTCTTCTAGATTACAAGTGCTCCTTGAGTTGTTTTCTATGAAGCTAGAAACTTTAGGAAGAAGGGGTGTCAGCCTTGGGGATCTCGTTGCGCCTATCTCTACCCCTCCTTTTATAGTAGATGGGAGTAGATAGGTTTACATTGTGGATCCTAGGGTTTACTGTTTGGGCTTTGCCTTTACCCAATGCGATAGATCATAGGGCCAGTCCTTGGCCCTGGACCCAGTCAGGAAAGCTTCCTCACTAACGGTATTCTGGTAGGTTGGCACCGCTTCTTTTAATTACACACCTTGCTTTATGCGTCACTTGGTTCTTTAAGAGTAACCCGATGCCTTTGGGAATCACCTGGCGGTGCTCTCCTCATCGCTCTGCTTTACTGACATATAAAGCCAGGAGCCCACGCTAGAAAGAGCTTGTCTCCCTTCTTGATCTGGCATTATCTCCTTGATTCGTTCTTGACATCACTACTAGAAAAACGTCTGTTCGTGGCGCACCTGAAAAGGCCTTCTGTGGCGCACTAGCAGTGCGCCACGGGCCTCACGCTACGGCTATCTCATAGCCGTGGCGCACTGCATGGCACGGTTGTGTCGAGATAGGTGTGGCGCACCTGGTAGTGCGCCACAGAAGGCCTTTTCAGGTGCGCCACGGATGTGTTTTTCAAAAAACAAAAAAAATGCAAAAAACACCCTCGTTTTGAATTGCAAAAGCAATCGGGTCCATGCATCACCGCCGCAGTCGTGTCACCTCGCCGGAGCAGGTGCGGGAGGGGTCGTGGCCGCTCTAGTCCTCGCCGGTGTTGAGGTGGTAGAAAGGATGTGGTTGGAGAAAGGAAGGTAGGAAGAGAGGGATGAAGGAAGAGATGGAGGAAGAGAGGGAGGAAGGAAGAGATGGAGGAAGAGAGGGAGGTAGGAAGAGATGGAGGAAGAGAGGGAGTAAGGGAGGTCGGTGAGGTAGGAAGAGAAGGATGCCGCCGTCGCCCGTTGTCACTACGAGGAGGAGGAGAAGGAGGCCACCGTTGCACCGCCGTCGCCCGTTGTCACTACGAGGAGGAGGAGAAGGAGGCCGACGTCGCGCCGTTACTGCAAGGAGAGGAGAAGGGGAAGGAGGAGAAGGAAGGAAGAAGGAAGAAGGAAGAAGGGAGAAGGAAGAAGGAAGAAGGAGAAGGGAAAGGGAGAGGAAGAGGGAAAAGGGGAAGGGAAAAGGGGAAAGGAAAAGGGAGGAGGGCGGGGTGGGGTTTCAAATTTGAATCCCTCCCAAGCTTATCCGTGGCGCACTAGGTGGTGGTGCGCTACGGGTAAGTCACCCTCTATTTTTTTTTCTGCAGGAAAAAACGGTCTTTTGACCGTAACTTTTTACTCTTTTCGAATTTTGAAAATCTAAAAAATCGCTAAACGACCGTAGGTTGAAACTCATTTTTGTTAATTTTACTAGAAGCTATACCACATTACCTACCGAAATATGAAAGGATTTAATTTTTTGAAGTGTTTATCATTTTATTTTATTTTTGCAAACCCTAAAAAGGCGATCCAAGGGGGGGGGTGGAGTTGGTGCATGCCACTTAGCCGTAGGGCACTAGGGAAGAGTGCCCTACGGCTAAGTTGACCCAGCTGCAGCTGCAAACATGCCCGTAGCGCACTAGGTCAAGGTGCCCTACGGATAAGTGAAACATTCGTAGCGCACCTTGACCTAGTGCGCTACGGGTATGTGTGATGTGGCCACATGTGCCCTGGCCCACACATAGCCGTGGCGCACCACCCCCATGTGCGCCACGCTTATGACAGTTAGCCGTAGGGCACCTATGGGCAGTGCGCCACGCCTATTTTACTCGTGGGGCACCACTAGCAAGTGCGCCACAGAAGTGTGGATTGTCTATAGCCGTTTTCCTAGTAGTGCGTACCTGTCAACAAGAGACATTCATATTGTTCGTGGCGACATATATTTTATGTCGGCCAAGCATTTCCGTTATTATTCGGCTTTCTTTGACTCGTCCTATGTAGGACAGACTCGTCTAAGACCAAGCCGGGTTAACCCCCACTTTCACCTATTATGACCCTATCGAGGGTTATCCCCCGACATTAGTCCTTGAAGCTAGTAAGGTCTAGCAGTCTCAACTGATAGGCTTTAGCAGGTTCCTTTGGTGAATATGGAACTACTCTTTTTATCCAACATATGTTAAGTCATCCCAATTCCTTGGTCTTGCCTATGGTTTTGACTCAATCTTTGCTGAGTTAACCATTGTCGGGTCTCAACTCGATCTTTGTCGAGTTTCCCTTGGCTTTGCATTATTTAGATACGGGCAGCACGTAATCATCACACTTTGCCACAAACTCTTCTCAAATCCTGACAACACAATGGCTGCGGCGCAGTGGCATCCGTCATTATGGCTGTCACGTCGCGCGGCGCCTCGGGCCACATGTTAACAGATGCGGTTGCTACACACGTGGCATGTTCTGAGTCGGCGGTTATCTGCATACACATCCACAGTGTGGCCTCCATGCACACACAGATCCCACTAGCACGATTTTACCGTGCCCATAAGTAGGGGTGTGGGGGGAGGAAACCCCTTTGCCGTTTCATTTCCCCCTTTGGTCTTCTTCTTCCCTGCATTTCCGCTTTCTGATTCTTAATCTCTTTTATCCCCATCGCGCCTAGCCTTTCCTCCATCATAGTTCTTGTATCTGAAGAAGTGCGGTTGCCGCACGCTAGCTTATGCGCCGCTTCGACGGGGCCCATGCTCTCCACACCGCTTCTAGAGGAGGATACACGCGAGCATCTGGATGAGATGGATCCTCGCAATCTCACCAGCGTTGAGGAGGAGGAGATGACGAGGCCGCCAGCAAGCGTGGCTCGTGGGAGGGCTTGGAAGTCTCCCTCGAAGAAATCGAATGGCTACGTGCCTCATGGCGGATTCCTCTAGGGGTTGAATGTCGCCTCCCCGTTGGTGAGTTAGCCCCCAATCATCAGCCCGATGAGCATGTAGTGTTCATGTCACACTTTGAGCGCATATTCGCTCTTCCCGTTAGTAATTTCGCCAAGCATTTCTTCGAGTTCTTCCGTCTCCAACGGCACCGTCTGCTAACCAATGCGATAGGTTCCTTGTATTGTTTCATCTCAGCGACAGAGGGTTATCTCGGCCTCTGGCCCACTGTCAAGCACTGGGACAAATACTTCTAGTTCAGGATCCAGGTTATTCCCAAGCCGGGTGTTCCTTCGAGACAGAAACGACCGACCAAATGCGGGGCCACCAGCATAAAATAATTCTTGGTGTGACCAAATGGAAAAAGACATTATTTTATGTCAAAAACTCTGCTGAGCTCGTATTAATTTGGCTGCCTGAGTTCAAGGACGAGGTGCAGAGTAAGCACTACTGGGTTTTGACCCGAACGAGAAATATCCTGCCGTCAACGAGGCCCATGCCATTATGGAGAGGTTTCTTGATTGAATGTAGCGTGGAGACTGACGGGAGAGGATCTCATGTCCACTTTCATTAGTCTCCGAGTCAGCCCCCTCTAGCTTTGCCCGCACAAGATGTGTTTTATGAGCGGCCCTTTTGATCCAATGCGCCATTTGGCTTTCGATCTATCCAAAGACCAAGTTGCTCGCTGAGTTGGCTCTATTTTCAAGTTTACCATGTCCCCTGACTAGGAATGGGGCATCGCCCCCTTTGAACGAGAGCATCTCCTTCCCTTGGTAAGTTTCCAGGTTACTTTACTCTGCCGACTTAATTTACTCGGTTTCCATATTTTCACTCGGCCTTCATTTGTTAAATTGGATTTCTTGCTATTTGCAGAACCTCGCTCAGTAATGGGACGATAATACTTGCCTGCCCCTGCTTATGACCAAGACCATGATGTCCCCAACGAAGAAGAATTTGACTCAGAAGACATTATGCATATTCCTCATGTTGGATCCAATACTTCTCCGGGTAAGACTCCTACTCGAGTACCTTTGAGGGAGTGGCCGGATGATGATGATGATGACGAATGTGAGATTTTAGAAGTACTTGACCCTCGGCCTTTATCTTTTCTTATCCCGCTGGCTATGCATCTACTGATGTAGTTGGCCAGGTGCATGAAGATGTTCCCCTTACTATGGGTGGCCAAGTTAAGACCAAGTCCCCCAAGAAACGGGGTGCTGTAGCAACTGCGAATGAGGGTGAGCCGGCCAAATCCTCTAAAATATGAAAGTCATGAGGAGAGCATATAGCACTCCCACTGTCGTCGGGAAATCTCCCTTAGCCGATCTCAGCCTTGTAGTGTTCTCTTTTTCATCTCTTTTTCTCTTTGCTCTTACGCAAGCATATTTTTCCCTTCTTCTCAGGTCCGCTATGGTAGCACCTCATACTGCAAGTTGTATCGCTTCCCCGATACCTGCCCCTTCCTCTCCTATCCGGGCCGAGACTCAAATTTTGAGTCTAGCCCAAGCCTCTCCCTTTGTGCCGGATGTTCCTAAGTCCCGGCCAGAGGCAAGCCTTGCGACTCGGGGGGAGGAGGAGGCGAGAAAATAAGCACCAGCCCCCTCTAAAGGGAAGAAAAAGAGATCTGGAACCTGCAGCATCGCCACTGAGTCAATTGATGTCGAGGAAGCCAACCTCCTCCAAGCAATAGAAGCTCAGCTTCAACCAAGTCATGTCGCAGTCATAGCCCAAGTAGCCGACAACAACAAAGGCATACGCCACCGCTGATCCGCTGGAAAAGGCTGTGACTGCCTCTGAGCCGAGTAACGTTGATAGGCGGCTATCTCTTTATGTTAGACCAGCTGCTTCAAGGAGAGGTGTTGATGATGCCAAGGGTCGAGGACTTGTCCCGAGTCGGGACGGCCAGTGGCCATAGTCTTGGCTCTGCTGAGCCATTTTCTCTAGAGTGGAATGCTATTAATGATCATGAAGATTCTTCATGCAATCCTTCTCCGCCAGCACAGCAAGGAGTGACCATCAGTCCTCAAACTGTGGCCGAGATGACACACTCGGCTATAAATTTGTTGTTGCGTGCCGATAAGATCAACAAGGTACGCCCACTTCACTCTTTTGTGTTCTAAGTGTTTATATATATCCCCTAGTCCCCGAGGTTAATGCCAATTAAAGCATTTACTTAGTTGTAAGATCAAAGAAGAGTTATAGTTTTCTGGTTGTTTGCCGAGATTTCGGGCTGACATATTTAGTCGACCTGAACCCCATATGCTTGTATGATTATACTACTTGTCTTGTTTAGGTCTCCTTCAATGCTCGCACCAAGAATTTTTGTACCTTGCTTTTGAAGTACCAGAAGCATTCTGCTGAACACAAAGATCTTCTCACCGAGATGAAGGGCAAAGGTATGTCCCTTTAGTCGGCGCATCTTACAAATTTTCTACCTCAGCCGGGTCTTAACTTCCCTTTGGCGTTTTATGACTTTTAGCTACCGCTCAAGCTATAGTGGAGGAGCTGCACAAGAGGCTTTTCGAAGAATAAGGTATTCCCTTTTTACTGTGACTTTATCTCTGCATAGCTTAGAATCTTCTCTCTATTCTTTTATATCTCAGTGCAGCCGAGAAACTATGGCTTGCAAAACAAATTCAAGATTGTGTGCCTATGCCAGATCTAATGACTCATTGTCTGGAGCAACAAGAGGTGTCCCGGCTGCAGCACCAAATTGTTTACATGGAGAAGAAACACAAGGTCGAGATCAAGGGATTACGGTAATATTTTGCTAAAGACTGATACGTCGAAAACGTATCTACTTTCACAACACTTTTGCAATTGTTTCTCCTCTAAACTTGTGTGACTTGGATACAACTAACACGTACTGACACTGTTTTCAGCAGAATTACCTTGGTGTCTAGTTTTTGTGCAGAAAATCAACTATCGGGAAAAATCTCGGAAAATATGCCAAAAAATATATTTCGCCAGAAGATCCACGGAGCCAGAAGACGAAACGGCGTGGAGACCGGGGGCACACCCCTGCCAGGCGTGGTGGGCCACCGCCCTAGGGGTGCGCCACCCGCACCCTGCCCTCTCGCTCTCCTATAAGTTACCCCTTGACCTAAAAACCAAGGGGGGTTCGAAGTTTTTCCAGAAAGAGTTCCGCTCCGCCGCCACCATCAGAAACCAAGATTCAGATCCAGAAACTCCGTTCTGGCACCCTACCGGGACGGGGAATTTAGAGAGGATCATCGCCATCATCATCACCAACGCCTCTCCATCAACCATCGATGTTTCCCTCATCTACGAATGAGTAATCCCCCACTGTCGGCTATGGAGATGGTAGGGATTGGATGAGTTATATCTTGTAATTGAATAAGATTGTTAGGGCATAGTGCCTAGTATCTCTATTAGTGCTATTAGACTTTGTTGTAACTTATTGTGATTAATGCTTGTCACTAGGGCCCGAGTTCCATGATCTCAGATCTGAACTTATTATTGAATCATTATGATAGTATTGTTTGTGATCTTATATGCAAGTTGTGTACAGATATCATTGTCCGGATCCAAAGGCCCCGAAGTGATTGAAATTGGGATAACCAGAGGGGATGGATGTGGTGTGAGGATCACATGTGTTCATGGGGTGTTAATGCTTTGCTCCTGTGCTCTATTAAAAGGAGCACCTTAATTTCCAGTAGTTCCCTAGAGGCCCCGCTGCCACGGGCTGGCTGGACAGAAGATGTTGTGAAAGTTCACATTGCGAGCATGTATGACTATTTATGGAGCACATGCCTAGGATTGTTTAGTACTTGGATGCTTATTCTTATTTATCTGCAATGCCCTAGATCTTGAACTTACATGTTTAGAATCGTTCATGCAACGCCCGTCCATCCATCCCTATGCCTACCACGCTCATATCCTACTGTTTGCTGCTACTGTTACTATTGCTCTTGTTTTGCTGCTGCTGTTGCTTTACTATTGCTAGTACAAATTGTTGTTGCTGATAAACTTCTGTGAGCAAGAACTATTTCCAGGTGAAGCTAAATTGACAACTCAGTTGTTAAGGCTTGCAAGTATTCTTTGGCTCCCCTTGTGTCGAATCAATAAATTGGGTAATACTAGCCGCGAAGACTGTTGCGATCCCCTACACTTGTGGGTCATGAAGACTATTTTCTGGCACCGTTGCCGGGGAGCATAGCTTTATTTGTAGGTTCACTTGGATCTATTATTGTTCACTACTACTCCTTTCATCATGGGTAAGTATCGTGATGGAAAGTTTCCTATTTTACCATCTACTACAAGAAGAGGTACAGTCCTAAACACCTCTGTTGCTCTTGATTCACCGTCTGTTATAAGTAAGCTTATCACACCACCACCACATACTCATGCTACACACACTGCTACTACTGCGTCTGAAACTTCTTTTGATGATCATGATGTTACTTCTACTGTGCTTGATGCGAGTGGTTCATTAGGTCCTTTCCTAGATACTACTATGGCTAGTCTAGGAAATACTGAAACTCCTAGTGAAGACATTGTTACACCTGTTAGCTCACCTGAGTCTAGAGAGAGTTATGATATCAATGATGGTTACATTGAGTTCACTAATGAATTTGTTGAATAATGCCGAAACACACATGGTACTAGTGCTATTAAGAGTCTCCTTGCTAGACGTACTATTATGCCTAAACTTTCCTAAGATCTTCCCTTTTCACTAAAAGGAGAAGCTAGGGATTGGTTTAATAGATTACCTCCTGGTTCCATTGATAGCCCTGATTGTTTGGTTGCTTCTTTCTTGCAGAAATATTTTCCGCCTAGTGCTAGACATGCTGCTTTGTAGAGACTTTTTGATTTTAAACAGGGAGAAGAAGATAAATTGCCTGAGTCATGGACAAGGTTCTGTACCTTGATTCATGCACATCCTGGATGTCCATTTCCAAAGAATGAGCTTCTTGATATTTATTATATTGGATTAACTGATGATTATAGGACATACATAGATAGATTTGCTGATTGTGTTTTTAGGAAAATAACTCCTATAGATGCTGAAGAATTAATGGCTAAAATAAGCAAGAATTATGATGATTGGACTTCAACTGAGCTAAATGCACCTAAGCCTATTAATCATGAACCATATGTGCCTGAACCAGTTACAATACCAACACCAAAGAAGAGAGGAGTTATTGCATTAAATGATGAAGTGATGAAGGAAGCTAAGAAGTGTCTAAAGGATAAAGGTATTAGAGCTGAAGATGTGAAGAATTTACCTCCTATAGAAGAATTATGTAAGCCAATTCCCACTCATCTACTATTGAGGTACACTCTCTCCAACACTTTGATGAAGGTGATATTCCTTATGGTAAGCCTCCTGATCAGTGTTTACAGGAACTTGACATTTTTATTGTTAAGCAAGGTAATTTTAATAAACAAGTTATCATTTATTGGAAAACTCTAGAGCTATTAAAGAGTTGAAAGATATTGTGGAAAGAACTTCTAATGATATTAAAATGCTTTGTAAACACTTTCAAATGGTTCAAAATCAAATTTATCAACTTGCTAAGGTACAAAAGGATATGCTAGTTAATGCCTCAAGAGATAAACATGCTTATGGAATTAGAACTAGGAGTGGTATAGCTACTCAAGATCCTTTGTATCCTGAAGGACACCCTAAAAGAATTGAGTAGGATTCTTAACAAGGTGAAAGTAGTGGTAGTCCTCGTAAGAGAAAAAAGAAACACAAAATAGTTGAGGAACCATTTGAACCTGCTATAGATCCTAAAAGTATATTTGTTTCTAATGCTGAAACTGAGAGTGATAATGATAAAAATGATGCTCCTGATAAGGAGGAAGTTGAGGAAGAACCTGAGAAGCACACTAAGAATACTAGGTACACTAAGGAAGACTTTATTGCTAATAAACATGGTAAAGATAGAGAACCTTGGGTGCAGAAACCTATGCCTTTTCCAGGTAAGAAACACAAGTCAAACGAGGAAGAACACTACAAAAAGTTTTGTGAGTGGATGAAACCTTTATTTTTGCAAATTCCTTTGACTGATGATATTAAGTTGCCTCCTTATTCAAAGTATATGAAGGATATTGTCTCTAATAAAAGGAAGATTCCTAATGAGGAAATTTCTACTTTGCTTGCTAATTATTCCTTCAATGGTAAGGTTCCAAAGAAACTTGGTGATCCAGGTATACCAACTATTCCTTGCTCTATTAAGAATAAGTATCTTAGAACTGCTTTATGTGATTTTGGAGCTGGAGTTAGTGTTATGCCTTTTTCTCTCTACAAAAACTCCACCTAGAGAAGTTGATACCAACTGATATATCTTTGCAAATGGTCGATAAGTCAACTACTATTCTTGTTGGTATATGTGAGGATGTTCCTATTCAAGTGGCTCATAATTGCATGGTTTTAACTGATTTGTTGTGCTTAAAATGCCCGAAGATGATAATATGTCTATTATTCTTGGGAGACCTTTTCTTAATACTGCAGGTGTTGTCATCAATTGTAATCAAGGAAAAGAAACATTTAATATTAATGACAAAGAGCATATTGTCTATTTCCCCTAGAAGGTTGCTAAAAGCTATAATTCTATTGAAAATATTGAGAGCATCAAGGTTGGAGAAATATATTGTCCCATTCCACCGGAAAATTTTGAAACTATTATGATTGGGACCATTGCTATCAAGTATGAGGTAACATAATCACCTTGTGGAATGCAAAGTTTTGTTTCATATAAAAAAAATTTGGTAACAACACTTGATCAACCTTGTTAACAAAAGGATTTTAATGAACAAAATAATGTTTTCACGGTGGTTATATTTGCTTTCTTTTACTTTTCTGCTTCCTAGTCTCTGCCTTTGTTTTGCTAGCTTTGGTTTTGTTAGTTGTTTGCTTGTTAGAGTGCCTTAGAACTTCTTTAGTTTGGCTTTTGGTTTTCTTTTGCTTCTTCTAAAAAAATCTGTTTCTGTGAGAAAATCAATTTTCATACCCTGAAAATTGGCAAAAAATAAAGTTTCCCGAAAAATTCCAGAAAATTCAAAATAAAATTTTCCTCGAAAAAAGGGGCAGAGGGACACCAGGAGTGACCCAGGGGCCACCCCAGGCACCCACACCCATGGTGGGCGTGGGCCCCCTATAGGTGGCGCCTAGGGGGGTGTGGCCCACTTAGGCCTCTCCAAAGTGTCTCCTCCCAGCCATCTTGTTTCTCTCTCCCAAAAAACACTGGAAAACTTTCTCAAGCTCGAGTTCCTGTTGTTCTTGCTCACGATTTTCAATCTCCTTGCTCAGCCCCTCTTTGCTATTGATTTTTGGAGGGATTGCTCCTTGGTATGTGCCTCATCCACTTGTCTAATTAGATTTATGATTGATGGATTTTATCTTGAGTATTTTGCTGCTATAGGTGACAGGTTGTGTGAGCTTGCATGCTTGTTCTATGCTTAGAGATTTCATTTTGATGCATGTGTAGCCCTCTAGCAAGTTCCTATAGTAGTTTCTCATCATTTATCAACTTGGAAATCACTTAGTTTGATGTTTGTCTAAAAATTTCAGAAAAGAGTGGTCATGGACAACCACACATTTGGAGAGATATTTGAGGGTGATGCACCTAGGAGGGCAAGGCCTTAAAGATCATCCTCCTGAACCAGGCCCTCATACAATGAGGATCTCATCACTCCGCAATTCGACAACGAGATGAGGGGGATGATCACCCTTCCACCTTTCCTTGCCCAACCTTTTTGCAGGCTGCCGGGATTCTTGATGATTTTACAACCTTGGTTTGGAGGGCTGGACTAACAAGCCTTATGCAGGATGAGAGCATGCAATATGCTACGCACACTAAAACATTTGTGGAGAGCTTCTCCTTTACTAACAGCATGTTCAATCCATATGTTTCTTTCAAAATTTATGGCAGGTCTTACAATATGACATTGAAGAAATTTTGTGAGGCTCTAGGAATTGGTACAGCTGGGTCGGCAAAGAAGATTCCAGCTTAACTCGCTGATTTGTTGGAGCTCTACCGCGGGATAACCAATGATGATGACCGTAGAGCTCAATGGGGAAAGATAAGAAATATTCAACTCCCAGCCATCAGGTACTTTGCTTACTATCTTGCCACTAGTGTTCTTGGTAGGGAGAACACTAGTAATATTTCCAACTATCATTTGGCATTCTTAGTTGCTGCGCTGAACAATGGTACTAAGTACAATCTTGGTTCTCCCATTGCTCGTCGCTTAACTCCTAAGGGACCCATTTATGGGGGAATTATCGCTACGCGTGTTGCTGCTGCCTTGGACCTTGCTGTTGATCCAAATGATACAGTTTTGGATCCTCAGAGGCTTGACCTTGCTGCCATGAAGGCACATCACTTTGTCACCACTAGCTCTACCCTTGAGAACTTGGTTTACAGAATGATGTTTATTGATGGGGAAGAGAGAGAGATCCCTCTCCCCCAAACCACTTTGTTCAGTATTTCTCAGGGACCTTTCTCACGCTCCAAGGAGGAGATGCATGACAAGCTGCGCGTTCTTGGCTTCCATGGACACTATCTGGGGGAAGCGCCTTCATACGACCCATCAGTATACTACACAGGGGAGTCCTCGAGCTCGTACCAGGACGAGGGAGCCTCCTCGTCGTACTACGGAGGTGCACCTACTTGGCAACCATGGGATTGAGCCCCACTTAGGCCAAAAGATTAAGCTTGGGGGAGGTATACCGACATCACACTCATTTATTCATCATGATCGGTTGGTTCTTTGTATATCCATTGTTTCGCTTTCTTTTTGGTTCTTGTTGCTGCTTTCTCAAAAATACAAAAATACCAAAAATATTTTAGTTGTTTCTCTTGGTTTGTTTCTTTGTTGTGGTTTGCCTTAAAAGAAAAATCCAAAAAGATATTTGATTTGCTTGTTTTTGCTTTGTTGGCTTGTTTGAAAAAATTCAAAAACACCAAAAATATTTGTTGTTCTTCTTTGGTTTTGTGAGTTCCTTGCAGGGTTCAGACGTCATCAGTGGATTTGGTTTCATGTTATTATTCAAGTCACACAAGTGAAGGGCAATAATGAAGATTAAGACAACTTGAGGAGTGGTAAGAGGCTGGTAACGAACTCTATTTGTTTTCATTTTTGTACATATACTCATCATTGTGAGCATGCTTAGTCTGTTCATTATAAGGAGTGTGTTATGATGGATGCTTAGTAGTTTTTGCTTGTCTATGATTAACTCCAGCTTGCTAATAGTTTGTAGCATGTCATATGAATGTTTGCTTGCATTCTTTTATTGATATTTTGGTATGATATCGTGGTATCCTCCTCTAAAAGTTTCATGTGAATCGACTTGGCACATGCTCACACATACATATGACTAAACAATAGTCAGTAAGCCTCGATGATTTATTTTTCCTCAGAGTTCTTATATCACTTCCATGCCATAATTAGTCATGTTTTGTTGCAAGCATGATTATGACAATTATTGCTCTCTCGTTTGTCGCTCCCTCTCTTTTGCTAGCCTTCACTTGCACTGAGTATGAGCGCTACTTGTGCATCCAACTCCCCAGAACCAATATTGCCAACAGTGTCCACCATACCTACCTATTAGCATCATTTGCTATTTCAGTGCATATTCTATATGCCTTGTTTTCTTCCAAATAAAATGGTTGTCTGTTTTGAGAAAGTTAGTTAGTAAATCTCTCACAAACTTGATGGCACACTTTATTCCTTGCACTTAATAAGCCTGAACCATTGTGACTTGTCCATGAAAGTTATATGCTTGCAAATTATAGGTTGGGAGTTAGCAGAACCGTGCTGTCACGGGGAACGTTTTCAACAATTATGGATACATATCCAGTTGATACCTTGCTCTTTTGTTTGCGGATGTCCACGGTGTGAAATAAAAGGGGATCTTGTGAGTTCATGGAGTATATATGTGTTAGAGAAACGCCTGGGCCACTATCCTGAGCCATGCCTAATCATGGTGGAAACTTGCAGCATCACCATAATGAGAATTTTGTGAAGCATCCTCAATAAAAAAGCTGTGCACACTTTCGTATCTAAGCTTGGGGGGAAGTTGATACGTCCAAAACGTATCTACTTTCCCGAACACTTTTTCTATTGTTTCTCCTCTAAACTTGTGTGATTTGGATACAACTAACATGGACTGACGCTGTTTTCAGCAGAATTACCTTGGTGTCTAGTTTTTGTGCAGAAAATCAACTATCGGGAAAAATCCCGGAAAATATGCCAAAAATTATATTTCTCCAGAAGACAAAACGGAGTGAAGGCCTGGGGGCCCACATCCCTGCCAGTCGCGGGTGGGCCCTGCCCGCGCCTAGGGGGTGCAGCCACCCCAGGCAACCCCTCAGGCTCTCTCTGCGCCTATAAGTTACCCCTTGACCTAAAACCGAGGGGGGTTCGATGTTTTCAGAAAGAGTTCTGCTCCGCCTCCACCATCCGAAACCAAGATTCAGATCCAGAAACTCCGTTCTGGCACCCTGCCGGGACGGGGAATTTGGAGAGGATTATCGCCATCATCATCACCAACGCCTCTCCATCGACCATCGATGTTTACCTCATCCATGACTGAGTAGTCCCCTGGTGTAGGATATGGGGATGGTAGGGATTGGATGAGTTCTATCTTGTAATCGAATAAGATTGTTAGGGCATAGTGCCTAGTATCTCTATTAGTGCTATTTGACTTTGTTGCAACTTGTTGTGCTTAATACTTGTCACTAGGGCCCGAGTGCCATGATGTCAGATCTGAACTTATTATTGAATCATTATGATAGTATTGTTTGTGATCTTATCTACAAGTTGTGTACATGTAACATCCCAAAAATATAACACAAGGATCATCAAACTCTAATCACTAAAATTAGGGTTAACAAAAACTTTGATTAATTTAAAATCATATGAATGCATGTGTGAATGAGATGATTTGATAAGTGCATGAATGAACTTGTGTGATTAACCTAAATAGCAAGAAATGGTTTAAATATGAAAATAACATCATATAAAACATTTCCATGCAGAAACAAAACAAGAGAAAATAAAAAACAAATAAAATAAAGCAAATGGTCATTTTTGCCAATCTTGCTCACTAAGTCACTTTGAGTGTTTCTAGTTCAAGATTTCAAACATAAACTTTTCCAACTCTTTTCACCCCTTGCTAGAACAAGTAAAAGTAAATCGAAGCCCACCTTTAAAAATTGCAGAAACATTTGGCAACCTCATTCAAATCACAATTCAAAATTGAATCTTTATCATATGTGAAGATCACCCATTTTCAAAACCCAACCAAACCAGTGCCCCTTGACTAATCCAACTAACCAGACACTCCCTAGTATGTGCCTAGAAAACCCACCAAGTTTGAATCCAGAATTCAAATTTAAAGTTCTTGCGGCCATTTCATCAAACACCTTGCAGATACAAATCAAACAAACCTCAAACACTATAGTGTAAAGTAAATTTGGCCTAACTTGTTCCCTATCTAGCTCACACTACACCCTCAGTAGATCATCTAACTAGTTTAACCCATCTAGAATACTGTAAGCAAGACCATGCCATTAATGGCAAGCAGTCCGAGCCTCACCTTGCCACCCCAGTGTCGACAGCAATCTAGGAGCAACACTAATCCTAACGAGCATGTCTAGCAGGCACCCCACCGTCCACCGCCACTCTCTGTCCCAGCCCCGAGAAATGCCATCCCTTGGACCACATGACACGCCCATGCCAAACCTCTCTAAGCACGAGCCGAGAGCGCGCCAGAGCGCCCCGCTCGACCAGCACCCACAGACCGCCTGCCGCCCTCGCCGCTTGCAGGGATAATCACCAGCACCCCAGCACCCCACCAGACATGCCCGTTCGCCGCCGCGCGGACCATGCGCGCTGTGCGACATTAAAATCGTTGTCGGACCCGCTCAGAGCACCGCGACGTTTCGACCGATCAGCATCGCCCCACACCGCAAGACCACGTTGTTGAGCTTCGCCAGGGAACACCGCGCCGCCCCCTACCGTCGCCCATGCCACTAGCCCTCTGTGCCGTCAACCACGACGAGCTCAGCCCACGCATGTCGGTCCCCTTCAGCCACTATAAATAGATGAATCCACCGCTCGTTTTCTTCACACCAGTTCACTCCCCTCTCACCCAGAACCACCCCACCTCACTCCCAGAGCAAGGAGAGCAACGCATCGCCGGAATTTGGCCGGAGCCTGCCGCTGCTGGAGAAGAAGGGAGCCGTCAATTGGAGCCGCCCCAGGAGAAGCTTCCGGTACCAAGAGAACCGCCGTCATCGACTTCGTCGTTCGTCCCCGTCGCTGACCCTCGCCTGAGCCCCGGTGAGCCTCCCACGACCCCCACCTGCCGCATTAGGGTTCTGTCTCGCCGGCGCTGCTCGACGTGGATGATGAACCAGAGCCGTCCGATTAGAACCAGATCCCACGATCCACGATCCACGGTCCACCCCTCCCCGTCTCACTGACGCGTGGGGAAAGACACTTAACCAGCCCGCGTACGCGCTGTATGTAGTGGGGCGGCCCAGTAAAACATCTCGCGCGACCTAACAATTCAAATTAAGCTTTATTCATTTAATTTTAAACATAGTTCTGTACCTAGATTCAAAAATCAACCCAGCTTGATTCACTAAACCAAAATGTATGAAACCAATTTTGTTAGAAAGGTAGTGAAATGCTTAATCCAAGACCGTTGGATTCAAATCATTTGGAGGTATAGATCAACCATGGTAAAAATAACAAGGCAGAAGCTTTTCTGCATTCAAACATTTTTCAAAATTCAGCCATAAGAGCTTTTGAGCTGAATCCAACTCTCAAAAATCACATTTGATCATACCTTTCAGAATATATAAAAACATATCGGTTTACTTGCAGAAATAATGTTCAAGTAATAAAATAATGCCACATAGGCATTTCTAGTCACTTTATTTAATTAAAATAAAAAGGTTAAACCTTATTAAATTGTGACACCATTTTAAATCACATTCTCATGTACTGAAATATGTGGTGATGACATGTGTCAACATGATCCCATGTTTGAGTTGGAGAATATTAAATCTTAAGTAGTTTTTCAATGAGTAGAAAATACTGTTCTCAAATAAAAGAAATAAGACAAGTACTTTAATTCTTGTGATAATAGTGATGATGTTAGATCATCTAGTGTGAGTTTTTGTGTGATGATTATAAATAGTTAAGTATTCCCGGCTAGCATGACGGCCTTAGCACCACACACCATGAAGAAGGGAGTGAATCCTGTCGACCTGTTGACAGAGGTGTGGACGCCCCAGATGACAGAGGGGAGTTCTTCGACCCAGCACCCGGGGGTTCGCTCTAGTGGAACTTGCAATCGCGGCTTCAGGCCATGGAGGATGCTCTGGTTAGCGCCTTCCGCCTGTCCATTGGACTTCGGGTGGGCGACTGAGGCGAGGTCGAGTCGTATATTATGCTCCTCGTAGAATTCCGCCATGGCTCCTTTGGAGAAGTTTGTGCCATTGTCCGTGATGATGTTGTGCAGGAATCCGTAGCGATATATGAGCTTGTATAGGAATTTGGTGGCAGTCTTCCCGTCGCACTTGCGGACTGGCTTGGCCTCCACCCATTTTGTGAACTTGTCGACTGCGACTAGGAGGTGGGTGAAGCCAGAGGGGGCCTTCTTGAACAGGCCCACCATGTCCATGCCCCATACGGCGAATGGCCAGGTGATGGGGATGGTCTTGAGTGCCGATCTTGGCATGTGAGTATGGTTGGCGTACTTATGGCACCCGACGCATCGTTGGACGATGTCGACCACGTCGGCGTGTGCGGTGAGCCAGTAGAAGCCTTGTCGCATGGCCTTGGAGACTAGGGAGCGAGCGCCGGCGTGGAGGCCGCAGTCGCCAGCGTGGATTTCTTGGAGGATCTTTTGTCCTTCTGCGGGTTGGACACAACGTTGGAACACGCCAGTCACGCTCCACTTGTGGAGCTCACCGTTGATGATGACGAAGGATTTCCAGTGGCGTGCTATCATTCGGGCCTCCGTCTCATCGGCGGGTAGGGTGCCTCCCTCTAGGTAAGCGACGTATGGCGTGGTCCAGTCGCTTGGCTTCGCGATCAGTGCGACCAGGGCTGCGTCTGGCTGCAGCGGAATTCCGACATCGATCTCCCTTGGGGGAGAGACGGAAGTCTTGGTGATGGTGTCGAGGAAGACGCCGGCAGGTGGTGCGAGTCGAGCCGAGCCGATGCGGGAGAGTGCGTCAGCCTCCTCGTTCTTCCTCCTAGCGATCAACTCGACGGAGTAGCCCGCAGAGTGGCCTCCCAGCTGGTCCACTACTTGATGGTATGCCGCCATCGTGGGGGAGACTGCATCGCAGGTGCCGGCGACTTGCCCGGTGACGATGTCGGAGTCGCCATAGCAGTGCAGGCGATTGATGTTCATCTCCTTGGCTGCCTGCATGCCATGGCATAACGCCTCGTACTCGGCCATGTTGTTGGTGCAGGGGGTGAAGTCGAGGTAGAGGACATAGCGTAGCTTGTCGCCCTTTGGAGATGTGAGCACGATCCCTGCCCCTACGCTATTTGCGTTCTTGGAGTCGTCGAAGTGTAGGCTCCAGTAATGGAGGTATGGCAGTTTATCTGGCTGCTGGGCCTCCTCCCAGTCAGCAAGAAAGTCTGCGAGAGCCTGTGACTTGATCGCCTTGAGCAGCTCGTACCTGATGTTGTGGACGCCGATCTCGATGGCCCACTTGGCGACTCGCCCAGTCGCTTCACGGTTGCGTATGATATCATGCAATGGTGCCGAGGATACGGTCGTTATTGGGTGCTCCTGGAAGTAGTGCGGTAGTCGTCGCTGTGCTCTGAAGACCGCATATACCAATTTTTGGTACTGCGGGTAGCGCTGGCGAGACTCGGTGAGGACTTCGCTGATGTAGTATATAGGTCGCTGCACCGGGCGCTCCTTGCCCTCCTCTGGTCGTTCGACAACCATGACGGCGCTGACGACGCGCTCGGAAGCCGCGATGTAGACGAGCATGGGCTCCTTTGCGACTGGGGCGGCGAGTAGCGGTGCCGCGAGTAGCACCTCCTTGAGAGCGTGGAGCGCGTCGTCTGCCTCCTTGTCCCACTGGAAAGTGGGGTTCTTGCGCATGAGGCGGTAGAGGGGCATCGCCTTCTCGCGTAGCCGAGGGATGAAGCGACTGAGAGTCGTGACTAGCCCGGCCAACTTCTCGACGTCACACAGGCACTCGGGTCTGCCGAGCCGGGCGATTGTGTTGATCTTGGCGGGGTTTGCCTCGATCCCGCGCTTGGAGACAACGTATCCCAGCAGCTGTCCAGTAGGTACACCGAAGTTGCACTTTCCTGGGTTTAGCTTTATCTTGTACCTCCGCAGGTTGGCGAAGGTTTCCGCCAGGTTGGCGAGTAGATCGTCCTGGCGATTGGATTTTACCACCACGTCGTCGATGTAAACGTGGATATTGCGGCCAATTTGGCTCGCAAGGCACTCCTACATGCACCTCTGGTAGGTCGTCCCGGCATTCTTGAGGCCGAAGGTCATGGCGGTGTAGCAGAAGGCTCCGAATGGCGTGATGAACGCCGTCTTCTCTTCGTCCACGACTGCCATTTTGATCTGGTTGTACCTAGAGTAGGCGTCGAGGAAGCATAGCGACTCCGAACCCGCAGTTGAGTCGATGATTTGGTCGATCCGCGGGAGAAAAATTGCTCCTTTGGGCAGGCGCTATTGAGGTTTGTGTAGTCAATACACATTCTCTAGGTCCCGTTTTTCTTCTCGACTAGAACTGGGTTTTCCAGCCACTTGGAGTATTTGATCGGCCGAATGAAGCCTGCAGCGAGTAAACGCTGCACTTCCTCGGCGATTTCTCGGCCGCGCTCTTCATTGAAGGGCCGCAGCGACTGCTTGACGGGTCGCGCTTTGGGGTCGGCATTGAGTTTGTGCTCAGCGAGTTCCCTCGGGACACCAGGCAGGTCGGATGGCTTCCATGTGAAGATGTCACGATTGTCTCGTAGGAACTCGATGAGCGCGCCTTCCTATGCTAGGCTCATGCCTGTCCCAATCGTCACCATCTGGCTGGAGTCGCCTGGAACCAGTTTGACGGTGCGAGTGTGCGTCGTTGCCTCGAAGTCAGTGGAACTGCCACCCTCCAAGTTGGGCTTCTTGAGTATGGTGGGGTCGTCATTGTTGACCCCGCTCGCGTACTTGGCAAGCTCCTCAGCATGGTTGGCGTTTGCTGCGATGACAGCGTCAGCGAGTTCGGCGCCTTTGGCCTCGCATTCTGTGGCCATGTCGGGATCGCCATGGACAGTGATGATGCCACACAGCCCGGGGAGCATCATCGTGTTGTATGCGTAGTGGGGCGCTGCCATGAATTTGGCGAACGTCTGGCGCCCTAGGACACAATGGTAGGGGTTGTTGAACGGCACCAGCTCGAAAACGATGCGCTCGGTGCAGAAGTTTGCTGGTGTGCCTAAGGTGACTGGCAGTGTCACCTTGCCGATTGGGTACGCCTTCCGACCGGGGACGATGCCATGGAAGGTGGTGTACGTCATCTCGATCATCGACTGTGGGAGCCGCAGTCGCCTGAATGTGTCCAGGTAAAGAATGTTGACATAGCTGCCGCCGTCCATCAGCATCTTGGGGAGCGAATAGTCCCCCACCTTGGGCTTGACCACCAAGGAGACTCGGCCTGGATATTCGATCTGGCGAGTGGTCCTCGCGGCTCCAGGTGATTGGTTGCTCGGACCAGTTAAGGAACTGGGGGATGTCAGTCTAGGACGCCGCGTTAACGACAACGGCATGGGCAATTACCTTCTTCTCGCGCTTCGTGTTGAAGCCTATGAAGGTATGGAGCGAGTCGGCGACGCTACCGAATTTTCCGGCATTTGACGGGTTGTTGTCGGGGTCTTCCCGTGTGTGTCGTGCCTTCTCAATCTCCTTAAGGGAGTGGCGGTCATGTGGGTAGTGGGCTTCCCTTCCCTGCTGTGAAACACACAGGGTTGGTTGAGGAGAGGCGTGGGGTCGAACCTCGGCTTCAGCTTGTAGTTGCCGCCATCGTGGCGCTGGCCTCCGTCATGGCGGAAGCTCTTGGGTTCGCGCGGCGTGTATCCAGCGTTGGCGACGAAGTCGACTCGCCCATCACCGCGGCGCTTGACGGTAAGGCGAGTGTTGCTGTAGCGTAGCTCGGGTCGCCTCCCGTTGTCGTGGCCGCTCGTGCGGCGATTCCCTCCCGACTCATCGTTGGTTTCTTGGTTTAGGTCCTCTTCCACGTACCACTTGGCAATCTCTAGGAGGTCCGGTATGTTGTCAAGTGTTTTGTACACCCGCTTGAGCTTGGCGACCAGGGTATCGTAGCTGCACGAGGTCTTGAAACAGTGGATCGCGATTTCCGGGTGGATTCCGGCCGCGTTATACCACAGGTCTTACCACCATTGGACCCAGCTGCGGGTCGATTCGCGGGGTCCCTGGATGCATCGCTCCAGGTCCTCGATGGTGGTGATGCAGGTGTAGGAACCCTCGAAGTGCCTGACGAAGGCGTCACGCATTTCCTCCCAGGAATCGATGTTGTCCGTGGGGAGGGTGTTGATCCATTGCCTGCATGCTCCCTCCATCATCAGGGGGAGGTAGCGAGCGGCGAGTAGGTCGGTGTGGCCGGCGATTCCCATTGCCATGAGGTAGGTATCCAGCCACACGGCCGCGTCATACGAGGGGTCGTACTTCTCGATCTCCTTCGACGCCTTGAAGTTTATCGGGTATCTTTCGCCTCGGATCATTGGTATGAAGTACTGGAGTCCGACTCGACTCAGCGACCCCCTTGGTTCGCTGTCACGGCGGTTGGTGAGGGTATGCCTCAAGTCGTCAGGCTGGCGTGCGCGCCAGCTCTGGTTGTTTATGATGTGGGTGCGCGCGTCGACTGGTTGCCCGTTGGCGGCGATGAAGTTGTTCGCCGGCCGTGGGTCGTTGGTGGAGAGTGTCGTGTGCGCGGGTCGATGTTGGAGCAGTAGGGGCTCGGGTGGTGGGCTGTTAAGGGCATTCGCCACCATTGGGCGGCCGCTCGAGGCCTCCCTGCTGCCTGACGAACGCGAGTACATGCGACCCTGTGAGTCGGCACCCGCATTTTGTTGCTCGACTGCCTTGGCAAGTAGAGACTTGGCGTACTGGATCTGCAGGGCGCCTTCCCCGGTTACATTTATGTTTTCGATCGCTGCTCGGCTCGCGACGACATTGTCCATCGGAGTGGAGAACAGCGGGAGGATGTTTGCGTCTCGCTCCCGCGAGGACCCCACGATTATTGGTTTGTCCCTGGGGGGCATGCGGCTGGGTGGTGGTGGTGCGCCGTTGTCCGTCGCGCCTCGTGGTGGCCGGGAGCTCCCTCCTGGCGGCGCGTTCTCGCAGATCGCGCGTTCAGCCGCATGAGCCAGGTCGTTCTCGTCGTCGAAGTTCAGGGCGTGTCCCTGAATGGTGGGGTTCAGGCATGACCTGATTCGGAGTTGGTGGTAACGCGAGAGTTCCTGCGCCATCACCTTCTCGAGGCAGAAATTTTCGCGCTCGTCTTGTTCCTTGTGGACCGCCTCCTCCAGCCCCAGGCGGAGTTCCTCGACCTCCGTTGTTGTTGCGTTTGGTGGGATCGACATGGAGAAGGGGTCTGGCGGGGGTCGGCGCCATTCGCCATGTAGGCCGTGACGTGGCGACCAGACCCATCGTGGAGGTCGGCGGAGTTCTCTAACCCAGAGTCAAAGTCGAAGATCCCAAGGATGGAGGGGTCCTTGAAGTCTCCCACGTTGGAGACCTAGGTGATGGAGCCCGCGGGCGATGCGGTAACGATGGATCTGGCAGCCGACGCTGGGGTCGCTGAGTCGGCGTCGGCGTTGAGGGCCGCGTCGTCCGTGACCATGGCGGTTTCGGCCACATTGTTGTGGGCCGAGTCGTACTCGGAGGCGAGGCCGTGGATAGTGCGGATCTGGCTCTCAGAGAGCTAGTCGCATGGCGATGACTCGCGGATGCGATCCGGGTCCTCCGAGGAGATGGTGTTGGTGAAGCCGGCGAAGAGGTTGATCGTGCCGACTGGCATGATCACGCTGTACGTGACGGGGCGTGCCGCCGAGACGTAGCTGCTCGGCAAGATCTGGAGGATCTCGCCGATCGTGATCATGCGGCCGGTGGCGATAGTCTCATTGATGGTTAGATTGGATCTCGCCGCAGAACACCGGCCTGACCGGCCAGGACCCACGGTGGGCGCCACTGTCATGGGAATGGCTACGGCAAATGCTGCAACCGGCAGCGAGTAGTAGAACATGGGGCAAGGGCGGCCTACCATCTGCGGTGCGAGGTGAGGGCGGAGACACAAGGGTTTACCCAGGCTCGCCCCCCCGGAGGGTAAATACCTATTCCTGCTAGATTGTATTATGGAGAGAGTACAAGGGAGAGCTCGACTACTAGGCGGCGAGTCGCTGGGGTGTATGATGGAACGTGTCCTCTATGCGTACCCTAGGGAGGTTTATATATGTTCACCTCGCTAGGTTTTACAGATCTACAACCGAATTGGTTAAGGATTCGGAGGTTCTTTGACCTAGTCCGACTGGGCCTAGCTACGCTTCTAGGCCTCCAGCTTCCAGTCGCCTGGGTCCTCACCAAGTCTTGATCCAGTCGCCTTCATGCGGGCCCACTAGCTGGCAGCTTGGTCCAATAGGAAACGCCCTGCTGGTCATACCCCGGTAGGCATATCCCCATCAGTGTACCTTGAAGTGTCGCCGTTGAAGGGAATGCAGTGTTTCCAGCTGAAAGGAAAGTTAGCCCCCAGATATATCAGACCCTTCAAGATTCTAAATCGTCGAGGAGAAGTATCATATCAATTAGAACTACCAGAAGAAATGTCAGCAGTGCACAATGTGTTCCATATATCGTTACTTCGCAAATGCCTTGAAGTTCTGGAGAAGACTGAAGTTTTCAAGAACATTGATCACCAGACCATAGAGATCAACGATGACCAGACCTATCCCAAAGTACCCATCCGTATTTTGGAAGAAGCTTTCAGAACCACCAGGACCCAAAGCATCAAGTTTCTCAAGATTCAGTGGAGCAACCACACTGAAGAAGAAGCTACCTGGGAGCTCGAGGATCAAATCAGGACGGAGTTTCCCGATCTCTTTAAATCCCAGGTAATCTTTTTTTCTTCCTTTTTCAAATCTCGGGAGGAGATTTTGTTTAAGGGGGGAAGGTTGGTAACATCCCAAAAATATAACACAAGGATCATCAAATTCTAATCACTAAAATTAGGGTTAACAAAAACTTTGATTAATTTAAAATCATATGAATGCATGTGTGAATGAGATGATTTGATAAATGCATGAATGAACTTGTGTGATTAACCTAAATAGCAAGAAATTGTTTAAAGATGAAAATAACATCATATAAAACATTTCCATGCAGAAACAAAACAAGAGAAAATCAAAAACAAATAAAATAAAGCAAATGGTCATTTTTGTCAATCTTGCTCACTAGGTCACTTTGAGTGTTTCTAGTTCAAGATTTCAAACAGAAACTTTTCCAAATCTTTTCACCCCTTGCTATAACAAGTAAAAGTAAATCAAATCCCACCTTCCAAAATTGCAGAAACATTTGGCAACCTCATTCAAAGCACAGTTCAAAATTGAATCTTTATCATATGTGAAGATCACCCATTTTCAAAAACCAACCAAACCAGTGCCCCTTAACTAATCCAACTAACCACACACTCCCTAGTATGTGCCTAGAAAACCCACCAAGTTTGAATCCAAAATTCAAATTTAAAGTTCTTGCGGCCATTTCATCAAACACCTTGCAGATACAAATCAAACAAACCTCAAACACTATAGTGTGCAGTAAATTTGGCCTAACGTATTCCCTATCTAGCTCACACTACACCCTCAGTAGATCATCTAACTAGTTTAACCCCTCTAGCTCACTGTAAGCAAGACCATGCCATTAATGGCAAGCAGGCCGAGCCTCACCTTGCCACCTCAGTGTCGACAGCAAGCTAGGAGCAACACTAAGCCTAACGAGCATGTCTAGCAGGCACCCCACCGTCCACCGCCACTCTCTGTACCAGCCTCGAGCGATGCCAGCCCCTAGACCACACGACACGCCCATGCCAAACCTCTCTGCGCGCGAGCCGAGAGAGCACCAGAGCGCCCCGCTCGACCAGCACCCACAGACCGCGCGCCGCCCTCGCCACTTGCAGGGATTATCACCAGCACCCTAGCACCCCGCCAGACATGCCCATTCGCCGCCGCGCGGACCATGCGCGTTGTGCGACATTAAAATCATCGTCGGACCCGCTCAGAGCACCACGACGTTCTGACCGATCAGCACTGCCCCACACTGCAAGACCACACCGTTGAGCTTAGCCAGGGAGCACCGCACCGCCCCCTACCGTCGCCCATGATAGTAGCCCTCTGTGCCATCGACCACGACGAGCTCAGCCCGCGCCCGTCGGTCCCCTTCAGCCACTATAAATAGATGCCTCCACCGCTCATTTTATTCACACCAGTTCACTCCCCTCTCACCCAGAACCACCCCACCACACTCCCGGAGCAAGGCGAGCAGCGCATCGCCGGAATTTAGCCGGAGCCCGCCGCTGCTGGAGAAGAAGGGAGCCGTCGATTGGAGCCGCCCTAGGAGAAGCTGCCCGTACCAGGAGAACCGTCGCCGTTGACTTCGTCGTTCTCCCCTGTCACCGACCCTCGCCTGAGCCCCGGTGAGCCTCCCACGACCGCCACCTGCCACGTTAGGGTTCTGTCTCGCCGGCGCTGCCCGACGTGGACGATGAACCAGAGCCGTCCGATTAGAACCAGATCCCACGGTCCACGTTGCCCCGTACCGCTTCGCCCCTCCCCGTCTCACTGACGCGTGGGGACAGCCACTTTACTAGCCCGCGTACGTGCTTTGTGTAGTGGGACGGCCCAGTAAAACATCCCGCGCGACCCAACAATTCAAATTAAGCTTTATTCATTTAATTTCAAACATAGTTATGTACCTAGATTCAAAAATCAATCCAGCTCAATTCACTGAACCAAAATGCATGAAACCAATTTTGTTAGAAAGGTAGTGAAATGCTTAATCCAAGACCGTTGAATTCAAATCATTTGGAGTTACAGATCAACCATGGTAAAAATAACAAGGCAGAAGCTTTTCTGCATTCAAACATTTTATAAAATTCAACCATAAGAGCTTTTGAGTTGATTCCAACTCTCAAAAATCACATTTGATCATACCTTTCATAATATATAAAAACATATGGTTTTACTTGCAGAAATAATGTTCAAGTAATAAAAGAACGCCACATAGGCATTTCTAGTCACTTTATTTAATTAAAGTAAAAAGGTTAAACCTTATTAAATTTTGACACCACTTTAAATCACATTCTCATGTACTGAAATATGTGGTGATGACATGTGTCAACATGATCCCATGTTTGAGTTGGAGAATATTAAATCTTAAGTAGTTTTTCAATGAGTAGAAATTACTTTTCTCAAATAAAAGAAATAAGACAAGTGCTTTAATCCTTGTGATAATAGTGATGATGTTAGATCATCTAGTGTGACTTTTTGTGTGATGATTAAAAATAGTTAAGTATTGTTTGGTGATTGTGTACCTCGTATTTATTTATAGAAGCTAGTACCGACCAACGATACGAGGAGGAAGGAGGATACTACGAGGAAGAAGCCAAGGAGAACTTCAACCACTGCTCTGCACAAGGCAAGATAACCCTTGCAACTTATGCAAGCTAATACTTGCTTGTTACTATGCCAACTATATGCCTTAAGCATATGTGATCATACCCACTTGATAACCCAATCCTAGTTTTACTTGCAAGCTTAATACTTTATTTTCTTTATCAAAGCTTTCTCTTAGAGTTTACATGGTGACTTGTAGATTCTAGAAAGATAACTAAAGGTAGCATAAAGAGCATAAAATTTGGCCTAAGTTAGATATGTAGGGTTCGCAGCATAGAAAACAAAAAAATTCCTACGATGGGAACAACTATGTACCAAGATCTATCTACTAGATATAAACAACGGGCGGATATACATCCGTAGAGAACATACCCTTGAAAACCTATAAAGCTTAACGAGTCCAAACTCGTGGTTGATGTAGACGATCTCTTGACGATCTCAAGATCGAGAGGAAGTCCTAGCGCCGCAAAACAGCAGCGCATCCGTGCTCGCACACACGTTCGAGGCACCGAGCAACCTCCGCCTCCTCGCTCCAGCGATGCAGCGGAAGCGCAACTCTTTCTTGCCGAAAAGCCACCAGGAACATGTATCTCGCTAGTCCGAGACCATGAGGGATAAATTCTAGAGGGGGAGAGAGATCCTTCACGAGGAGGTGTGAGTGTGAGAGAGGGAGGGGGCTCCTTTTATAGGGAGAGGGGGGAATCCAAGGGGCCATGCACCCAGCCATGGGGCTGCCCCCACCTCTTCCACATTCATGTGGGTGGACAGTCCACTCACTCAAATGCCTTTCAATTCCCTCCACTCAAAAACCCACTCAAATTCCCATTAAATTTCCACCAAATTTAATGCAAACTCTCATTAAATAAAACTCCTTTTATTTATTCAGAATTTTGTCAATTACTTTAATGACAAACATTCACATATAACCCCTTGCTAATATTTCATTTCACATGCAGAAACACTTTCTGCAATTTCACCCGAAAACCCGTTTTGGTATCTAGTGAAATAAATTCCTGCGCTTGTTATTCTTTCCGGCATGAAACTTTTGCTCCAAATGGATGTCGGTGTCTCTTAAGTGTGTCACTCTATGGTTCGCGAATAATGCGGACATGATCGAGACCCCTCTCAGATCAATAATCAGAAGCGGGATCTGGAGACCCATACTGACTCCCACACATTCAACGATGACTTTCTTGTGATCATCGGAACCTTTTACGCTAGTATCTTAATCCCTTTGTGTCACGATATATTACATGTCCGAGATTCGATCATCGGTATCTCCATACCTAGTTTGATCTCGTTACTGACATGCACTCTTTTCTCGTTCCCGTGATATAACATTCTAGTGATCAAATCACTTGCTTGCAAGCTAATCAATGTGATATCACCGAGAGGGCCCAGAGCAGATCTATCCGTCATCGGGATGAAAAAATTCCACTCTCGATCCATGGGCCTCAACATAACACTTTAGTAGTTCTGAATCCATCTTTATAATCACCCTGTTACGGTGTGACGTTTGATGTTATCAAGAAACTCTTCCGGTGTTAGTGATTGGCATGATCTCATGGTCAAAGGATTAGGATCACTTCGTAAGTTTTTATAGCAATATAAACTCAATGACTTTGATCGTAATGCTATACTTCGGATGAATGTTCATCACACCATTACACTAATGTTGTGATCCCGTTATTAACAACATCCAATGTCCATGATCAGGAAACCTTGATCATCTTGTTAATCAACGAGCTAGTTTATAAGAGAGGCATAACTAGTAACTTTCTGTTTGTTTATTAAACACACATGTATTAACGTTTCCGTATTAATACAATTATAGCATGCAAAATAAACATTTATCATAAACAAGGAATACGATAATAACCACTTTATTATTGGCTCTCGGGCATATTCCCTTCAGTCTCCCACTTGCACTAGAGACAATAATCTAGTTTGAGAACTTTGCGTATTAAACACTTATGGCTTTCTGGTGTTCCATATACGTAATTTCAAGTGTTTAACATAATCTACAGATCTGACACTTCAGGTCCGTGTGTATTTGCATGTCTTTGCGTCTTCACGCATCAGTCATTCTCCAATGAGATGGCATTGTATAAATTTGGTCTTTTGGTGAGTCCTTTAGTTCCTTGGGGTTAAATCATGTCGATACTATTTTCATACAATATATCTTTAGTGTTAGCCCATTGCGAACCACACCTTAGTTTGATAACAAACTACTTGACACAAATGCCCTCCTTTGCTGCTACTATAGCAGTCATATACTTAGCCTTTTGTTGTAGTATTCGTCACAATGTATTAACTTTGGAATACATCCAAATCCATCATGGAATCTCCTTTCCATTACATTGTGCCACACATAGTTTAAATTGAGATAAACTTAATTTGTATCTTGTGACAAAACTAGTATCAATGTAACACTTTACAATGAACTATTTGTAATAGTTTGTCACCTCTACACAAATATATTCTTAGTTCTTTCAAAAAGATCATAAGAATATCCTCACTATCGTCCAATGATTATTTTATGATTCATTCTGGTATATTCTCATAACACTTAGAGCATAGGACATATCTGGATGTGTACATATCATGGTATGATTGATCAAAACATTCTCATGATTTCACTCATCAGGTGTCAAAGAACTTGAATCTTGTTTCACTTATCAAGTGTCGATACACTTGAATCTTGATTCAATTCCTTTCCATGCAACAAGAACTGTTTCTTATCGTTTCTATATTGAACTCCTTCAATATCTCATATATATGTTGCTTGCAACCATATTGGCCTCACAGTCTATCCACTATAGACATTCACGCTAAATATTCGGGTTTTGCCTAAGTCTTTCATCGAAATGAAATTCTTAACCTTTGTCAATAAAATATACATCATTTCTAATCAACAAGATGTCCTCCACATAATGTATTAGAAATATGTCTCGGTGCTCCCACTTAATTTCTTGCAAATGCAAGCATCTTCATCGTTTCCTAATAAAAACTCTTTTCATCACGGTGAAGATTCCAACTCCGCGATGCTTACTTGCACCATTGAAGTTTGCATGCCCTTTTTAGCATCCTTTGAATTAACAAAACCCTTTGGATCGTGTCATGTACACGTACTAGGTAACCATTCTATTAGAAGAACTTTGTTTTGTTTATTCATCTACCATATAACAAATTATATGTAGTGGTTGCTACTTTAATCCGTCCAGACTAAATATCGCTATGAAAGATCAAATCTTGTCATAGTCAACTCCTTGAACATTGTCGTAAAATACTTTATGACATGTTGACTATTTCATAGATGTAAAACATCCATGTATGTTTCTTTATATATCCAAATACGACTGATAGGTTTTTACACCTTTCCGAAGGGTCTTCCAAGTTCAAAACTTGATTTCTCCTGTATGGAACTATCATGGATTTTATGGCTTCAAGAAATTTGACGGAGTCAGGGCCCATCATCGCTTCTTTGCATGTAGTCGGTTCATCATTGTCAAACAATAATGATTGACTCTCAAATCTTAGTATTTGATTGTTTATTCGACCGACTTGGTTCAATAAGAACTTAGATATCCGTGACCACAACCTTTGAGGCACATAAGCTATGAGCATTACGGAAGCCTCCGGAACCATTTCCGGTGCTGTGCAACTCAGCACATTTAGCTAAGGTTCGTTAACCTTATCAAAGTTCTATTGTCCTCCCACTTAACATTTATGAAAAATTCCTTCTTCAAGAAACTTCATATTTCAAGCGACAAACCCCTTTGTCCTCGGTGTGATGGAGGAATAACCAATTGTTATTCGAAATAACCTACAAAGACATGCTCATCCGACTTCGGTTGTAAACATCTTACTTATGTTTAGCATACCAAAATTTAAGAAATGACAACTTGGGTTTTACCCCAAACCATAACTCCCATGGTGTCATTTCAACGGATCAATATGGAGCTCTTTTCAGTGTAAAAGCGGTAGTCTCTAAAGCTTTAATCTTTTAAAACATAATGGCAGTTTTATAAATAACACCTTTGATCCAACCATGTCAAACAAGGTTTCATTACAAATCTCAAACACTCCATATTCCTATGGTGTTTCGGGATATGTAAATCTAGGTGTTTTGCTAAACTTGCAACTCAAATAAATCCCTTTATGATAAAATCATAATTCATTTATTTTCTTGTTACACTTGTAACTCAAACAAATCCCTTATGATAAAATCATAAACCATTTATTTTCTTGTTACAATGATTATCCACTTCATCAAGTCTTTGAAACGTTTTTCAAATATTTCATACTTCTTTCTCATTAAGTGAATATTCACTCAAATTTCCGGAGAAAGCATATGAAGTTGAAATCCATCGCTTACGACTATACATAATGGACTACATACATCGATATGTATAAATTCCAATAATTTAGTCGTTTGTTCTTCTTTGGCCTTTGAACGAAGTTTTAATTATCACGTGGAAAGTCTCACAAGCGTCACTTGATCAAATCAAAGACTCCAAAAATCCATGAATATGGAGATTCTTCATGTTTTCTTTCCAATATAATTTAAACGGTGATGTCACTTCGTAAGTGATCTTTCAATCATTTGTATTGCGACATTTTAGCATTAGGTTTTATGGATGTGATTTCTCCAACTAGATTTGTAAATCATCCATCTTATATGGAATACGGTAATTATTTGAACAACCTTTGTTCTCATAATACCTGATTCAAATAACAATTATTAAAACAAATCTTGAAGTCAAGTTTTGATGTCAACGAGAAATACAAACAAAGGTTTGTTTGTTTTCGATGAACATCATCACATATTCTCTTGCTAGTTACTTAGGCCATTATGGTTCATGAATTGTGTTGTTCCATATGAAATTTCATACCAACCAATTCGGTATCCAATACCCAAGAACCACATTGTTTAACAAGCAAAGAATACAACCATAACATGTATATCATCCATATACCTAAATTGGATATTTCCAATCTTTTCTTTTCTGCCAAATATATTTTATAGATTCTCTTTCAACATTTCCTTTTTATTTTTAAAAGAATCTATCAACATCAAAAGTGGCGCCATATACATGACACATAGTCCAAAGCGTGTATATTCAAATAATAATACCTTTGGACTTGCACTTTGAAGTAGATCACCATCATCAAAATGATCGGTATTCTATCAAAATCCATTCTTTAGTAATCTTTTAGTGTAGTAAACATTTTACATACATATTCTATTCACCCTTATCATGACGACTTTCATGATCAAGCTACTTTAGCTTATAAAGGCGAATCGTGAGTATAACATTAATTTCCAAAACCCTTTTGGATGATTAGGATGTCTAGCATCTCCAACCTTCGTAAATTCTCATCCAATATGAGAACATATATTATACTCTATCATATTGCAACCAAAACATTGTTTCAGATATCGTTATATCTGTCACACATGATGGTTTCTAAAATAATTCTTTCAGCTCTTAGATAACCTTGATATTAGAACAATCAAGAATCATGGAGGCAAACATGATACTTAAGATACTAACACTGGAATTGTTACTCTCGATTTAATACCAACTATTAAATTTCACGGAGTAAATAGAGTTTGCTGAAAGTTTGCAATAGGACTTTAAACTTTAGATTGACACTCAACACAATACGATACCAGTTCGTAAAGTATATATCCAGAATCTTATAGTTCTATTATCTCAATTACAACTATGCATAAGGTGGTGAACGAATGCCAATGACTACAACAAATTATGCAAATTCACTTTGATTTAATTTGTGATAAATTGAGTTCTACTAATCCAAATTAGAAATGAACTCCCACTCAAAAATGACATCCCTCGTGTCTTTTTGGTGATTACATGAACCAAATCCACTACACAAAGTCCGATCATCACGTGAGTCGGTATATCTTCAAAGGCGAGCATCCATATGGTCATCATATAAAAACATATGACTCATGCTTAACCTTTCGGTCCGTGTTCCGAGGCCATGTCTGTACATGCTCGGATCGTCAAGTAAGAACCTTAGTATTCGCGTGTGTAACTGTCTTACACCCGAGATATGCTCGTGGATTCAAGTACACCCGATCATCACGTGATGTCTTGAAGCGACGAAACATTGTCGGTGCATACTTAAGGAAGAACACATTCTTATCTTGATATCTAAATGAGGGATCATCTTATTATGCTAATAAAACGCCAAACAAGCAATATAAGATGCAATCAAAACATCACATGTTTATAAGTGAAATGATATGGTTCCCGCATATGATCTCCATCATGTGCACCGTGGTATGATATCTATCATACCTTTATGTGTAAGGCCAAGGTCTATGGAACTTACACGCTATGTGTGTTGTAAGAGTATCATCTCATACTTCTACTTACAACATCACCATATCATAACACTAGACCAGCAACAATATAAACTAGACGCCTCTAATTTATCCATTGCAAATTTTACGTGGCTTAGGGCTTTCGTAGATAGAACCGTTCTTACCTACGAACATGAACCACAACGAGGATAACCAAATTGTTGACAACTCATTGAAAAATAGATATTTACTATAGTAGGAGAGACAGACACCCGCTAGCCACTTATGCAAAACTAGTTGCATGTCAAGCGTGGAACAGGTCTCATGTGCGAGGACATGTAAAGTTTGTCCGGGCCGCTTCATCCCACTATGCCACCAATATCCAAAGTACAACTAAGAAGCAATAAAATGATCATCATCGCCCACATACTCATATGTTTACTACCCGTGCAAAGTATCTACACATAGATCCGGCTCTGATACCACTGTAGGGTTCGCAGCATAGAAAACAAAAAAATTCCTACGATGGGAACAACTATGTACCAAGATCTATCTACTAGATACAAACAATGGGCGGATGTATATCCGTAGAGAACATACCCTTGAAGACCGACAAATCATAACGAGTCCAAACTCGTGGTTGATGTAGACGATCTCTTGCCGATCTCAAGATCGAGAGGAAGTCCTAGCGCCGCAAAACAGCAGCGCATCCGTGCTCGCACACACGTTCGAGGCACCGAGAAACCTCCGCCTCATCGCTCCAGCGATGCAGCGGAAGCACAACTCTTTCTTGCCTAAAATCCACCGGGAACATGTATCTCGCTAGTCCGAGACCATGAGGGATAAATTCTAGAGGAGGAGAGAGATCCTTCACGAGGAGGTGTGAGTGTGAGAGAGGGAGGGGGCTCCTTTTATAGGGAGAGGGGGGCACCCAAGGGGCCATGCGCCCAGCCATGGGGCTGCCCCCACCTCTTCCACATTCATGTGGGTGGACACTCCACTCACTCAAATGCCTTTCAATTCCCTCCACTCAAAAACCCACTCAAATTCCCATTAAATTTCCACCAAATTTAATGCAAACTCTCATTAAATAAAACTCCTTTTATTTATTCAGAATTTTTTCAATTAATTTAATGACAAACATTCACATATAACCCCTTGCTAGTATTTCATTTCACATGCAGAAACACTTTCTGCAATTTCACCGAAAACCCGCTTTGATATCTAGTGAAATAAATTCACGCTTGTTATTCTTTCCGCATGAAACTTTTGCTCCAAATGGATGTCGGTGTCTCTTAAGTGTGTCACCCTACGGTTCGCAAATAATGCGGACATGATCGAGACCCTCTCGGATCAATAATCGAAGCGGATCCGAGACCCATATCGACTCCCACACATTCAACGATAACTTTCTTGTGATCGTTTAACCTTTTACGCTAGTATCTTAATCCCTTTGTTTCACGATATATTACATGTCCGAGATTCAATCATCGATATCTCCATACCTAGTTTGATCTCACATCGACATGCACTCTTTTCTCGTTCCCGTGATATAACATTCTAGTGATCAAATCACTTGCTTGCAAGCTAATCAATGTGATATCACCGAGAGGGCCCAGAGCATATCTATCCGTCATCGGGATGAACAAATTCCACTCTCGATCCATGGGCCTCAACATAACACTTTAGTAGTTCTGAATCCATCTTTATAATCACCCTGTTACGGTGTGACGTTTGATGTTATCAAGAAACTCTTCCGGTGTTAGTGATTTACATGATCTCATGGTCAAAGGATTAGGATCACTTCGTAAGTTGTTATAGCAATATAAACTCAATGACTTTATTCGTAATGCTATACTTCGGATGAATGTTCATCACACCATTACACTAATGTTGTGATCCCGTTATTAACATCATCCAATGTCCATGATCAGGAAACCTTGATCATCTTGTTAATCAACGAGCTAGTTTATAAGAGAGGCATAACTAGGAACTTTCTGTTTGATTATTAAACACACATGTATTAACGTTTCCGTATTAATACAATTATAGTATGCAAAATAAACATTTATCATAAACAAGTAATACGATAATAACCACTTTATTATTGCCTCTCGGGCATATTCCCTTCAAGATAATCTTGATGTCATCCTAAGGCATGAGATTGAACTTAGCAAATCCCCACTTGTTTACCACCCCTCATTAGTATTTACCACCATGTGTAGATGCTACTGCTAAGCATAAAAGTTGATCAACTTTAGATGGGAATACTTGGTGAAAATGGTTATGAAAACCTTAGAATTATGAGTCATTCTACTAAAATGTTTTGACATGTGTTTTCGAACACCAGATGATTTTGATGATGAAAATGTTGAGGCATGAGCCTTAGCCCTTTATAAAACTGATGGTTGTCTAGATGCGATACCATTCCAATTTTACCCTACAACCACAATACCCGAAATTTGGGTAGGGCTTGACTGGAAATTTATATACCTTAGTATGGGTTCCCTCGCGGCCAAGGTCTGAGCTGAGGCTACCTTGTGAAGATTGTCCACCTGTGCAGTACCCAAGATGACAGTTGGTCATGGTTGGGAGCCAAACTCACAGGAGAGGTGCCTATACTAGGGCATGTAATTTAAAGGTTATAATTGATTATCCGCATACTGAGTATGGTGAATTTGGGATTGTTCCTGACAGATGTATCAAATGTTGTGGTGAAAGTGTACAATATATTCGAATAGTCGCAGCCGCGGTTATGGACAATTGGAGTGGCCATACTATTCCCCCGTCAGATGTTTTCAAAATGACTTGTGAAATGAATTTTGACTTTGACTTGACCACAACAAAGTTGCGACATGAATTTAAGTTCCCATTTAGGATCATAAAACTTTCAACTAGCTTTCTTTGCTTCTGAACTTAGTAGAGGTAAATCTGGATTTTTGCAAAACAACCTTAGAACCTAGTATCCTACTACAAAAACTCCCCTTAACTTGTTAGTATTAGTTTGCGAGTACTTAAAGAGTACTCATGGCTTTGTCCCTGGCTATTCCCGTGGCCAGACTATGAAGAGGAGTATCAAGATGACGGACCGCAGGAAGGTTACAACAACTAGGATCATCTCCCATCATTAGCATTACCTGTGACCCTGAAGATGGAGCTTCGCCTACGCTATCGTTATCTTTACGTTATTCCGCTGCTTAAGTTGTATTAAGAACTGGATCATGAGATCCTTATTTGTGTAAGAACTTATGTATGGTTTGTAATGGATGGTGTACTGTGATATCCAAATCTGTTATGTCTCGCAAAAATGGTAATCCTGGGATTGCGATATATGGCATAACAGGCATCTGGGATTAAAAATCCGGGTGTTGACAGTACACATATCATTATCCGGATCCAAAGGCCCCGAAGTGACAGAAATTGGGACAACCGGAGGGGATGGCTGTGGTCTGAGGATGACATGTGTTCACGGAGTGTTAATGCTTTGCTGCGGAGCTCTATTAAAAGGATCACCTTAATTGCCAGTAGTTACCTAGAGGCCCCTCTGACACGGGCTGGCTGGACTAGAGATGTTTTGCAAGTTCTCATTGTGAGCACATATGCCTATTTATGGAGCACATCCCTAGGATTGTTTAGTACTTGGATCCTTATTCTTATTTATCTGCAATGCCCTAGATCTTGAAGTTACATGTTTAGACTCGTTCATGCAACGCCCGTCCATCCATCACTATGCCTACCGCGCTCATATCCTACTATTTGCTGCTACTGTTACTATTGCTTTTGTTTTGATGTTGCTACTACAAACTGTTGCTACTGATAAACTTCTGTGAGCAAGTACTATTTCCAGGTGCAGCTGAATTTACAACTCTGTTGTTAAGTCTTGCAAGTATTCTTTGGATCCCCTTGTGTCGAATCAATAAATTGGGTAATACTACCCGCGAAGACTGTTGCGATCCCCTACACTTGTGGGTCATTAAAGACAAAGACCAACTTGCAGGCAATGTCATAAATATTGAGGAGCTGCTCAAGGATGTCAAGTCTCTGGTAACCTTGGCCCAGCTGGATTTTGATGCCCTTCAAGAAAAATCCAAGGTTTGGCAAGTCTCTATCTTGGTACTGATTTCTTAATTTTTTTATTATGCTTTCTTACACTCCCTTATAATTTAGCCATTTTATGATCCTCTCTTGTTTTTTGCAGAGAATTTTCCTGAAGCCAACATGTTTGCCCTTAGACATGTTAAGAAACTTCGGTCCCCAGCAAGCGAGCCTACCACTTCCAATGTTGAGTACGCCATTGATGAGAATTTGGTTGCCCTCTCTACATGAACAAAGACTCTAAAATCCTATGGGGTTGATTTGCTCAAGGCTATGATCTGTGTCTTTAGGACATTGTGGCCCTAGGAGAAAACTCCCAAGACCATCGATCTGCTGGCTGAGAAACTTTTGCTCGCTGAAGAGAGATTGGACCAGTGGAACGAGTCAGTTGGCCGGGCTGCCACGAACAAGGACCTTTCCTTTGTTCTTTCATGGTATGAGACTATAAACCTTGATGTCTTGCAAAACATGCGGGAAGGTGCCAAATGGACCAGTGGCCGGGAGCTCATACAGAAATTCTAGGAACGGGCTATTCTTTCTTGCAGTACACCAATGTGCACTCTTGGTGTGATGGGCCAAGTTTCCTGGATATGGTACGTGGACCAGGTCAAGGAAGAGGTTGAAGGCGGAGAGGAGGAAGGCGACAGCCGGGACAGTGATTCAGATGTCCCGGTGACATATGATGCCCCTAACCCGGCTGCCGATATTGACGCTCCAATTTTGGGCCCTGCCAGCTCGTCTTATGGCCTTGGAGCCTCGTAGTCTAAAACACTTTTTAAACTCGTCAGATCCCCAGTATGCCGGGTGCAGATGTAACATATACTGCAGTCCTTTTGGTGGTATGTTTGCACACTGTTTAAATGTTTAAGATTCTAGCTTGAAGCCGAATCACTTTGGGGCAAGTCCCCGAGTTTCTTTTCCTGTTCTCCCAACTCTGTAACTTTGGATCTTGCCTACCTTTTTTGGTGTTCGAAATTAGAGTCTCAAAGTCGTAAAAATTAAGTTAACAATACTCAAAACTATGAGATTTGACGCGTAGTGATTCGACATAAAAGTCGACATATCCTGCAAGGGGTTAGATGAAAACACAATGTCGACTCGCTCATTTTTACTTTCCTTAGTCGTTTTTCGTGTGTATTTGTCTCTAGCCTTTTTCTCTTACTTGCCATGAAGCCATGTTTTAGACAACAGTAAATTAGAAGAGTTGACCTTTAACATGTACACACTACTTGTTAGAGATAAGGATGAGAGCAAAGCCAGCTAATATATAAATGAAATACTGCAACTTAGAACAGGTAATAATGATGAGGGAGTCCCCCGAGTCAGTTTTCAATATCCGCCATTTTTATTGATAGCACATAGCCGACATACATGTTCGACATATGAGAGTTCAGGGATACATACATTACTTTCCTAGGTACAAAAAGGACGAAGCAATGCAACATTCCACAGCCTTTTTCCTCATCGTACATGTCCACCTTGTTATTTTGTGCTTCTCGGGCATCTACAAGATAATATGAATCATTATGCAGAGCATTGCTCACGATGAAGGGACCCTCCCATGGGGGTGATAACTTATGCATTCCAGTAGTGCGCCGCACAAGTCTGAGAACCAAATGCCCTTATCTGAACACACGGGGGTTAACTTTCTGGCTATTATAGCATCGGAGACTTTGTTGGTATATCGCAGATCTAGATAGTGCCAGCTCTCGTGCTTCCTCGAGTAAGTCGACATCATTTTCTCGGGCCTCTTTTACCTCAGCTTCTTTGGATTTTTTTACCCTTGGCGAGTCATGTTCTATGTCAGCAGGCAAGACTGCTTCCGCCCCATAGACAAGGAAGAATGGTGTGTAGCCAGTTGATCTGTTCGGAGTTGTTCTTAAGCTCCATAGTACTAAGGGTAATTCCTCTATCTAACAGCCAGGTGTTCTATGGATTGGTTCTATTAGCCGAGGTTTTATCCCGGATAGGACTAATCTGTTTGCTCTTTCCACTTTTCTATTTGATTCTAGGTGAGCGACTGACGCAACGTCGAGTCTTATTCATTTGTCCATACAAAATCGATTGAATGCTCCTTTGCAAAAATTTGTGCCATTGTTTGTGATTATACTATGTGGATAGCCATATCTTAGGATTATATCCTTTAAAAATGTTACCGCTATTTTTCCATCACACTTCTTGATAGGTTTCACTTCTATCCATTTGATGAACTTGTCTACCGTCACCAATATGTGAGTCATGCCGCCTCGCGCTGTCCTGAACAGTCCCACCATATCCACCATACAGCAAATGGATAAGTGATAGGTATTGTATTGATCTCAGATGTTGTTGTATGCGTTTTAGCCGAGTATCTTTGGCAACCATTGCACTTCTTCACTAGATCCTCTGCTTCTCATAGTGCACTGGTCTAGTAAAACCCATGCCGAAACTCCTTGGCGACTAAAGGTCTCAATGAAGCGTAGTGCCCACATTCCCCTTGATGAATGTCCAAGAGTATTTCTTGTCCTTGTTCTGAGCTCACACATCGTTGTAACACATTGGTCACACTGCTTTTTTAGAGATCATTGTTAATGATTGTGTATGATTTTTCTCTTCCCTATACTTTTCTGGCCGATATTTCATCATTCGGCAAGATTCCATCCTTCAAGAACTCAAATATTAGTTGTGCCCAAATTGGTAGAAGTAGCATCGGGAAAACCTCTTCGTCAATTTGCATTGGTTCAATCGACATTGTGTGAGACACTGTCACATGGCTTAATAGGATTGATAGTATACCCATACCAACAAGTTGCAACTTCTTTTCTGGAAGCTCATCTGAAAAGAACTCTGAGGTTAAGCGTGCTTCGCCTTGAGCAATCTGAGGATGGGTGATCGACCGGGAAGTGGGTATCAGGTGCGCACGAGTGAGGACAAAGTGAGCAAAAAAGACTAGTGTTGGTCAGTAGGGTTAGTATAGAGATCCTATTGAGCTTCCAGGAGTGACAGCCACCGGTCCGGAGAGGCCGGGGTGTTACAAGTGGTATCAGATCCGATCCTTGCGGTTACATGGGAGTGTTCGGGTTAGTGGCGGACATGTGGAGCATGGCGTGTGTGGCCCGGAGTGGACACGGCATGACTCATGTGCCGGCACGGGACACATAGACCGTTGCCAAGAGGGGACGCTCCTAGCTTGTGGTTGATCGACGAGGCCGTCGATCTTCTAAGGGTGAGTGTATGTGAGACCCTGAAACATGGCTTAATAGGATTGATAGTATACCCATACGAACAAGTTGCAACTTCTTTTCTGGAAGCTCATCTGAAAAGAACTCTGAGGTTAAGCATGCTTGGCCTAGAGCAATTTGAGGATGGGTGACCGACCTGGAAGTGGGTACCGGGTGCACACGAGTGAGGAAAAAGTGCGCAGAAAAGACTAGTGTTGGTATATGGGGTTAGTCTAGAGATCCTATTAAGCTGCCATGAGTGACAGCCGCTGGTCTAAAGAGGCCGGGGTGTTACACACTACCTCTGCCGAGACAACCTGAACAGTCCTCGGGTTTGATTCGGCGGTCCCCGGGTTGAATGGAATAGTCCCCGGGTTACTCGAATCTCTCGCCACATCTATATCCATTTGTATCACATGAGGTTCTTGGCTTTTCGAGATAAAAATTGACTAGGATTCGGGTGATGGCTTGTTCCAAACCTATACCTGGTGGGATTGCCTGCCAAGATGAGCCTAGTTTCAGCAGAGTGTCGGTTGCTTCATTCTCTGCTCGAGGTATATGATGGAATTCACACCCATCAAAGTATCCTGAAATTTGCTAGACATGGAAACGATATAATGCCATGTTTGCATGCAATGCATCCCAATGGTCGGATACTTGCTAAATCACTAGATCTGAGTCACCAAAACATTGTATTGTCTTTATGCCCATCTCTTTTGCCACTTTTATCCCATGGACAAGTGCTTCATACTCGTCAATGTTGTTAGATGCTGCGAAATGGATCTGTAGTGCATATCTTAGCTGGTATTTCTTGGGCGAGGTGAGAACTATGTCAGCACCCAAACCCATTTTCGTCTTTGAGTCGTCAAAGTGCATCTCCAATAATTCTAGTAGGGTAAGGGTGGCTCGTATTGCATTTATGCCCATTCAACGAAAATATCGGCCAAGGCATGAGATTTGATTGCATCTCGTCTATCATATTGCGGGGGTATACGGTGCTAGCTCTATGGCCCATTTTTCTACTCTTCCACTTGCATCTTTGCTACCTAAGATGTTTGAGATTGGTGCCTCGCATATTACCCGGATCGGGTGCTCTTGGAAGTAGTGTTTTGACTTCTTAGCAGCCATGTACACCCCATATGTCATTTTATAATAATGGGGGTAATTTTTTAATGTAAAGAGCACTTCACTCATGTAGTATAGTATTATTTGGACTTATTTGCCTCTTCTTCGCGCTCTACCACTATCAGTACACTAACTACTTGGTTAGTTGCTACGACATAGAGCAACATTGTCTACTTAGATAGTGGTGAGGCTAATATTGGTGTTGTTGCCAACATATTTTTAAGCTCATGGAAAGCACTATCAACTTGTTGTGTCCATGTGAATTTGTCTAATTTTTTCATCAGTTGATACAATGCTAAGGCTTTTTCGCCTAGCCGACTAACAAACCTGCTCAATGATGCCAGGAATCTAGTGAACTTATGGACATCATTGAGGGTTTTTGGAAGTTCCATTCTTTCGATTGCCCTTATCTTAGTTGAATTTTCCTCGAAACCTCAGCTGGATACGAGGAAGCCGAGTAATTTTCCGGCTGGGACTGCGAATGTGCATTTTTCCGGGTTAAGGTTCATCCGGAATCTTCTTAAGTTTGTGAATGTTTGCCGCAAGTCATTGATGAGAGTGTGACTCTTTTTGGTTTTTATTACCACATCATCGACATATACTTGAACATTTTTGTCAAGTTGATCATGTAAGAGTTTTTGCATGCATCTTTGGTATGTGGAACCAGTATTTCTCAAGCCAAACGGCATAGTGCGATACCAATAAGCCCCTTACGGGGTAATGGAAGCCGTCTCTATTTGATCATCCGGGTTCAGCGCTATCTGGTGGAAACCAGAGTAAGCATCTACAAATGACAACAACTCACGCCTGGCCGTCGAATCGATCACTTGATCAATCCGTGGTAGTGGAAATGGATCCTTAGGACATGCCTTATTCAGGTTCGTGTAGTCAATAAACATGTGCCATACCACATCAACATTGGGATCATATTTTTTCTTCTCTACAAGAACTGGATTTGATAAGCGGTCCGGGTGTAACACCTCCATGATAAACCCAGCAGCCAGTAGCCGATCTATCTCATCAGCAATCACCTTTCTCCTATCTTCGGAAAAGCGATGGAGGGGTTGCTTCATCGGCCTTGCATATGGTCTTACATGTAGAGAGTACGTGATCAGCCAACTCCCTCGGCACACCTTGCAGATCCTGTGTGGACCATGCAAAGATATCCCGATTCTCACGGAGGAAGTTGGTGAGCTCGTTTTCCTATTTCTCATTTAACCCGGCGCTAATAGTAACAGTGCATGCTGGGAATGCATCATCGATCTGAATCTTATTTGTCTCTTTTGTTGCTTGGAAGGCGACATTGTCGTGTGGATTACTCATTGGTGGTATAGCTAGTTGAGCCAACCTGGATAGAGTTGCCACCTCCATGATCTTTTGCTTCTCATGCGCTATCACCAATGACTCGGAAAGTGTAGATCCTGTCGGGGCACATTCCATGTATGCAATGTGAGCGGTAGCCATGAACTTTGCCAGTGTCGATCTGCCAAGTAATGCATGATAGGGGATGACGAGGTCTACCACTTCGAACTGCACATCTTCAATTCGACATTTTTCTTTGGTTCTAAATAGAACATCAACCCAGAGCTTGCCAATTGTCTCACATGATAATCCTGGCACAATTCCATGAAAAGTAGTCTTGGTTGGCTCCAACATGTTCATGCTTATGCCTAGCTTGTGGATCGTATCTTTGTACATGATATTGATGCTGCTCCCATCATTGATGAGCACCTTACAGAATCTCACATGTATGTATACACCCATGAATGTTGGGTATAACATAAAAGTATATGCTCCTGGGGTCAGCATAACCTTGGGGTGATTCTTAATGCTCCACGTAATTTCTTGATCTGATCAGTGCATGTACATTGGCACGGCCGGCATTATGGCATTTACTTCCATCATTCGGCGATGATGATTCTGCTTGTCATTCGTCTCAGTCATGAATACGACATAGCTCTAGTGATGCTCTATGTACTCGTTGTGATCCCTTTGGCTGACATTAGCGTTGTTGTTCCCTTGGTTGTGCACTTGGTACATAGCTTCTCTCATGTCCGAGTTATCTTATCTCGGCTGTTGATTTTTGTATCTTAGCTGTACGACTACCATTTTGGAGTTAGCCCCAGTAAGTGGTGGAGGTAGGCGATTCACTTGTTCTCCTCCCTCTGCCTTTTGAAACTAATTTTACGGCCGATTCGTATGATTCACCGGCTTACTTGGACTAGGAGTATGGAATTTTCAAGGCTGATCCAGCATCATTTCGTATGTATATTTTTGCCTGTCCTGCCATGTCTTTTTCTGTTCGTATGGTGTTTTGCCATCATTTTTTGGTACCAATTGATGTTGTTGTGGTCCACTACCTATTTGCCGCTGGCTGTTGCCGTCATCTGGGTGATCTTGACTCACTACAACAACTTGGTTTGATCCGTATGAAAAGTCTGGACTTTCCTCTTTTCTTTTTCCTCGGTAATCATTGCGATCACTTTGCCTATATGACCCGGTTCCGTCGTATGCCGGGTTTTCTGCATTTGCGTCTACCAACATAAGCAGTGGCTGCGTCGGGTCTCCCAACGCATATGAGTCAGCGATTTTAATTGTCTCGACCAGACTTACTAGCATGTCTCTCTACAGCCTTTGCCACAACACACTTCCATGTCGGCAACCTTGCGCAAACCATGTCATGGCTTGTTACTCGATTACTCCTTCGCGGCAGTTACGCACGGTGCACCATCTGGTGAGAAATTCCCTATCTGCTTCATTCAACCTTTGTTTGCACATGGCTAGCTGTTGTGGGCAGTTAGGCCTCTTATAGGTGCTTGTGAATTTACTGACAAAGGCCTCCTCGAAGTCAACCCAGCTATTGATACTTCCTGGTGGAAAGTTGTTCAACCATAATCTCGTTGGTCCTTCCAACTAGGTATGTAGATGGACATTCGTATAGACATCAAAGTTTGTCCATCAATTGGTTCTCTATGAGAAGTACTTCATCAGCTTATTCATACACTAACTACATGCAGTAAATAAACGGTTGTCCGCAATGTCCTGCCGGACGGACGGACTGCATCCCTACTTCCAACATCTAGGGAACGTATCACACAGCCCATCCAAGGTTTCCTTGCGCTATGTTTATAGCACTGCCATAGTCAATTAACCAATCCTCGGGCTTGGTGCTGCCGTTATATGTTTTGGTGCCTCTCGCTAGTTGAATGTTTGGCACAGGTGGTTCTCTCATGATCCTTGGTCCGAAGCATGCTGGACCTGGCGGACATTGCGCTTCAACAAGTTCTTCCATCTTTATCTTATCCAATTTCAACTTGGCATCATCCGGCTGAAGACTTTTGTTTCCCAACCGGGATCCCGTTGTGTTGTACATGTGATCCGATTTTTGATACCCTGTATTTATCATTGTCGAGTAACCATCATTGTACCTATAAGCATTCGGGTATGCTTGTTTCCCTACATTCCTAGCACTTTGTTGCGGTCGAGGTGCTTGCACTTGCTCTTGTGGAGGTGGATTTCCTCCTCCCGACGAGTGATGACTACGTCGAGATTGCGGCGCATAGTTCTGGATGGCTTTGCCGCGCCCCCACATCTCCTTGTGTTGTGTTGCCTTGATGTGTGTTTCCTTGGCCGGAATTATTTCCGGCGACATTTCTCTGGCTGGCATTACCTTGAGCCATTGTCGGGTCGTAGGTGACAAGCTTCTTATTTCTCCCAGAAGTAGCACTTCCTTCTCGCCTTTGTCTCGGCGGTGCGGCATGCGGGGATGACATAGCTTGGCCGACCGATTTCGCCAGCTCTAGCGCTGTCGAATGAACCACTTGTGATCCACCAGCCATGTTTGGGTTTGCCCTGTAGTAGGCCTCATTCGGCTCTCCCGCTGCACGCACCATCTACTTTATTCGTTCCTGATGTTTTATTTTTGCCTCATCCGTCAAATAAGATAACTCGGCCATCGCTTCCTCGGCAGCTCTAAGGTTTGCTGCTGTAGTGGCATATCTCAACCTTATCGCAGTCATCTGGGTAGTTGAAGGACTAGACTTTTACCCAGTATCTCTCGCAATCTCGTTATTTATATTTCTCCCTTTTATTCTTACACCCTCGAGCCGAGTCCTATGTCCCTTGACTTGGTTTGTCGAGTTATACTCTCGGAGAGTTATGTCTAGCTCTTCCTGAGCACGAGCCACATATTGAGATTTTTCAAGCAACTTCTGCCGAGTTAACTCTAACTTGGCTTGAGAGAGCTACTGGCTCAGCTAGTTTGTCTATAGCCTCTTGTAACTCTTTTTCCCTACTATTCATAGCAATGTTTTCAAGTCTTTCTAGAGGCAACTTTGCAGTTCTTACCGCCCTAGGTGTTATGTTCGGATCATCTTCACCCACCGGATCGTTTACAACTGGAACTACTGGAGGTGCAGTAGGTGGGCGAGACGCCGATGGTGCGGACATCATTTCCTCCGCCGAGCCAGCACGTTGCCGGCTGCCAGCGGCACGGACGAGGGGTGGATATGCCGCCATGATGACCCTCTCTGGATACGTGCATTCGATGCGTAGCACGACATAGACTTGATGCTCACCAAAGTTGATGAAGCGGCCGCCCCAAGGGAGTGGCCTGGTGCCGAAGCACCTAGCGTTATCGCTGATGAAGATGAGTGCGCCCAACTTCTGGACAAGGCCAGAGAGGACGTGCTCGCTTGATGAAGCGATGATGTTTCCAGTCCGGATGAACACTCCAGCAAGCATCGCTGCTGGCCCCATGGTGGGCGCCAACTGTCGTGGTGGTGTCACGGCAGATGCCATGGGTAGGCTTAAGTTGGGGCCATATGGACGCAAGAGGAATCCAGGGAGGGAGTGTGCGGTGTATCCGCACACGGAGAGTAGGGTGGAAACCCTAGAACATATTGATCTCCGAATAACTTCCTTTCTTATTGCTCTTCTTCTAGATTACAAGTGCTTCTTGAGTTGTTTTCTATGAAGCTAGAAACTTCAGGAAGGAGGAGTGCCAACCTTGGGGCTCTCGTTGCGCCTATCTCTAACCCTAACTCTACCCCTCCTTTTATAGTAGATGGGAGTAGCTAGGTTTACATTGTGGATCCTAGGGTTTACAGTTTGGGCTTCGCCTTTACCCAATGGGCCGGGTCATAGGGTCATTCCTTGGCCCTGGACCCCGTCAGGAAAGCTTCCTCCCCAACGGTCGTCCGGTACGTTGGCGCCGGTTCTTTTAATGTCACACATTGCTTTATGCGTCACTTGGTTCTTTAAATGTCACCCGACACCTTTGGGCATCACCCGGCGGTGCTCTCCTCATCGCTCTGCTTTACTGACGTATAAAGCCAGGAGCATACACTAGAAAGAGCTTGTCTCCCTTCTTGATCCGGCCTTATCTCCTTGATTCGTTCTTGACGTACCTGTCAACAAGAGACATTCATATTGTTCGTGCCGACATATATGTTATGTCGACCAAGCATTGCCGTTATTACTCGGCTTTCTTTGACTTGGCCTATGTCGGCCAAACTCGGCTAAGACCCAGTCGGGTTAACCTCGGATTTCACCTCTTATGACCCTATCGGGGGTTATACCCGACAGAGCACATTTGAAAGACTGAGCCGGCGGATCGAGTCTTGAGATTGTTGTGCTATAATTGTACTAAGGTGTTACTCCCATATCTTCAACGAAGCCTTTTTTTCTATAGTAGCATAAATGGTTTTCACAACAAGGTTTCTGGCAAGGTCTATCTTCCGTTTATGTTTCATGAATGGGGTGAAAAAAACGTGGGAATTTTTTCTACATAGTTGCAAAACCAAGATTTGAGAAAGAAAAGGAGACACGTGTCATGTGGAGGATCTAGGATTTCTATCCCTGGGGACGGCTAGCGTGGCCCAAAAGAAATACGCTCGCCCGAGTACAAAGCTTCACCAGACAACTTTTGCACCTCTCCTTGCCAGAGATCTCATCTCATAAGGGGCGTACACGAACACGAGGCAGTAGTTTTCACAAGATACGTGCGCGCCAAAACTACGGCCTCGTGGAGACCATATCTGTTCAGCGCTGCACCAATACCAGGAGTGACCACTCCAATGAGTGCACTTCTTTGCATTTTTTAGAAATTGGCTTGCCAGCAAAGTAAGAATAGAAAACACGCCGGCCAAACGGCAGCCGTTGGCCTTCCATTCCAGAACCAGCGCATGTCGCTGTGAGCACATGGAGCAGCGACCGCTTCGTCGTGGCTCCACCGCCTTCAGGCTGACTGCGCGGTAGAAGATGTACGTGACCTAATTTTTCTGCTCATCACTTTCTAACTAGTTATTTTGAACAAGAAAGCATCAATAAAACTTCCCTGCCGTATAGATCGTCGTGCCTATCTTCGGATTTCACAGCAGCATCTTTCGGTTGCTTACTTTTACGCTTATGAATACCACGGATTTGCTCAATCATGCGTTTTGGGGAGCTGTAATATTTGTTTTTAATTCTTGCGTTGGTCAGGATTTGATTCTAGGACCTCCTGCTCTAATATCATATTAAATTGTATGGACTAGCCAACGCAACCAACCGTCCGAACTGATGAAAAGGGCTAGACAATATATTTCAACAAGCATCCAAGTTGTATATCCTGACACACTCCCTTGGATACGAGATGAAAAGTTGTACAGAAAATTAAATAGGGTAGCCACTTTCATAAAATCATAAAATATGAGTAAAGTGAAATTCACTTAATTTATAAAGGGTTTCCTAACAAAAGTGGCGAAAATATCTTGTTAAGTTATCCTCCAGTATTTTGATGTTGTAGTAATCCCACATGGTCAACATATAGTGCATACTAGTTATGTCCTAAGTCAGACTTCATCAAGTTTAACCAAATTTATAGGAAAGATAGCTTTGCCCGGCTCCAGTAATAGAGGGGAGAAGACGGCGACGCACTTTTGGCTCGTGCTAGTGTTTGTAGTCATCACTAGATGATTCATGAACCTATTTGTAACTTTTATTACTTTAAGTCCTCTTTATACTCCTGTTAAAGATTATTAATAGATCGGCGGAATTTTCGCAAAAAAAAAAATACTGATGAAACAATAGGTAAAGATATTTCATGGTAGATCCAATGATATATGTTTGACATTTTAAATTTTGAAATAACAGTTCAATTTTATGAGGTTATAAGCCAATGAAGACTCGCAAATTAATATCATTTTATCCACGTGCAAATAAATTTCATGATAAATCTATTGAAATTGATTTGATATTATAGATATCGAATAACAATGTGATGTTGCGGGATAATTAACGAACAAAAATCCACGGATTACTATCAACTTATCTATCATCCAAGTGGATTTTCAAGCATATTAGGATTAATCAACTCAAAATGCAAGTTTCATTTTTCCAATGACGAATAACCATAGGTCATTATCGAATCTCTTTGATTAATTATGGATTATCGTTTAACATAAATTTATTAGCAGGTCTGGAAAGCTTTTTCATTTCCTTACCGCCATTCATTTTGAAAGGCGTTAGAAAGACTCGTACAGGAATTATCTTTACTCCCTCCGTTTTAAATAAAAGATGTTTTAGGTTTGTAAAAAAAGTATATCTAGACTCCTTTTAATGTATAAATTCACTTTAAATATAAATAAACCTACAGTAGTCTAGATATATTCGATTCAAAGAGCTAAAACATCTTATATTTTGAAACAGAAGAAAGAGTATATCACTTAATATTATTGAACAATTTTGGCCTCTAGTGTGCGTAACACTATATCACCCTCTCTGTCCCGGCAGTTTCTTGCCACGACACAAAAATTTGGCAATCAACAGCGTCGCCCGATCGAGAAAACACCGCCATGAGCCGCCCGCACGCCGTGCTCATCCCGTACCCGGCGCAGGGCCACGTCACGCCCCTGCTGCACCTCGCCAAGGTGCTGCACTCCAAGGGATTCTATGTCACGTTCGTCAACTCCGAGTACAACCACCGCCGCCTGCTCCGTTCCCGCGGCGCCGACTCGCTCGCCGGCCTCGACGACTTCCGATTCGAGACCATCCCGGACGGCCTGCCGCCGTGCGAGAACGATGACGTCACGCAGGACATCCCCGCGCTATGCACGTCCTTCGCCACGCACGGCGCCGCGCTCTTGAGGGACCTCCTGGCGAGGCTCGACGACGGGATCAGGCCGCCGGTGAGCTGCCTGATACCTGACGGCGTGATGAGCTTCACCCTGGAGGTGGCCTAGGAGACGGGCATCCCGGCCCTGGTGTTCTGGACCACCAGCGCCTGCGGCTTCATGGGGTACCTCCACTTCGCCGAGCTCATCGACAGAGGCTACGTGCCACTCAAAGGTACGACCTGACCCATGATCATGTGACCGTCTCCGTGCATGATTATGTGATAATTGGCTGCAAACTGTGTGCGGTAGATGAGAGCTACCTGAGCAACGGATACCTGGACACGGTGTTGGATTGGGTGCCCGGGATGCCGGGGATCCGGCTGCGCGACATCCCGAGCTTCATCCGCACGACCGACCGGGACGACGTGATGCTCAACTTCGACAGCGGCGAGGCGCAGAACGCGCACCGCGCCCAGGGCGTCATCCTCAACACGTTCGACGCCGTTGAACAGGACGTTGTCGACGCGCTCCGCCGCATCTTCCCGCGCGTCTACACCGTTGGCCCGCTCCCGTCGTGAGCGGTCGCCGCGGAGCGGGCGCGGCCCGAGCTGGGGGCGATCGGCGGCAACCTCTGGAAGGAGGACGCGAGCTGCCTCGGGTGGCTCGACGCCTGGCAGCCACGCTCAGTCGTGTACGTCAACTTCGGAAGCATCACGGTCATGTCGCACGCCCACCTGATTGAGTTCGCGTGGGGCCTTGCGCGCTGCGGCCGCCCGTTCCTGTGGGTCATCAGGCCGGACCTCGTCGTCGGCGAGACGGCCGTGCTGCCGGAGGAGTTCGTCGACGAGACCAAAGAGAGAGGGATCTTCCTGAGCTGGTGCCCGCAGGAAGAAGTCCTTAGGCATCCGGCGACCGGGCTGTTCCTGACGCACTCCGGGTGGAACTCCACACAGGAGAGCATCTGCGCCGGCGTGCCGATGATCTGCTGGCCTTTCTTCGCTGAGCAGATGACCAACTGCCGATACGTGTGCGCCATTTGGGGCATCGGGCTGGAGATCGACACCGACGTGAGGAGGGAAGATGTGTCAAGGCTCGTGCTCGAGGCCATGGACGGCGACAAAGCCAAGGACACGAGAGCGAAGGCGGAGATGTGGAAGGAGAAGGCCGTGGCGGCGACGGAGGAAGGCGGGACATCCAGCGTTGGCATTGGCCGTCTGGTCGAATTCTTGCTTGGAGGGACTGATCCTGAAAGCTGATTTTTTGTTGCGTTGCTGAATCGGTCCTGAACTCCTATTCAGTGCGATTGGTCTATGAAAACTACACCACGACGTGACCATTTTCTACTATTCAGAACTTTTTGGGTTCACATTAATTTCTGGACCGAAGAAAACAAGATCAAACAACGCTTCTAGGATGTCGCTTTGTCGGCATTTCGGGTTTATCCGAAGTTCCTTTCGTAATATAGCTACTCGGTACCTTATTCACTGTTCTCTAACAGCTACTCCCTCTGTTTTAAGGGAGTGCCTAGATCTCACGCGTCTGAGAATTAGTTATGTCTAAGTCGCTGATGTCATCCTAATATTTATGCTAATTCTCAGTTGCAATCTAGTTGTAACTTATAAGATTTGTACTAGTTCTCAGTTACAATCTAGTTGCAACTCATTAAATTCTCAGTTACACCCAAGTTGCAACTCATGTGTAACACGAATCACAAGGTAAATCAAATGGTGAAAGAGGCGACTGAGACTTAAAAAGTTCTCAGGCGCCTGAGAACTAGCAAAACCGCTGTTTTAAAATATAAATGTTTTAGATTTGTAAAGAAAATGTATCTAGACTTGTTTTAGTATGTGTAGAATGGATCTACATACTAAAACAAGTCTAGATACATTTGCTTCACAAAACTAAAATATCTTATATGATGGAGTACGTTGTCCATTTGTCCTCCCTTACCTTTCTTATCTTATGCAAAATTTAGATTAACAAAACTAGGGTGTCTTCCGCAACACATACGAGCCGTGCCTCTAGTAATTTCTCGGGCCTTATCAGTGACACTAGGGCGCTTGGGGCATCTGCCCCTGGCATGGTGATGGTGGCCTCCTTTTCCGTTGGAATGATCAGCCGGGTGGTCTTGTCGTTTTGCGGCGGATCCTGCTAGTTTCCGGCGGGTGGCGTGGGGGCTACTGGCTCGGTTTCAATAAAGGTGGTCCTGGATCCCTCTCAAGCCAAGACGATGATCTGCCGGATGTTGTTCTCCATTAATCTGGTTTCTGTGTCGGTTCCAGAAGGCTCCATCGGCGAACTCCATAAGTGCTATCATGCCGTGAGTTTGCTGGAAGGATTGAATTCGGTCATACGCACCCATGTTTTATCCTTACCGTTTGGTTTCAGAGGGTGTGCTTTGAAAGCTTTGTTGGCTGTTATTATCATGGGACATGTTCTCGTTCCATGGTGCTGACGGAAAAGTCATGGAGACCGAGATCTAAGGACAAACAATGGTGTTCGAGTCTGGGTGGTGATGAGGAATTGGCTAGGCGACTTGTGAATTGGACAAGTGGCATGCAAGTGGGGGCAACTGCACATGATAGGTTCATGGTCCTATCTCTCAGGGTAAAAACCCAGGGTCTAGCCTTAATTGGTTGTGCCTAGCAATGGCCTTGTTAAAGGTATTTTTTGAGAGTGCGGACTTTCTTCAGGGTGAAAACCTAGATCTTTGATCGGGCGATGACGGTATTTGTGCACTATTCTCTTCTTGGAGGCGTCGTTTTTGGAGAAGCTGGACTTCTGGTGATGTCTTGGTGGTGGTAGTACTGTTGTTTCAATGAATGAGTCACTGTAGCGGTATTTTTCTTTTTTGTAATTCTTCTTTTTTTTTTGGCTGTGTGCATCCGTGTGGCCGCTAGGGCAATACGTTGTTGCAAAGGCTGGGTGTAATTGGTATCATCTGATATTAATATATGCTTCTCTCCAAAAAAAATAATTAATTTTAGCAACCATACTAATAATATAAGTGTTCGAACCAAAGAAAATGCTACGACATCAGCACAAACATGCCCAAAAGTAAAGAAATAAAAGCAACGGTGAATGACGAAATGATGATGACCAGCAACCGGCAATGGCCTCCAACTTTGTCCCGTCACACTCCAAGCACCCTGAAGTGCCCAGTACCTACTAGCACCTTCAATAAGGAAAGCACCGTCGACACTACGCTGCTACTTCGACCAGACTGGTCCAAGGGTTTCCCCTTTGGAAAACCTAGGGCGGAACTGATAGCCTTCATAGAGGGTCGGGTTGCGTGTTATATAGGACCAGAACAACCCTGGTCGGTGGCACGTACAAGTTGTGTACGTGTATGGGTGGGACTGTTTTACAACTCTAACATCCTCCCCTAATCTAAACTTGGTACAAGATTTAGATTATGCCTAAACTCATGAAGATTCCTAACAGGAAGAGCCTTAGTGAAACCATCTGCAACTTGATCATTGCTAAAAACGAGCTTGATAGCCAATTTCTTTGTAGCAACTCTTTCACGAACAGAGTAAAAGTCTATCTTAATATGTTTTGTGCAAGCGTGAAACACTGGGTTAGCAGACAAGAACGTAGCAGCCAAGTTATCACACCAAAGACAAGGCTTCTCTTGCAACTTCACTCCAAGTTCATTTAGAAGGGCTTTAGCCCATATCATATTAGTTGTAGCATTGTCTAGTGATTTATACTCAGCTTCTGTACTTGATCTTGAGACAGTTGCTTGTTTTATGGCACTCCAAGAAACCAAATTTGGTTCTATGAATATTTCAAAACCTTCAGCGGAACGCCTATCATCCAAACATCCAGCTCATCTGCATCTAAAAAAGCACTCAAGAGTGTAGAAGTGGAGGGCTGAAAAGATATACTAATATTAATTGTGTACTTTACATAACGCATTATTCTCTTGACTGATGTCCAATGGGAAGTAGTTGGAGCATGGAGGAACTGACAAACTTTATTAACTAAAAACGCCAAGTCTGGTCTAGTAAGAGTAAGATACTGTAAACCTCCAACAATGCTTCTATACTGTATACTGTCTTCAGGACCAAGGAGATCCCCATCAAAAAGAGACAAGGGGTCTATAGTACAAAGGTGTAGGATCTGACTTACACTTTGTCATACCAAGTTTGCTAAGTAAATCTGATGCATATTTTTCTTGTGTTAATAACAATCCACTAGAAGATCTCTTGACTTCAATGCCCAAGAAATAATGTAAATCTCCAAGATATTTAATGGCAAAGTTTTCATTCAATTCTTGAAGTAACACAGAGATGGCATCATTGGAGGAAATGGTGATTATTATGTCATCAACATAAATAAGAATATAAGTAGTGACTCCTGCCCTCTGAAACAGAAACAATGAAGTGTCTGCCTTGGAAGGAATAAAACCAAGTTCATGCAACCTTGATGAAAGTGTTTGTTGACAAAACTTGGATAGGTTTAATTTGCTGCTAAATGTTTCAGGATATATCAGCTACATATTGTTGTTAATTGTATCTTACGGAAAGAGGTTCCCAAGTTGATAGCAATGCAGCGAGTCAAAGTTGGCCGGAGTGTCCGGTCCAGCCTGAATGTTTGGGTGGTATCTGTCGGAGTGAACGGCTCTAGGGTAATCGCCAAGATTTCCTCGACCAGTGCGGACATTCTGTATGCTATATCGGATTCTACCCGGACTCTGGCCAGAAACTTTGCCAGACCGGAGTGTCCGGTTGGGTTTGGCCGGAGTGTCCGGCCAGGCCGGACTGTCTTGGGTGAGTTTTGTCGGACTGTCCGGGTCAAGTGACTTCCAACGGCTACATTTACAGGGGTCCTATATAAAGACCCCTTATTCTACCTTTGGAAGTTGCTCGTTCCAACAAAGAATACCTCCACCATCTGAGCCACCAAATCATCAAGATCTCTTCATCCAACCATCCAAAATCGTTGATCTTTGGAGAATTGAAGGAGGAGGCCTTGGTCTATAGCTTCACCAAGAGGGATCTTTATTTCCCCCTCATTCACTTGAGGGCCCCTTTCTCTAGTGTTTCATTGGAAACCCTAGTTCTTTATTTGGTTCTTACAAGCTTGTCTTTGATTGTGTGACAGCTTGCTTGCATTTGGGAGCCTCCAATTCAGTTGTGGATGTGTGCCTCGAACTTGTTGTAGAGGTGCCGGCTTCCACCTCTAAGGTTTCTAATATAGTGGAACAGATGAATCAAACCATTTGGGGTGATGTTCATCGGAGAACAAGGGAGGCCTCTCATGGCGTTGGTGGTTTGAAACCACCCCCTCTCCAAACACAGACGTACTTCCCCTCAAAAGGAAGGAACTGCGGGAAACAAATCCTCGTGTCTCCGCGTGCTCCACTTTGGTTACTTATATCCTTTACTGCACTTTACTTATCTTGTTCTTTCTTAGTGTTTGTGCTAGGTTGACATATAGGTAAATTCACCATAATTGCATAATCTAGAGAATTTACCTTTTGTGTCAAACCCTATCTTGAAAAAGAGTAAAATTTGAAGTAGCACCTATTCACCCCCTCCCCCCACCTCAAGGTGCCCATATGATCTTTTCAATTGGTATCAGAGCCTCGGCTCTTTGTTTGGGCTTTACCGCCTAAGAGTATATGGGTAGCCATGATGGAGAAGGAGCGAGTGAGGCTAGTAACACGGTGTCCATGGAGGATCTCAAGAAATTGGAATCAATCTTGAGCTCCTCCCTGGGCAACAAAATCAAATAGTTGCGTGACTTGGTTGAGCAACTTGTTAAGGAGAAAATGGCCTCACCTCCTCCTCCTCTATAGGAACACTCCACACTTCCAAAGGTGAATGCTTCGGCATCACCCATGGTTATGGTGGTGGGGGATGATCCTAACAACACTAATCCCTCCACCAAAAGGGATGATGGGAAGGAAGGGTACCATAAGGTTCCCAGTTGTTACTCTCCCAACCCTCCAACCCTCACCCACATATAAACAATAGGGGTGACCCACCCAAGCTAGTTGAACATACCTTTTCTCAATGGCAATCATTAATGAAATCTCATGTGCACAGCTCTTGCATTGAATTGTGGAATATTATTGAGGAAGGACTCAGAATTGTGGATCCAACCAACTTGACAAGAAGAGAAGTTGTGAATAGTCAACTCAATGCCACCTCTTTACATATGATTCAACAAGGTTTGGGGATAAAATATTTCCCTCACATAGAACACCTCAACACTGCCAAGGAAGCTTGGGATGCTCTCAAGGATTTATTTGTTGGAAATGAGAGCATGAGAAAAAACCGTTATGATGCACTGAGCAATGAAGCCGAAGGATTCTATATGAAGGATGGTGAAGATCATGAAGACATGTATCGAAGGCTCAAATCCGCTGCCACCTCCTTTAGCAATGTTGGTCCCTCACATGTGGATGATGCTTGGATAAAAATAAAATATGTGTGTGCACTCGTGCCTTTCGAGCTCACCGACTTGAAGAGTCTCCAAGAAAGACATAACTATCACCTCATGACCTCAATGAAGTTATGCAAGAGATGGCCGCTTTCAAGGTTGCTGCCGAGAATGTCAAAGATGCTCGTGCTCAAGCCCTTGGAATGAACAATGGTGTCAACCTTGACCTAGACGCTAAAGTTGTGGAGTATGTGGATGAAGAAGGAAGTGATGAAGGCTTATCTTTGTGCCATCCCAAAGATGTCAAGGTTTATCATGGTGAATATATGGACTTCTATGCAAGGAACTTTTGGAAAGACCCCACCAAGGCCAAGATGGAAATGAAACGAAGAAGCAACCCAAATGGTAGAAGAGACAATGGATCAAAATTGAGAACTTGCTTCAACTGTGGTGATCGCTATCACTTTGTTGCCGGATGTCCCTATGAGAAAAGATAAGATCATGGGGGTAAACTAGTGTTAAAGAAAAACTCCAAGGCTCCTGACATGGATATGCCCTACGGGTACCTAACATTGTCCTACGTGGTTCTGCCCAGCGGAGGCCCACAAGCAGGACCTGTTGTAATCGTGAAGCCCAAAGGAGACTTCGAATGTCCCATGCCTGAAAAGAACTTGACTTCTTGGAAGACATGGCCAAGTGTAGATAGAATTTCAAAGGTGTTAACCCTAATTTGTAACCGGCTCGACCTACCCCGAGACCTGGCCTCCCCATTTAAAGGCTAGGAGGGCACATCGAGAAAGATCTCTCTCAACTCTCATACACACACCTCACGCCAGATCCAATTTGTGCATCCATGTAACCTTCGGTTCGGCCATCAATCAAGAACAAACATGCAGGATTAGGGTTTTCCCTTCGGGGGCCTGAACCTGGGTAAACTTCGTGTCCCCTTGTTGCGAGTCTATTAACCATCCCGCGATCTCCAGCCTCCCTATCTTATCTAAACCCATTTCCATAACAATGGGCATTGATGAGTCAAACCCTCGTCAAGATGAGACCAAATGATGATCAAATAACCATGACATATGTCGACAAGTCAAAGTCTAAGGTATTGGGTTTTGGCAAGGTTGTGGTTGCTCATGATATTACACTCGTGGGCGTCATGCTTGTTGAGACCCTTGGATATAATTTATTTTCAATCCGTGCTCTTGGAAAGATGGGCTTTGACGTCTTTATTGATAAGATATTGTGGTCCTCTTGTGGAGCAAGTCTCTAAAGGTCGCTTTTTTTGGGTACATCGAAAATGACTTGTATGTGGTGGACTTTTCGGAGAAAACCACTATAAGTGCGATGTGCTTATTCGGAAAGGCCGATGTGGGTTGGCTATGGCATTGCTGTCTAGACCATGTCAACATGAGAACTTTGCAAAGTCTCCACAAGGATGGCCATATTGTTGGACAAAAATAAAATGTTTGTTTTGCCAAAGATCGTGTGTGCAAGGCGTGTGTTAAAGGAAAGATGCATGATTATCCCCACAAGCCAAATAACTTCATCAAGTCCAAGAGGATCTTGGAGCTCCTTCATGTGGATATCTTTGGTCCTCCATCTCATGCAAGTCTTGGTGGTAAGAAGTATTGTTTGGTGATTGTTGATGACTATTCAAGATACACATGGGTATACTTCTTCATGTTAAAAAGTGAGACACAAGAAAAATTCATCGACTTTATCAACATGGTTCAACGTTAATACAATGTCCCTGTGTTGGTAATAAGGAGTGACAATGGCACTGAGTTCAAGAACTACACCTTGAATGGATTTCTTAGTGATGAGGGGATAAAACACCAATATTCCGCTGCATATACCCCTCAACAAAATGGTGTAGCTGAGAGGAAGAATCGAACTATAATTGATATGGCTAGCTCCATGTTGGCAGAGTTTAAATCCCCTTACAACTTTTGGGCTGAAGCAATCTCCACCGCATGTCATGCATCAAACCGGCTCTACCTCCGCAAAGAATTGATCAAGACTCCATATGAAATACTTACCTGTAATAAGCCTAATGTTTAATACTTCTGAGTGTTTGGTTGTAAGTGTTTATATCTCATAAAAGGTGTTCATTTGTCCAAATTTGATTCCAAAGTGTTAGAGGGTATTTTTGGCTATGGTCTCGAATCTCACACTTATAGAATATATGATAAACTCTCTAGAGTTGTCGTAGAATCTTGTAGTGTGGTTTTTAAAGAATATGATGGTACCCAAGGAGGGCGTGTTGTTGTTTGTGATGTAGATGATGAAATGCCTCAAGATGTCATCAGAAGAATGGGTGCAGGATTCATCCGCCCTGTTGAGGAACCCCTTGTGGCGGATCGAGAAGAACAATGCTCTACTCAAGTCGAGCCCTCATCTTCACAACATCAACAAGCACCTTCTATTAAGGAAAAAAATGACCCAAGCCAAAGACAAGCTAAGAATACTCAACAAGTTGATCAGACCGAAACTTCTAGTGAGGATGAACATGATTCTCCACTTACCAAATTGTCCAGCGCTGCTCAGTATATTGTTCAAGGTAGATTTATAAAATCAGCCAGAAGATCATCTCAATGCCTGTCCAGAAGTGTGCCTGATCAAGTCCACGGTCAATCTATGCCTCATGATGATGAGAATGATCCCAGTGAAGATCTAGGTCAAGATAATGGTCAAGACGAGGACTAAAATGATGAAGAGATCCCCACAAGAGATAACAAGGAGATCGAATCTCGTCGTAAATCTAGAGTGGATAGGATGTTGGAAATAAGAGACCACACTCTTGAGAATGTACTTGGTGGTCTAAGGAGAGGAATGTCCACTCGAGCTGAATTGAAGTATTTTTGGTGAGTATTAAGTACATATATCCATGGTGGAACCAAAGAAAGGATGTGAAGATCTTGAAGATTCAGATTGGATAGAAGCAATGCATAAAGAGCTCAACAACTTTGAGAGAAACAAAGTGTGGAAGTTAGTTGAAAAGACCAAAGATTGCCGCAATGTTATTGGCACTAAGTGGATATTCAAGAACAAGCATGATGAACATGGTATTGTTGTAAGGAACAAGGCAAGATTGGTAGCTCAAGGGTTCTCTCAAATTGAATTCATTGATTATGGAGAGACATATGCTCCTGTGGCTCTCCTTGAGTCCATACGTATTCTTCTTGCTTATGTGGCACATCATAAATTTAAATTGCAACAAATGGATGTAGAGAGTGCATTCCTAAATGGTCCATTGCATGAGTTGGTATATGTAAAGCAACCCTCGGGGTTTGAGGATCCCAACCTCCCAAACCATGTATAAAAGATTGATAAGGTGCTTTATGGGCTTAAACAAGCTCCACGTACGTGGTATGAGCAACTTAGAGAGTTGTTGCTAGACCGTGGGTTTGAGGTTGGGAAAATTGATCCCACTCTTTTTACTAAGAAGGTTAGTGGGGAGCTTTTTGTATGCCAAATATATGTTGATGATATTATATTTGGCTCATATAACAAGGATTTTAATGATGAATTCTCAAATCTTATGACTAATAGGTTCAAGATGTCTATGATGGGATAATTGAGGGTATTTCTTGGTTTTGAGATTAAACAAGTGAGAGTAGGAACCTTCTTCAATCAAGCCAAGTATACTCAATACATGCTCAAGAGGTTCAACATGAAAGATCTAAATGGAGCTCCTACTCCCATGACAACTAAGACTCATCTTGAACTAAATCCTAATGGTAAAGATGTGGATCAAAAGGTATACCAATCTATGATTGGCTCTTTTCTTTTCCTTTGTGCATCTAGACCCGATATTGTGTTAAGTGTAGGAGTGTGTGTGCAAGATATCAAGCGGATCCTAAAGAAATACACTTGATTGTGGTCAATAGAATCTTTCGATATTTGGTTCATACTCCAAACTATGGTATTTGGTATCCTAGGGTCTCAACATTATTTCTTCGTGGGTACACAGATTCGGATTGGGCTGGTGATAAGGATGATAGAAAATCAACCTCCGGGGTTTGCCAATTACTTGGTTGGTCCTTGGTGTGTTGGTCTTATAAGAACCAAAATTACATATCTCTCTCCATCGCTGAAGCCAAATATGTGGTTGCTTCTAGTGCTTACACTCAATTGCTATGGATGAGGTAAAATTTAAAGGAATACGGTGTCCATTGTGACAAAGTACCTCTTCTATGTGACAATGAAAGTGTGATGACCCACAAGTATAGGGGGTGTACCGTAGTACTTTTGATAAATAGGAGTGTCGATCTCAACGAGGAGCAGAAGGTGTTGACTAGTGGTATGGAGCAGGAACTCTGTGTAAATACTTAGGAAACGGATTTTAGGAGTTTTATGATAAGGCAACAAAACAAAGTGCAAGTAATAAATACAAAGAACAAACGCAGCAAGTGGCCCAATCCTTTCTTATCAAAGGACAAGCCGGTGGAGATACTTGTAAGGACCAAACGTTCTCGAGGACACATGGGAATTATGTCAAGTGCTTTCGCTTCAAATAGCTGAGTACTCTTCTTTGGTGTTGCAAGTGTTGTGTGGGTGAACCTGTGCTAATGTACCGACCTTACTTGGACTAATACATACTTGTGATTAAACCCCCTGCAAGCATCCGTAACTACAGAAAGTAATTAAGATATAAACCTAACCACAGCCTTAAATTCTGAGATCCTACGCTCCCTTGTGCAAAGGTGTCCTAACGGGGGTTCAGGTTTCTGTCACTCCGGCAACCCCACAATTAGTAGCCAAATACACAATGCATTCCCCTAGGCCCATAAAATGGTGAAGTATCATGTAGTCGACGTTCACATGACACCACTAGAAGAATAGCACCATAACTTAAATACTAAACCATTGAATAATAACTCAACACAAATCCACTAATAACAACATGAATTCTCCCATGTCCTCAAGAACTAGACGAACTACTCACAAGACATCATACGGATCAAGATCAAAGATGATATGGTGATGGATAACAATCTGAACATAAACAATAATCCAATGGTTCCATTCACAAGCATCAACTACAATAGTAATTAACACCGGGAAAGTTTCCCCTAAGAACTAAAGCAATATCCAACACAATTGTTATAGCGGGACGGAGTGGTGATGATGGTGCTAGTGGAGATGATGGTGTGGATGATGATGATCCCGATGAAGCCTAGATTGATGACGGTGTTGATGGAGACGATCTCCCCTCTCCGGGAAGGAGTTTCCCCGGCAGAAATCTATATGTCAGAGAGATCTTTCTCTCTTAGTGTTTTTCGCCCCGCAGAGGCGGCGAAAATCTAACTGTGGTCGCTCCCCTGGTGTTAGGGTTCCATAAGGAAGATATAGGCGAGAGGGCGGAGTCGGGAGCCGAGCCGGTGGGCCACACCTGCCCTAGGCATGGCCTAGGGGGGACCCGCGCCTAGGGGGGTGTGGGCCCCCTGTGGCCCTTCTACGCCTCCCCTTCTGGCTTCCTCCGTATTCTGGGAAAATATAATTTTCCAATATTTTTTTGGTATTTTTCTGATCTTCACTAAATTGCATCAAAACACCTCTTTTTCCATCAGAATCTAGACTCCGGCAGTCCATCCTCCAAGAATCATCCAACATGCAAAAATAGTGGAAAAGATATAAGTAATACCTCATAATAAGACATATATCAATGAATAGAGGAAAATTATGATATAGAATGGTGATGCAAATTGGACGTATCAAAGTTCCATCAAGATTGCCTATAACCCGGTGGAACATACAAGGACAAAACATATTGAGATCTATCATCACTTTATTAGAGATCATGTTGCTCGAGGAGATATTGAGCTAGCCTATGTTTCAACCAAAGACCAACTTGCCAATATATTCACGAACCCACTTGATGAAGAAAGATTTTGTTATTTGCGGAATGAACTAAATATCATTGATTCAAGGAGCTTGACTTGATTACCTTGCATACTCACATATGTCTTGACCCTTGTTGTGTCTAGATGCATGCATGGAGATAGGGGGAGTGTGGTCCAGAAAATCAATTCTCTTAATATCATTTTGTGATATGTGAGTTTCATTTATGAGTAGTGGCTATGAACCCAAGGATAATTCTTCGCGGTGTCATGCCACAAACTCTTATATGGTGGCCTCGGCCACCGCACTCTTCTTTTTGAAGAGGTGGTTCTTGGTTAGTTTCATTTGGAGCTTTTATTTGACATCTTATTGATATTTATAGTTTCCTAGTTTTTCACAGTACTACTTCTAAATCCCAGGCCTATTCTCACCTAAAAACATGCTCATCTTGCCACATATTTGTCCAAATATTTGTTTCTAGATTTCCTAGTCGAAGGGGGCCATATTGTCCGCACTGAACCGACCGGAGTCTCTGGCCAGATCGGACTCTCCACTTGATTCAGTCTGGACATTTCGACCGGGACAGACACTCCGGGGCATTTTGCCCGGACACTCTGGCCCGATAAATCTCAAACTCGTAAAAGTGGTTGGGGAGAAGTGGATGGTTCAGTCCTCCTTATCCTCCCCGACTCCCTATTGCTCCCAACTTCTCACCCCCCGACCAGGAGCACCACCAGGAGGGCATCTCCACCCTGGATCCTTTCATTGCCTCTGGCCATTGCATTCCCTTCGCCGTTGGGATCCTTTCCCCTCCGGCGAAGACCTCCATGGATGTTGGTAAAGTGCTCCTCCCCTTTCTCCATCTCTAGGCATGCCCTAGATGAGTTTTTGTGGGCTCTTACTTCCCTAAATCCATGGGTACTAATGTCTACGCACTTCTATTCTTGTAGACAGTTGTTGGGCCTCCAAGTGCAGAGGTTTGTAGAACAGCAGCAAGTTTCTCTTAAGTGGATTACCCAAGGTTTATCGAACTCATGGAGGAAGTGGTCAAAGGTATTCCCTCTCAAGCAATCCTGCAATGAAGATACAAGAAGTGTCTTGTGTCCCCAACACACCCAATACACTTGTCAGTTGTATAGGTGCACTAGTTCGGCGAAGATATAGTGAAATACAAGTGGTAACGGTGGCAGAAAATAGCTTGACAGTGACGTAAAGACTAAAGCAAGCAAACATGCAACATATCTAGATGCAAACGGTGTTTGAATGTTTAGAAACAAGGCCTAGGGATCATACTTTCACTAGTGAACACTCTCTCATATAAATATCCTCTCTTCATGATACTAGTCTTAACTACTCTTCGGTTGGACACTCTAATCATCGGTAGGGCTATAACAACACACCTTAAAGTCTGCCTTTCCCAATCTAGATAACCCCGCACTGTCACCTTGAGCACTAGATGGTTCCAACAAACACCACAATTTCATAGAGACATCCAACTCCAAACATAACTCATAACAAATATTCAATCTAGCCAAAGTGACACACACGGTATGCACGCTGTCACTTTCCCACACGTGGGGAAAAGCATAGATCTATTAAAGCACAAAGAGTATTTATGTAGACTCAAACCTAAGTGCCACCATGGCGTGCACACTGTCACTTTCACACACATGGGGAGAGCACAGATCTATTAAAGAACTTGAGTAGCAAGGTAGATCTACTTGATTACAAAGCTCATGATCACAATATGACCATGCATAGAGAGAGATGAACACATATCTACTGGTAGAGCCCTTAGCCTCGAGGAAGAACTACTCCCTCCTCATCATGGGAATTAGCAATGGTGATGAAGATGGCGATGGAGATCGATGGAGATGGCTCCGGGGGCACTTCCCGTCCTGGCAGGGTGCCGGAACAGAGACTTTATATCCCCCGAATCTCCCCTTCGGTGGCGGCGGTGTTATGGAGGTTTTTCTAGAAGTATGATGGATTGTTTTAGTATTTCTGCATCGGGGGCTTCTTATAGGCGAAGAGGCGAGGCTGGGAGGCGGCTGGAGGGGTTCACACCCTTCCCAGGCGCGGGTCCACCCTAGCCCGCGCCTGGGGGGTGTGGTGGCCCTCTGGCACCTCTTCATCTCCCCTTCTGGCTTAGTGACGCCCACAGTAAAATATTGACTTTGGCTTTTGTCCCGTCCAATTCCGAGAATATTGATTTTCTGCTTTTCTGGAACCAAAAACCGAAGAAAACATGCAACTACCACTGTGGCATCTTGTTAATAGGTTAGTAGCAGAAAGTGTATAAAAATATCTCAAAGTGTAGACAAAACATACCAAAGTAGATACTAAACAAGTATGGAGCATCAAAAATTGTAGATACGTTTACGGCGTATCAAGCATCCCCAAGATTAACTCCTACTCGTCTTCGAGTAGGTAAGTGATAAAAGAATAATTTTTAAGGTGACATGCACCATCAAAACCAAGATCAAACCATTTGCAAGCATTGAAAGCTGGGATCAAATAACTCTAAACATGTGCATGAAAGATGGAGTTCTAACAGTAAAACAAAGTAACTATGCATGCAACATGAAAGGCTAAAAACAAAGATCATGAATAACATGCATTTAAAAACGTTTTTTTTTCACAAACAGAAAACATGGCATAGTGGCATTCAGCTTGTCCCTCATAGAGTATCAAATAGATGCATAGGACACCTTCAAAGTTCATAAGAGTGACTAGATACAAATATCACAAGAACAAGTAATAGCAACAATATGCATCAATCAATAAGTTTTGGGACAATGCACACAGAATGTGTCACATCCCAAGATTTTCCAAATCTTGTAATGTGAAAATAAATGAATAAACTAAAACTTTGTTTAAATTTCAGAGCCAGAAGAAATTTTTTTTGAATTCAATTAGGACTTCAAACCCATTTGAATTAAATAAGATCTTAAAAGGATTCATAAAGATAAACATTTAATAAAGGAAATTAAAAATGTTTTGGAAATACTATTACTTGATCCTTTAATAAAAGATTTGGTATTCAAAAGAAAATATGGTTTTATAAACAAAGATTGTTTTATAAAGCCAAATTAAAACTTGTCCAAGTTTTGGAATTAAAACATTTTATTCTAAATAAATTTAGCAAAGGTTTATTTGAAATAAGTTAATAAGGATTTAATATCCAATTTTAATTAATAAAGGACTTTACTATTTTAATTAAAACATCAAGACTTATTAAATTGTTTAAAATAGGTTTTCCAAGTATTTTATATTCTCTAATAAAACCTACTAAAGTGTTTTGGCTTTATTTTAGATTCAAAATAAATATCTCAAATAAAATAAATCCTATTTGAAATAATAATGAAAGTCTATTATATTAATTAATAATGGACCCTAAAATGTTATTTTATTTTAAAAACAAATCTCCAAGTATTCTATATTTCCCAAATAAAACCCACTAATTTGGATTTGAAGATATTTAGTTTCAAATAAAGATTTTATTAATAAAATCAAACTCTATTTGATTTAATAACTAAGGCCCATTATACATAATTATTATTGACCCTAAAGCAAAATAATATTTTGTTTTAAACAAGTATCCAAGTATTATTTACTTCCCAATAAAACCTACTGATTGGATTTTGAAAATATTTGGATTTTAAATGAAGTTTTTATTAATTAAAACAAACCCTATTTTATTAAATAACTAATGGTCCATTTATTTAATTAATAAATGGAAACTAAAAAGATTTAAAATAATATTTTATTTTAGAATGTGAATTATGATGATAAACAGAACCAAAAACTCATTACAACAGTTTGAATTATTTGAATGATTGTCTTGTTGTTTGAATTGTGAAATGAAATTCAAATCAGTAAATAAAATGGAAAAAGGAAAATGTTTCTGTACAAAAAAAAAAGAGAAAACCGACCCAACCCAGCAGCCCACGAAGCCCATCAGTCCAGCCCACCTGCTCCCTCGCCGAACCGTTTTCCTCACCACATACTCAACCCGCACAGACACTGACCAGAGGACCCCACCTGAAACGTTTTTCCCACTGACGCAACGGCCCCACTCCACTATTCATCGTCCTCACCCTCTGTGACCGTTCTTCCCCGTTCTGCCATTGAATCCTCCAGCTTAAATTCTCCTTAATGCCGCGAGTTAAGCCTGCGGTGATCACGCACATTTAATCGTCACTCTCCCCTCTCCGTTTCCCCTCTGTTTCCTTCCTCGAGCACGCCTCTAGTCCATCCTAATTTCTCCTCGACTGCCTTGTCTCCGACGACGCTCCGGCAAGAATTCCGGCCGTGTCTTGCTCCTCCTTGCCTCCCCAAGCACGCAGGCATACTTCCCACTCCCAGACCTTCCTCCCCGTACCACCCATTTGACCGCGGGCGCCACAGAGCCTCGGCTGCGACAAACTTCTGAGCGCCGCCGTCTGCCATTGTTTCGACGAGTATTCCAGGTGAACTCCGACCTCCCCTCTCCATCCCGATGACGCTCCCTTACTCACGATCCTCGTACGCACCTAACCATGCCTCTATTTTGTCTTAGCGTGGTCCTAAGCGACGCCAACAACGACAACTGAGAGCACCGCCGCCCGCACCAACTCCGGCGAGGAATTCTGCCCGTCCCCGTGCGCCCCTCGACGAACCAGTCCCACGTTGAGCATCAGCGTCGCTCCACGAACCCGGTGAGCTTCTTCCCTCTCTTCCTCGCTTCCTGCCTGCAACGCCGCCGTCATCATCGCCGCCATACGCTAAGCCGCCAGAATTAGGTCGAGCCATCCCCACGTTAGATACAGATCGTAGAATGCGATAGAATCATTTAACACCGAAGGGTATGCATCTGAGCCGCACGATTAGACTTAATCCAACGCACAGGCGTGATCCGCGGTAACGGTATCGCCCAATCAGTGTGCCGCGTGTCACCAGATAAATTGAAATTAGAATTTGAAATCAGAATTATTTACAAACTTCAAACCCTTATATCTTTTGATCCACACGTCCAAATTTGGCAAATTTTATATCAATGAATTCAGGAGAACAAGACCTAGCCAACCCTACCCTTAGTTCAGCAAATAGTATTTGATAGATTGTTTGATTTTGCAGATTCTTTTGTGTGCTTGCTAACATTAGAAAAATCATTTAAAAATGAATTTTGAGATCAAACCTTTGCCAATTGGTTTGTTGTGACCCTACTGACCCTAGGAACCAACCATTTGTGTTAGAAATGATTTTTGTAAGATTTAGGTTAGATTACTTGACTTAGTCATTTTCTAGCCAAATAAAAAGAATAGTTTTTATTATGAAAATGTTTATGAAAAGAAAACTTTAAGGAAAAGTTTTGGACCAAACTTACTGACCTAAAAACACCAAGTTTTGCAATAGCAACTCATTTGGTGAACAACCTAAGAGTTTTGCCTTAATAAAAACATTGTTCACCACATAAAATGATGAATGGATTTTAAAAAAATAGTTTTTGTACAAAACCCTCTTGCTAATGACTTTGCCACTTTGGTAAATGACCAAATTAGATCTTACAAAGTTTAGAAACCCCATAGAGACCCTTTGCAAAATAAAACTATCTTGTGCATGCTCCCATGCATGACTTAGATCCCATTACTTTGTGTGTGTGAAGAGTTGTTTGTTTGACTTTGGTTGGAATGTGGATTGAATTTGTGTTTGCTTGTTTGACTTGTAGTGAAGTGTGAGACTAACAAGATCAAGGAGTGAACTACCATTTCCTTCCAAAAAGGCAAGTGATGCTTCATACTTTTTGTCCCATTACTTTTACTATGCATTAGTGATTTTGCTAAGTAAAATTTGCATGGATTTTGCTAAGTATAGACCTTGCTATAAGAAAACCTAGTAGATGAATCCTTAGTAGGATTTTCCTAAGTTAGAGATTCCTACTACTACTAAGCTTAGCCTAGCTAATAGAAAACATGGGTGGAATATATATTCACACTATGGAAAATATTCTAAGTCGAGGACTTGTGATTTTGTCTAATAAAACAACTAAGTTAATGAACCTCCTGGGTGGAATGGAAGGATTGGGATATGTTGAGTGGTTACACAAGGCCATGGACTTGGGTTGTGTATCTCACTTGTGGAATGCCACCCAGAAACAAAGGATTTGAGATGTCAAATGTTGAGAAGCTTCAAGTGCAACCACTTGGCAATATGGGCTCTGCCATGATCATATAGGTTGCAAGAACTTAGCCAAATGGACAGTGGGTGGTAGTGTTTGATAGGTTGGAACGTCCATTTTGGTCTAAGGAAGGCTTCTGAAGATTTTGTCTTGGGAAACCAAGTCTTGTGGGTAAAGTGCACCACCTCTGCAGTGTAAAATCTAAGTACTTAGCCATGTCCTTGGTAAAGGACAATTTGAGCATCAAGACATGGAAGCAATCAAGAATCTCATCATTCCAATTTCTAAATTAAAATCTTGTGGTTTGAACAAGGGTTGTTTGAATTCTTCAATCATTGATGGAGAGATGGCTTGGTACAAGGATCTTGAAATATTTGATTGAGGAAATGATTTTGTCAAGCAAAAACTTAGTATTTTCAAAATGTTAAGGAAAATATATTTTGAGCAATGCAAGCCTCAACTCCACTTAGCCAAATGCATGTACATGATAGATTCCACTATACTACCATAGTATCACTTGCCAATACAATTCAAATGTATTGACCCTTTGTGGCTGTAACTTGTATGTTGCAGGTTTGACTGATTTTAGTGAAGATTGATTGTTTAGGATTACAAAGTCTACAACCAACATCTGCCTGTGGCACTTTGAAGATGAAGGACCACTTGACCCTAGTTATTCCGCTGCAATGTAATGTAATAGCCATATGAGCTATATATGATGTAATAAAATTATGTTTTCCTGGTTATAAAGTTATATTATGACCTTTGTTTCTTGATATTACATCTTAACTGTGGATGCTAGCTATTGATCCAGGGACTAGCATTGTAAAACACAGGAGGGATCAACCTTATCAGGTTGGGACCCCTACAGATGGTATCAGAGCATTGTGTTGCCTGTAGGATTTGTAACCCTAGGATTGGACAAAAACCCTTAGAAAAAAAAATAGGAGTTGTTTTGTTCCAAAAACTTATTTACAAAAACACTTGTAAACTCTTTCCTCAACCATTTTGGTTTCAACTCTACTTCTCTTCTATTTCAACTTGATGGAAAAGCCTACCCCATGGCCAAGGACTACACCATGTGCAAAGGATGACTTCAACATATTCAACTCTAATGACTTCAACATCTTCAGCATAATCACCAAGGACTTCCAACTTGGAAACTACTAAGGACTACAAGTGAGACAAGGAAATCTTACTCAAGATTTAGAGACTGAGGGAATGCAAAATAAGAAGGAGCCATCAACAAACTTTGAAGTATTATGACCAAGAGTTTTTCTCAAGGAACCATGATCTCATGCAAGAAGGATCAACCAAGAAGGAAGGAAAGAACACAAGTGAACCATATAGATGGACCACCAAATTTTAGCTAAGACAAAACACCAACTTATGTGGTGTAACAAAAATATTTTGTTGCCTAAGTATGTTCTTGAACTTGGTTGTTTGGGTGCAAAGTTGTTTGTGAATGTTTGGTTTGTGATTGCATGCACATTGTTTGTGTGAATTGTGATGTGTGTGATTAGAAATATTTCCTTAGAAATATCTTGCCTATCCTAATTTTCCTTCAACCCAAACAGATGACTACTCCAAAGGATTCCAACATCAAGGTTGATGACACCAACACCAACCAAGCTGACAGCATGAGAGAGCTCATAGCAACCCAACATCAGTTGAACCAACTGACAACTCAGTTCCTAGCCAACAATAGTGATAAATATCCATCACTGCAAAAGTTTTTGGAGGAACAATCCCAACTGATGCTTAAGGTGACTAATCAAATGATTAGCATGGAAGAAAGCTATCCTAGAAGAGTGTATGATAACAAGGATGACAAGAATGTTGTTCTAGATGGAGCCCCAGCTTGCATTATTTGTGGAGACAAGGATCATACTTCCACGGAGCATGAAGGACAATGCCCCAATTGTGAAGAAGACCATCCTGTTGGACAATGCCCCACCTTTCAAGCTACATGTTACCTTTGTGAAGGAAGTGATCATACTCCTGGCCTATGTCCCATCTATGCCATGGTAGAACAAAGGAAACAAGAAGGATCCAAGTCTACCAAAGGAAAAGGACCACTCATACCTCCAAACAAGACAACCCAATTCAAAGGATCAAAGAAAACCAAGAAACCCAAACAAGACATGAGCCTTGCACAATGTCGTAAATGTAAGGAAATGGGACACTACTCCAGTGGATGCCCAGAGAACAAGAAGAATAAAGGGATTGACCAAGTGTGGTGCAACAAACTCAGAACCAGGTCATTATGTAGCAACTTGCCCACAAGAGCCACGTAAAGAACTCAATGACATTCATTGCTTCAACTGCAAGAATCCAGGACACTATGCGAGCAACTGTCCAGAAAGAATGAAGAACAAGTTGAACAAGCCTATGGAAAAGCTCAACCTTGGCCCATGAGTCAAAAATAAAACCAAGGAAACCATGCAAATGTTGCTTAGAGAGAATTTCCCCAGAATTCCAAGAAGGACAATATGTAATTTTTGTTTGAAACTTCTTAAGGGTGGTAGTACCCTAGTTGTTTGAACTTGCTTGTAACCCTAACCTTCCCAAATCTCGGGACGAGATTTATTTTAAGGGTGGTAGCCTGTCACATCCCAAGATTTTCCAAATCTTGTATTGTGAAAATAAATGAATAAACTAAAACTTTGTTTAAATTTTAGAGCCAGAAGAAATTTTTTTTGAATTCAATTAGGACTTCAAACCCATTTGAATTAAATAAGATCTTAAAAGGATTCATAAAGATAAACATTTAATAAAGGAAATTAAAAATGTTTTGGAAATACTATTACTTGATCCTTTAATAAAAGATTTGGTATTCAAAAGAAAATATGGTTTTATAAACAAAGATTGTTTTATAAAGCCAAATTAAAACTTGGCCAAGTTTTGGAATTAAAACATTTTATTCTAAATAAATTTAGCAAAGGTTTATTTAAAATAAGTTAATAAGGATTTAATATCCAATTTTAATTAATAAAGGACTTTACTATTTTAATTAAAACATCAAGACTTATTAAATTGTTTAAAATAGGTTTTCCAAGTATTTTATATTCTCTAATAAAACCTACTAAAGTGTTTTGGCTTTATTTTAGATTCAAAATAAATATCTCAAATAAAATAAATCCTATTTGAAATAATAATGAAAGTCTATTATATTAATTAATAATGGACCCTAAAATGTTATTTTATTTTAAAAACAAATCTCCAAGTATTCTATATTTCCCAAATAAAACCCACTAATTTGGTTTTGAAGATATTTAGTTTCAAATAAAGATTTTATTAATAAAATCAAACTCTATTTGATTTAATAACTAAGGCCCATAATACATAATTATTATTGACCCTAAAGCAAAATAATATTTTGTTTTAAACAAGTATCCAAGTATTATTTACTTCCCAATAAAACCTACTGATTGGATTTTGAAAATATTTGGATTTTAAATGAAGTTTTTATTAATTAAAACAAACCCTATTTTATTAAATAACTAATGGTCCATTTATTTAATTAATAAATGGAAACTAAAAAGATTTAAAATAATATTTTATTTTAGAATGTGAATTATGATGATAAAAATGTAACCAAAACTCATTACAATAGTTTGAATTATTTGAATGATTGTCTTGTTGTTTGAATTGTGAAATGAAATTCAAATCAGTAAATAAAATGGAAAAGGAAAATGTTTACAAAAAAAAAAAGAAAGAAACGACCCAACCCATGAGCCCACAAGCCCATCAGTCCCCACTGCTCCCTCATGAACTGTTTTCCTCACCATACTCAACCCGCCTTGACCGACCGAGGACCCCACCAAACGTTTTTCCCACCGAGCGAACGCCCCACTCCACTATTCATCGCCCTCACCCTCTGGACCGTTCTTCCCGTTCGCCATTGAATCCTCCAGCTTAAATTCTCCTTAATGCATGAGTTAAGCTGCGGTGATCACGCACATTTAATCGCCACCTCTCCGCTTCCCTCTGTTTCCTTCCTCGAGCACGCCTCCAGTCCATCCTAATTTCTCCTCGACTGCCTTGTCTCCGACGACGCTCCGGCAAGAATTCCGGCCGTGTCTTGCTCCTCCTTGCCTCCCCAAGCACGCAGGCATACTCCCCACTCCCAGACCTTCCTCCCCGTACCACCCATTTGACCGCGGGCGCCACAGAGCCTCGGCTACGACAAACTTCTGAGCGCCGCCGTCTGCCATTGTTTCGACGAGTATTCCAGGTGAACTCCGACCTCCCCTCTCCATCCCGATGACGCTCCCTTACTCACGATCCTCGTACGCACCTAACCATGCCTCTATTTTGTCTTAGCGTGGTCCTAAGCGACGCCAACAACGACAACTGAGAGCACCGCCGCCCGCACCAACTCCGGCGAGGAATTCTGCCCGTCCCCGTGCGCCCCTCGACGGACCAGTCCCACGTTGAGCATCAGCGTCGCTCCACGAACCCGGTGAGCTTCTTCCCTCTCTTCCTCGCTTCCTGCCTCGCCAACGCCGCCGCCGTCTGCCCATCGCCGCCGCGCGCTGCCGCTAAGCGCCGCCAGAATTAGGTCAGGCCATCCCCAGCCGTTAGATACAGATCGTAGGGGTACGATAGAATCATTTAACGCCGAAAGGGTATGCGTTCAGAGCCGCACGATTAGACTTAATCCAACGCACCAGAGCGTGATCCGCAGCGAAACGGTATCGCCCAATCAGAGTGTGCCGCGTGTCACCAGATAAATTGAAATTAGAATTTGAAATCAGAATTATTTACAAACTTCAAACCCTTATATCTTTTGATCCACACGTCCAAATTTGGCAAATTTTATATCAATGAATTCAGGAGAACAAGCCCTAGCCAACCCTACCCTTAGTTCAGCAAATAGTATTTGATAGATTGTTTGATTTTGCAGATTCTTTTGTGTGCTTGCTAACATTAGAAAAATCATTTAAAAATGAATTTTGAGATCAAACCTTTGCCAATTGGTTTGTTGTGACCCTACTGACCCTAGGAACCAACCATTGGTGTTAGAAATGATTTTTGTAAGATTTAGGTTAGATTACTTGACTTAGTCATTTTCTAGCCAAATAAAAAGAATAGTTTTTATTATGAAAATGTTTATGAAAAGAAAACTTTAAGGAAAAGTTTTGGACCAAACTTACTGATCTAAAAACACCAAGTTTTGCAATAGCAACTCATTTGGTGAACAACCTAAGAGTTTTGCCTTAATAAAAACATTGTTCACCACATAAAATGATGAATGGATTTTAAAAAAATAGTTTTTGTACAAAACCCTCTTGCTAATGACTTTGCCACTTTGGTAAATGACCAAATTAGATCTTACAAAGTTTAGAAACCCCATAGAGACCCTTTGCAAAATAAAACTATCTTGTGCATGCTCCCATGCATGACTTAGATCCCATTACTTTGTGTGTGTGAAGAGTTGTTTGTTTGACTTTGGTTGGAATGTGGATTGAATTTGTGTTTGCTTGTTTGACTTGTAGTGAAGTGTGAGACTAACAAGATCAAGGAGTGAACTACCATTTCCTTCCAAAAAGGCAAGTGATGCTTCATACTTTTTGTCCCATTACTTTTACTATGCATTAGTGATTTTGCTAAGTAAAATTTGCATGGATTTTGCTAAGTATAGACCTTACTATAAGAAAACCTAGTAGATGAATCCTTAGTAGGATTTTCCTAAGTTAGAGATTCCTACTACTACTAAGATTAGCCTAGCTAATAGAAAACATGGGTGGAATATATATTCACACTATGGAAAATATTCTAAGTCTGAGGACTTGTGATTTTGTCTAATAAAAACAACTAAGTTAATGAACCTCCTGGGTGGAATGGAAGGATTGGGATATGTTGAGTGGTTACACAAGGCCATGGACTTGGGTTGTGTATCTCACTTGTGGAATGCCACCCAGGAAACAAAGGGATTTGAGATGTCAAATGTTGAGAAGCTTCAAGTGCAACCACTTGGCAATATGGGCTCTGCCATGATCATATAGGTTGCAAGAACTTAGCCAAATGGACAGTGGGTGGTAGTGTTTGATAGGTTGGAACGCGTCCATTTTGGTCTAAGGGAAGGCTTCTGAAAGATTTTGTCTTGGGAAACCAAGTCTTGTGGGTAAAGTGCACCACCTCTGCAGAGTGTAAAATCTAAGTACTTAGCCATGTCCCTGGTAAAGGACAATTTGAGCATCAAGACATGGAAGCAATCAAGAATCTCATCATTCCAATTTCTAAATTAAAATCTTGTGGTTTGAACAAGGGTTGTTTGAATTCTTCAATCATTGATGGAGAGATGGCTTGGTACAAGGATCTTGAAATCTTTGATTGAGAAAATGATTTTGTCCAGCAAAAACTTAGTATTTTCAAAATGTTAAGGAAAATATATTTTGAGCAATGCAAGCCTCAACTCCACTTAGCCAAATGCATGTACATGATAGATTCCACTATACTACCATAGTATCACTTGCCAATACAATTCAAATGTATTGACCCTTTGTGGCTGTAACTTGTATGTTGCAGGTTTGACTGATTTTAGTGAAGATTGATTGTTTAGGATTACAAAGTCTACAACCAACATACACTGTGGCACTTTGAAGATGAAGGACCACTTGACCCTAGTTATTCCGCTGCAATGTAATGTAATAGCCATATGAGCTATATATGATGTAATAAAATTATGTTTTCCTGGTTATAAAGTTATATTATGACCTTTGTTTCTTGATATTACATCTTAACTGTGGATGCTAGCTATTGATCCAGGGACTAGCATTGTAAAACACAGGAGGGATCAACCTTATCAGGTTGGGACCCCTGCAGAATGGCAACTATGCTTTCTTAATGGTGCCTAAAGGTAGAAGGTGGAGACTCAAATAATAGTGGAAGAAAGGCCCTTCACAAAGGGAAGCTGGGATTTCAAGTTTCAAAAAGAGCTTCCAAAAATTATGGTACTTGTTAGCTTTCAGCCCTCATTGCCCCTATCATAAGCATCTTGAAGTGATTAAGGTTAAAGTGAACAAACTATGGAGTATATGCTTGACAAAGTATAAGTTGGCAATCTCAAGTCCCTTGAATACGAGAGACACACATCATGCTACTCAACTTCAGTCACCTGTAAGTTCTTGTCATTGTAAGTATATGCCTATCATAGAGAACCGCCAATGGGGTACCCCTTGCACATGGTACAGGAGATATCCCATAACCCAAATGATAAGGCAAGCATACAATGAGCATCTCAGCGATCTTTTTATTTACTATGTGCATAGCTTTTTATTGAGTATGCTTCACAGATAGATCATTATGGTGATGCTGCAAGTTTCCACCATCATTAGGCATGGCTTAGGCTAGCGGCCCAGGCGTTTATCTAACACAAAATACATAACTCCATTGACTTACAATCTTCCTCTTTATTTCACATCGGTGACATACATAGACAAAAGAGCATGATATCAACTGTGTACAATCTACTCCCTCCGTTTCAAAATATAAGATGTTTTAGATTTGTGAAGAAAATGTATCTAGACTTGTTTTAGTGTATAGATTCATTAAGGTTTGGAGTGAAACTACACACTAAAACAAGTCTATATACATTCTCTTCACAAGTCTAAAACATCTTATATTTTGAAACAGAGGGAGTACAAGTGCAATGTTGAAAACGTTCCCCGTGACAGCACGATTCTGCTAATTCCAACGTATAAGTGCAATCATATACAACATAGATGACACAATGGTTCAAGTTTATTAGGGGCAAAGAATATAAAGTGTGCCATGAAGTTCGTGAGAGCTTTAATCACTAAGTTTTAACATAACAAAGTACTTTTTAATTGGAAGATAGCTGAAAATAAGAATATACTTGGAATGGTGTAACACACCATGCATAGGAGTTTATAGTGGACACTTTGGAATAATTTGGTTTATTGGGAGTTGGAAACATGAGTAGAGCTTACTCATACAAGTGGAGTCTAGCAAAATACTGGGAGCAACCAACTAAGAGAGCAATAATGGCCATAATCATGCAGAGCAACAAAACATTACTAATCAAAGCATAGAATGATTATACAAGTCAAGGACTAAATGATCATAGAGGCTATGGTGACTTGTTCATAGTCATAACATGGTGTGAGCATGTGCCAAGTCAACCCAAACAAAGCATCAAAGGAGAATACCGCAATACTATGCGTTTGTATGCTAAAACAACGCATGATTCCTTCAAGGCACATTAAGCAATCCTAATTGTTTGGAACAAGTCATGCTACAGCAATAATCACTAAGCATAAGGTCAAAGCAACACCTAGCATGACATGATAAAGTCTAAGTCACAGTCAAAACAAGCTCCCTTTTGTACCACTTAAGCATGAAGCTTTCTACTCTTTCCAACACCAAACAACTTATTTGAAACAACTCACAAAGATAATAATCAACAAAGATCAGTGAGCTTCAAAAATGCACAAAGAAGAACTAAAAAGCTCTAAGCTGGAAGCACAAGAAAACTAAGGCTAAACACAGTGCTAGCAAAAGATAACACTCACAGAACAATAAGAATGAAAACTAGAGTGTTCTAGGAAATGAAAATAGAGTGTGTCTCCCTAGTGACAAGCATTAAGCACAACAAGTTGCAACAAAGTCAAATAGCACTAATAGAGATACTAGGAAGTATGCCCTAACAATCTTATTCGATTACATGATAGAACCCATCCAATCCCTAATATCCCCAAGCCTACAGCGGGGGATTACTCACTCATGGATGAGGGAAACATCGATGGTTGATGGAGAGGCATTGGTGATGATGATGACGATGATCCTCTCCAAATTCCCCGTCCTGACAGGGTGCCAGAACAGAGTTTCTGGTGGCGGCGGTGGAGCGGAACTCTTTCTGGAAAACTATCGAACCCCCCTCTGTTTTTAGGTTGAGAGGAAATTTATAGGTGCAGAGGGAGGCCGAGGGGGTGCCTGGGGTGGCTGCACCCCCCTAGGCACAGCCAGAGGTAGGACCGCGCTTGGCAGGGGTGTGGGCCCCCCAGGCCCGTTCTCCGTCTCGTACTCTGGCTCCATGGGTCTTCTGGTGAAATATAATTTTTAGCATATTTTCCGGGATTTTTCCTGATAGTTGATTTTCTGCATAAAAACAAGACACCAAGGTAATTTTGCTGAAAACAGCGTCAGTCCGTGTTAGTTATATCCAAATCACACAAGTTTAGAGGAGAAACAATAACAAAAGTGTGCGGGAAAGTAGATACGTTTTGGACGTATCAACTCCCCCCAAGCTTAGCTTATTGCTTGTCCTCAAGCAATTCAGTTGAAGACTGAGTGCGATAAAAGAACTTTCACGAACACATTTGCTTCATATGATGTATATATTCTCAGCACAGGAGTAGATGCTTAAACCATTCATAATAAGAAGTATAAAACTAAGTCTACTCAATAGTCATTGCAAGCTACAAAGAGAAACCAACTCAATAATAACAAGTAGCATGAAACATAAACATAAGAAACATTGCAATGCTCATAGTAAGGTATGATAGAGTGGTATCTCGCTTGCCTTTGTTTGTAGAGCACAATAAAAATGCCAAGGCACCTCTGAAGTTCAAGTGAGGACTAGAAGTAAAGATATCAGAGATACAAGCATCAAAGTCATGCCATAATTAACCAATTTTTGGAACAAACACAAGAATGACAACTATGCTCTCAAGAAGGTGCTCATAGAATAAATGGTGACTCAATAAGGGAGTGAAAACGGTTTTGAAAAGTTTGAAAGGCTTCCCAATGCTAAAAGGAAGGTACTCATTAGCTTTGACCTCTCATTGCCCCTATCAAAGGAATCTTCATGTGGTTAAGGTGAAAGTGAGGTCCAGTATGAGTTATATGCTTGACAGACCATAAACTAGAAATCCCAATTCCCTTGAGTACGAGGGTCGCTCTGCATGCTACTCAACTTTGGTTACCTGCAAGTTCTTTTCATTGTTCATACATGCATATCATAGAGAACCGCCAACGGGGTACCCCTTTCACATGATACAGGAGATATCCCGTGATCAAAATGACAAGGTAAGCAGACAATGAGAATCTCAGCGATCTTTTTATTTACTATATGCATAGCTTTTTATTGAGGATGCTTCACAGAATGCTCATTATGGTGATGTTGCAAGTTTCCACCATAATTAGGCATGTCTTAGGCTAGCGGCCCAGGCATTTCTCTAACACAATGTATAGACTCCATGAACTCACAAGCTCCCCTTTTATTTCACATCGTCGACATCCGTAAACAAAAAGCAAGGTATCAATTGGATAGGATATCCAAAAAGTGTTGAAAGCGTTCCCCGTGACAGCACGGTTCTGCTGACTCCCAACATATAATTTGCAAGCATATAACTTTCATGGACAAGTCACAATGGTTCAGGATTATTAAGTGCAAGGAATAAAGTGTGCCATGAAGTTCGTGAGAGCTTTACTAACTAAATTTCTCAAAACAGACAAACATTTTATTTGGAAGAAAACAAGGCATATTGAATATGCACTAAAATAGCAAACAATGCTAATAGGTAGGTATGGTGGATACAGTTGGAAATATTGGTTTTGGGGAGTTGGAAACAATGGTAGAGCTCATACTTAGTGCAAGTGAATGCTAGCAATAGAGAGGGAGCGACAAACGAGAGAGCAGTAATTGTCATAATCATGCTTGCAACAAAACAAGACTAATTATGGCATGAAGGTGATACAAGAACTCTAAGGCAAAATAAATCATCGAGGCTTACTGACTATTGATTAGTCATATGCATGCGTGAGCATGTGCCAAGTCGATTCACATGAAGCTTCCAGAGGAGGATACCACAATATCATACCAAAATATGAATAAAACAATGCAAATAAACATTCATATGACATGCTACAAACTATTAGAAAGCTGGAGATAATCATAGACAAGCAAGAACTACTAAGCATCCATCAGTAACACACTCCTTACAATGAACAGACTAAGCATGCTCACAATGATGAGTATATGTACAAAAATGAAAAAAATAGAGTTTGTTACCAGCCTCTTACCACACCTCGAGTTGTCTTAATCTTCACTATTGCCCTTCACTTGGGTGACTTGAATAATAACATGAAACCAAAATCCACTGAGGACGGCTGAACCCTGCAAAGAACTCACAAAACCAAAGAAGAACAACAAATATATTCAGTGTTTTCGACTTTTTAAAGAAAGCAAACAAAGCAAAAACAAACAAAGAAAAAGCAAACCAAACGAAGCAAAATCTTTTTGGATTTTTCTTTTAAGGCAAACCAAAGCAAATAAACAACGAAAATATTTTTGTTATTTTTGTGTTTTTGAGAAATAAGCAACAAGAACCAAAAACAAAACGAAACAATGGATATACAAACAACCGACCGAACATGATATATATATTAGTGTGATGTCGGTATACCTCCCCCCAAGCTTAGTCTTTTGGCATAAGTGGGGCTCAATAGCGCGGGTAGTAACCCCAAGCTGGTGGGTCATCATAGGAATGATCGTAGTTAGGTGCTTGCGATGAAGAAGAAGACGCACCCCAATCATAAGAAGGCTTCTGGTATGAAGACTCTCCCATGTTGGAGGGCTGGACCGAATCATCTTCAGCATCCTCCCCGATATTCTCTTGCTGGGAGAGCTCCACCACATATGTGTCAAACTCTTCCTCCGTGAGCGACCATCCTTGCCTGTTGTCAAAATTAAACAAAGCAGGTGCAGGCAAATAAACTATTTTCTCAGTCCTACCCTTTCTCCTACCTTGCTGGGCAAAAGATAATTCATACGGTAAAATTCTCACATTAGCCCCCAAGGAAACAAAACCATGCTGAACCATGGATTCAAGATCAAGCCTCTCTATGGGGAACCGATAATATGAATGGTGAGGCTCTAAACCATGGAAAGCTAGCAACCTAGAAGCAATGAGACCTCCACAAATTCCACCCTTCTCGCGGTTGGTGGTGAGATGGTGAGCTATGAAAGCACTCAGGCTATAAGATCTATTCCTATTCAGAGGAGCTGTGATAAAATCTAGATCAAAAGACGATATCTTTCTAGCAAGAACACACTTGGTAATGAAATAGGCAAAATATCTAATGGTTGGGAACTGAATGTTCCGAATTTTACCACTTTCCTTTGAGAAGTCAAAACCTTGGCAAATCTCAACATATAAACCCATAAGTTACTTGGGCTTCTCCTTGATCTTCTCACAAGATCCCCACTGAGGTACTCTAATTGCTGCACAGAAATCAGCAAAAGGCAGGTCGACAGGTATATTATATATTTTGTAATGGACCATGTGATTAGATGTAGACCAAGTGAACCGGAAGTCCTGCACAAAACCAATGGTTAGCTTAACAAATTGAAATGGTTCACCTTCAACAAAGTGTTCCAACCCTGCATTGGCAATCAAAGTTTGGAAATCCTGGGAGATTCCCGTAGTTCTCATGAATTCATGGCATGGATATATGGAAGGGAAGACTCCTTACTCACGATGAACCTTAATTGGCTCAGGCACCATCAAGTCATATTGATTCAGTGGATAAGCACTCATCTTCCTTGCTGAAATTTTTAGAGAAACATCAAACCAAGTGATTTCGAAGTTGATAAATGATGAGCAACTACTATAGGAACTTGCTAGAGGGCTACACATGCATCAAAATGAAATCTCTAATCATAGAACAAGCATGCAAGATTACACAACCTGTCACCTATAGCAGCAAAATACTCAAGATACAATCTACCAATCACAAATCTAATTGGACAAGTGGAGGAGGCACATACTAAGGAGCAATCTCTCCAAAAAATCAACATCAAAGATGGGCTGAGCAAGGATATCGAAAATCGCGAGCAAGAACAGCAAGAACTTGAGCTTAAGCAAGTTTTCCGGTGTTTTTCGGGAGAGAGAAAGAATATGGTTGTGAGGGGGCACCTTGAAGGGGCCCAGGTGGGCCAGACCCCCCTAGGCGCCACCCACAGGTAGGCCGCGCCCACCATGGGTGTGGTGGCCTGGGGTGGCCCCCTGGATCACTTCAGGTGTCCCTCTGCCCCTTTTTTCGAGGAAAATTTTATTTTGAATTTTTTGGGAAACTTTATTTTTGGCCAATTTTCAGGGTATGAAAATTGATTTTCTCGCAGAAACAGTTTTTTCAGAAGAAGCAAAAGCAAACCAAAAGCCAAACTACAGGAGATCTAAGAAAAACTAACAAGCAAACAACTAACAAAACCAAAGATAGCAAAATAAAGGCAAACACTAGGAAGGAGAAAAAGTAAAAGAAAGCAAGCATAACCACAGTCAAAACATTATTTTGTTCATTAAAATCATTTTGTTAACAAGGTTGATCAAGTCTTGTTACCAAAACAATCTTATATGAAACAAAACTTTGTATTCCACAAAGTGATTATGTTAACTCATACTTGATAGCAATGGTCCCAGTCATAATAGTTTCAAAATTTTCTTGTGGAATGGGACAATATATTTCTTCAACCTTGATGCTCTCAATATTTTCAATGGAATTCAGGCAATATCTCTTAGCAACCTTCTTGGGGAAACAGACAGTATGTTCTTTGTCATTAATATTGAACATTACTTTTCCTTGATTGCAATTAATAACAGCACCTGCAGTATTAAGAAAGAGTCTCGCAAGAATAATAGACATATTATCATCTTCAAGCATTTCAAGCACAACAAAATCAGTTAAAACCAAGCAATTATGAGCCACTTGAACGGGAACATCCTCACATATACCAACATGAATAGTAGTTGACTTATCATCCATTTGCAAAGATATATCAGTTGGTATCAACTTTTCTAGCTGGAGTCTCTTGTAGAGAGAAAAAGGCATAACACTAACTCCAGCTCCCAAATCACATAAAGCAGTTCTAACATAATTATTCTTAATATAGCAAGGAATAGTTGGTATACCTAGATCACCAAGTTTCTTTGGAACCTTAACATTAAAGGAATAATTAGCAAGCAAAGTAGAAATCTCCTCATTAGGAATCTTCCTTTTATTAGAGATAATATCCTTCATATACTTTGAATAATTAGCAAGCAAAGTAGAAATCTCCTCTTCATATACTCATTAGGAAATTTAATAGCATCAGTCAAAGGAATTTGCAAAAATAAAGTTTTCATCCACTCACAAAACTTGTTGTAGTGTTCTTCCTCCTTTGACTTGTGTTTCTTACCTGGAAAAGGCATAGATTTCTGCACCCAAGGTTCTCTCTCACTACCATGTTTCTTAGTAATAAAATCTTCCTTAGTGTACCTAGTGTTCTTAGTGTGCTTCTCAGGTTCTTCCTCACCTTCCTCCTTATCAGGAGCATCATTTTTATCATTACCACTCTTAGTTTCAGCATTAGAGACAGATATACTATTAGGATGTACAGCAGGTTCAAGTGGTTCCTCAACTATTTTGTGTTTCTTTTTCTTTCTCTTACGAGGACTACCACTATTCTCACCTTGTTGAGAATCCTGCTCAATTCTTTTAGGGTGTCCTTCAGGATATAAAGGATCTTGAGTAGCTATACCACTCCTAGTTCTAATTCCGTAAGCATGTTTATCTCCTGAAGCATTAACTAGCATATCCTTTTGTACCTTAGCAAGTTGATCAAGTTGGGTTTGAACCATTTGAAAGTGTTTACAAAGCATTTTAATACCATTGGAAGTTCTTTCCATAATATCTTTGAACTCATTGATAGCTCTAGAGTTTTCCAATAAATTATTTTAAACTTGTTTATTAAAATTACATTGTTTAACAATAAAAATGTCAAGTTCCTCTAAACATTGATCAGGAGGCTTACCATAAGGAATATCTCCTTCATCAGAGTGTTGGAGAGAGTGTACCTCAATAGTAGATGAGTGGGGAATTTGCTTACATAATTCTTCTATAGGAGGTAGATTCTTCACATCTTCAGCTCTAATACCTTTCTCCTTTAGACACTTCTTAGATTCCTTCATCACTTCATCATTTAATGCAATAACTCCTCTCTTCTTTGGTGTTGGTATTGGATCTGGTTTAGGTACAACTGGTACAGGAGTAATAGGCTCAGGTGCATTTAGCTCAGTTGAAGTCCAATCATCATAATTCTTTCTTATCTTAGCCATTAATTCTTTAGCATCTGTAGGATTTCTTTTCCTGAAAACACAATCAGCAAAGCTCTCTAGGTATGTCCTAGAATCACCAGTTAGTCCATAATAATATATATCAAGAAGCTCATTCTTAGGCAATGGACATCCAGGATGTGCATGAATCAAGGCACAGAACCTTGTCCATGACTCAGGTAATTTCTCTCCTTCTCCCTGTTTAAAATCAAAAAGTCTCTGCAAAGCAGCATGTCTAGCACTGGGAGGAAAATATTTCTGGAAGAAAGAAGCAATCAAGTAATCAGGGCTATCAATGGAACCAGGAGGTAATCTATTAAACCAAGCCCTAGCTTCTCCTTTTAGTGAAAAAGGGAAGATCTTAGTAACAAAGTACTTACGCATCTTAAAATCATCAGTGAATAAAGAACTCATAGTAGAAAGCTCATTCATATGAGCCACAACACTCTCATTTTTAGTCCCACGGAAAGGTTCTTTATCAACAATATCTAAATAGGACAAATCAAGAGACAAATCATAATCTTCATCTTTAATATCTATGGGAGAGGTGTCAAACTTAGGATCAGAGGACAGTTTAGGCATAATGGTACGCCTAGCAAGGAGACTCTTAATAGCACTAGTACCATCTGTGTTTCGGCACTCTTCAACAAATTCATCAGTGAAATCAATGTAACCATCATTAATATCATAGCTCTCTCTAGACTCAGGCGAGCTAACAGGTGTAACAGTGTCTTCACTAGGAGTTTCGGTATTTCCTAGACTAGCCATAGTAGCATCTAGGAAAGGACCTAATGAACCACTCGCATCAAGCACAGTAGAAGTAACATCATGAGCATCAAAAGCAGTTTCAGACTCAGCAGTAGTAGCAGTGTCTGTAGCATGAGTATGTGGTGGTGGTGTGACAAGCTTACTTATAACAGACGGTGAATCAAGAGCAACAGAGGTGTTTAGGACTGTATCTCTTTTTGTAATGGATGGTAAAATAGGAAACTTTCCATCACGAGACTTCCCCATGATGAAAGGAGTAGCAGTGAACAATAATAGATCCAAGTGAACTTACAAATAAAGCTATGCTCCCCGGCAACGGCGCCAGAAAATAGTCTTGATGACCCACAAGTGTAGGGGATCGCAATAGTCTTCGCGGGTAGTATTATTTATTGATTTGACATAAGGGGAGCCAAAGAATACTTGCCATCCTTAACAACTGAGTTGTCAATTCAGTTGCACCTGGAATAGTTCTTGCTCACAGAAGTTTATCAGTAGCAACAACTTGGTAGTAGCAACAGCAAAGCAACAGCAGCAGCAAAAGCAACAGCAAAGCAGGAGCAATAGTAATAGTAACAGTAAGCAGTGGGATTCGAGTGCGGTAGACATAGGGATGGATGGACGGGCGTTGCATGGACAAGTCTAAACATGTAACTTCAAGATCTAGGGCATTGCAGATAAATAATAACAAGCATCCAAGTACAAAAAAATCCTAGGCATGTGCTCCATATATAGTCATACGTGCTCGCAATGAGAACTTGCACAACATCTTCTGTCCAGCCAGCCCGTGGCAGCGGGTCCTCTAGGGAACTACTGGCAATCAAGGTGCTCCTTTTAATAGAGCACGGGAGCAAAGAATTAACACTCCATGAACACATGTGATCCTCACACCACAGCCATCCCCTCAGGTTGTCCCAATTATTGTCACTTCGGGGCCTTTGGATCCGGACAATGATATGTGTACACAACATGCAGATAAGACCACAAACAATACTATCATAATGATTCAATAATAAGTTCAGATCTTAGATCATGGCACTCGGGCCCTAGTGACAAGCATTAAGCACAACAAGTTGCAACAAAGTCAAATAGCACTAATACAGATACTAGGCACTATGCCCTAACAATATTATTCGATTACGTGATAGAAATCATCCAATCCCTACCATCCCCAAGCCTACAGCGGGGGATTACTCACTCATGGATGAGGGAAGCATAGATGGTTGATGGAGAGGCGTTGGTGATGACGATGATGATGATCCTCTCCAAATTCCCCATCCCGGCGGGGTGCCAGAACGGAGTTTCTGGATCCGAATCTTGGTTTCTGGTGGCGGCGGTGGAGCGGAACTCTTTCTGGAAAACTATTGAACCCCCCTATGTTTTTAGGTCGAGAGGCAACTTATAGGCGCAGAGGGAGGCCGAGGGGGTGCCTAGGGTGGCTGCACCCCCCTAGGCGCGGCCAGAGGTGGGCCCACGCCTGGCAGGGGTGTGGGCCCCCTAGGCGCCTTCTCCGTCTCGTACTCTGGCTCCGTGGGTCTTCTGATGAAATATAATTTTTGGCATATTTTCTGGAATTTTTCCCGATAGTTGATTTTCTGCACAAAAACAAGACACCAAGGTAATTCTGCTGAAAACAACGTCAACTATTTAGAGGAGAAACAATAGCAAAAGTGTTCAGGAAAGTAGATACATTTTGGACGTATCAGATAACAATCTGAACATAAACAATAATCCAATGGTTCCACTCACAAGCATCAACTACAATAGTAATTAACACCGGGAAAGTTTCCCCTAAGAACGAAAGTAATATCCAACACAATTGTTATAGCAGGACGGAGTGGTGATGATGGTGCTGGTGGAGATGATGGTGTGGATCATGATGATGATCCCTATGAAGCCTAGCTTGATGACGGTGTTGATGGCGACGATCTCCCCTCTTAGGGAAGGAGTTAGCCTGGCAGAAATCTATCTGCCAAAGAGATCTTTCTCTCTCAGTGTTTTTTTGCCCCGCAGAGGCGGCAGAAATCTATCTGTGATCGCTCCCCTGGTGTTAGGGTTCCGTAAGGAAGATTTAGGCGAGAGGGAGGAGTCAGGGGCCGAGCAGGTGGGCCACACCTACCCTAGGCATAGCCTAGGGGGACCGACGCCTAGGGGGTGTGGCCCCCCTGTGGCCCTTCTACGCCTCCCCTTCTGGCTTCCTCTGTCTTCTAGGAAAATATAATTTTCCAATATTTTTGTGGTATTTTTCTGATCTTCACGAAATTGCATCAAAACACCTCTTTTTCCATTAGAATCCAGACTCTGGCAGTCCATCCTCCAAGAATCATCCAACATGCAAAAATAGTGGAAAAGACATAAGTAATACCTCATAATTAGACATATATCAATGAATAGAGGCAAATTATGATATAGAATGGTGATGCAAATCGGACGTATCAACTCCCCCCAAGCTTAGACCTTCGCTTGTCTCCAAGCAAAAACCGAGCTCAGTAAACATGTCCATATGTTTATGGAGTGAAGTGTCGATAAAAGAATACGGAAAATAAGCATCACACTTACCATTACACAACTCATAGAAGAAAGCAACTCACCATTATATAACTTAGCTTGCAACAAGTATAGGAGTCACAATAGAGAGGCATAAAGATAAATCATAATTGGAATTGGCAAACTCTTGTTCTTGGTCAGAGAACAGCTGGCAAACAGTTTCACAAAAAGCTTTTTGTAGAAGTTTTCAAACAGGAGCACTCTTTTCTCAAAAAGGTTTTTCAATGAAGGCTTTCAAAGTAATACTCAATAGATAAGAGTTTTGTGCAACAAGGAAGATAAAGAACATGAGTGAATAAATCACCATATGAATGCTTGAAACACAACAACTAAAATGCTTGCTGGAGATAGAGAGGAAGTAGGTTTACTGACTCAACTTATAAGTAGGAGAAAAGTCCCTTCATAGAGGTTAGCAGGGATTACAAGTCATAAAGAGCTTCCAAAATATTATGGTACTTACTAGCTTTGAGCCCTCATTGCCCCTATCATAGGCATATTGAGATGATTAAGGTTAAAGTGCACAAATATGAAGTATATGCTTGACGAAATATAAGTTGGCAATCTCATGTCCCTTGAATATGAGGTCCACTCCTCATGCTACTCAACTTCAGTTACCGGTAAGTTCATGTCATTGTAAGTACATGCGTATCATAGAGAACCGCCAACGGGGTACCCATTGCACATGGCACAGGAGCTATCCCATAACCAAAATGACAAGGCAAGCAGACAATGAGCATCTCAGCAATCTTTTTATTTACTATGTGCATAGCTTTTTATTGAGGATGATTCATAGATAGCTCACTATAATGATGCTGCAAGTTTCCACCATGATTAGGCATGGCTTAGGCTAGCGGCCCAGGCGTTTCTCTAACACAAAATACAGACTCCATGGACTTACAAGTTCCCTCTTTATTTCACACCATTGACATCCACAGACAAAAGAGCACGATATCAACTATGTACAAGGTACAAGTGCAATGTTGAAAGTGTTCCCCATGACAGCACGGTTCTGCTAATTCCAACGTATAGATGCAAGCATATACAACTTCGATGACACAATGGTTCAAGTCTATTAGGGGCAAGAAAATAATGTGTGCCATCAAGTTCATGAGAGCTTTACTAACTAGTTTTCACATAAAAAAATACTTTTTAATTCGAAAGATAGATGAAGCTTGAGAATTTGCTTGGAATAGCAAATGCTAATAGGTAGATATAGTGGACACAAATGGCACATGTTTTGGTTCAAAGGGATTGGAAACATGAGAAGTATGCCTTCTCAAAAGGTTTTTGGCTAGCAAGGATAGGTAGCAAGCAAGAGAGTTGAAAGAAACAAGCAAACATACAAGTAATAAAGCCAAACATGAAACCTTCCTTGAAGACACAAAAGATCTTAAATGAAGAATACTAAGCTTATGAGCCAATCAAGAAAGAAAATAAATGATACAAAATACGTGTAAGATTTTTCTATTTTTTCTTTCAAACTCAAAAAGTGTTGCTACTGACCAGAGCTCGGTTTGCCAAAACCAATTTAGATTCACTTTATGATCCCAAAGTGGTACCAATACTGATCAACAAGATCCATCATATAATAGAGATTTGCAAACTAAAATAAGAAGTGCAAAAAGTAAAAGATGAAACTTCTCATTAATATTCCATAAAGGCACTCACACCAAGGGATACATAGATAATCAACTAAAGGAGAGATACTTCCACATGCAAACCAAACTATAATATAACCTCTCTACCAAAGATATGAATCCACTAAAAAGTTAAACGATAAAAGATAATGATGGTGATACCGCGGCACTCCCCCCAAGCTTGGAACAAGCCAAGGGGATGGCAAACCTGATGACGAATTACTCCTTCGGTGGTGGTGGTGTTCTCTTCATAGGCTCTTCAATAAGTTTCTTCAAATCCTCAATCTCAAAGGTCAGAGTACGAATCAACTCCAAATTCTGCTCAATACGGTTCATGATCCTATCGGGACAAGAATTCCAGTCCTTACTATTCTTTCCCCACTCTTACTTATTAGTATGCTCCTCCCCTGGATGGTTAGAATGAGGCATATCACACATCGAGGGAAAATTCCCTTTGGGCACATGTTGATATTGATGCTCATGTATAAGAGTGTGGAAGGGTTTCTTGGTACTTGAAGGTGGTGACCGTGGAGAGAGGGTATGACGTGGAGTTTTCCCTCCTGTAGACATCTGTGTTGTCCTCCTAAGCTTGGTAGGTTTTGCCACCACTCCAATTCTTGCGAAGGCAGTGCGGGTGTCCGGTTGCTTGTCCTCCTCCATGTCCCCTTCATAACCTACCAAAATCTCCTCCTCCTTGGGTTTGTGAGGATCATCTTCCTCGGGCTTCTTGCCTTTGTCGTTGGCGGAGACCATGGTGCTCTAAACTTGAGAAGTTTTTCCTGACAGAAACAGATCGAAACAAAAACACGACGATAACATGATGCACGAACCTCGGGGGATCCGGGGGGTTATATATTACGAAATTTCAAAGCATAAGGAAGGTTTTGATACGAAAACGAGGCGGGGACGGAGCTTATGGGAGGCACACCCCCTCCAGGCGCGGCCAGCTGGGGCCCGCGCCTAGGGTGGGTTTGGCCACCCCGGCCTCTGGTTCCTCCTCACTTCCATCTCGTAACTTCCCTTATGTATTAAAAACATCAAAAATATAAAAAAATTGGGGTTTCACGAACCTTCTGTTTTCATCACTTTTACCTATTCAAAGACAAACTCTGCAGACTCCTTTTCTCCTTCTCCTAGAAATTCCTTTCCTCACAAGGCAATACACAAACTTCAATGACAACATTAGTGTAAGAAAAAAACAAACCTTTAGGTTCACACTTCAACTGAAATCCATCAAAACAAAAGCTTCTGTAAGAGGCAAATGCAAATGATAGCAGAAATCTATCAAAACAGACCATCAGGTAAAGATTGATTTTTTGGAAAACCTTATGTTGCTCAAATCAAAAAGTGCAGAACTAATGAAAGTTGGGTAACAACTTTAAGGACAAGCTCAGAAAAATACATCTCCATCCGACGTACTAAGCTCCCTCACGAATTTTTACGGTGCAGCACAAAAATCTGTCCCAGGACAGCCACTTTTCACAACCCCTCCACTTTTCAAAAGTAGTTGAACTTGACACAAAAACCAAAACAAAACGGATAAGGAGCGGTTATTATAGAGGTAATAAATTCCATGACTCGACAAAACTCTTGGGTTATCTCCCAACAAGTACTTTTCTTTATTGCCTTTAAGTTAGGCTTGAAAGTTTCAAAAATGCTCACAAAGGAGATATATATTTGAAGTGAAAGAGAGCATCAAGAAGCAAATAACCAACACATTTGAGTCTAACCCACTTCCTATGCATGGGGGAATCATGAGAAAACAAATTGTTGAAACAAAAAGCCACTAACATAGGAAGACAAAACGAATGCAACTTCAAAGCTTTCAACATAAAACGGGGAAACTTAACATTATTGAGATGCATAAAACCATGTTTCCCTCTCTCATAATTACTTTCAGTAGCACTTTCAATAAAGTTTACAATGTAACTGTCACAAGAAACAACTTTATCATCAGAATGAGCATACTTACAGTCACTAAAAAGAGGTCCAAGGTCATAAACTGGATCAATAGAAGCAAGTTGTTCCATCGTGAAATCTTTATTAGGAAAGTTGTTTTCACAAGGATCTTTAGCAAATTTGGAAAAGTTAAACTCATAAGAATCTCCATCAAACTTAGTTATAACTTTATCCTTCTTACAATCTATAATAGCTCCACAAGTGTTCAAGAAAGGTCTACCAAAAATTATAGGACAAGTTTTGCTAGCTGCTGAATTAAGCACTAGAAAATCAGCAAGATACTTAATCTTACCCCAGATAACCTCCACATCTCTTACAATACAAATAGGGCAAATGGTATCCTTATTAGCAAGGTGAATAACCACATCAATGTCCTCAATCTCACAAGGACCAATTTCATGCATCCTTGTAAAGCTCATAAGGAATAGCACTAGCACTAGCACCAATATCACATAAACCATAGTAGCAATGATCACCAATTTTAACAGAAAGCACAGGAACACTAGCTTTTCTAGCTTTACTAGTATGAGATATAATATTAGAAGCGTCTTCACAGAAGACAATGTGCTCATCCTCAATATTTCTAGTGACAGGGTCTTTCACAATAGCTACCATAGGTTCAACATTCAATTGCTCATCTGGCTCCACAGTTTTCTTTGTACCTTTATTATTCGCACTAATTATCATAGAGTACTCCTTTACCTTAGCTAGGAAATGTGTTTTCTCAACATAAGGTTCAGACACAATATGATTAGTAGTACAAACTTCGGTACTTCTAACAGGAACATGACTAACAACATCTTTATAAGGAGCATGGTACTTGTTCCACTTCTTTTTGGGAATTTCTATGTAAGAGGCAAAGGCTTTAAAACAATTGGAAATACTTTGGGAATCCAGACCAAACTCATTACTAATATCACGGAAGTCATCAGTTCCCATAAAAGATTTAATGCATTCATAATCATAGTTTATACCTGACTTTCTTCCTTTGTTATTCTCCCAAGCTTTAGTGTTCTCTTGAATACGGTCTAGTAGATCCCATTTAGCTTCTTCCTTCATACATGTGAATGATCCATCACAATAAACATCCAATAAATCTTTACCATGAAGAGAAAGCCTAGCATAAAAGTTATTCATAATAATATTGTTAGGGAGTTCATGAATAGGACATTTAAGCATTAGTAACTTCAATCTCCCCCCAATCTTGAGTTGTACTCTCTCCATCACGAGGCCAAAAGTTATATATCAAATTTCTATCCTTATGAATCTCACTGGGAGGATAGAATTTAGAATAAAAGAGAGAAGCCAATTCCTCCCATTCCATGGATTGTCCATTCTTCAGCAGCTTATACCATTCTTCAGCTCTCCCTTTAAATGATATGGAGAGTAACTTCTTCTTCACATGTTCAGTTGTGATAAGTGCACACTTAAACAACCCGCATAATTCATGGATAAGAAGAAAATGATCACCAGGATGGATAGTTCCATCGCCAAAATAATAATTATCCATAACACGATCAACAATACTTGTAGGTATCTTAAAAGGATCTATCTCAACAGGCGATGGTTCATCTACTACCCTAGCAGTGGTAGTAGTTTTCCCAAACAGAAAACTAAGTGGGTTATCCACATTGGAAACAAAGTAACAAGAAGTAACAAAAAGCAATAATCACAGTAGAAGTTTCCTTTACCAGTTCCACTCTTCAATAGCGCTTCACTCCCCGGAAACTGCGCCATAAAATAGTCTTGATGACCCACAAGCACTGTTCAAAAAATAGGCCAAATCAGAGATTAATAAGACGATTAATCGCTATTAGGGACCTGACCGTGTCGATTACTACTAATCGTTTGTGTTAATTGTTTAGCCCGATTAATAGCTCTGACACTCCGATTACTAGGTATGATTCCGATTAACTACTACACTTGGTCAAAAAAGTTGCAAGATTATCAACACATATCGCCCATCCATCCACTAGCCCGCCCGATGAAGTAGGTTTTTCGAATCTCCTGCTCGATCCCTGCCTGCAGGAGCTCGATTTCTGCCATCACCAGCCAGTTCCTTATCGTTGTTGACCAGTTCCTCGTAGTTGCCGATCAGACCTCAGATACAAGAGCTCGAGCTCCTTGAGGATCTCATTCGGGAGCTCGAGGCTTCCTTTAATAGGTAGGTGGTTGAGGTGCAAGAGGAGTCATATGTGTTTTAGGGGCTAATTTTTGTAGGTTGTACCGATTAATAGCCGACCGATTAAATCAGTTAATCGTTCGAATTCCAATTAGTCACTACTCCCAAGACAACCGAGTAGTTAATGATTACCGATTTCCTTAACATTGCCCACAAGTATAGGGAGTGTATCGTAGTACTTTCGATAAATAGGAGTGTCGATCCCAACGAGGAGCAGAAGGTGTTGACTAGTGGTATGGAGCAGGAACTATAGAGGTCCCAACCTAATAAGGTAGAGATCCCTATGTTTACAATGCTAGTTCCTGGATCAATAGCTAACATCCACGGTTTAAGATGTAATATCAAGAAACAAAGGTCATAATACAACTTTATAATCAGGAATAAAATAATTCATTACATCTTACATAGCTCATATGGCTATCTCATTACAATGCAACTGAAATATCTATATATCATGGAGTCCTTCATCTTCAAAGTGCCACAGGCAATCATGTTGGTTGTAGACTTGTAATCCTATTCAACACACTTCACTAACATCAAACAATCTGCAACATAATAAGTTATAGCCACAAGGGTCAATACATTTGAATTGTATTGGCAAGTGATACTATGGTAGAGTAGTGGTATCTATCATCTATATGCCTTTGGCTAAGTGGAGCTTAGGCTTTCTTTGCTCAAAATAAGGTTTTCCTTATAATTTGAAAACACTAAGTTTTTGTTTGTCAAATCACCCAAGGCATCTACCAATAGATATTGGTGATCCTTCAACCCTTGTTCAACCACAAGTTTTTAACTTAGAAATTGGGATGAGGAGATCCTTGATAGCTTCCATGTCTTGATGCTCAAAGTGTCCATTGCCGAGGACATGGCTAAGCACTTAGATTTTACTCTCTCGAGAGGTGGTGCACTTTCCCCACAAGACTCGACATGCATCGAGACAAGATCTTTCAAAAGCCTTCCCTTAGAACAAATATACGCGCTCCATCCTATCATCCCCTACCACCAACTGTCCATCTGGCTAAGTTATTGCAACCTATATGATCCAGGCAGAGCCCATAATGCCATGTGGCTGCACTTGAAGCTTCTCAACATTTGACATCTCAAATCTCTTTGTTCCTGGGTGGCTTTCCACAAGTGAGATACACTAGGGTAGGCCATAAATATGGGGCCCTGTGTAACCACTCAACACAAACCATTCCTTCCATTCCACCTAGGTGATTCATTCACATAGTTGTTTTATTAAACAAAACACAAGTCATAGACTTAGAAATATTTCATAGCATGAATATAATCCACCCTTGTTTTCTACTAGCTAAGATAAGCATAATAGTAGTAGGAATATTAACTTAGGGAAAAATTATACTAAGGCATCATCTAATAGGATTTCCCAATGCACAGCTTGTACTTAGAAAATTCCATGCAAGTCCTACACAAAATATCACTAATACATAGTGAAAATAATAGGACAAAATGTATGAAGCACCACTTGCCTTTTTGGTAGAGAATATAGGTTCACTCCTTGATCTTGCAATTGTCACACTCTTCAAAGTTCACTACAATTCAATCAAGCAAGGCACAAATTCAATCTAGCATTCAAACAATTCATCACATAAAATAAAGAAAACAAAATAATGCTTGCAAGCATGCAAAAGGTTGTTTATTGGAAAAATGGTTTCTAATAAGGTTATAAACATTTTAAAACACTTTTTAGTCATTTATAAAAGTGGCAAAACCATTTAAAATCAAGTTAGTGAAAATGGGCCATTTAAATCATTTTTGTTTTGCTACAAATAATTTAAACCAAAGTAATAATTTATAGTGTTTGCCAAATATAATTTTGAACACAATTGTTAGTGTTTTAAGGTCAAAGTGTTTAAGACTAATCCATTTGTAAAAGGTTTCACCCAAAAACCATTTTTAAATCAAAGCAACATTTTTATTTTGCTAGAAATGCCTTTAAACAAAGTAATAATTTTCTAGGGTTCATTAAATATATTTTTAAATCAAAAACTTAGTGTTTAGGGTCAGAGATTTTAAATCAAACCATTTGCAAAAGGTTTTACTCAAAAAGCATTTTTAAACCGTAGCAAATGTTTTTGTTTTACTAGAAATGTCTTTATTCAAGGGATAATTCCTTGTGTTTGAAAAAATATATTTCTAAACCCAAAAGTTTGTTCTGATGGTCAGTAGGTTCAAAACAAATCATTTACAAAAGATTTTACTCAAAAATCATTTTTAGAATATTTTTTATACTCAAAATAAGCCTAAACATGTTTCTGCAAAAACACCTAATTTTATAGAAACAAAATACCATACTAAGGGCATGCTTGCAAAGTTCACATGTTTGTGAATCCATTGATATAAAATTTGTAAAATTTGGCCAAACAGAACAAAACTTATGATCTTTGCAAGTTTAAACAATCAAATTCATTTTCTGGATTTTATTCAAATAGAACATGCCACGTGGTGTAATCATATTGGGCGATAGCGGTTCGGTTGGATCGACTAACACAAGCCGCAGGATTTTATTTAGATCGCACGGCACAAATACAAACTTACCCCTTCGATGAAATGATCCATCCTTTCCGCTAGATCATCATCTTGTTGGAATTATGCCCTAGAGGCAATAATAAAGATGTTATTATTATAATTCTTGTTCATGATAAAGTTTATATTCCATGCTAGAATTGTATTAAGCGGAAACTTTAATACTTGTGTGGTTTGTGAACAACACCGTGTCCCTAGTACGCCTCTATGGACTAGCTCATTGATCAATGATGGTTAAGATTTCCTAACCATAGACATGAGTTGTCAATTGATAATGAGATCATATCATTGGGAGAATGATATGGTGGATAGACCCAAACAAAGCAGAGCAATTAGATCGTGTCATCGTGTTCGTCTTTGCGAAGCTTTTCCTATGTCAAATATTGTATTCCTTAGACCATGAGATAATGCAATTCCCTGGTATCGGAAGAAAGCTTTGAGGTCATCAAACGTCATCCTATGAGAGGGTGATCATAAAGGTGTCTCTCAGGTGATCGGAAAGTATCTGTTGGGTTGTATGTATCGAGATGGAATTTGTCCCTCCCAAGTCGGAGATATACTTGGGCCCTCGGTGTCGATATCAACACCGCTTGCAAGCATGTGGTTAAGGAGTTAATCACAAAGTGATATCGGATTACGGAACGAGTAAAGTACTTCTAACGTGAACGGATTGAACTAGGTATGGCGATGCAACGATCGAATCTCGGGCAAGTAAAATATCGCGAGACGAAGGGAATATATATATGGGATTGATTAAATCCGGCATCGTGGCTCATCCGATATGATCATCGATGAATGTGTGGGAGTCAATATGGGTGCCGGACCCGGTTGATTATTGATAGAAGATCATGTTCGCATATTCTCGAACCCGCAGGTCACACACTTAACGTGTCTTGATGCTAGGATAGATTGGATAATTGGTTTATGAATTTTTGTTGGTCTCGGATGGGATCCGGATATCACGAGAGGTTCGGAATGGTCGGAGAATAAGATTCATATAAAGGCGTGCAGTTTTGGAGTTCGAATTGTTCCGGTTAATCGGTATTATCTGAAGCTTCTAGAACCTTCGGAAGGGACCAACGTGGCCCCACCTTCCAGGAGGGGCATGGGCCTATGAGGGAGTGTCTCAGCATTGGGCCAGGGCACAAGGCCCATAGGGCCCAGCCGATTCTAGAGATTTGACTGCTTAAATCTGGGATAGAATTTCTAGATAAGGAGAGTTTAAATCGTTTAAACTAGAGATAGGATTTCTAGATAAGGGAGAGTTTAAATTGTTTAAACTAGAGATAGGCTTGGAGGAGGGCAGGGCTGGCCGCCCCTCTATATAGAGGGTGGTGCGCCTCCCCACACCTTCCCTCCAACCCTAGCCGCCTGCCGCCCTCCTCTCCCTCCCGATCGCTTGTGGCGAAGCCTGGCAGAAATTCTCCACCATATACACCACGCCGTCGTGTTGTAGATCCAATCTATCTCTCCACCATACTCGCTGGTCCAAGGAAGGAGGAGGCGTCGGTGCTGCGTGTGCATCTCACGGAGGCACCGCCACTTGTGGTGCTAGATCGGATCGGATCGCGAGGAGGAGAAGCGAAACGACTACATCACCCGTTCCCGAGCGTTCCGTATGCGAATCTTCAAGGGTATGAAGATCTAATCCAATCTCTCTCGTTGTTTGCATCTCCTAGATTAGATCTTGGCTTTCCCTCTGTTCACTCCGTAGAAATTTTTGATTTACTATGCCGCGAAACCCTTCAGTGGTATCAGAGCTAGATCTATGCGTAGATGTGTTTCACGAGTAGAAAGCAACATGGTTGTTGCGGGCGTTGATGTTTTCTGTTGCAAGCCTCTTGTTTGTGTTCTTCTTATGACGCGGGATAGTGAGATTGAAGCGGTCCAGGCCAACCTTACGCGACGTCGTTCACGAGACCGGCTCCGCACTTGACGTGTGGCTTGTTCCACACATGCGGCTGGTGGATGTCAGTTTCTCTCACTATAGTTGTCATGGGATTAACACCGGAGTTTGGCAACCATAATATCACCGTTGTGGCTTTCGGTAGTAAGAATCGTTCTTAGCATCTACTCCCATAAGCCACGTAAAACATGCAACAACAAAGTAGAGGCGTCTAACTTGTTTTTGCAGGGAGTGTTTTCTGTGATATGGTATGGCCCAAGATGTGATGTGTATATTGTATGCGATGATCATGTTTTGTAATGTTTCACGACTTGCATGTCGATGAGTACACAACCGGCAGGAGCCATATGGTTGTCTTTATAATTGTGTATGACCTGCGAGTCAACTTCTTATACGCCATGTAATAGCTTTACTTTATCGCTAAGTAGTTAGCAATAGTTGTAGTTGCTATTCGTGGTGGACGCAATCATGGTGGAGTGATGGAGATCATGCCGGAACGCACAAGATGGAGATCATTGCGCGAAGATTGGCTATACCATGTCACATAAAGTTATATGCATGTGATGTTTATCCCTTTATGTATCTTATTATGCTTAGATCGCGGCGGTAGCATTATAAGATGATGATTCCTCACTTAAAGATCAAGATAAAAATTGTGTTCTCCCCAAGTATGCACCGTTGCGAAAGTTCGTCGTGTCCAAGCATCACGTGATGATCGGGTGCTATAGACTCTACGCTCACATACAACGGGTGCAAGCCAGTTTTGCACACGCGGAAATACTTGGGTCTAGCTTGACGAGCCTAGCATCATGTACAGACATGGCCTCGGAACACAAGAACCGAAAGTTTAAGCATGAGTCATATGAATGATATGATCGACACTTTGTTGTCCACCATTGAAACCACATCTCTTCTCGTGATGATCGGATTAGGTGTGGTGAATTTGGATCATGTTCACTAATCAACTTGAGGGATGTTGAATTTAGTGGGAGTTCATCTAGTAATTTGATTAAGTTGAACTATTTATCATGAACATAGTCTAAATTGTACTTGCAAATACTGTAGATCACATGGCCAAATCCAACTTCAACTTCAACGCGTTTTTCTTTGAAAGAAAAGCTTAGAAACAATGGGTCTAACTTCACCAACTGGTTCCGCAATCTAAGAATCATTCTGTCTGGCAGACAAAAGGACTATGTCCTTGGTAAAGCGCTAGGTGACCCCCCTGATGCAACTGCGCCGGCTGATGAGAAAGCTGTCTATCAGTCGCGCAAAGATGATTATGGTGTGATTAAGAGCACCATGTTGTTTGCTATGGAACCGAGCTTCAAAATCGTTTTGAAACCTATCCGGGCCCTTTGAGATTCTCTAGGGCGAAAACCATGTTTGAGACTCAAACCCGTTCGAGAGATATGAGATCTCCGAGAAGTTCTTTAACGCAAGATGGAGGAAGGAGTTCCGTTAGTGAGCACGCCATAAAGATGTCGGGCTACACTCAGCTTTGAGCAAGCTGGAATGCACGATTCCAGAGGAGCTCAAGATTGACAGGTTCTGCAATCACTCCTCCCAGCTACAAAAGTTTTGTAGTGACTCACAATCAGATTGGTTCCACTGACACGATCAAGCTCTTCGCAAAACGAAGGCCGGAAGTGGACATCAAAAGGATAATCATGTGTTGATGGTCAACAAGCCCTCCTTTAAGAAAGGTAAGGAGCAAGAAGCCCTTCAAGAAGGGCGGCAAGCGCAATGCCCTGGAGAAGAAGCTCAGTGCGGTCCTAAGCCGGACCTTGTGCTTCTATTGCAAGGACAGGGTCAATGGAAGCATACTGTCCAAGTACTTAGCGGAAAGAAGGCTGGCACCATCAAAGGTATATTTGATATACATGTTATTGATGTTTTCCTTACTAGCCCTCGTTGTAGTGCACAGGTATTTGATACGGTTCGGTTGCTAATATTTGTAACTCAAAGCAGAGCTACGGAATAGACGGCTTGCGAGGGATGAGGTGACGATGCGTTGGCGGATAAAGAGTTGATGTGATGGCCGTCGACACGCTCTCCTTAGTTTTACCTTGGGATTAGTTTTAAACCTTATTAAATGTTATTATGTGCTGCGTTGAGCATGAAAATTATTTCCGGATCGTGTTTATTGCAAGACGGTTATTCATTTAAATCGGAGAATAATGGTTGTTCTATTTATATGAGTAACATCTTTTATGGTCATGCACCCTTGTAAATGGTTTATTTCTTCTAAATCTCGAAGGATGAAACACACATCCATAACATTGAGGCTAAGAGATGCAAAGTAGATAGTGATAATACTACTTATTTGTGGCACCGCTCGTCTAGGTCATATTGGTGTAAAGCGCATGAAGAAACTCCATTCTGATGGACTTTTGGAGTCTCTTGATTTTGAATCATTTGACACATGCGAACCATGCCTCATGGGCAAGATGATCAAAACCCCGTTCTCCGGTATGATGGAGCGAGCAACGGACTTGTTGGAAATCATACATACCGATGTATGCGGACCGATGAGTGTTTCGACGCGCGGTGGATATCGCTATTTTCTCACTTTTACCGATAACTTAAGTAGATATGGGTATATCTATTTAATGAAACATAAATCTGAAACGTTTGAAAAGTTCAAAGAATTTCAGAATGAAGTGGAGAACCATCGTAACAAAAAGATTAAGTTTCTACGATCCGATCGTGGAGGTGAATATTTGAGTTATGATTTTCTCACGCATCTTAAAGCAAGTGGATCGTTTCACAACTCACGCCACCCGGAACACCACAGCGCAATGGTGTGTCCGAACGCCGGAATCAAACCCTATTAGATATGGTCCGATCAATGATGTATCTTACTGATTTGCCGTTATCATTTTGGGGTTATGCATTAGAAACCGCTGCATTCACTTTAAATAGGGCTCCATCTAAATCCGTTGAGATGACACCGTATGAACTGTGGTTTGGTGCTAAACCTAAGTTGTCGTTTCTTAAAGTTTGGGGATGCGAAGCTTACGTCAAGAAGTTGATGCCGGACAAGCTCGAACCCAAAGCGGAGAAATGCGTCTTCATAGGATACCCTAAGGAAACTATTGGGTATACCTTCTATCACAGAACCGAAGGCAAAGTGTTTGTCGCAAAGAACGTTTCCTTTCTTGAGAAGGAGTTTCTCTCGAAAGAAGTGAGTGGGAGGAAAGTAGAGCTAGACGAGGTTATTGAACCTTCTCTTGAATTGGAGAGTAGCGCAGCACCTGAAATTGTTCCAGTGCCGCCTGCACCAACAATAGAGGAAGCTAATGACAAGGATCATGAAGCTTCGGACGATGCTGCTACTGAACGTCGCAGGTCGACAAGGTCGCGTGCCCCTCCTGAGTGGTACGGCAACCCTGTCTTGACTGTCTTGTTGGTAGAAAACAGTGAACCTACGAACTATGAGGAAGCGATGATGAGCCCAGACTCTGAGAAATGGCTAGAAGCCATGAAATCCGAATTGGGATCCATGAGCGAAAACCAAGTATGGACTTTGGTGGACCCTCCTAGCGACCGAAAGGCCGTTGAGTGCAAATGGATCTTCAAGAAGAAAACGGACGCGGATGGTAATGTTACCGTCTATAAAGCACGGCTTGTCGCGAAAGGTTTTCGACAAGTTCAAGGTGTTGACTACGATGAGACTTTCTCTCCCGTAGCGATGTTTAAGTCCATTCGGATTTTATTAGCAATTGCTGCGTTTCATGATTATGAAATATGGCAGATGGATGTCAAGACTTCTTTCCTCAATGGGAACATTGATGAAGAGTTGTATATGATGCAACCCGAAGGTTTTGTCGGTCCTAAGGATGCTAGTAAAGTATGCAAACTTCAGCATTCCATTTATGGACTGAAGCAAGCATCTCGGAGTTGGAACCTTCGTTTTGATCAAGTGATCAAGAGCTTTGGATTTGTTCCAAATTACTACGAATCTTGTATCTACAAGAAAGTGAGTGGGAGCTCGGTGACGTTTCTGGTACTATATGTGGATGACATATTGATTATCGGAAATGACATCAACATGCTTAACGATGTGAAGAGTTATTTGAACAAGTGTTTTTCAATGAAAGACCTAGGTGAAGCTGCTTATATATTGGGCATCAAAATCTATAGAGATAGACAAAGACGCCTGATAGCTTTAAGCCAGAGTACATACCTAGACAAAGTTCTGAAAAGGTTCAGAATGGATAAGGCAAAGAAAGGTTCAGTGCCTATGTTGTCAGGTAAGATATTGAGCAAGGCTCAGTGTCCAGCTACGGTAAATGATAGGGAAGCTATGAGCAAAGTGCCTTATGCCTCGGCCATAGGTTCCATCATGTATGCCATGTTGTGTACTAGACCGGATGTGTCCAATGCTCTTAGTTTGACGAGCAGATATCAAAGTGATCCAGGAGTGGAACACTGGACAGCCGTGAAGAACATCCTAAAGTACCTAAATAGAACTAAAGAAATGTTGGGGGTGATGAACAGCTTGTCGTAAAAGGTTACGTCGATGCTAGTTTCGACACCGACAAGGATGATTCTAAATCTCAGACAGGATACGTTTATATTTTGAATGGAGGAGCTGTGAGCTGGAGAAGCTGCAAGCAAAGCGTGATCGCGGGATCTACAGTAGAAGCGGAATACATGGCTGCTGCAGAAGCGTCAAGTGAAGGAGTTTGGATCAGAAACTTCATCACTGAGCTTGGCGTGGTTCCAAGTGCATTGGACCCACCGGAGATATTGTGTGACAACACTGGCGCCATAGCACTCGCTAAGGAACCAAGATATCATCCAAAGACCAAGCATATCAACCGCAAGTTTCATATAATCCGAGATTATATAGCAGATGGAGATATGAAGATTAGCAAAGTACATACGGATCTGAATGTCGCAGATCCATTGACTAAACCTCTTCCACGTGTAAAACATGATCAACACCTCAGTGCCATGGGTGTGAGATTGTTGCCAAATGTAAACTAGATTATTGACTCTAGTGCAAGTGGGAGACTGTTGGAATTATGCCCTAGAGGCAATAATAAAGATGTTATTATTATAATTCTTCTTCATGATAAAGTTTATATTCCATGCTAGAATTGTATTAAGCGGAAACTTCAATACTTGTGTGGTTTGTGAACAACACCGTGTCCCTAGTACGCCTCTATGGACTAGCTCATTGATCAATGATGGTTAAGATTTCCTAACCATAGACATGAGTTGTCAACTGATAATGAGATCATATCATTGGGAGAATGATATGGTGGATAGACCCAAACAAAGCAGAGCAATTAGATCGTGTCATCGTGTTCGTCTTTGCGAAGCTTTTCCTATGTCAAATATTGTATTCCTTAGACCATGAGATAATGCAACTCCCTGGTATCGGAAGAAAGCTTTGAGGTCATCAAACGTCATCCTATGAGAGGGTGATCATAAAGGTGTCTCTCAGGTGATCGGAAAGTATCTGTTGGGTTGTATGTATTGAGATGGAATTTGTCCCTCCCAAGTCGGAGAGATATACTTTGGGCCCACTCGTGTCGATATCAACACGCTTGCAAGCATGTGGTTAAGGAGTTAATCACAAAGTGATATCGGATTACGGCAGTAAAGTACTTGTGAACGGATTGAACTAGGTATGACGGCAAGCGATCGAATCTCGGGCAAGTAAAATATCGCGAGACGAAGGGCATATATATATGGGATTGATTGAATCCTGGCATCGTGGTTCATCCGATATGATCATCTATGAATGTGTGGGAGTCAATATGGGTGCCTGACCCGCGTTGATTATTGATAGAAGATCATGCATATTCTCGAACCGCAGGTCACACACTTAACGTGTCTTGGCTAGGATAGATTGGATAATTGGTTTATGAATTTTTGTTCGGAGTCTCGGATGGGATCCGGGATATCACGAGAGGTTCGGAATGGTCCGAGAATAAGATTCATATAAGGCGGTGCAGTTTTGGAGTTCGGAATTGTTCGGGTTAATCGGTATTGTCGGAAGCTTCTAGAACCTTCGGAAGGGGACCAACGTGGCCCCACCTTCCGGGGAGGGGCATGGGCCTATGAGGGAGTGTCCTGGCGCATTGGGCCAGGGCACAAGGCCCCATAGGGCCCAGCCGATTCTAGAGAGATTTGACTCGTTTAAATCTGGATAGAATTTCTAGATAAGGGGAGTTTAAATCGTTTAAACTAGAGATAGGATTTCTAGATAAGGAGAGTTTAAATTGTTTAAACTAGAGATAGGCTTGGAGGAAGGGCTGGCGCCCCCCTCTATATAGAGGGGTGGTGCCCCCTCCCCACACCTTCCTCCAACCCTAGCCGCCTGCCCTCCTCTCTCCCTCCGACCGCCGCTTAGGCGAAGCCCTCTAGCGAAATTCTCCACCATATACACCACGCCGTCGTGTTGTAGATCCAATCTATCTCTCCACCATACTCGCTGGTCCGAGGAAGGAGGAGACGTCGAGGTGCTGCACGTGTGCATCTCACGGAGGCACCGCCACTTATGGTGCTAGATCGGATCGGATCGCGAGGAGGAGAAGCGAGTACGACTACATCACCCACGTTAAGCGACGCGTTCATGTCGCGAATCTTCAAGGGTATGAAGATCTAATCCAATCTCTCTCGTTGTTTGCATATCCTAGATTAGATCTTGGCTTTCCCTCTGTTCGCTCCGTAGAAAATTTTGATTTACTATGCCGCGAAACCCTTCACATCTAACAGTTCACAGCAAAATAGCCAAGATCTGGCGGCGCTGGGCAACGACGAGCGGCGGTGCGCTCGGGCTGTGCTGGTCCGGCCAAAGCAGGAAGCGAGGGAGAGGGAGGAGGGTATTACCAGACTCGCCGTGACGTGATGGAGCTCGAGGTGGTCTCCGTAGCCAAGGGGTGCATGAGATTGTCGGCGATTGTTCGTCAGAGAAGCTCCTGGCGATGGGCGCGTCTGTTCGTCGTCGTTGGTGAGGCTGCGGTGCTCGCCAAATCAAGAGAAAGGGGTTTTCAGATGCGCGCGAGAGAGGAGGTCGTAGGGGTAGCAACCAGAGAGGAGGGGGCGGTCAGTGCTTACAGGGAGAGGCCACCGGAGTGAACGCAGTCGACGGTGGCCCTCAGGCGAGGTCGTTGCCAACGCTGTGGAGCACGTGCGGGCGAGCTGGATCTACTGGGAGGTGCGTGAGAGAATGGGGAGTAGGCTCGAGGAAACTAGGGCAGTGGGGGTGGAAGGGGTGGTCGGAATCTGCGGAGAAGCTCGCCGGAGCAGTGGAGGTTGCAGCGAGAAATTTGGGCAGCCCTGGGGCGGAGAGGGTGCGGTGAGTGAGGGGAAAGAAAGAGATAGAAGGCATGCGCTTAAGAGGGCGAAGGTCATGGGGCTGATTAGTCGTGGCGTTACTACGAATTTACGCCGACATTCAATGGTAGAAAACGACCAGAGGGGGATGGGGCGAGGTTAGCGCGGGGAAGACGATGATCTGGCTGCAGTGGGATCGGTTAGTCAGCGAGCTGAGGAGGGGTACAGTGGGGTCATGGAGTCAGTGAGGCCGCGGGTTAGTTCGCGGGTGAGAAAAACAGTTCGCGGGGGAGAGAGAGGTGGGCTTCGCTGGGCCTGCTGGGCTAGGGTTAGTTGGGTAGGGTTAGATGGGCTCCCCTTTACTATTTTTTCTTCTATGTTTTCTTTTTCTGATTTCATTTTCTATTTTGATTTGAATCAAATGATTTAAACTCTCATTTATTTTCAAATCTCTCCCAAATTTTCAGTAGGTTTTTATATTGTTTAACAATGTATTTTAAATTCCATTTTTGAATATTTTATTATATTCTCTTATGGTTAAATATTTATTTAAAATAGATATTTGTCTTTATTTAAATAAAATCAAATATGGTTTTAAACCCATATAAATTTTACTCAAATAATTCTTTTATTCTTTTTAAGTTTATTGGATAACTTTTAATCCACTTTGGCTATTTTCATTTATATTTCTCATGATTTAATTAATCATTTCTATTAGGGATTTTGTCTTTATAAAATTGAATATGGTTTAATCCATATGATTTTATTTGAATAATTCTTATTTCTTTATTTTATTTGAATTATCTTTATTCCATTTTCTTATGGATTTAATTCAAGTTTTAAATTGTCTTCTAAATAATTTTCTTGGGATTTATTATTTAGATTAGGCAAATTGTCTTTATTTAAATAAAACTGAATATGGTTCAAAGCCCATATAGTTTTATTTAAATAATATTTTATTTCTTTTTATTATTCAATAAAATTTTAATTGTTTAAGGACTTAGCCAAGATTTAATTTGGCTTTTAAATATTCCTTATTAATTTATTTATTTATTTATTTATTTTTTCCCTTGCCTTATAAAATCCATATCTTTTTATTTATAGATCCAAAATTGGTGATTCCAATTTGTATAATTTTATTTAATATTTATTTATCCTTTTAAATCCTTTTAGGAATAATTTGTTCACAATTTGGTATGGTTTTTAGCTAGGAGCTTTATTAGCTTTGAAATTTATTTTCTTTACCTTATTAAATTCATAAGTTTTTATGGTTTTATAATTTCTATGAAACTAATTTCTTTACCTTATTAAATTCATAAGTATTTATGGTTTTTATTTTCTTTACCTTATTAAATTCATAAGCTTTAACTTATGAAACTAATTTCTATGGTTTTATAATATTTTTGTTTATCATTCTTGATCATTTATAAATGTTTGTTGGTGAATTTTTATATGGATAAAATCCATAGTCTTAGAGAGATCTTGGAAATGATTTATTCCTTTAGGGTTTTAGATTTTTAGTTTATTTTCCTACGTGTTTAATTTCAAGATACATTCTTTGATGTATGCTTTCACTTGATTGAAAAAAAATTCGATTCCCTTTTCATTCAAATTTGTTCAAGTAGAGTTTTGATGTTTCCATTTAGAAGCAAAAAGTTTCATTTCACCCTAAATTTCAACAATTAATTCTTTTATTTATTTATTTTACACATTTCAAAATTTGGAAAATTTTGGGATGTGAGAGGAACTCTCTGTAAACACTTAGCAAACGGATTTTTAGGGGTTTTCTGATAAGGCAACAAAACAAAGTGCAAGTAATAAAGACAAAGAAAAAACACAGCAAGTGGCCCAATCCTTTCTTAGCAAAGGACAAGCTGGTGGAAATACTTATAAGGACCAAACGTTCTCGAGGACAGATGGGAATTCTGTCAAGTGCTTTCGCTTCAAATAGCTGAGTACTCTTCTTTGGTGTTGCAAGTGTTGTGTGGGTGAACCTGTGCTAATGTACCAACCTTACTTGGACTTATAAGTACTTGTGATTAAACCCCCTGCAAGAATCCACAGCTACAGGAAAGTAATTAAGATATAAACCTAACCACAGCCTTAAACTCTGAGATCCTACGCTCCCTTCTTCAAAGTTGTCCTAACGGTGGTTCAGGTTTCTGTCACTCTGGCAACCCCGCCATTAGTATCCAAATACACAATGCATTCCCCTAGGCCCATAAATGGTGAAGTATCATGTAGTCGGCGTTCACATGACACCACTAGAATAATACCACCACAACTTAAATACTAACCCATTGAATAATAACTCAACACAAATCCACTAATAACAACATGAATTCTCCCATGTCCTCAAGAAATAGACGAACTACTCATAAGACACCATATGGATCAAGATCAAAGATGATATGGTGATGGATAACAATCTGAACATAAACAATAATCCAATGGTTCCACTCACAAGCATCAACTACAATAGTAATTAACACCGGGAAAGTTTCCCCTAAGAACTAAAGCAATATCCAACACAATTGTTACAGTGGGACGGAGTGGTGATGATGGAGCTGGTGGAGATGATGGTGTGGATGATGATGATGATGATCCTGATGAAGCCTAGCTTGATGATGGTGTTGATGGCGACGATCTCCCCTCTCCGGGGAGGATTTTCTCGAGAAGAAATCTATCTTCCGGAGAGATATTTCTCTCTCGGTGTTTTCCGCCCCGCAGAGGCGGCAAAAATCTATGTGTGGTCGCTCCCCTGGTGTTACGGTTCCGTAAGGAAGATATAGGCGAGAGGGCGGAGTCGGGAGCTGAGCAGGTGGGCCACACCTTCCCTAGGTGCGGCCTAGAGGGAACCACGCCTAGGGGGTGTGGGACCCTTGTGGCCCTTATATGCCTCCCCTTCTGGCTTCCTCCGTCTTCTGGGAAAATATAATTTTCCTATTTTTTTTGGTATTTTTCTGATCTTCGCAAAATTGCATCAAAACACCTCTTTTTCCATCAGAATCCAGACTCCGACAGTCCATCCTCCAAGAATCATCCAACATGAAAAAACAGTGGAAAAGACATAAGTAATACCTCATAATAAGACATACATCAATGAATAGAGGCAAATTATGATATAGAATGGTGATGCAATTGGACGTATCAAAATGCCATCAAGATTTCCTATAACCCGGTGGAACATACAAGGACAAAACATATTGAGATCTGTCATCACTTTATTAGAGATCATGTTACTCGAGGAGATATTGAGCTAGCCTATGTTTCAACCAAATACCAACTTGCTAATATATTCACGAACCCACTTGATGAAGCAAGATTTTGTTATTTGCGGAATGAACTAAATATCATTGATTCAAGGATCTTGACTTGATTACCTTGCATACTCACCTATGTCTTGACCTTTTTTGTGTCTAGATGCATGCATGGAGATAGGGGGAGTGTGGTCCTAATACATTGGGCTATCCCCCCCATAATGTCGACATTAAGAAAATCAATTCTCTTAATATTATTTTCTGATATGTGAGTTTCAGTTATGAGTAGTGGCTATGAACCCAAGGATAATTCTTCGCGGTGTCATGCCGCAAACTCTTACATGGTGGTCTCGGCCACCACCCTCTTCTTGTTGAAGAGGTGGTTCTTGGTTAGTTTCACTTGGAGCTTTTATTTGACATCTTATTGATATTTATAATTTCCTAGTTTTTCACAGTATTACTTCTAAATCCCAGGCTTATTCTCTCCTGAAAACATGCTCATCTTGTCACACATTTGTCCAAATATTTGTTTCTAGATTTCCTGGTCGAAGGGGGCCGGACTGTCTGCCCTGAACCTACCGGAGTCTCCGACCGATCGAACTCTCCACTTGATTCAGTCCGGACATTTCGACCGGGCCAAACACTCTGGGGCATTTTGCCCGGACACTCTGGCCCGATAAATCTCAAACTCGTAAAAGGGGTCAGGGAGAAGTGGATGGTTTAGTCCTCCTTCTCCTTCCCGACTCCATCTTACTCCCAACTTCTCACCCCTAACCAGGAGCACCACCAGGAGGGCATCTCCACCCTCGATCCTTTCATTTCCTCCAGCCATTGCATTCCCTTCGCCATTGGGATCCTTTCCCCTCCGGTGAAGACCTCCATGGATGTTGATAAAGTGCTCCTCCCCTTTCTCTATCTCTAGGCATGCCCTAGATGAGTTTTTTAGGGATATTACTTCCCTAAATCCATGGGTACTGAGTCTACGCACTTCTATTCTTGTAGACAGTTGTTGGGCCTCCAAGTGCAGAGGTTTGTAGAACAGCAACAAGTTTCTCTTAAGTGGATTACCCAAGGTTTATCGAACTCAGGGAGGAAGTGGTCAAAGGTATTCCCTCTCAAGCAATCCTGCAATCAAGATACAAGAAGTCTCTAGTGTCCCCAACACACCCAATACACTTGTCAGGTGTATAGGTGCACTAGTTCGGTGAATACATAGTGAAATACAAGTGGTAATGGTGCCAGAAAATAGCTTGACAGTGACATAAAGACTAAAGCAAGCAAACATGCAACATATCTAGATGCAAACGGTGTTTGAATGTTTAGAAACAAGACCTAGGGATCATACTTTCACTAGTGAACACTCTCTCATATAAATATCCTCTGTTCATGATACTACTCTTAACTACTCTCTGTTTGGACACTCTAATCATCGGTAGGGCTATAATAGCACACCTCAAAGTCTGCCTTTCCCAATCTAGATAACCCCACACTGTCACCTTGAGCACTAGATGGTTCCAACAAACACCACAATTTCATAGAGACATCCAACTCCAAATATAACTCATAACAAATATTCAATCTAGCCAAAGTGCCACACACGGTATGCACGCTGTCACTTTCACACACGTGGGGAAAAGCATAGATCTATTAAAGCACAAAGAGTATTTATGTAGACTCAAACCTAAGTTCCACCATGGCGTGCACGCTGTCACTTTCACACACATGGGGAGAGAAGTGATCTGTTAAAGCACTTGAGTAGCAAGGTAGATCTACTTGATTACAAAGATCATGATCATAATATGACCATGCATGGAGAGAGATAGAGAGAGATGAAAACATAGCTACTGGCAGAGCCCTTAGCCTCGAGGAAGAACTACTCCCTCCTCATCATGGGAATCAGCAACGGTGATGAAGATGGCGATGGAGATCGATGGAGATGGCTCCGGGGGCACTTCTCCGTTCCGGCAGGGTGCCGGAACAGAGACTTTCTGGAAGTATGATGGATTGTTTTATGGTTTCTGCATCGGGGTCTTCTTATAGGCGAAGAGGCGAGGCTGGGAGGCGGCCAGAGGGGTCACACCTTGCCTAGGCACGGGTCCACCCTAGCCTGCGCCTGGGGGGTGTGGTGGCCCTCTAGCACCTCTCCGTATCCCCCTTCTGGCTTCATGACGCCCACGGTAAAATATTGGCTTTGGCTTTTGTCCCGTCCAATTTCGAGAATATTGATTTTATGCCTTTCTAGAACCAAACAGAAGAAAATAGGCAACTGGCACTGTGGCATCTTGTTAATAGGTTAGTACCAGAAAGTGTATAAAAATACCTCAAAGTGTAGACAAAACATATCAAAGTAGATACGAAACAAGCATGGAGCATCAAAAATTATAGACACGTTTACGACGTATCAGGTACATCATACATGCGTGCAATGTTTGCCCTAGTAGTAGTCCTAGCAATGCCGATCTACTCTGATTGAACTCTCCCTGCACTGCCCAAAGGAATCATCAACGCTCCAGCCGGAGTCTCCGGCGTGTATGTGTCGGACACTCCGGTCCAACCGGAATTTCCGGTGCTTACGCACCGGAATTTCTGGGCTAGATGGACTCTCCAGGGTGATTCCTCCGGACAGTCCGACGATTTCAACCAGTACAGATTTTATATTTCTTTGCTTACTTCTATTGTTTTGTATCTCCTGGACAAATGTGCTTACCCCATATGATGTCCTCCTACTCTGATCTCACAGGTGGTTCTCGTCCTCGCTGGTCTTGGGAAGGTAAAAACCCTCATCCTCACAAGTTTTGATATGATGATGAGAGAGATATTCATGTGGATCCTTCTGTGATCAGACAGTCTGCTCGAGATCGTGCTGTAGAAAAGCAATAAAAGATCAGAAAACTGGAAAGGGATGAAGCCAAGTGCATGAAGTTTAAAGAATTTACCACCTTGGCAAATTTGGGCACCAAAGAGTTTGTTGAGATGAGGATCTAGCAGTTCTATACTATGCCTCGCACCTCTACAGATGATCGTTTCTGGAGGAATGAACAATTCCTTCTCTATTCTGAGTTGTTTTGTGGGTTTCAGTATCCTGTGTGCCCCATGCAGTGGATATTGAGAAGCTACATGCTCACAACTATTTTGAGGATGCTCTTTGGGTGACTGAGAAGATGGGGCTACATCCCATGTTTCAAACTAAAGAAGACTACACCATTGAGTTGGTCCAGCAATTCTATGCCACGGTTGTTTTTGTCGACACTATGGATATTCCCTTTGAATGGATGTCTGGCACTACAAGGTGTCGTTGCAACATGGTTCAGTTTGCTTAGATTCTTGGCTTACCATTCAATCCCAATGCTCCTAGTGGTCTCAGGATGCATGTTCATGGATAGGCCTATGACAAGAAAAAGTTGGCCCCTATTTACTCATGTCACGATATGGTTGGGCAAACCACCAACATCAAGCTCATATACAACATTTTGCTTCGCATGTTTTGCCAAACGCTCGCTCCTAAGGCGGGCAACAAGAATGAGATGAGAGGTGCAGAAATCAATCTTATGGCCCATGCTCACTCAGTGTACACTCATGGCCCAAACCATCCAGGTGGGGCTATCGATGTCATGGACTTCATCTATCAAGATCTGTATAAGTGCATTATGGACAAGAAGTGTCCTCTTTATGCTCCTTATGTGATGAAGCTCATTGCTGCCCACACTCCAGCGACCCCCCTACTAAACAACGAGCTTATTCCGCATCTTCCTGCCAAGCTACAGGGAAAGGGTGCCCCTTCCTCCAAGGTTCCTCGTGGCTATACCCCTTCTCATGATATTTTTGAGGATGAGGATGTGGATGCAGATGATGGTGACAGTGATGATGAGTCTGAGGAGGTGCCGGAGGCTGTGACCCGTGGGCCTCGCATGAAGCATGCTAGCAACGCCTATCGCTTCGACACCTCTAAAGAGGAAGTGCACAAGAAGGTGAAGAAGGCCTCTTGGTGGAAGAAGCTTCTCCTGTGTCAGAACATTGACATTTTCCATGGACATTATGAGACATATAAGGTCAACAGGAATGTCATGAAGGATCTCAATAAAATTAATCAGCCCATGGATGTGGATCCCTCTCAACAGGCTTCAGATGGGATGCTCTCCTATGGACACTGGAGTCAGGGACGTGTGGATTGGTCCATGTTTGAGGATGTGTCTTCCTCTTATCTCCCTCACGGCCAGTTGACTGCTTAGAATTATGATGATGAGGATGAGGATGGCGATGAGGATGAGGAGGAGGAGGAGGAGGATGACGATGACGACAACAGTGGCTAGAGTTGGGTTGGGACGCTTTCGTAGTGCTATTTTCCCTTTTTGGCGTCTCGGTGCCAAAGGGGGAGAAGTAGCCATATTAGGTTGCTGCCAGGGATTTGCATGGTTGCATGGGTACACAAACTTCACGTTATTTCGATTTGCCTCTTCGAAGCTTTGTGCCTTTATTTTCATTTAGTTATGAACTATTATGTTGTGTTGAATTCCGTTGTGTGTGGTTAGACATGTGTACCCGGTTTAGTTGGAGACTATGTTATGTCTAGCATATTTACCTAGTTTCTATTATGATATCATGTCATATCTTGTTCCTTACAAAATCAAATGAGGATCTAATCCTAGGGTGTGTGGCTTGTATTCAAATGCAATACTAAAATGGTCACACATCTAGGGAGCTGTCTACGCACGCTTCTATTCTTGTAGATAGTGTTGGGCATGCAAGTGCAGAGATTTGTAGAACAGTAGCAAGTTTCCTTTAACTGGATCACCCAAGGTTTATCAAACTCAGGGAGGAAGTGTTCAAAGGTATCCCTCTCAAGCAACCCTACAATTAAGATACAAGAAGTCTCTTGTGTCCCCAACACACTCAATGTCGTGGGAATGACCACGACATATGCTGCAATCGGCAGCGAGTAGTAGAACATGGGGCAAGGGCGGCCAGCCATCTGCGGTGCGAGATGAGGGCGGAGACACAAGGTTTTACCCAACTTCGCCCCCCAGAGGGTAAAGACCTACTCCTGCTAGATTGTATTATGGAGAGAGTACAAGGGGCGATCTCGACGTCTAGGCGCGAGTCGCTTGGGTGTATGATGGAACGTGTCCTCTATGCTTACCCTAGGGAGGTTTATATAGGCTCACCTCGCTAGGGTTTACAGATTACAACCGAATTAGTTAAGGATTCGGAGGGTCTTTGACCTAGTCTGACTGGGCCTAGCTATGCTTCTGGGCCTCCAGCTTCCAGTCGCCTGAGTCCTCGCCAAGTCTCGATCCAGTCGCCGTCCTGCAGGCCCACTCCCTGGCGGCTTGGGCCAATAGGAAACGTCCTGCTGGGCATACCCCGGTAGGAATATCCCCGTCAGTAGTCCCCGAGGCCGTCGTTGATTCGTCGCAGGCGTTTGCTGGCAGTCGGAGTATGTGGGTCCAATGCGGACGCCTAGTCGAATCGGCGGCGGAATCGTGAACAAAGGAAAGAACTAGTCATTTTAGTCACAATAACGGCGACCAATCATATCGCAACTTGGCGAGCGGGTCGGCGAGTAATTAGTCACTCTCATAGTGATCGGGTCGGCGAATCGTCGAGTCGCTGGAGGCAGCGAGTCGAGTAGACGAAGTTGGACCGTCAGTTTTGGTCAAACTAGCCGTTGGGTAATCCAATGGTAATATTGGCGTAATTACCACGTAGTAACGGGTCCCGAAAATGGCGGGTAACAACCGCTATAGAAGGAGAGTAAAGGGCGAAGAGGGAAACGCTTCCCTCACTTCCTCCGATCTTGCGCATCCTCGTTTCCCCATTCCGCGCAGCGACCAGAACGACTTAGAGCGATCCGCATCCCAAAATCCTCCAGCCGATGGCTCCTCCTGCCGAACCATGGGGCAGATCCAAGTGCACGAAGGCACTACTAAATCTTTCGAGGAGACGGGGATCCTCCGTGCCGGGAGATGGCGCATCCCCACGGCCAGAGAAGTAATTGCAGATCCGCACGAAGGGGAATTCATCTGCTTCACCAGTCACCTGGAGCGGGGGCTCGGCTTCCCAACCTCCCTCTTCTTTCGGCGCTTCTGTGCCTACTACGATATCAGCCGTCGGACCTGGGTCCGCACAGCATCGAGCATCTCGCCATTTTCGTGGCGTTCTGCGAGTGCAACCTGGGCTGTAGGCCCTATTTTCCCTTGTGGCAAGATCTATTCCACGGGAGAATCAGCCGCGAAGAAACAGGCAGCCCAATGCTAGCTGCGGGCGGCCTGAGTTTCCAGCTAAAGTCGAAGGCACCGTTCTTCGATTTGATGCTGCCCGCCAAAGCAGCTAAGGAGTGGAAGAAGAGCTGGTTCTACGTCACCGAGTCGACTCTAGGCGATGAAGTGGTGCTTCCAAGGTACTCCGCCGACCGGCCCAAGTCGCGCCGGCTCCAGGTTACCAAACTCCCGCTGGAGCAGCGGATGGTCGTTGACGAGATGCTGCAGACCATCCGCAATTTGAAGAAGAAAGGCCTCCAAACCATCAACCTCTACAACTGCTGGCTCGGGCGACGGCTCGGGCCCCTGGCCAGTCGTGACCACTACATGTACGAGTATACGGGCAAGGACGACCCGACAAAATCCTGCCTTGTTGAGTGGAGACTCAACGACTACACCGTGACCCTGAAGAAGATCACCGCAAGGCGCCCAGCTCCAACGGTAAGATGTTATTCCCTTTGCACTCGCAGTCGAATTTTGTGCATTCGCGGTTGTGCTAATGTTGGAAATCATACATACTGATGTGTGTGGACCAATGAGCACGATATCCAGAGGAGGATATCACTACTTCATTACTTTCACTGATGATTTCAGTAGATATGGTTATGTCTATTTGATGAAGCATAAGTCTGAAACTTTTGAAAAGTTCAAGGAGTTTCAGAATGAGGTAGAGAATCAACATGGCAAGAAAATAAAGGCCTTGCGATATGATCGCGAAGGTGAATATTTGAGTCACGAACTTAGCAATCATCTTAAGAGTTGCGGAATTTTTCCATAACTCATGCCGCCCGGAACGCCTCAAAGAAATGGGGTCTCGGAATGGCGCAATCAAACTTTGTTGGACATGGTTCGATCGATGATGAGCCAGTCGAATTTACCATTATCATTTTGGGGTTATTCTCTAGAAACGGCATCTTTCACACTTAATAGGGTACCATCTAAATTCGTAGTTAAGACACCATATGATATGTGGACTGGAAAGAATCTCAGTTTGTCTTTTCTAAAGATTTGGGGTTGTGATGCATTTGTCAAGCGACTTCAGTCGGACAAGCTAACACCCAAATCTGATAAGTGCATTTTCGTGGGATATTCGAGGGAAACCTTAGGGTATTACTTCTAAAACCGAGAAGAGGGCAAAGTGTTTGTCGCTCGCAACGGTGTTTTCCTAGAGAAAGAGTTTCTCACAATAGGAACAAGTGGAAGGTCGGTGCGACTTGAAGAAGTTCAAGATGAGCCAGTTGGGGATGCTTCTACAAGTGATGCTATTGTAGCAGAACAAGTTGAGGAACCCGTGGCAATAGAAGCACCACAACCACGAAGGTCGGTGAGGCTCCGCGAAATGCGGGAATTATTATTGTTAAACAATGATGAGCCTGCGACCTATGTAGAAGCGATGGTGGACCCAGACTCTGAGAAATGGCTGATAGCCATGAGATCCGAGATAGAGTCCATGGGTGACAATCAAGTTTGGAACTTGGTTGACCTGCCTGATGGTTTTAAAGCCATCGAGTGCAAATGGATCTATAAGAATAAGATTGATATGGATGGAAATGTTCACATCCATAAATCTCGACTTGTTGCAAAAGGTTTTTGACAAGTTCAAGGACTTGACTACGACGAGACTTTCTCTCCCGTAGCGATGCTTAAGTCTATACGGATAATTCTACCCATTGCTACACATTTCGACTATGAAATATGGCAGATGGATGTCAAGACGGCTTTCCTAAATGGAATCCTAATTGAGGACGTGTATATGATGCAGCCCAAAGGTTTTGTCGATCCAAACAATGCTGGAAAGGTATGCAAACTTCTGAAGTCCATTTATGGGCTGAAGCAAGCATCTCGGAGTTGGAACATTCGATTTGATGAAGTTGTAAAGGAGTTTGGCTTCATAAAAAACGAACAAGAACCTTGTGTTTACAAGAAGGAAAGTGTGAGAGCGTTGGTATTTCTAATCTTATATGTAGATGACATATTACTGATTGGAAATGACATTCCTATGCTCGAGTCTGTTAAGTCCTCATTGAAAATAGTTTTTCGATGAAGGACTTAGGAGAAGCGACATATATTCTGGGCATCAAGATCTATAGAGATAGATCAAGGAGGCTAATTGGATTAAGCCAGAGTACATACATTGACAAAGTGTTGAAACGGTTCAGCATGGAAGAGGCTAAGAAGGGGTTCTTGCCCTTGTCTCACGGCATTAAACTCAGCAAGACTCAGTGTCCTTCGACTACTGATGAGCGTGAGCGCATGAGCAGGATTCCATATGCTTCGGCTATTAGATCCATCATGTATGCAATGATATGTACTCGCCCAGATGTTTCCTATGCTCTAAGTGTTACGAGCAAATATCAGGCTGATCCAGGTGAAGGTCACTGGACAGCGGTAAAGAATATCCTTAAGTACTTGAGAAGGACTAAGGATGTGTTCCTAGTTTATGGAGGTGAGGATAAACTCAGTGTAAGGGGTTACACAAATGCAAGTTACCTTAACGACTCAGATGACTCCAGATCGCAATCTGGTTATGTGTATGTCATGAATGGTGTGCTGTGAGTTGGAAAAGTTCCAAGCAAGATACCATGGCCTCCTCTTCAACAGAAGCTGAATATATTGCTACCTCAGAGGCTGCAAAGGAAGCTATTTGGATTAGGAATTTCCTGATTGCTCACGGTGTGGTTCAGGGCGCATCCAATACCATGGACGTTTATTGTGACAACAATGGTGCTATTGCACAAGCCAAGGAACCTAGACAGCACCAGAAGAACAAACATATTCGCATGCGTTATCATCAGATTCGAGAGTTTGTTGAGGATGGTAGTGTCATGATATGCAAAATACATACGGACTCAAATATTGTTGATCCTTTTACAAAGCCACTCCCACAGCCTGCGCATGAGGCGCACGCAAGAGCAATAGGTATTAGATACAATCTAGATTGACTCTAGTGCAAGTGGGAGACTGAAGGAAATATGCCCTAGAGGCAATCATAGATATGATTATATTTCTTATGTATCCATGAGTTATTGTAATGTTCTTTGAATATCCATATCAGGCAACTTATATTGATTGGAAATTATGTGAATTGTTTGTGAAACTCTATACTTGTATGGTTATTTAAGAGTTTTCCCTAGTCGGAGTTCATGTGAGGACACACGTGAATAATAAACTAGCACATCGATTGGTTGATGACTATGTTTCGCAAGTCATAGACATGGAGATGTCAAACCAATAATGTGGACACATATTGTGAACATGGGGTTGGACTGACCCAACTTGAGACTGGCAATTAGTTGCAGCTCTCTCTCTACACATTGTGTATGTTTTGTACTTAGACCTGAGATTGTCGCACGTACTTGAGATGTGGATCGACCTACTTTGGGTCTATCAGACGCTACTCCGTAACTGGGTAGTTATAAAGGTAGCTTTCGGGTTTGTCCTGAAGCATGCTGCAAGTCATGGTCAATCAAGATGGTATTTGCCCCTCTCTACTTGAGAGAGATATCTCTGGGCCCCTCGAGTGATCGGATCCAGAAATGCATGGTCGTGCTACATATGGTTAAGAGTTAACCTAGTAAAGGGATTCCGAATCACAGTATCAGAAACGGAGGTCAGCTTAGAGCTAGACCAAATATCATGAGGCAAAAGGAAAGACATGTACTAAACCTTGTGATGGTTCGTCCGATATGATCTTTGTATGCGTTTAGGAGTCGGCACGTCTTGCTAGAGGCCGCTACCAACTATTGACAGAATAAGTGTATTCGTGTCATGTCTATACGTATATGAACATATAGGGTCACACACTTAAGGGGCTGGAAGCCTAATGAGGATTGGATCCGAATTAGACCAGGCTTAGGCTACCAATGGGCTGCTAATGTAGAATCCCACTAGGGACGCCTATATAAGAGAGGGTGGGGCATGCTGACAAGGGTTAGACCATTCTCCTCAGCCGCCACTCCTCACGCCTGTGTCGCACGCGCGGACCTAGCAGTTCGGCGTCTGACACTACCACCCTTTACGTGTGGATACCTCGGAGGCGCTGCATCTGTAGCGCTTGGACGAGCCGCGCAAGGGGAGCTGCTCGTCGGACCAGAACAAGGAGGAGACGTAGATCGTCTGCACTGCCTCGACGCGCTTCATCAAGTTCCGCAACTGCGCGTCTAGTGGTAATCCCGTGATCTATGACAACAGTAATCCTGGTTTACATGGTAGAAAATTTTGATTTGCGCTATGTAACACCCTCAGAATCGGCCCTATGCAAGTTTTAGCGAAACTCGCCAAACCCGCATAGAAACGATTTGAAGGTGCCCACCAGGCACTTTCGTGCGGGTGGAAAGCAAAGTAATAACATTACACAACAGTCCTCGATGGGACCCATGTAGATATATACAAAGAACGACTCCATGAGTCAAGAATACAGATATAAAATACAAAGATCCAAATCACCTTGAAAATGTTAGAGTGTCCGACTACGGACAAGATGCAAATGGGGCTAAGAGCCCTGAAGAATAACCAATGGCGTCCATAACCACCTGAGCCTAGCCGGAAGGGTAACCCACTAACGGCGTCGATCTCAAAACCTGCTTAAACAAAGGGGTGCCAACAAAGGGCAAAGGAAAAGAGGAGCGTCGATCGAGGCCAAGACAGCGAGGCTAGAATTAGGTCCTCGCCTACATAGGTATGGGATCGAAAGGCACGGCATGCACTAAACAACCTATAGAGACTCGATACCGGTGGTTATCGGAGAGGGAGAAAGACCTATTCGGATCCAACGATACTATCATCAAACAAACCCATCTGGCGTTTCCCTCGAGACCAAACGAGGAAGTCAACCGAGGAACTCACACAAGGCGGTTTACTTATTCAGTTGTCGTTGCAGCAATTACTAGTCAGGTTTAGATAATCATCTTGATAAAGTAAGCAGTGGGAATTTTTAGTTAATCATTCCGTTATAGTGGAAACACTTACTAGTCAGATACAATTAGCATGAGACAACCCCAAAACCCAGCAGTTGTTGGTACTTTTACTTAGCCATTCCGTTGTAGTGAAGCTGATTACTAATCATATCGGATACAAGTCAATTTATAACAATAAACTTTAGTTATAGTTGTCTATGATCAACCTTTGTGCTCCAAGTCGTCCATAACGCGGACACGGCTCGAAAAGATTAAACCCTGAGGTGCACCAAAGTATCCACGAGCACTTGACCCTTTTGCGGATCGGTTAACATACACCCATCGGTATGTCGGGGCCTAAGTCACGACGTTCCCGGACTAACGCAAGCACGGGCCACCCCACTAAGTACACCATAGCGAAGTCGGCGGTCTCGAGACGGACTTAGGGTTTGCGACAATGGTACATGTAAGCAGAAGATCCCCAATCGGGGGCCGATACCGAAAATATTCCGCTTCCTAAGCGATGCAGTGCTCCTCACACAAACGTAAATACATAAGTAGCATGGCATAAGTACAGGATAGTAAAAACACCTCAAACTAGTTGTGGCCCCCAGTACAATACTTTGAAATCAGGTAATAATCGATGGGGGGCCCATATCTCCCCACCTGTGGTTAGCGCGCTCGATCTCGGAACAGGTGTCAAGAACTCGGGTCCTACGGGACACAAGTGGGCGGTCGGAAACCAAATATTACCTATCACCCACCGATGCCTCTGCTTAATTCAATTTTAGTTGTTAAATAGTAATTAAAGTGAACGATAAGTAAAGCCATGATCGTCTCCAACATCAACATGCGGCCATCCTCCAACAATTGTGGTACTTGACGACAAGCAAAACACTTGAGCAAGCGACTACGACACGCGGGTCCAACTATCTACCAAACAACAGGTAATAGGATGTGTCCAAGGCTATATATGGCTGCAAGGAATATCACGGGTACGAAACTAGAGCAACGCAACACAGATAGCAATAGATCAACAGGAGGGAAGTAAATACTATAAAAATAAGATAGGTAGAAAGGAGATGCTACTTTGAAAACATTGTCGAAGGTTCAACCGAAGATCGGGGCGAATCTCACATCAACTCAACGGCCTTATCCGCGAAGAAGCAAAACACTAGAATAAACACCGGATGCAAGATTTAATACGACGGCAGAAGATCGGCATGATGCATGTATGATGTATGACATGGCAAAGATGCGGTGCAATTAGGTCATATTAGGTGGAACCGGGGTCCCGACAAATAATTAGATGGTTCAAGTTATTTAGCTACCCCGCAATTTAAATGTTGTTTTAACAAGGCAAGATTATAGTGCTGGTTCGCTACACAAGTTTAAATGAGGCCAATATAAGGCTGGATTTGCCCGCATATGGGCCCCATATTTAATTATTAGGTGAATCGGCATAAGGCCCCCAAACCACAGATATGCATGCGAGATGACAATTAAATATGCAACAAGTTGTTATGTTATAAAATAGGGTTCGAGGAAAAGGGGTCACACATCAGAGGGGGCTCGACGATCTTGGGTTCCGGGGTTCGGGGTCGGTCTCAGGGTTCGACGGGTCGGTCTCGGCGTCCGGGGTTAGGGTCTTCGGATCGGGGAAGTACTTGTCGCATCTACCGTCTTCGGGTTTGCTTCAACCGGGTCCATGTTGGAGTACTTGTCGTCCCATGTGGCCTTCGGGTCCGGGGCCCCAGTCATGGCGTCCCAGGGAAGTACATGTCGTGTCCGTGACGGAGATCTTGAGGGTCCCTGAACTCGACGAGCTTGGCGTTCAGGGGAGCTCCCGGTGTCCCGAGGAGAAGATCTTGTCGGTCCCACCTCGAAGGCCTTGTTGTTCTGCCGTGGGGATCATGGTCATCGGGGTCCGGGTCTTGGTCATGTTGCCGGTAGCTCTTGGTGTCCAGGGGTCGTCGCTCTGGGAGGTGGATCTTGTCGTCTTGGCGTCATCGCCCCTAGTTTCCGCGGCGAAGTACTCGGGGTTCCCCTCGGTTGTCGGTGTCAAGCTCGTTGTCGCAATTAACTTGAAGGGTTCCTGTCCTCAACGGGAACGGTCTTGTGTGGACTTGGTTCTCATCCCGTGTTGGCCTTGGCATCTTGAACGGCACCACATGACCGAAGGGGCGATGGCGTGCGTGAGGCGGAAGCGGACCCGGGGGACGCGGGCTCGGGGCGGAACTTGGCACCAAGGCGAGGGAGGCGGTGGCGCTTGCAGCCAGACGGCGGCCCGGGCTTGAGGTCGCGGCGGTGTTAGGGCGACGGCGGCGCTGAAGCGACGAGGACATGGGCGGCCACAGCACCTGGCGGACCAGCGGTGGCGAAGCGAGCCAGGGGAGGTGGCGGAGCTTCGCGGAGCGGAGCCTTGAGGGCGAGCAGCGTGGCGGAGGAGAAGGCGAAGGAGCAGCGCCGTGGCGAGGCTCTGGCAGGCGGCAGCTCGGGCTTGGCGGGGCGAGCAGGAGGCGCGAGCAAAGCGGACTTCATGCTGGCCCAGGCGGGCCTTGGTCGAGCAGTGCAGCGGGCAGGCGAGGCGAGCGAGGCGGCGAGGAGGCGGGCGGCAGGCGGAGCTTGTACTGGAGGCGCGGGCTGGGCGGCAGGGACTGCCGGGCAGGCGGCCGGCGGGCGAGCTCGGAAGGTCGAGCGGCGGAGGCGGGCTCGCTGCGGGCTGGGGGGCGGCGGCAGGCCGGCTAGGAGGAAGCGAGGCGGGGAAGGGCGGGCCAGCGGGGGCGCAGGGAGTGGCGGCTCTGTCGGCGGGTCAGCGGGGAGAGGTGGCGTGAGGTGGAGAGGAGGCGGGAGGAGGAAGATGGGTCGGGCGTCGCGTGGGCGGCATGCGTGCGTGTTGGTTGCTGGGGTGGGACAGGTGGGGCCAAAGTCAGGCTGGGGTGGGGCCGGGCAGGTCGATGGTTGGGGTTGGCGGGTGTGGGCTGCTGAGGCGGAGTGGCGTGGGTGCCTTGGTGTCTTTGCGTCGTGTGATTGGTGTGGCGGTGAGGGTTGGTGGGTTGTGTGTGGAGGGAAAAGAGGAGAGAAGGAGGGTGAGGTGGTTGTGCATGGTTGGTGGGGGGTTAGGCGGGGACGTGGCGGCCTAGGATAGGTGGGGTGAGGTGGCAGGGTGTGGGTAGGTTTCCGGGTAGCCTTAGGATTTAGAGGTTGGACCGATCTGTTTTATATGGGGGTGGTCGTTCGGGTCGGGTCGGCCCGTTCGACTGCCCCCACTAAAAATAATATAATTTTTATTTGTTTTATTAACACCGTTTGCAAACCGATAGCGGTCAACAAAAATAATCCGGAGACCGGGCTTTGCATTTGAATTAAGATGGGGGGTTTGGAAAACAAATCGGGCGTTGCGAAAATAGTTTTATGCAAACAATGCATGATGATGACGATGCAATGCACAAATTCAAAGCGATTTTCTAGTAGTGGTTTTGCGGGATGCCACAATTCGACACCACTAACAATGGATCTCGCCCTCGAGATCCGCCTCCTAGTACCGGAAGGAAGGTCGGCGATCTGCGTCTTCTCGCTTCGTGTAGATCCTCGCGACACCACTAACAAAGGTCATTGATCCCGTGATCGTCGAGAGAGCACTCCGGAAACAAAAAGGTCGAAGGCAGAGGCATCAGCAAATTAAGCCACCTCTAGCTTCCGTGGAAGGAGTAAAATTGCATCGATCCACTATTCAATATACCGAGCAAATGATAAGAGTAGTGGTATGGTCGCGACTCCATCCCGCACTCAAAGCATTACTCTGTACACGAACAGACAGATTATGCAACCAACCCTCGGATTCAGACTGAAGATCTCGACAAGCGAGGTTCGGATCAAAGGAGTGATCACGAGACTACGCCGGATCTGGCGTAGATGATGTCGTCGCGTCGGAAAACACCGGAAGGCACGAGAAGGAACAAGAGAAGTCCACCAGACGGAGGATTCCTCGGATAGCATGGAGACCAGATGTAGCGACACCGTTATCAGAGGAGGAAGCGAAACCCTGAAGGTACGACGGAAACCCAACCGCGAGAAATCCTGGACTCGAAGAAAAGATAAGAGAGCAGGTTCAAAACACGTCGAGATAAGAGGAGAATAGCAGAGGGGTAAGGAGTAAAATCAGACCTAATCAGAACTATCCAACCGATTTTGCAAAATAGTTTTGACACTCTACTTCGGCCGTTAGCTAGGTTATCCTCAATTTGGACTCAGGTATCGCATGGCTGAGCTCTGATACCACTCTGTAACACCCTCAGAATCGGCCCTATGCAAGTTTTAGCGAAACTCGCCAAACCCGCATAGAAACGATTCGAAGGTGCCCACCAGGCACTTTCGTGCGGGTGGAAAGCAAAGTAATAACATTACACAACAGTCCTCGATGGGACCCACAGAACAGATATATATACAGCAACGACTCCATGAGTCAAGAATACAGATATAAAATACAAAGATCCAAATCACCTTGAAAATGTTAGAGCGTCCGACTACGGACAAGATGCAAATGGGGCTAAGAGCCCTGAAGAATAACCAATGGCGTCCATAACCCTGCCCAGGCCAAGCCGGAAGGGTAACCTTGCTAACGGCGTCGATCTCAAAACTTGCTTAAACAAAAGGGGTGCCAACAAAGGGCAAAGGAAAAAGAGGCGTCGATCGAGGCCGATGCAGCGAGGCTAGAATTGCGGTCCTCTCCTACATAGGTATGGTGGGCGGCGTGGCAGCATGCACTAAACAACCTATAGAGACTCGATACAACTGGTGGTTATCAGAGAGGGGTGAGAAAGACCTATTCGGATCCAACCTGATACTATCATCAAACAAACCCATCCTGGCGTTTCCCCCTCGAGACCAAACGAGGAAGTCAACCGAGGAACTCACACAGTGGGCAGTTTTACTTATTCAGTTGTCGTTGCAGCAATTACTAGTGAGGTTTAGATAATCATCCTGATAAAGTAAGCAGTGGGCATTTTTGGTTAATCATTCCGTTATAGTGGAAACACTTACTAGTCAGATACAATTAGCATGAGACAACCCCAAAACCCAGCAGTTGTTGGTACTTTTACTTAGCCATTCCGTTGTAGTGAAGCTGATTACTAATCATATCGGATACAAGTCAATTTATAACAATAAACTTTAGTTATAGTTGTCTATGATCAAACCTTTGTGCTCCAAGTCGTCCATAACCCGGACACGGCTTCTCGAAAAGATTAAACCTGCGGTGCACCAAAGTATCCACAGCACTTGACCCTTTTGCGGATCGTTAACATACACCCATCGGTATGTCGGCGAGGCCTAAGTCACGGCGTTCCCGGACCCAAAGCAAGCAGGGGCCACCCACTAAGTACACCGAAACAAAGTCGGCCGGTCTCGAGACGGACTTAGGGTTTGCAACAATGGTATGTGACAGCAGATCCCCAATCGGGGACTGCCGATACCAGAAAACATTCGCTTCCTAAGCGATGCAGCGTGCTCCTCACACAAACGTAAAAACATAAGTAGCATGGCATAAGTACAGGATAGTAAAAACACCTCAAACTAGTTGTGGCCCCAGTACAATACTTTGAAATCAGGTAATAATCGATGGGGGGCCCATATCTCCCCACCTGTGGTTAGCGCTCGATCTCGGAGCAGTGTCAAGAACTCGGGTCCCACGGACACAAGTGGTGATCGGAAACCAAATATTACCTATCACCCACCGATGCCTCTTCTTAATTCAATTTTAGTTGTTAAATAGTAATTAAAGTGAACGATAAGTAAAGCCATGATCGTCTCCAACATCAACATGCGGCCATCCTCCAACAATTGTGGTACTTGACGACAAGCAAAACACTTGAGCAAGCGACTACGACACGCGGGTCCAACTATCTACCAAACAATAGGTAATAGGATGTGTCCAAGGCTATATATGGCTGCAAGGAATATCACGATGCACGAAACTAGAGCAACATAACCACGGATAGCAATAGATCAACAGGAGGGAAGTAAATACTATAAAAATAAGATAGGTAGAAAGAGGGAGATGCTCGCCTGAAAACATTGTCGAAGGTTCAACCGAAGATCGGGGCGAATCTCACATCAACTCAACGGCCTTATCCGCGAAGAAGCAAAACACTAGAATAAACACCGGATGCAAGATTTAATACGACGGCAGAAGATCGACATGATGCATGTATGATGTATGACATGGCAAAGATGCGGTGCAATTAGGTCATATTAGGTGGACCGGGGTCCCGACAAATAATTAGATGGTTCAAGTTATTTAGCTACCCCGCAATTTAAATGTTGTTTTAACAAGGCAAGATTATAGTGCTGGTTCGCTGCACAAGTTTAAATGAGGCCAATATAAGGCTGGATTTGCCCGCATATGGGCCCCATATTTAATTATTAGGTGAATCGGCATAAGGCCCCCAAACCACAGATATGCATGCGAGATGACAATTAAATATGCAACAAGTTGTTATGTTATAAAATAGGGTTCGAGGAAAAGGGGTCACACATCAGAGGGGGCTCGACGATCTTGGGTTCCGGGGTTCGGGGTCGGTCTCAGGGTTCAGGGTTCGACGGGTCGGTCTCGGCGTCCGGGGTTAGGGTCTTCGGATCGGGGAAGTACTTGTCGCATCTACCGTCTTCGGGTTTGCTTCAACCGGGTCCATGTTGGAGTACTTGTCGTCCCATGTGGCCTTCGGGTCCGGGGCCCCAGTCATGGCGTCGAGGAAGTACATGTCGTGTCCGTGACGGAGATCTTGAGGTCCCTGAACTCGACGAGCTTGGCGTTCGAGGAGCTCCGGTGTCGAGGAGAAGATCTTGTCGGTCCCACCTCGAAGGCCTTGTTGTTCGCCGTGGGATCATGGTCATCGGTCCGGTCTTGGTCATGTTGCCGGTAGCTCTTGGTGTCCAGGGTCGCGCTCGGGAGGTGGATCTTGTCGTCTTGGCGTCGCCCCTAGTTTCATGGCGAAGTACTCGGGGTTCCCCTCGGTTGTCGGTGTCGAGCTCGTTGTCGCAATTAACTTGAAGGGTTCCTGTCCTCAACGGGAACGGTCTTGTGTGGACTTGGTTCTCATCCCGTGTCGGCCTTGGCATCTTGAACGGCACCACGAAGAAGCGATGGCGTCGTGGCGTGAGCGGACCGGGGCTCGGCGGAACTTGGCACCAAGGCGAGCGGCGGTGGCGCTATGCAGCGGGACGGCCGGAGCTCATGGTCGCAGCGGTTAGGGCGACGGCTGCGCCAGCGACGAGGACATGGCGAGCCACAGCACCTGGCGGACAGCGGTGGCGAAGCGAGAGCCGAGGAGGTGAGCGGAGCCAGGGCGCAGCCTTGGGAGCAGCAGCGGAGGAAGGCGAAGGAGCTGGCCAGCGAGGCTCTGGCCGGGCGGCTCGGGCTTAAGCGGGGCGGAAGCGGAGGCGGCGACTTCATGGCTGGCCCGCTGGTATGGTCGAGCAGTGCTGTGAGGCGAAAGGCGAGCGGGAGCGGGGGCAGGCCGTGAGCTTGTACGCGGGAGGCGCCTCAGGCTGACAGGGCTGGGGCAGGCGGCAGCCCGGCGAGCCTTGGCCGACGCTCGGGAGGAGGGGCCGGCCTTGGGAGGAGGCGGAGGCTGCGCGGACTCGGGCGGCTAGGAGGCGAGGCGGGGAAGGCGTGAGGGGCCATGGGGCAGGTTGGCGGCTCTGTCAGGCGAGGTCGAGCGGGGCGAGGTGGCGTGGTGGAGAGGGAGGCGGCGGGAGGAGGAAGATGGGTCGGGGCGTCGCGTGGGGAACGCAGATCTTGGCGTCGTGTCGTGTTAGTTCTTTGGGGTGGGACAGTGGGGCCAAGGCGTCGAGGGGTGGGGCCGGGGTCGATGGTTGGGGTTGGCGGTGTGTGGGCGGGTAGCGCGTGGGTGCCGCGGGTGTGCTGCGTGCGTGTGATTGGGTGTGGCCGGCTGAGGGTTGGTGGGTTGTGTGTGTGGAGGGAAAAAGAGGAGAGAAGGAGGGTGAGGTGGTTGTGCATGGTTGGCTGGGGGGTTGGGCGGGGTGACGTGGCGGCCTAGGTTAGGTGGGGGTGAGGTGGCCAGGGGGTGTGGGTAGGTTTCCGGGTAGCCTTAGGATTTAGAGGTTGGACCGATCTGTTTTATATGGGGGTGGTCGTTCGGGTCGGGTCGGCCCGTTCGACTGCCCCCACTAAAAATAATATAATTTTTATTTGTTTTATTAACACCGTTTGCAAACCGATAGCGGTCAACAAAAATAATCCGGAGACCGGGCTTTGCATTTGAATTAAGATGGGGGGTTTGGAAAACAAATCGGGCGTTGCGAAAATAGTTTTATGCAAACAATGCATGATGATGACGATGCAATGCACAAATTCAACGCGATTTTCTAGTAGTGGTTTTGCGGGATGCCACACGCTAGTGTAGCCTACCCATATCCCTTCATGACGTGCCATGTTGGCTGATGACATGAAGCTGACATCGCTCTTGCGAAGACGATCTTAGGTCTGGACCTGGTGAAAGAGATCCTCCAGGGACGTGCCTGGATTTGCATGAACTACAGTAACAAGGGTGTTATATGAATTTCCTAGGCCATGCAACACATAGCGGACGAGTTCACCATCATCGAGAGGTTTTCCCGTAGCAGCATGTTCAGAGGCGAGAGTCTTCATTTTCGCGAAGTATTTTTCTACGAAGATGTCGTTCTTATTTATGTCGTTCAGGGCGCCACAGAGGTGTTGTACTTGCGACTTGGAGGAGGCGGAGACGTGAGCGTTAAGGGCTGACCACACCCCAGTGGAGGTCTCCAGTCCAACAACATGGGCCAAAACGTCTACGGAGAGAGCGTTCAGAAGCCAACGGAGGACATGTTGATCACGAGCAATCCAGACGGAGTACTCGGGGTTCTCGATGATGATCTTCTTCTTGTCACTGTATTCGGCTTCGAGCTTCTCATCAGGTGCAGCCTCGGTCCCCTCGGCGAGCTGCAGAACACGGGCAGCCGAAGTGTAGGCACCACCAGAGCCTTCCAAAACAGCGAGTTCTCGCGGGTGAGGAGCTGGGTGGGGGGGTGCCCTGAGGGCAGAAGCAAGGGATGTCACGGAGAAGGATGAGGAAGCCATGGGAAAAGGAGGCAGATCGATTTCTGCCGTGGCAACTAGGGTTTTGGGTTTTGGGTTTCGGGTGTGTAGATTTGTTTTCGGCGGCAGCGGCGACGACTGAGGGTCAGCGGCGGTGGCTAGGGTGTGTACGACTTCTGTTTATAGGATTGAGTTTGGTCGTGGTGACGACGGCTGTAGATCAACGGCGGCAGCAATGGTTTTGGTTTTTGGTCGTTGCGGCGGCGGCAGGGAGACTGTAGCGGCGGCGGGGGCTTGAACGTGGTTTGTTTTTGGCGGCAGCGGCGATTTGGTGTGGCAGCTAGGTCGTGGAAGAGGGCGCTCTGATACCATATGAAAAACCTAGGACGAAACCGGTAGCCTCCGTAGAGGGTCGGGTTGCGTGTTATATAGGACTAGAATAGCCCTAGTCGGTGACACATACAAGTTGTGTATGTGTATGGGTCGGTATACTATACCGTACCCATACACATACGGGTGGAACTGTTTTACAACTTTAACATCCCCATCACTTAGAGTAAAGTGGACAAAGGATCCCTGAATGAGCCAACGGGGATTTGTCCTGACCGTCGCCCACACAAAAAACCTAAAGCAACTGAGCGTCTGAGCGTGACCACAAGCCTTGCCGTCCACCAGTACACGCCCCTCTTCGTGAACGGAGGACGCCTCTAGTACTTCTAGCTAAGATAAAGAAATAGGCCAATCTTTGGGTAACTACGGGTGCCAATAGTTTGAGTGAAATTGTACCAGGAGATGTAATTCCCTTCCCTTTTTTTATCAAAATTGATTAATAGATTTAGTCAAAGCTTTTGTCCCACTTAAAAAAACAGCTATAGTGCTAATAGGTGTTGCAAGAACAGCATTGCATACACATGGACTGCTGCCAGCAGTATGTGCCCCTCCGGAACTTATTGTGGTGAATTCCATTTCCTGACGTGAAATTCAGTTTCGCCTTACAATGGGTTCACCAAATAAATGCTTTGCAGAAATTGGTAAAGAATCAGAAATAATGAAAGAACAAATGTTTGAATGCTACTTTTCAGTCAAGAAGTGGCTATTTTGGTACTGCTTTATGGGCTACCAACGGTCTCTCCACATCGACATCAGATCATTTTGGTACAGTTTTCACTTCAGCAGGTCAGTTCGAGTCATTTTGATCTGAATTTGATCTTTCAACAGGTGTCGACACATCCTGATTATCTTCGCTTGTAGCCTGGGTTGCAGGGATTGTCTGAGTTGGTTGAGAACCTGCAACATATGGCATATGAGTGTACATCAAAATTCGAAACAGAATTGATCAAAGAGAACTGGGAAAAGGGCTGCTGGTTCCAGAATGTCTGAATAAATAAAACCTGAATAGAAACTGTTTGATGGTCTCAGAAGAATAACAAAGCCAACTGAGAGTAACATACCGGATAAATCATCAGTCTGCCTTGAGATTGCACGAGGAGGCAACTGGAGTCTGAAATTAGGAGGGAGCGAAGGCGCAGGCTGGAAAGAACCCTCGGTCTGCTGCGCCGTCGGCTGCTGAAAGAACGGCGGCCGCGCAGCCTGCTGCATTGGCGAGAAGCCACCGGCCCTTGGATTCAGGCCACTAGGCATGTATCCCAGGTACGGGTAGGTTGTTGATGAAGGGGAGGTCTGACCATATAACTGAGAGTAGTATTGCTGCATTTGAGGATTGTAGTATGCCTGCTCACAAGTTTTCAAGCATTGCAAGGTTTCAGTCAGTCAAATGGAAAACAAGTGGGTCAGTATTTGTGCTAGTGTCTGATTTGGGTATACATTCGTGTAATTTGTTGTTTGCTAATTATAAGTAAACTCTATGCAGCTATCCAGATTCAGTGCCGAAGATTGCATCAGTATTCAAACTTCCAAATTTTAGGAGGTGACTACAAATATCGTGATTGTAGACCATGAACACTAAACAATGCAACTTATTCGTTTTATGTTGGCTACTGTTGCCATTTATTATAGCTGATGTGCAAAATAACAGCTGCATGTGCTGGAAGTAAACAAGGGAAATAACATCGACGGAGAAGAATGGTTTGCTTGTTGCTTGCCTGTTGATATGGATAATCAGGTGGGTACCAGTACCTGCAAAAGTTGACATAACTTCATCAGTGCCTTATTAAAGACCGACAGGGATCGAGCTGAGCACGAGCCCACCATTGTGTCTCAGAGACATTGGTACCCACAGCCATGGCTGTAAAGCTCAAACTTATCTCAGGCACTAAGGTATGTGTCTATCTTAAACCAGGACCATATCGAACAAACACTCCATCTCCCTCTACTTCTATTCAGTTGCACTGGACTATCGGCATTAGTGTCTGCTTGCAAAACTCCTAGTAACAGAAAATCTGCTTTGGCCAAAACTTAAATTTGTGAACCGCCTACTTGAGACATGCGTGAGTAGAAAAACAGGAACCTCGGATACCTGTTTCGCAGAAACAACTCAGCTACTGTACTATTAGTATACTTGCTGGACAGACCAGCCATCAATCTGTACATGCCCATGCCAATAAATTCACAAACGGAGTACGTCAACCACGACCCAACAGCACTGCTCCAGCAAAATACTACCCAAGTGGCATGACGATCTGGACGCAGGCATTGAACTCTACGAGCAATGCCAACGAAGCGCACAAGGCTGTTTGCAGGCGAGGCAACAACAGATAAGAGAGACTTGAATGCGCATGGCCGGGCCGCTGCGTCCTTTGGCAAAGGCCCAGGGGCCTCCCTGGAGGACCCAACACGTGACGCGTGGGCCCGGCCGTGCCGAAAACCATGTGTGTCCAGTCAAGGAAACGGAAACCGAAAGCTGCGGCACATACGAAAGCAACCCGACCTAGTGACCTGACCTCGGTCGCTCCCAGCAGTGTGTAGTCGGCTCTCGTTAACCGCCCCGTCACCGACTCTCTCCCATCCGCAAATAATTTTGCTACATAGCAACCAGATTAAGAAAGTTAAAACCTGGCCGATGTCGGAGTTTGTATGCACAGTCCTTACTAAGCACTAAAAGATAAGATTTTTAATTAGTCAACTTAATTTAAAAACGAAATTTTAAAATATTTTCTAGGTCAAACCGTTTGTTCAAATTAAGATCCGTTTTTACTGTTAGGCTAGTCGTGACGAGATCTTTAAAACTAGATCCCATGTTGGTATGTTCTGACAACTTTTTTTGGGATCAAAAATTATCCACCATAACACGCAAATTATCCGGACTTCAGCATGTAAGTTATCCACCCAATAACATCTAAGTTATCCATCACTATAAAATTTACCCACGGATCACATGATTAGAATGGGTAACTTTTTCTATTTACCCACAAGTTACCTATCAGTAATACGAGAGTTATCCAGGCTTTAACATGTAAGTTACCCATCAAATAACATGTAAGTTAATTCACAGATAGAATATAAAAGTTATTTAACGCTCGGCCTCGTCGTCTGTCGTCGCTCTCACAGCATACAAAGTATTCAACATCGAAGGCTACCGTGTCAAACATCAAACATATTTTTTTTAAAGAACTAAATCTAGCCTTCTTTTGCATAGGATATAAATAAATATGGTCTTATGCTTACCCATCATGCAACCAGTAATCTAGCGGCCTTCCGCAACGCTATCGTGGAATACAGGGTGATAAAGCCTCGAAGAGTGTTAGGTTACCGAACCTTAATCGCGTCGACGCTAACGCATTAATGACAATAAAGTCTCAGTACCCTAATAACTAGGTTACGATGTTTCAATTAAACTTGTTCAATACTTATGCGAGAACAATTCTACCAACATGTTTATATGGTGGGTAACTTATGTGTTAATGGGTTGATAATTTACATATTATGACATGGATAACTCATGTGTTTAGGGTAGATAACTTTTTGCTCTGAATTTTTTTGGTCAAAACATAGATCTAGTTTTGAAGATCTCGTCGCGACTAGTTAACGGTGAAAACGGATCTTAAATCGGAAAACGGTTTGATCTATAAGACATTTTAAATTTTTGATATGATTCTAAGCTGACTGAACAACACGCGTTCACACCTCCAGCCAGGTTTTGCAAATCAGCACTCGGTCTAAGAATAGAATTTCCGTTTAATTTTTGGTTTAGTTAAATTTTATTAAATTTGACCAACTTTATAAATAAATATAGCAATATATATTACATAAAATTGACATATTTTGAAACTAAATTTGAAACATATTTACTGGTACGAATTTAGGGTCGTAACTATTGCTATGTTTTCCTTAAAATTAGTCAAATATTACTAACTTTAAGTTATGACAAGACTAGAAATACACTTATTTGCGAACGAAGGAAATACTGCAATAAGGAGGAACACGACCAACGTCCATGTCTAATCCTCGCTTGAGCTAACGGATCAGTCTAGGAGTCGTTATCTATTACTACTACTCTGTCATGTCAAACTACAGTATTTACCTTAGGGTCCGCAATCCTCTGAACCACATAAAAAGAACTATGACTCGTGTTCGATCGTAGCTATACCAGGCAACCTTTGTACATTGTCTAAAATTTCAGCCACTACTAGTACCTCGTTTCTACCTTACCGTGAAACTAGATGATCAACATTTAACAAGACACATCTCTACCCAAGTGAGGGTTCATAATTTTCACTGTACTATAAGATGCCACGATACGATGCATCGAAACATCAACCGTGCACTGCGATTTTAGTGATGAACTGACATGATGCCATGGTGCATTTGTGGTGTGAAATGACACTCACCCGTACTGGGAAGGGTGGTGGTAGAACACGGCGTGAGGTGGGGTGGGCATCTGCTGGTGGCCGTGCTGCTGCGACTGCATCCTGCCGCCCATGTATGGCGGCGGGCCCGGGGGCTGCTGATCAGGCAAGTGGGGCCCACGCGGGGTCCTCCCTGCAGACAAAGAGGAAAAAACCATTTTATCAGACATGTTATATGCTGCAGAGGAAGCAAGAAACAAACAAATAAATGTGCTGCGCAGAGGTTGTGGAAGTACATGAAGTGGTATTTGGCAGACAGGACACGAGGGCAGGGGGTCCAGCCAGGTGTTGCAAAACAGTTGGAGTATGGACTATGCAGGGGGGAGGGAAATACCATGTGCCCTACGTTGGACTGGGTTTGACCAGATATGCATGAGTAATTCCCCTATGGTCTTCACAAGTTGAGTGCCTGGCAAAACTAATTGCCTTCACCATTTTTCATCATTACACAAATGAAACTAGTATGTGATCATTCTGCTGTCGGCATTTGGCCAATTCTTACTAAAAAGGAATCTATTCAACAAATGGAAGGATTATGGAATAGGAAGCATTGCTTCATGAGGCTAGATCGACCCCCAAATAATTCAAAGCTTTCTTAGCTAGCTTGCACTACAACCTACTCCAGTCTGGTACTCATGTGCTGTAGTGCACTAGCCTGTACCGTTCGTGAAATACAAAAAGGAATAGTGTGCAAACGACCCAGCTGTTCTACGAATAATAAAAATAACTAATACTCTTTTGAAAAAGAGTCACGCAGATGAGCACAAATGGCATGATATTGTGAGGTCAAAATTCACGCGGAAACGACATCATGTTGAATGGGCACAAATGAGCTGGAGCAATCCAAGCAACATGCAGTATCTACCTGTATCTATTCCCCCAAACTCGTTGACAACTACCAAAACCCCTGTCAAAGCGAGAGTAGTGTCTACATATGCGACGGAACGGCGGTGCGGGTTCCTGGCGATAACGTGCACCCGGCCAGCTTTACACCCCCATTCCGCTGGAGCCACCGACCGTATCACTTGTTAGAATCAAATCAATGTCTTTCCCTAACGAGTAAACAGCAGCAGCAGCAACAAAAAAATAGGCCAGGCTTGTTAACAAAACCCATAATCCCCATTGGTAATGCTAATTACTGCTCCCTCCATCAGCAACAAACATCATCCTAGGGTCAATGACTTATCTGTTTGTTCTGGCATATACTACAGTACTACATGACTTGAAACAGAAATCATGTTCAAAATGTTTGAAATGGAGAAGAAGTGTATATTTGTGGAGGCCGGGGCGAGGGGGTACCACTACCGATTATAGCCAGTAATCAGTACAGTAGCAGTAACTGAATGCAGAGGCCAGGCTGGCGAAAGCACAAGCCCAGCACAGCCATGAGCGTTGTCTGACAGCCCTGAGTATGCATGGTATGCCTCCCCCTCCCAATGCAGAGACCAAGTACCCCTGGGTCGTCGCGTGTGCTGGCGCCCCAGTCTTTTAACGCTGGAACCGGGCCCCACCCGGTCTGGCGATTAACGATAGTCCCAAACACGCAAACGAGGAAGGACAAGGAGAGACGCGAGGAGAAGAGGGGAAAAAAAGGGGTGGCGCGCGTGCCCTAATCCATCTTATCCCGTTAATTGCGTGCGATTGCCGCTAATCATGTCCCGATAATTTGCTGCCATGCACATGCGCGCGCTGTTCCTGGAACGGAACGGGGACGGGACGGGAGTAAAGAGGGCATTGATCCGTGCTCACCTCTCTGCGGCGACGGCCGCGGCGGGCCCATGGATGCAATGTTGCAGTTGGCACGGCGGCCGGCGATCATCGGGTTCGGGTCCTGCACCGCCTGTCGCGCCGACTCCGCGTCCCGGAACGTCACCTGCGAACGAACAAGAGAGAGAGGCAGGTTAATTAACCGATCGAGCGCCGGAGATAGCGATAGCCAGAGGGGAGAGAGAAGAAGAGGACGCACGAATCCGTATCCCTTGGATCGGCCGGTCTCGCGATCGGTGATGACGACGGCCTCGAGTATGTCGCCGTAGTCCCGGAAATGGTCGTGGAGGCCTGCGGAGGCCGTCTCCCAGGCGAGGCCGCCCACGAACACCTTGGTCAGAGTGGTGTCTCCGAACCGCGAGCGGTGGTACGGCACCCCGCCGCCGCCGCCGCTGCCTCCTATCCCGGGCGCCTGGGCCGGCGACGACCCACCGCCAGCGGGGGAGGACGACGACGGAGCCGCCGCCGCCATGTACGCCTTGTAGGCTAGCAAAGGAGGAGGAGGCCGCGCGCGTGCAGTGGACTCTCTCGCTCCTTCTTCGGGCCTTCCTCTTTGGTCTCTGCCGGGATCGAACTAGGTAGCCAGCAACCTGGACTCTCTAGTTAGTCTTTACCCGATCCGAAGGGTGCGTGGGCGTGACCAGCTTATTGCTTTTGGCCGGGCCGGTTGGGTCCGATCCGGCGCGGGCGCAGATTGCTCTTACCCTTCTCTCTTAATTGCTCCCTCTTAATCGTTTCCCAATTGTTGGAAAGAAAATTTTCCATAACCCACCCTGCTGGCCTCTCTACCTCGGAAGAGATGGACTCTCTATCTATCTAGTCTAGCTAAGAAGAGAGACGAGAGGAGAGGGGAGGAAGAGAAAGGGGGGCGGCTGTGCGCTGGAAGGGAGAGGGTTCCGGTGTGGGATGACAGCTGCGTGACCCTTTCTAGTCTAGTTCTAGTCTACTTCCTCCCAATGGGCCGGCTATAATAAGCGAGGGGTGCTCGAGGGGTGCTGGAGCTGGCAAGCGTACGTACGTACATGGAGGAGCTGCCACCTTCCCCCACTTGTGCGATGCCGATGCGCCCTGTCGCTCTCCACTCCGCCGCGATCGATCTGATTACCGAAACGGCGGCATATATATCCATCTACGTACGTGATTCAGATTGATGGATCGATGGAGCTGGCTAGGTAGGCTGCTACTACTCGCGATCGATCGAGTTGCGGTTGCTTGCGGAGTTGCTGCTGCTTCTTGGTGCTATGCTTGCACGCATCGGACACGCCACTTGATTTCGCCTCGTGTGGAAACACCCACACGCTAACTAGCCCAACCGTAGCGAGTTCGGCCGAGGAACAAATCTTATCCAGTTAAACACGATTCATTAATATGCAGTAGTACTATGCAGAATATATGCGCGCTGGGTGGCTTACGTACGCGCGCACGTACGTGTACCGTCATTCATGGCTGTAATATGGTTGAGGAGAGGAGAACAATTACGTATCTTTCATGGTGGAATGTCCAAAGAACAGCTGTCGTGGATATCACTAGGGAGGGAGCAGTACTTGCGCATGCATATATCGTTGCCGACCTGTCTAGCGTTGACCCTGGAGATGGTCGTTTTAGTTCAATCTGGGAGTAGGCAGGAAACTGCGTCGTTAGTTATTAATATCCACAGGTCATCGCCACGACGTGCTTTAAAAAAAAAGGTCATCGCCGCGACGTCACCGGCGCTTCCCCCTCGCCCGCGTTGCTGACCAAGCCCGGTGATGCATACGCGCTTAGCTCGCCGGTATTAGCTGTTCGCCTTGAACGCTCGATCAGCAAAACATCGATGTGCTCTTGGAACATACTCCCTATATCAATAATTACCCTGCATTTTAGGATTAGTCAAAGTCAAACATTATAAAGTTTGATAAAACATATAGAAAAACGATAAACATTTATAGCACCAAATGTATATATTATAAAAATATATCTTAAAACGATTCTAATAATGCTTATGTTGTATTATAGATGTATATAAAATTTTTTAAATATATTTTATCAAAATTTACAAAGTTTGACCTTGACTAAGATATTTTCAGAGACAGAAAGTATCAGTCTGCTATTTGGAAGCCTAGGTTGGCCGAGTTAAGGTTGTTGACCTATCTAAAGTCGCCCGGAAATTTGGCAAACAATTTTAAGCGATCGTACGTAGTACTACATATGTACCATCTCAAATGCTTTGCTCGTGATTTTGAAACATATATAATCTATGTGCTATTGTGGCCTGGAAAATATCTATAGTCTACTATTTGGAAGCCTAGGTCTTGTTTACAGCAAGAAACAAGAGATCAGAAATTGAGGAAGAAGAAGAGAGTCACGCGGGGAATTTTCTGGAGAAGTAAACGGAGGCAAAAGCTTTGTCTCGTCTCATTTAATTAAGGAGGTTATAACAAAGTTTGGTTATAAGCGAGCAACAAAAAGTGCCCGCAAAAACAAAAGCCTACTCTCCCGGCATGATAGATCCTAATTTTTTTGCCCCGGCCAAGACCCAAAGCCTCGCCTCCTTTATTTTTTGGAGTATCAAAGTTGGCAAGGTAGATATCTTGCGGAACACCCTCGCATTCCGTTTGTTCCAAACCTCCCACGAGACTAGCATGAGGAGAGACGTCATAGATTTCCTTCTAGTGCCATTTGTGAACAAGGCTAAATTCCACCAATCTTCAACTGAGTCACATAAGGCCCAACTTGTAGTGTCGATATGGTGGAGCCCAAGCCAAAGAACCACGGAGTTCCAAATCCAGATGGTGTAGCGGCATTTGAAAAAAAGATGTGCCGCGGATTCGTCCTCCCTCTTACAAAGTTGGCAAAGGCCACAATTAGGCCATCCTCACCTTTGAAGGCGCTCGGCTGTCCAAACCCGGTCTTGTAGGATTAGCCACGCGAAAAGCTTGCACTTGAGAGGGGCCCAAATTTTCCAAATCAACTCCGGCATCGGAGAGCGGACGATGCCTTCAAATTGTGCTTTGTAAGCAGAGTTTGCTGTGTGGATCCCCGAGCTAGTAAATTTCCAACAAATGTCATCCGCCACCCCTTCATGAAGATGCACCGCTCTAGCCATAGTCCAAAGTTCCACAAACTCGGAGATGTGTTGAGTTATGAGACCTTCGGTTGTATTTATGTTGTTTATCCAATAAACACCGGTGTATCCCTTTTTTACGGTAAACTTCTTGCGAGTTGATAGCTCAAATATGGAGGGTGCAATATCCTTTGGTTTCCTCCCATGGAGCCACGTCTCATGCCAAAAGCTCGCAATAGCCCCATCCGCAATGCTAATAGTGGTCGCCGCATAAAAGAACTCCATGTCCGCCTTATCACAAGGGTGGTCACAACCAATCCAGGCCTTGTTTGGATCCTTCCATTTGAGCCAAGGCCACCTCAAATGAAGAGCTTTAGCAAATTTATCTAGATCCATGATGCCAAGGCCTCCCTTATCCTTTGGCCTATAAACAATTTTCCATTTCACTTTGCATTTTCCACCGGAGACCTTATCCGCCGCCGCCCAAAGGAAAGCCCGTTCCAACTTATTAATAGAATGTAGGATGCCGGGAGGGATCACAAGAGGGATGATGTGGTGGATGGCTTGAGAGGTGATCACCAATTTGATGAGGGTGCCTCTACCTAAAGGGAATATGCCCTAAGAGGCAATAATAAAGTTGTTATTATGTATATTCCAAGTATTTGATAGATGTTTATTTTGCATGCTATAATTATATTAATATGGAAACATTAATACATGTGAGTTTAATAAACAAATGGAAAGTTACTAGTTATGCCTCTCTTATAAACTAGCTCGTTGATTAACAAGATGATCAAGGTTTCCTAATCATGGACATTGGATGTTGTTAATAACGAGGTCACAACATTATTGGAATGGTGTGATGAACATTCATCTGAATTATAGCATTACGATCAAAGTCATTGTGTTTATATTGCTATAACATCATACGAAGTAATCCTAATCCTTAGACCATGAGATCATGTCAATCACTAACACTAGAAGAGTATCTTGATAACATCAAACGTCACACAGTAACATGGTGATTATAAAGATGGGTTCGGTGCTATGAAGGTGTTATGTTGAGGCCCATGGATCAAAAGTGTAATTTGTCCATCCCGATGACGGATAGATATACACTAGGCCCTCTTGGTGATATCCCAATAGTTAGCTTGCAAGTAAGTGATTTGATCACTAGAATGTTATATCACAGGAACAAGAAAAGAGTACATGTCGGTAACGAGATAAAACTAGGTATGGAGATACCTATGATCGAATCTCGGACATATAATATATCGCGAGACAAAGGGATTAAGATTCTAGCGTAAAAGGTTCTCACGATCACAAGAAGTCATCGTTGAATGTGTGGGAGTCAGTATGGATCTCTAGGTCCCGCTTCTGATTATTGATCTGAGAGGGGTCTCGATCATGTCCGCATTATTCCCGAACCGTAGGGTGACACACTTAAGAGACACCACACCATTTGGAACAAATAGTTTCTTGTCGAAAAGATTTATAAAGCGCAGGAATTTATTTCACTAGACACCAGAATTGTTTCGGGTGAAATTGCTGAAAGTGTTTCTGCATGTGAAATAGAATACTAGCAAGGGGTTTTATTTGAATGTTTGTCCATTAACAAAATTCTAAATAAATAAATAAAAGGAGTTTTATTTAAAGAGTGATCACATTAAATTTGGTGAAAATTTAATGGAATATGAGTGGGATTTTGAGTGGAGAAGTGTGAAGGGGATTCGCAGCATAGTAAATCAAAAAATTTCTACGGGTGCGAACGGGAAAGCCAAGATCTAATCTAGGAGATGCAATCAACGAGAGGGATAGATGAGATCTTCATACCCTTGAAGAAATCACACAGTGGAACGTTCAACAGAACGTGGTTGATGCAGTCGTACTAGCCTTCTCCTCCTCGCGATCCGATCCGATCCAACGCCGCAAGTGGCGACGCCTCCGAGAGATGCACACGTACGTCACCACGACGTCTCCTCCTTCCTCGGTCCAGCAAGTGGGGTGGAGAGATAGATTGGATCTATAGCACGACGGCGTGGTGCAATGGTGGAGAGTTTCTGCGGCAGGGCTTCGCCTACACGCAGTCGGGAGAGAGAGAGAGAGGTAGGGCAGCAGCTGGCGGCTAGGGTTTTGGGGTGAGGGGAGGGTGCGCCCCCTACCCACCTTATATAGGGGGATGTCCGGCCCCCTTGCCCCCTCCTCCAAGCCCTAGGCCGGCGGCCACAAGGGTGGAGTGGGGGGGCAAGTCTCCCCCCTTCTAGAAGGTCCCATAGGGTTTCCCCTAGGGTTTTGGCCGGCTGGGCCTATGAGGCCTTGTGCCCCTGGCCCAATGCGGCCAGGGAACTCCCTCGTAGGCCCACGCCCCCTTCCGACAAGTGGGGCCACGTTGGTCCCACTCTGGAAGCTTCTAGAACCTTCTGGTACAATACCGAACATTCCGAAACAATTCCGAAATCCAAAAACTGCTTTCCTTTATACGAATCTTATTCTCCGGACCATTCCAGAACCTCTTATGATGTCCTGGATCTCATCCAAGACTCCGAACAAAAACTCATAAACCAATTATCCATTCTATCCTAGCGTCGAAGCACGTTAAGTGCGTGACCCTATGGGTTCGAGAATATGCAAACATGATCTTCTATCAATAATCAACAGCGGGATCTGGAAACCCATATTGACTCCCACATATTTATCGATGATCATATCGGATGAACCACGATGCCAGGATTCAATTAATCCCATATATATATTCCCTTCGTCACGCGATATTTTACTTGCCCGAGATTCGATCGTTGGTATCGGCATACCTAGTTCAATCTCATTCACAACAAGTACTTTACTCGTTCTGTAATCCGATATCACTTTGTGATTAACTCCTTAACCACATGCTTGCAAGCGGTGTTGATATCAATTACCGAGTGGGCCCGAAGTATATCTCTCTAACTCGGGAGGTACAAATTCCATCTCGATACATACAACCCAACAAGTACTTTCCGATCACTTGAGAGACACCTTTATGATCACCCTCTCATAGGATGATGTTTGATGACCTCAAAGCTTTCTTCCGATACCAGGGAGTTGCATTATCTCATGGTCTAAGGAACACAATATTTGACATAAGAAAAAGCTTCGCAAAGATGAACACGATGACACGATCTAATTGCTCTGCTTGATTTGGGTCTGTCCATCATATCATTCTCCCAGTGACATGATCTCATTATTAATCGACAACTCATGTCTATGGTTAGGAAACCGTAACCATCATTAATCAATGAGCTAGTCCAAAGAGGCGTACTAGGGACACGGTGTTGTTCATAAACCACACAAGTATCAAAGTTTCCGCTTAATACAATTCTAGCATGGAATATAAACTTTATCATGAACAAGAATTATAATAATAACATCTTTATTATTGCCTCTAGGGCATTATTCCAACAGTCTCACACTTGCACTAGAGTCAATAATCTAGTTTACATCTAGCAAAAATCTAACACCCATGGCACTAAGGTGCTAATCATGTTTTTCTCGTGGAAGAGGTTTAGTCAACGGATCTGCGACATTCAGATCCGTATGTACTTTGCTAATCTTCAGATCTCCATCTGTTATATAATCTCAAATTATATGAAACTTGCGGTTGATGTGCCTGGTCTTTGGATGATATCTTGGTTCCTTAGCCAGTGCTATGGCGCTAGTGTTGTCACACAATATCTCCAGTGGGTCCAAGGCACTTGGAACCACACCAAGCTCAGTGATGAAGTTCCTGATCCAAACTCCTTCACTTGACGCTTCTGCAGCAGCCATGTATTCCACTTATACTTTAGATCCCGCGATCACGCTTTGCTTGCAGCTTCTCCAGCTCACAGCTCCTCCATTCAAAATATATACATATCCTGTCTGAGATTTAGAATCATCCTTGTCGGTGTCGAAACTAGCATCGACGTAACCTTTTACGACGAGCTGCTCATCACCTCCATAGACCAAGAACATTTCTTTAGTCCTATTTAAATACTTTAGGATGTTCTTCACGGCTGTCTAGTGTTCCACTCCTGGATCACTTTGGTATCTGTTCGTCAAACTAAGAGCATTGGACACATCCGGTCTAGTACACAGCATGGCATACATGATAGAACCTATGGCCGAGGAATAAGGCACTTTGCTCATAGCTTCTCTATCATTTACCGTAGCTGGACACTGAGCCTTGCTCAATATCTTACCTGACAACATGGGCACTGAACCTTTCTTTGCCTTATCCATTCTGAACCTTTTCAGAACTTTGTCTAGGTATGTACTTTGGCTTAAATCTATTAGGCGTATTTGTGTATCTCTATAGATTTTTATGTCTAATATATAAGCGGCTTCTCCTAGGTCTTTCATTGAAAAAAAATTGTTCAAATAACTCTTCACATCGTTAAGCATATCAATGTCATTTCCAATAATCAATGTGTCATCCACATATAGTACTAAAAATGTCACTGAGCTCCCACTCACTTTCTTGTAGATACAAGCTTCGTAGAAATTTGGAACAAATCCAAAGCTCTTGATCACTTGATCAAAACGAAGGTTCCAACTCCGAGATGCTTGCTTCAGTCCATAAATAGAATGCTGAAGTTTGCACACCTTATCAGCATCCTTAGGATCGACAAAACCTTCGGGTTGCATCATATACAACTCTTCATCAATGTTGCCATTGAGGAACGCAGTCTTGACATCCATCTGCCATATTTCATAATCATGAAACGCAGCAACTGCTCATAAAATCCGAATGGACTTAAACATCGCTACGGGAGAGAAAGTCTCATCGTAGTCAACACCTTGAACTTGTTGAAAACCTTTCGCGACAAGCCGTGATTTATAGACAGTAACATTACCATCTGCATCCGTTTTCTTTTTGAAAATCCATTTGCACTAAACGGCCTTTCGGTCGCTAGGAGGGTCCACCAAAGTCCATACTTGGTTTTCGCTCATGGATCCCAATTTGGATTTCATGGCCTCTAGCCATTTCTCAGAGTCTGGGCTCATTATTGCTTCCTCATAGTCCGCACATTCACAGTTAAGAAAGGGTTACCGTACCACTTAGGAGGGGCACGTAACCTTGTCGACCTGCGATGTTCAGTAGTAGCATCGTCCGAAGCTTCATGATCCTCGTCATTAGCTTCCTCTATTATTGGTGCAGACGACACTGGAACAATTTTAGGTGGTGCGCTACTCTCCAACTCATGAGAAGGTTCAATAACATCGTCTAGCTCTACTTTCCTCCCACTCACTTCTTTCGAGAGAAACTCCTTCTCAAGAAAGGATCCGTTTTTTGCGACAAACACTTTGCCTTCGGATCTGTGGTAGAAGGTATACCCAATCGTTTCCTTAGGGTATCCTATGAAGACGCATTTCTCCGCTTTGGGTTCGATCTTGTCCGGCATCAACTTCTTGATGTAAGCTTCACATCCCCAAACTTTAAGAAACGACAACTTAGGTTTAGCACCAAACCACATTTCATACGGTGTCGTCTCAACGGATTTAGATGGTGCCCTATTTAAAGTGAATGCAGCGGTTTCTAATGCATAACCCCAAAATGATAACGACAAATTTGTAAGAGACATCATCGATCGCACCATATCTAATAGAGTTCGATTCCGGCGTTTAGACACACCATTGCACTGTGGTGTTCCGGGTGGCGTGAGTTGCAAAACGATTCCGCTTGCTTTAAGATGCGTGAGAAAATCATAACTCAAATATTCACCTCCACGATCGGATCGTAGAAATTTAATTTTCCTGTTATGATGGTTTTCCACTTCGTTCTGAAATTCTTTGAACTTTTCAAACGTTTCAGATTTATGTTTCATTAAATAGATATACCCATATCTACTTAAGCCATCAGTAAAAGTGAGAAAATAGCGATATCCACCGCGCGTCAAAACACTCATTTGTCCGCATACATCGGTATGTATGATTTCCAACAAGTCCATTGCTCGCTCCATTATTCCAGAGAACGGGGTTTTGGTCATCTTGCCCATGAGGCACGGCTCGCACGTGTCAAATGATTCAAAATCAAGAGACTCCAAAAGTCCATCAAAATGGAGTTTCTTCATGCATTTTACACCAATATGACCTAGACGGCAGTGCCACAAATAAGTTGAATTATCACTATCTACTTTGCATAGCCTCAATGTTATGGATGTGTGTTTCATTGCTTTCGAGATTCAGAAGAAATAAACCATTCATAGCAGGTGCATGACCATAAAAGATGTTACTCATATAAATAGAACAACCATTATTCTCCGATTTAAATGAATAACCGTCTTGCAATAAACACGATCCAGATATGATGTTCATGCTCAACGCAGGCACATAATAACATTTATTAAGGTTTAAAACAAATCCCGAAGGTAAAACTAAGGAGAGTGTGCTGACGGCCATCACATCAACTCTTGATCCGTTGCCAACGCGCATCGTCACCTCATCCCTCGCTAGCCGCCGTCTATTCCGTAGCTCCTGTTCCGAGTTATAAATATTAGCAACTGAACCAGTATCAAATACCTAGGAACTACAACAAGCGCTAGTAAGGTAAACATCAATAACATGTATATCAAATATACCTTTAATGGTGCCAGCCTTCTTGTCCGCTAAGTACTTCAGAAAGTTGCGCTTCCAGTGACCCTTGTCCTTGCAATAGAAGCACTCAGTGTCCGGCTTAGGTCCAGACTTGAGCTTCTTCTTAGCAGGGGCAACGCGCTTGCCGCTGCCTTTCTCGAAGGACTTCTTCGCACCCTTACCTTTCTTAAAGCTTGGGGGCATGTTGACCATCAACACATGATTATCTTTCTTTATGTCCACCTCCGCAGCTTTCAGCTTAGCGAAGATCTCAGTGATCGTATCAGTGGAACCAATCTGATTATGAGTAACTACAAAACCTTTGTAGCTAGGAGGGAGTGATTGCAAAACTCTGTCAATCTTGAGCTCTTCTGGAATCGTGCAGTCCAGTTGCTCAAGACGTTGAGTGTAGCCCGACATCTTAATGGCGTGCTCACTAACAGAACTCCCTTCCTCCATCTTGCAGTTAAAGAATCTCTCAGAACGGGCCTGAGTCTGAAACATGGTTTTTAGTTCCTCAAGAATCTCAAAGAGCCCGGCGAACTCCTCAAAACGATTTTGAAGGTACGATTCCATAGCAAACAACATGGTGCTCTTAATCACACCATAATCATCTTTGCGCGACTGATAAACAACTTTTTCATCAGCCGACGCATCTATAGCAGGGGCGTCACCTAGCGCTTTCTCAAGGACATAGTCCTTTTGCCCGCCAGCGAGAATGATTCTCAGATTGCGGAACCAGTTGGTGAAGTTAGACCCATTGTTCTTAAGCTTTTCTTTCTCAGCAAAAACGTTGAAGTTGAAGTTGGACTTAGCCATTTGATCTACAAAATTTGCAAGTACAATTTAGACTATGTTCATGATAACTAGTTCAACTTAATCAAATTACTAGATGAACTCCCACTAAATTCAACATCCCTCAAGTTGTTTAGTGAACACGATCCAAATTCACCACACCTAATCCAATCTTCACAAGAAGAGATGTGGTTTCAATGGTGGACAACAAAGTGTCGATCATATCATTCATATGACTCATGCTTAACCTTTCGGTTTGTGTGTTCTGAGGCCATGTCTGTACATGCTAGGCTCGTCAAGTCAAACCCAAGTATTTCCGCGTGTGCAAAACTGGCTTGCTCCCGTTGTATGTGAACGTAGAGTTTATAGCACCCGATCATCACGAGATGCTTGAACACGACGAACTTTCGCAACGGTGCATACATGGGGAGAACACAATTTCATCTTGATCATTAAGTGAGGAATCATATTATAATGCTACTGTCGCGATCTATGCATAATAAGATACATAAAAGGATAAACATCACATGCATATAATATTATGTGACATGGTATAGCCAATCTCCGCGCAATGATCTCCATCTTGTGCGTGCCAGCATGATCTCCATCACTCCATCATGATTGCCTCCACCACGAATAGCAACTACAACTATTGCTAACTACTTAGCGATAAAGTAAAGCTATTACATGGCGTATAAGAAGTTGACACACAGGTCATACACAATTATAAAGACAACCATATGGCTCCTTCCGGTTGTGTACTCATCGACATGCAAGTCGTGAAATATTACAAAACATGATCATTGCATACAACATACACATCATATCTTGGGCCATACCATATCACGAAAACACTCCCTACAAAAACAAGTTAGACGCCTCTACTTTGTTGTTGCATGTTTTACGTGGCTTATGGGAATAACAAGCTAAGAACGATTCTTACCTATGGAAAGCCACAACGGTGATATCATGGTTGCCAACATCCGGTGTAAATCCCATGACAACTATAGTGAGATAAACTGGCATCCACCAGCCGCATGTGTGGAACAAGCCACACGTCAAGTGCGGAGCCCGTCTCGCGAACGAGGTCGTGTAAAGTTGGCCTGGACCTCTTTGATCTCACTATCCCGCATCATAAGAAGTACACAACAAGAGGCTTACAACAGAAAACATCAACGCCCGCAATAAGCATGTTGCGTTCTACTCGTGAAACACATCTACGCATAGATCTAGCTCTGATACCACTAAAAGGGATTCGCAGCATAGTAAATCAAAAAAATTCTACGGATGCGAACAGGAAATCCAAGATCTAATCTAGGAGATGCAATCAACGAGAGGGATAGATGAGATCTTCATACCCTTGAAGAAATCGCACAGCAGAACGTTCAACAGAACGTGGTTGATGCAGTCGTACTAGCCTTCTCCTCCTCGCGATCTGATCCGATCCAACGCCGCAAGTGGCGACGCCTCCGAGAGGTGCACACGTATGGCACCGCGACGTCTCCTCCTTCCTCGGACCAGCAAGTGGGGTGGAGAGATAGATTGGATCTACAGCACGACGGCGTGGTGCAATGGTGGAGAGTTTCTGCGGCAGGGCTTCGCCTACATGCAGTCGGGAGAGAGAGAGGTAGGGCAGCAGCTGGCGGCTAGGTTTTTGGGGTGAGGGGAGGGTGCGCCCCTTTCCCACCTTATATAGGGGGCTGGCCGCCCCCCTTGCCCCCTCCTCCAAGCCCTAGGCCGGCGGCCACAAGGGTGGAGTGGGGGGCAAGTCTTCCCCCCTTCTAGAAGGTCCCCTAGGGTTTGAGCCGGCTGGGCCTATGGGGCCTTGTGCCCCTGGACCAATGCGTCCAGGGCACTCCCTCGTAGGCCCACGCCCCCTTCCGACAAGTGGGGACACGTTGGTCCCACTCCGGAAGCTTCTAGAACCTTCCGGTACAATACCGAACATTCCGAAATCCAAAAACTGCTTTCCTTTATATGAATCTTATTCTCCGGACCATTCCGGAACCTCTCGTGATGTCCTGGATCTCATCCGAGACTCCGAACAAAAACTCATAAACCAATTATCCATTCTATCCTAGCGTCGAAGCACGTTAAGTATGTGACCCTACGGGTTCGAGAATATGCAAACATGATCTTCTTTCAATAATCAACAGCGGGATCTGGAAACCCATATTGACTCCCACATATTCATCGATGATCATATCGGATGAACCACGATGCCAGGATTCAATTAATCCCATATATATATATTCCCTTCGTCACGCGATATTTTACTTGCCCGAGATTCGATCGTTGGTATCGGCATACCTAGATCAATCTCGTTCACAACAAGTACTTTACTCGTTCTGTAATCTGATATCACTTTGTTGATTAACTCCTTAACCATGTGGTTGCAAGCGGTGTTGATATCAATTACCGAGTGGGCCAGAAGTATATCTCTCCGACTCGGGAGGGACAAATTCCATCTCGATACATACAACCCAACAAGTACTTTCCGATCACCTGAGAGACACCTTTATGATCACCCTCTCATAGGATGACGTTTGATGACCTCAAAGCTTTCTTCCGATACCAGTGAGTTGCATTATCTCATGGTCTAAGGAACACAATATTTGACATAAGAAAAAGCTTCGCAAAGATGAACACGATGACACGATCTAATTGCTCTGCTTGATTTGGGTCTGTCCATCATATCATTCTCCCAATGACATGATCTCGTTATTAATCGACAACTCATGTCTATGGTTAGGAAACCTTAACCATCATTAATCAATGATCTAGTCCATAGAGGCGTACTAGGGACACGGTGTTGTTCATAAACCACACAAGTATCAAAGTTTCCGCTTAATACAATTCTAGCATAGAATATAAACCTTATCATGAACAAGAATTATAATAATAACATCTTTATTATTGCCTCTAGGGCATAATTCTAACAAAGTGAGGGGTCATCTTTATGTGAGTGTAGCTCCCTCCACATGAATGAAGGAGGGGAGGGGGCACCCTCCATGGTGCGCCGGCCATGGGGAGGGGCTGCCCCCTCCTCCTATAAAAGGACCCCCTCTCCCTCTCTCATACTCACACCTCCTCGTGAAGGATCTCTCTCCCTCTAGTTTATCCCCCATGGTCTTAGACTAGCGAGATACATGTTTCCGGTGGCTTTTTAGTAAAAAAGAGTTGTTGCTTCCGCTGCATCACTAGAGCGAGGAGGCAGAGGTTTCTCGGTGGTGTGCGATCACGGATGCGCTGCTAATTTACGGCGCTGGACTTCTTCTCGATCTTAAGATCGGCAAGCGTTCGTCTACATCATCCACGAGTACAACCTTGCTAAACTTTGTTGGTCTACAAGTGTGTGTTGTAGAGGGAGTGTCCCAACCTTTATACAACATAAGGTGGAGTCCCCTGTGTTTACAATGCTAGTCCCTGGATCCATAGCTAGCATCCACAGTTAAGATGTAATATCAAGAAACAAAGGTCATAATATAACTTTATAACCAGGAACAACATAATTTTATTACATCATACATAGATCATTTGGCTATTATATTACATTGCAGCGGAATAACTAAAATCATGGGTCCTTCATCTTCAAAGTGCCACATGCAGATGTTGGTTGTAGACTTTGTAATCCTAACCAATCAATCTTCACTAAAAACAATCAAACCTGCAACATTACAAGTTACAGCCACAAGGGTCAATACATTTGAATTGTATTGGCAAGTTTCACTAATAAGTATAATATAAGTGGATCCTATCATTACATGCAGATTTGGCTAAGTAGAGTTTTAGGCTCATTTGCATAAAGCAATATTTTATCCTAACTTTTCAAAATGGTTTTGGTCCTTTGTCAAATCTCCCTTTTTCCAAGTTCCTTGAACTCCTTGGTAGAAACTCAAGTGTTTAAGTCCTTGTCAAAAATCTCTTGAGCTACTTGGTAACCCCAAGTGCAACAAGTTTTATCAAAATCTCATGAGTTCCTTGGTAACCCCAAGTGTTCATGTTTTCAACAAAATCTCTTGAGTTCCTTGGTAACCCCAAGTACATCAAGTTTTGTCAAAGTCTCTTGAGCTCCTTGGTAACCCCAAGTGCAACAAGTCCTTAAGAGTTTTCTTTTAGAAATTAGAATGTCGAGATCTCCCATTGCTTCAAACTTTAGTTGCTCAGTATTGTCCATAACCGGGGACACGGCTAAGTACTTAGATTTTATTATCTTCTGCAGAAGGAGTACACTTTACCCACATGTCACAATCCCATCCTTTTGCCACCAGTGGCCTACTGGATTAGTGCTCACCAAGATGGAGTACTGGCAGATTGAGAATGTGACGAAGTCTTTCCAAGGGGTCCTCCCATACACCATTGCTAGCTTGCCTTCAGCACCCATGTAGGATTCCAGGTCCTCATGTCTAGTTAACTGAGGACAGTGCATGAGTCTTCCGAATGTAGTTGACTAAGCCAGAGCCATAATAGCATGTGGTTGCACACGAAAGCCACAATTGGAGAAACATGTTCAATATCTAAGTTTCCTAGGTGGTTTTCTTTTGGAGCACAACACAAAGTGATTCCCATAGACATGGTTCCTTTTGTTGCCACCCTCTCCAAAACTTAAAGTATCCTCCACCTAGGTGGTTCATTGAGTCCTTGTTTTATTATGTAAAACACAAGTCCTTTTCTCAACCTTTGTAAAATCTCAACATGTATCTCTTTTCAAAATATAGCATGGATAAGCATGTAACAACTACATTGTTTTCTCTAAGGAATGGATAGGGAATCCTATTAGGATTTTAGCATAGTATAAGTACAGAAAGTATTTTCATGCATGTTTCAAAATCCACTAAGTATAATGAAAATAGTAGGACTTTTAGATGATAGTGTAACTTGCCTTTTTGGAAGGGAATGGTGGTTCACTCCTTGATCTTGCTAGTCTCACACTTTGCTAATTTCACTACATTCAATCAAGCAAATTCTATATCAACTAGCATTCCAAATAATCAATCAAACACTTCACACACATAAAACTATGGAATCTAAGATCTAAGTCATGCATGTAAGCATGTAAAAGATGGTTATAATTGCAAAGGTGGTCTCCACTAGGCTTCTAAACTTTGTGAGTTCCAAATTGGTCATTTTCCAAAGTGGCAAAGTCATTTGAAAAAGGGTTTTGTCCATAAACCATTTTTAAATCCAATCATCATTTGATGTGGTGAAAAATATTTTTTATCAAAGCAAAACTTTATGTTTTTCACCAAATGAGTTGCCCTTGCAAAACATGGTGTTTTGGGTCATTAGGTTTGGTCCAAAACATTTTCCCAAAGTTTTCTTTACAAAAACATTTTCATAATAAAATCAATAATTTCATTTGGCTAGAAAATGGCCGAGTCAAATAATCCAACCTAAACTTTACCAAAATCATTTTCAACACCAAGGGTTGGTTCCTAGGGTCAGTAAGTTCTCCATAAACTATTTTGCCAAGGTTTCAAACTCAAAAATATTTTTGAATCATTTTACTAGTCTTAACAAGCATACAAAAGTTTCTACAAAAACAACCAAACTAACAGATACTATTTGCTAAACAAATTCTATGGTTGTCTAGGGCTTGTTCCACTGATTTCAACGGTATAAAGTTTGTAATTTTTGGACGTGTGGATCAAAAGTTACAAAGGTTTGAAAATTGAATCTATAACAGATTCAAATCTGTTTTTAAAGCGAAACCTGGCCACACGGCGCGTTCTGATTGGATGATACCGGTTCGGCCGGATCGGCATCGTGGCGCGTTGGATCTAACAGATCGCACGGTTCAGAAAGCATACCCCTTCGGCGTTTAAATGATCTATCTAGTTCGTTCGATCCAGATCCTACGGCTATTGGCGCCTTGACCAAACTCTGGCGGCGCAGCGACGGTTGCTGGCGGCGGCGCTGGTGAAACAGGACGCTAGAAGAGAGGATAGGATGCTCACCAGATTCGCGAGGACGTGGTGATGCTCAACGTGTGCTTGTCGTGGCAGGGGGTGCTCTGGTACAGCTGCGATTGCTCGCCGGAGTTGAGAACAACGTCGGGTGGTCCTGGTCGTGGTCGGAGTCGTCGCTACTGGTCACGAGAAGGCCAAACGAGGGTATGGTCAGGTGCGTAAGACCAAGGCGAAGATGCTCGCATGATCGAGAAATAGAGGGGCGGTCGAGGCTTACCGAGGGAGCTCGACAGAGACGAGACAGACATCGGCGAGGTCGCAGCTTGACGAAGGTAATGCTCTGGGGCGCCCGCGGTTGAACGAAGGGTACAGGCAGATGCGCCAGGGAGTGGTGAAGGTGTGAGCTTGGTCGGGGAGGCAGGAGGTGGCGAGTGCTGGCGGGAATTGGAAGAGAAGCTCGTCGGAGCAGTGGGAGGGCGAGCTCAAATTGAGGCAGCCTCGGGGCAGAGAGTGAGTGGCGCGTGAGGGGAAAGGAGGAGGAGACGCTGGAGATTAATAGCATGCAGTCACGGCGAGGTTAAGGTGCAGAATCAATGCGTATTCAAGCCGCGACATCAACGGCAGAAACGACCGGCGTGGTCGTCGCGAGGAAGGAGACGAGCTGGAAAAGTGGGGTCTGCTGGTCAGTGGGAAAGGAGTGAGAGGAAGGTCCACCAGTCAGCGTCTGTTTGGGTTAGAGGCTGAGTGCGAATCGTTTCTTCGGGGAGGGAAAACTGGGCTGGTTCTGGGCTTCTTGGGCTGGCTCAGTTGGGTCAGGTCCAAATCTTATTTTTTTCCTGTTTTAAACCTTTTTCTTTTTCCAATACTATTTTCTGTTTTGAAATTCAAACAATCAAACAACACTCAATTTGATTCAAACAATCACTAAACCTTGTAACTTTGAATTTGGTTCTGTTTATCAACATAAACCACATCCCAAAATAAAATAATAATTTTTATTCTTTTTAGGATCCATTCTTTAATTAAATAAAATGGATCTTTAGTTATTTAATAAAATAGGGTTTGATTTAATTAATAAAATCTCCATTTCAAATCCAAATATTTTCAAAACACTTCAGTAGGTTTTATTTGAGAATATAAAATATTTGGAAAACTTATTTAAAATAATTTAATAAGTTTTTGATGTTTTAATTTAAAATGGTAAAACCTTTTATTTAGATAAAATTGGATATTAAATCCTTATTAATTTAAATAAACGTTTGCTATTTTTATTCAAAACAAAATGTTTTAATTCCAAAGCTTGGCCAAGGTTTAATTTGCCTTTATAAAATAATCTTATTTATGAATCCACCTTTTCTTTTGAAAACCAAATCTTTTATTAAAAGATCCAAAATAGTAACTCCTAAACATTTTATTTTCCTTTAATAAGTGTTTATCCTTATAAATCCCTTTAGGATTTATTTGATTCAAATTGGTTTGAAGTTTCCAATTAAATTCAAAAAGTTTCTTCTGGCCCTGAAAATCAAACAAAGTTTTATTTCATTCATTTATTTTCACATTACAAGATTTGGAAAATCTTGGGATGTGACATGTGTTCTCTATGGATGTATATACACCCGGTTCTTGTATCTAGTACATAGATCTTGGTATATAGTTGTTCCCATCGAAGGAAATTTTTTGTTTTCTATGCTGAGAACCCTATAGTGGCATTAGCGCCGGATCTATGCATAGATGCTTTGCACGGGTAGTACACATATGAGTATGTGGGCGATGATGACCATGTTATTGCTTCTTGGTTGTACTTTGGATATTGGTGGCATAGTGGGATGAAGCGGCCCGGAAAAACTTTACATGTCCTCGCACATGAGACCTGTTCCACGCTTGACATGCAACTAGTTTTGCATAAGTGGCTAGCGGGTGTCTATCTCTCCTACTATAGTCAATATCTAATTTACAACGAGTTGTTAATAATTTGGTTATCCTCATTGTGGTTCCATGTTCGTAGGTAAGAACGGTTCTATCTTCGAAAGCCCTAAGCCACGTAAAACTTGCAATGGATAAATTAGAAGCATCTAGTTTAGATTGTTGATGGGCTAATGTCATGATAAGGTAATGTTGTAAGTAAATGTATAATGGATACTTTTACAACACAGCTAACGTGTAAGTTCCATAGACATTGGCCTTACACACAAAGGAATGATAGATATCATACCATGATGCACATGATGATGATCAAGTACAAGAACCACACATATGATGTTTATTGCATCTTATATTACTTTTTTCGTGTTTTATTAGCATAATAAGATGATCCCTCATTTAGATATCACGATAAAAATATGTTCTCCCTTAAGTATGCACCGATTATGTTTCACCGCTTCAAAACATCACATGATGATCGGGTGTTTTTGAATCCACGATCATATTTCAGGTGTAAGACAGTTTTACACACTTGAATACTAAGGTTCTTACTTGGCGAGCCTAACATGTACACACATGGCCTCGGAACATGGACCGAAAGGTTAAGCATGAGTCATATGTAGATATGATGCCCATATAGATGCTCGCCTTTGAAGCTACACCGACTCACGTGATGATCGGACTTGGTGTAGTGGATTTGGTTCATGTAATCACCAAAAAGGCACAAGGGATGTCATTTTTGAGTGGGAGTTCATTCTTAATTTGGATTAGTTGAACTCGATCTAGAATTAACTTAGTATAAACTTTACAAATTTTATTGTAGATGGCACCACCTTCTTTTAATTTGAATGTGTTCATGGAGAAAGAGAAACTTGCAATGAATGGTAGCAACATTACCGACTAGGCCATGAATTTGAGGATTCTCCTCTCTGCCGCACAAAAGAAATATGTGCTAGAAGCGCCGCTAGGGCCCCCACCACTTGATGATGCCTTTGGCGAGGAAAAGAACGTCTATTTGACTCGTCAGGAGGACCACAACTTAGTTCATTGCGGCATACTGTATGGGCTAGATCCAGAACTTTGAAAGCGTTTTGAAAACGGCAATGTCTTTGATACAATGGGAGAGTTGAAAATGATTTTCTACACCCATGCTGCTGTAGAGAGTTATAATGCTTCAGAAAATTTCTTTAGCTGCATGATGGAAGAGAACATCTCCGTTAGTGAGCACGTACTCAAAATTTCTGGGTATGCCGATAAGCTTGTGTCCTTGGGAATATCGATACCCCTTGACTTAGGCATACATCGTGTTCTCCAATCTCTGCCACCTAGCTACAAGAGCTTCATGATGAACTATAACATGAAGGGCATGAAGAAGTCTCTTCCCGAAATTCTGTCAATGCTTAAGACTACAGAGGTGGAGATCAAGAAATAACATCAAGTGTTGATGATCAATAAGACCACCGGTTTCAATAAAGACAAGAAGGGTAAATCCCGAGTTGGCCCTAAGTCTGATACCGAGTGCTATTATTGCAAGGGGACTGGCCATTGGAAGCGCAACTGCCCTAAGTATTTGGCAGACAAGAAGGCCGACAAGGCAAAAAAAGTATATTTGATATACATGTTATTGATGTGTACTTGACTAGTACTCGCAGTAGCACCTGGGTATTTGATACCGGATCAGTTGCTAATATATGTAACTCAAAACAGGGGTTGCGGAACAAGCGGCCGCTAGCAAGGGGTGAGGTCAAGATGCATGTCGGCAATGGATCAAGTGTTGATGTGATCGCCATCGGAATGCTACCTCTCCACTTACTATCGGGATTAGTTATAAACCTATATAATTGTTATTTGGTGCTTGCGCTGAGCATGAACATTGTATCCGGATCATGTTTGATGCGCAGTGGTTATTCATTTAAATCCGAAAACAATGGTTGTTTGATTTATATGAATGATATCTTTTATGGTCATGTAGCTATGATGAATGGTTTATTTTTGTTGGATCTCGATAATAGTGTTACACATATTCATAGTGTTGATGCTAAAAGGATTAAACTTAATGATGATATATCCACATGTATGTGGCACTGCCATCTAGGTCATATTGGCGTTAAATGCATGAAGAAGCTCCATTCAGATGGACTTTTGGAATCACTTGATTTCAAATCATTTGATACATGTGAGCCATGACTTATGGGCAAGATGACTAGAACACCGTTTTCCGGTTCAATGGAACGGGCAATAGATTTATTGGAAATCCTACACTCTAATGTGTGTGGTCTAATGAGTGTGTCGGCGCGAGGTGGATATCGTTATTTTGTTACTTTCACGGATAATTTGAGTAGATACGGTTATATATACTTGATGAAACACAAGTCTAGAACCTTTGAAAAGTTCAAGGAATTTCAGAATTAAGTGGAAAATCATCGTAATAGAAAGATCAAATTTCTATGGTCTGACCGTGGAGGTGAGTATCTAAGTTACGAGTTTAGCACACATATGAAAGAGTGTGGAATAGTTTTCCAACTCACACCTGCCGGAACACCACAGTGAAATGGTGTGTCGGAACGTCGTAATTGTACTTTACTAGATATGGTTCGATCTAGGATGTCTCTGACTGACTTGCCACTGTTATTTTGGGGTTATGCACTAGAAAGTACTGCATTCACTTTAAATCGGGCACCATCTAAATCCGTTGAAAATATACCGTATGAATTATGGTTTGGAAACAAACCTAAGCTGTCATTTCTTGAAGTTTGGGGATGCGATGTTTATGTGAAAAAACTTCATCCAGATAAACTCGAACCCAAAGCGGAAAAATACGTCTTCATAGGATACCCTAAGGAAACTATTGGGTATTCCTTCTATCACAGATCTGAGGGCAAGGTTTCCGTTGCCAAGAATGGATCCTTTCTAGAGAAAGAGTTTCTCGCGAAAGGTGTGCGTAGTCGGAAGGTAGAAGTCAAAGAGGTTGTTGAACCTTCTCTTCATAATAGCGCAACACCGGAAGCTGTTCCGGAGTTGACTTCACCAAATGAAGAGGGAACTAATGATAATGATCATGAAGCTCCGAAAGAGAATACTACCAAACCTCTCAGGTCTAGCAAGACACGTGAAGATCCAGAACTATACGGAAATCCTGTTATGAATTTCATGGTAGATGAAATAGATGACCCTGCGTCGTATGAAGAAGCGGTGATGATCCCGGATTCAAACAAATGGCTAGAAGCCATGAAATCCGAGATGGAATCCATGTACGAAAACCAGGTTTGGACCTTGGTGGACTTACCTCATGACCGAAAGGCCGTGGAGAATAAATGGATTTTCAAAAGGAAAACTGATGCTGATGGTAACATAACCGTATATAAATATCGACTTGTCGGAAAAGGGTTTCGACAAATTCAAGGAGTTGAATACGATGAGACATTCTCTCCCGTAGCAATGCTAAAGTCAGTTAGGATTATGTTAGCAATTGCTACATATTTCGACTATGAAATATGGCAGATGGGTGTCAAAACTGTGTTCCTCAATGGCAACGTTGAAGAAGAGTTGTATATGATTCAACCAAAGGGTTTTGTCAATCCTAAGGATGCTGCCAAGGTATGCAAGCTTCAACGATCCATCTATGGACTGAAGCAAGCATCCCAGAGTTGGAATCTCTGCTTTGATGAGGTGATCAAAGATTTTGGGTTTATCCAAACTTATGGAGAGCCTTGTGATGACCCACAAGTATAGGAGATCGCAACAGTCTTCGAGGGTAGTATTACCCAATCTATTGATTCGACACAAGGGGAGCCAAAGAATACTTATAAGCCTTAACAACTGAGTTGTCAATTAAGCTGCACCTAGAAATAGTCTTGCTCATAGTAGTTTATCAGTAGCAACAATTTTGTAGTAGCAATAGCAAAGTAACAGCAACAGTAGTAACAATAGTAGCAAATAGTAGGATATGAGTGCAGTAGGAATAGGGATGGATGGACGGGCGTTACATGGATGATAATATTCATGTAACTTCAAGATCTAGGGAAATTTCAAATAAATAAGATAAAGCATCCAAGTACTAACAATCATAGGCACGTGTTCCATACATAGTCATACATGCTCGTAATGAGAACTTGTACAACATATTTTGTCCTACCAGCCCGTTGCAGCGGGGCCTCAAGGAAATATACTGGCAATTAAGGTACTCCTTTTAATAGAGTACTGGAGCAAAGCATTAACACTCTATGAACACATGTGATCCTCATATCACAGCCATCCCCTCCGGCTGTCCCAATTTCTGTCACTTCGGGGCCTTTGGTTCCGGACAATGATATGTGTACACAACTTGCAGATAAGATCACAAACAATACTATCATCATGAATCAATAACATGTTTAGATCTGAGATCATGGCACTCGGTCCCTAGTGACAAGCATTAAGCACAACAAGTTGCAACAAAGTCAAATAGCACTAATAGAGATACTAGGCACCATGCCCTAACAATATTATTCGATTACATGATAGAACTCATTCAATCCCTACCATCCCCATAGCCTACATGTAACATCCCTAAAATCATGTTTTCAAAGATTTCATATCATCCATGCATGCATAATCATTTAGGGATCATTTTCAAGTCATTTCAAGAAAATAGAAGCATTGAGTGCTTATTATTTTATGTAGACAAGCATTGATCCAATGCTACTCTCTAGTGAGAGAATATTTGTTTCAAACCAAGATTTGTTTGTTCATAAGTTGGTTTGGTTGAGTTCCAAAGCTTGGACAAATTTTTCCAAAACAAATTATGGTTTTAAAACCATTTTCATATCTTTATCAAATCTGTGCTAAGGCACTGTTTATTTTAAAATTTCAAAGGAACCAAGCTAGTCCAGTGAGACAACATGGTTTTATACTAAAAAATGTATAGGTTTCACTTTATAAAAATCTAGAAAGATTTGGAATTCAAATACATTTGAATTCATTAGAAAAGGTTTCCTGAAAATAGAATTAGAAAAAGAAAAAGGATAAGAAAACAGAACTGGGACAGGCGCTACCCATTCGGCCCAGCAACTAAAGCAGCCCACCCGGGGTTTCCCCTTTCTCTCTGTTTCTTACCGCAGCAGCGCGCACCCACCCACTGACAGCCCGACCCCACCTTGCCCCGTCAGCATCATCCCCAATCAACGCGTGCCCGAGCCGCTCCGCCGTTACCTCGCCGCAGTGACGCCGCGGTTTTAATTCGCTTAAATCCCATTGATTCAGGGAGTAATCCCCGCCCCGCTCCTGGATACTTAATCTCCTCTTCACCACGGCCATTTACCCTCACCCCACTCGCTCGCTCCGCCACCAGGCTGCTCAGATTTCACCAAAACTCGCCGTTGTCCCGACAAACTCCGACGTCTGATTCCGGTGAGTACCGAGCGCCCCTCGTCTTATGCTTAACGCTATCAAGTTCGTCGTGTCTCTGTTATTCTCCTGATGCTTTTGTTTTGCCCGCACATGACCCAGGTCTCCGTCCCCGACCACCTCAGCAAACGGCAGAACCGCCGCCTAACTCCGGTGAATGATTTAGGTAATACCAGGCCACCCCTTGCTTTCTGCTTGACCCTATCTTGTTCGCCAGTTTGTTGTGCACACCCTGATGCCTTCGGTTTGTGTTAGGGCAGTCCACATCGTCGGCAACGTCGTCGACTGCAAGAACCCGATGCCCGCTTCTCCAGCGATGACCTCCACTGCCCACGCCCGCCGCCAGCAAGAGGTTGAGCATCAGCGCGACCTTGCGAGTTAGGTAAGCCCCTCCGTTGACCCCAGCCCCCTCCGTAACCGCTAGAGCATCACTGACTGAGCGCCGCCGCCGCGCCACCATCGCCAGCGCCGCCGATCTTTGGTCGCTTGATCAGCAACTGTCAGATCTAGATCCAACGCACGCGATAGAATCACTTACGCGAAGGGGTACGCTAGATCTGTACTGCACGATCGTCTTTAAATCATGTGCCTCTTGTTGCTCGATCCAGCTGAATCGTTATCGGCCAATCAGCACATGACGCGTAGCTAGTTCTTTGTTTTAAAAATCTGAATTAGATCTATTAGTGATTCAAACTTGCAAAATTCATAACTTTTGATCCACACGTTTAAATTTTGTAAATTTTATATCATTGGAATCAGGAGAAAGAATCCTATATGTTTATGCAATGTGTTTAATGTTTTGCCTCTGTAAAAATGGTTATTTTTGTAGAGACATTTGTAGGCTTAATTTGAGTATGGAAATTATTTGAAAAATGTTTTAAAGATCAAATAAAGTTTATTTTGAGTATCTTGGTCTTGTTTTTTTAGTACTATACACTTGTCTTGTTTGTTGTATAAAAAATCATCACATGGCATTTGTATGCATTCATATATTTTTGCTTGTATATTTTGTGATGTGATATTGGTGCCATTATTTTATGTGTAGATTTTGGTGCTAATAGTGATTGTGGTTGTGAAGATTGTTGCTACTCCCCAAACTACCAAGGCAAGTGGTGCTTCATATCCCTATATTTTTACCTATGCATTAGAATTATTTTGTATAGGTCTTGCATGAATATTTTTGCTAAGTATCTATATGTTATGCTTGGGAAATCCTAGTAGTTGTAGAATTGTTAGAATTTCCTCTAAGTTAGGATACTTACTATTGCCATGCTTAGCCTAGCTAGTAGCAAACAAGGGTGGATTATATATTCATGCTATGTGAAATATTACTAAGTCTTTGACTTGTGTTTTTGCTTAATAAAACAACTAATTGAATGAAACACGTGGGTGGAATGGAAAAAATGGTTTGTGTTGAGTGGTTACACAAGGACAATTTCTATGGTTTACCTTGTGTATCTCACTTGTGGAAAGCCACCCAGGAACAAAGGGATTTGAGATGCCAAATGTTAAGAAGCTTCTAGTGCAGCCACATGGCATTATGGGATCTGCTTGGATCATATAGGTTGCAATAACTTAGCCATTTGAAAGTTGGTGGCAGTGGGATGATAAGTTTGGACCGCGTCCATTTGGTCTAAGGGAAGGCTTTTGAAAGGTCATGTCTTGGTGAAAATCAAGTCTTGTGGGGAAAGTGCACAACCTGTGCAGATGGAAGAATCTAAGTACTTAGCCATATCCCTGGTATTGGACAACTTGAGCATCAATACATGGAAGCTATCAAGAATCTCCTCATCCCAATTTTCTAAGTTAAAACTTGTGGTTGAACAAGGGTGAAGGTTCACCAATTTCTATTGGTGATTCCTTGGGAAAGTTTTGTGAAAGAAAAACTTAGTGTTTTCAACTAATAGGTAAAACCTATTTTGAGCAAAGCAAGCCTAAGCTACACTTAGCCAAATTCATGTAGTATCTAGATGCTAATATTCTACTAAGGTATCACTTGCCAATACTATTCCAATGTATTGACCCACTATGGCTGTAACTTGTGATGTTGCAGGTTATTCTGATGATGATTAGGGGTTATGAGTCTACACTCAACATGATTTCCTGTGGCACATGAAGATGAAGACTTATTTATATTGTTATGATTAAACTCTTGTATTAGGCCTATGGACATGGAGTTGTAAAAGACTATGTTTGTCTCTCGAATGATATGTAATAATGACCTTTGTTTCTGTGTACTTCATCTTAAACTGTGGATGCTAGCATTGATCCAGGGACTAGCATTGCAATCACAGGGATCCTTAACTTTATAAGGGAGGGATCTTACAGATGGTATCAGAGCACTGTGTTGCCTGTAGGACTATGACCCTAGGAATGGATTAGAAACCACTAAGGAAATTTTTTCAACAACTTCCACACTTGTCTTTTTCTTCTCGTAAGGTTTTATAATATTCTTTCTCATCTCTATTTGTAGATGAACTCCATCAACGAAGCCGTAAGGAAGGGACCACTCATGACCATGACCCTAGAGTGTGAGACTGAATTTCCAAAGGCCCTCAAGAACCTTATGGTTACCATGGGGATACATGGTGCAGCTGTGTACAAAGGTTTCCCTATGATGGATGAAGGAGAATAATATTGGTGGGTGAAAATTCACTTGTACAAAAACAAGGAAGACAACCACAAAGAATCATGATTCTGCATGGTAACCAACTCAGTGATGCACACCACATTCTTTGATTCTGCAAGGGATGCAGCTTGGAAGGCCATCAAAGAGCTTGGTGATAGACTCAAGTGCAGAATGCTCAACACCCAAAATGACCTTAGAGAAGAAAAGAAGCATACCCAAGAGTTGGAAACTACCAACCAACAACTAAGGGAAGACATCATAGACTTGATTTGTGAATATTGTGAACAAGATAGGCAGATGGCTACTAAGGATGCTTTGATAGCCATTTTGTCTAGTGAGTGAGATTTGTAGCGTACTTCGTTAGTTGGACCATCACACTTATCATTTTATTTCCAAAATTTTGTCTAAGTTATGTTGGACCTTGGATGCTTGTAATGGATTTATGTATGCCATGACTTGTGTTTGTTTGCAAATGATATGCTTGTGCTACCTTGTCTTGTGTATTTCTGTTGATGTTGTTTCTAACTTTTCTCTATCTTATAAAATAGATGCCTAAAGTTACTATCAGCACGACTGAAGAGTTCAAGGGAACTCGTTTTGGCACTCGTCTTATTGAGCTCACTAGTGTGCTCAATCTTCCGCTTCCTAGCATCATGATGCTTCCCCTCACCAAGTTTGAGAGGAAGGACCTTTGGGGCTTCAAGGTTACTCAGCCAGGACGCCAGACTGAGCCAGCCACGGAGGCTATCACCTTCAAGCTCATGCATGACAACAAGGAGAGAGGCCTAGAGGTAGTCATGCATGATTTACTTGGGCGTCTGTTAGGGAGGCACTCTCGGGAGATTAGAGGTACTCACTTCCACGCTTTCGGAAAACGCGACGAGGATGGTGAGGCTATTGAGTTCGAGGATACTGCTAGAGAGACGACAGAGCCGATTCGTCTGTACCTTCAGGACCTAGAGGTTCTACTTAGGCAACTAGATACTGATAGGACCAACGTCATGCTTAGCTATGTCGAACTCGAGGTGCAGCTTCGTGAGAAGGACAAGCTCTTCGCGGAGCAAGATGAGATAGTCAAGGAAATGGAGGCCAACTTTGAGAATCAGGATAGAAAGTTCAAGAGTCAAGAGAAAAGAGTCCAAGATAGGAACAAGAGGATTCGAGAGATGACTGCAGAACTAGAGGCTAAGGACTTCGAGCTCGAGCATCAGCAAGTTGTGATTGAGAGACTTCATTCACAGAAGATGGCTCTCAAAGCCAAGGTAGAGGCCTTGACTACCAATGTCGAGGAGTGCAAGACCGCTATGGAGAATGCAGGTCTTACACTTGTCGATGAGCAGGTTGATGCAGAGGAGTAGTGGTTTCCAATCCTAGGGTCATAATCCTATAGGCAACACAGTGCTCTGATACCATCTGTAAGATCCCTTCTTTATAAAGGAAAACGATCCCTGTGATTGCAATGCTAGTCCCTGGATCAATTCTAGCATCCACAGTTTAAGATGAAGTACACAGAAACAAAGGTCATTATTACAGTCATTCCAGAGACAAACATAGTCTTTACAACTCCATGGCCACAGGCCTAGTACAAGAGTTTAAACAAGTAAATAAATAAAAGTCGTCATCTTCATGTGCCACAGGCAAACATGTTGAGTGTAGACTCATGACTCCTAATCCTCATCAGAGTAACCTGCAACATCACAAGTTACAGCCACAGTGGGTCAATACATTGGAATAGTATTGGCAAGTGATACCTTAGTATAATTTTTGGTGGACTAGATACTATATGCAATTTGGCTAAGTGTAGCTTAGGCTTGCTTTGCTCAAAATAGGTTTTGCCTATTAGTTGAAAACACTAAGTTTTTCTTTGTCAATTTTTTTCCCAAGGAACCACCAATAGACATTGGGGTCCTTCACCCTTGTTCACCCACAAGTTTTACTTAGAAATTGGGATGAGGAGATTCTTGATAGCTTCCATGTCTTGATGCTCAAATTGTCCAATACCAGGGACATGGCTAAGTACTTAGATTCTTCCATCTGCAGTGGTTGTGCACTTTCCCCACCAGACTTGATTTTCACCAAGACAGGACCTTTCAGAAGCCTTCCCTTAGACCAAATGGACGCGTTCCAACCTATCATCCCACTACCACCAACTATCCAAATGGCTAAGTTCTAGCAACCTATGTGATCCAGGCAGATCCCATATTGCCAAGTGGATGCACTAGAAGCTTCTTAACATTTGGCCTCTCAAATCCCTTTGTTCCTGGGTGGCTTTCCACAAGTGAGATACACAAGGTAAACCATAGAAATGGGCCTTGTGTAACCACTCAACATAAACCATTCCTTCCATTCCACCCAGGTGTTTCATGTACTTAGTTGTTTTATTAAGCAAAACACAAGTCCAAAGACTTAGAAATGTTTTTATCATAGCATGTATATTTCACCACCCTTGGTTGCTACTAGCTAGGCTAAGCATGGCATAGATAGGCATCTTAACTTAGAAATTTCTAGCAATTCTACAACTACTAGGATTTCCCAAGCATATCATAAGTAAAATGGAACATGCAAGACTTAGCAAAATATTTCTAATGCTTAGTAGAAAACATAGGGATAAAAATATCATGAAGTACCACTTGCCTTGGTAGTTTGGAGAATAGCTACACTCCTCACAATCACAATCACTATTGGCACCAAAATCTACACATAGAATCATAGCAACAAATCACATACAAATAAATACAAGCAAAAATATATGGATGCATGCAACATTATATGTGATGATTTTCTAAACTCAACAAGACAAGTGTACAGTACTGGTTCATAAACAAGTTCAAAACTTGCCAAACAACATTTATTTAAACCTTAAAACATTTCTCAAATGATTTATATACACAAAATAGGCCTACAGATGTTTCTGTAAATAAAACCATTTTAACAGAAACAAAACATTAAACACATTGCATATTTGGAAAGGGCTTGTTCTCCTGATTCCATTGATATAAAATTTGTCAAATTTGAACGTGGGAATCAAAAGTTATGATTGGCGCGTCACGTTCAAATTCTGATTTTAAATCTAATTCCTAGCCACGCGTCACGTTCTGATTGGCGCGTACCGGTTCGCTCAGGATCGCATCTGTGAGCCGTCAGATCTAACTTAAACGCGCATCCCAGATCTAATCTTACCGTTTCGCCTAGGATCTATCGTATCCGCAGGATCTAGATCTAACGATCCTAAGCAACCTAACCATCCAGTGGCGGTGCTAGCGGCGGCGACTGGCGGCGGCGCCTCTGTCAGAGCTACCACCGGTGCTCCAGGTCATACGGGAGAGGGAGAAGAGGCTTACCAAGCTCGCCGTGTGCTGCTGATGCTCAAGGTGGCGATGGCTGGTCAAGGGGCGCGCTGTAGTGGCCGAGGGAGCTCGGCGGAGTTGCTGGCGGCGTCAGATGCTTGCTGTAGAAGACGTTGTCGAGGTTCTGCGTCGACCTAGCACGAGCCAGATGGTTTAGGAGATGCGCAAAGGACTAGCGATCAAGACAATATCAAAGAGGGGGCAAGGGGCGGTCTCGTTTTACCTGAATTGCACGTCGGAGTCGAGCAGCGGCTCAGGCGTTCGTGGGTGTGAATGTAGACGTCGCTCTGGGTCATGAGAAAGCAAACAGAGGGCATCAGTGAACGCGCAAGGACATGCTGGTCATGATGGTTTGAACCAGAGACAGGGGGCGGTCAGTACTCACCGAGATTGGTCGCCGGAGTGCGTCTGTGCAGCGGCGGTGCAAGAGCGATTGCGGGCAGCCTGGGGGAGTTTCTGTCTGGCTTTGTTGGGGGAAATGGCCGTGAGGGGGAGGTGGTCTTATAGCCAGAGCGGGGGCGAGGATCGCGCGCGGTATCATTGGCAATTAAGCCCGCAGTGACTGCGGCGAGGTAACGGCGGAGCGAGCGTCGCGGCCACGCGTGATTGACGACGACGACATGGTCGCAGGTTCCACTCGTCAGCGAGTGAAACCGAGAGGAGGTGGGGTCGGGTGGTCAATGACTTGGTGGGTTCGTTTGCGAGTGAGAGAGAGAGGGGGAACCCGGGTGGGCTTAGTGGGCTGAATCCTTCGTTGGGCTAGATAGGTGGCGCCGACCCTTTTCTAATTCTTTTCTCCTTTCCTTTTTCCGTTTTCAATTTCAGGAACCAGATTCAAATGATTTCAAAATCTGTTTGAATTCAAATATTTTCAGGATTTTTGCAGTGTGCAACAATCACAATTCTGGGCATAAAACCAAGTGGTCACTTTGAATTGGCCTGGTCACTTGGAATAAAATAAAATAAGTAGTGACATAGCACTAGTTTTATATAGATTTTGAAATTGGTTTTCAAATTATATTTGTTTTGAAACTTGGGTTTAAATCTTTGCAATCTAGCAATACACTCTGAAAGCAATAAGACACAAGGTTTGGTTCACTGAACACCTATCTCACATTGGAGATTTGTATTTGTTTTTTAAATGCTGATCACATAAAATAATGAGCTCATATGCTCCTGTTTTTTAATTGATTTGTTTGAAATGAACTCTATATGATCATGGATGCATGGATGATATGCATGAGTTTGAAACATGATTTTGCAGATTCGGATTCGAGATTCGGATTGGCTAGAAAATAGGTGAGGGTGGTCTTTCCGAAGATCATCTTCTCTTTCCCATGTTGCTTCTTCTTCGGAGTGATGGTTCCATTGAACTTTGCAGAACTTGATAGTCTTAGTCTGTGTGAATCTTTCTGCAGTCTCAAGAATCTTGATAGGTTTCTCTTCATAAGTGAGATCACTTTCCAATTGAACCTCTTCCAAAGGTATAGTATCCTTCAAGGAAGTTTCTTCCATTTCTGGATGACATTTCTTAAGCTGACTCACATGAAACACATTATGAACATCAAAGATTCTGGCAATTCAATTTCATAAGCAACTTCTCCTTTACGACTCAGAATCTTGAATGGTCCAACATATCTTGGGGCCAACTTCCCTTTGACTCCAAACCTCTTCACTCCACGAAGTGGTGATACTCTAAGATAATCTCTATCACCAACTTCATATGTGACTTCTCTATGCTTAGGATCTGCGTAGCTTTTCTGTCGGGACTGTGCTATCTTTAATCTGTCCTTAAACAGCTTGACTTTCTCTTCAGGTTCTTTGATAAGTTTTGGTCCGAACAAACTTCTTTCTCCCACACCATTCCATAGTAATGGGGTGGTACATTTTCTCCCATAGAGAAACTCAAATGGTGCCATCTCAATGCTGGCTTGATAGCTGTTGTTATAAGAAAATTCTGCGTAAGGCAGACTTTCATCCCAACTGGCTCCATAGTCTAGGGCACATGCCCTCAACATGTCTTCGAGAATCTGATTAGTCCTTTTTGTTTGACCATATGTTTGAGGATGAAAAGCAGTGCTGAAATCCAACCTCGTTCCCAATGACTCATGTAATTGCCTCCAAAAATGGGAAGTGAATTGGGTTCCTCTATCTGACACAATACTCTTGGGTACTCCATGTAGACATACAATTCTACTCATATAGATCTTGGCCAACTTAGCACTTGTATAGGTTGTCTTCACGGGTATGAAATGAGCCACTTTAGTTAGGCGATCCACTACTACCCAAATAGAATCATATCCTGACCGGGTCCTTGGCAATCCGGTAATGAAATCCATACCAATCTTGTCCCACTTCCAATCAGGAATAAGTAGTGGTTGAAGCAAACCTGCTGGTTTCTGGTGTTATGCTTTCACTCTACTACACACACCACACAAAGAAATATGTTCGGCGATGTCCTTATTGAGATTATTCCACCAAAATCTTTCCTTCATATCCATGTACATTTTGGTGTTGCCCGGGTGAATGGAATATGATGAGTTGTGTGCTTCTTGCAAAATCAGTTTCCGAAGCTCCGGATCTTGTGGAACACAGATACGTTTTCCATGCCATAAAGTACCCTGTTTGTCTTCATGGAATCCTTTGGCTTTTCCCTTGCCAATCTTTTCCTTGATCTCTTCAATTTCTTTATCAGTCTTCTGGGCTTCTTTGATTTTGTCCAACAAAGTATGTTGAACATCCAAAGACATGAGATGCCCTTCAGGCACAATCTCCAATCTGAGGTCTCTAAATTGGGCACACAGATCATCTTGCAGTTCTCCCTTAGTGAGGCCATTCACAAAAACCTTACGGCTTAGAGCATCCGCTACAACATTTGCTTTACCGGGGTGGTATTGCAAACTTAAGTCATAGTCCTTGATGAGTTCTAGCCATCTTCTTTGTCTCATGTTAATTTCTTTCTGGGTGAAGATATACTTCAAACTCTTGTGATCTGTGAACACTTCACAACGCTTTCCCAAAAGATAATGTCTCCATGTTTTGAGTGCATGGAAAACAGAGGCTAACTCCAAATCATGAGTAGGATAGTTCACTTCATGAGTTTTGAGTTGTCTCGAGGCATAAGCCACAACTTTCCCTTCTTGCATAAGTACTGCACCTAATCCATGATGAGATGCATCACAATACACTTGGAAATCTTTTTCCAAATCTGGCAAACACAAGACTGGTGCTGTCACAAGTCTCTTCTTCAATTCTTGAAAGCTGAGTTCACATCCCTCAGACCAAGCAAATTTCTTGTATTTCTTTAGTAATTCTGTCATAGGTTTTGCTACCTTGGATAAATTCTCAATGAACCTTCTGTAGTAACCTGCTAAGCCAAGGAAACTACGAACTTCTTTCACTGACTTGGGAGATTCCCATTCAGTTACAGCTGAAACTTTAGCAGGATCAACTGCAACACCATCTCCTAACACAACGTGTCCAAGAAATCCAACTTCATACAACCAGAATTCACACTTGCTAAATTTAGCATAAAGTTTATGCTCTCTAAGCTTCTCAAGTATCAAGCGCAAATGTCCTTCATGTTCTTCTTTGCTCTTGGAGTAGATCAAAATATCATCGATGAAAACGAAAACAAACTTATAAAGAAATTCCATGAACACCTTGTTCATCATATTCATGAAGTATGCTGGTGCATTGGTCAAACCAAATGGCATCACGGTATACTCATACAATCCATACCTTGTGGTGAAAGCTGTTTTAGGTATGTCTTGCTCTCTTATCTTGAGTTGGAAATAACCTGACCGAAGGTCAATCTTTGAGAACACACAAGCTCCTTCAAGCTGATCAAACAAGTCATTGATTCTTGGCAAAGGGTATTTGTTCTTGATAGTCACCTCATTGAGTGCACGGTAATCTATGCATAACCTTTGACTTCTATCTATCTTCTCCACAAACAAAACTGGGGCTCCCCAAGATGAAGAACTTGGTTGAATAAATCCTTTCTACAACTGTTCTCCAAGTTGTTTCTTGAGTTCTTTCAATTCATCCACTGACATCTTGTACGGTCTTTTTGCTATTGGTCCAGATCCTGGTAGCAAATCAATAAGAAACTCCACATCTCTATCTGGTGGCATTCCCGTCAATTCTTCCGGAAACACATCCGGATATTCACTCACAATTGGCACACTGTCTATGCTAACCCCCTTAAGAGAATTTAGCATACTCCTCTTTGCTTCAAAATTGGTTTTGAATCTGATCCTTTTATTTTCTGGAGTTGTGAGTGAGACAGTATGGTTGGCACAATCTATCACTCCCTTGTGTTTAGTCATCCAGTCCATTCCCAAAATGACATCCCATCCTTGGGAGTTTAGGATTATTAGGTTAACAGGAAACTTATACTTTCCAAACTCTATGACTAGATCATGACATCCTGAATTCACTATCATTTCTCCGCCAGGAGAACTTACTTTTATAGGACACCCAATAGTTTCTACCGGCAGTTCATTTCTTTCAACAAATGCTCTTGATATGAATGAATGAGATGCACCAGTATCAAAGAGAACAAATGCTAGAACGGAATTTAGTTTGAACTTACCAGCAACAGCATCAGGCTCCTCATAGATTTCCTCCACATTGATGTGGCTCACTTGTCCCTTTTGAAAATGGTTGGGCTTGTTGGGTCCTTCAACTTTATTTTCTGGGCATTCATTAGCATAATGACCCATCTTCTTGCACTTGAAACACTCAACCTGACTAATGTCCTTCTTGACAGGCTGGCTTCCACTGCCACTTCCACTACCACTGTGGTGGCTCTTATATCCACCCTTGTGGTTCTTGTACTTGTCATTGTCATGACTACGGTGATGCTTGTCGTCATGATGACGGTTGTGGTTGTGGTGCTTGTTGAATTTCCCATGCTTGTGGGATCCTGAACTTCCACTATCATCATAGTGGGAACGCTTGTGTGACGATCCCGAGCTGTGCTTGTCCGAGTGCTTTCTCTTTCTACTCTCAACTTGCTTCATTTTGTTCTCCAATATAGCAGCCTTATCAAAAAGAGACTGGTATGTGGGAACATAGGCCGCTGATAGCTGCAGGTTTAGTTCATCATTCAACCCTTCAAGGAACTTTTCCTTCCTCTTAGCATCAGTGTCAACTTCATCTGGTGCATAACGCGCCAGATTGTTGAACTCCTCAATATATTCAGCCCATGCGGTGGCTTGAGATTATGGAATTCTTTCTTATTCAGACTCATCACTCCAGATGAGATATGAGCAGTACGAAAGCCATCTTCAAAAATAGCCCATGTCACATCTTCGATGAGAGTGGTGATCTGGAAGTTATCCCACCAAGTGGCAGCTGGTCCTTCCAAAGAAATGTCTTTAAATCTGACTTTTCGCATCAAGATCTGACCACGATTACCAATTCCTTGTTCACATAGCGTAGCCAATCATTGGCCACCATAGGATCAGTTGTTCCTGAGAACTTTGCTGGCCTCAATCTCAAGAACCTGGTAAGCATGTCAAAACCCGGTGGGTTGTGGTTGTTGTTATTATTGTTGTTATTGTTATTGTTATTGTTCTGGTTCTGGATGAATGTGGTAATCATCTGCATTAGCTGAGTCTGAGCTGTCATCATTTGCTGCATCTCAGGGGTGATGTTGTTGTTGTTGTTGGGGTTGGGATTGGCACGACGGCGAGGCATCTATGGTTTGTTCAATAGAGATAAGAATGAGATACCCATAGATGCTATCATGCACAATACATCACATAAACATTCACCAAGCATGCATCACAATAATAATAGTTCAACAACAAAAACGACAAGTTTGCAAAGTAAACACACCAATAACAAGCCATCCACATGTTGGATGGTCATTGCGACTCAAAATAAAGTATGATAAATAAATGATAAATGAGTAGTCATCACTACTCCTCGGCATCAACCTCCTCCTCAACAAAGGTAAGACCTGCATTCTCCATAGCGGTCTTGTATTCCTCGACATTGGTGGTCAAGGTCTCTACTTTGGCTTTGAGAGCCCTCTGCTGAGAACGAAGCCTCTCAATCACAGTCTGCTGATGCTCGAGCTCGAAGTCCTTGGCCTGCAGTTCTTCAGTCATGTCCCAAATCCTCTTGTTCCTATCTTGGACTCGCTTCTCTTGACTCTTGAACTTTCTGTCATGGCTCTCGAACTTTGCCTCCATCTCCTTGATTATCTCATCTTGCTCCGCGAAGATCTTGTCCTTCTCACGAAGCTGCACCTGGAGTTCGTCATTGCTAAGCATGACGTTGGTCCTATCAGTGTCCACGTGCCTAAGAAGAACCTCTAAGTCCTGGAGGTATAGGCGAATCGGCTCTGCTGTGTCCCTCGAAGTGTCCTCGAAGTCGATGGCCTCTCCATCCTCATCACATCTACCGAAGACGTGGAAGTGAGTACCTCTAACCTGTCGAGAGTGTCTCCCTAACAGACGCCTAATCAAGTCCTGCATGACTACCTGTAGGCCTCTCTCCTTGTCATCGTGCATGAGCTTGAAGATGATAGCCTCCGTGGTAGGCTCAGTCTGGTGTCCGGGCTGATTGACCTTGAAGCCCCAAAGGTCTTTCCTCTCAAACTTGGTGAGGGAAGCACCATGATGGTAGGAACAGGGAGATTGAGCAAACTAGTGAGCTCAATAATACGAGGACCAAAGCGAGTTCCCTGGATCTCCTCAACAGTGCTGATGGTAACATTAGGCATCTATTTATAAGATAGAAGAAGTTAGAAACAACACCAATTTAAGATAAACACAAGGCAAAGCATCACATGCATATCCTTGGAAATCAAAACACACAGGTCATGGCATAAATGGATCCATTACAACAACCAAGGTTCAAATTTTTTTTAAACAACTTTTGGAAAATAAGGTGATAAGTGGTGGTCCAACTAACGAAGTACGTTACAATCCCAACTCACTAGATATGTTGGCTAACACAATATTTCTAGAAGCAATCAGTCTATCTTGAGCACATGACTCCATTACTAAGTCTATAATGTCTCCTCTTAAGGTTTGGTTGGTAGCCTCCAACTCTTGGGTATGTTTCTTCTCTTCTTTTAGGCTATTTTGGATGTTGAACATTCTGCACTTGACTATATCACCAAGTTCTTTGATAGTCTTCCAAGATGCATCCCTTGCTGAATCAAAGAATGTAGGGTGCATCACTGAATTGGTGAACATGTAGAATCCTGATTGCTTGTGGTTGTCTTCCTTGTTTTTATACAAGTGAAGTTGCACCCACCAGTACTCAACTCCTTCATCCATCACAGGAAAACCTTTGTACACAGCTGCACCATGTATTTCCATTGCAACCATGAGGTCCTTGAGAGCCTTGGGGAATTCTGTCTCACACTCCAAAGTCATTGTCATGAGTGGTCCTTTCCTTATGGCTTTGTTGATGGAGTTCATCTACAAATAGAGATGAGAAAGAAGATTAGAAAAGTTTACGAGAAGAATAGACAAGTGTAGAAGTTGTTGAATTTTTTTTCCTTAGGGGTTTCCAATCCTAGGATCATAATCCTACAGGCAACACAGTGCTCTGATACCATCTGTAAGATCCCTCCTTTATAAAGGAAAAGGATCCCTGTGATTGCAATGCTAGTCCCTGGATCAATGCTAGCATCCACATTTTAAGATGAAGTACATAGAAACAAAGGTCATTATTACAGTCATTCCAGAGACAAACATAGTCTTTACAACTCCATGGCCACAGGCCTAGTACAAGAGTTTAAACAAGTAAATAAATAAAAGTCTTCATCTTCATGTGCCACAGGCAAACATGTTGAGTGTAGATTCATGACTCCTAATCCTCATCAGAGTAACCTGCAACATCACAAGTTACAGCCATAGTGGGTCAATACATTGGAATAGTATTGGCAAGTGATACCTTAGTATAATTTTTGGTGGACTAGATACTATATGCAATTTGGCTAAGTGTAGCTTAGGCTTTCTTTTCTCGAAATAGGTTTTGCCTATTAGTTGAAAACACTAAGTTTTTCTTTGTCAATTTTTTTTCCAAGGAACCACCAATAGACATTGGGGTCCTTCACCCTTGTTAACCCACAAGTTTTACTTAGAAATTGGGATGAGGAGATTCTTGATAGCTTCCATGTCTTGATGCTCAAATTGTCCAATACCAGGGACATGGCTAAGTACTTAGATTCTTCCATCTACAGTGGTTGTTCACTTTCCCCACCAGACTTGATTTTCACCAAGACAGGACCTTTCAGAAGCCATCCCTTAGACCAAATGGACGCGTTCCAACCTATCATCCCACTAACACCAACTATCCAAATGGCTAAGTTCTAGCAACCTATGTGATCCAGGCAGAGCCCATATTGCCAAGTGGCTGCACTAGAAGCTTCTTAACATTTGGCCACTCAAATCCCTTTGTTCCTGGGTGGCTTTCCACAAGTGAGATACACAAGGTAAACCATAGAAATGGGCCTTGTGTAACCACTCAACATAAACCATTCCTTCCATTCCACCCAGGTGTTTCATTTACTTAGTTGTTTTATTAAGCAAAACACAAGTCCAAAGACTTAGAAATATTTTTATCATAGCATGTATATTTCACCACCTTGGTTGCTACTAGCTAGGCTAAGCATGGCATAGATAGGCATCTTAACTTAGAAATTTCTAGCAATTCTACAACTACTAGGATTTCCCAAGCATAGCATAAGTAAAATGGAACATGCAAGACTTAGCAAAATATTTCTAATGCTTAGTAGAAAACATAGGGATAAAAATATCATGAAGTACCACTTGCCTTGGTAGTTTGGAGAATAGCTACACTCCTCACAATCACAATCACTATTGGCACCAAAATCTACACATAGAATCATAGAAACAAATCACATACAAATAAATACAAGCAAAAATATATAAATGCATGCAACATGATATGTGACGATTTTCTAAACTCAACAAGACAAGTGTACAGTACTGGTTCATAAACAAGTTCAAAACTTGCCAAACAACATTTATTTAAACCTTAAAACATTTCTCAAATGATTTATATAAAAAAATAGGCCTATACATTTTTCTGTAAATAAAACCATTTTAACAGAAACAAAACATTAAACACATTGCATATTTGGAAAGGGCTTGTTCTCCTGATTCCATTGATATAAAATTTGTCAAATTTGAACGTGGGAATCAAAAGTTATGGCTAAAACAAAATCAAACAACCAATACATTAAAATTCTGATTTTAAATCTAATTCCTGGCCACGCGTCACGTTCTGATTGGCGCGTACCGGTTCGCTCAGGATCGCATCTGTGAGCCGTCAGATCTAACTTAAACGCGCAGCCCAGATCCAATCTTACCATTTCGCCTAGGATCTATCGTATCCGCAGGATCTAGATCTAACGATCCTAAGCAACCTAACCATCCCGTGGCGGCGCTAGCGGCGGCGACTGGCGGCGGCGCCTCTGTCAGAGCTACCACCAGCGCTCCAGGTCACGCGGGAGAGGGAGAAGAGTCTTACCAAGCTCGCCGTGTGCTGCTGATGCTCAAGGTGGCGATGGCTGGTCAAGGGGCGCGCTGTAGTGGCCGAGGGAGCTCGTCGGAGTTGCTGGCAGCGTCAGATGCTTGCTGTCGAAGATGTTGCCGAGGTTCTGCGTCGACCTAGCACGAGCCATATGGTTTAGGAGATGCGCAAAGGACTGGAGATCAAGACAATATCAAAGGGGAAGCAAGGGGCGGTCTCGTTTTACCTGAATTGCACGTCGGAGTCGAGCGGCGGCTCAGGCGTTCACGGGTGTGAACGGAGACGTCGCTCTGGGTCACGAGAAAGCAAACAGAGGGCATCAGTGAACGCGCAAGGACATGCTGGTCACGATGGTTTGAAACAGAGACAGGGGGGCGGTCAGTATTCATCGAGATTGGTCGCCGGAGTGCGTCTGTGCAGCGGCGGTGCAAGAGCGATTGCGGGCAGCCTGGGGGCGTTTCTGTTTGGCTTTGTTGGGGGGACATGGCCGCGAGGGAGAGGTGGTCTTATAGCCAGAGCGGGGGCGATGATCGCGCGCGTTATGAATGGCAATTAAGCCCGCAGTGACTGCGGCGAGGTAACGGCGGAGAGAGCGTCGCGGCCACACGTGATTGACGATGACGATGACGTGGTCGCAGGGTCCACTCGTCAGCGAGTGTAACAGAGAGGAGGTGGGGTCGGGTGGTCAGTGACTTGTTGGGTTCGTCTGCGAGTGAGAGAGAGAGAGGGGGAACCCGGGTGGGCTTAGTGGGCTGAATCCTTCGTTGGGCTAGATAGGTGGCGCCGGCCCTTTTCTTATTCTTTTCTCCTTTTTTTCTGTTTTCAATTTCAGGAACCAAATTCAAATGATTTCAAAATCTGTTTGAATTCAAATATTTTCTGGATTTTTGCAGTGTGCAACAATCACAATTCTGGGCATAAAACCAAGTGGTCACTTTGAATTGGCCTGGTCACTTGGAATAAAATAAAATAAGTAGTGACATAGCACTAGTTTTATATAGATTTTGAAATTGGTTTTTAAATTATATTTGTTTTGAAACTTGGGTTTAAATCTTTGCAATCTAGCAATACACTCTGAAAGCAATAAGACACAAGGTTTGGTTCACTGAACACCTATCTCACATTGGAGATTTGTATTTGTTTTTTAAATGCTGATCACATAAAATAATGAGCTCATATGCTCCTGTTTTTGAATTGATTTGTTTGAAATGATATATGATCATGGATGCATGGATGATATGCATGAGTTTGAAACATGATTTTAGGGATGTTACAAATCTAACGCCGTGTGCTAAGGCACTGTTTATTTTAAAACAAATTATGGTTTTAAAACCATTTTCATATCTTTATCAAATCTGTGCTAAGACACTGTTTATTTTAAAATTTCAAAGGAACCAAGCTAGTCCAATGAGACAACATGGTTTTATACTCAAAAAATGTGCAGGTTTCACTTTATAAAAATCCAGAAAGATTTGGAATTCAAATACATTTGAATTCATTTGAAAAGGTTTCCTGAAAATAGAATTAGAAAAAGAAAAAGGATAAGAAAACAGACCGCTGGCTACCCATCCGCCCAAGAACTAAAGCAGCCCACCGGGTTTCTCTCTGTTTCTCACCTTAGCGCCAAGACCCACCCACTAACAGCCCGACCCCACCTTGCCCCGTCAGCATCGTCCCCAATCAACGCGCGCCCTAGCCGCTCCGCCGTTACCTCGCCGCAATGACGCCTCGGTTTTAATTCGCTTAAATCCCATTGATTTAGGGAGTAATCCCCGCCCCGCTCCTGGATACTTAATCTCCTCTTCACCACGGCCATTTACCCTCACCCCACTCGCTCGCTTCGCCACCAGGCTGCTCAGATTTCAGCAAACCTCGCCGCTGTCCCGACAAACTCCGACGTCTGATTCCGGTGAGTACCGAGCGCCCGTCGTCTTATGCTTAACGCTATCAAGTTCGCCATGTCTCTGTGCTTCTCCTGATGCTTTTGTTTTGCCTGCACATGACCCAGGTCTCCGTCCTCGACCACCTCAGCAAACGGCAGAACCGCCGCCTAACTCCGGTGAACGATTTAGGTAATACCAGGCCGCCCCTTGCTTTCTGCTTGACCTTATCTTGTTCGCCAGTTTGTTGTGCACACCCTGACGCCTTCGGTTTGTGTTAGGGCGGTCCACATCGTCGGCAACGTCGTCGACTGCAAGAACCCGACGCCGCCCGCTACTTCGACGAGCCCCAATGACCTCCACAGCACGCCCCCGTCCACGCCAGCAAGAGGTTGAGCATCAGCGCGACCTTGCGAGTTCGGTAAGCCCCTCCATTGACCCCATCCCCCTCTGTAGCCACCAGAGCGTCACTGACAGAGCGCCGCCGCCGCGCCACTGTCGCCAGCGCCGCCGATCTTTGGTCGCTTGATCAGCAACTATCAGATCTAGATCCAACGCACGCGATAGAATCACTTACGCGAAGGGGTACGCTAGATCTGTACTGCACGATCGTCTTTAAATCATGTGGCTCTCGTTGCTTGATCCAGCCGAATCGGTATCGGCCAATCAGGACATGATGCGTGGCTAGTTCATTGTTTTAAATATCTGAATTAGATCTATTAGTGATTCAAACTTGCAAAATTCATAACTTTTGATCCACACGTTCAAATTTTGTAAATTTTATATCATTGGAATCAGGAGAAAAAATCCTATCTGTTTATGCAATGTGTTTTAATGTTTTTCCTCTGCAAAAATGTTTATTTTTGCAGAGACATTTAGGCTTAATTTGAGTATGGAAATTATTTGAAAAATGTTTTAAAGATCAAATAAAGTTTATTTTGAGTATCTTGGTCTTGTTTTTGTTTCAGTACTATACACTTGTCTTGTTTGGTGTAGAAAAAATCATCACATGGCATTTGCATGCATTCATATATTTTTGCTTGTATATTTTGTTATGTGATATTGGTGCCATTATTTTATGTGTAGATTTTGGTGCTAATAGTGATTGTGGTTGTGAAGATTGTTGCTACTCCCCAAACTACCAAGGCAAGTGGTGATTCATATCCCTATATTTTTACCTATGCATTAGAATTATTTTGTATCGGACTTGCATGAATATTTTTGCTAAGTATCTATATGCTATGCTTGGGAAATCCTAGTAGTTGTAGAATTGTTAGAATTTCCTATAAGTTAGGATACTTACTACTGCCATGCTTAGCCTAGCTAGTAGCAAACAAGGGTGGATTATATATTCATGCTATGTGAAATATTACTAAGTCTTTGACTTGTGTTTTTGCTTAATAAAACAACTAATTGAATGAAACACCTGGGTGGAATGGAAAGAATGGTTTGTGTTGAGTGGTTACACAAGGCCCATTTCTATGGTTTACCTTGTGTATCTCACTTGTGGAAAGCCACCCAGGAACAAAGGGATTTGAGATGCCAAATGTTAAGAAGCTTCTAGTGTAGCCACATGGCATTATGGGCTCTTCCTGGATCATATAGGTTGCAATAACTTAGCCATTTGGACAGTTGGTGGTAGTGGGATGATAGGTTTGGGGCGCGTCCATTTGGTCTAAGGGAAGGCTTCTGAAAGGTCCTGTCTTGGTGAAAATCAAGTCTTGTGGGGAAAGTGCACAACCTCTGCAGATGGAAGAATCTAAGTACTTAGCCATGTCCCTGGTATTGGACAACTTGAGCATCAAGACATGGAAGCTATCGAGAATCTCCTCATACCAATTTTCTAAGTTAAAACTTGTGGTTGAAGAAGGGTGAAGGTTCACCAATTTCTATTGGTGATTCCTTGGGAAAGTTTTGTCAAAGAAAAACTTAGTGTTTTCAACTGATAGGTAAAACCTATTTTGAGCAAAGCAAGCCTAAGCTACACTTAGCCAAATTCATGTAGTATCTAGATGCTAATATTCTACTAAGGTATCACTTGCCAATACTAATGTATTGACCCACTGTGGATGTAACTTGTGATGTTGCAGGTTACTCTGATGATGATTAGGGCTTATGAGTCTACACTCAACATGATTTCCTGTGGCACATGAAGATGAAGACTTATTTATATTGTTATGATTAAACTCTTGTATTAGGCCTATGGCCATGGAGTTGTAAAAGACTATGTTTGTCTCTGGAATGATATGTAATAATGACCTTTGTTTCTGTGTACTTCATCTTAAACTGTGGATGCTAGCATTGATCCAAGGACTAGCATTGCAATCACAGGGATCCTTACCTTTATAAGGGAGGGATCTTACACTACAGCGGGGGATTACTCACTCATGGATGGGGGAAACATGGATGGTTGATGGAGAGGCGTTGGTGATGATGATGACGATAATCCCCTCCAAATTCCCCGTCTTGGCAGGGTGCCAGAACGGAGTTTCTGGTTCCGAATCGCGGTTTATTGTGGTGGCGACGCAGCGGAACTCTTTCTGGAAAAACATCGACCCCCCGGAGTTTTTAGGTCAGGAGGCTTTATTTAGGCGAAGAGGGAGGTCGAGGGGGTGCCCGAGGCGGCCACACCCCTCCTAGATGCGGCCAGGGGGTGTGGGCCCCTCGTGGCCCTCCTCCGTCTAGTCTTCTGTCTCCGTGAGTCTTCTGGTGAAATAGGATTTTTGGCATATTTTCCGGGATTTTTCCTGATAGTTGATTTTCTGCACAAAAACTAGACACCAAGGTAATTCTGCTAAAAATAGCGTCAGTCCATGTTAGTTGTATCCAAATCACACAAGTTTAGAGGAGAAACAATAGCAAAAGTGTTCGGGAAAGTAGATACGTTTTGGACGTATCAACTCCCCCCAAGCTTAGTTTATTGCTTGTCTTCAAGCAATTCAGTTGAAAACTGAGTGCGATAAAAGTACTTTCATGAACACATTTGCTTCATATGATGTAAATATTCTCAGCACATGAGTAGATACTTAGACAATTCATAATAAGGAGTATGTAACTAAGTCTACTTAATAGTCATTAAAAGTTATGAAGAGATTCCAACACAAAAATAATAAGTATCATGAAACATAAACAGAAGCAACATTGCAATGCTCATAACAAGGTATGATAGAGTGCTATCTCGCTTGCCTTTGTTTGTAGAGCATAACATAAATTCAAGGCACCTCTGAAGTTCAAGTGAAGACTAGAAGTAAAGATATCAGAGATACAAGCATCAAAGTTATGACATAATTAACCAAGTTTTGAGACAAGCACATTACACTAAGAATGACAATTATGCTCTCAAGAAGGTGCTTATAGAATAAGTGGTGACTCAACAAGGAAGTGAAAAGGTTTTGGAAAGTTTGAAAGACTTCCAAATGCTGAAAGTATGGTACTCATTAGCTTTGAGCTCTCATTTCCCCTATCATAGGCATCTTTAAATGGTTAAGGTGAAAGTGAGGTCCAATATGAGTTATATGCTTGATAGACCGTAAACTGGAAGTATCATGTCCCTTGAGTATGAGGGCCGCTCCTCATGCTACTCAACTTTAGTTACCTGTAAGTTCTTGTCATAGTAAATACATGCGCATGATAGAGAACCACCAACGGGGTACCACTTACACATGATATATGAGCTATCCCATAATCAAAATGATAAGGCAGGCAGACAATGAGCATCTCAACAATCTTCTTATTTACCATGGGAAAAATGGTGCGTTTTTCTCTCTTTCCTCTTTTCAATATGTCTCTTTTTTATAAGAAGAAATATTCATAGATTGCTCACTATGGTTATGCTACAAGTTTCCACCATGATTAGGCATGGTTTAGGCTAGCAGCCCAGGCGTTTCTCTAACACATATACATAACTCCATGGACTTACAAGCTCCCCTTTTATTTCACACCTATGGCATCCGTAAACAAAAGAGCATGATATCAACTAGGTATATATTTATAGGTTTTGAAAGCGTTCCCCGTGACAACACGGTTCTGCTAACTCCCATACTATAATTTGCAAGCATATAACTTTCATGGATAGTCACAATGGTTCAAGTTTATTAAGTGCAAGAAATAAAGTGTGCCATCAAGTTCGTGAGAGCTTTACTAACTAACTTTCCCATAACAAGCAAACATTTTATTTGGAAGAAAACTAGGCATAATAAATATGCACGGAATAGCAAATGATGCTAGTAGGTAGGTATGGTGGACTGTAAGATCCCTCCTTTGTAAAGGAAAAAGGATCCCTGTGATTGCAATGCTAGTCCCTGGATCATTGCTAGCATCCATAGTTTAAGATGAAGTACACAGATACAAAGGTCATTTATTACATCCATTCCAGAGATAAACATAGTCTTTACAACTCAAGGCCACCAGCCTAATACAAGAGTTTGAATAAGTAAATAAATATAAGTCTTCATCTTCATGTGCCACAGGCAAGCCTGTTGAGTGTAGACTCATGACACCTAATCCTCATCAGAGTAACCTGCAACATCACAAGTTACAGCCAGAGTGGGTCAATACTTTGGAATAGTATTGGCAAGTGATACCTTAGTAAAATTTAGGTAGACTATATTACTATATGCAATTTGGCTAAGTGTAGCTTGGCTTGCTTTGCTCAAAATAGGTTTTTTCCTATTAGTTGAAATCACTAAGTTTTTCTTTGTCAAAACTTTTTCCAAGGAACCACCAATAGACATTGAGGTCCTTCACCCTTGTTCACACACAAGTTTTTACTTTAGAAATTGGGATGAGGAGATTCTTGATAGCTTCCATGCCTTGATGCTCAAGTTGTCCATTGCCATGGACTTGGCTAAGTACTTAGATTTTTCCACCTGCAGAGGTTGTGCACTTTCCCCACCAGACTTGGTTTCACCAAGACAGGACCTTTTAGAAGCCTTCCCTTAGACCAAATGGACGCGCTCCAACCTATCATTCCCACTACCACCAACTGTCCAAATGGCTAAGTTCTAGCAACTTATGTGATCCAGGCAGAGCCCATATTGCCAAGTGGCTGCACTAGAAGCTTCTTAACACTTGGCCTCTAAAATATCTTTGTTCCTGGGTGGCTTACCACAAGTGAGATACACAAGGTAAACCATAGCCATGGGCCTTGTGTAACCACTCAACCAAAATCCACCAATCAAGTCCCTTTCCACCCAGGTGATACATTAACTTAGTTGTTTTATTAAGCAAAAGAAAGTCCAAAGACTTAGAAATATTTTCATCATAGCATGTGTATTTCACCAACCCTTGTTTGCTACTAGCTAGGCTAAGCATGGCATATATAGTAACTTAACTTAGAAATTTCCTAGCAATTCTACAACTACTTAGGATTTCCCAACATGGCATATAGGCAAAATAATAACATGCAAGACTTAGAAAAATACTTCTAATGCTTAGTATAAAATATAGGGATAGAAATATTCATGAAGTACCACTTGCCTTGGTAGTTGGGAGAGCAACACTCTTCACAATCACAATCACTAGCACCAAAGTCTACACAAAGAATGGTAGCACAAATCACACACAATTCATATACAAACATAAATATATGCATGCATGCAAAATGCTAAGTGATGATTTTTAAAACTCAACCAAGCAAGTGCAAGGTACTGAACCACTAACAAGATAAAGACTTGCCAAACAACCAATAATTATATCCTAAAACATTTCAAACACTCAAATTAGTCCTAAACAAGTTTCTGCAAATAAAGCCTTTTTAATAGAAGCTAAACATTAAACACATTGCATATTTTGAAAGAGCTTGCTCTCCTGATTCCAACGGTATAAAATTCCGTGCCGTCAGATCAAGTCAGATCCAACGCGCCAGATCAAAAGAAAACGTTTCGCTCAGATCTAATCTAAACCGCAAGATCTACATCTAATGGCTGCTGTTGCTTTGACCATAGCCTAGCGGCGCTAGCAGCGGCGACTGGCGGCGGCATGTCTGTCAGTGGCGGTGCCGGCGTTCTAGGTAGCCCGGGGAGGGGAGAGGATGCTCACCAGAACCGCCGTGACGAGGTGAAGCTCAACGTGTCTCTGGTTGGCGAAGGGGCGTTCGGAGTCGTCGGGGATTCCTCGCCGGAGTTCGCGAACACGTCGGGTACGGCTGCTGGTCGACGTTGGCGAGTTTCTGCGTCGCGCTAAGACGAGAGGAGGACACCGTTAGACGCGCAAAACGCTGGGGATCTTAGGCGTATCAACCAGAGGGCAAGGGGCGGCTGGTACTTACGGGGAGAGGTCGCCGGAGTTCGAGCAAAGAGCGGCGGTGCTCAGTTGATGTCGCTGCCGAGGCTACAGACCATGCAAGAACAAACGGGGTGTGTCAGTAGATGCGCAAGGATCTACAGAGCTTGATAGCATGAATCATGGACAGAGGGGGCGCGGTGCTCACCGGAATTCGTCAGCGAGGTCGTCGGAACAGCGGAGTTGTGGAGAGAAATACTCGCAGCCTGGGGGCGCTCTGTGGTTGGTGAGTGAGGGGAAATGGCCGCGAGAGGGAGGGGTTTAAATAGGCAGAGGCTCGACAATAAACTCCCGACGAATCAATGGCAATTACGCCGCGGAATCAACGCAGCAACGACCAGCGGCGACGACGTCTGCGCACGAGATTTGGGGGAAGACGACGATGATGTGGACAGGGCCCGCTTGTCAGCGAATATAACAGAGAGGGAGTGGGGTCCGAGTGTCAGCGACTCTGGGGGTGCTTCTGCGCATGAGAGAGAGGGGACCCGGGTGGGCTAGCTGGGCTGGTTTCGCTGTTGGGCCAGAATAGTAGCGCAGGCCCTTTTCCTTTTCTTTTTCTAATTTTATTTTCTGGAATGATTTTCAAATGAATTAAAACTCTATTTGAATTCAAATATTTTCAGGATTTTTGCAGTGTGCAACAGTCACAATTCTAGGAATAAAAACATGTGGTCTCTTTAATCAAGCTAGGTTCTTTTGAACAAAAAAAATAAACAGTGCTATGGCACTTGATTTGCAAATAATTTGAAAATGGTTTTGAAACCATATTTATTTTATATACTTTTTCCAAAATCCACACTCAAACCAATCAACAAGGAAGCAAATAAACTTGGTTTAAAACACTTAAGCTCCCAAATGGGGATGGTCATTTGATTTGAGTTTGCTCACATAAAATGATAGCACTTATGTGCTTCTGTTTTCTTGGAATTGGTTTGAAATTGATCTCAAAACTATATGCATGCATGAATGATATGCAATCTTTGAAATCATGAATTTAGGGATGTTACATGGACACTTTTGACAATTTTGGTTTTGGGGAGTTGGAAGCACACGTAGAGCTCATATTCAGTGCAAGTGAAGGCTAGCAAGAGAGAGGGAGCGACAAATGATAGAGCAATAACTGCCATAATCATGCTTGCAACAAAATAGGACTAATTATGTGTAACACCCTCAGAATCGGCCCTATGCAAGTTTTAGCGAAACTCGCCAAACCCGCATAGAAACGATTCGAAGGTGCCCACCGGGCACTTTCGTGCGGGTGGAAAGCAAAGTAATAACATTACACAACAGCCCTCGATGGGACCCACAGAACAGATATATATACAACAGCGACTCACAGAGTCAAGAATACAAAATGTACGGTACCAAGATCCAAATCACCTTGAAAACGATGGGGCGTCCGACTACGGACAAGATGCAAATGGGGCTAAGAGCCCTGAAGAATAACCAATGGCGTCCATAACCCTGCCCAGGCCAAGCCGGAAGGGTAACCCTGCTAACGGCGTCGATCTCAAAACCTGCTTAAACAAAAGGGGTGCCGACAAAGGGCAAGGGAAAAAGAAGGAGCGTCAGTACTGAGGCCAGTACACGGCGAGGCTAGAATTCGGCGGTCCTCGCCTACATAGGTATGGTGGACTGAAGCGGCAGCGGCAGCAAGCACTAAACAACCTATAGAGACTCGATACAACTGGCGGCTATCAGAGAGGGGTGAGAAAGACCTATTCGGATCCAACCTGATACTATCATCAAACAAACCCATCCTGGTGTTTCCCCCTCGAGACCAAACGAGGAAGGCAACCGAGGAACTCACACCGTTGGCAGTTTTAATTATTCAGTTATAGTTGTGGCACTTTACTAGTCAGGTTTAGATAATCATCCTGATAAAGTAAGCAGTGGGCACTTTTAGTTAACCATTCCATGATAGTTGCAACTCTTACTAGTCAGACACGATTAGCATGAGATAAACCCATAACCCAGCAGTTGTTGGTACTTTTATTCAGCCATTCCGTTGTAGTTGCAATACTTACTAGTCAGGTACAATGGTCGCAAGCGACAATCCAAACAAGCAATCGTGGGTAGTATTAATTAGCCATTCCATTATAGTGAAGCTGATTACTAGTCATTTTAAAGTCAAATTATAGCAATAAACTTTAGTTATGCTTGTCTATGATCGAGATACTGTGCTCCAAGTCGTCCATAACCGCGGACACGGCTTCTCGAAAAGATTAAACCCTGCAGGGGTGCACCAAAGTATCCACAGGCACTTCGACCCTTTTTGCCAGATCAGTTAACATACACCCATCGGTATGTCGGCGGGGCCTAAGTCACGACGTTCCCAGATCCAAAGCAAGTACATGGGGGCCACCCCACCAATTCGACACCCGCAACGGAGTCGGCCGGTCTCCGAGACGGACTTAGGGTTTGGGTGGACGGCAGTGAGCGAAAGCAATTCCCCAAACGGGGACTGTCGACACCGCGAAAACGTGTCCCGATCCTAAACAGTACAGTGTTCTCCTCGCACAAACGTAAATACATAAGTAGCATGGCATAAGCACAGGATAGTAAATAAATCCTCAAACTAGTTGTGGCCCCCAGTACAATACTTTGAAATCAGGTAATAATCAATGGGGGGCCCATATCTCCCCACCTGTGGTTAGCGCGCTCGATCTCGGAACAAGTCAAGAACTCGGGTCCTACGGGACACAAGTGGGCGGTCGGAAACCAAATCTTACCTATCACCCACCGATGCCTCTGCTTAATTCAATTTTAGTTGTTAAACAGGAATTAAAGTGAACAATAAGTAAACCGTGATCATCTCCAACGTCAACATGCGGCAATCCTCCAACAACCGTGGCACTTGACGACAAGCAAAACACTTGAGCAAGCGCCTACGACACGCGGGTCCAACTATCTACCAAACACAGGTAATAGGATGTGTCCAAGGCTATATATGGCTGCAAGGGATATCACGGGTACGAAACTAGAGCATCGCGACACAGATAGCAATAGATCAACAGGAGGGAGTAAATACTATAAAAGTAAGATAGGTAGAAAGGGGGAGATGCTCGCCTGAAAACATTGTCGAAGGGTTCAACCGAAGATCGGGGCGAAGCTCACATCAACTCAACGGCCTTATCCGCGAAGAACCAAAACACTAGAAGAAACACCGGATGTAGTATTTAATACAACGGCAGAAGATCGGCATGATGCATGCATGAAAGGATGGCATGGCAAAGGTGCGATGCAATTAGGTCATATTAGGTGGAACCGGGGTCCCGACAAATAATTAGATGGTTCAAGTTATTTAGCTACCCCGCAATTTAAATGTTGTTTTAACAAGGCAAGATTATAGTACTGGTTCGCTACACAAGTTTAAATGAGGCCAATATGAGACTAGATTTTCCCACATATGGGCCCCATATTTAATTATGAGGTGAATCGGCATAAGGCCCCCAAACCACATGATTATGCATGCAAGTATGGCAGTTAATATGCAACAAGTTGTTATATATGATAAAATAGGGTTTCGGGGAGGGGTTCACACACTGAGGGGTCTCGACGAACTTGGGGTTCCGGGGGTTCTGGGGTCGGTCTCCGGGTTCACGGTTCGACGAGCTTGAGGTTTGGACTTCGGGATCGGTCTTCGGATCTCAACATGGCCGGTCTTGGTGACGATCTTGTCCGATGGAGGTCCTGGCTCAACATCATCGCGGCTTCAGGATGAAGAGCTGGGTGTCCGGGCGGAGTGCTTGTCGCACAAGTGGCCTTCGGGTTCTATGACGATGATCTCGGGGTTTCAGCGGAACGGTCTTCGAGGTACTTGGCGTTCTATGAAGAAGAGCTCCGGATCTTCGGCTCCGGTGGAAGTTCTCGGCGTTCTCGATGAAGACCTTGGCGAGGTGAACTTGGGGGTTCTGGGGTTCGACTGCCGGTGTCGATCTTGTCGTTCCACACCCAACACTTGGCACCAACTTGGTGCTACACCGATCTGCGGTGTGGCGGATGGCGAGCTTCGGGCGGGCGGCACTTGGGCCATCTACGAGGCGATTATGGGGCCAATGGGCGCCTTCGGCGGAGAGGGGACGGCTTGCAGGCGGGCAGGGAGCCACAGCTGGGCGACGCTGGCGAGCGCTGGCTGCTGCGAAAAGGGACGGGCGGCGGGCTGCTCGGGCTGCTGCGGGCTTGGCCAGCGCCAGAGGGGAGAGGCGGCGCCGGGAGAGGTTGCGGGTGGCCACGGAAGCGAGCGTGGCGGCGGGCGCTGCTCGACGACGGGCGCGGTCGCCGAGGGAAGGTGAGGACGGCTCGGGAGGGTGGAGCCAGCGACGAGGGGCGGAGGCGAGCTGGGCGGAGGGAGCAGGACGGAGACGCGGGCCGGGCGGAGGGGCGGCGGGCGCAGGCGGCTCAGCGCGCGGAGCGCAGGGGCCTGGGAGAGAGACGCAGCTAGGGGCGGAAGGTGGCGGGCATGGCGAGGGAGGACCGCCGAGGTGGGCGAGGCGGACGCGGGAGGAGGGTGCCGGGCTGCCAGGAGAGAGAGGTCCGCGAAGCGCCATGGGATGCGTGGTCGCGGTGGGACCCAGCGCGGGGCATGGGGTGTCCGGGGCCACGGGAGGGGGAGGCGTGTGGGCGCGTGCGGGCGCGCGTGTCCGCGCGGGGAGGCGCGTGGCGGGCGCGTGCGTGGCGTGGCCGTGTGGGGGAGGCGTGTGGCTGCCTGGTGGGACCCAGGAGGTGGGCGGGGCCACGCGGGCTGAGAGGAGAGAGAGGGTGGGTTTGTCCAGGGGTGGGGACGGCTGTGTGGGTCCGGGCTGGCAGAGGGAGAGGGTGAGGGTAGACTGGGTGAAAAAGGGAGGGAGAGGGGGCTGGATGGATGAGGTGGCAGGTGGGTAGGAAAAAGGTGGAGGGATGAGGTGGCGGTCTGTGGTTGGAGGGTAGATAGGATTTGGGTGGGAATAGATTTAGGGTTGGGTTGTGTTAGTTTTTGTGTTTGTTTGGATCTGTTCAAATTAAAACAAAGCCACTTTGCAACATTGTTTTTAGGGAAACAAAATATCCGTTACGCTCGGGGTTTTGTCTTTAACTAAAAAGGGGTATTGTACAAATCAAAGCTAGGTTTTTCAAAATAATGCAGACCAACAATGCATGATGATTACGATGCCATGCACAAATTCAACGCGATTTTCTAGTAGTGGTTTTGCGGGATGCCACAATTCGACACCACTAACAAAGGATCTCGCCCTCGAGATCCGCCTCATGGTACCGGAAGGAAGGTCGGCGATCTGCGTCTTCTCGCTTCGTGTAGATCCTCGCGACACCACTAACAAGAGGTCGTTGTTCCTGTTCGTCAAGAGAACACTCCGGATAAACAACGGACGAAGTTGAAAGGTAAGGCCACCTCTAACTTCCATGGAAGGAGTAGAGTTGCATCGACCCACCGTTCAATATACAAAAGCAAATGATAAGAGTAGTGGTATGGTCGCGACTCCATCCCGCACTCAAAGCATTACTCTGTACACGAACAGATAGATTATGCAACCAACCCTCAAGATTCAGACTGAAGATCTCGACAAGCGAGGTTCGGATCAAAGGAGTGATGCAGACTCTGCATCGGATCTGGCGTAGAGGATGTCGTCGCGTCAGAAAACACCGGAAGGCACAAACAAAGAACAAAGAATGGTACCACAGCAGACGGATTCCTCAGATAGCATGAACACCGGGTAGTAGAACACCGTTACCAAAGGAGGAAGCGAAACCCTGAAGGTACGACGGAAACCCAACCACGAGAATTCCTGGACTCGAAGAAAGAGAAAAAGGGCGGATTCAAAACATGTCGAGGTAAGAGGAGATCAGCAGAGGGTAAGGAGTAAAATCAGACCTAATCAGAACTATCCAACCGATTTTAAAATAGTTTTGACACTCTACTTCGGCCGTTAGCTAGGTTATCCTACAGGCTGGACTTGTGGGGTATCGCAACTGCTGAGCTCTGATACCACTCAGAACACCCTCGATCGCCCTATGCAAGTTTTAGCGAAACTCGCCAAACCCGCATAGAAACGATTCAAGGTGCCCACCGGCACTTTCGCATGGTGGAAAGCAAAGTAATAACATTACACAACAACCTCGATGGGACCCATGTAACAGATATATATAACAATGACTCACGAGTCAAGAATACAAAATGTACGGTACCAAGATCCAAATCACCTTGAAAACGATGGGCGTCCGACTACGGACAAGATGCAAATGGGGCTAAGAGCCCCAAGAATAACCAATGGCGCCCATAACCCCGCCAAAGCCGGAAGGGTAACCTCGCTAACGGCGTCGATCTCAAAACCTTAAACAAAAGGTGCCGACAAAGGGCAAGGGAAAAAGAAGGAGCCAAGATCGAGGCCAAGACACTCGAGGCTAGAATTCGGCCCTCCTACATAGGTATGGTGGACTGAAGCGGCAGCGGCAACAAGCACTAAACAACCTATAAAGACTCGATACAACTGGCGGCTATCAGAGAGGGGTGAGAAAGACCTATTCGGATCCAACCTGATACTATAATCAAACAAAACCATCCTGGTGTTTCCCCCTCGAGACCAAACGAGGAAGGCAACCGAGGAACTCACACCGTTGGAAGTTTTAATTATTCAGTTATAGTTGTGGCACTTTACTAGTCAGGTTTAGATAATCATCCTGATAAAGTAAGCAGTGGGCACTTTTAGTTAACCATTCCATGATAGTTGCAACTCTTACTAGTCAGACACGATTAGCATGAGATAAACCCATAACCCAGCAGTTGTTGGTACTTTTATTCAGCCATTCCGTTGTAGTTGCAATACTTACTAGTCAGGTACAATGGTCGCAAGCGACAATCCAAACAAGCAATCGTGGGCAGTATTAATTAGCCATTCCATTATAGTGAAGCTGATTACTAGTCATTTTAAAGTCAAATTATAGCAATAAACTTTAGTTATGCTTGTCTATGATCGAGATACTGTGCTCCAAGTCGTCCATAACCGCGGACACGGCTTCTCGAAAAGATTAAACCCTGCAGGGGTGCACCAAAGTATCCACAGGCACTTCGACCCTTTTTGCCGGATCGTTAACATACACCCATCGGTATGTCGGCGGGCCTAAGTCACGACGCTCCTGCATCCAAAGCAAGTACATGGGGCCACCCACCAAGTCGACACCAACGGAGTTGGCCGTCTCGAGACGGACTTAGGGTTTGGGTGGACGGCGAGCGACAAAGAAATCCCAAACGGGACCGCCGACACCGCAACGTGTCCCGATCCTAAAAAGACAAAGGTGCTCCTGACAAACGTAAATACATAAGTAGCATGGCATAAGCATAGGATAGTAAATAAATCCTCAAACTAGTTGTGGCCCCCAGTACAATACTTTGAAATCAGGTAATAATCAATGGGGGGCCCATATCTCCCCACCTGTGGTTAGCGCGCTCGATCTCGGAACAAGTGTCAAGAACTCGGGTCCTACGGGACACAAGTGGGCGGTCGGAAACCAAATCTTACCTATCACCCACCGATGCCTCTGCTTAATTCAATTTTAGTTGTTAAACAGGAATTAAAGTGAACAATAAGTAAACCGTGATCATCTCCAACGTCAACATGCGGCAATCCTCCAACAACCGTGGCACTTGACGACAAGCAAAACACTTGAGCAAGCGCCTACGACACGCGGGTCCAACTATCTACCAAACACAGGTAATAGGATGTGTCCAAGGCTATATATGGCTGCAAGGGATATCACGGGTACGAAACTAGAGCATCGCGACACAGATAGCAATAGATCAACAGGAGGGAGTAAATACTATAAAAGTAAGATAGGTAGAAAGGGGGAGATGCTCGCCTGAAAACATTGTCGAAGGGTTCAACCGAAGATCGGGGCGAAGCTCACATCAACTCAACGGCCTTATCCGCGAAGAACCAAAACACTAGAAGAAACACCGGATGTAGTATTTAATACAACGGCAGAAGATCGGCATGATGCATGCATGATGGATGGCATGGCAAAGGTGCGATGCAATTAGGTCATATTAGGTGGAACCGGGGTCCCGACAAATAATTAGATGGTTCAAGTTATTTAGCTACCCCGCAATTTAAATGTTGTTTTAACAAGGCAAGATTATAGTACTGGTTCGCTACACAAGTTTAAATTAGGCCAATATGAGACTAGATTTGCCCGCATATGGGCCCCATATTTAATTATGAGGTGAATCGGCATAAGGCCCCCAAACCACATGATTATGCATGCAAGTATGGCAGTTAATATGCAACAAGTTGTTATATATATGATAAAATAGGGTTTCGGGGAGGGGTTCACACACTGAGGGGTCTCGACGAACTTGGGGTTCCGGGGGTTCCGGGGTCGGTCTCCGGGTTCAGGGTTCGACGAGCTCGAGTTTTGGACTTCGGGATCGGTCTTCGGATCTTAACATGGCCGGTCTTGGTGACGATCTTGTCCGATGGAGGTCCTGGCTCAACATCATCGCGGCTTCGGGGTGAAGAGCTAGGTGTCCGGGCGGAGTGCTTGTCGCACAAGTGGCCTTCGGGTTCTATGACGATGATCTCGGGGTTTCAGCGGAACGGTCTTCGAGGTACTTGGCGTTCTATGAAGAAGAGCTCCGGATCTTCGGCTCCGGTGGAAGTTCTCGGCGTTCTCGATGAAGACCTTGGCGAGGTGAACTTGGGGGTTCCGGGGTTCGACTGCCGGTGTCAATCTTGTCGTTCCACACCCAACACTTGGCACCAACTTGGTGCTACACCGGGATCCTGCACGGTGTAGGCGGATGGCAGAGCTCGGGCGGGCGGCACTGCTGGGCCATCTACGAGGCGGTTATGTGGCCCAGATGACGGCGCTTCAGCGGAGACAGGGACGGCTTGCAGCGGCAGGAGCCACGGCTGGCAGCGACGCTGGCGGGCTGCTGGCGCGAGAAGGGACGGGCGGAGCGCGGGCTGCTCGGGCTGCTGGGCGGCTTGGCCGGCGCCGAGGGAGAGGCGCGCCATGAGAGGTTGGGGGTGGCATGGAGCGAGCGTGGCGGCGGGGCGCTCGACGACGGGCGGTCGGGCCGAGGAAGGTGAGGGACGGCTCGGGGAGGTGGAGCCAGCGGCGAGGCGAAGAGGCGTGGCGGAGGAGCGGGCGGAGACGCTGGCGGGAGGGCGGCGGGCGGGCGCAGGCGGCTCGAGCGCCAGCGAGCAGGGCCTCGGGAGAGAGACGACGCGGCTAAGGGGGGGTTGGCGGAAGGTGGCGGCCGCCGACGGCGAGGAGGACCGCCGGAGGTGGGCGAGGCGACGGGAGGAGGTGCCGCCACGCAGGAGAGAGAGAGGCCGCGCCATGGGATGCGTGGTCGCGGGTGGGACCTGTGGGGCGTGGGGCTGGTGTCAGGGGCCACGCGGGAGGGGCGTGTGGAGGCGCGTCGGGCGCGTGCGCCAGCGTGTCCGGCGTGGGAGGCGCAGGCGGCGTGCGTGGCGCGTGGCCGTGTGGGAGGCGTGGTCACTGGTGGGACCAGGAGGTGGGCGGGCCACGCAGCCGAGAGGAGAGAGGGTGGGTTTGTCCAGGTGGGACGGCTGTGTGGGTCCGGGCCGGAGGGAGGGTGAGGGTAGACTGGGTGAAAAAGGGAGGGAGAGGGGGCTGGATGGATGAGGTGGCAGGTGGGTAGGAAAAAGGTGGAGGGATGAGGTGGCGGTCTGTGGTTGGAGGGTAGATAGGATTTGGGTGGGAATAGATTTAGGGTTGGGCTGTGTTAGTTTTTGTGTTTGTTTGGATCTGTTCAAATTAAAACAAAGCCACTTTGCAACATTGTTTTTAGGGAAACAAAATATCCGTTACGCTCGGGGTTTTGTCTTTAACTAAAAAGGGGTATTGTACAAATCAAAGCTAGGTTTTTCAAAATAATGCAGACCAACAATGCATGATGATGACGATGCCATGCACAAATTCAACCCGATTTTCTAGTAGTGGTTTTGCGGGATGCCACATTATGGCATAAAAAATGATACAAGAACTTTGAGGCAAAATAAATCATCGAGGCTTAACTGACTTTTGTTCAGTCATATGCATGCGTGAGCATGTGCCAAGTCAATTCAAATGAAACATTCAGAGGAGGATGCCACAATGTCATACCAAGATATGAATAGAAAAATTCAAGCAAACATTCATATGACATGCTACAAACTATTAGCAAGCTGGATCTAATCATAATAGAGCAAGAACTACTAAGCATCCATAAATAACATACACCTTACATGAACAGACTAAGCATGCCCACAATAATGAGTATATGTAAAAAAATGAAGACAAATAGAGTTCATTACCAGCCTATTACCATACCTCGATTCGATTTGTCATTAATCTTCATTATTGCCCTTCACTTGTGTGGCTTGAATAATAACATGAAACCAAAATCTACTAAGGACCGCTGAACCCTACAACGAACTTCACAAAACCAAAGAAGAACAACAAATATTTTTGGTGTTTTCGATTTTTAAAGCAAGCACTCAAAGAAAAAAGAAACAAAGCAAAATCTTTTGGGATTTTTTTTGAGCCAAACAAAAGCTAAAAGAAACAAACCTAGAGAAACAACGAGAATATTTTTGGTCTTTTTGTGTTTGGGAAAGTAGAAGCAAAAACTAAAAGAAAGCGAAACATGGATATACAAAGTACCGACGAAGCATGATATGTAGATGAGTGTGATGTCGGTATACCTCCCCCCGAGGTTAGGCTTTTGGACTAAGTGGGGCTCAATCCTAGCCTGGCCAAGAAGGTGCTCCTCTGTAATGTGACAAAGAGGCCCCTTCATCCTGGTACATGCTCGAGGACGCCCATGTGTAGTGAACAGAGTGGTCATAAGAGGGCGTGTCCCCTAGTAGTGTTCGTGGAAACCACGAATGTGTAGCTTCTCGTCCATCTCCTCCTTGGAGTGTGACCAAGGCCCCCTGCAAATACTGAACAAAGTAGTTTGTGGCAAAGGAATTTCCCTCTCTTCCCCATCAGTAAACATCATCATGTAAACCAAACTCTCAAGGGTAGAGCTAGCAGTAACAAAGTGATGTGCTTTCATGACTGCTAAATCAAGCCTCTGTGGAGCCAATATTGTATCATTTGGATCAACAGAAAGTTCTAAGGCAACAACTACATGTGTAGCAATAATTCCCCCATAAATGGGTCCTCTAGCAGCTAGGCGACGAGCAATGAGAGAACCAAGATTGTACCTGGTTTCATTTTTGAGTGCAGCAGCTAGAAAGGACAAATGATAGTTGGAAATACTGCTAGTGTTCTCCCTACCAAGAATACTAGTGGCAAGATAATAAGCCAAATATCTGATAGCTAGGAGTTGAATATTTCTTATCTTCCCGCGCTGGGCTATGCGGTCATCATCATTAGTTACCCCGCGGTAGAGCTCCAACAAATTAGCGGGTCGAGCTTGAATCTTATTCACCATCCCAGCCATACCAATACCTAAAATGTTGCAAAATTTCTTCAATGTCATGGTGATAGGACTATCATAGATATTGAATGACACATCTGTCCTGAAAGGGTTGTTAGTGAAAGAAAAACTCTCCACAAAAGTTTTGGTGAGCATAGCATATTGCTCACTCTCATCCTGCATATAATCAGTTAGACCAACCCTCCTAACAAGAGTTAGGAAATCATTGAGAATCCCTGCAGCTTGCAAAAAGGTAAAACAAGGGAAGGTAGAAGGGTGTGCATCCCCCTCATCTCCCTCGTTGCGAAAGCACGGCGTAATAAGATCCTCATTGTATGATGTCCTAGCTCAGGAGGATGATCTCGAAGGCCTTGTCCTCCTATGTGCATCACTATGAAACACTTCTCCAAAGGTGTAGTTGCCCATGTCCCTTTTTATGAAAATTTTAGACAAACATCAAACCAAGTGATTTCCAAGTTGATAAATGATGAGGACCTACTATAGGAACTTGCTAGAGGGCTAAACATGCATCAAAATGAAATCTCTAAGCATAGAACAAGCATGCAAGATCACACAACCTGTCTCCCACAGCAGCAAAATAATCGAGATACAATCCACCAATCAAAAATCTAATTGGACAAGCGGAGAAGGCACATACCGGAGAGCAATCCCTCCAAAAATCAGCAGCAAAGATGGGCTGAGCAAGGAGATCGAAATTCGGGAGCAAGAACAACAGGAACTCGAGCTTGAGAAAATTTCCGGTGTTTTTCAGGAGAGAGAAAAAAGTGGCTGGAAGGAGACAACTTGGAGAGCCACAGGTGGGTCCCACCCAGGCCAGTCGTGCCCTAGGGCTGGCCACACCACCAGGGGTGTGCTGGCCTGGTGGGTCCCCTGGGCCAATCCAGGTGTCCCTCTGCCCTTTTTTCGTGGAAATTTAATATGAATTTTCTGGAATTTTTCAAGAAACTTTATTTTTGGCCAATTTTCAGGTTATGAAAATTTATTTTCTCGCAGAAAAAAGATTTTTGAAAGACATAAAGAGCAAACCAAAACCAAAACTATAGAAGTTCTAAGACACTCTAAAAAGAAAACAACTAGCAAAACTAAGACTAACAAGACTAAGAGCAAATAATGGAAAGGAAAAAAATAAAAGTGAGAAAGTATAACCACTGTGAAAGCATTATTTTGTTCATTAAAATCCCTTTGTTAACAAGGTTGATCAAGTCTTGTTACCAAAAAAATCTTATATGAAGCAAAACTTTGCATTCTACAAAGTGATTATGTTACCTCAATCTTGATAGCAATAGTCCCAATCATAATAGTTTCAAAACTTTCTTGTGGAATGGGACAATATATTTCTCCAACTTTGATGCTCTCAATATTTTCAATGGAATTCAGGCCATAGCTCTTATCAATCTTCTTTGGGAAATATACATTATGATCTTTTTCATTAATATTAAAAGTTACTTTTCCTTGATTACAATTGATGACAACACCTGCAGTATTATGAAAAGGTCTCCCAAGAATAATAGACATATTATCATCTTCAGGCATCTCAAGCACAACAAAATCAGTTAAAACCAAGAAATTATGAGCCACTTGAACAGGAACATCCTCACATATACCAACAGGAATAGTAATAGACTTATCAGCCATTTGCAAAGATATATCATTTGGTATCAATTTTTCTAGATGAAGTCTCTTGTAGAGAGAAAAAAGCATAACACTAACTCTAGCTCCCAAATCACACAAAGCAGTTCTAACATAATTATTTTTGATAGAGCAAGGAATAGTTGGAATACCTGGATCACCAAGTTTCTTTAGAACCTTACCATTGAAGGAATAATTAGCAAGCAAAGTAGAAATTTCCTCATTAGGAGTATTCCTTTTATTAGAGACAATATCCTTCATATACTTTGAATAGGAAGGCAACTTAATAGCATCAGTCAAAGGAATTTGCAAAAATAAAGGTTTCATCCACTCACAAAACTTGTTATAGTATTCTTTCTCCTTTGACTTGTGTTTCTTATTGGGAAAAGGCATAGGTTTCTGCACCCAAGGTTCTCATTCACTACCTTGTTTATTAGCAATAAAATCTTCCTTAGTGTACCTAGTGTTCTTAGTGTGCTTCTCAGGTTCTTCAATTTCTTCCTTATCAGGAGCATCATTTTTATCAATACCACATTTAGTTTCAGCATCAGAGACATATATACTATTAGGATCTACAACAGGTTTAGAAGGTTCCTCAACTGTTTTTATGTTTCTTTTTCTTTCTCTTATGAGGACTACCACTATTTTCAGCCTGTTGAGAATCCTTCTCAATTCTTTTAGGATGTCCCTTAGGATAAAGAGGATCCTGAGTGGTAGCACCACTCCTAGTTCTAATTCGATAAGCATATTTATCTCCAGAAGCATTAACTAGCATATCTTTTTTGTACCTTAGCAAGTTGATCAATTTGGGTTTAAACCATTTGGAAGTGTTTAACAAGCATTTTAACACCATTAGAAGTTCTTTCCATAATATCTTTCAACTCATTAATAGCTCTAGAGTTTTCCAATAAATGATTCTGAACTTGTTTATTAAAATTACCTTGTTTAACAATAAAAATGTCAAGTTCCTCTAAGCACTGATCAGGAGGTTTACCATAGGTAATATCACCTTCATCAAAGTGTTGGAGAGAGTGTACCTCAATAGTGGATGAGTGGGGAATTGTCTTACATAATTCTTCTATAGGAGGTAGATTCTTCACATCTTCATATCTAATACCTTTCTCCTTAAGACATTTCTTAGCTTCTTTCATCACTTCATCATTTAATGAAATCAATCCCATCTTCCTTGGTGTTTGTGTTGGAGTTGGTTCAGGCACAATTGGTTTAGGTGTAGTAGGCTCTGGTGTAATTGGCTCAGTTGAAGTCCAATCATCATAATTCTTGCTTATTTTAGCCATTAATTCTTCAGCTTCTACAAGAGTTCTTTTCCTGAAAACACAATCAACAAAACTATCCAGGTATGTCCTAGATTCATCAATTAGTCCATTATAGTAAATATCAAGAAGCTCATTTTTAGGAAATGGACATCCAGGATGTGCATGAATCAAGGCACAAAATCTTGTCCATGACTTTGGAATTTTCTCTTCTTCTCCCTGTTTAAAATAAAAAAGTTTCTGCAAAGCAGCATGTCTAGCACTAGGAGGAAAATATTTCTAAAAGAAAGTAGAAATCAAACAATCAGGGCTATCAATTGATCCAGGAGGTAATCTATTAAACCAAGCTTTATCTTCTCCTTTTAGTGAAAAAGGGAAGATCTTTGTAACAAAGTACTTGCGCATCTTAACATCATCACAAAATAAGACACTCATGGTGGAAATCTCATTCATATGTGCCACGACACTTTCATTCATAGTCCCACAAAAAGGTTCTTTCTCAACAATGTTTATATAGGATAAATCAAGAGAGAAATCATAGTCTTTATCTTTAATGTCTATGGGAGAAGTAGCAAACTTAGAATCAAGAGACAGTTTAGGTATAATAGTACGTCTCTCAAGGAGACTCCTAATAGAACTAGCACCATGTGTGTTTTGGTACTCTTCAATAAATTCATCAGTCATTAATATCATATCTCTCTCTAGACTCAGGTGAGCTAACAGGTGTAATAGTGTCTTCACTAGGAGTTTCAGTGTTTTCCAAAATAGTTCAGGCAATAGTACCATCTAGGAAAGGACTTAATGAACCACTCGCATCAAGCACAGTAGAAGTAACATCATGAGTATCGGAAACAATTTCAGATTCAGCAGTAGTAGCAGTGTGTGTAGCATGTGTATGTGGTGGTGTAATAAGCTTACTTATAACTGACGCTGAATCAAGAGCAGCAAAGGTGTTTAGGACTATACCTATTCTTGTAGTGGATGGTAAAATAGGAAACTTTCCATCACGAGACTTCCCCATGATGTAAGGAATAGCAGTGAACAACAATAGATCCAAGTGAACTTTCAAATAAAGTTATACTCCCCTGCAATGGTTCCAGAAAATAGTCTTGATGACCCATAAGTATAGGGGATCACAACAGTCTTCGAGGATAGTATTACCCAATTTATTGATTCGACACAAGGGGAGCCAAAGAATACTTATAAGCCTTAACAACTGAGTTGTCAATTCAGCTACACTTGGAAATAGTCTTGCTCACAACAGTTTATCAGTAGCAACAGTTTTTTAGTAGTAATAGCAAAGTAATAGCAGCAGTAAAATAAAGGCAATGGTAACAATAGTAGCAAATAGTAGGATATGAGTGCGGTAGGCATAGGGATGGATGGACGGGTGTTGCATGGACGAGACTATTCATGTAACTTCAAGAACTAGGGAAATTACAGATAAATAAGATAAAGCATACAAGTACTAAACAACCATAGGCATGTGTTCCATACATAGTCATACGTGCTCATAATGAGAACTTGCACAACATCTTTTGTCCTGCCAGCCCATTGTAGCGGGGCCTCAAGGGAATCTAGTGACAATTAAGGTACTCATTTTAATAGAGTACCGGAGCAAAGCATTAACACTCTGTGAACACATGTGATCCTCATATCACAGCCATCCCCTCCGGCTGTCCCAATTTCTGTCACTTCGGGGCCTTTGGTTCCGGACAATGATATGTGTACACAACTTGAAGATAAGATCACAAACAATACTATCAACATGAATCAATAACATGTTCAGATCTGAGATCATGGCACTCGGGCCCTAGTGACAAGCATTAAGCACAACAAGTTGCAACAAAGTCAAATAGCACTAATAGAGATACTAGGAACCATGCCCTAACAATCTTATTCGATTACATGATAGAATTCATCCAATCCCTACCATCCCCATAGCCTACACCGGGGGATTACTCACTCACAGATGGGGGAAACATGGATGGTTGATGGAGAGGCTTTGGTGATGATGATGACGATGATCCCCTCCAAATTCCCCGTCCTGGCAGGATGCCAGAACGGAGTTTCTGGTTCCGAATCACGGTTTCTGGTGGTGGCGGCGCAACGGAACTCTTTCTGGAAAAACTTCGAACCCCCGTGGAGTTTTTAGGTCAGGAGGCTTTATGTCGGCGAAGAGGGAGGTCGAGGGGGTGCCCGAGGCGGCCACACCCCTCCCAGGCGTCGCTAGGCCTAGCCCGCGCAGCCAAGGGGTGTGGGCCTCTCGTCGCCCTCCCTCCGTCTCGTCTTCTGGCTCCGTGAGTCTTCTGGTGAAATAGGATTTTTGGCATATTTTCCGGGATTTTTCCTGATAGTTGATTTTCTGCACAAAAACTAGACACCAAGGTAATTCTGCTGAAAACAGCGTTCGGGAAAAGTGTTCGGGAAAGTAGATACATTTTGGACATATCAGCTTGTATTTACAAGAAAGTGAGTGGGAGCAATGTGGCATTTCTGATATTATATGTGGATGACATATTACTGATCGGGAATTATGTAGATCTTTTAAACAGTGTTAAAATTTATCTAAACAACAAATTTTCAATGAAGGACCTAGGTGAAGCGTCATACATATTAGGCATAAAGATCTATAGAGATAGATCAAGGCGCCTAATAGGGCTATCACAAAGTACATATCTTGATAAGATTTTAAAGAAGTTTAAAATGGAAGAAAGTAAGAAAGGGTTCTTACCTATGTTGCAAGGCAAGACATTGAGTAAGACTCAAAATCCGGCTACGACGTAATAAAGAGAGATAATGGACAAAGTCCTATATGCTTTAGCCATAGTCTCTATAATGTAAGCCATGCTATGTACAAGACCGGATGTGGCACATGCTATTAGCTTGACTAGTAGATACCAATCTGATACAGGATCGGAACACTGGATAGCGGTCAAGAATATCCTTAAGTACTTAATAAGAACTAAGGAAATGTTTCTCGTGTATGGAGGTGAAGAAGAGCTCATCAATAAGTGTTATGTCGACGCTAGCTTCGACACCGATCCAGATGACTCTAAGTCTCAATCCGGATACGTATTTCTCATGAATGGTGGAGCGGTTAGTTGTAGGAGTTCCAAACAACCCGTGGTGGCAGGATCAACAATGGAGGACGAATATGTTGCTGCTTTGGAAGCGGCTCAGGAAGCAGTTTGGATGAAGAAATTCATAACCGAACTAGGTATGGTTGCTAGCGCGTTGGACCCAATGGTTATCTATTGTGACAACAATGGAACCATAGCCAATGCCAAAGAACCAAGGTCTCACAAGAATTCCAAGCATATTAAGCGCCGGTTTCACTACATCCACGAGCATGTCAAGGATGGAGATATAAAGATTTGTAAAGTACACATGGATCTCAATGTAGCAGATCCATTGACTAAAAATCTCCCTAGAGCAAAACATGATCAACACCAGAACTCCATGGGTGTTAGATTTATCACTATGTAACTAGATTATTATCTCTAGTGCAACTGGGAGACTGAAGGGAATATGCCCTGAGAGGCAATCATAAAGTTGTTATTATGTATATTACAATTATATGATAGATGTTTATTTTGCATGCTATAATTGTATTAATATGGAAACGTTAATACATGTGTGTTTAATAAACAAATGGAAGGTTCCTAGTTATGCCTCTCTTATAAACTAGCTCATTGATTAACAAGATGATCAAGGTTTCCTGATCAAGGACACTGGATGTTGTTAATAACAAGGTCACAACATTATTGGAATGGTGTGATGAACATTCATCCGAAGTATAGCATTGCGATCAAATTCATTGTGTTTATATTGCTATAACATCATACGAAGTAATCCTAATCCTTAGAACATGAGATCATGTCAATCACTAACACTAGAAGAGTATCTTGATAACATCAAATGTCACACCGTAATAGGGTGATTACAAAGATGGGTTCGGTGCTACGAAGGTGTTATGTTGAGGCCCATGGATCAAGAGTGGAATTTTTCCATCCCGATGACAGATAGATATACTCTGGGCCCTCTCGGTGATACACATTAGTTAGCTTGCAAGCAAGTGATTTGATTAGTAGAATGTTATATCACGGGAACAAGAAAAGAGTACATGTCGGTAACGAGATCAAACTAGGTATGGAGATACCGATGATCGAATCTCGAACATGTAATATATCATGAGACAAAGGGATTAAGATTCTAGCGTAAAAGGTTCTCACGATCACAAGAAGTCATCGTTGAATGTGTGGGAGTTAGTATGGATCTCTAGGCCCTGCTTCTGATTATTGATCTGAGAGGGGGTATCGATCATGTCTACATTATTCATGAACCGTAGGGTGACACACTTAAGAGACAACCACACCATTTGAAACAAATAGTTTCTTGTCGAAAAGATTTACAAAGCGCAAGAATTTATTTCACTAGACACTAGAATTGTTTCGGGTGAAATTGTTGGAAGTGTTTCTGCATGTGAAATAGAATACTATCAAGGGGTTTTATGTGAATGTCTGTCCATTAAAGTAATTGACAAAATTTTGAATAAATAAATAAAAGGAGTTTTATTTCAAGAGAGATTACATTAAATTTGGTGGAAATTTAATGGAATATGAGTGGGATTTCGAGTGGAGAAGTGAGGGGTGATACGTCAATTTTGCATCACTATTCTATATCGTAATTTACTGCTATTCATTGATATATTTCATTTTAAGAGGTGTTACTTATGTTATTTCATCTATTTTTGCATGTTGGATGACTTTTGGAGGATGAACTGTCGGAGCCAGGATTCTGATGAAAAAAGCGGTGTCCAGATGCAAAATTCGCAAAGATCAGAAAATACATGGAAAATCCTATTTTTCCAGAAGACGAAGGAAGCCGGAAGGGAAGGCTGAGATGGGCCACAGGTGGCCCACACCCCCTAGGCGAGGGCCACCCTAGGCCGCGCCACCTGGGGGTGTGGCCACCCCTGGCCCACCTCCTGCTTCGCCCTTTCGCCTATATCTTCTCCTCAAAACCCTAATACCAGGAGAGGGACCATAGAAAGATTCCGCCGCCTCTTCGGGGCGGAAACTACAGAGAGAGAAAGATCTCTCTGGGAGGCAGATTTCTGCTAGGGAAATTCCTTCCCGAAGAGGGGAGATCGTCGCCATCAACACTGTCATCAAGCTAGACTTCATTGGGGTCATCATCATCATCATCATCACCACCATCTACACCAGCACCATCATCACCACTCCATCCCGCTATAACAATTGTGTTGATTCTTGCATAGTTCTTAGGAGTAACTTTCCCGGTGTTGATTACTTTTGTAGTTGATGCTTGTGAGTGGAACCATTGGATTAAATTTTTATGTTCAGATTGTTATTCATCATTATATTATCTCTGATATTGATCCATATGATGTCTCATGAGTAGTTCGTTTAGTTCATGAGGACATGGGAGAAGTCATGTTGTTAGTAGTGGAATTGTGTTGAAGTAGTATTCAATGGTTGATATTTAAGTTGTGGTGCTATTCTTCTAGTGGTGTCATGTGAATGTCGACTACATGATACTTCACCATTTATGGGCCTACGGGAATGCATTGTGTACTTGTCTACTAATTGTGGGGTTGCCGGAGTTACAGAAACCCGAACCCCCGTTAGGAAACCTTTGCACAAGGGAGTTTAGGATGTCATAGTTTAATGTTGTGGTTAGGTTTTTATCTTAATTACTTTCTTGTAGTTGCGGATGCTTGCAAGGGGTTTAATCACAAGTATGTATTAGTCCAAGTAAGGTAGGTACATTAACACAGGTTCACCCACACAACACTTATCCAACCAAAGAAGATTAATCAACTACATGAAGCGAAAGCACTCGCCAATATTCCCATGTGTCCTCGAGAATGTTTGGCCCTCATAAGTATTACAACCAGTTTGTACTTTGCTAAGAAAGGATTGGGCCACTTGCTGCATTTATTTGTTGTCTTTATTTACTTGCACTTTATTTCTCTGCATTATCAAAAAAAACCTAAAATTCCGTTTGCTAAATATTTACAAAGAATTCCTGCTCCAAACCACTAGTCAACACCTTCTGCTCCTCGTTGGGATCGACACTCCTATTTATCTAAAGTACTACGATACACCCCCTATACTTGTGGGTCATCAAGACTATTTTCTGGCACTGTTGCCAGGGAGTGAAGCGCTATTGAAGAGTGGAACTGGTAAAGGAAACTTCTACTGTGATTATTGATTTTTATTTCTGTTTGTTACTTTGTTTCCAATATGGATAACCCACTTGGTTTCCTATTTGGGAAAGCTACTATCACTGCTAGGGTAGTAGATAAACCACCACCTGCTGAGATAGATCCTTTTAAGATACCTACAAGAATTGTTGATCGTGTTATGGATAACTATTATTTTGGGGATGCAACTGTCCATCCTGGTAATCACTTGCTTTTTATCCATGAATTATGCGGGTTGTTTACGTGCAGGTATCACAATGGAACAAGTCAAGAAAAAGTTACTCTCTATATCATTGAAAGGAAGAGCTGAAGAATGGTATAAGTTGCTGAAGAATGGACAATCTATGGAATGGGAGGAAATTGTACCTCTCTTTTATTATAAATTCTATCCTCCCAGTGAGATTCATAAGGATAGGAATAAAATATATAACTTTTGGCCTCGTGATGGAGAGAGTACATCCTAAGCTTGGGGGAGATTGAAGTTACTAATGCTTAAATGTCCTATTCATGAGCTACCTAATAATATTATTATCGATAACTTTTATGCAAGGCTTTCTCTTCATGATAAAGATTTATTAGATGCTTCTTGTGCTGGATCATTCACACGTATGAAATAAGAAGCTAAATGGGATCTTCTAGACCATATTCAAGAAAATATTGAAGCATGGGAGAATGACAAAGGAAGGAAGTCAGGTATAAATTACGATTATGAATGCATTAAATCTTTTATTGGAATTGATGACTTTCATGATATTAGTACTGAGTATGGTCTTGATTCTCAAAGTATTTCCAATTGTTTTAAGGCCTTTGCCTCTTATATAGAAATTCCCAAAAAGGAGTGGAACAAGTACCATGCACCTTATAAAGATATTGTTAATCATGTTCCTGTTAGAAATATTGAAGTTTGTACTGTTGATCGCATTTTGCCTGAACCTTATATTGAGAAAATATCTTTTCCTTCTAAGGTAAAGGAACATTCTATTATAGCTAATGTGGTTAGTAAAAGTACAAAGAAAGCTATAGAACGTGATGAACAAATAAATATTGAACCTGTAGTAGCCATTGTGAAAGACCTTGTCACTAAGAATGTAGAAGATGGGCACATTATCTTTTGTGAAGATGCTTCTAATATTGTCTCACATCCTAGGAAAGCTAGTGTCCCTGTGGTTTCTATTAGAATTGGTGATCATTTCTATTATAGTTTATGTGATATTGGTGCAAGTTCTAGTGTTATTACTTATGAGCTTTACAGAGAAATTATGCATGAAATTGGTCCTTGTGAACTCGAGGACATTGATGTGCTTATTCACCTTGATAATAAAGAAACCATCTATCCAATTGGTATTGTAAGAGACGTGTAAGTTCTTTGTGGTAAGATTAAATATCCTGCTGATTTTCTAGTGCTTGGTTCGACAGCTAGTAAAACTTGTCCTATTATTTTTGATAGACCTTTCTAGAACACTTGTGGAGCTATTATAGATTGTAAGAAGGAGAAAATTTTAACTAAGTTTGATGGAGAATCTTATGAGTTTAATTTTTCCAAGTTTGCTAAAGCTCCTTATGAAAATGGTTTGCCTAATGAGGATTTTAGGGTTGAACAAATTGCTTCTATTGATCCAATTTATGACCTTAGACCTCTTTTCGATGATTTTAAGTATGCTCATTATGATGATAAGAATGTTTCTTGTGATAGTTATATTGTTAACTTTATTCAAAGTGATACTGAAAGTTATTATGAGAGAGGGAAACATGGTTTTATGCATCTCAATAATATTAAGTTTCCACGCTTTATGTTCAAAGCTTTGAAGTTGCACTTGTTTTGTCTTCCTTTGCTAGTAGCATTTTGTTTTAATTATTTGTTTTCTTACAAAACTCCCTTGCATAGGAAGTGGGTTAGACTCAAATGTGTTGGATATTTGCTTCTTGATGCTCTCTTTCACTTCAAATCCATATCTCCTATGAGAACATCATTGAAATTTTCATGCCCATCTTAATGGCTATAAAGAAAGAGATTTTAGGAGACAACCCATTTTAGTTTGCTTTTGGTCTTTGTTTCTTTGAATCTTGAAACTCCTTATCTTCCTTTTTGTTTGGTTTTTGTGTCAAGATCAGCCTCTTTGAGAAGTAGGTGAGTTGTGAGAAGTTGCTGTCTCGGAACAGATTTTTGTGCTGCATTGTAAAAATTTGTGAAAAATCTCAGTATGTCGGATGGAGCTATAATTTTATGTGCTTGTGCCCCAAGTTGTTATCCAACTATCATTAGGTTTGAATTTTTTTATTTGAGAAGTAAAAGATTTTAAAAAAAATCAATCTTTACCTGCTGGTCTTTTTTGACAGATTTCTGCCGTTATTTGCATTTGCCTCTTAAACCAATTTCCTTTTAGATTCTTTTTGGGTTTTTGAAAGGAGTTGCTACAGTAGCTTATGTTTGATGGATTTTAGTTGAAATTTGAACCCAAAGGTTTATTTTCTTTGCATAAACTAATGTTGCTAATGAAGGATGTGTAAATCTTTGTATGAAAGGAACTTTCAAGTGTTGGAGGGGAGAAACCTGCAGAGTTCGACTTCGAATTGGTAAAAGTGCTGGAAATAAAAGGTTCGCGAAAAAACTTTTCTTTGTATATTTTTGCAGTTTTTATTCCATACGGAAGATAACAAGACGAAAAAGGGAAGGAAACGGAGCCCGGCTGGCTCACACCACCCAGTGGCGCGGGCCCCACCTGGCTGCGCCACCAGGGGTGTGACCACCACGGAGCCCATCTCTGTCCCGTTTTCACCAAGTACCTTCCTTATGTCGTAAAATTTCGTAATATATAATCACTCGGATCCCCCAAGGTTCGTATATCGTGTTCTCATCGTATTTTTGTTTCGATCTGTTTCTGTCAGGAAGATTCTCAGTTTTGGAACAACAGTGTCTTTCTCTAGATCACCCATGGAGGATTCCTCCACAGACGTCATTAACCCGTACATGTATGAGTTGAAGATTCACCCCAAGGAGTTGTTACTCAAGGACGGGAAGGTACAGATAAATGAGGTTCAGGGCCCTAAAGGAGAAGTACGTCTGGAGGATAGGATGGAAGCATTGGAGCAAGAAGTTTTTAGGTACAAGAAGATGGCGGAACGCGAAGTGGACGTCATCCATAAGATAAGTTCAGAACTTATTGCTGAGCACAAGAAGGATACTGCCAAGCTTCGGGATGATATCCTGTTGCTCCATCAGACCACCAACCAATTACAAGCACAACTCTACGACATGCAAAATCAAAATTGTGAGTATGAGGCTAGGTTTGAACACATAAGCTCTGCTGCTAGTTACAGAATTGTGGAAACCAAGACATCCTTTGTGGATGGGGAGCCTTTACCTTGGAAGTCTGATGATGACAAGGGAACACGACCACCACCGAAGGAGTAATTAATCATTAGGTATTGGCATCCCCTTGGTTTGTTCCAAGCTTGGGGGAGTGCCGCGGTATCACATCATTATCTTTCATCTTTTGACCTTTTTAGTAGAGTCATATCATGATTAGAGAAGTTATCATATAGGATGGTTTGCATTGTAGGAGTATCTCTCCTCTAGTTGGTTATCTATGTATCCCTTGGTGTGAGTTCCTTTATGGAATATTAATGAGAAGTTTCATCATTTACTTTTTGCACATCTTCTTTTAGTTTGCAGTCTCTTTTATATGATTGATCTTGTTTATTAGTATCGGTATCACTTTGGGAGCATCAAGTAAATCTAAATTGGTTTTGGCAAACCGATCTCTGGTCAGTAGCAACACTTCTTGAGGTTTGAAAGGAAAAGAGAAAAGAAATTACATGTATTTTATATCATTTTCTTTCTTTCTTGATTGGCTCATAAGCTTAGTATTCTTTATTTAATATCTTTTGTGTTTTCAAGGAAGATTGCATGTTTGTTTTTATCACTTGTATGTTTGCTTGTTTCCTTCAACTCTTTTGCTTCCTGCCCAGCCTTGCTAGCCAAAAACCTATATTGAGAGGGAATACTTCTCGTGCATCCAATCCTTGAACTTAAACCTATTACATTTGTGTCCACGATATCTACCTATTAGCATCATTGCTATTGCAAGTAAATTATCGAGTTTCATCTACCTTTCAAATTAAAAATTCTTTTGTTATGTGAAAACTAGTTAGTAAAGCTCTCACGAACTTGATGGCACACCTTATTTTTCTTGCCCCTAATAAACTTGAACCATTGTATCATCTATGTTGTATATGCTTTCCTTTATAAGTTGGGAATTAGCAGAACCGTTGTAAGATCCCTCCCTTGTAAAGGTAAGGATCCCTGTGATTGCAATGCTAGTCCCTGGATCAATGCTACCATCCACAGATTAAGATGAAGTACACAAAAACAAAGGTTATTATTACATATCATTCCAGAGACAAACATAGTCTTTTACAACTCCATGGCCATAGGCCTAATACAAGAGTTTAACCATAGCAATATAAATAAGTCTTCATCTTCATGTGCCACAGGCAATCATGTTGAGTGTAGACTCATAACCCCTAATCATCATCAAAATAACCTGCAACATCAGAAGTTACAACCGCAGTGGGTCAATACATTGGAATAGTATTGGCAAGTGATACCTTAGTAGAATATTATCATATAGATACTACATGAATTTGGCTAAGTGTAGCTTAGGCTTGCTTTGCTCAAAATAGGTTTTTCCTATCAGTTGAAAACACTAAGTTTTTCTTTGACAAAACTTTCCCAAGGAATCACCAATAGAAATTGGTGAACCTTCACCCTTGTTCAACCACAAGTTTTAACTTAGAAAAATTGGGATGAGGAGATTCTTGATAGCTTCCATGTCTTGATGCTCAAGTTGTCCAATACCAGGGACATGGCTAAGTACTTAGATTCTTCCTTCTGCAGAGGTTGTGCACTTTCCCCACATGACTTGATTTTCACCAAGACAGGACCTTTCAGAAGCTGTCCCTTATACCAAATGGACGCGCTCCAAACCTATCATCCCACTACCACCAACTGTCCAAATGGCTAAGTTATTGCAACCTATATGATCCAGGCAGAGCCCATAATGCCATGTGGCTGCACTAGAAGCTTCTTAACATTTGGCATCTCAAATCCCTTTGTTCCTGGGTGGATTTCCACAAGTGAGATACACAAGGTAAACCATAGAAATGGGCCTTGTGTAACCACTCAACACAAACCATTCTTTCCATTCCACCCAGGTGTTTCATTCACTTAGTTGTTTTATTTGCAAAAATATAAGTCAATGACTTAGTAACATTTCACATAGCATGAATATATAATCCACCCTTGGTTGCTATTAGCTAGGCTAAGTATGGCAATATTAAGTATCTTAACTTAGAGGAAATTATAACAATTCTACAACTACTAGGATTTCCCAAGCATAGCATATAGATACTTAGCAAAATATTCATGCAAGTCCTATACAAAATATTTCTAATGCACAGGTAAAATATAGGGACAAAAACATGAAGCACCACTTGCCTTGGTATTTTGGGGAGTAGCAACAATCTTCACACCCACAATCACTATTAGCACCAAAATCTACACATAAAATAATGGCACCAAAATCACATAACAAAATATACAAACAAAAATATATGAATGCATGCAATTGCCATATGATGAATTTTGTACACAAAACAAGACAAGTGTATAGTACTGAAACAAAAACCAGACCAAGATCAAATTTTATTTGATCTTTAAAACATTTTCCAAGTAATTTCCATACTAAAATTAAGCCTACAAATGTCTCTGCAAAATAACCATTTTTACAGAGGCAAAACATTAAACACATTGTATAAACAGATAGGATTTTCTCTCCTGATTCCTATGATATAAAATTTGCAAAAATTGAACGTGGGGATCAAAAGTTATGAATTTTGCAAGTTTGAATCACTAATAGATCAAATTTCTGTTTTAAATCTAAACTCGGGACACGCGGCGTGTTTTGATTGGCCCGTACCGGTTTTCATGGATCTATCAACGTGGACCACTGGATCTAAATGAAAACGCACGGCCAGATCTAACGCGTACCCCTTAGTTAAGTGAATCTATCGCATGTGTTAGATCTAGATCTAACGGCTACAGATCAAACAGCCAAAGTTTGGCGGCGCCAGTGGCGGCGAGTGGCGGCGGCGGCTCTGTCAGAGAAGTAGCCGGCAATTTAGGTCGCGCGGGGAGGAGTGGAGATGCTTACTGGGTTCGCGTGGTTGCTGCGATGCTCGAGGTGGTCGAGGAAGAGATAGGGGCGCACGGATTCAACGGCAGGACCTCGTCGGAGTTGCTAGCGGCGTTGGGTGCTTGCGGATGGAGTAGTTGCCGACGATGTAGACCGCCCTAGCACGAACCAGTGGTGTCATTGAATGCACAAGGTTGCGGCAAACATGACAGGGTCAGAGAGGATGTGAGGGGCGCTCGGACATTACCGGTATTCCTCGTCGGAGTTGAGCGGCGGCTCTGTTGCTTGCAGGGATGGACGGGAACGGCTGCCTGGGTCAAGCGCGGCCAAACGAGAGGGGTCAGGAGGTGCACAAGGTTGCCAGGAACATGCTCGTTTTAATTAGAAGGGATGGGGTGGTCTGGCTCACCGGAATTTCGTCGCCGGAGCTCGTCGATACATCGGCGATGTGAGAGCAAATAGGGGCAGCCTGGTGGCGCTTCTGGCTAGCTCTGCTGGGGGAAATGGCCGCAAGGGGGAGGGGATTAAGTAGCCGGAGCGGAGGAGAGAATCACGCACGCAATCAACGGCAATTAACCGGATTAAATCGTGGTAGTGAAGGAGAGGGAGGAAATGGCGAGGCCAGGTCGTGGGCGGGGTTTGGGGACGACGCTGACGGGGCAGGGTGGGGTAGGCCTGTCAGTGAGGGGGTGTGCATGGGTCGGGTGAGAAACAGAGGGAGAGAGGGAAACCCGGGTGGGCTGCTTTGTCTGCTGGGCCGAAAAGGTAGCGCCTGGCCCAGTTCTAATTCCTTACCCCTTTTCTTTTTCTAAATCGATTTTCAAGAAGCAAAATCAAATGAAATAAAATGTTTTTGATTTCAAACTTATTCTGGATTTTTGTAAAATGAAACCTACACATTTCTGAGTGTAAAATCATGCTGTCTCACTAGACTTGCTTGGTTCCATTGAAAAAAATATAAATAGTGCCTTAGCACAAGATTTGATAAAGATATGGAAATGGTTTTAAATCCATAATTTGTTTTGGAAATTTTTGTCCAAGCTTTGGAACTCAACTAAACCAACTTATGAACAAACAAATTTGGTTTGAAACAAATATTCTCTCACTAGAGAGTATCATTGGATCAAAACTTGTCTACATAAAATAATAAGCACTCAAAGTTTCTGTTTTCTTGAAATAAATTTGAAATTTGATCCCTAAATGATTATTCATGCATGGATGATATGCAATCTTTGAAAACATGATTTTAGGGATGTTACAAATCTAACCCCCTTAAGGTGAATCTCGCCCTCGAGATTTGGGTTGGCTAGCAAATAGGTGAGGGTGGTCTTTCCGAAGATCATCTTCTCTTTCCCATGTTGCTTCTTCCTCGGAATGATGGTTCCATTGAACTTTGCAGAATTTGATGGTCTTAGTCTGAGTAACTCTTTCTGCAGTCTCAAGAATCTTGATAGGTTTTTCCTCATAGGTGAGATCACTTTCCAATTGAACCTCCTCCAAAGGTATAGTATCCTTCAAAGAAGTCTCTTCCATCTCTGGATGGCATTTCTTTAGCTGACTCACATGAAACACATTGTGAACGGCAGACAATGATTCTGGCAATTCAATCTCATAAGCTACTTCTCCTTTATGACTCAGAATCTTGAATGGTCCAACATATCTTGGTGCTAATTTTCCTTTGACTCCAAATCTCTTCACTCCACGTAGTGGTGACACTCTAAGATAAGCTCTATCACCCACTTCATAGGTGACTTATCTACGCTTAGGATCTGCGTAGCTTCTCTGTCGGGACTGTGCTATCTTCAATCTGTCCTTAACTAGATTGACTTTCTCTTCAGCCTCTTTGATTAGTTTTGGTCCAAACAAATTTCTTTCTCCCACAAAATTCCATAGTAATGGGGTGGTACACTTTCTCCCATAGATAAACTCAAATGGTGCCATCTCAATACTGGATTGATAGCTGTTATTGTAATAGAATTCTGCGTAAGGCAGACTTTCATCCCAACTAGCTCCGTAGTCTAGAGCACATGCTCTCAACAAATCTTCGAGAATCTGGTTGGTCCTTTCTGTCTGTCCATCAGTCTGAGGATGAAAAGCAGTGCTGAATTCCAATCTCGTTCCCAAAGACTCATGTAGTTGCCTCCAAAAATGAGAAGTGAATTGAGTTCCCCTATCAAACACAATACTCTTGGGTACTCCATGCAAACATATAATCCTATTCATATAGATTTTAGCTAACTTCGCACTTGTATAGGTTGTCTTCACGGGTATGAAATGAGCCACTTTAGTTAGGCGATCCACTACTACCCAAATAGAATCATATCCTGACCTGGTCCTTGGCAATCCAGTGATGACATCCATACCAATCTTGTCCCACTTCCAATCAGGAATAGGTAGTGGTTGTAGAAATCCTGCTGGTTTCTGATGTTCCGCTTTCACTCTACTACATACATCACACAAAGCAATATGTTCGGCGATGTCCTTTTTGAGATTATTCCACCAAAATCTTTCTTTCATATCCATGTACATTTTGGTGTTACCCGGATGAATGGAATATGGTGAGTTGTGCCCCATTTAGCGATCTCAGATTGGAGATTGTGCCTGAAGGACATCTCATGTCATTGGATGTTCAACCCACTTTGTTGGACAAAATCAAAGAAGCCCAAAAGGCAGATAAGGAGATTGAAGAGATTAAGGAAAAGATTGGTAAAGGAAAAGCCAAAGGATTACATGAAGACGAACAGTGTACGTTATGGTATGGAAAACGTATTTGTGTTCCACAAGATCTGGAGCTTCGGAAACACAGATCATCTGGCAACTCTCACTTAGTAAGGCCATTCACAAATACCTTACGTCTTAGTGCATCCGCTACAACATTTTCTTTACCGGGATGGTATTGCAAACTCAAGTCATAGTCCTTGATGAGTTCTAGCCATCTTATTTGTCTCATGTTGATTTCTTTCTGGGTGAAGATATACTTCAAACTTTTGTGACCTTTGAACACTTCACATCGCTTCCCCAAAAGATAATGTCTCCATGTTTTGAGTGCATGGACAACAGAAGCTAACTCTAAATCATGAGTAGGGTAATTTACCTCATGAGTTTTGAGTTGTCTCGAGGAATAAGCCACAACTTTCCCTTCTTGCATTAGAACTGCACCTAATCCATGATGAGATGCATCACAATACACTTGGAAATCTTTCTCCAAATCTGGTAGACATAAGACTGGTGCTGTCACTAATCTCTTTTTCAATTCTTGGAAACTGAGCTCACATCCTTCAGACCAAGCAAATTTCTTGTCTTTCTTTAGCAACTCTGCCATTGGCTTAGCTACCTTGGAGAAATTCTCAATAAATCTTTGGTAGTATCCTGCCAAGCCAAGGAAACTACGAACCTCTTTTACTGACTTCGGAGATTCCCATTCAGTTACAGCTGACACTTTAGCGGGATCAACTGCTACACCATCTCCTGACACAACGTGTCAAAGAAATCCAACTTCATTTAACCAAAATTCACACTTGCTGAATTTGGCATACAACTTATGCTCTCTAAGCTTCTCAAGTATTAAACGCAAATGTCCTTCATGCTCTTCTTTTCTCTTGGAGTAGATCAAAATGTCATCGATGAAAATGACAACAAACTTGTCAAGGAACTCCATGAACACCTTGTTCATCATATTCATGAAATAAGCGGGTGCATTGGTCAAACCAAATGGCATCACGGTGTATTCATACAATCCATACCTAGTGGTGAAAGCTGTCTTAGGTATGTCTTGTTCCCTTATCTTGAGCTAGAAATAACATGACCGGAGATGAATCTTTGAGAACACACAGGCTCCTTCTAACTGATCAAACAAGTCATTGATTCTAGGCAAAGAATATTTGTTCTTGATAGTCACTTCATTGAGTGAGCGATAATCTATGCATAACCTTTGACTTCTATCTTTCTTTTCCACAAACAAAACTGGTGCTCCCCAGGATGAAGAACTTGGTTGAATAAATCCTTGCTGCAACTGTTCTCCAAGTTGTTTCTTGAGTTTTCAACTCATCAACTGACATCTTGTAAGGTCTCTTTGCTATTGGTCCTGATCCTGGTAGCAAATCAATCAGAAATTCGACATCTCTATCTGGTGGCATTCTCGGCAACTCTTCCGGAAACACATCCGGATATTCACTCACAATTGGCACACTGTCTATGCTAACCCCTTAAGAGAATTTAGCTTACTTCCTTTTGGTTCAAAGTTAGATTTGAATCTTATCCGTTTATTTTCCAGGGTTGTGAGTGCGACAGTACGATTGGCACAATCTAGTACTCCTTCATACTTGGTCATCCAGTCCATTCCCAAAATTACATCCAGTCCTTTGGAATCTAGGATTATCAGACTCACTGGAAACTTATGCTTTCCAAACTCTATCACTAGATCACGGCATCCAAGACTTACTATCATATCTCCACCGGGAGAACTTACTTTTATTGGACACCCAATGTTTTCAGTTGGAAACCCATTTCTATCAACAAATGCTTTTGATATGAATGAATGTGATGCACCAATATCAAAAAGAACAAGTGCTGGAATAGAATTGAGTTTGAACTTACCAGCCACAACATCGAATTCCTCATAGATTTCTTCCACATTGATGTGGTTCACTTGTCCCTTCTGAAAAGGGTTGGGCTTGTTGGGTGCTTCAACTTTCTTTTCTGGGCATTCATTTGCATAATTCCCCATCTTCTTGCACTTGAAACATTCAACCTGACTAAGATCCTTCTTCTCAGGCTGGCTTCCACTACCACTTCCATTGTGGTGGCTCTTGTGTCCACTCTTGTGATTCTTGTACTTGTCATTGTCATGACTACAGTGATGCCTGTTGTCATGATGACGGTTGTGGTTGTGGTGGCTGTTGTACTTTCCATGCTTGTGGGATCCAGAACTCCCACTATCATCATAATGGGAACGCTTGTGAGACGATCCTGAGCTGTGCTTGTCAGAGTGTTTCCTCTTCCTGCTTTCAACCTGTTTCATCTTTCTCTCCAAGATGGCAGCCTTGTCACAAAGAGATTGATATGTGGGGACATAGGCCACACATATTTGCAGATTCAGTTCACCATTCAATCCTTTGAGGAACTTCTCTTTCCTCTTGGCATCAGTATCAACATCATTGGGTGCATAACGCGCCAGATTGTTGAACTCCTCAATATATTCAGCCACGTTACGGTGGCGCTGCTTCAAGTTATGGAACTCCTTCTTCTTCAAACTCATCACTCCGGATGAGATGTGAGCTGTACGGAAACCATCTTCGAAGATAGCCCATGTCACATCCTCAATGGGAGTGGTGATCTGGAAGTTATCCCACCAAGTAGCTGCTGGTCCTTCCAACAAGTGTGCTGCAAACCTGACTTTCTCCTCGTCGGTACAGCCGACAGTTACCAAATCCTTGTCCACTGAACGTAGCCAATCATTGGCCACCATGGGATCAGTAGTTCCTGAGAACTTTGCTGGACTCAGTCTTAGGAATCTGGTGAGCATGTCAAAACCTGGTGGATTGTTCTGATTGTTGTTGTTGTTGTTGTTGTTGTTGTTGTTGTTTTTGTTTTTGTTGTTGTTGTTGTTGTTGTTGTTGTTGTTGTTGTTGTTGTTGTTGTTGTTGTTGTTGTTGTTGTTGTTGTTGTTGTTGTTGTTGTTGTTGTTGTTGTTGTTGTTGTTGTTGTTGTTGTTGTTGTTTGTTGTTGTTGTTGTTGTTGTTGTTGTTGTTGTTGTTGTTGTTGTTGTTGTTGTTGTTGTTGTTGTTGTTGTTGTTGTTGTTGTTGTTGTTGTTGTTGTTGTTGTTGTTGTTGTTGTTGTTGTTGTTGTTGTTATTCGCTTCAGATGAAAGTCCGTGATCACCGTGTCTTTGTCATCACCGCCGTGCATCTCGGGGGTGACATTGTTGTTGTTCGGGTTGGGGTTGGCACGTCGAGGAGGCATCTGCGGTTTTCATAAGGATAAGAATGAGATACCCATAGATGCTTAACATGCACAATACATCACATAAACAATCACCAAACAAGCATCAAACAACAAAAGTTCAACAATGTAAACAACAAGTTTGAAAGGTAAACGCACCAATCACAAGGCATCCACATGTTGGATGGTCATTGCGACTCAAAATCATAAGTATGGTAAATGATAAATAAACGAGTAGTCATCACTACTCCTCTGCATCAACCTCCTCATCGACAAGTGTAAGACCTGCATTCTCCATAGCGGTCTTGTACTCCTCGACATTGGTAGTCAAGGCCTCTACCTTGGCTTTGAGAGTCCTCTTCTGTGAACGAAGTCTCTCAATCACAACCTGCTGATGCTCGAGCTCGAAATCCTTGGCCTCTAGTTCTGCAGTCATCTCTCGAATCCTCTTGTTGCTATCTTGGACTCTTTTCTCTTGACTCTTGAACTTTCTATCCTGACTCTCAAACTTGGCATCCATTTCCTTGACTATCTCATCTTGCTCTGCGAAGAGCTTGTCCTTCGCACGAAGCTGCACCTGGAGTTCGCCATTGCTAAGCATGACCTTGGTCCTATCAGTATCTAGGTACCTAAGTAGAACCTCTAGGTCCTGAAGGTACAGACGGATCGGCTCTGCCGTCTCTCTAGCAGTATCCTCGAACTCAATAGCCTCACCATCCTCGTCACGTCTACCGAAGGCATGGAAGTGAGTACCTCTAATCTCCCGAGAGTGTCTCCCTAACAAACGTCCAAGTAAATCCTGCATGACTACCTCTAGGCCTCTCTCCTTGTTGTCATGCATGAGCTTGAAAGTGATGGCCTCCGTGGCTGGCTCAGTCTGGCGTCCTGGCTGAGTAATCTTGAAGCCCTAAAGGTCCTTCCTCTCAAACTTGGTGAGGGGAAGCATCATGATGCTAGGAAGCGGAAGATTGAGCACACTAGTGAGGTCAATAAGACGAGTGCCAAAATGAGTTCCCTTGAACTCTTCAGCCATGCTGATTGGAACATTAGGCATCTATTTTATAAGATAGAGAAAACTTAGAAACACCATTAATAGAAATACACAAGTCAAGGTAACACAAGCATATTATTTGCAATCAAACACAAGTCATGGCATACATAAATCCATTACAAGCATCCAAGGTTCAACATAACTTAGACAAAATTTTGGAAATAAAATGATAAGTGTGGTGGTCCAACTAACAAAGTACGTTACAACTCTCACTCACTAGACAAAATGGCTATCAAAGCATCCTTAGTAGCCATCTGCCTATCTTGTTCACAAGATTCCAAAATCAAGTCTATGATGTCTTCCCTTAGTTGTTGGTTGGTAGTTTCAAACTCTTGGGTATGTTTCTTTTCTTATCTAAAGTCATTTTGGGTGTTGAGCATTCTGCACTTGAGTCTATCACCAAGCTCTTTGATGGCCTTCCAAGCTGCATCCCTTGAAGAATCAAAGAATGTGGTGTGCATCACTGAGTTGGTGACCATGCAGAATCCTGATTCTTTGTGGCTGTCTTCCTTGTTTTTGTACAAGTGAAGTTGCACCCACCAATATTCTTCTCCTTCATCCATCACAGGGAAACCTTTGTACACAGCTGCACCATGTATCCCCATGGTAACCATAAGGTTCTTGAGGGCCTTTGGAAATTCAGTCTCACACTCTAGGGTCATGGTCATGAGTGGTCCCTTCCTTACAGCTTCGTTGATGGAGTTCATCTACAAATAGAGATGAGAAAGAAGAATTAGAAAAGTTTACGAGAAGAAAAATACAAGTGTGGAAATTGTTGAAAATGTTTCCTTAGTGGTTTCTAATCCAATCCTAGGGTCATAATCCTACAGGCAACACAGTGCTCTGATACCATCTGTAAGATACCTCCCTTATAAAGGTAAGGATCCCTGTGATTGCAATGCTAGTCCCTGGATCAATGCTAGCATCCATAGTTTAAGATGAAGTACACAGAAACAAAGGTCATTATTACATATCATTCCAGAGACAAACATAGTCTTTTACAACTCCATGGCCATAGGCCTAATACAAGAGTTTAACCATAGCAATATAAATAAGTCTTCATCTTCATGTGCCATAGGCAATCATGTTGAGTGTAGACTCATAACCCCTAATCATCATCAGAATAACCTGCAACATCACAAGTTACAGCCACAGTAGGTCAATACATTGGAATAGTATTGGCAAGTGATACCTTAGTAGAATATTATCATCTAGATACTACATGAATTTGGCTAAGTGTAGCTTAGGCTTGCTTTGCTCAAAATAGGTTTTTCCTATCAGTTGAAAACACTAAGTTTTTCTTTGACAAAACTTTCCCAATGAATCACCAATAGAAATTGGTGAACCTTCACCCTTGTTCAACCACAAGTTTTATCTTAGAAAAATTGGTATGAGGAGATTCTTGATAGCTTCCATGTCTTGATGCTCAAGTTGTCCAATACCAGGGACATGGCTAAGTACTTAGATTCTTCCTTCTGCAGAGGTTGTGCACTTTCCCCACATGACTTGATTTTCACCAAGACATCACCTTTAAGAAGCCTTCCCTTAGACCAAATGGACGCGCTCCAAACCTATCATCCCACTACCACCAACTGTCCAAATGGCTAAGTTATTGCAACCTATATGATCCAGGCAGAGCCCATAATGCCATGTGGCTGCACTAGAAGCTTCTTAACATTTGGCATCTCAAATCCCTTTGTTCCTGGGTGGCTTTCCAAAGTGAGATACACAAGGTAAACCTTAGAAATGGGCCTTGTGTAACCACTCAACACAAACCATTCTTTCCATTCCACCCAGGTGTTACATTCACTTAGTTGTTTTATTAGCAAAAATATAAGTCAATGACTTAGTAACATTTCACATAGCATGAATATAAAATCCACCCTTGGTTGCTATTAGCTAGGCTAAGCATGGCAATAGTAAGTATCTTAACTTAGAGGAAATTCTAACAATTCTACAACTACTAGGATTTCCCAAGCATAGCATATAGATACTTAGCAAAATATTCATGCAAGTCCTATACAAAATATTTCTAATGCATAGGTAAAATATAGGGACAAAAACATGAAGCACCACTTGCCTTGGTATTTTGGGGAGTAGCAACAATCTTCACACCCACAATCACTATTAGCACCAAAATCTACACATAAAATAATGGCACCAAAATCACATAACAAAATATACAAACAAAAATATATGAATGCATGCAATTGCCATGTGATGAATTTTCTACACAAAACAAGACAAGTGTATAGTACTAAAACAAAAACCAGACCAAGATACTCAAAATAAACTTTATTTGATCTTTAAAACATTTTCCAAGTAATTTCCATACTCAAATTAAGCCTACAAATGTCTCTGCAAAAATAACCATTTTTACAGAGGCAAAACATTAAACACATTGTATAAACAGATAGGATTTTCTCTCCTGATTCCTATGATATAAAATTTGCAAAAATTGAACGTGGGGACCAAAGTTATGAATTTTGCAAGTTTGAATCACTAATAGATCAAATTTCTGTTTTAAATCTAAACTCAGGCCATGCGACGTGTTCTGATTGGCCCATACCGGTTCGCATGGATCGGTCAGCGTGGACCACTGGATCTAAATGAAAACGCACGGCCAGATCTAACGCGTACCCCTTCGTTAAGTGAATCTATCGCATGCATTAAATCTAGATCTAACGGCTACAGATCAAACGACCAAAGTTTGGCGGCGCCAGCAGCGGCGAGTGGTGGCGGCGGCTCTGTCAGAGAAGTTGTGTAACATCCCTAAAATACTAAACTTAAATCATCAAACTCTAATCATCAAAATTAGGGTTAACAAAAACTTTTCTAAATAAAATTATGAAAGCATGCATATGTGTATGCATTTAATTTGAAATTCTTTTGAACCACCTTGTTTGTGTGTTTCTTTGCTTGTAAAATGTTTCTTAGGTGAAATAAACATCATATAAACATTTACCAGACTTTTCTCAAAGTCAAGTAAAGCAAAACAAATAAAATAAAGGAATGGTCATTTTGACCAATTTAACTCCCATGCCTACTTTGGCTGTCTCGAACTTTCAGAACCTAACAGAAACTTTTCTGGATCTTTGCACCCCTTGATTGTACTCATAACAAAGTATAAAGGCCCACTTTGTGATCATATAGAAACTTTCAAATGCATAGTTTAAATGACAATTCAAAATTGAATCTTTATCATCTGGGAAGATCCCACTTTTTCAAAAACCACTCAAACAAGCTCAACTTTCAAAACCCAAGCATCTGCAGACTCACCAGCACCAATCTAGCACACCCACCAAAAATCTTTTAAAAATTGAAAACTTGAATTCATGCGGCCATTTCATCAAACACTTGGCAGACACAAATCAAACAAATTCAAAACACTGTAGTGTGCAGTGTTTTGAGCCTAACTGGTTCCCTATCTAGCTCACAACCATCTCAGTAGATCATCTAGCAAGATTAACCAAGCACTAGCACCACTGTGAGCTTGCCAATATCATCAATGGTGAACAGCCGAGTGCATCCTTGCCACCCCAGTGTAGACAACAAGCTAGGAAAGAAACTAGCCATGCCAACCTTGTCTGGGAGATCACCCATGCCTCACCGCCCCCTCTCGACCAGCCCTGCCTCAAAGACATCGAACACAGCACCCAGGAACGCTGCGCCTGCTCCGTTCCGCTTGCGCGGCGCCAGAGCGCCACCTCGACCAAGCCCACAGCATCAAGCGCCACCTCGCCACGTGCATACACGATCGCCACCGACCCAGAGACCGCTAGACATCCCTGTCACGCCCCATGCCGACAGCCACCGCCGTCGAAGACGCCTCTATCAGCAGAGTGTCGCGTGTTCCAGACCAACCCGCACCGCCCCACGTCTCTCCACCGTATCGTTGAGCATCGCCAGGGAACACCGCACCGTCCCCTACCTTCGCCCATGCCAATAACCGTCTGTACCATCGCTCCCGACGCGCTCACCGTGCGCCCCGTCGGTCCCCTCGCTCTACTATAAATAGAGGCCACCCCAGCCGAATTGAGCACACCATTTTACTCCCCTCTCCTCACTGATCGTGCTACACCGTTCCCAGAGCAAGGCGAGCAGCACTTCGCCGGAATTTAACCGGAGCCCGCCGCCTCTAGAGAAGAAGGGAGCCAGCGATTGGAGCCGCCCTAGGAGGAGCCACCGGTACCAGGAGATTCGTCGTCGTCGACTTCTTCATTCGCCTCACGCCGACTTTGCACCCCGGTGAGCCCCCAGCAACCCCCACTGGCCGCGCTAGGTTTCTGTCTCGCCGGCGTTGCCCAACATCGACGATGACTCCCAGCCGTTGGATTAGAACCAGATCGAACGCCCCACATCTCCCCATACCGCTTCGCACCCCCTGTCTCACTGACGAGTGGGGACAACCACTTAAACAGCCTGTAGAAGCGCTATGCTTAGCAGGCCGGCCCGTTAATTTTTCCCGCGCAGCCCAACTATTTGAATTAAACTTTTTCCATTTTATTTCAAACACACTTTTGTGCCTAGTTTCAAAAATCAACCCAGATCGATTCAGTGCACCAAATTTAATAAAACTAATTTTGTTAGAAAGGTCTGGGAATGGTGAGTCCAAGCCCGTTGGATTCAAGTCATTTGGATCTATAGATCACCCATGGTAAAAATAACAAGGCAGAAGTTTTTCTGCATTCAAACTTTTTTCAAATATAAACCATAATAGCTTTTGAGTTGATTCCAACTCTCAAAAATCACATTTAACCATACCTTTCAGAATATATAAAAATATATAGGTTTACTTGCAGAAATAATGTTCAAGTAATAAAAGAATGCCCCATAGGCATTTCTAGTCACTTTATTTAATTAAAATAAAATGGTAAAACCTTATTAAATTGTGACACCACTTTAAATCATATTCCCATGGACTAAATTACTTTTCTAAAAATAAAAGGAATTAAACCAAGCTTTAATCTTGTAATGTTAGTGATGACGCTAGATCATCTATATGACCCTTTTGTGTGATGATTGCAAGCAGTTAAGTATTGTTTGGTGATTGTGTACCTCGTATTTATTCATAGACGCTAGTACCGACCAAGGATACGAGGAGGAAGGAGGATTGTACGAAGAAGAAGCCGAGGAGAACTTCAACCACTGCTCTGCACAAGGCAAGCTTTACTAATCAAGTTGACCAATGCAAACCTAATACTACTAGTGAATGTGCAAGCTAACACTTGCAAGATACTCTACTGATGCAACAAACCACTATGTGTTACCATGCCAACTATATGCCTTAAGCATATATGATCATATCCACTTGATAAACCAATCCTAGTTTTACTTGTAAGATTCTTACTTTATTTCTTTATCAAAGATCTTACCTATATTCTACCTAAGTGAATGGTAGATACTATAAAGATATGTGAAGGTTGCATAAAGAGCATAAATTTTGGCCTAAGCTAGATAGTCTTGATGTCATCCTAAGGAATGAGATTGAACTTAGTTAAAACTCCACTAGTTTACCACCCCTCATTAGTGCTTACCCCCACCTGTAGATGCTAGTTCTAAGCATAAAACTTGATCAAATTTAGTTGGGAATACTTGGTGTAAAAATGGTTATCAAAACCTTGGAATGATGGATCATTCTATTGAAATGTTTTGGACATGTGTTTCTGAACACCTGATGATTTTGGTGATGAAAATGTTGAGGCATGAGCCTTAGCCCTTTATAAAACTGATGGTTGTCTGGATGCGATACCATTCCAATTTTATCGTACAACCACAATACCCGAAGATTGGGTAGGGCTTGACTGGAAACTTATATACCTTAGTATTAGTTCCCTCATGGCCAAGGTCTGAGCTGAGGCTACCTTGTGAAGATTGTCCACCTGTGTAGTACCCAAGATGACAGTTGGTCATGGTTGGGAGGCCAAACTCACAGGAGAGGTGCTTATACTAGGGCGTGTAATTGAAAGGTTAGGATTGATTATCCGCATACTGAGTATGGTGAATTCAGGATTTGTTTCTGACGGATGTATCGAATGTTGTGGTGAAAGTGTACAATCTCTACAGAGTGTCAAAATATTCGAATAGCCGCGTCCGTGGTTATGGACAGTTGGAGTGGCCATACTGTTCCCCCGTCAGACTTTTCAAAATGACTTGTGAAATGAATTGAGACTTTGACTTGACCACAACAGGGTTGTGATATGAGATACAAGTTCCCATTTTGTTGTTATAAAACTTCAACTAGCATTCGTTTCCCCTAAACTTAGTAGAGATAAAACTGGCTTTTGCAAAACAACCCTAGAGCCGAGTGTCCTATTATCAACAACCCCTTTCATTTGTTAGTATTAGTTTGCGAGTACTTAAAGAGTACTCATGGCTTTGTCCCTGGATATTCCCATGGCCAGACTATGATGAGGAGTACCTGGAGGATGGACCCCAGGAAGGTTACGACAACTAGGATCATCTCCCATCGTCAGCATTGCCTGTGACCCCGAAGATGGAGCTTCGCCCACGCTACCGTTATTATTATGTATTCCGCTACTTGATGTTGTATTAAGAAATGGATCATGAGATCCCTATTTGTGTAAGAACTTATGTACGATTTGTAATGGATGATGTACTATGGTATCCAATTCTGTTATGTCTCGCAAAAATGGTAATCCTGGGATTGCGATGTATGGCATAACAGGCATCTGGGATTAAAAATCTGGGTGTTGACAAGTTGGTATCAGATCCAGGTTGACCATAGGAGACCTTAGTTAGACTGGACGTTTGAATCAAAAACTTAGTTTCAAAACCAAAGAAAACAAATATTTACAAAAACTTACTCTCATTCTTACTCCTTGGATTCTCTCATGAAAATTCAGGTTCCTCAAAAACCCTTGCAAAATACATAAAATTTTGACACACTTGATCACTCTACTAACTTACTCATCCTATATTCTTATAGATGGACGTGAAGTACAGCAAGTTTTATCTGTTGGGGAATGGAGGAGACCTTATCTTTGAGAGGGATTCGAACCAGCTTTCGGAACTTCTGGAGCGTCCGCACCCCGAGTTCTTCGGAGCTCAGCTCAATGATCAAGGAGGAGAAGATCCGCAGTGGCTAATTGTTGCAAGTCTCCGAGGAAAGATTGAACCTCCCACTGCGGAAGGAATTCAGTTTACCTTAAGAGAGAACAACTGGCTCGATGGACTTGGCAGGGCCATGCAGGAAGCTCTTTCCCGTCTTTGTGGGCAGAGCATCAATCAGATCAAGGGTACTCGCTTTGAGTTTTGCCCAAGGCGTGATGCAAATGGACAACCACTGGAAGCCCCATACCACCCCGAGCTAAAGACTCAATTGGACCACCTTAGCTTCATGATGTACGATCGTCAGCAGGAGTTAGATAACTGCCGTGACTACTCCAACCACAAGTCTGCCATCATCAAGACGAAGGACCAAACCATCGCCATGCTAGCAAAGGATCGCAAGTCTCGCCGCCGTCAGCTCGACAAGAAGGATCCCATCATTGCCCGTCTTCGCCACCTCATCTCATCTTTGGAGGAGACCATCCACGAGAGAGACATGCAGTTGGAGGAAAGGGAGAATACCGGAGAGGATTTTCATGGAGACCCCTACTCCTATCTCAGCCATGACGATGATTTTCTGGAGGATCATGCTATGGACTTCTTCACCGATGAAGATGATTTCGCCTTCATCGATCATGATGAGGATGATGAAGCCACCGATTCCGAGGAGTAGTAGCACTTGAGCACTAGCGTAGTGAGTAGTATTTGGTCCCACTGTATCGTAGTTTCCTGAATGGTTCTTAAAACCATCTGCTTTTCTTTGTTGTGGTGTGTGTTGTACCGTGTGCTATGAATGAACGAATGAATGAAAAGGCAAGTTGCTAAAAAAAATCTGAGTCAAACTTTAATTTTTTTTCAAAGACCCAAAACTTTAGAAATTTCCCTCTTTTCTCATGATCTATCTCAATCTCCAGATGCCACGTGGAGGAAGTGGTTCATCCCCGGACCCGATGTTGCAGATTCTGCAAATGTTGAATTCTGAACGCGAAGCTGAAAGAGCGGAACGTCAAGCCAACCTAGCCACACTGTAACATATAGCCCAGCTTGCCCACAACAACCAAGGCCACGGAAATCAGGACAACCATGGATCTAAGCTCAAGAATTTCCAGAATACCAACCCACCTATTTTCACTAAGTCAGAAGAACCCCTAGACGCTGATGATTGGCTGCAAACCATGTAAAATAACCTAGAAGTCGCCGGAGTGGAAGCCAACGAGAAAGTTCTGTTCGCCACCCACTATCTAGCCGGAGATGCCAGGTCATGGTGGAACAGTGTTCGCGCAATGATCGGATGCCAGATGATGACCTGGGAGGAATTCAAGGTCAAGTTTAGCAGAAACCATGTGCCACTAGGTTTGAGCAAGATAATGAGAGACGAGTTCAGAGAGCTGAAGCAAGGAAGGATGACTGTATTGGAATACCATGACAAATTCCTGTCATTAGCTAGGTATGCCCCGGATGAGATCGACACCGAAGCCAAGAAGAAAGAAACATTCCTGAATGGTCTGCATGATGAGATGCAGACTGTGTTAGTCAATATCCCCTTTGCTGATATTGAAGCCCTTGTCGACTCAGATATCCAGATGGAAGGAAAGATTAACCAAGCCAATGAGAACCGCAAGCGTCGCATGATGCATCAACCAGGAACCCATCAGGCCCCAAAGTATCGCCCTAACCCATCTCCAGGATTTGCCCCAAGAACCAACAGACCCCCGATGAACCGTCCGACATATCCCAACCGTGGAAACCCTAGGCCCGAAGGAAATCACAACAACCCCGGCAATGCTAGCAATTTCAATCGTGCCCCACCCAAGTTCAACAACAACAATGCTACCGCCAACACCAACACTGCCCCTAGGACTGGAAGCAATGCTGTGCCTGTAGCAGCAAAGGACAAGTCGCAAGTGACTTGTTATGACTGTGGAAATAAAGGCCACTATTCCAACGAGTGCCCCAACAAGAAGAATGCTACAGCCCCCAATGCCAATGTCCCAGCTCAGCAGCAGCGTCGTGTTTAGCCAGGAAGAAGATTTGCCCCAGGGAATTCACTCAACCGCAACGGCCATCTTTTTCTCATGCATGCTGAAGAAGCTCAGGAAACGCTAGACGTCGTGCTGGGTATGTTTTCGGTTAATTCAGTACTTGCAAGAGTGTTGTTTGATTCTGGTGCATCGGATTCATTTGTCACCGAAGAATTTGCATGCACTAGTAAAATTCAACCAACCAAACTGAAGCATGTTATGATTGTTCAAATTCCCGGATCAACCACCAAGGCTAGGCAAATTTCAAAGCCATCCCTATCCGAATCCATGGCATAGATTTTTATGCAAATCTGATAGTACTCGGAACTAAAGGTTTGGAAGTAGTACTAGGAATGGATTGGATGTCCAAACATAAAGGATTGATTGACTGTGCCAAGAAAGCCATAACCATGACCAGTACCGCCGGAATATCAGTCGAGCATATATCTGAAACCTTTCCTCGCCAATTCAAATGCAACAAGAGTATAGCCCAACCTACCATTGACCAAGTCCGGATAGTCTGTGAATACCCCGATTTATTTCCAGATGTTTTGCCCGGTATGCCCCCAGATCGAGATATCGAGTTTATCATCGAACTAATTCCCGGAACTGGACCCATAGCCCAGAGACCTTATAGTATGAACCCGTCTGAGCTAGCAGAACTGAAGAAGCAACTGGATGCCATGCTGGAAATTGGATTGATTCAACCAAGTGCATCACCTTGGAGATCACCTGTCTTGTTTGTGGACAAGAAGGATGGAGGTAACCGTTTGTGTACGGATTATCGGAAATTGAATGATGTCACTATAAGAACAAATACCCCTTGCCCAATATAGAAGATTTGTTTGATCAGTTGACCGGTGCCAAAGTGTTTTCAAATATTGATCTTAGGACTGGCTATCATCAACTCAAGATTCGTGCAGAGGATATTCCAAAGACTGCCTTTACCACCAGATATGGATTGTATGAGTATACAGTCGTCATGTCTTTCGGACTAACCCATGCCCCCGCTTATTTCATGAATCTCATGAATAAGATTTTTATGGACTTCCTGGATAAGTTTGTCATTGTTTTCATCGATGACATTCTGATTTTTTCCAAATCAGAAGAAGAACATGAGCTACACCTAAGGACCATTCTTGGAACCCTTAGAGAGCATCAGCTGTATGCAAAGTTTAGCAAATGTGAATTCTGGTTACAGGAGGTAGGATTCCTCGGTCACATTGTATCAGCCGGAGGAATTGCCGTTGACCCTGCCAAAGTGAAGGATGTAGAGGATTGGCAAGCCCCAACCACTCAAACCCAAGTTCGTGCATTTCTCGGATTGGCGGGATATTACCGCAAATTCGTAGAAGGATTCTCAAGTATCGCCAGACCCATGACCCAATTGCTGAAGAAGGACAAGAAGTTTGAATGGACCGACAAATGTGAGGCAAGTTTTCAAGAACTCAAGAGGAGATTGATTTCAGCCCCAATCTTGATCATGCCAGATATCACGAAGCCCTTCGATGTGTATTGTGATGCATCCAAGATCGGTCTCGGATGTGTGCTAATGCAAGAAGGCAAAGTTATATCTTATCTATCTCGACAACTGAAGCAACATGAGCAAAACTACCCAACCCATGACCTCGAACTCGCAGCCGTAGTTCTAGCCCTGAAAACATGGATACATTACCCGATGGGAAACCGTTGTGAGATCTATACGGATCACAAGATCCTAAAGTATATATTCACTCAGAAGGAGTTGAATATGAGGCAGAGAAGATGGATTGAGCTAATCAAGGATTAGGACCTGGACATTCACTATCACCCTGGTAAAGCCAACGTGGTAGCCGATGCTCTTAGCAGATTACCGTGCCGCTTGAACTCCATGATTTTGAAGGAGCAACCAAGTTTGCACAAAGAGATGGAAGATTTTCGGGCAGAATTAGTGAGTGAAGGATTTTTGGCTAGCATAGAACTCCATCCCACTTTGATCAGTCAGATTAAAGAGTCGCAGAAGGGAAATGCTAGTATTGATGGAATCAAGCGTCGTATCAGTGCAAGCAAAGTACCTGGATTCACCGAGGACAAAGAAGGAGTTTTGTGGTTCAAAGGACACCTTTGTGTACCAGCAGATTTTGAGTTGAAAGAAGTGATTTTGAAGGAGGCTCATGATACTCTTTATTCTATCCATCCCGGAGGAACTAAGATGTATCAAGATTTGAAAGAGCAATTTTGGTGGCATAAGATGAAGAGAGAAATCGGAATCTATATCGCCAAGTGTGATATATGTCAGTGAGTCAAGGCAGGACATCAAAGACCCGCTGGATTGTTGCAACCATTACAAATTCCGGAATGGAAATGGGATTCTGTTGGAATGGACTTTATCACTGGACTGCCTACTTCTAGTAGGGGAAATGACTCTATCTGGGTCATAGTGGACAGATTGTCCAAAATCGCCCATTTCTTACCCGTCAAGACCACATATCAGAGTTTGAAACTAGTAGAGTTGTACATCGCTAAAATCGTTAGTTTGCATGGAGTCCCCAAGAACATCGTATCGGATCGAGGAACTCAGTTTACCTCGAGATTTTGGAAGAAAGTCCAAGAAGGTTTAGGAACCCGTCTAGATTTCAGCACTGCGTATCACCCTCAGACCGATGGACAAACGGAGCGAGTAAATCAAATACTCGAAGATATGCTGATAGCATGTGTGTTAGAATATGGATCCAAGTGGGAAGACTGTCTGCTGTTTGCAGAATTTTCATACAACAATAGTTATCAAGCCAGTTTGCAAATGGCCCCATTTGAATTTATGTACGGAAGGAAGTGTCGCACCCCTTTGAACTGGTCGGAAGTAGGAGAGAGTCATATTTTCGGACCCGACATCCTACGAGAAGCAGAAGAGAAGGTTCACAAGATTGGTGAGCACCTCAAGACATCCCAATCCAGGCAAAAGAGTTACACCGACAAGAGACGTCGAGACCTCGCCTTTAACATAGGAGATTTTGTTTATCTGAAAGTGTCGCCATTGAAGGGAATGCAGCATTTCCAACTCAAGGGAAAGTTAGCCCCTAGATATATCGGACCTTTCAAGATTCTGAACCGTCGAGGAGAAGTATCGTATCAATTGGAATTACCCGAAGAGATGTCTGCCGTGCACAATGTGTTCCATATCTCGTTACTTTGCAAGTGTCTCGAAGTCCCAGAGAAGACCGAAGTATTCAAAAATATCGATCACCGGACCATAGAGATCAACGATGACCTGACCTATCCCGAAGTACCCATCCGTATTTTGGAAGAAGCTTTTCGAACTACCCGAACCCAAAGCATCAAGTTTCTCAAGATTCAGTGGAGCAACCACACAGAAGAGGAAGCTACCTGGGAGCGCGAAGATCACATCAGGACGGAGTTTCCCGATCTCTTCAAATCCTAGGTAATCTTTTCGTCCTTTTTCAAATATCGGGACGAGATTTTGTTTAATGGGGGAAGGTTTGTAACATCCCAAAAGTACTAAAATTAAATCATCAAACTCTAATCATCAAAATTAGGGTTAACAAAAACTTTTCTAAATAAAATTATGAAAGCATGCATATGTGTATGCATTTAATTTGAAATTCTTTTGAACCACCTTGTTTGTGTGTTTCTTTGCTTGTAAAATGTTTCTTAGGTGAAATAAACATCATCTAAACATTTCTCACACTTTTCCCAAAGACAAGTAAAGCAAAACAAATAAAATAAACGAATGGTCATTTTGACCAATTTAACTCCCATGCCTACTTTGGCTGTCTCAAACTTTCAGAACCTAACAGAAACTTTTCTGGATCTTTTGAACACATCCCAAGATTTTCCAAATCTTGTAATGTGAAAAATAAATGAATAAAATAAAACTTTGTTGATTTTTAGGGTGAGAAGAAACTTTTTGTTTCCAATTGGAAACTTACAAAACCAATTTGGATCAAATGAATCCTAAAGGGATTTAAAAAGATAAACATTTAATAAAGGAAAAATAAAAATATTTGGATTCACTATTTTGAAATCTTTTAATAAAAGATTTGATTTTAAAATAAGAAGGAAGAAATTAAATAAGGAATTATTTTATAAGCCAAATTAAAACTTGGCCAAGCTTTTGAAATAAAAGATTTCTATTTGATAAAATTAAGTAAATAGTATATTTTAAAATAAATTAGTAAGGATTTAATATCAAAGTTTTATAAATAAAAGTTTTACTATTTTAGTTAACCAACAAAACTTATTTATTTAATTCAAATAAGTTTTCCAAGTATTTTATATTTTCAAATAAAACCTACTGATTTGGTTTTGGAAATATTTAGTTTTCAAATGGAGATTTTAAATAAAACAAATTCTATTTTGATTTATTAAACAAGGTCTATTTATTTAATTAATAATGGACCCTAAAATAAAAATATTATTTATTTTGGGGTTTGGTTTATGTTGTTAAACAGAACCAAATTCAATTGCATTGTTTGGTGAATGTTTGATTTAGTTTGGATTGTTTGATTTGTTGTTTGATTTTCAAAACAGAAAATAGGAACAGAAAAGGGAAAACAATTTGAAAAAAAAAGAATCAGACGCAGCCCAGTCAGCTAGCCCACTAAGCCCATTCGCAGCCCAGCTACACTTTCCTCTCTGCGAAACGTTTTCTACCTAAAACCGCACCCGCAGAGACACCGATTGGTGGACCCTCTTTCCCTCTCACTCCCTCGCTGACGCCCGGACCCCACACAGCCAGCTCACCTCCTTCCTCGCGCAGACGACGCTTGCCGTTTCCTCCTTAACACCGGCGATCAATTCGCGTGATTAACAGCCATTACTCCCCCTGCGACCATGCGGTATTAAACGCCTGCGCCTTCTCCTCCTTTCCCCTCAAACCCCGTAGCATGAGAGCCCCCAGGCCGATGGAATTTCGAGCCACACTCCCACTGTTCCGACGAGCTCCCTCCTCCAATTCCGGCGAACCCAGCCACCGCCTTGCCCTCCCGAGCACACGAGCACACTCCCCACTCCCAGATGCTTCTCCCTGTACATCCCATTCAACCACGGGCGCCCCAGAACGTCGGCAACCACTCTGACTGAGCGCCGCTGCGTCTGCAAGCAACTCCGGCGAGTTCCCCAGGTAGTATACGACCTCCCCTCTCCTTCTCTTTCACGCACACGGCTTCGCCTTGATCTTGCGCTTCTAACCGCATCTTCGTTTTGCTTCGGGCGAACCACAACGTCACCTCCGACCACGACTGCGTGCAACCGTCGCCAGACCCAACTCCGGTGAGCGATTCCTCCTGTCCCCGTGCGCCCCTTGCCAAGACGACTCCACGTTGAGCTTCCCCAGGCTTCTGCAATCACGGTGAGCATACTCCCCTCCCTTCTAGCTTCCTGCATCGCCAGTTTCCCCGTCGACTGACCGTCGCCGCCGCGCGTAGCCGTCGAGCGCCGCCAGTTAGTGGCAATTAGACAGTAGCCGTTAGATCGTTATCGCGTGGCCGAGATTAGAACTGAGCGAAGCGGTATGAGTCAACCAGAGCCGTGCTATCTGCTTAGATCCAACGAACCGCAGAGCACGATCCACTCGAACCGGTACCGTCCAATCAAAACGCGACGCGTGGCCAGTTCTTGTTTAAAACAGAATTTGAAAACAGATTTGAGTTGCAAATTGAAACCTTTGTAACTTTTGATCCACACATCCAAAAATTACAAACTTTATATCGTTGGAATCAGTGGAAGAAGCCCTAACCAACCAAGCAATTTGTTTAGTAAATAGTATCTGTTAGATTGTTTGTTTTTGCAGAAACATTTGTATGCTTGTTTAGATTAGAAAAAATATTCAAAAATGTTTTTGAGGTTGAAACCTTGGAAAATTAGTTGGTGGTGAATCTACTGACCCTAGGAACCAACCCATGGTTTTGAAAATGGATTTGGTGAAGTTTAGTATGGATTAATTGATTTAGCCCATTTCTATCCAAATAAAAATAATGATTTCGCTATGAAAATGTTTTTGGAGAAAAAGCTTTGGGAAAATGATTTGGATCCAACCTACTGACCCTAAACACCAAGTTTTGAGAAACAACAACTTATTTGGTGAACAACATAAAGTTGTTGCTTTGATAAAAATATTTTCCACCACATAAAATAATGAATGGATTTCAAAATGGTTTTAGACAAAACTCTTTTGAAAATGACTATGCCACTTTAGGAAGTGACCACTTTAAACCTTACAAAGTGTAGAGCCTAGTAGAAACCATCTTTGCAAATAGAACCACCTCTTGCATGCTTACATGCATGACTTAGATCCCATTGTTTTATGTGTGTGAAAAGTTGATTGATTATTGGTTTGGAATGCTAGTTGATATTGTGTTTGCTTGATTGATTGTAGTGAAGTTAGAAAAGTGTGAGACTAGCAAGATCAAGGAGTGAACCAACATTCCCTACCAAAAGAAAGGCAAGTGACACTATCATCTAAAGTCCTACTATTTTCATTATACTTAGTGGATTTTGAAACATGCATGAAAAGAATTTCTATACTTATGCTATGCTAAATCCTAATAGGATACCCTATACATTCCTTAGTGAAAACAATGTAGTTGTTACATGCTTAGCCATGCTATATTTTTAGAAGAGACACATGTTGAGATTTTATGAAGTTGAGAAAAGGACTTGTGATTTTTCATAATAAAACAAGGACTCAATGAACCACCTGGGTGGACAAGGACTTTGAGTTTTGGAGAAGGTGTCAACAAAAGGAACCATGTCTATGGCAATCACTTTGTGTTGTGCTCCAAAGGAAAACCACCCAGGAAACTTAGAGATTGAACATGTTTCTCCAATTGTGGCTTTCGTGTGCAACCACATGCTATTTATGGCTCTGGCTTAGTCAACTACATTGGGAAGACCCATGCATTGTCTTCAGGTTACTGAAAATGAGGACCTGGAATCCTACATGGGTACTGAAGACAAGCTAGCAATGGTGTATGGGAGGACCCTCTGGAAAGACTTCGTCACATTCTCAATCTTCCAGTACTCCATCTTGGTGAGTACTAATCCAGTGGCCACTGGTGGCAACAAGATGGGATTGTGACATGTCGGCAAAGTGTACTACTTCTGCAGAAGATAATAAAATCTAAGTACTTAGCCGTGTCCCCGGTTATGGACAATACTGAGCAACTAAAGTTTGAAGCTATGGGAAATCTCGACATTCCAATTTCTAAAAGAAAACTTTCTAAGTGACAACAAAAGACTTGATGCACTTGGGGGTACCAAGGAGCTCAAGAGATTTTGATGAAAACTTGATGCACTTGGGGTTACCAAGGAGCTCAAGGGATTTTGATAAAAACTTGAAGTACTTGGGGGTACCAAGGATCTCAAGAAATTTTGACAAAGACACTTGGTGGATTCCAAGGAGTACAGAAAATATTTGACAAAGGAACAAAACCATTTTGAAAAGATAGGATAAATTATTGCTTTCTGCAAATGAGCCTTAAACCCTACTTAGACAAAAATGCATGTAATGATAGGATCCACTTATAATCAACATAGTAGTGAAACTTGCCAATACAATTAAAATGTATTGACCCTTGTGGCTGTAACTTGTAATGTTGCAGGTTTGATTGATTTTAGTGAAGATTGATTGATTAGGATTACAAAGTCTACAACCAACATGTCTGCCTGTGGAACTTTGAAGATGAAGGACCCCATGCTTATAGTTATTCCGCTGCAATGTAATGTAATAGCCAAATGAGCTATGTAAGATGTAATAAAATTATGTTATTCCTGGTTATAAAGTTATATATGACATTTGTTTCTTGATATTACATCTTAACTGTGGATGCTAGCTAATGATCCAGGGACTAGAATTGTAAACACATGGGACTCTACCTTATTTAAAGGTTGGGACCCTTACAGATGGTATCAGAGCATTGTGTTGCCTGTAGGATTTGTAAACCTAGGATTGGACAAAAACCCTTAGAAGAATAGGAGTTATGTTTGTTCCAAAACTTACTTACAAACAATCTTGTAAGCTCTTTCCTCAACCATTTTGGTTTCAACTCTACATCTCTTCTATTTCAACTTGATGGAAAAACCTACCCCATGGCCAAAGGCTACACCATGAACAAGGATTTCTTCAACATCTTCACCTCTAATGACTTCAACAACTTCAACTCTAATGACTTCAACATCTTCAGCATATTCACCAAGGACTTCCATCTTGGATGACACTAAAGGACTACAAGTATGACAAGGAAATCTTGCTCAAGATTTAGAGACTGAGGAAATGCAAAATTAGAAGGAGTTCACTTCACTTGAAGAATTGAAACCAAGAGTTTTTCTCAAGGAAACCATGATCTCATACAAGAAGAATCATGAAGGAAGGAAAGATCACAAGTGAACCATATAGATGGACCACCATATCTTAGTTAAGACAAATTCACCAACTTATGTGGTGTAACAATTTTTTTTTGCCTAAGTATATGCTTGAACTTTGTTGTTTGAGTGAAAAGTTGTTTGTGAATGCTTGAACATTGTTTGAGTGAATTGTGATGTGTGTGATTATAATTGATTCCTTAGAAATATCTTGTCTATTCTAATCTCCATTCAACCCAAACAGATGACTACTCCAAGAGACTCCAAGGTTGATGACACCAACACCAACCAAGAGGAGAGCATGAAAGAGCTCATAGCAACCCAACACCAGTTGAACCAAATGACAGCTCAATTCATAGCCAACTCCAGTGGGGAAGATCTAACCCTGCAAGGATTTTTGGAAACTCAAGCCCAATTGATGCTTAAAGCGACTGATCAAATGATCAATATGTAGGAAAGCTATTCCAAAAGAGTTTGTGACAACAAGGATGACAGGAATGTTATTCTAGATGGAGCACCAGCTTGCATTATTTGTGGAGACAAGGGTCATACTTCCAAGGAGCATGGAGATCAATGCCCCAACTGTGAAGAGAAACATCCTGTTGGACAATGTCCCACCTCTCAAGCTACTTGCTACCTATGTGAAGGAAACAACCATGTCCCTATCCAATGCACCATCTATTCCATTATGGAACAAAGGAAACAAGGTGGAGTGCAACAAATGATTGCAAACGATCAAGAAGGATCCAAGTCTACCAAGAATGTTAATGACAAAGGAAAAGGTCCACTTATACCTCCAAACAAAACAACCCAATTCAAAGGACCAAAGAAAGGGCCTATGAATTATCCAAAGAGAAAGAGAAGGTCCAGGAAGCCTGTAGATATTCCTACCTACCAGATAACATATGAACAACATGAACTGGATGCACTCCTAGCTTTGGAGAAACCCAAAAAGCAAAAGAAGGACAAAAGCCATGTGCAATGTCATAAATGTAAAGAAATGGGACACTATTCCAGTGAATGCCCAGAGAACCAGAAGAATAAGGAGATTGGCCAAGTGATGTGCAATAACTGCAAAGAGCTAGGCCATTATGTGGCAACTTGTCCACAAGAAACACGTAAAGAACTCAAAGATATCCACTGTTTCAATTGCAAGAACCCAGGACATTATGCAAGCAACTGTCCAGAAAAGATGAAGAACAAGTTGAACAAGCCTATGGAGAATCTCAACCTTGGCCCATGAGTCAAGTGTCGAAACCAAGGACACGATGCAAATGTATGCCTAGAGAAGTTTCCCCAGGATCCCAAGAAGGCCAATATGTAATTTTTGAGGGTGGTAGTACCCTAGTTGTTTTGAGCCTACTTGTAACCCTAGCCTTCCCAAATCTCGGGACGATATTTATTTTAAGGGTGGTAGCCTGTCACATCCCAAGATTTTCCAAATCTTGTAATGTGAAAAATAAATGAATAAAATAAAACTTTGTTGATTTTTAGGGTGAGAAGAAACTTTTTGTTTCCAATTGGAAACTTACAAAACCAATTTGGATCAAATGAATCCTAAAGGGATTTAAAAAGATAAACATTTAATAAAGGAAAAATAAAAATATTTGGATTCACTATTTTGAAATCTTTTAATAAAAGATTTGATTTTAAAATAAGAAGGAAGAAATTAAATAAGGAATTATTTTATAAGCCAAATTAAAACTTGGCCAAGCTTTTGAAATAAAAGATTTCTATTTGATAAAATTAAGTAAATAGTATATTTTAAAATAAATTAGTAAGTATTTGATATCAAAGTTTTATAAATAAAAGTTTTACTATTTTAGTTAACCAACAAAACTTATTTATTTAATTCAAATAAGTTTTCCAAGTATTTTATATTTTCAAATAAAACCTACTGATTTGGTTTTGGAAATATTTAGTTTTCAAATGGAGATTTTAAATAAAACAAATTCTATTTTGATTTATTAAACAAGGTCTATTTATTTAATTAATAATGGACCCTAAAATAAAAATATTATTTATTTTGGGGTTTGGTTTATGTTGTTAAACAGAACCAAATTCAATTGCATTGTTTGGTGAATGTTTGATTTAGTTTGGATTGTTTGATTTGTTGTTTGATTTTCAAAACAGAAAATAGGAACAGAAAAGGGAAAACAATTTGAAAAAAAAAGAATCAGACGCAGCCCAGTCAGCTAGCCCACTAAGCCCATTCGCAGCACACTTTCCTCTCGCAAACGCTTACCTAAAACCGCACCCGCAGAGACACCGATTGGTGGACCCTCTTTCCCTCTCACTCCCTCGCTGACGCCCGGACCCCACACAGCCAGCTCACCTCCTTCCTCGCGCAGACGACGCCTGCCGTTTCCTCCTTAACACCGGCAATCAATTCGCGTGATTCACAGCCATTACTCCCCCTGTGACCACGCGGTATTAAACGCCTGCGCCTTCTCCTCCTTTCCCCTCAAACCCCGTAGCACGAGAGCCCCCAGGCCGACGGAATTTCGAGCCACACTCCCACTGTTCCGACGAGCTCCCTCCTCCAATTCCGGCGAACCCAGCCACCGCCTTGCCCTCCCAAGCACACGAGAACACTCCCCACTCCCAGATGCTTCTCCCTGTACATCCCATTCAACCACGGGCGCCCCAGAACGTCGGCAACCACTGACCGAACCAGCGCTCGCAAGCAACTCCGGCGAGTTCCCCAGGTAGTATCCGACCGCCCCTCTCCTTCTCTTTCACGCACACGGCTTCGCCTTGATCTTGCGCTTCTAACCGCATCTTCGTTTTGCTTCGGGCGAACCACAACATCACCTCCGACCACGACTGCGTGCAACCGTCACTAGACCCAACTCCGGTGAGCGATTCCTCCTGTCCTCGTGCGCCCCTTGCCAAGATGACTCCACGTTGAGCTTCCCCAGGCTTCTGCGATCACGGTGAGCATACTCCCCTCCCTTCTAGCTTCCTCAGACGCCAGCTTCCCGTCGACTGTCGCCAGAGCAGCCGAGCGCCGCCAGTTAGTGGCAATTAGACAGTACCCGTTAGATCGTTATCGCGTGGCGGAGATTAGAACTGAGCGAAGCGGTATGAGTCAACCAGAGCCGTGCAATCTGCTTAGATCCAACGAACCGCAGAACACTATCCACTCGAACCGGTACTGTCCAATCAAAACGCGACGTGTGGCCAGTTCTTGTTTAAAACAGAATTTGAAAACAAATTTGAGTTGCAAATTGAAACCCTTGTAACTTTTGATCCACACGTCCAAAAATTACAAACTTTATATCGTTGGAATCAGTGGAACAAGCCCTAAACAACCAAGCAATTTGTTTAGTAAATAGTATCTGTTAGATTGTTTGTTTTTGCAGAAACATTTGTATGCTTGTTTAGATTAGAAAAAAATTTCAAAAATGTTTTTGAGGTTCAAACCTTGGCAAATTAGTTGGTGGTGAATCTACTGACCGTAGGAACCAACCCATGGTTTTGAAAATGGATTTGGTGAAGTTTAGGATGGATTAATTGATTTAGCCCATTTCTAGCCAAATAAAAATAATGATTTCGCTATGAAAATGTTTTTGGAGAAAAAGCTTTGGGAAAATGATTTGGATCCAACCTACTGACCCTAAACACCAAGTTTTGAGAAACAACAACTTATTTGGTGAACAACATAAAGTTTTTGCTTTGATAAAAATATTTTCCACCACATAAAATAATGAATGGATTTAAAAATGGTTTTAGACAAAACTCTTTTGCAAATGACTATGCCACTTTAGGAAGTGACCACTTTGAACCTTAAAAAGTGTAGAGCCTAGTAGAAACCATCTTTGCAAATAGAACCACCTCTTGCATGCTTACATGCATGACTTAGATCCCATTGTTTTGTGTGTGTGAAAAGTTGATTGATTATTGGTTTGGAATGCTAGTTGATATTGTGTTTGCTTGATTGATTGTAGTGAAGTTAGAAAAGTGTGAGACTAGCAAGATCAAGGAGTGAACCAACATTCCCTAAAAAGATTGAACATGTTTCTCCAATTGTGGCTTTCGTGTGCAACCACATGCTATTTATGGCTCTGGCTTAGTCAACTACATTGGGAAGACCCATGCATTGTCTTCAGGTTACTGAAAAATGAGGACCTGGAATCCTACATGGGTACTGAAGACAAGCTAGCAATGCTGTATGGGAGGACCCTCTGGAAAGACTTCGTCACATTCTCAATCTGCCAGTACTCCATCTTGGTGAGTACTAATCCAGTGGCCACTGGTGGCAACAAGATGGGATTGTGACATGTGGGTAAAGTGTACTACTTCTGCAGAAGATAATAAAATCTAAGTACTTAGCCGTGTCCCCGGTTATGGACAATACTGAGCAACTAAAGTTTGAAGTTATGGGAAATCTCGACATTCCAATTTCTAAAATAAAACTTTCTAAGTGACAACAAAAGACTTGATGCACTTGGGGGTACCAAGGAGCTCAAGATATTTTGATGAAAACTTGATGCACTTGGGGTTACCAAGGAGCTCAAGGGATTTTGATAAAAACTTGAAGTACTTGGGGGTACCAAGGATCTCAATAAATTTTGACAAAGACACTTGGTGGATTCCAAGGAGTACAGAAAATATTTGACAAAGGAACAAAACCATTTTGAAAAGATAGGATAAATTATTGCTTTCTGCAAATGAGCCTTAAACCCTACTTAGCCAAAAATGCATGGAATGATAGGATCCACTTATAATCAACATAGTAGTCAAACTTGCCAATACAATTCAAATGTATTGACCCTTGTGGCTGTAACTTGTAATGTTGCAGGTTTGATTGATTTTAGTGAAGATTGATTGATTAGGATTACAAAGTCTACAACCAACATGTCTGCCTGTGGAACTTTGAAGATGAAGGACCCCATGCTTATAGTTATTCTGCTGCAATGTAATGTAATAGCCAAATGAGCTATGTAAGATGTAATAAAATTATGTTATTCCTAGTTATAAAGTTATATATGACCTTTGTTTCTTGATATTACATCTTAACTGTGGATGCTAGCTAATGATCCAGGGACTAGAATTGTAAACACAGGGGACTCTACCTTATTTAAAGGTTGGGACCCTTACATCTTTGCACCCCTTGATTGTACTCATAACAAAGTATCAAGGCCCACTTTGTGATCATCCAAAAACTTTCAAATGCATAGTTTAAATGAAATTTCAAAATTGAATCTTTATGTCACATCCCAAGATTTTCCAAATCTTGTAATGTGAAAATAAATGAATAAAATAAAACTTTGTTTGATTTTCAGGGCCAGAAGAAACTTTTTGAATTTAATTGGAACTTCCAAACCAATTTGAATCAAATAAATCCTAAAGGGATTTATAAGGATAAACATTTATTAAAGGAAACTAAAATAATTTGGAATTACTATTTTGGACCTATTAATAAAAGGTTTTGGTTTTCAAAGGAAAAAGAGGATTTATAAATAAGGACTATTCTATAAAGCCAAATTAAACCTTAGCCAAGCTTTGGAATTAAAACATTTTGTTTTGAATAAAAATAGCAAGGGTTTATTTAAATAAATTAATAAGGATTTAATATCCAATTTTATTTAAATAAAAGGTTTTACCATTTTAATTAAAACATCAAAACTTATTAAATTATTTTAAATAAGTTTTCCAAATATTTGATATTCTCAAATAAAACCTACTGAAGTGTTTTGGCTTTATTTTAGATTTCAAAATAAATATTTTAATAAAACAAATCCTATTTGATTTAATAATGGAAGTCTATTGTATTTAATTAATAATGGACCCTTAAATAAAAGGTTATTTTGTTTTAAACAAGTTTCCAAGTATTCACTATTTCCAAATAAAACCTAGTGATTTGGTTTTGAAAATATTTGGATTACAAATGGAGATTTTGTTAATTAAATCAAACCCTATTTTATTAAATAATTAAAGATCCATTTTATTATTTTATTTTGGAATTTGGTTATGTTGATAAACAGAACCAAATTCAAAGTCTTAAAGTTTGGTGATTGTTTGATTTGATTTGATTGTTGTTTGTTGTTTGAATTTCAAATCGGAAATTAGATTCAGGAAAAAGAAAAAGATTCAGAATAGGAAAAAAAATGAGGTTAGGTCGACCGAACCCAGCAGCCCACTAAAGCCAAGAAACAGCCCAGCTATTCCTCCCCGAGGAAAAACGATTCGCACGCAGTATCAAACCCACAGAGAGAATGACTGGTGGACCTCCCCCTCATTTCTTTTCTCATTGCCAGGGAGACCCCACTCCCCCTGTTCATCGTTCACACCCGCGCGACCTGTTCTTCCTCCCTCGTCGCTATTTCCTGCAGTGATTCCGCCCCTTAATTCGTCTTAACGCGACCACCGTTACTTGCTTCGATCACGCAGCCTTAAACGCCCATGCCTCCTCTACATTTCCTCTCGACACCCGCTATGCACGCCCCGACCTCCCCCAAATTTCCTCCCGAGCACCTCTCGCTCGACGAGGTTCGGTGTCGATTCCGGCCAAGTATCACCACCCCTTGCCTCCCTGACCTCGCACCCAGACTCACCACTTCTTGGCGCATCTCCCAATACCTTTTGTTCGTCCGCGAGCGCCCCAGAGCGTCGGCTACGTCAAGCTTCCGAACGCCTCCGCGTCTGCAACCTCTCCGACGACCTCCCCTGGTAAGCACTGACCGCCCCGCGTCTTCTCGATCACGCAAACATCCTTGCCTTGGTCTTGCGCGCCTAACCATGCCCCTGTCTTGCCTTAGGGCGATCTACAACGTCGCCTTCGACCGTGGACAGAGCCGTCTGACGCCATTGCAAACTCCGGTGAGCGATTCCACCTGACCCCGTGCTCCCCTTGCCATGTCGATCACACGTCGAGCACCACCTCATCCTCGCGAACGCGGTAAGCACCCCCTCCATCTCCCTTGCTTCCTAGAACCACCGCTAGCACCTTGCCTGGCCGTGCGCCGCCGCTAGCCACCGCCACCGCCGCCAAACTTTGGCAAGCACGCTAGCACCGTAGGATCTTAATCCGACGCTTGAGATAGATCACTTAAGCCGCAAAGAGGTACGCATCTTGTGCCGCACGATCTGATTAGATCCAATGGCTACAGCGCGTGATCCGTTCGAACCGGTACCACCCAACCAGAACGTGACGCGTGGCCATGTTTTTGTTTTAAAAATAGATTTGAATCTGTTATAGATTCAATTTTCTAACCCTTGTAACTTTGGATACACACGTCCAAAAATTACAAATTTTATGTCGTTGGATTCAGGAGAGCAAGCCCTAGGCAACCATACCCTTGGTTTAGTAAATAGTATCTATTAATTTACTTGTTTTTGCAGATTCATTTGTGTGCTTGTTTAGATTAGAAAAATTGTTTAAAAATGTTTTTAGGGTTAAAAGATTTATAAAATGGTTTGTTGTAAACTCACTGACCCTAGGAACCAACCCATGGAGTTAAAAATGAATTTGGTGAAATTTAGGATAGATTAATTGATTTGGTCCATTCTAGCCAAATAAATTTTGTTATGAAAATGTTTTTAGAGTAAAAACTTTGGGAAAATGTTTGGGACCAAACCTACTGACCCAAAACACCAAGTTTTACAATGGAAATTCATTTGGTGAAAAACATAAAGTTTTGCTTTAATAAAAATATTTTTCACCACATAAAATGATGGATTAGATTTAAAAATGGTTTATGGACCAAAACCCTTTTGCAAATGACTTTGCCACTATGGAAAAATGACCACCTTGGACCATACCAAGTTTAGGAGCCTAGTGGAGACCATCCTTGCAAATAGGACCATCTCATGCATGCTTACAAGCATGACTTAGGTCCCATTGTTTTATGTGTGTGAAATGTTGTTTGATTATTGGTTTGGAATGCTACTTGATACTATGTTTGCTTGATTGATTGTAGCGAAATTAGCAAAGTGTGAGACTAGAAAGATCAAGGAGTGAACCACCATTCCCTTCCAAAAAGGCAAGTTACACTATCATCTAAAGTCCTACTATTTTCTTATACTTAGTGGATTTTGAAAACATGCATGAAAAGAATTTTATACTTATGCTAAACTAAATCCTAATAGGATTCCCTATACACTCCTTAGTGAAAATATTGTAGTTGTTACATGCTTAGCCATGCTATATTTTGAAAAGAGATACATGTTGAGATTTTAAAAAGGTTGAGAAAAGGACTTGTATTGTACATAATAAAACAAGGACTCAATGAACTACCTAGGTGGAGGATACTTTAAGTTTTGGAGAGGGTGGCAACAAAAGGAACCATGTCTATGGGAATCACTTTGTGTTGTGCTCCAAAAGAAAACCACCTAGGAAACTTAGAGATTGAACATGTTTCTCCAATTGTGGCTTTCGTGTGCAACCACATGCTATTATGGCTCTCGCTTAGTCAACTACATTGGGAAGACTCATGCACTATCCTCAGTTAACTGGACATGGGGACATGGAATCCTACATGGGTGCTGAAGGCAAGCTAGCAATGGTGTATGGGAGGACCCTTTGGAAAGACTTCGTCACATTCTCAATCTGCCAGTTCTCCATCTTGGTGAGTGCTAATCAAGTAGGCCACTGGTGGCAAAAGGATGGGATTGTGACATGTGGGTAAAGTGTACTCCTTCTGCAGAAGTTAATAAAATCTAAGTACTTAGCCGTGTCCCCAGTTATGGACAATACTGAGCAACTAAAGTTTGAACTATGGGAGATCTCGACATTCTAATTTCTAAAAGAAAACTTTTAAGGACTTGATGCACTTGGAGTTACCAAGGAGCTCAAGAGACTTTGACAAAACTTGATGTACTTGGGGATACCAAGGAACTCAAGAGATTTTGGTGAAAACATGAACACTTGGGGTTACCAAGGAACTCATGAGATTTTGATAAAACTTGTTGCACTTGGGGTTACCAAGTAGCTCAAGAGAACACTTGAGTTTCTACCAAGGAGTTCAAGGAACTTGGAAAAGGAGATTTAACAAAGGACCAAAACATTTTTGAAAAGATAGGATAAATTTTGCTTTATGCAAATGAGCCTTAAACTCTACTTAGCCAAATATGCATGTATTGATAGGATCCACTCATATTAAACATAGTAGTGAAGCTTGCCAATACAATTCAAATGTATTGACCCTTATGGATGTAACTTGTAATGTTGCAGGTTTGATTGTTTTTAGTGAAGATTGATTGATTAGGATTACAAAGTCTACAACCAACATCTGCCTGTGGCACTTTGAAGATGAAGGACCCCATGACTATAGTTATTCCACTGCAATGTAATGTAATAGCCAAATGAGCTATGTATGATGTAATAAAATTTATGTTATTCCTGGTTATAAAGTTATAATATGACCTTTGTATCTTGATATTACATCTTGACTGTGGATGCTAGCTATTGATCCAGGGACTAGCATTGTAAACACAGGGGGCTCTATCTTATTAAAGATTGGAACATCTACAGATGGTATCAGAGCATTGTGTTGCCTGTAGGATTTGTAAACCTAGGATTGGACAAAAACCCTTAGAAGAATAGGATTTATATTTTGATCCAAAACTTATTTACAAAAACACTTGTAAACTCTTCCTTAACCATTTTGGTTTCAACTCTACATCTCTTCTATTTCAACTTGATGGAAAAACCTACCCATGGCCAAAGACTACACCATGTACAAAGAACACCTTCAACTTCTTCAACTCTAATGACTTCAACATCTTCAACATATTCACCAAGGGCCTCCAACTTGGATATCACTAAGGACTACAAGTAAGACAAGGAAATCTTACTCAAGAATTAGAGACTAAGGTAATGCAAAAGTTAGAAAGAGCTTACATCACTTGAAGTTTTGTGACCAAGGAGTTTTCTCAAGGAACCAGGATCTCATGTTAGAAGAAGCAACCAAGAAGGATGGAAAGATCACAAGTGAACCATATAGATGGACCACCATATTTTAGTTAAGACAAAAACACCAACTTATGTGGTGTAACAAAAAAATATTTTATTGCCTAAGTATGTGCTTGAACTTTGTTTGAGTGAAATGTTTGGTTTGCAACTGCATGCACATTGATTGTATGAATTGTGATGTGTGTGATTAGAAGTAATTCCTTAGAAATGTCTTGCCTATTCTAATCTCCCTTCAACCCAAACGGATGACTACTCCAAAAGACTCCAAGGTTGATGACACCAACACCAACCAAGAGGACAGCCTGAAAGAGCTCATAGCAACTCAACACCAGTTAAACAAACTGACAGCTCAGTTCATAGCCAACACTAGTGATAAAGATCCAGCACTGCAATTTTTTTTGGAGGAACAAACCCAACTGATGCTTAAGGTGACTAATCAAATGATCAACATGGAAGAAAGCTATCCCAAAAGAGTTTTTGACAACAAGGATGACAGAAATATCATTCTAGATGGAGAACCAACTTGCATTATTTGTGGAGACAAAGACCATACTTTCAAGGAGCATGAAGCTCAATGCCCTAACTGTGAAGAAAATCATCCTATTGGACAATGTCCCACCTCTCAAGCTACTTGTTACCTTTGTGAAGGAAACGACCATGTCCCTATCCAATGCCCCATCTACTCCATGGTGGAACAAAGGAAACAAGAAGGATCCAAGTCTACCGAGAAAGGAAAAGGACCACTTATACCTCCAATCAAGGTAACCCAATTCAAAGGACTAAAGAAACCCAAGAAACAAAAGCAGGACATGAGCCTTGTACAATGTCGTAAATGTAAGGAAATGGGACACTACTCCAGTGGATGCCCAGAGAACAAGAAGAATAAAGATATTGGCCAAGTGTGGTGCAACAACTGCAAAGAGTTAGGCCACTATGTAGCAACTTGTCCACAAGAGCCACGTAAAGAACTCAAGGAAATCCACTATTTCAACTGCAAAAACCCAGGACATTATGCAAGCAACTGTCCAGAAAAGATGAAGAACAAGTTGAACAAACCTATGGAGAAACTCAACCTTGGCCCATGAGTCAAGAATGGAAACCAAGGACACAATGCAAAAGTTTTCTTAGAGAAGTTCCCCAGGATCCCAAGAAGGACAATATGTAATTTTTGTTTGAAAATTTTAAGGGTGGTAGTACCCTAGTTGTTTTGAACCTGCCTGTAACCCTATCCTTCCCAAATCTCGGGACGAGATTTATTTTAAGGGTGGTAGCCTATCACATCCCAAGATTTTCCAAATCTTGTAATGTGAAAATAAATGAATAAAATAAAACTTTGTTTGATTTTCAGGGCCAGAAGAAACTTATTGAATTTAATTGGAACTTCCAAACCAATTTGAATCAAATAAATCCTAAAGGGATTTATAAGGATAAACATTTATTAAAGGAAACTAAAATAATTTGGAATTACTATTTTGGACCTATTAATAAAAGGTTTTGGTTTTCAAAGGAAAAAGAGTATTTATAAATAAGGACTATTCTATAAAGCCAAATTAAACCTGGGCCATGCTTCGGAATTAAAACATTTTGTTTTGAATAAAAATAGCAAGGGTTTATTTAAATAAATTAATAAGGATTTAATATCCAATTTTATTTAAATAAAAGGTTTTACCATTTTAATTAAAATCAAAACTTATTAAATTATTTTAAATAAGTTTTCCAAATATTTGATATTCTCAAATAAAACCTACTAAAGTGTTTTGGCTTTATTTTAGATTTCAAAATAAATATTTTAATAAAACAAATCCTATTTGATTTAATAATGGATGTCTATTTTATTTAATTAATAATGGACCCTTAAATAAAAGGTTATTTTGTTTTAAACAAGTTTCCAAGTATTCACTATTTCCAAATAAAACCTACTGATTTGGTTTTGAAAATATTTGGATTACAAATGGAGATTTTGTTAATTAAATCAAACCCTATTTTATTAAATAATTAAAGATCCATTTTATTTAATTAAAGAATGAATCCTAAAAAGAATAAAAAATTATTATTTTATTTTGGAATTTGGTTATGTTGATAAACAGAACCAAATTCAAAGTCTTAAAGTCTGGTGATTGTTTTATTTGATTTGATTGTTGTTTGTTGTTTGAATTTCAAATCAGAAATTAGATTCAGGAAAAAGAAAAATATTCAGAATAGGAAAAAAAAAGAGGTTAGGTCGACCCAACCCAACAGCCCACTAAAGCCCAGAAACAGCCCAGCTATTCCTCCCCGAGGAAAAACGATTCGCACGCAGTATCAAACCCACAGAGAGAATGACTGGTGGACCTCCCCCTCATTTCTTTTCTCATTGCCAGGGAGACCCCACTCCCCCTGTTCATCGTTCACACCCGCGCGGCCTGTTCTTCCTCCCTCGTCGCTGTTTCCTACAGTGATTCCGTGCCTTAATTTGTCTTAACGCGACCACCGTTACTTGCTTCGATCACGCAGCCTTAAACGCCCATGCCTCCTCTACATTTCACCTCGGACACCCCGCGCTGGCACGCCCCCAGACCTCCCCAATTTCCTCCCCGAGCACCCTCTGCTCCGATGAGGTTCGGTGTCGATTCCGGCCAAGTATCACCACCCCTTGCCTCCCTGACCTTGCACCCAGACTCACCACTTCTTGGCGCATCTCCCAGTACCTTTCGTTCGACCGCGAGCGCCCCAGAGCGTCGGCTACGTCAAGCTTCATAACGCCGCCGCGTCTGCAACCTCTCCGACGACCTCCCCCGGTAAGCACTGACCGCCCCGCGTCTTCTCGATCACGCAAACATCCTTCACTTGGTCTTGCGCGCCTAACCATGCCCCTATCTTGCCTTAGGGCGATCTACAACGTCGCCTTCGACCGTGGACAAAGCCGTCTGACGCCGTTGCAAACTCCGGTGAGTGATTCCACCTGACCCCGTGCGCGCCTTGCCACGTCGATCACACGTCGAGCACCACCTCATCCTCGCGAACGTGGTAAGCACCCCCTCCGTCTCCCTTGCTTCCTAGAACCACCGCTAGCACCTTGCCTGGCCGTGCGCCGCCGCTAGCCACCGCCAGCGCCGCCAAACTTTGGCAAGCACGCTAGCACCGTAGGATCTTAATCCGACGCTTGCGATAGATCACTTAAGCCGCGAAGAGGTACGCGTCTTGTGCCGCATGATCTGATTAGATCCAATGGCTACAGCGCGTGATCCGGCCAAACCGGTACCACCCAACCAGAACGTGACGCGTGGCCATGTTTTTGTTTTAAAAACAGATTTGAATCTGTTATAGATTCAATTTTCAAACCCTTGTAACTTTGGATTCACACGTCTAAAAATTACAAATTTTATGTCCCTATGAACCAAATAAATTTTCAAACCCTTGTAACTTTGTGTGCTTGTTTAGATTAGAAAAATTGTTTAAAAATGTTTTTAGGGTTAAAACCTTTGAAAAATGGTTTGTTGTAAACTCACTGACCCTATGAACCAACCCATGGAGTTAAAAATGAATTTGGTGAAATTTAGGATAGATTAATTGATTTGGTCCATTCTAGCCAAATAAATTTTGTTATGAAAATTTTTTTAGAGTAAAAACTTTGGGAAAATGTTTGGGACCAAAACTACTGACCCAAAACACCAAGTTTTACAATGGAAATTCATTTGGTGAAAAACATAAAGTTTTGCTTTAATAAAAAATATTTTTCACCACATAAAATGATGATTAGATTTAAAAATTGTTTATGGACCAAAACCCTTTTGCAAATGACTTTGCCACTATGGAAAAATGACCACCTTGGACCATACCAAGTTTAGGAGCCTAGTGGAGACCATCCTTGCAAATAGGACCATCTCATGCATGCTTACATGCATGACTTAGGTCCCATTGTTTTATGTGTGTGAAATGTTGTTTGATTATTGGTTTGGAATGCTACTTGATACTATGCTTGATTGATTGATTGTAGTGAAATTAGCAAAGTGTGAGACTAGCAAGATGAAGGAGTGAACCACCATTCCCTTCCAAAAAGGCAAGTTACACTATCATCTAAAGTCCTACTATTTTCTTATACTTAGTGGATTTTGAAAACATGCATGAAAAGAATTTTATACTTATGCTATGCTAAATCCTAATAGGATTCCCTATACAATCCTTAGTGAAAATATTGTAGTTGTTACATGCTTAGCCATGCTATATTTTGAAAAGAGATACATGTTGAGATTTTACAAAGGTTGAGAAAAGGACTTGTGTTTTACATAATAAAACAAGGACTCAATGAACTACCTAGGTGGAGGATACTTTAAGTTTTGGAGAGGGTGGCAACAAAAGGAACCATGTCTATGGGAATCACTTTGTGTTGTGCTCCAAAAGAAAACCACCTAGGAAACTTAGAGATTGAACATGTTTCTCCAATTGTGGCTTTCGTGTGCAACCACATGCTATTATGGCTCTGGCTTAGTCAACTACATTGGGAAGACTCATGCACTGTCCTCAGTTAACTGGACATGGGGACCTGGAATCCTACATGGGTGCTGAAGGCAAGCTAGAAATGGTGTATGGGAGGACCCTTTGGAAAGACTTCGTCACATTCTCAATCTGCCAGTTCTCCATCTTGGTGAGTGCTAATCCAGTTGGCCACTGGTGGCAAAAGGATGGGATTGTGACATGTGGGTAAAGTGTACTCCTTATGCAGAAGTTAATAAAATCTGAGTACTTAGCCGTGTCCCCAGTTATGGACAATACTGAGCAACTAAAGTTTGAACTATGGGAGATCTCGACATTCTAATTTCTAAAAGAAAACTTTTAAGGACTTGATGCACTTGGAGTTACCAAGGAGCTCAAGAGACTTTGAAAAAACTTGATGTACTTGGGGCTACCAAGGAACTCAAGAGATTTTGTTGAAAACATGAACACTTGGGGTTACCAAGGAACTCATGAGATTTTGATAAAACTTGTTGCACTTGGGGTTACCAAGTAGCTCAAGAGAACACTTGAGTTTCTACCAAGGAGTTCAAGGAACTTGGAAAAGGAGATTTAACAAAGGACCAAAACATGTTTGAAAAGATAGGATAAATTTTGCTTTATGCAAATGAGCCTTAAACTCTACTTAGCCAAATATGCATGTATTGATAGGATCCACTCATATTAAACATAGTAGTGAATCTTGCCAATACAATTCAAATGTATTGACCCTTGTGGCTGTAACTTGTAATGTTGCAGGTTTGATTGTTTTTAGTGAAGATTGATTGATTAGGATTACAAAGTCTACAACCAACATCTGCCTGTGGCACTTTGAAGATGAAGGACCCCATGACTATAGTTATTCCGCTGCAATGTAATGTAATAGCCAAATGAGCTATGTATGATGTAATAAAATTTATGTTATTCCTGGTTATAAAGTTATAATATGACCTTTGTATCTTGATATTACATCTTTACCGTGGATGCTAGCTATTGATCCAGGGACTAGCATTGTAAACACAGGGGGCTCTATCTTATTAAAGATTGGAACCTCTACACTTTATCATATGGGAAGATCCCACTTCTTCAAAAACCACTCAAACAAGCTCAACTTTAAAAACCCAAGCATCTACAGACTCACCAGCACCAATCTAGCACACCCACCAAAAATCTTTTCAAAATTGAAAACTTGAATTCATGCGGCCATTTCATCAAACACTTGGCAGACACAAATCAAACAAAATCAAAACACTATAGTGTGCTTTGTTTTGAGCCTAACTGGTTCCCTATCAAGATCACAACCATCTCAGTAGATCATCTATCAAGATTAACCAAGCACTAGCAGCACTGTGAGCTTGCCAATATCATCAATGGTGAACAGCCGAGTGCATCCTTACCACCCCAGTGTAGACAGCAAGCTAGGAAAGAAACTAGCCATGCCAACCTTCTCTGGGAGATCACCCATGCCTCACCGCCCCCTCTCGACCAGCCCTGCCTCAAAGACATCGAACACAACACCCAGGAACGCCGCCTTCCTCTAACTGCAGCCGAGCGCGCCAGAGCGCCACCTCGACCAAGCCCATCAAGGCCGCCTCGTGTGCATACGATCGCCACCGACCAGAGACCGCCAGACATCCCGTCACGACCCATGCCGCCAGCCACCGCTTGCCGAAGACGCCGTCTCTGCCGCGCAGAGCGTCGCGTGTTCCAGACCAACCCGCACCGCCCCACATCTCTCCACCGTATCGTTAAGCATCGCCAGGGAACATCGCACCGTCCCCTACCTTCGCCCATGCCAATAGCCGTCTGTACCATCGCCCCCGACGTGCTCACCGTGCGCCCCGTCGGTCCCCTCGCTTGACTATAAATAGAGGCCACCCCCAGCCGAATTGAGCACACCATTCTACTCCCCTCTCCTCACTGGTCGTGCCACACCGTTCCCGGAGCAAGGCGAGCAGCACATCGCCGGAATTTCACCGCACCCCGTTGCCTCTGGAGAAGAAGGGAGCCAACAATTGGAGCCGCCCCAGGAGGATCCACCGGTACCAGGAGATTCGCCGTCGTCGACTTCGTCGTTCGCCCGCCTCTCTGACCCTTGCCTCCACCCCGGTGTGCCCCCAGCAACCCCCACTGGCCACGCTAGGTTTCTGTCTCGCCGGCGTTGCCCAACGTCGACGATGACTCCCAGCCGTTGGATTAGAACCAGATCGAACGCCCCACATCGCCCCATACCGCTTCGCACACCCTATCTCACTGACGAGTGGGGACAGCCACTTAAACATCCCGTAGAAGCGCTACGCTTAGCAGGCCGTCCCGTTAATTTTTCCCCCGCAACCCAACTATTTGAATTAAACTTTTTCCATTTTATTTCAAACACACTTCTGTGCCTAGTTTCAAAAATCAACCCTGATCGATTCTGTGCACCAAATTGAATGAAACTAATTTTTTTAGAAAGGTCTAGGAATGCTGAATCCAAGCCCATTGGATTCAAGTCATTTGGATCTATAGATCACTCATGGTAAAAATAACAATGTAGAAGCTTTTCTGCATTCAAACATTTTTCAAATTTAAACCATAATAGCTTTTGAGTTGATTCCAACTCTCAAAAATCACATTTAACCATAACTTTCAGAATATATAAAAATATATAGGTTTACTTGCAGAAATAATGTTCAAGTAATAAAAGAATGCCCCATAGGCATTTCTAGTCACTTTATTTAATTAAAATAAAAGGGTAAAACCTTATTAAATTGTGACACCACTTTAAATCATATTCCCATGGACTAAAATATGTGGTGATGACATGTGTCAACATGATCCCATGTTTGGTTTGGAGAATATTAAATCTTAAGTAGTTTTTCAATGAGTAGAAATTACTTTTCTAAAAATAAAAGGAATTAAACCAAGCTTTAATCTTGTAATGTTAGTGATGATGCTAGATCATCTATAGGACCCTTTTGTGTGATGATTGAAAGTAGTTAAGGATTGTTTGGTGATTGTGTACCTCGTATTTATTCATAGACGCTAGTACCGACCAAGGATACGAGGAGGAAGGAGGATTCTACGAAGAAGAAGCCGAGGAGAACTTCAACCACTGCTTTGCACAAGGCAAGCTTTACTAATCAAGTTGACCAATGCAAACCTAATACTACTAGTGAATGTGCAAGCTAACACTTGCAAGATACTCTACTAATGCAACAAACCACTATTTGTTACCATGCCAACTATATGCCTTAAGCATATATGATCATATCCACTTGATAAACCAATCCTAGTTTTACTTGTAAGATTCTTACTTTATTTTTTTATCAAAGCTCTTACCTAGATTCTACCTAAGTGAATGGTAGATACTAGAAATATATGTGAACGTTGCATAAAGAGTATAAAATTTGGCCTAACCTAGATAATCTTGATGTCATCCTAAGGCATGAGATTTAACTTAGTTAAAACTCCACTAGTTTACCACCCCTCATTAGTGCTTACCCCCACCTGTAGATGCTAGTGCTAAGCATAAAACTTGATCAACTTTAGATGGGAATACTTGGTGGAAAAATGGTTATGAAAACCTTGGAATGATGGATCATTCTATTGAAATGTTTTGGACATGTGTTTCCGAACACCTGATGATTTTGGTGATGAAAATGTTGAGGCATGAGCCTTAGCCCTTTATAAAACTAATGGTTGTCTGGATGCGATACCATTCCAATTTTATCGTACAACCACAATACCCGAAGATTGGGTAGGGCTTGACTAGAAACTTATATACCTTAGTATTAGTTCCCTCACGGCCAAGGTCCAGCCGAGGCTACCTTGTGAAGATTGTCCACCTATGCAAGACCAAGATGACAGTTGGTCATGGTTGGGAGGCCAAACTCATAGGAGAGGTGCTTATACTAGGGCGTGTAATTGAAAGGTTAGGATTGATTATCCGCATACTGAGTATGGTGAATTCAGGATTTGTTCCTGACGGATGTATCGAATGTTGTGGTGAAAGTGTACAATCTCTCCAGAGTGTCAAACTATTCGAATAGCCGCGTCCGCGGTTATGGACAGTTGGATTGGCCATACTGTTCCCCTGTCAGACTTTTCAAAATGACTTGTGAAATGAATTGAGACAGTGACTTGACCACAACAGGGTTGTGATATGAGATACAAGTTCCCATTTAGTTGTTATAAAACTTCAACTAGCATTCGTTGCCCCTAAACTTAGTAGAGATAAATCTGGCTTTTGCAATACAACCCTAGAGCCTAGTGTCCTATTATCAACAACCCCTTTCATTTGTTAGTATTAGTTTGAGAGTACTTAAAGAGTACTCATGGCTTTGTCCCTGGCTATTCCCATGGCCAGACTATGAAGAGGAGTACCTGGAGGATGGACCCCATGAAGGTTACGACAACTAGGATCATCTCCCATCGTCAGCATTGCCTGTGACCCCGAATATGGAGCTTCTCCCACGCTACCGTTATTATTACGTATTCTGCTGCTTGATGTTGTATTAAGAACTGGATCATGAGATCCCTATTTGTGTAAGAACTTATGTACGGTTTGTAATGGATGATGTACTATGGTATCCAATTCTGTTATGTCTCGCAAAAATGGTAATCGTGGGATTGCGATGTATGGCATAACAGGCATCTGGGATTAAAAATCCGGGTGTTGACAAGTTGCCGGCAATTTAGGTCGCGCGGGGAGGAGTGGAGATGCTTAGTAGGTTCGCGTGGTTGCTGCGATGCTCGAGGTGGTCGAGGAAGAGACAGGGGCGCACGGATTCAACGGCAGGACCTCGTCGGAGTTGCTAGCGGCGTCGGGTGCTTGCGAATGGAGTAGTTGCCGACGATGTAGACCTCCCTAGCACAAACTAGTGGTGTCAGAGAATGGACAAGGTTGCGGCGAACATGACAGGGTCAGAGAGGATGCGAGGGGCACTTGGACATTACCGGTATTCCTCGTTGGAGTTGAGCGGCGGCTCTGTTGTTTGCAGGGATGGATGGGAATGGTTGCCTGGGTCAAGCGCGGCCAAACGATAGGGGTCAGGAGGTGCACAAGGTTGCCAGGAACATGCTTGTTTGAATTAGAAGGGATGGGGTGGTCTGGCTCACCGGAATTTCATCGCTGGAGCTCGTCGGTACAGCGGCGATGTGAGAGAAAATAGGGGCAGCCTAGTGGCGCTTCTGTCTAGATCTGCTGGGGGAAATGGCCACGAGGGGGAGGGGATTAAGTAGCCGGAGCGGAGGAGAGAATCACGCACGCAATCAACGGCAATTAACCGGATTAAATCGCGGTAGTGAAGGAGAGGGAGGAAACGGCGAGGCCCGGTCGTGGGCGGGGTTTGGGGACGACGCTGACGGGGCAGGGTGGGGTAGGCCTATCAGTGAGTGGGTGTGCGCGGGTCGGGTGAGAAACAGAGGGAGAGAGGGAAACCCGGGTGGGCTTCTTTGTCTACTAGGCCGAAAAGGTAGCACCTGGCCCAGTTCTAATTCCTTACCCCTTTTCTTTTTCTAAATCGATTTTCAGGAAACAAATTCAAATGAAATCAAATGTGTTTGATTTCAAACTTGTTCTGGATTTTTGTAAAATGAAACCTGCACATTTCTGAGTGTAAAATCATGCTGTCTCACTAGACTTGCTTGGTTCCATTGAAAAAAAAATATAAATAGTGCCTTAGCACAAGATTTGATAAAGATATGGAAATGGTTTTAAATCCATAATTTGTTTTGGAAATTTTTGTCCAAGCTTTGGAACTCAACCAAACCAACTTATGAACAAATAAACTTGGTTTGAAACAAATATTCTCTCACTAGAGAGTATCATTGGATCAAAACTTGTCTACATAAATTAATAAGCACTCAAAGTTTCTATTTTCTTGAAATGACTTTGAAAATTGATCCCTAAATGATTATGCATGTATGGATGATATGTAATCTTTGAAAACATGATTTTAGGGATGTTACAACCGTGTTGTCACGGGGAACGCTTTCAACACCTATAAATATCTACCCTGTTGATATCATGATCTTTTGTTTATGGATGTCGACAGTGTGAAATAAAAGGGGACCTTGTAAGTCCATGGAGTTATATATATGTGTTAGAGAAATGCCTAGGCCACTAGCCTAATCCATGCCTAATCATGGTGGAAACTTGCAGCATCACCATAGTGATCAATCTATGAAGCATTCTTCTTATAAAAAAGAGAGATAGAAAAAAGAGAAGAGAAAAAGAAAAGGAGAGGAAATAAGAGAAAAAAGAACCATTTTCCCATGGTAAATAAGAAGATTGCTGAGATGCTCATTGTCTGTTGCCTTTTCATTTTGATATGGGATAGCTCCTTTGTCATGGGGCAAGGGGTACCCCGTTGGCGGTTCTCTATGATACACATATATTTACAATGACAAGAACTTACCGGTAACTAAAGTTGAGTAGCATGAGGAACGACCCTCGTACTCAAGGGACATGAGATTGCCAACTTATATTTCGTCAATCATATACTCCATCTTTGTTCACTTTAACCTTAATCACCTCAAGATTCTTATGATATGGGCAATGAGAGCTCAAATCTATTAAGTACCATAATCTTTTGGAAGCTCTTTATGAAACTTGAAATACCTGCTTCCCTCTGTGAAGGGCCTTTCTTTTACTTCTTAGTTGTGTCAGTATACCTATTCCTTTCTATCTCCAGCAAGCATTTGAGTTGTTGTGTTTCAATCATTCATATGATGATTTATTCAATCATGTTCCTTATCTTCCTTGTTTTGCACAAAACTCTTATCTGAATGAGTATTACTTTGAAAGATATCCTTGTGGAAAGCCTTTTATGTTTGAGAAAAAGGACTCCTGTTATAAACTTAGTTATAGAATGGTGAGTTGCTTTATATTATGAGTTGTGTATTGGTAAGTGTGATGCTTCTTGTCTGTATTCTTTTTATCGACACTTCACCCCATAAACCTGTTGTCATGTTTATTGAGATCAGATTTTGCTTGGGGACAAGCGAGGGCTAAGCTTGGGGGGAGTTGATACATCCATTTTTCATAACTATTATATATCATAATTTACTGCTATTCATTGATATATTTCATATTAAGATGTGTTACTTATGTTATTTCATCTATTTTTGCATGTTGGATGACTTTTGGAGGATAAACTGCTGGAGTCAGGATTCTGATGGAAAAAGCGATGTCCAGATGCAAAATTCACGAAGATCAGAAAATACCAGAAAATATACAGAAAATCCTATTTTTCCAGAAGACGAAGGAATCCAGAAGGGGAGGCTGAGATGGGCCAGAGGGGGCCCACCCCCAGGCAAGCGCCACCCTGGGCTGTGCCACCAGGGGGTGTGGCCACCCTGGACCACCTCCTTCTTCTCCCATTCGCCTATATATTCTCCTCGAAACCCTAATACCGGGAGAGGGACCATAGAAATATTCTGCCGCCTCTGCAGGGCAGAAACTACAGAGAGAGAAAGAGCTCTACGACAGGAAGATTTTTGCCGGGGAAATTCCTTCCCAGAGAGGGGAGATCATCGCCATCAACACCGTCATCAAGCTAGACTTCATCGGGATCATCATCATCATCCTCACCACCATATCCACCAACACCATCATCACCACTCCATCCCGCTATAACAATTGTCTTGAATCTTGCATAGTTCTTAGGGGAAACTTTCCCGGTGTTGATTACTTTTGTAGTTGATGCTTGTGAGTGGAACCATTGGATTAAATTTTTATGTTCAGATTGTTATTCATCATTATATTATCTCTGATCTTGATCCTTATGATGTCTCATGAGTAATTAATTTAGTTCTTGAGGACATGGGAGAAGTCATGTTGTTAGTAGTGGAATTGTGTTGAAGTAATATTCATTGGTTGATATTTAAGTTGTGGTGCTATTCTTCTAGTGGTGTCATGTGAACGTCGACTATATGATACTTCACCATTTATGGGCCTAGGGGAATGCATTGTGTATTTGGATACTAATTGTGGGGTTGCCAGAGTCACAGAAACCTAAACCCCCGTTAGGAACCCTTTGCACAAGGGAGTGTAGGATCTCAGAGTTTAATGTTGTGGTTAGGTTTTTATCTTAATTACTTTCTTGTAGTTGCGGATGCTTGCAAGGGGTTTAATCACAAGTATGAATTAGTCCAAGTAAGGTTGGTACATTAGCACAGGTTCACCCACACAACACTTATTGAACCAAAGAAGATTAATCATGTTTGGTCCTCATATGTATTACAACCGGTTTGTCCTTTGCTAAGAAAGGATTGGGCCACTTGCTGCATTTATTTGTTGTCTTTATTTACTTGCACTTTATTTCTTTGCATTATCAAAACCCCCTAAAAATCCGTTTGCTAAGTATTTACAGAGAATTCCTGCTCTAAACCACTAGTCAACACCTTCTGCTCCTCGTTGGGATCGACACTACTATTTATTGAAAGTACTATGATACAACCCTATACTTGTGGGTCATCAAGAGGTCATCTTTATGTGAGTGGAGCTCCCTCCACATGAATGAAGGAGGGAAGGGGGCACCCTCCATGGTGCGCCGGCCATGGGGAGGGGCTGCCCCTCCTCCTATAAAGGACCCCCTCTCCCCTCTCATACTCTCACCTCCTCGTGAAGGATCTCTCTCTCCCTCTAGTTTATCCCCCATGGTCTCGGACTAGCGAGATACATGTTCCCGATGGCTTTTCGGCAAGAAAGAGTTGTTGCTTCCGCTGCATTGATGGAGTGAGGAGGCGGAGGTTGCTCGGTGGCTTTGACGTGTGTGTGAGCACGGATGCGCTGCTGATTTGCGGCGCTGGACTTCTTCTCGATCTTGAGATCGGCAAGCGTTCGTCTACATCATCTACGAGAACAACCTCGTTAAACTTTGTCGGTCTACAAGGGTATGTTCTCTATGGATGTATATCCACCTGTTGCTTGTATCTATTAGATAGATCTAGGTACATAGTTGTTCCTATCATAGGATTTTTTTTGTTTTCTATGCTGCGAACCCTACACTACCAGCCACCGCGATGTGCCTCCCAGGCCATAGAACAAGCTTGGGCGCCACCTTGTCAACAAGCGGTTGGACATCAATAGCTTTGATGCGCCTAGTGGAGAGTTGTATCCCCAAATATTGCATGGGAAGCACACTCTATTGACCAGGAAGGCTTGCATGATGTCATCAAGATTTAACATGTCGCACCGAATGGGAGCCGCTTTGATTTTGAGGAAATTGGTAACAAGCCCCATAACTTGTCCAAAACCTTCAAGGATGGTTGCTAAGCTTTCAAAGTCCTCCTTTATTGGAGCCACAAAAATGGAGGCGTCCTCGGCATAGAGAAAGGAACACATAATAGGGCCGCGCCCCCTAAGTTGATGGAGGTCCCCTCTCTCCGTGGCAATATCCAAAAGTTGTTGCAAAGGGTCTATGGTAAGATCAAAAAGTAGAGGAGAAAGTGGATCCCCTTGTCGAATACCACGCCAATGGTGAATTGGTCTTCCTAGAATCCCATTTAGGATGACTCGAGATGACACCGAAGAAAGGAGAGGTGCCACCCAGTTTCTGTATCTCGTGGGGAAACCACGCCTTTGCATGAGGTCCAAAAAAACTCCCAGAATCAAACGCCTTCCCGATGTCAAGATTAAGAAGGATGGTAGGCATGTTGGTTTGATGCATATGTCTTGCATAGTTACGCGCGCAAATGAAATTGTCATGTATACTTTGGGACTTGATGAAAGCACTTTGCGCCTTTGAAATGCGCATATCCATATGTGGAGCAAGCCGCAAGGACTTCATTTTTGCAATGATCTTAGCGACGACATGGATGAGGATAATGGGGCGTAAGTCGGACATTTACTCAACACTATCCTTCTTTGGCAAAAGGGCGACGTTCGCGGTGTTGAGCCAGTGGAAATCACCGACCTAAGGGGTGGAAAAGCGGTGGATGACTCCCATAAGGTCGGCTTTGATAGTATGCCAAAAAGCTTTAAAGAAAGCCCCAATAAAACCATTTGGACCCAGGGCTTTATCTCTTGGCATGGACTTGATGGTCGCATAGACCTCCTCTTCCAAAAAAACATCACCAAGGTTGTCAAGCTCACAACATGGGAAAACCATGGCCTCCCAAGAAAAATTGCGAGTGCGAGGAGGCCCACGGGTCATCATCATGGAGAAATGGTCAAGGATAAGAGCCTCTTTGCCCTCATGATCGGTGACCCAACCATTATCATTTGCGAGTTTGTGAATGTAGTTTTTTCTCCTCCTTGCATTTAATTTCTTGTGAAAGTATTTAGTGTTTTCATCACCGTCTTTCAAGTTTTTAATGCGGGCGCATTGCTTCTTTCTTGATCTCTCAAGAACCGCAATACTAATGAACCTTCTCTTGAGGCGCTTGCGCAAGTTCCCCTCTTCATTGGATAGAACCCAAAACTATTGGGCTCCATCAAGGCGTAGGATGACCTCCAAAGCCATATGTAGATGCAACTTTGCCTGAGAGGTGAAATATTAGCTCCATTTTCTCAACCAGAATCCCAACTTCTTAAGCTTGTGGAAAAGCACATGGCAAGGTTCGGAGTGTGGCGTAGGGGCGTGCCAAGCTTCATTCACCAAGACTTGGAACCCCGACATCTTGATACAAAAATTTCAAACTTGAAAGAACACGATCGCCTTGGACCAACTTCCCCGGCCAAGAGAAGGGGACAATGATTCGAGAGGGAGGACGAAAGATCATGTAGAATGTGGTTTGGGAAAAAATATCCCAATCATCATTGCAAAAAGTATAGTCAAGCTTGAACTAGGTTGGTTTCACCCTCTCATTGCTCCAGGTAAACCTCTAGTTTTGAAGATGAATTTCATGAAGTTCAAAAAGTTGAAGGATTTATCTAAAGAGGTTTATGCGCCTCTGGTTTGAAGACCGCTTATTTTTGCCCTTGCCTAGTATATTTGGTTGAAATCACCATTTGCGAGCCAACGTGTACCATTCTTTGGCTTTTGTGCTAAAATCTCCAAGAAGAAATCCTCTTTATGGTATTTTTGTTGGCCCGTAGACGGAGGTTAGCCTGAAGGACAAGTCATCCAGGATGTGGGTGAAAGTCATATAAATGCAAAAGGTGCCAACATAAATATCCGAGGCCCCGAGTACATCATCATCGAAGAGAACTAAAATGCCACCCCTGGTCCCATTTGCTGGTTTGTAAGCAAAATCCTTTAATCTATTGCCTCCGATAAAAGCTGCGGTGCTAGCATTGATGTTGGTGAGCTTAGTCTCCTGAAGGCAAGCAATGACACAGGAGTATGAAGCAAGAGTTTCATTGATAGTCAGATTCCTGTCCGGATCATTCAAACCTCTTGTGTTCCAGATCAAGAAAGCAATGTCCTAGTGACTCATCTAATAACCAAAGGAAAGGCTATAAGTTTCCAGTAGACACACAACATACCAAGCAGAGTAGACCAAGTTTGATAGAAAGCACATACTACAATCCCCAAATAGTCTTGCCCGCAGGCACACAAAGACACAACGACAAGACTCAAAGTCTGACAAATAATGCTCCAGGTCCTGGAGCAGATAACACGGCTTAACTCAAAGAGAAGCATAATCTAAACCGGAACAGTAGCAGACTGGTGATGCATGAAGCAAACACCAGTGAGGATCCAGCTTAGGCGGCATGGCGTAAGGCACTCAAACATCTCCTGTGATCTCCAGATCGAGGGCAGCCTGTCCTCCATGGTTCATTAGCATTGTCTCGATGGCGTCAGCATGTACACAATCAAGCCTGAAAAGGGCGTGCAACGCATCGATCTTCTCGGATGGTACCCGAGTCTTGAAAGTGAGATAAACTCCTGAATGGCTTGCTCAGTTTACATCCTCGTGCTCGTCAATGATGCCCATGCGACGCAGAAGGTTCACCTTGGCCATCTTGGCAATGGGCGTGCCACAGTGAGCGGCTTTCATGCGAATGCTGCTCCTACGCACCATGAAGCCGACAGCTAGAGTCTTGAGGTGGTTAGAAGGAGGTGCTGGCCTTGGAGATTGCTGATCCGTAGGAGTTGGAAGTAGCTCCGGCTTCGGAGAGGAGAATAGGGAGCTGCACGGGCCAGCGAGACTGGGCGGAGAAGGTGCTCGATGGCATCATGGTGAGCGACGTGGGCGATGGCATTGGGGAGTAGAGACTGGATTGCATCACCGACGGGGTGGATGTCAAGGAGAATATGGCGGTGATGAAACCTGGCAGATGAAGAGGCGATTATAGGCCTGTGGGAACGACGAGCATGTTGGCTTAAGTGTAACGGTGCGGAGACGGGGTGGGGCAGAGGTCACCTTGGGTGAGAGGGAGGAGCACGACAGCACTAAAGATGGGGACGATAGGGATGGCGGAGTGGACAGTGGAGTGCGGGATGCAACGCCGAGATGCTTCTAGGGTGATGCTCCTCACCGGGCTATGACCGGGAGCCCCATCCCAAGTCAGATCCTTCCCGCCTGCCGTGGAGATGGACAAGCCAGGCATGTCGAGCTGCTCCTGCGGAGAGGCCCGCCAAGCATAGCAGCTATGTGCACCTCAATGGGATGCCTAGTGCCCAGCATGCCCGCCTCCACCAACACAGGACCAACGTCGAAAGGGGCATGGACACCAACAACAACAGAAGCCTCCAGCACTGGCGTGACACCCACAGCTGTCGCCACCACCTCCAGAATCGGCATAGCTTCCGTGGTGCCCTATCTTGCACCCTCAGCAGCCATCTCCAGGCCATCCTAGCGGAGGTGGCCATCGCGGTCGCCATGACCATCGCGACGAGCACCGCGAACATCACGATCGTCACGCCTGTTGTCCCTGCTATCGCTGCAATGGTAAGCATCCATTGAAAGGCAACAGATGTGCTCCCGCTAGCCCCCGACGTCCCCTCTCTGGCACGCTGGAAGCACGCGCCGGCAGCGTGACCCAATTGACGAGCGGCACACGGCTGGGGCAACTAGTCCAGGCCCAACACACTGGGAGAAGACACAATAGCATACTCAGCTCTCCTTCTCTCTCGTTACACTACTTTCGGTTCAACCCCCATGGAGCTATTATACCAGGGCTAATCCCATCTTGTGACATGCAATACACAACATTTGTATACCCAAACCTTTGGTTAGAACATCAACAACCTTCCAATCTAACATGTATAAGTTGAAGAAGACCATCATCCAACTTTTCCTTAATGAAGTGTCAATCAATATCAATATGTTTTGTTCACTCATGTTAGACTGATTTATGTGCTATATCGGTAGATTCTTTGCTATGACAATTCAAAGACAGAGGCGTGCCACCATTCAAGTGAAGTTCACTTGTCGTGGTAGTGTCACGGCAGATGCCATGGGTAGGCTTAAGTTGGGGGCCAAATGGTGGCTTGTGGTAACCGGGGAGGGAGTGCACGGTCTAGCCGCGCACGAAGAGCAATATGAACTCTCCACACTTAGTATTTGTATTGAACTTAGAAGTTTACAAGTGCTCCTTGAGTTGTTCGAGCATAGCCTCAGGGCACTAGTTTCCTACTTGGTCCAACCTCCTTCAACCCTAGCTATGGTCCTCCTTATATAGGCGATGGCCAGTTAGGTTACATCCCTTTGGGTTCTAGGGTTACTATTTGGATCTTTGTCCTCACTGAGCGGGCAGGGTCATGGGCTATCCCTGAGCCCCCTGACCCAGTCCACAAAGCCATACAGCTAACGGTCTTCTCGTACATAGCCTCCAGCTCTTTTGGTGTCATACCATGACTTTGTATGTCAGCCCTTTCTTTGGGCGTCATCCAGGTCCTTTTGTTTCACCCGGCGTCGCCCTTCTCTTTTGACCATGCTTTACCATGGTCCCTCCTGAATCTTACTCGGAAAGCTGCCACGCGTCCTTTCTGACTCGGCCTTCCCTCGTGAGACTCGACTCGTTGCTTCCTGCAAGGCAAACAAACTTGTCTTTTACCCAGTTACCCAGTTGTTATTACCCTTCTTACCCAGTTGTTATTACCCGGCATGAGGTATCTTTTACTCGACATAAGCCAAGATGGGCCATGTTTTACCCCTTATGACCCTACCAGGGGTTATTTCCCCGACATTAGTCCCCGAAGCTAGTGTGGCCTAGCAGTTTTTAGCTGTTAGGCATCTCTAGGTTCCTTTAATGTGCTTGGAACTTCTCTTTCTCTCAGCATTTACTGCTTAGGGCGCACTGTTGGCGTAATATCGATCTTTGCCGAGTCTATTTTGCCCCTTTTGAGTCTCATCTTTGAATTTCTGTGACATTTTCCTCCTTCCGAGTCACTTTCTATGTTGCCGAGTCATTTTGGCTTGCTTTAGTCACGGACAGCTTGTAATCACGATCGCTTGCCTCAAATTTTGTCCCAAATCCAGACCGCACAGTGACGATGGTGCAGTAACTCCCCATCACCGTGGCAGTCCCATCGCTCTACATCTCGTTTCCTGCGCAGCATGACGTGGCTGTGGATTTTCCATGTATCGCCTACACGTGGCGCTCGCTGATACGCTCACTCGGCCAAATACACGGCCACAGGGTGGCCACACGGCGCAGAAGGATCCCACGCTTGGGGGTTTTACTCTCCTTAAGTAGGGGCGAGGGGAACTTAACTGCCCTTGCTTGTTCAGTTTCCCCACGGCCCTCTTCTTCCTCGCGTCCCCCAAATCCAAACTGCCTCCTTGCGGTTCCTCTCCTCTGATGCTTCTCTCTAGCGATTCTCTTCTTACCCCTCCAATTCTACGATGGGTACTTGCATCTCCAGGCCTCTTCCAACAACGGAAGAGCCCTAGCCAAGCGATATCATGGACGCTCGTGATGCCGGCGAGGAGGCGGAGGAGCATGAGGTCGCCGCCGGCGAGCACGGTGGCTGGGAGGGCTCAGAGGTTACGGTGGAGGAACTCGAGCGGCTACGCTCCACCAGGCGCATCCCGCTCGAGGTCGATTGTCGCCTCCCCTTGGGTGAGATTGTCCCCAAGCCCGAGGCCAAAGAGAGGGTGGTTTTCCTCTCGCACTTAGAGCATGGTTTCGCTCTTCCTGTTAGTAACTTCTTTGTGTCTTTCCTCTCCACTTTTCATCCGCAAACTCACCATTTGCCCGCCAATGCCATTGGCTCCCTTTCCTGTTTCATCTCTGCCTGCGAGGGTTACCTTGGCATCTGGCCCACTATTCTTCTTTGGGCCAAGTATTTTAATTTCTGGATACAAGTCATGCCTGATCCTGGCATTACCCGTTCTGATAAGAGTCCCACTAGGTGCGGTGCTGCTAGCATCACGCCCAGGAAGGACTCGATCTTCCCTCGGGTCACTGGCATTGACTCTTGCAAGAAGTGGCATAGAACCTTTTTCTATGTCAAGAACATCGGGTCCAACGACTACATCCGGCTTCCCCCCTTCAAGGACAAGGTTCCTAGCAAGGAGCTATGGAAGCTTGACCCACGTGACAAGAATGCCGTGGTGAATGAGGCTCATGGGATCCTAGAGAGGCTGCTCTCGCCGGATGAGAACTTCCACCTATCTAAGGAGGACCTCATGTGCGCTTTCATTGCACGCCGAGTCAGCCCCATCCAGGCCAGAAGCCACAAGATGTGATTCATGAGCGGCCTGTGAGATCCTACCCGACACTCCACTTTGGAGCTTACCCACGACATAGTGGCCCGCCAAGTCAGCTCAATCTTTAAGCTCACCTTAGCAGAAAACTGGGCATGGAGCTGCCCCCCTTTCAGCCGGGATAGGCCTGTTCCCTGGGTAAGGTCCGAGTCACTCATTCGCTGCCGACATAGCTTTCCTTGCATTCACTTGTTGTTTCGTTTATTTATTGATTTTATTTGGTTTCTATGCCACAAAATCTCGTTCACCAGGTTGATGACAGTACCGTCCCTCCTGGGGCCTACTTTGACAATCGCTCCGACACTGACGAGGTTGAATTTGACCTGGAGTGCTTCATGCCAATCTTGCATGCCGCTGCTGCCTCTGCTTCGGGTAAGACCTCTACTCCAAATCCCTTGCAATATTGGTATGACGATGATGACATGGATTGTGAAGTTCTGGAGGTACTTGTCTTTTGACCTTGACTTTCTGAATTGTCCCACTTGAGCATTTTATTTACTCATGTAGCTGGCCAGGTACACGAGGAAACTCCCCTTGCTGTAGGCGGGTATGGCAAGATCCCTTCTTCCAAATCGACTAAGCGACACGGTGCCTCCTCTAGCACTCAGCCTTCAAAGAAGCGCCGACTTGATCCTGCCACACCTCCTATTGCCATGTTATCCCAGACCTGCAAGACCGCGGGGCGCCGGGTCACTCGTCGTGCCCTGCGCGACCCGGCCGTCTCTGGGTAAGTTTATCTGTTCGTTACCTTTCATTATCCTTTTCTGTTATGTGATTGTCATCTTATAGGCTCCTGTTTTTATTTTCAGCGCGGCCATGTATGCTAGCCAAGCTGCACCTAACATGGCTTATTTGCCATGGACGCTTGCTTCTCCTCCTCGCACTAACACCGCTGTGCAGAGCCCCGTCCGGGTCACTGCCCCCACTACTAAGACTCATGCGTCTCAGAGTGAGGCCGATCCGGCGGTGCACCCATCAGAGGAGACCCGGCCTAGCTCTCATTAGTTTACTCGAACAGAACCTTGACCCTGGCGCCAGCAACACCGGCGCCGAGAAAACCTCTGTTTCCAGCTCTCCTATTACCAGTTGTTGCCCCTCAGATTGTTGTTGGGCCTACTCAGTCGGCTCCTATATCTTCCTTAACCAGTCCTTGACCTGCTCCCCCTGCTTCTTTGTCCAAAGCCCAGACCCGTCCTGCCGCTCACGGCCAAGCTCGTACCATGCATAGTAAGCCATCTACAACCAAGTAACTGACCTTGGTCCACGCTCCAGGCACCGCTCCACAGATTCAGCCCACACCATCAACAACGGCACCCACTTCGGCGGGTTAGTCGGGTGAGTCTGCAGCTGCTGGATCTGGCAGCGCTTCTAGAGCTGGTGCCTTGCATACCAGCGCTGCTGCTACCCGTGCCGGGGTGGGAACTACCATAAAGAAAGGGAAAGTCCTAACTCGGACGCTTAGCAGGCAGGGCCTTAGTTCCGCGGAGCGCTATGCCATTGCCTAGAACGCAGCCGGCGAGCAAGAAGTGAGCTCCAGCTCTGGCTAGAATAAGGTGAAGCTGGGCCCCAAGGCTGTCTTAGAGATGACTCAGCAGGCCATCGCCTTGATGGCCAAAGCAGATCAAGGGAATGAGGTATGCGACTTCCTTAGTCTTTTGTGTACTGAGTAACTTTATATTATACATCATCCCTACTCCACAAGGTTACTGCCGAGTAAGGAACTTATTCGGCTGTATGCTTTGAGATAGAATCCAACTTTTATTTTCTCCTGCCAAATTTGCATGTCGGATTTTTGATCCCTAGCCCCCGAGGTTACTGTCAAGTAAGGAACTTATTCGGCTCTAAGCTCTGAGATAGAGTCCAACTTTTATTTTCTCCTGCCAAATTTGCATGTCGGATTTTCGATCCCTAGCCCCCGAGGTTACTGCCGATTAAGGAACTTATTCGGCTATAAGCTCTGAGATAGAATCCCACTTTTATTTTCTCCTGCCAAATTTGCATGTCGGCTTTTTGATCCCTAGCCCCCGAGGTTACTGCCGAGTAAGGAACTTAGTTGGATGTAAGCTTGATCGTACACCTTCTGACTATATCATTTTTTGTGTAGCTTACGCATAATGAGCGTACTAAGGTGCATCAGGCTCTCCTCTGTGAGTATAGAAAGCTTGAGCTCGCTCACCAAGATCTAAAAGCTGAGGATCAGGGTCAAGGTACTTTTTCTTACTCGACTTGCTCGTATTCGTTAGATCTTCTTTGTTTCATCTTCCTGATTTTTTCTCATTGTCTTTCCATAGCTTCTGCCCAATATACCATTGATGCGCTGCACTCGCAGATCAGCGATGCCGAAAGTAAGTTCTTAAAAACTTTGTGACCGCTCTGTAGTTATGCTTATTGCTTTTCCATTTTCTATCTCGGCAAAAACAAGATAATTTGCTGTTACTAATGAGCCACGTTCTCCGAATAGGCAGAGAAGCACCAGATCGAGCTCCAAAAGGAGCGAGACGAGGTGACTCGGCTGAAGAAGCAGATTGCGGATATGGAGAAGAAGCACCAGTCCGAGCTGAAAGGCCTGCACAAAGAGCTTGCCGAGAAAGCTGACTAGCAAACCGCCAGTGCTGCAAAGACTGATCAACTTCTCAAAGCGTCCGAGTTGACGGTTCAGTCGGCGCAGCAGGACTTGGAAGCTCTTTAGGCCAAGGCTAAGATCTGGCAGAACAAGCTTGGCACGATCAACTCATTTCTCGGTAGTGAGTTCTTACCCTTTTTACTATGCTTCTATCCATGATTTTTGCCCCTTTTTCATTGTTTGATGATGTTCTTTGGTGTTTGCAAAGAACTTCCCGAGGCTGACATGTTTGCCTTGAGGGCAATTAAGAAGGTTCAAGCCGAGTCTAGAGCTTCAGCTGATGGCGAGGTCACCATTGATGAGCACCTGGCAGCACTGTCAGAGCGTGCAAACACACTGAAGTCATGCGGTGTCAACTTGCTTAAGTTGGCAATCCATGCATTTAGGATGCTTTGGCCGGACAAGGATGCACCCACGCTCATTGAGCCTCTGGCTGCCAGGTTGCTTCTGACTGAGGACAGGTTGGATCAGTGGCGTGAGTCGGTCGGTCGTGCTGCAGTGGACATGGCCCTTGCCTTTGTGCTTTCATGGTATGAGGACATCAATCTTGATGTCCTTTAGCATATGAGGGCCGAAGGTAAGTGTATCCACTAGCCTGAGCTCATCAAAAAGCACCAAGAGCGAGCCTACGCCATGGTGGAGTATGCTTTGGTGCATGCCTGGTGCGATGGGTCTAGCTTCCTCGAACTTGGTGAGCCGCTTGCCAAAACTATCGACGATGACGGTGCTGACTGGGAGGCCACCGAGTCAGACGGTCCTGCAGACTCCACTGACGCACCTGACTCGGACGATGCTCCAGATGATGCTCCCATCTCCAGCCCCAAGAACGCTCCTCCGAGTCCAGCTGCTTCTTAAGATGGTTATTTCAAAACACTTAACTTTGATGAGATCCCCGGTATGCCGGGTGCAACTGTAATATATAGTGCACTTATTTTGGGTATGTGCGCCTTTTGCTAAGGCTTAAACTTTTATTCTGCTCTGAATGTCAATCATCCAGGGGCAAGTCCCCAAGTTTCATTTGATGTTTCCCTTTTCCTTGAATTTGGCTCTTGTCAACCTTTTTTGGCGTTCGACATTAGAGTCTCAAACTTCTAAGGATTGAGTTAGCGGATATGAAACTACACCACTTGACCTAGGGTTATTCAACATACAAACCAATATATCCTACAATGGGTTAGTTAAAAACATACATATAACCGACTCGTGTTTCTTCCTTTACTTATCCGGTGTTCATGTTTACCCGTCATTGATCTTTTCCTCTTGCTTGCCATGAATCCGTGTTTTCGAACAATAGCATAGTCGAAGAGTTGATTCTATACGAGTAAACACTACTTATTCCGAGATAAGTATTAAGTGTCAACGCCAGACGACAAAGAATTTTCAAGAATAAACATAAGGGGCAGTCCCTGAGTCAGCTTTTCGAGTCATACCATTTTATTATCAACACATAGCCGACATGAGTATCCGACATATGAGAGTTTGAGAGATACATACACTTCTTCTCCTAAGTGTAGAAAGGATGGAGCAATGCCACATTCCATGGCCTTTTGGTCTCATCACCTGATATGTCTGCCTTGTTCTTTTGTGCTTCACGAGCATCTATTAGATAATATGAATCATCGTGCAATGTTTTTCTTACAATGAATGGTCCTTCCCATAGGGGTGATAGTTTATGCATCCCAGCTGTGCGTTGCACTAGCCTAAGCACCATATCCCCTTCTCCGAAGACACGAGGTTGAACTTTCTGGCTATGATAGTGTCGTGGTATTGCCGACGAATACGCCATGGAGGGGTCCTCAAAGTGCGTGTTTAGAGATGTGGGGTAAGGCGGACGGTTGATGGGTACTAGGTAACACAGCTTACCCAGGTTCAGATCCCACAACGGTGGCGGAATCCTACTCCTGCTATAAATCACTATAAGGGAAATACGCCGAGTTACAGAGATAGGTTCGCTATGCGAGGCGTGTGTAAAACGATACTAGGTTGTCTGAATAGATGCCCTAAAGGCTCCCATAGGCCCGACTTATATAGTCGCCAGGTCCTAGGGTTACAGGGAAAAGTCCTAGCCGGACAGGTTACAGAGTCCTACACCGTCTATCACTAGTCTTGTGTATCTTGTACTCCGAGGCTCCGGGTACGCTGGTGACTCCACCATAGCCTTCCTTTATCCGGCATGGGCCTCCCTTCTGGATCCACCTAACTGGGCCGCCCAGCAGGCCACAGGCCATGCTACCGACTATGGGTCACCCGGGTTAGTCGGATAAGAGACATGCTATGAGGATACCCATATAGCATATCCCCAACAGTAGCCCCCGGAGAACTGTGAGATCTTGCGCGATCTTGCCTCTTCTCGTGGAATGCTCCGTCTAGACGGACGTCGGCAAATCGTCAAGCAATATCTTCTAGTCCTCCCAAAGAACCCTGGAAAGGTTTCTCCGTCTTCTATGAGTAAGTCGGAGAAATGTTAAATCTTCCATCATACAACTCCGTTGTCAGATTAAATCCGTCCATGCCGGAATCTTCGATGGGACGGCTCATCTACCATGTCAGTTATGACGACGTAGGCTGTAGGTCAGCGATGCCTCATAACTCACACATGCAGAGAACGCAATCATATCCGATTTTCCCGCGTGAGCGATACGAACCGTTGGCGGCGGCGGTTGGAGACGTGGCGAAATTACCGTTCATGTTCACGAACACGTCTTCTACGCGGCAACCGTCTGATTAGCTGCATGAATCTTGACGCAGAGTAAGATAAATAGTAACCGTGGGACACTTGCCACTTTTTCACGCCATTCTCTCGCGTCATCGTCTTCTTCCTCCAGCCGCACGCCTCCTCGAGACCTCCGCGGAAAACCTCGAAGAAACCCTAGCCTCTCTCTCTGCACCAGACGCGCCCTCCCAGTCCTCCATGGCCAGCAGCAGCTCCTCCCCTTCGATGGCGGTGTCGAGCGAAGCCACGGCGAAGCCGGCGAGCTCCGTCGTCGTGCCCCCTGAGGGCTTGGTCATCCCCGCGTCGGAGGTGATTGAAACCACCGGCGGTGACCATAATCTGGCGGCGCTGGAGCCTTTGGAAGAGGATCCAGACTCGCACAAAGGCGACTGGCGCGGCTCGGACATCACCGGACGCGACATCCAAGAGATGGTCGCCGAGGGCTATCTCCCCGCGACAGAGGGGCTCGCCTGGCGGGCGGCGCCGGCCGGAGAGGTGACACCTTCTCCCCAAGTCGGAGAAAAGGTGTACCTCGAGGCCCAGCTGGTACGCGGGGCGTTTCTTTGACCATATCCCACTTCTTCTTGTCCGTCTTGAACCACTTCAAAGTCCAACCCCACAACCTCTCCCCCAATAGCATCTTAGTTCTTAGCAACTTCGCGGCACTTTGTGAGGGTTACCTAGGGATTAAGCCTATGTTAGACTTGTTCGTGTATTTCTTCACCGTCAAACGTGAAGCCGGACATAGTAGGGAGGAGCTTAGGAACTGCGGCACCATAAGCTTCAAGATCCGACCTGGCCGGTGGTTCCCCGACATCGTCGGCCACGAGTCGTGCAAAAACTGGCAGCGGACGTACTTCTAAGGCCCCGACTTTCCTTTGGCGGGCCGAGAAGTGACGTACCCGGACTTCGTGGATGGAGCCGCCACTGAAGTTTCCATATGGAGATCCCATGCCTCCCTTCCCTCCGACCTCAACGCTTCTCGCGCAATAAGGCAGATCGAGTGGTTCGTAGAGGCGGGTTTGACCGGCTTGGACCTAGCCATGTGCTGGTTCATCAGGCGAATGCAACCCCTGCAGCACCGCGCAAAGTTCATGCACGAGTACACGGGTGATCGAAAGGATTCCCTTCGGATCTCCGTGGATAAATTCTCGAGCGACTCTGTCAAGCTCCGTCTGAAAGACATCGTCAAGGTGAAGGATAAGAAGCGTGGCTTCACCATCACCTGTGACATGTACGTAGACGGCAAGTGCCCAAAGGTAGGTATTTTCCGTGTATGACATTGCTCCAGTTTCTCTGTCTTATCATAGCCATCTTATCTAACACGGTGATTTCTTACTTAATAGCTTAACGATCTAGATGAGGACAACCTGGCTGCCCAAATCTACGATCCAAAGATGAAGGAAGTCATGCTCGTGTCCGAGGACGATGCCCCTTTGGCGCGAAAGCGGAAGAGCTCCACCTCTGACGCTGCCGATGGAGGTAAAAAGAAGAAGACGATGGGTGGAGCCTCCAAAAAGAGTACTGCCGCCCTAGAGGCGGAAAAGAAGAAAGCCACCGAGATGTTTGCCAAAGCGCCCCCCCTAGTGTAAGCCTGTCATTCTCCGACATTGTCTCATTTGTCTGTCTCATTCCTGTACTTATGAATTTTGCACGTTTCAGGAAGAAATCCAAAACCAGCCTCAAGAAGTCCTCCAAGACTCTTGGGGCTTCTAGAAATATCAAAGATATGTTGCATCGTGACTCCTCCCCCGCCATCGCCCTTCTACTCCTGTCGTCAAGCCCTCCTCTGCTCCGACAAGTTCTGTAACACCCTCCGAATCGGCCCTATGCAAGTTTTAGCGCTTCCCGCCAAACCCGCATAGAAACGATTCAAAGGTGCCCACCAGGCACTTTCGTGCGGGTGGAAAACGAAGTAATATCATTACGCAATAGTCCTCGATGGAACCCACGAAACATATATACAACAATGACTCAATGAGTCAAGAATACAGATATACAATACAAAGATCCAAATCACCTGGAAAACGATACAGCGTCCGAGTACGGACAAGATGCAAATTGAGCTAAGAGCCCTGAAGAATAACCAATGGCTTCCATAACCCTGCCTGTGAAGCCGGAAGGGTAACCCCGCTAACGACGCCGATCTCAAAACCTGCCTAAACAAAAGGGGTGCCGACAAAGGGCAAAGGAAAAGAGGAGCGTCGATCGAGGCCAAGACAGCGAGGCTAGAATTGGAGGTCCTCGCCACATAGGTATGGTGGATCAAGGCAGCGCAACATGCACTAAAAACCTATAGAGACTCGAGATAACTGCCTCATCGAGAGGGATAAGAAAGACCTATTCGAACCATCGATACTACCACCAAACATACCCATCCCGGTATTTCCCTCGAGACCAAACGAGGAAGTCAACCGAGGAACTCACACAGTTGGCGTTTTATTCATTCCGTTATAGTGGCGGCGGTACTAGTCAAATATAGATAGCATGAGTCATCCCGATATAATAAGCAAAGGCAGTTTTAGTTAACCATTCCGCTAGAAGTTGCAACACTTACTAGTCGATATAATTAGCATGAGATATCCCAAACCCAGCGTTGTTTGTACTTTTATTTAGCCATTCCGTTGCACTGAAGCTGGTTACTAGTCATATCGGATACAAGTCAAATTATAGCAGTAAACTTTAGTTATAGTTGTCTATGATCGAGACCTGTGCTCCAAGTCGTCCATAACCGCGGACACGGCTTCTCGAAAAGATTTAACCCTGCAGGGGTGCACCAAAGTTTCCACACACACCTACACCCTTGTTGTCAGATCAGGTAGGTACAAGATCACAAAACATACACCCAACGGTATGTCGACGGGGTTTTGGACACGACGTTTCCCAGACCCAAAGCAAGCACGGGGGGCCACCCCACTAAGCTACCCGCAACGAAGTCGGCCGGTCTCCGAGACGGACTCAGGGTTTGCGTCAGTGGCTGTAAACGACCGGGAACCCGAAAATGTGACTGGGCTTGTCGATATCACAAAATACTCCGCTTCCCTAACAGACAGTGCATTCCTCGCACAATTTTAAATTAAGAAAAGCATGGCATAAGCAGGATAGTAATAAAGCTCCAAACTACTTTGTGGCCCCAAGACAAGACTTGGAATCAGGTACTAAATCGATGGGGTGCCCATACACCCCACCCGTGGTTAGCGCTCGATCTCGAACAGTGTCAAGAACTCGGGTCCTACGGGACACGAGTGAGCTGTTAAAATCAAATATTTTCTATTACCCACGGTGCCTGCATTTACCTACTTCAATTTTAGTTATTAAACAATAATTGAAGTCTTGATCATCTCCATCATTAAACATGCGGCAAAACTCCAACAATGTGGTACTTGACGACACGCTAACAGCACTTGAGCTGCGACTACGACATAAGTCCAACTATCTACCAAACAACAGGTAATAGGATGTGTCCAAGGCAATATAAGGCTGCAAGGGATATCACGGGTACGGAAACTAGATCATCGCAACACAGATAGCAATAGATCAACAGGGGGAATAAATACTATAAAAGTAAGATAGGTAGAAAGGGGGAGGTGCTCGCCCGAAAACATTGCCGAAGGTTCATCCGAAGATCGGGTCGACGCTCACATCAACTCAACGGCCTTATCCGCGAAGAAGCAAAACACTAGAGTAAACACCGGATGCACTATTTAATACTACGACAGAAGATCGAGCATGATGCATGTATGATGTATGGCATGGAAAATATGCGATTCAATTAGGCAATATTAAGCGGAACCGGGGTCCCGACATTTAATTAAACGGTTCAAGTTATTTATCTACCCCGCAAATTAAATGTTGGATTAGCAAGACCAAACATGGTTTCGATTCGCTATGCCAATTTAAATGGAGTTCGGAATGAGACGCAGATATCCCGCATAAACACTCCATATTTAATTATGAGGTGAATCGGCATAATGCCCCCATACCACAGACAAGTATGCATGCATGAACAATTTAATATGCAACAATTTGATATTACATTTATAAAATAGGGATCGAGAAAGGGGTCACACAGCGAATGGCGATCTTGGGGTTCCGAGGGTTCGGGGGATCGGTCTTCAGAGTCTCGACCATCGGATCCGGGGATGGGGCTTTGTCGTGCCGAGAGTTCGGATTCCGTGAAGGCGAGCTTGAGGGTCCGGTGTCGGTGATTCTCGGAGTAGTTCTTCGTGTCGGCTTCAAACGCATGACTTGGTGTCTCATGCGGCACCGGAGATCTTTGGATGGCGCGGTTCTCGAGCGTCAGATGGTGTCATTCGGAGGCGAACTCGATCAGGACAGCACCTGACTACAGCACACTACAGGGCAGGTCCCAATTGGGCATTTTCCCAAACACCTTGCGGGACACACACTTGGTCAATGTCGAAACATGAACAGGATTGGCCGCACGACGAGCTCGGATGGCAGAGACCCGAGGTGAGCCCATGGTCAAAGACAAGGGTCGGCCTTGGGGCCCGATAGTGACCAAGGCGCAGAGGCGGCACAGGGCAAGGAGGTCGTGGCCGCGGTGACCGACGAGGCAGAGTTCTTGGCGGCGCGGGCGCGTGCGAGGCGCAGGTCGACGGCAGGCGTATCAGGGGCCGGCCTTGACGCGGGCTTGAGGAGGGCGGCGGCTTCCAGAAAGAACGGTGAGGAGGGCGCCGCGGGACGGAGACGAGACGGCGAGGAGGCGGCCTCGACGGCTACACGACCCAGACGCGAGGAGAGCGGGAGGACGCGGAGTGGCGGCGCCATGGCCGGGGCGAGCTCGAGGGGGAAGGGGTGGTCGCAGAGGAGGAGGGCGCTCGGGGATGGGGAGTGGCACCGGGGAAGTAGGCGGGGGGGCGCCTGGGAACGCCGAGGCGGCATCGGGAGGCTGGGGAGCGGGCTGCTGGGCGCTCAGGCGGCGACGGAGGGGTGGATGCGAGGGGAACCGTCGCGGTGGCGGCTGGCTCGCGGAGGGAGGCTCACAGAGGGGGATAGGTGGGCTCGACGGCCGCGGTGGCCTGCGGCGAGAGGAGGGTGGCAGACGACGAGGGAGGCCGGAGCGGGGAGGTGGGGATCGGGTTGGGGTGGGGTTGCGGGAGACATGAGCGAGGTGGGGCCAGGGCAGACGCGGGGTGAGAGAGAGGGGGGGTTGGGGCAGGTGGCGTTGGGGGCCCCGCCCAGGTGGGGCTGGGTCGGGTGGTGTGTGCGTGGTGAGGGAAGGTGGGGCCAGGAGGAGAGATGAGGTAGAGGGGCTCGGTGAGGTGGCAGGCCGGGATTGGATGGGGGGAAAGGGAGAGGTTAGGTGGAGGGAGGGGATTGGTCAGGGTGAGGTGGAGGGAGGCTGGGTAGAATAGGGTTGGGTAGAAAAGGGTTTAGGTAGCTGGGATTTTTATACTGGGGGTGGCCGACTGGGTCGAATCGGCCCGGTACGGCTGCCCCTAAAAATAATTAAACATTTTATTTATTAAAAACGAGGCGTTTGTAAACCGTTGGCAGACAAAACAAAACATTCCGGAGACCCGGGTTTTGGTTTTGAATTAAAGACGGGGCGTTTAGAAAACAAAACTAGGCTTTTCGAAAATAGTTTCAGACAAACACATGCATGATGATGACGATGCTCATATGCAATGTGGCATGATGATGCAATGCACAAAAACAACGCGATTTTCTAGTAGTGGTTTTTGCGGGGCGCCACAATTCGACACCACTAACAATGGATCTCGCCCTCGAGATCCACCTCATGGTACGATGAAGAAGGCCAACGGTCGGGATCTTCTTGCTTCGTGTAGATCTTCACGACACCACTAACAATGATTCTTTCTTTGTCTTGAAATCGGCAACACCACCAACAAGGGTTGATGCTCCTGTTCGTCGAGAGAACACTCCGGATAGACAAAGGTCGAAGGTAGAGGTATCAAAAGTTAAGGCCACCTCTAACTTCGGTGAATGGAGTAGAATTGCTTGATCCACCGATTCAATGCACAAGAGCGAATGCTAAGAGTAGTCGGATGGTGATCAGTCCATCGCGCACCCAAAGAATTACTCTGCACATGAATAGGAGAATTCTGCAACCAACTCTGAGAATTCAGACTGAAGATCTCGACAATCGAGGTCCAGTAACAAGGGAGTGATGCGGACTCTGCATCGGATCTAGCGTAGATGATGTCGTCGCGTCGGAAAACACCGGAAGGCACGAGAAGGAACAAAGAGAAGTCCACCAGACGAAGGGTTCCTCGGATAGCATGAAGACCAGATGTAGCAACACCGTTACCAAAGGAGGAAGCGAAACCCTGAAGGTACGAGGGATACCAACCACGAGAAATCCTGGACTCGAAGAGAGAGAAGAGAGCGGATTCAAAACACGCAGAGGAGAGAGGAGAGCGGCAGAGAGGTAAGGAGTAAAATCAGACCTAATAAGAACTATTCAACCGATTTTGCAAAAATAGTTTTGACACCCTACTTCAGCCGTTAGCTAGGTTATCCTACAGGCTGGACTTATGGGGTATCGCAACTGCTGAGCTCTGATACCACTCTGTAACACCCTCCGAATCGGCCCTATGCAAGTTTTAGCGCTTCCCGCCAAACCCGCATAGAAACGATTCAAAGGTGCCCACCAGGCACTTTCGTGCGGGTGGAAAACGAAGTAATATCATTACGCAATAGTCCTCGATGGAACCCACGAAACATATATACAACAGCGACTCAATGAGTCAAGAATACACATATACAATACAAAGATCCAAATCACCTGGAAAACGATACAGCGTCCGAGTACGAACAAGATGCAATTTGAGCTAAGAGCCCTGAAGAATAACCAATGGCGTCCATAACCCTGCCCAGGCCAAGCCGGAAGGGTAACCCTGCTAACGACGTCGATCTCTAAACCTGCTTAAACAAAAGGGGTGCCGACAAAGGGCAAAGGAAAAAGAGGAGCGTCGATCTTGAGGCCAAGACACATGAGGCTAGAATTTGGCGGTCCTCGCCTACATAGGTATGGTGGACTGAAGCGGCAGCGCAGCATGCACTAAACAACCTATAGAGACTCGAGATAACTGTCGGCTATCAGAGAGGGATAAGAAAGACCTATTCGGAACCATCCTGATACTACCACCAAACATACCCATCCTGGTATTTCCCCTCGAGACCAAACGAGGAAGTCAACCGAGGAACTCACACAGTTGGCAGTTTTATTCATTCCGTTATAGTGGCGGCAGTTACTAGTCAAATATAGATAGCATGAGTCATCCTGATATAATAAGCAGTGGGCAGTTTTAGTTAACCATTCCGTTGTAGTTGCAACACTTACTAGTCAGATATAATTAGCATGAGATATCCCAAACCCAGCAGTTGTTGGTACTTTTATTTAGCCATTCCGTTGTAGTGAAGCTGATTACTAGTCATATCGGATACAAGTCAAATTATAGCAGTAAACTTTAGTTATAGTTGTCTATGATCGAGACCTGTGCTCCAAGTCGTCCATAACCGCGGACACGGCTTCTCGAAAAGATTTAACCCTGCAGGGGTGCACCAAAGTTTCCACACGCACCTACACCCTTGTTGTCGGATCAGGTAGGTACAAGATCACAAAACATACACCCAACGGTATGTCGACGGGGTTTCAGACACGACGTTTCCCAGACCCAAAGCAAGCACGGGGGGCCACCCCACTAAGCTACCCGCAACGAAGTCGGCCGGTCTCCGAGACGGACTCAGGGTTTGCGTCAGTGGCTGTAAACGACCGGGAACCCGAAAATGTGACTGGGCTTGTCGATACCGCGAAAACACTCCTCTTCCCTAAACAGTACAGGTGCATTCCTCGCACAATTTTAAATTAAGCAGTAAAGCATGGCATAAGTACAGGATAGTAATAAAGCTCCAAACTACTTTGTGGCCCCCACTATAGTACTTGGAATCAGGTACTAAATCGATGGGGGTGCCCATACACCCCACCTGTGGTTAGCGCGCTCGATCTCGGAACAGGTGTCAAGAACTCGGGGTCCTACGGGACACGAGTGAGCAGTTAAAATCCAAATATTGTCTATTACCCACCGGTGCCTCTGCATTTACCTACTTCAATTTTAGTTATTAAACAATAATTGAAGTCTTGATCATCTCCATCATTAAAGATGCGGCAAAACTCCAACAACTGTGGTACTTGACGACACGCAACAGCACTTGAGCCAGCGACTACGACGCGCAAGTCCAACTATCTACCAAACAAAAGGTAATAGGATGTGTCCAAGGCAATATAAGGCTGCAAGGGATATCACGGGTACGGAAACTAGAGCATCGCAACACAGATAGCAATAGATCAACAGGGGGAATAAATACTATAAAAGTAAGATAGGTAGAAAGGGGGAGGTGCTCGCCTGAAAACATTGCCGAAGGTTCATCCGAAGATCGGGTCGACGCTCACATCAACTCAACGGCCTTATCCGCGAAGAAGCAAAACACTAGAATAAACACCGGATGCACTATTTAATACTACGACAGAAGATCGAGCATGATGCATGTATGATGTATGGCATGGCAAAGATGCGATGCAATTAGGCAATATTAAGCGGAACCGGGGTCCCGACATTTAATTAAACGGTTCAAGTTATTTATCTACCCCGCAAGTTAAATGTTGGATTAGCAAGACCAAACATGGTTTCGATTCGCTATGCCAATTTAAATGGAGTTCGGAATGAGACGCAGATATCCCGCATAAACACTCCATATTTAATTATGAGGTGAATCAGCATAATGCCCCCATACCACAGACAAGTATGCATGCATGAACAATTTAATATGCAACAATTTGATATTACATTTATAAAATAGGGCTCGAGAAAGGGGTCACACATCGAATGGCGATCTTGGGGTTCCGAGGGTTCGGGGGATCGGTCTTCAGAGTCTCGACCATCGGATCCGGGGACGGGGCTTTGTCGTGCCAAGAGTTAGTATTCCGTGAAGGCGAGCTTGAGGGTCCGGTGTCGGTGATTCTCGGAGTAGTTCTTCGTGTCGGCTTCAAACGCATGACTTGGTGTCTAATGCGGCACCGGATATCTTCGGATGGCACGGTTCTCGAGCGTCAGATGGTCTCATTCGGAGGCGAACTCGATCAGGACAGCACCTGACTACACCACACTACAGGGCAGGTCCCAATTGGGAATTTGCCCAAACACCTTGCGGGACACACACTTGGTCAATGTCGAAACATGCACAGGATTGGCCGCACGACGAGCTCGGATGGCAGAGACCCGAGGTGAGCCCATGGTCAAAGACAAGGGTCGGCCTTGGGGCCCGATGGTGACCAAGGCGCAGGCGGCACTGAGGCAAGGAGGTCGTGGCCGCGGTGACCGGCAGAGAGTTCTTGGCGGCGCCGATGCGTGAGGGACGGCGAGGTCGGCCAGCGGCGGTATCGAGGCGGCCTCGGCGCTGGCTTGAGGAGGGCGGCTTCCAGAAAGCACGGTGAGGAGGCGCAGGGGCGACGAGACAAGAGGAGGCAGCTTGACGGCTACACGGCAGCCTGGAGAGCGGGAGGACGCGCCTTGGCGTCATGGCGGGCGAGCTCGAGGGGAAGGGTGGTCGCAGAGGAGGAGGCGCTCGGGGATGGGGTGGCACCGGGAAGTAGGCGGGGCGCGGGCCGCTCTGAACGTCGAGGCGGCGTCGGGAGGCACCGGAGGAGGCTGTGGCAAGTGCCGGGCCGGGCGGAGGGTGGAGGCGAGGAACACATGGCGGCCGGCTCATGGAGGAGGCTCCTGAGAGGGATAGGTGGGCTCGACGGCCGCGGTGGCCTGCGGCAAGAGGAGGGTGGCGGACGACGAGGGAGGCCGGAGCGGGGAGGTGGGGATCGGGTCGGGGTGGGGTTGCGGGAGACGTGAGCGAGGTGGGGCCAGGGCAGACGCGGGGTGAGAGAGAGGGGGGGGTTGGGGCAGGTGGCGTTGGGGGCCCCGCCCAGGTGGGGCTGGGTCGGGTGGTGAGTGCGTGGTGAGGGAGGGTGGGGCCAGGAGGAGAGATGAGGTAGAGGGGCTCGATGAGGTGGCAGGCCGGGATTGGATGGGGGGAAAGGGAGAGGTGAGGTGGAGGGAGGGGATTGGTCAGGGTGAGGTGGAGGGAGGCTGGGTAGAATAGGGTTGGGTAGAAAAGGGTTTAGGTAGCTAGGATTTTTATACTGGGGGTGGCCGACTGGGTCGAATCGGCCCGGTACGGCTGCCCCTAAAACTAATTAAACATTTTATTTATTAAAAACGAGGCGTTTGTAAACCGTTGGCAGACAAAACAAAACATTCCGGAGACCCGGGTTTTGGTTTTGAATTAAAGACGGGGCGTTTAGAAAACAAAATCAGGCTTTTCGAAAATAGTTTCAGACAAACACATGCATGATGATGACGATGCTCAAATGCAATGTGGCATGATGACATAAGAATGCGGTCATGATGATGCAATGCACAAAAACAACGTGATTTTCTAGTAGTGGTTTTTGCGGGGCGCCACAAGCTCCCAAGTCCAGGAGGCACCAGGCCCTTCCGCCATGGAAGTGGACTCTGGCGCCTCTACCGAACTAGCTTTTGTCGGCGAGCAGGCGACACAGGAGAGTGCTGCTCTTCAAATGGCTGAAGCTCAGGCTAAGGATGCCATCGATAGCAGCAAGGCGGTGGTGGGAGCTGGTACTTCTGCCGAAGGCGGCGCCCCTGCTCCCCAGAAACCCTTGAAGTTCCCGAAGATTGTTTACCCGGCGCTCATGCCGAGTAACAGAACTATGGTTCTTGGAGGAGTGCCGTCATCTCCGACGTGCGGTCTTGAGGAGCTACTCCGACAAGCAGACATCTTGCGAGGAAACAGCGTTGCCTTTGGCAAGCTGCTAGCCGAGAGTGCTAGAAACCTTAATATCATCGCACTTGTAAGTTTTACTTTACCTTTTGCATTTCATATGAGTATCCCACTGTAGCCCCCGAGGATGTAGACGGAAAACCATAGGTTTTGCATCTATATGCTCTAAGAGTGACTAAGTTAGAAAGAACTCTCACTGTAGCCCCCATGCTTTTAGATGGAAGAAATTATTCCGACTAGATGCTTTAAGAGTAGCATACATAGCGTTTATATTTTTCAGTGTCGTATCCCCCTAAGCCTCTAGTTGTAACTGAATTAGTTCCTACTAGATTCTTAAAGAAAAACTAAGCATTTTCCGAGCTAAAAACTTTATACTGTAGCCCCCAAGCTTCTAATCGAGAACTGAATTAGTTCCGACTAGATGCTTTAAAGAAAAGCTAAGCATAATGATAAGTTTAAAAACTCTCGCTATAGCCACCGAGCACCTAGATGGAGAATCTCCGACTAGGGGCTCCAAGTTGACCAAACAGCATTTGTTTCCACAGAATGAGAATGCTCGGAGGGGCATGGCCAACGACAAGTATCAGAAGATGCGCACAGATCTTGAAGCCGAAAAGGGTAAAACTGCCATCTTGAAGGAACAGATCATCAAAAACAAGAGTCTGTTTTCTTTTTGCGCATTTCTGTCTTACTTTTGTGCCCATAATCTCTGAGTACTCAATGTGTACTTTGTTTTCTCCGACTTGTAGAGCATGTTGCCAAGGCCAAGGATATTGTCGAGCAGCCCAAGCACATCTAGCAGCTGGACAGCGAGAACAAGATCCTTAAGAAGGAGAGGGAAGAAATGCTGAAGATGCACGAGGATTCCATGAAAGCCCTGCAGGACTCCGCCTCCGCGGAGATCAATCGCTTGAAGGAGGAGCTTGCGATCCTAAAGGATCAGAAGCAAGCTGCTGATGAGCAAAACCTTCGTCATAACGAAGCGTTTAAGCTCCTCCAACAAGAGAAGGAATCCCTGGCGGACACCGTCTGGCAGGCTAAGGCCAACATCTTCAGTAAGTGTCCCCCGCCTTGTAGTTCTGTATTCTGGATACTTATAATTTATTGAACTCATGCAATCATTGTCAGAATTTTCAGCGCCCATGGGTTTAACCCGCTCGCCTCCTTCGGAAAAGGAATGCATGGTTCTTGCCGGCAAGTTCATCAATACCGCCATCGCCCAAGCCAAGGAGATTGCCAAGCCCCTCCAGATTTGTATCAAGGCCTCGGACTCCATGATGAAGTACTCGGAGATTCTGTGCCGATCCCCCGAGCGTGTCGCGAGCTAGAAAGCTTCATGCGCACGGGCTGGAGCAAGGATGGCGCTGTCTATGGTGAAGGCACATTATGAAGATGCCGACATCGACACGGTGACCTCTGGTATCCCCGACATGGATGATGACGGCAAGGAGATCGATCACGAAGCCATCCTGTCATCGCTCGCAGGTTATGACACCAGGGTTGCCGAGTTGGTGGACGTTGACGTCTTCGTGCCTAGGAACTTCATCGACAACGTCACCCAGGACTCCTCCGAGTCTCATCACAGCGCTGACGTTGAGGGTGATTCTCCGGCTGGTGATGATGCGGCCTCTAAGTCTCCTGTGCCCAAAGAATGAAAAACACTTTGTAATTTCTGTTTCTCCTCTAGGGTGTGCGCGGGAAAAAACTTGTTGATGTAATCTTAAGGAGGAAAACAATGGTTGTCGTACCCTGCTACTTAAGATTTATGTTTCAGCATGTATATATTTTTTAAGCAAGTGATGGCTTATCCATTACTCTGGTTCTTATGCTTGACTTTTCGTGAGTCGGAAGACTCATTGTCCGAACCATGCGCTTAGGTGATGATGCCCAATGGCACCGTCAATAACCTGAGCACAAAATCGCCGACAATAAGTGCCAAAAGTCACTACTCCAGAATCCACATAAAAACGACAAAGAATGTGTAGACCAGAAAACTTAAGCTAACGCCCGTAGGCGGAATTTTCACAAGTGCAATCGCAAGACTTGTGCATAAACATTTATATGGTCCAAAAATGAACACTAAAGGAGGTAAAGGACTCAGCAATATGAGTGAACCAAAGAGCTTTATTTCATTGATCATATAAGAGGTACACGATTAGATAAAAGATGCTAAGTGTAGAAAGGACGTAGCTGTGCTATGTTCCATGGCCGATCAAGCTCCGGGTAGTCATCATCCGGGTCACGTCGCTTACGCTTATGATCCTCGTTGGGTCTATCCTTGAGCTCATGATTGTCGACAAGGTAGTAAGACCCATTGAACATCGCCTTGCTTATGATGAACGGTCCTTCCCATGGCGGGGATAATTTGTGTGACTTCTTCTGCTTAAGTAGGAGTACTAAATCCCCCTCTTTAAACGAGCGATGCCGAACGCGGCGACTATGGTAGCTGCGTAGCTTCTGCTGGTAGATGGCGGATCTTTGGCATGCCAAAACGCGCTCCTCCTCGAGAAGGTCCACATGTAGGCGTCTAGATTCTTCAGCGTCATCTTCGTTGTAGGCGGCAACTCTTGGTGCATCGTGGAGGATGTCGGAAGGTAGGATGGCTTCTGCTCCATATACCATGAAGTAAGGGGTGTAGCCGGTGGATCTGTTGGGTGTAGTTCGTAAACTCCACAGCACAGATGGCAGTTCTTCCGCCCAGGCTCCATCTGCTCTATGTAGCGGTGCCTCAAGATGTGGCTTGATTCCCTGCAGAATTAATCCATTGGCTCGCTCAACTTGACCATTGGATTGTGGGTGTGACACATATGCAAGGTTAAGTCGGATGCCTTTGTCCCAGCAATAGGCCTCCAGTTCTCCAAGTGACAAGTTGCTTCCGTTGTCGGTGATGATGCTATGTGGGATACCAAATCTCACCACTAGATCCCGGACAAACCTGAGGGCAGTTGCCCCATCAAGCTTTCTAATGGGTTTAGCTTCTATCCATTTGGTGAATTTGTCAACTGCTACTAGCAGATGCGTAAATCCACACAGTTCCGATTGTAATGGTCCAACCATGTCTAGCCCCCAGACTGCAAACGACCAAGTTATTGGTATTGTTCGCAGTTCTTCAGCAGGAACATGTGGTTGTCGGGCATAATACTGGCATACCGTGCATGTCTCAACCAGCTTGTCGGCGTCCGCCTTCGCGGTTAGCCAGTAGAATCCTTGCCGGAAGGCTTTCGCGACCAACGATCGAGGAGCGGCGTGATGCCCGCTATCTCCGAGATGGATCTCGCGCAGGATTTCCATACCTTCTAGCTGGGAAACGCACTTTAGGTATACACCAGTAGTGCTCCTTTTATAGAGTTGCCCATTGATTATGGTATAACCCTTTGCTCATCGTACTATTTGCCGTCGTTCGACCTCGTCATCGGGAAAGGTTCCGTGTTCGAGATATTCCATGAACGGTTTGTCCAAGCCGGAGGGATCTTTGTCACCATATTGACGAAAGAGTCAGATCTATCTGGGTTGTCGATGTCGGCGCCCTTCACGGATGGTGTGCGTAGATGCTCTAGGAAAACTCCTGGCGGAATTTGCTTGCGCCCTGATCCAAGTATAGATAGTAGACCAGCCGCCTCGTTTTGCTCCCTAGGCACATACTTGACTTCGTAGCCCAAGAAGCTCTTGGCTATCTCATCCACTTCCTCGCGATATGCCGCCATCATAGGGTTCAGCGCATTCCAGGTGCCAGCCACCTGCTGGGCAACCAAGTCGGAATCTCCATAGCAAACTATGCGCTTGATGCCATTATCCTTGGCTACACGCAGTCCGTGAATGAGTGCTTCATACTCCGCCATGTTGTTTGTAGCCTCGAAGTGGATCTGCAAAACGTAGTGCAGCTTGTCTCCTTTTGGTGACTGCAGTAGTACACCAGCCCCCGAGCCATTGAGCAACTTTGATCCGTCAAAGTGCATCACCCAGTACTCTGGTTCTGGTAGTGGAGTAGCATCTGGCATATCCGTCCAATCTGCAATAAAATCCGCCAAAGCTTGTGACTTGATAGGGTCGCATCTCTTGTAGGTGATCTCGAAGGCGGCAAGTTCAATGCCCCACTTCGCGACCCTTCCTGTAGCGTCGTTGTTGTTGATAATGTCGGACAGTGGAGTCTTGCTCACTACTGTGATTGGGTGCTCCTGAAAGTAATGCCTCAGCTTCCGAGAAGCAAGGAATACTCCATAAGCTATCTTTTGGTAGTGCGGTTAACGCTGCTTGGACTCCGTCAAGACCTCGCTTACATAGTAAACTGGTCGTTGAATTCCGTGCTTGTAGCCTGGTTCCTTCCGCTCTACCACGACGATGATGCTAATAACCCGGTTGGTTGCCGCCATGTAAATTAACAGGGGCTCTCCTGGCTCGGGTGCTGCAAGGATGGGCGCTGAGGAAAGAATTTCCTTAAGCTGCTTCAATGCTGCGTCTGCTTTGTCTGTCCATGTGAATTTGTCCGCCTTCTTCAACAACTTGTACAGCGGCAGAGCCTTCTCTCCAAGTCGGCTGACGAACCGACTAACTGCTGCAACACAACCTGTTAGCCGTTGGATGTCCTTTAGGCATGTCGGACAGTTTATGTTTAAGATGGCCTTGATTTTCTCTGGGTTGACCTCGATTCCACGCTGGGAAACGATGAAGCCCAACAGTTTGCCAGCTGGAACCCCGAAGACGCACTTCTTAGGGTTGAGCATAATGTTGTATTTTCGGAGATTATCAAAGGTTTCTTTTAAGTCAGAGATTAAGTCGTTTGACTTTTTAGACATCACCGCGATATCGTCCACATAGGCGTGAACGTTCCGACCAATTTGGTCGTGAAGGCAACGTTGCATTGTTCGCTGGTAGGTAGCACCTGCGTTTTTCAGCCCAAAGGGCATTGTGACATAGCAAAACGTGTCGTACGAGGTAGTGAACGAAGTGGACAATTGGTTCGACTTCCTCATCTTGATCTGGTGGTATCCTGAGTATGCATCGAGAAAACACAAAAGTTCCGAGCCAGCCGTCGAGTCAATGACTTGGTCAATGCGAGGCAAAGCAAACGGATCTTTGGGACATGTTTTGTTCAAGCCGGTGTAATCCACGCACATTCTTAATTCATTGGTTCCCTTTTTGGGGACAAGTACATGATTGGCCACCCATTGGGTGTGAAGGACTTCTCGGATAAACTCAGCCTTAAGTAACCTAGCTATCTCTTTGCCAATGGTGCGTCTCTTCTCATCTCCGAAGCGTCGTAGAGGTTGTTTCACTGATTTGCATTTTGGATCTATGTTTAATCTATGCTCGGCAAGTTCCCTAGGTACACCTTTCATGTCGGCAGGTTGCTAGGCAAAGATGTCCCTATTCTCACAGAGGAACTCGACGAGCGCGCTTTCCTATTTGGGATCCAGGTTCGTCCCAATGGCGACGGTCTTGGAGGCATCGCCTACCACAAGTTCCACCGGCTTGGTCTCGATGGCGGCCTTGAACGCAGGAGCAGAGTCGGAGATCTGCTTCTTCGATGCAGGCATCTCTGAGTCATTGACCTTGCCCTGGATCTCCTTGAATTCTTCGCTGTAGAGGACTGCTTCTGCAACGGCTGCTTCATTGATCTCACAGTCCCTTGCCTTGGTAAAGCTTCCGGATACGGCGATGACGCCGTTTGGTCCAGGTATCTTGAGTTTGTTATAGACGAAGCATGGCTTGGCCAAGAACGTGTGGAATATGTCGCGGGCAAATATGACGTGGTACACGCTCTTGAAGGGGACCACCTCGAAGGTCATGCGCTCTTGGCGGTAATTATTAACGTCGCCGAAGGCTACCTGAAGCGTAATGCACCCAAGGGACCGAGCCTCCTGACCAGGAACTACGCCATGGAACACGGTGCTGGTCCGCCTTAGGTTTGCCACCGTCAAGTTCATCTTCTGCAGTGTATCCAGGTACATGATGTTGATGCTGCTTCCACTATCCGCCATGCACTTGGTGAACTCCACGCCATCAATCAATGGGTTGATGACCATGGCGTACAGGTTCTCCGTGGGCACAAGGTCTAGGTGGTCCGTCCTATCCCAAGTGATTGGAACCTACGACCAGCGCAGGTATTGGGGAACTGGGGGAGAGTGGCCATCAGGATCCTTAGAGAGGTCTTCTGTTGCCGGACGGTGGGGGTGCCAAGGAAAGTGTGGTAGACTGGGGCCTTCTTTGTGAAGGGGTTCTTGCCCTTGTCGTCTCTCTTGGTGGCATGCTTGGGGTCAACGTCCTCGTCCATGGCACTTGAATCCTTGGACTCCTCCTCCTACTTCTTCCCCTTGCCCTTGCCTCGCGGTCTGTTCTTCTGACTTTGTTTGTAGCCGGACTCCGGGTCTTCCTTGAGGTCGTTGACGAACTTGCAGTGTCGATTGGTATGGGTGGCCTTGCCGTTGACATCGAGGTGTACGAGGCACGACATATCGCGGTACTACTCGTACGTTTGGGGAACACAGAGCGACGCGGAGTTGGTTTCACTTCCTCGTTGCTGCCTGCGGCCTGCTCCCCTTCCTCGGCCACGTTGTCCGCCTTCTCCTCGTCCTGCAAAAGTCATGGCGAACATGTCGGTAGATTGCTTTTCTTCTGGAGCGGTTTTCCGCTTTGTATTTTTGTTCCTCCGAGCTTGGGTTGGAACGGCCGTTGCCGGCAAAGAGCCACGAGCGTCGTCGTCGGCAGCTGCGAACTCACTAGCTAACTGGATCATCTGATTCAAGTCAAGCGGATGATTGTCCTGCAAGCGCTTTAGCTTATGTCGGAGTAACGTGCCCCTTTCCAATCCATCAATGAAGGCGGCCATAGCGGTCTGAGCGTGTACTCCTGTGCAGGAATTCTTCATGTCCAGCCAGCGGGAGAGGTAGGTGCGAGATTTCTCGTCTTTCTCTTGCACACATCGTTGTAGATCGCCCACAGTGCAGGGACGCTTGTATGTGCCCTCAAAGTTCTTGGTGAATGCTTCTTACATGTCCAGCCAGTTGTAGATATATTTTTCCAGCAATTCGTCGATCCATTGACAGGCCGTTCCTGCCAACATTAATGGGAGGTACTTGACGGCAACGTTGGGGTTGCCTCCGACAATGTCCACCGCGTTGTCGTAGTCCTGCAACCATGTGGCGGGTTTGGCGGTGCCGTCATATGGCTTGATGGTCTTGTCAATCCGGAAACCTTTGGGGTAATTTGCGGACCATATTGTAGGTCCAAAGCAACGTGGTCCTAGTTATGGTCCTTCCCGGGCCTCGTGGATCTTATCGATCCGCGAACGTGCATCCTACGGCTCCGGGTTTTTCTTCTTTTTGTCAACAGGGGACGGGTTGCGTGAACGACGCGGGCCTCTTCCGCCATGGCGACTGCTTGGCAGCGACGGAGGGGAAGGTGGCGGTGGGTTAGCCTTCTTGCTGTTACCCTCCTCCAACGCACCACGCCTGTCACGGTTGCTTGTCGGACACGGCGGGTCGTGGTGTGACCTGCTCTTATGTCCTTGGCGGCGCTCTTCATCATGACGGGTCTGTGCCGCGTTGTCGCGGATGACAATGCCGCACTGCTTTGGCGGGGGCATATCCGTGTGATGGTGAGCCTTGTAGTCTTCCTGATGTCGGGGCGGTGGCGATGGGCGGCGAGGTCGGGCTCTTTCTCCGTGGTCGGAGGATATGGGGATAGAATCCTTCCTGTTTTTTTTTGCGCGCATCCCTCCGTCTTTGTTCCGATGAACCCGTCTGTGATCCGACATCCTGAGGAGATCTGTCCCTTGGCGGTTTGTACTGGCTAGATCGGCAGAGCGCTGGGTCAGACTCAAGCCTCTGGGAGGTGGCCTTTTCCTGCTGCTTTAACGCCTTGGCCACTAGGTCATAGACCTGTTCTACTGCCTCAGGCAATCTATCCTGCTCCAGAAGGGTCTTGGCGACGGCGAGGTTAAGGAGTGGGGTGGGCATCACCTGCTTGCCTTCACTATCAATGTATGGCTTGGCCTGTGCCGGCTTTGAGGGAGCCCATCCTAGGTTGCGCCGTACACCAGGATCGGTGATGATGCGAGCTAGAGCCTTCTTAGCCTTCTGCTGCTGCAGCAGATTCTTGTACTCGGCTTCCATTGCTCTAGCTTTTTCTATGGACTTCTGCGCGTTGACCAGGTCTCGATCTAGTTTAGCGCCTTGCTCCGCGATGTCTTGCGCCTCCTCCAGCAGTTGCTGGCGCTTCTCGTCAAGCTGAGTCACGTTCCGGATATGATCTACGGTTAGTGGCTCAACGAGGAGATTGCCGTACATCACTCTATCAGCTGGAGTAACATGGGCTGCTGCCGACGTGGATGCTGGAGGTGGCAAGTTTGCGGTGTTGTTGTTGCTCGGACCGGTGCCGAGTTCCTGCGGCTGCTGCATTGGTTTAGGCGGAGGAGGCATGACCTTTGCGCGATCATTGTCGGCAGCAATAAGTGGCCCCTTCCCCTTTTCCAGCGCTGTAGGCGGAGCTTGCCCGGGTTGATCTTCATCCATCGCTGTCCCAATGGTGAAGAACACACCTCAAGACATGACGGTGTTATTAGCTTTCTCGTCGCGCGAGTACTCCTCCTCCATCTCCTGCATAGCGGAGTCTAGCTCTTCTGGACTGAAGTATATTTCCGCTGAATCTGCACTAAAATAAGCATAAAGCGCGTCAATGACAGAGTCGGAGGGTGCCAGGACTTCCTCGATGACGGGCGGTGGAGGTGCAACGGCCTCGATGATGACTGGAGGTGGTGGTGCTGCTACGATGATGGCGACTAGAGGCGGTGCTGGTGGCGGCGGCTGAATCGGAGGGGCTCCGTCAATGAGCGCAACTGCTGTTTGAGCTGCCGCTTCAGCCTCCGCGTAGTTGTTGACGGTGTTCACCATGCCTTCAAAGGTAAGGCGTCCTGACGCCTGTTGCCGCCTTAGAGAGTGTCGGAGAAGCATGCCATGGTCTAGTCCTTCCACAAAGTGATATATAGCATCATCATTGGGGTAGTGGGCCAGATTGGCTCATACGGAGCCACCTGGCCAGGTAATCGCGGGGGTTTTCGCCCTCTCTCTGAACGCGGCGTGCCAGATCGAAGATGGTAACCACGCCGACAAACTTGGATCTCTGTCTCGGGCCTTGCGGACAAAGCCGGCGGATTTGCAGTGATCTTCCACCTTTATATCCTGCACAGGGGCGGCTTGGGTGGGTCTTGAATTTTTCCGATCTTTGCCGGCAAACTCCGAGGAGAGATCCGACATCGATCCTTCCGCGAACGTATCCTGCCCGTAGGCGGTCTGTGCGGGTCTTGACGCTCCTCCGACTTCCAGGGAACTAGAGCCCGAGTCGGTTTCGCCAATGAAGAGGTGGATGTCTCCGATAGGAACGATCGAACACCATGTAGGGTTCGTCTTCGCAGGGATCCAGAACTCGTCGGGAGGGACGATCGGAACGTTGCCGGAGAAGAGAACGCGACCGATGGCTACGGTTTTGCCGATTCCTGTGAAGATCTTGGTCCTCGCCAGCTAAAGAGCCTAAAGCGCCTCTTGCCCCACGGTGGGCGCCAACTGTCGTGGTATTGCCGATGAGTACGCCATGGAGGGGTCCTCACAGTGCGTGTTTAGAGACGTGGGGTAAGGCGGACAGTTGACGGTGCAGGTAACAGCTTACCAGTTCGGATCCCACAACGGTGGCAGAATCCTACTCCTCCTATAAATCACTATAAGGGCAATACGCCGATTTACAGAGATAGGTTCACTGTGCGAGGTGTGTGTAAAACGATACTAGGTTGTCTGAATTAATGCCCTAAAGGATCCCATTGGCCCGACTTATATAGTCGCCAGGTCCTAGGGTTACAGGGAAGAGACCTAGCCGGACAGGTTATAGAGTCCTACACCGTCTATCACTAGTCTTGTGTATCTTGTACTCCAAGGCTCCGGGTACGCTGGTGACTCCACCGTAGCCTTCCTTTATCCGGCATGGGCCTCCCTTCTGGATCCACCTAATCGGGCCACCAGAAATAGCCATGCTACCGACTATGGGCCACCCGGGTTAGTCGGATGAGAGACATGCTATGAGGATACCCATATAGCATATCCCCAACAGATTGCGTCGGAGACTTTGTTGGTATATGGAGGATCTGGACAATGCCAATTATCTTGCTTCTTCGAGTAAGTCAACTACATCTTCTCGGGCCTCTTTTACCTCGGCTTCCGAGTATTGTCTTACTCCTGGCGAGTCATACTCTATGTCGGTAGGAAAAACTGCTTCTTCCCCATACACAAGGAAGAACGACGTATAGCCTCTTGATCGATTCAGAGTTGTCCTTAAACTCCACATCATTGAGGATAGTTCCTCGATCCAGCAACCAGGTGATATCTGAAGTGGTTCCATTAGGCGGGGTTTTATCCGGGACAAAACTAAGCCATTAGCTCGTTCAACTTGTCCATTTGATTCTGGATGAGTGACTGACGCTACATCAAGTCTTATTCGGTTTTTCCCACAGAAGCGAGCGAAAGCTCCTTCGGCAAAGTTTGTGCCATTATCTGTGATCACACTATGCGGGTGACCATACCTCAGGATTATGTCTTTTAGGAATGTGACAGTTGTTTTTCCATCCAATTTCTTGATGGGCTTCACTTCTATCCATTTTGTGAACTTGTCAACAATTACTAGTATGTGAGTCATGCCACCTCTAGATGGTTTGAATGGTCCTACCATATCCAGGCACCATACTATGAATGGCCAAGTGATTGGTATAGTTTTTAACTCGGATGCTGGTAAGTGCGACTTTGACACATAATGCTGGAAACCGTTACACTTTCTCACTAGCTCATGCGCTTCTGCCAGTGCACTTGGCCAGTAGAATCCATGTCGAAATGACTTGGATACCGATGCTCTTGACCATGCATGGTGCCCACACTCTCCTTGGTGAATGTCCAATAGTATTTCATGGCCTTTGTCTGGACTTATGCAGCACTGCAGTACACTCATCATACTCCTTTTGTACAACTCCTTGTTGATTATTGTATATGCCTTTGATCTTCTTTTTTTTTGCCTTGCCAGTACCTCATCATCTGGCAAAGTTCCATCTTTCAAGTAGTTGAATATTGGTTGCGCCCAGGCTGGTATCAGCGGTGCCAGATCTGTCTCTTCATAAATTTCCATTGGCTCAGCCGACATAAGTTCTATCGACATAACCTGAGGAGTCCCCGAGTGTGATTCGGTAGCCCCTGGGTTAAGCGGAATAGTGCTCGAGTTACTCGAACCTGCCCTGAGCCAATGTCCATTGGCACAGCGTCTAACTCCATGTTTGCCAGGATGAGCCTAATTGACTCGGACTCTGGTGACGGCTTGTTTTTCTGAGATGTTCCAATGCTACTCCTGGTGGGATTGCCTGCCGAGATGAGCCTAACTTGGATAGTGCGTCAGCTGCCTCATTATCTACCCTGGGTATGTGATGAAATTCACACTCGTCAAAGTATCCCGAAATTTGTTGCAAATGAAAGCGATACAGTGCCATGTTTGCATCCAATGCGTCCCAATGCCTAGATACTTGCTGGATAACCAAGTCCGAGTCATCAAAACACATGATCCTTTTGATGCCAATCTCCTTGGCCACTTTTATGCCATGGACAAGTGCTTCGTAGTCGGCTACATTATTGGATGCAACGAAGTGGATTTGCAACACATACTTGAGATGATCCTTATTTGGTGATATGAGTACTATTCTGGCACCCAGACCCATCTTTGTCTTGGACCTGTCGAAGTACATCTTCCAATAATTTGGGTCTGGCAGCGGTGGCTCATATTGCATTTTCATCCAGTCCACAAAGAAATCAGCTACAACTTGAGACTTAATTGCATCTCGCCTATCATATTGTGGACTGTATGGTGCTAGCTCTATGGCCCATTTTTCCACTCGGCCACTGGCATCTTTGCTGCCCAATATATCCGAGATAGGTGCCTCGCATATTACTCGAATTGGATGTTCTTGGAAATAGTGCTTTAGCTTCTTTGGTGCCATATACACCCCATACATCATTTTTTGGTAATGGGTATAATTTTGCTTTGATGTAGAGAGCACTTAGCTCAGGTAATAAACTGGTCTTTGGATTGATTTTCCCTCTTCTTCACGTTCTACCATTATCACCGCACCGACCACTCTATTGGTTGCCACGACATAGAGCAACATTGGTTCTTTGGATAGTGGTGACGCTAATATTGGTGTTGTTGCCAACATCTTTTTTAGTTCATGGAAAGCGCTATCAGCTTGCTGTGTCCATGTGAATTTGTCTGATTTTTTCATTAGTTGATATAATGGTAAGGCTTTTTTGCCTAGCCGACTGACAAACCTACTTAACGAGGCCAGGCAACATGTAAACTTCTGGACATCGTTGAGGGTTTTCGGCAATTCCATTCTTTCGATGGCCCTGATATTTGTCGGGTTAGCCTCAATTCCTCGGCTGGACACGAGAAATCCGAGCAATTTTCCAGCCAGGACACCAAATGTGCACTTTTCTGGGTTAAGTTTCATCCGGAATTTTCTTAAATTTGTTAATGTTTGACGCAATTCCTCAATTAGAGTATGAATTTGTTTGGTTTTTAACACCACGTCATAGACGCACACTTGAACATTTTTGTCCAGTTGATCTTGCAAGCATTTTTGCATGCATCTTTGGTATGTTGCACCTGCATTTCTCAATCCGAATGGCATAGTATGATAGCAATAAGCCCTATACGGGGTGATAAAAGTTGTATTTATTTGATCACTCGGATTTAGTGGTATCTGGTGGAAACCACAGTACGCATCCACAAACGACAACAACTCACACCCGACAGTAGAATCAATAACTTGATCGATCCTTGGCAGGGGAATGGATCCTTTGGTCACGCCTTATTGAGGTTTGTGTAATCAATACACATACTCCACACCACTGCCACGTTCGGGTAATCTTTATTCTTTTCAACCAAAACTAGATTTGACAACCAATCTGGGGGCAGTACTTCCATGATAAACCCGGCAGCCAAGAGCCTGGCTATCTTGGCGGCTATCACTTTCCTCATATCTTCGGCGAAGCAGCGAAGGGGTTGCTTCACTAGCTTGGCATCTAGCCTTACATGAATAGAGTGCTCAGCCAGCTCCCTCGGAACTCCTTGCAGGTCTTGTGTGGACCATGCAAATATGTCCCAATTCTCATGGAGGAAGCTGGTGAGCTCGCTTTCCTATTTATCAGATAACCTAGCCATGCGGGTTAGTGAGTGCCGGAATAGACATGCGGGTTAGTGAGTGCCAGAATAGACATTTGTGCCGCCTTGGCCAGTGCTGCAACTTCCATCGTTTGATGCTTTTCCGGCGCTATGACCAGTGACTCGGCTTGCGAAGATCCGGCTGAGGCACATGCAATAGATCTCTTGTAATCTCCTTCAACTGTGATAACTCCACACGGGCCTGGCAGCTTCATTTTTAGGTAAGCAATGTGAGGAGTAGCCATAAAATTTGCCATAGCCGGCCTGCCAAGTAAGGCATGGTATGAGATGACTAGGTCAACCACCTCGAATTCAATGGCCTTAGTGCGACAATTCTCTCTATTGCCGAATAAGACGTCAACCCAGATCTTGCCAATTGGTTCACAGGATAGTCTCGGCACAATATCATGGAAAGTTGTCTTAGTCGGCTCCACATGTTCATAGTGATGCGCAACTTGAGAATGGTATCCTTGTACATGATGATGATGCTACTTCCATCGTCAATCAGTACCTTGGAGAACTTCACATTAATATCAGGGCCCATGAATGTTGGATCGAGGACCAGAGCATAACCTCCTGGTGTTGGCATGATCTTAGGGTGATCCTTTATGCTCCAAGTTATCTCTTGTTAAGACCAATGCATGTACTTTGGTATTGCCGGCATTGTGTCATTCACTTCCATCATCCGTCTCTGTTGACTCTTCTTGTCATTCGGCTCTATGAAGAATACGACATGGCTCTGGTGATGCTCTCTGTACTCATTTCTGGTTCCATGGCCGACATGAGCATCATCACCTCTTGGGTTATGCACCTGATGCACAACCTCCCTTCTTTCTTGGTTATGATATATCGGCTTCCTGTTCTCATATCTATGCTCAGCTCCAACCTCTTGAGCATTTCCTCCTGTGAGCGGTGGAGGGGGAGGTGGTGGTAATTGATGAGTCGGCAAATCCACTATGTCTCCCTTCTGAAAGCAAGTGCATTGTCTTGTTGTGTGGTTTGCTGGCTTACTCACACTTGGCGTGTGGAACTTACACGGCTGATCCAACATCATCTCATAAGTATACTTCCGTCTGTCTTGGTATGGATTTCTTTGTTCATATGGATTTTTCCCATCATTTTTTGGTATACGCTGATTTTGCCCATTTGTCCTTAGATGTTGGCTGCTTCCAGCATCTGGATGATCCTAACTTACTGCTGCGACTTGATTCGAACCATACTTGTAGTCTGGTATCTCATCCCTTCTTTTGCTTCTATACTCGACCCTTTCCTGGCGCCTTTGCGACCCGGCTGCATCATAGATCTGAGTCTCAGTCATGCCGTCTGCCTACATAATCAGAGGCTAAGTCGGATCTCCTAACGCGTATGAGTCGGCGATTCTTATTGTTTCTGCCATGCTTGCCGGCATATCTCTCTGTAACCTTTGCCATAGTACACTTCCATGCCTGCATCCTTGTGCAAACCATGCGATGGCCTGAGACTTGATTACCCCTTCACAAGAGTTGCACATTGTGCACCACCTTGTGAGGAATTCCCTGTATGTTTCATTCGGACTTTGCTTGCACATAGCTAGTTGCTGTGGGCGATTCGGCCTCTTGTACGTGCTCGTGAAATTTCTCATGAAGGCTTCCTGAAAATCAATCCAGCTGTTGATGCTTCCGGGTGGAAAATTATTCATCCACACCCTTGCTGGTCCTTCTAGCATCTGCTGCACATACCGCACTGCCCATCTCAAATTTCCCTGTGCGATCTTTACTGTTGTTCCATAGTCTATGAGCCAGTCTTTTGGATTTGTGCTTCCATCTTAGGTCTTTGTTCCTCTGGCAAGCTGAAAGTTTGGCACCGGCGGGTCTTTCATGATCCTTGGGCCAAAACATGGTGGACCCTGTGGACCTTGCGATTCGATCAGTTCTGCCATTTTTATCCGGTCGAGCTTTAGCCTTGCATCATCCAGATGGAGATTTCTACCTCTGAGTCTTGCTCCCATTGCTTGATATACATGATCCGGCAATTCATACCCATCATTTACCATTGATGATTAACCATCATTGTATCTATTGGCATTCGTGTCTGCATGTTGCTGCACTGCTTTCCCCATGCTTTGCTGTCTCTTTTAGGGTTGGGCTAGCGGTGGATTCGGAGATGGGTTTCCTCCCCCTGCCGAGTGAGTACCACTCCTAGGCTGAGGTGCAAAGTTTTGCCCCCCATTGTCATTTCTTTGTGATGCTTGCCTTTCTCGGCCAGCATTTTCCTGGTTCTCATTTACCTAAACTACATTTCTTCTCGTTCCCTGCGCATGGGCCGGGTTTCCTTAAACCACTGCCGGGTCATAAGAAATCATCTGCTTGTTACTTCCTGAATCCACACTCTTTTCTTTTCTCTGTCTCGGTGCCACTCCTGGTGAGGAGGCTATATGGCCTTCTGATCTCGCCGGGATTGGAGTTCCTGAGTGAACCAGCTATGACCTTCCAGCTACACCCGGATTCTCCCTATAGTACGCTTTATTCAGCATTCCTGCAGCTCTTACCAATTCATTTACTTGTTTCTGTTGTTTTCTCTTTGCCTCACCCGTTAGATGGGGAAGCTTAGCCAATGGTACCTCTACGGCTATTAGATTTGCTGCTGCAGTGTTGTATGTCAGCCGCATGGTTGTTTCGTTCCTGTTTTCTGGTGTTATCTTTGACGTTGCGTCCACCAATTCTTCATTGAGGTTTCTGCCTCTCAGCCTTGTTGCATCAAGCCGGGTCTTTGCGCCCTTGACTCGATTTGCCGAGTTGAGCTCTCGAATCGTGATATCCACATCTTGCTGTAACTGTGCCAATTCCTTTGCCTTCTCCAGGACTTTTATCCTGGCCTCCTCTAACTCGGCTTGCACACGCAGCCGATCAGCTACTGGCGCTACTGGCTCTGCTAACTTCTCAATTGCTTCTTGCAATTCTTTGGCTCTCTTGCTCCTAGCTATGTTTTCTGGCTTTTATAGAGGCGCTTTTGCAGGTCTTGCCGCCCTTGGCGTTCTTCTGGATTTCCTCCTTCTGCATCCTCATTCACCACAGGGACTACTGGAGGTGCTGGGGGATTCGGAGCTATCATCGTTACCTCGACGGAGACGAGTTGATGAAGCTTTCCCGCGATAGGGACCGCAGGTGGATCTGACGCCAGGATGATGCGCTCCGGATATGCGCGCTCCACGCGCACCGCGACATAGACCTGGTGCTCGCCAAACTTGATGAAGCGACTGCCCCTTGGGAACGGCTTGGTCCCTAAGCAGCCCGCGTTGTCGCTGACGAAGTTGAGTGCCCCGAACCTCTGGATGAGGCCGGACTAGATGCGCTCGCCGGTCTTGGCGATGATGTTGCCCGTCCGGATGAAAACTCCAGCAAGAGCATGCTTCTGCCCCACGGTGGGCGCCAACTGTCATTGTGGTGTCATAGTAGATTCCATGGGTAGGCTTAAGTTGGGGGCCGAATGGACGCTTGTGGTAACCGGGGAGGGAGCGCACGGTCTAGCCGCGCACGAAGAGCAAGATGAACTCTCCACACTTAGGATTTGTATTGAACTTAGAAGTTTACAAGTGCTCCTTGAGCTGTTCGAGCATAGCCTCAGGGCACTAGTTTCCTACTTGTTCGAACCTCCTTCAACCCTAGCTATGCTCCTCCTTATATAGGCAATGGCCAGCTAGGTTACATCCCTTTTGGTTCTAGGGTTACTGTTTGGATCTTGGTCCTCACTAAGCGGGCCAGGTCATGGGCTAGCCCTGAGCCCCCTGACCCAGTCCACAAAGCCATACAACTAACGGTCTTCTCGTACGTAGCCTCTAACTATTTTGGCGTCATATCGTGACTTTGTATGTCAGCCCTTGCTTTGGGCGTCACCCGACTCCTTTTGTGTCACTCGGCGTCACCCTTCTATTTTGACCATGCTTTACCATGGTCCCTCCTGAATCTTACTCAGAAAGCTGACACGCATCCTTTCTGACTCAGCCTTCCCTCGTGAGACTCGGCTCATTGCTTCCTACAAGGCAAACACACTTGTCTTATATGGGTTGACATAATTCTTATGTTGGTCGCACATGACCTTCTTACCCGACCGTTATTACCCAGCCTGAGGTATCTTTTACTCGGCATAAGCCAAGCTCGACCATGTTTTACCCCTTATGACCCTACCGGGGGTTATTTCCCCGACATCACTCAATAGTATATGCAGCCAAATTAGCGCACACACATGCAATGCTATGGCTCTATATCCTGCTTCAACGGTTGATCTTCTCCAAATCACCAAATTTCCTCCTACATATGCATAATAACCAGTTGTGGACCTCCTATCATCCAAGCAACCTGCCCAATCTGCATATATATATCCCTCAATATTAAGGTGGCCATGAGCACTAAATATTATGCCTCTTCATGGGCATCCCTTTAAGTAGTGGAGTATTATATAGACAACATATATGCGCCCCTTTCCACTACTAGGAAAATGGCTATAGGTAATCAGCACATCCGTGGCTCACATTATTGAAGTGCCCCACGGCTAAAACAGGCGTGGCTCACCTATGGGCAGTGCCCTACTAGTAACTAGAACAACCGTGGCGCACATGACCATAGTGCGCCACAGATATGTGTGGGCCATGGCCCTGTTGGCCGCACGCCAAACATCTGTAGCGCACATAGGGTAGGTGCGCTACGGTTGTTAGTGCCAACCGTGGCGCACATGGAGGGGGTGCGCTACGCCTAAGCGCATGCCCCCCTCTGCTGTGAAACGGCCAGACACATCTGTGGCGCACTATGGCATGTGCACCACGGATGTTACTCCTCCCTGTGGCGCACTAGGGCAGAGTGCGCCACGGATGTGTCGATTTTTTTTACAGCACTTTATGTGCACATGTGTGACCACATCCACCACCCCACACTTCACTTTCCCCTTCTTCTTCCTCCTTAGATCAAGTCGGGTTTTTCTCCTTCCCACCTCAATTTCTCCATCCATTCACCATTTTTAGCATGTAGAACTTGCCTTGGATGTTACATAAGTAATAGAGGAAGGTATCCGGTCTCTCATCTCCTTCTCCGGTCTCGCGCGCGCACCTCTCCTTTCCATCTTTCTCGCGATCGGTCTCTCATCTCGGTAAGTTGTCCATGTAAGGATGTGTTCATGTGTATATGGATGATATGCTCATATGTATGTAGATGATAGATTCTCATGATGTGTGTATGGAGAGGATCGTTGGTCATATGTGTTTGTATATGGATAGTATCGATGATGCTCATGCATGTGTGTATGGAGAGGATAATGATATGTTCATGTGTGTATGGATCGGTCTCTCTCTCTCTTGTGTTTGTATGTGAACAAGTTGCCATTTGTTTTGCCAAAATGTTGATTCATTTCCATTTTGGCAAGACTTTGCATTCATAAAGGTCCTAATTTTAGGATAGGTCATGCCGAAATTTTCTATCGACCATTGCATGCATGCATTCATTATGTGGTTCTAATAGACTTCTAATTGTATCGTGTACACCGTGCAGGCAAAAATGGTCCGCATAATGAGCGAAGTCATTGTGGCTAGATTTTTGAAATGTGCGACGGCCGACATGATACGAAATAACAAGACGGATATAAGATGTCCGTGCAGAAGATGCAAACTCAACTGGGTGATCGACCCAGAATCCGGGAATCTGCAGGCGCACCTGCTCCGCCGTGGTTTCATGGATGGATACACTCGTTGGATAAGCGATGACGAAGACGATGGAGACGGTGAAGGTGGCCAACATGATGATGATCATCATCACGGCGAGAACGGGCGAGATGATGAAGAGTCTCCTAGAGATGGTGAAGGTGCGGAAGCAGACCAGGATGATGATGATTTAGATGCCGGAGGAGAAGACGACGATGGAACAACGTCAGGGTGGGTGCGGGACCCTTATGTGCAAGAGCTGCTTCTCAAGCAGACGAGTAACGCCAGGGCTACCGCTAGAGAGAAAGCCAAGCTTGTGCAACTTGAGAAAGACGCGGTTACTCCATTGTATGAAGGATGCAGGCCCGATGATACCCGGTTGAATGTAACGCTCAAGGCTATGGAGATGAAGGAAAAACACAAATTGAGCGACGCAAGCTTCGACGATATGATGGCATTCTGGCACGATCGTCTCCCGGAGGGGAACACATGTCCAACTAGTATCGAGGATGCCAAGAAAATCGTCTGTCCTCTCGATCTACCGCACGTTAGATATCACGTATGCATCAACGATTGCATCATTTATCGGGGCGAGGACGCGGAGAAAACCACATGTCCGGTGTGTGGCGTGAGTCGATACAAGAAAGGGAAGAAAGCACCTCGAAAAGTGGTATGGTACTTTCCTATCACTCCTCGTCTGCAGCGCTATTTCGCGGACCCTAAGGAAGCGAAGCTCATGCGATGGCATGCGGAAAGGAAGAAGCCAGGAGATGATGATGATGACCCCGAAAAGGATGTTCTGCTGACGCACCCTTCAGGTGCTAGCCAGTGGAAAGCATTGGACCTCGAATTCCCATAATTCGGTGGAGATTCGAGGAACATCAGGCTTGGTGCGAGCACCGATGGACTCAATCCGTTCGGTAGCCAGAGCAGCATGCACAGCACTTGGCCCGTGTTTGTATGGATGTACAACCTCCCTCCATGGTTGTGCATGAAGAAGAAGTACATACAAATGAGTATGCTAATTCAAGGGCAAAACAACTGTACCGACATCAATCAGATCTCGGGCTGTTGAAAGAGGAGCTAGCCACGTTATGGGAATCGAGCCAATACTTACGACGCCGCACAAGATTATTTCACTATGAGAGCCGCGTTGGTCACTACGGTGCAAGACTATCCAGGTTGCGGGTATATCTCGGGGCAGGTTATCCAAGGATTCTGCGCATGCGTTAGGTGCATGGATAACACAAGCTATCTCCAACTAGAGAAAGATCCAGGGTCATCGAAAACCGTGTTCATGGCGCATCGGAGGTGGCTCGGCAAGAATGATCCATGGAGAAAACGTGGAGACCTGTTCGATGGCAAATCAGAGACCCGAGGAATCCCAGAGTGTAGGAGCAGCGAAGAATTGGAAGAGTTGCTGAAAAACTGGAAAGATTGTCCTAAGACTGGAAAGAAGCGAAAGAGGCAGCAACAAGACAAGCCGCTGATGAAGTTATGGAAAACAAGGTCTATTTTCTGGGAGTTGCCATACTGGAAGTTTCTTCGCACGCCTCATAGCCTCGACATCATGCATATCACGAAAAACGTGTGCGAGAGTCTGGTTGCCACCATAATCAATATGCCAGATAGGACGAAAGATGGTCCGAAAGCAAGGCACGACCTGATATGCTTGGGTATCCGGAAGGAGCTTCGCGGAGGACGCACTACTCCTGATGATCAGGAAGATGACGATGATCATGAGTCGGAGACGACACAAGGTCATCGAAAGGGTAAAAAGTTCAAGAAGAACGAATATTACTGCCCTCCTTCTTGCTTCACTCTAATCCAGGATGAGATCAAACAGTTTTTCAAGTGCCTTCTAGGAGTCAAATTTCCTTACAGCTACGCGCGCAAGATAAGCAGATACCTAGACGAGGCGAAGCAGAGGTTCAGTGGCATGAAGTCTCACGACTGTTCCGTGCTAATGACGCAGGTACTTCTGGTCGCACTAAGAGGTATAATGGACGAGCACGTCCGTGAAACGTTATTTGGCCTATGCAAGTTTTTTGACATCATCTCTAGGAAGTCGATTGGCGTGAATCAGCTCAGGAGGCTACAGGAGGAGATCGTGGTGATACTATGTGAGCTTGAGGTCTACTTCCCACCCGCATTCTTCGACATTATGGTGCATCTGCTGGTCTATGTCGTGGAGGACATCGTACAACTCGGGCCGATGTTCCTTCGCAGCATGATGGCGTTCGAAAGGATGAACGGACACATCAAAGGATACGTTCGCAACAGGTCCTATCCAGATGGAAGCATGGCCAAGGGCTTTCTGGCCGAAGAGTGCATCTCTTTCTGCACGAATTATCTAGACATCGAGAACGTTGTCGGTCTTCCCATAAACAGGCACCTTTGCAATCTCGACGGATCTGGTCACCGAGAGGGTCGTCGCATACTGCATGCAGACTTCGATTTTCGACGCGCAGACTTTGATCGAGCAAACCTCGTCGCTCTACAGCATTTAGAACTGGTCGATCCTTGGGTATAGAAGCACAAAAGGTTAATCGAGAATAAGTACAGTGACCGGGGCATACAGAGGACGCATGGAGAAATAATCAAAGAGCACAACTCAGATTTCACGCGTTGGTTTAGGCAGACGCTCCTTGATAATCCCCCGCGATCGCATTCTTCTGACACGGAAAATATCATATTCACCTTGTCGCAGGGACCGATGCAAAACCTGGTGACTATCATGCGTATGATATCAACGGCTACACATTATACACGGAATAAAAAGGACAACAAGTGTGATTATCAGAACTCAGACGTAACGTCGAAATTCTACACCGATGACAACGTGAAGGAAAGATTCTACGGAAGAATCGAGGAGATCTGGGAGCTCGACTACTGTGGAGAAAAGGTGCCGATGTTCCGTGTCCGATGGGCAAAGAGCGTCGAAAGAGAACACCGGTATTTCACAACCATGGTTATACCTGAAGCAGCCAAATCCAAGGCCGCCGGTGCAAACGTGGCCGCGAAAAATGAACCGTGGGTACTGGCTACCAAAGTGGACCAATGTTTTTTCTTTACCGACCCGACAAAGCCTAGCCGTGTTGTCGTGAGGAGAGGAAAAAGAAACATCATCGGAATGGATGGAGTCGCCGACGAGCAAGACTTCGACCAGTACGGTGATCCAAAGATTGAAGATGTCGACGACTACGATGCAGCAACATACATCACAAGAAGAAAAAGGAAAACCCTACCCAAAAAAGGTAGCCCGTTCGAAAGAAGAAACATTAAAGTGCCGGGGCTAAATTATTCAACCGTGACAAAGAATGGAAAAAAGATTGTAAAACGCTAGCTCAAAAAATATTGTAAAACGCGTGGTCGAAAAAGATTGTAATATTCATGGATCTATTCTTATGAAATTTAGTTATACTTTGAATCATATTTGTACCACTTTTATGACATATATTATCACTTTTGGGCATTTTTGGAATATTTAAAAGTATTTTAAAATCAAAACAAAACTTCTATGGCATATATCACCACTTTTGGGAATTTTTTGGAACATCTAAAAGTATTTTTGAAATAAAACAAAAAAGGTGGGCACCAGGATTCGTACCTGGGTGCTCACAAGTTTAGAATAGAGCTAAGGGTGGAACCAGTGGGATAGGCTAGTGTAGTTGTTAGATAGTGGGGCTGCAGTTTTCTTATACAGTAGTTAGAAGCCGATAGGCATAGCTCACTAGCCCATAATGAGCTACAGATATCCGTAGCGCACTATGCCCTAGTGCGCTACTCCTAAGTGGCTTTATCCACACGTGCGCTCGACCCCCTCTCTCATCCCCATCTCTCCATCTCTCAGCCCGATCGAGCACGATCCACCGGCGCCGCGTCTGAGGAGGAGGAGGCCTTCCCGCGTCCAAGGAGGAGGAGTTCCGCCCGTGTCCGAGGAGGAGGAGGCCCGCGTCTCAGGAGGGGGCCCATGTCCGAGGAGGAGCAGCTGCCGCGTCTCAAGAGGTGGAGGCTGTCGTCAGCCCGCCTGCCGTCAGCCCGTCGTTCGTCGGAGGTGAGCGCCTCTCCTCTCTCTTCTCTCCTCTCTCCTTCTCTCTTCCTCTCTCCCCTCTCTCTGCAGGCCATGGTTAGGGTTCTTGCTTGTCAGCTGTTTGTTGGAGATCTGACCCCAAAATCGCATTCTGTTGCTAATTAGTGGCAGCTGAATTGGGCGTCCGCTTGATAGGTAGCTGAATTGGGATCCCTGACAGTTACTGCTTCTGGGAATCTTTGATACTTCCTGAACTCTAGCGTCTCACAGTAGGATATGCCTTCGGTTCTGAACTGGCTTCATTATCCAACTTGTGCTCATGACACCAAGTTTTGTAGCTAGTGATGTTCTACGACAAACCAGGGGCTCAACTGGTGCCAAGCGATAATTAGCTAGTAGTACTTCAGGATTCAGTTCTACTAGAACAGAGGTACCGCGAGTTGTGCTACTACGATGCACTATCTGGTGTCTATCATTTCTCTAGGAGTAGTGCTATCTATACACACGACGTTCTGTGGACGATTTGCGTACGACGCTCATGCAGTGCCTTGCATCTATGGGTTTCTTGGTCCCAGCAAAAGGCCATGTATGTATGGTACACAAAATCGTCCAAGAAATATCGTGTGCAAGGAAGTTCTGTTTCTCTAGTTCCACAAGATATTTCTTGGTGCCTGACTGTGCCAGCAGGCAAAGCTCTGTATGTTCATAGCTACATACACATTATGCAGAATTAGCAATGTGCGGTGTCCGTTCAGTAGTTGCTCATTGAGTGCAGGAACTGAATGCAACATTTTGCCTAGCTACCGCTCACATTGAATTATTCACATGGCAAAAGAAAATCTCAAACTATAAAGGTTATCAGTAAAAACTAGCAAATGGCCATATGGGTTATCTTGAAAAATTGAGAATTGAAGATAAGGTTTGTCATATTTTTCATGTAAGTTTTCAAGATGGTGCTTTAAACAGTGACACATACTATACACATTTTGGACAGAAATAGGACCTCAAAGTTTGTACCATCCTCATTAGTTTCAGTACAGAATGCAGCATCTACATCAAATTTAAAAACTAGTTTTTACATTGTCAAATTTAACAACTTAATTCTGGACATCAACACGCACCACATACAGAGATTTAACTTGTCAGTTTTACACTGCCCTCAAGAGGAATAACATCATTTTCACCTTAGTCCAGATGTAAGATGGTGGTACTGTACCAAAGTTTCTGTACTAGGCATACACTCTGGAGCGACGGCTTCATGTTCAGTAGCAGGACTATCTTCCATCCCAGGCCTTCACACTTCTCGTGAGGCCATAGCTGTAGTACAAGGAGTGGGTCGCTTGGCTAAACAATTTGATTTTCTTTTTTTGCAAGGGAGATCTATTACTGTACCTAAGGTTCTGTTGGGGAGTGGTACTCAAGCACCTCCATCTATCCTTTTTGTCGATTGCCACTTCTCTTTTACGATGAAATAAATTAAACAATTCATAGAACATTGGTTACTTACCTGATTTGAAGGCACTCACTGCTTATGTTCGAACTTAATTTCCTGGTTTGAAACTCTGAAGATGTTATATATGAATGCCAAGCCAGTTTAGGCGGAGGTGTTATACGTGGTTTGGTCCTTATGCAAAACTAGGAATGGAACTTGTTCTTTTTGAATAGTCTATATGTGTTGATTTGCTTGCTGTCATCACTTGGTCATTCGCTTGCTGTCACTTGTTGTAATGATCTTCTAGTATCGAACTTGGTCATTTGTTGTATTCTCATTTGCTTGCTGTCACTTGGTTATTTGTTGTAATTTGTTCACAGAACTGAAATAATACAAATGACAGCAATATGGCTATGCTTAAATTGATAACAAAAGTATATATGGTTGTGGCACTGTGCTGGGACTGGATGGATGTGGTTGTGAAATGGTTTGGAAGGAAAAATAGAGTAGTGTTGGTTTTGTTACTATCTGTGCTGGGACAACATCACCTTGAAATTGTGCTTGTCCTTGTATATGAAGCACTTTATTATGTGTGTATGCAGGTTCTTGTATGAAATGAGTCCCGATTTTTTCCGGAATGTTGATTAACTTCTGTTTCGGCAGAAATCGGGCACTCCTAGTTTAAGAAAATTAGCAAAGGTCATGCCGTATTTTTCCGTGCATTTAACCAATTATTTGTTTTTTATTAGTGCAAAGATGTGTGACAACGACGAGGCTGGATGTTCTAAGAGCATCAACGCTGAAGGAGAACTCAGACCTCCGAAGAAACAATTGACATTCTGGGAGGCGGCCCAGCGGCTAGAAGACGATGAAGAATACCATCCTTCGGAGAGCGAGGATGATGAGATGGAAGACGCGGAGGAAGAAGCCGAAGGAAAGGCGGACGATGAAACCACTGATGGCGGCGAGGGCACATGGAGTGGTAGCAATCCTCCTAAGAAGAAGAAGAAGAAGACGAAGGACCGGCGCCCGAACACGGTCGGCATGGTCAGGGAGGAAATTACCGAAGTGAGCCCATCAGGTGTTCCTTTGGATCCCGCCCTTGTCGTCAAAGGGTACGGTGGGAAAGTGGCGGCGATTACCCGGACAACAATCTCGATCAGCACCGAGAATCTCCGGCATAAAGATAATGGCCACTTGCGCACACTCCTCTTTGAGAAGCTGCACGGAAGATACAAGTTCCCCGCTAAGTATCAGAACCCAAATTATCATGGGAACGAAGTAAACAAATCCGCCCTCACAAAGATGAGCACCGCCCTGGCCAGCTGGAGAACCCGGATAAAGAAGAAGATCTATAAAGAAGGCAAAAGTCTCTAGGAGATCCATAAGATTGACCCGAAGATCACCGAAGATCAGTTCTGGGAGTTCAAGGAGAGGTGTGAATCCAAAAGAGCCCTAGCTAATAGTAATCGGGGAAAGGTGCTGCAGGCGATGAATATAGGTCATCATCATCTCAGATCTGGTGGATACATAATTGCGAAGGCCAAATGGAATAAGGAGGACGAAGAGTATAGATCCAAGGCGATAGAAAACCCCTTTGCTAAATCCGAACCCGGGCAGGTTCGGAACTTCATCAGGGCCCGTTACCATGTGGACCCAAAAACCAAACAACTCACCGCGGATCCTGCGGTGAAGGTATTCGAGGAAATTGTGGTAAGTATAATCTAATTACTGTGGATCAACTCGATTGCAATCTAATCGATGATCTAAACGATTCGCTGTTACTTCTTTTGCAGGAGGAGGAAATTGTTGCTAGTCATGGATCCCAGGGTTCCTCATCCCAGGGGTCGACAGCGGCCACCCGGTGGGATAACCCTTTTAACAGGGCGATGAACCGGGCCAAGAAAATAGAGCCGGTTACGAAGAAGCCGTCGTCGGCTGGCCGTCTGGCCGGCCTCGGGGTAAGAATTGGGTGGATCATTTTGGTCCACTACCGAGGACGCATGTGGCGCCGTCGGGAAGGAGCGAGGAGGAAAACCGCGAGGTTCAAGAACTTAAGGCACAAGTGGCGCGGATCCCGCAGATCGTCCAAGACAACCTGGCAATCACCCTCACGTCCTTCATGCCTACCTTGGTGGAGTCAATAGCGAACTGGAGTGCGGGTGGTCGAGTAGGGCCGTGCCCGATTCCAAGCAAGGTCAGCAGCCACTCGAACAACGCGGCGCCGACGAATCAGGCGAACTACATGTTCGTGACTCCCTCCGCTAGCACCGCGGAGCCGCAAGTGTTGGTGACTCCCCCTGCCATCACCGCGGTGCCGGAGTACATGTTGGTGCCCCCTGCCATCGTCGCGGCGGCACCGGAGCTCCAAGCACCCGTCGGTAGGGAGAATACACCGGCGGCCAGCACCGCGCCATCAAGCAGCCCTTCAGTCTCTTGCACGCCCGTCGCCGTATGCGGTGCATCGACATTAGCCGATCTCGACGCCATCACGGTAAAAAAATTGCTTTAATTACCGCCTTTCATGCCATCTATTACTCTTATGGCATCTCTGACGACGCCGTACATGTTTTCCGCAGACGGATGTTACTTGAACTCTCTTATGCTACATGAACAACGAGCTGAGGGATGTTGCCAAGGGTACCATCGTTCAACCCTTGCAGCACACGTTCCACTCAAGGCCGATGTCAGATAGTGTGCACGGGGTTAAAATTAGTCGGGTGCTAAGGGGTTGCGACGACCTAGAACCTCCCATTCAACCCCCAGGAGCGGATGAAGAAGACCCGTCTGTCCTCAGAACTTGCTTCGGCTTATTCTTGCTATGGCCAAAGAGCATGATCCGTTTGGGGACGGCGGGGGCCATCACGCCACAGACAACAGCACCGCCTGTCGTGCCAGCGACAAGCGGTGGCAAGGCCCCTCGCCTCGTCACCTCCACGCGGTGGGTCGGATGATCATGTTGATGATATGCACATGGCGCAGGATCCGGCCGAGGATGACGAAGACTATAATGATCACTTCTTCAGCACTCAGTTTAGAAACGAAGACCTAGCTGGTGTCCCCACAAAGAAAGCCACTATCACCAAGCATCTGTTTGGTTCTCAGGAGACGCCTCCAGCTTGCGCCTTTACAGAGCCAGCTGATACAACCAACCGTCCCTTTATTCTAAGCCCTGACACACTACATAGGGCGGCCGGTGCTCAGATTGTGGTGCCTGCCCGCTCTCCAAAAGGAAAAAAGGGCAGGAAAAGAAAATCTAGCAGCTCGAGCCAGCCGGTGGCGTCAACAACTGCGAATCCGATTAGGTTTCGGGACGGGCCACCAAGACCCGAGGGTATTATGTGGAGGATTCATGTGGCGGGTGAGCCCATGCTACCTAAGAATTTGCGGAAGCTCGCCAGTTCGGAACTGCTGAGTGTGCATGACGGCGTGCTGACGATAGAGAGACACATTCTATCGGAGAAAGATCCCTCGCACCCGGTATTCGTGGTAAGGTGCCACCAGGATTGGTCTTCGTCGACAATGCCCCTGCGGATCTGTTCTTCCTGCGGTTCGACGACATCTTCAATATGTTCCACCTATACCCGCTGCACTATACCATGGTCCGTCTGTTTTCTCTCAGCCTGGCCATGCAGATCATTAGAGAGAACACACCGGGCATCGCTATAGTGGACCCCTACTACATTCATGACGGCTGCTTGGGTTCCCCGTCCGAACGACGTATCGTGGCCTCGTACCTAAAAAAAATCCTCGTGGCGAACAAGACAAAGGAATACATTCTCGTGCCTTACTTTCCCAAGTAAGTCGTTATTCACTCGCCACCGTCGATTGGCTTTATTAGATCATCATCATTCTTTTTCCAACACATTCTATTTGAATTTTTTGCGCAGAGATGAACACTGCACGCTTATCTCCTTATCGTCGAAGCATTCCCATGCCACGTATTTCGACTCGGGGAGTCTAGAAAAGAAGAAAAACTACGACAAGATCAAGGAAGTTCTGGATGATGCTCTCACTGGCTTTGCCTCGACGGAAGGCACCACCTTCGTGCGTACGAAGGTCAAGTTCGGCAGGCACATCTTCAACCACGTAACGGAGTTCCCTTGCGTGAAGCAGCCGGAAAACAGTAAGAAGGAATCCTACTATGCACTCCATCATATGAGGGCGTTCCTACTTGACCAGCAGAATTCTACGCTGCCAGATCATCTCAAATAGTGGGCCGAAGCAAAGGCCAAGATCAATGATTCAGATATTAGACAAGAGATGTATCGCATCCAGCAGCAGTTTGGGGCAATCATCTTTCGTGATGTCATGACTTCGGGGGGGGGGGGGTCTTCTACGGAGGAAATATCCCGAATAACCGTGACATAGAAGATCGCCTAGAGATGCAGGGTGACTATAGGAAGTTCACGACGAGACAAGGCGTCCTCCCGTTTCCTAAGCCGAGCCAGAAGGCTTGATGTTGGCCTAGTTGTAGTTACAAACTATAGATGACCTTTGTGTGTGTGGACAAACTATGAATCATCACTTACTTATTTTGCTTATTAATATTATATATCAATCAATGCTTGGTTTTTTTGCTTAATCTTTGGTCCTTTGATCACTTCGGTTCTTTTTTTCCTTACTCTTTTTTCGAAAATAATGCCGATGATTGAAATGTCGTGGCACACTATATATGTGAATGTGCTACGATGGGATTTTGAGCCTTGTGATATGGACAAGTCCAGGTCTTGTGCATCCTACTTGGCTCACCGTTCCATCATAGCATATTCCTGTGTCCAACGACCTATGTATATATAAGAGGCATGCTTTTCGAGTTATTTTTGTCTTTTTCGAGAATAATGCCAACGATTGAAATGTCGTGGCACAATATATATGTGAATGTGCTACGACGGGATAGTTAGCCTTGTGATATGCACAAGTCCAGGAATTGTGCATCCTACTTGGCTAACTGTTCCGTCGTAGCATATTCCTGTGTCCAACGACCTAGCTAGTTATATATGAGGCATTCTTTTCGAGTTATTTTTTTCTTTTTCGAGAATATGCCGATGATTGAAATGTCGTGGAACAATATATATGTGAATGTGCTATGACGGGATAGTTAGCCTTGTGATATGCACAAGTCCAGGAATTGTGCATCCTACTTGGCTAACCGTTCCGTCATAGCATATTCCAATGTCCAACGACCTAGCTAGTTATATATGAGGCATTCTTTTCGAGCTACTTTGGTCTTTTTCGAGAATAATGCCGATGATTGAAATGTCTTGGCACAATATATATGTGAATGTGCTGACAGATCAGTAAGCCTTGTGTTATGCACAAGTCTAGATGTTGTGCATCCTACTTGGCTTACAGTTCCATCGTAGCATATTCCTGTGTCCAACGACCTATGTATATATATGAGGCATGCTTTTCGAGTTACTTTGGTCTTTTTGATTTAGGAGTACTTTCTATAAGTGTATCTTCATATGTGACTTTAATTATATATGTTTTTTTTCAATTATCATCGGTTAATTATTATTGTCAACTTATAGATGACGTGGTACGTCGTGTACAAGGGACGGGTTCCCGGAGTCTACGATGATTGGGAAGACTGCCGCAGACAGGTGCACCATTTCAGCGGCAATAGCTACAAAGGGTACAACACAATGGCGGAGGCGGAAGCTAGATACACGCGCAATCTAGCGGGAGTTAGGACAAGGAACCGGATGAAGACCTACACCTTCATCGCGGCGGTAATCATGCTTATCTTCTTTGGTTGTTTATCCCGCGTTTGTGTCTAGCTAGTTTAGATGTCTAGGCGATCTTCCGAGCTCTAACTTGTTCGATCGACACATGTATTCGCATGTCACCAAGTACTACTTTGTAACTTGATCGAAACAATGTAACTTATACTATGTATTCATGTATGAGACTTATCTATATGTATTTGTTTCAATCTTGTTTTTCAAATTGTGTATTTATATATATAATTGTATATCTTGTATCTGTGTGTGTATATCGACTTTAATATTGTATATAATCTGACTCGGAAATTAAAAAAAACAAAAAACAGACCTGTGGCGCACATGATCTACCTTCTGTGGCGCACTACACCTAAAGCGCACTATAGAAGCTTAGTGGCGCACTGGGAAGTGCGCCATAGAAGATCCTACGCGTAGCGCACCTGCCCACATAGTCGTGGCGCACTAGCAGGTGCACTACGCCTATCTCAACACAACCGTGGCGTACTAGGCAGTGCTCCACGGCTGGGAGATAGCCGTAGCGCAAGGCACGTGGCGCACTGCTAGTGCGCCACAGATGATCGTTTCAGGTGCGCCACTAACTGCTGTTTTCCTAGTAGTGTTCGTGGCTCATGCATATATGGACTAAAAATACTCACAACATACGGAATATTTGGACTTGTATGTGATAAATACATGGTCCGGCCTACTAACCTTTGGTATTGACTCATGTACACTTGCTCACTCGCTTTAGAGTATAGCCGATGATTTTGCTCAATGGGAGTGAACATTGGTTTGCAATTTAACATCATTGTTTCAGATAGCAGATCAAGAACATACTTCCTATATGAAAGATATATCCCTTGAGGAGAATAGGCAACCTCTATTACAAGAAAATAACCTAGCCTTCCCAAATCTTTCACTTTAAAGGATTTTGCCAGATGCCCTTTGATCCTCGAAATTTCATTTTCATCGTCTCCGGTGATCATAATATCATCGACATAAACACTCATTGATGAGGGGAAGCCTCGGCAATGTCCATGGTTATGGACTTAGGGTTTCATGGAAACGAGAGCGATGGTGATTTTGTTGGCTAATCAGACAAACAAGGAAGTCAATATAGTCTGATTATGATGGAAATATGATTACAAAGTCGCCATGCTAGTTTCGATCTAGCTCACGACAGATTGTTGGTTGCAGGAAAAGCAAATGTGCCCTCTTTGTCATGTCCTCCTAGCCTTTATATGAGAAACAGGGTCTTAGAGATGTATACAGAGATGTTTATACGTCATGATTACAATACTGACTTTATGTCGGTTCATACTTCTTTCTTGAGTACCAAGACATGTTTTTATCTGTCGGATGATCCTTGGACTTCTTTGGGCTTCATGGGCCGTAGACCTTTGTGTTCCTAGGGTAACAAATCATAGGGACCTAATTGGTCATACTTATGCCAGTATCCCCTGAGACTCCATTTAAATCACAGATTCATGTTGAGTCTCAAAGACATTGTCAATTATAAGCCAAAGTTTTCCTCAGATAATTTCATATATTCATATTTTTATTGTCATAGGGATTTGGTATAACGAACCTAATGAATCCGATGGATCAAGAAACAGTTAATTGCTCTTGGAAAAAAACAAAGTAAACCTACATAAAATTTGAGTCCCGAGGCTAGAACTCAGTATTTACTGGCGTAATTCAGTTTGGGCCGTGAATGTCTTATCGAATAATGAATTCCAGTGATTTATTTCGAGTACCCAACGCGATCGTAGATATTTTCATCATATCATAGATACGGATTAAATACTAACAGAGCACATTCGTGTGCGATTACCATGACTCACAGGACGGATCTCTCTTATCTTCATATCGTAGACACATGATTCAAACATGTTATTGCAGTGGACACGGTCTAAGATTTTGACTGCCTTGTTTGGCTGTTGGAATTAATGAAGTTGTCGGCTTCTTTTATCATTTTGTCGGGTGCGATGTAAGCGCTCCTGATGGGAGTAACCGTTTAGGGATATAGTTATGTAATGCTCATAGGTTTTTTACTTCTTCGACTCTGTTGGAGGATTATGTTATTTTTATCGGGTGCGCGTCTAGCACTCTCGATGGGAGTAGCCCCCGAGGCTATAGTCGAATGCTTGAATTCGAGTGTACGCTCAAAAATTATTCTTCATACTTGCTTTTATGGCGGCTCCGTAGGAGTATTTTTCTATCGGGTGCATGATAATATCCCAATGGGAGTAGCCCCCGAGGCTATATTGTGGTGCTTTTACAGGAGCATAGGCTCAGAGTATTTTCTTCATCCGAGGAAGGGCTCAACTCAGGCCTTGATTTCTTCAATATATGAAATTTATTAGGTGCGCTCAATGAGAGTAGCCCCCGAGGCTATGTTCAGTTGTTTGAACTGTAGCATAGACTCAGAGTCTTTTCTTCGTATGCATACAAATCTATCTTTCATTTTTGGCCACACATGACATCAGTACTGACAAAGATGTTGTGTCGCAGTTTTTGAAGAACAAGACCTAATGGAACGTATGAATGCCGGACCCTTTGTTATAGGAAATGATGACACACAAGTGGTGCATCAGCGGAAATTTTGACCAGATGACCCCACTCTTGCTCGAAGATCGAGGCATCATGCAATTTCTGTCGTGTTTACCACAGTAATTACTGCCCATGATATTTATCATTTTCAGCGGTGCTTGGGACATGTTGTCATTGGAGGCGTCCTATCGCTTCATCATCTAGATCCAACGGCCCAAACTTGCGCCCCTTTTCTTTATAATATGAGGGAAAAGATTTTACTGCTCACTACTCCCCTCATGTGAGCACTTCTTCTTCCTCCTTGCGCCGCTCTTGTGCTCCATTGCTCCTTGTTCTTGCTTTTTTCCTTGTGCACATGCTCATCCCCTTGAGATCCACCATGGGAAAATCAAAATGAGCATCCTACAGTGCTGACGCCATGGTGGCAAAGAAGAGGGACGTCGGCTGGGCTCCATCGAAGTGCACTATGCGGGATCTGCATGAGGTCCGTAAGTAGAATCTCTTGGAGGAAGATTCCTTCAAGCTTCCAAGGGATGAAGCTATGCATGCACCTGAATATGGATGGAAGGTAATATTCATCTCCTTTCGTTTACCATGGCCTCTCTCTCCCGGCACACGAGTTTCTCCATGGTCTTCTTATTATTTACGGTGTACAGCTGTAACAGCTTACACCAAACTCCATCCTCCATATCGCATGCTTTATCACTCTCTGTGAGTGTTTCCTCGGGATTCATCCCCATTGGGGCCTATGGAAATATCTCTTCCTTTTTCGTCGCAACGCTTGTGACATCGTAGTTCATAACGTTGGAGGCGTGATTATATCTGCGCTCTGATGTGAACTATTTTGACTTAAAAACCGTGGATTTTGTCCAAGGTTGGAAGACGAAGTGGTTTTATATCAAGGAACAACAAGTCGAAGGTTAAAAGTTCGGGTTAGATCCCTTCGACCCAAAGAAAATTGCTGGAGGCTCAACTCATGGGAGCAGCGCCCAAGTGCCGAAGAAATGAAGGAAATTCAACCTCTGTTGGATTAGAATGTGAAGTTGCAAACTAAAGAATTGACAGGTTTGCAGATCATGAACTACTTTATTCGAGTGCACATTCAACCTCTCTAGGATAGGCTAGCTAGTATGTGGGCCTACTCTAGTAAAAAGGAATTGATGAGGATTTCTGCCAAGAATCTGTCTCTAGACGTTCTCAAGAAAAGGGTGTGTTCCTTCACCATGTTGACGAAGAAAAGTCCAGTCTAGGAAGGATGTTATGGTTTTCCATATCCTTTCTATTTTCTCTTGGTTTCATTATTGTTATGGTTTGTACTCATCGTATGTAACACCCTCGGATCGGCCCTATGCATGTTTCAGTGATTCCCGCCAAACCGGCATAGAAACGATTCAAAGGTGCCCACCAGGCACTTTCGTGCGGGTGGAAAATGAAGTAATACCATTAAAAATTAGTCCACGATGGAACCCACAGAACAAATATATACAACATGACTCCATGAGTCAAGATTACAGATATACAATACAAAGATTCAAATCACCTTGAAAAGATACACATCCAAGTATGGATAAGATGCAAATTGGGCTAAGAGCCCTGAATAATAACCAATGGCGTCCATAACCCTTCCCAGGACAAGCCGGAAGGGTAGCCCTGCTAACAGCGTCGATCTCAAACCCGCTAAACAAAAGGGGCGCCGACAAAGGGCAAAGTAAAAAGAGAGCAGTCAGTACTGAGGCCAGTACACGGCGGGACTTAGAATTCGGCGGTCCTCTCCTACAAAGGTATGGTGGACTGAATCTGCAACGTAGCACGCACTAAACATCTATAGAGACTCGATACAACTGTCGGCTATCAGAGAGAGGTAAGAAAGACCTATTCGTAACCAACTTGATACTAACGCCAAACATACCCATCCTGGTATTCCCCTTCGAGACCAAAAAAGTCATACCATGTAAACTCACATAGTTGGAAATATAGTTGCAACACTTATGGTCAAATATAGATAGCATAAGTCATCATGATAGCATAAACAGTGGGCAGTTTTAGTTAACCATTCCATTCTAGTTGTAATACTTACTAGTCAGATACATATAGCATGAGACATCCCAAATCCAGCAGTTCTTGACACTTTTATTTACTCATTCCATTGTAGTGTTGATTACTAGACATGTCAAAGTCAAATTTATAGCACTTCTTTAGTTATAGTTGTCTATGATCGAGATACTATGCTCCAAGTTGTCCATAACCATGAACATGGTTTTCAGAAAGATTTACCCTGTAGGGGGCACAAATAGCAACACACGCACGATCAACCTTGGAAAAACCAAATGAAAACCTAATGAGGCATCACGATAAAGCAATCACACGATTCATAAAATATTTTAGGGGGCCACCCCACTAAGCTACCCACGAAGAAATTGGCCGAATCCGAGATGGACCCAGAGGTTTGTGACGACGGATGTAAACGACTAGGAACCTGAAAGTGTGACTGTGCTTGTCGATACCGCGAAAACATGGCATGGAAAAACCAAAGTGTGTACAGTAGTAAACACTCTCCATGAGCAACAGTAGTAAATAAATCAGTAAAGAATGGCATAAGTACAGGATAGTAATAACACTCCAAACTAGTTTGTGTCCCCAAGAAATAAGAAATGAATCAAGCTCTGGCTAAGGAAATTCATGGTCCCACATGCGGATAGTGCGATAGTCAAGGAACAGGTATCAAGTACTCGGGGTCCTATCGGACACCAGTGAGCGGTTAAAAACCAAATAGCATCTATTTCCCACCGGTGCCTCTGCATTAGTTATAACTATTCGCAGGATTTTAATATTAAGTGGTACCTAAAGCCACGATCATCTCCAATATTAAGCATGTGGCTTTTCTCCAACAACCGTGGAACATTGACAGTGCGAAGCAACACCTGCGCAAGCAACTACGACTCGCAAGGCCGACTATCTACCAAACAATAGGTAATAGGAGGTGTCCATGGAAATATAAGGGCTGTAGGGAAATACAAAGGGGCACGAAATCTATAGCATCGCAACACATATAGCAATAGATCAACATGAGAAAATAAAGACTATAAATGCAAAATAGGTAGAAAGGGGAAGAATTCTCGCTTGAGAAACACTGTCGAAGGTTCATTCGAAGATTGAGTTGACACTCGTATCAACTCATTGGCCTAATCTGTGAACAAGCAAAGCACTAGAAGAAACACCGGATGAACTATTCAGTACTATGACAAAAGATTGAGCATGATGTATGTATTATGTATGGCATGGCAAAGGTGCGATGCAATTAGACAATATTAAATAGAATTGGGGTCCTGACAATTAATTAAGTGCTTTATGTTTTTAGATACCCCGCAATTTAAATGTTGTCTTAACAAGGCAAAATATGTCACCGGTTTGCCAAAAGAATTAAATGGAGCCAATGTAAGACTAGATTTGCCCGCATATGGTCTCTATATTCAATTATTAGGTGAATCAGCATAATGCCCCCAAACAACACAAATATGTATGCAAACATGTATAATTTATGCAACAAGGATAAATGTCATATAATATAAAAATATGGGCTGGGATTGGTAGGGGTCGCACTTCTCAGATCGCAGATCTTGGTCTCCGTTGGTTCGAGGGGTTTGGCTTGGCAGGAACGATCTCCGGGGTCTTCGGATACGAGAGGAAAAAGGACGCCGGGTTCGGTCTTCGGATCCGGAATAGGGATCTTGCAGTCCGAGAGGGAGATCTTGAGGTGTCGGCATCACCGGGTCTGGCCGAGTTCTCGGTGTTCCAGGATGGAGGTCTTGGGATTGTGTCTTCCTTGTCGATGTTGATCTTGGATTGAACTCAACTCCGAGTTTCTTGCCCACGACAATAGTGATGTAGTAGGACTACTAACACATTGGTCACACAACACCACCATGTCACATCATCACAAAGCATCGGCCAAAACATCTCTTCCTAGCACCAATCCCTATATACACCACTTGTGTTCATGGTAGGAAGTAGGGAAACTCGAGGCCAACACTTAACGCAGGAAGGATGGAAGGGCGATCTTGGGGCAGAGCCTGCAAGTGGACAGGGACTGCGTAGCGCGGCGAACATGGCAGGTTGAGGGCGGATAGAGCCGGGGCTGCAGAGGAGCCACCGGAGGATGGTGCGCGGTGCTCGAGCTTGAGTGGGTAGGTGGCGAGGCGTCCGCAGCGTCGAGGTAGAGAAGGGGTCACCGATGCGGCTATGACCAGGGAAGGCGGCAACAGCCTGCGAGGCGAGCTCCACAGCGGCTTGTAGAGGCGAGGCGACAGAGACGAGGCCGGTCAGCGAGGGGCATGCTCAGGAAGGTGCTGGCGATGATGAACTGTAGGAGGCGCCCGAGGGGGAGGACGCAGGAAGGTTCGAGGGGGCCACCAGCGCCGATAGAGGAGGAGCGGCAGTCGGAGCTATGCATGTGCGACAGAGAGAGGACAGGGTAGACGGTGCTGGGGCGTTAGGAGCCAGCAACGCATGCAAGGTGAGACCAATGAGGAGGGGTCTAGGAAAGGGAGCATGGCAGCAGAAGACTCGGTCTAGGGATAGAGGAAGCGAGACGATAGGGAAGAGAACACGTGACCATGGGGCTGGTTGCATACGGGAGGGAGGGTAGTGCGCTTTGGTTGGGGTCGACACACAGGCGGGTCAGGTACGTGCGTGCAGGGGCGGGTGGACACAAGCGAGATGAGGTGGAGCCAGGGGAAAACGAGAGATGGGGTGAGACACGTGTGTAACATCCCAGTATTAGAGCTTAGAAATAAGCTGAACACAGATGTGTGCATTGCATTCATGCATAGAAAATCTAAATAATTTTCGCGCTTTTAAATAAAAACTTGTTGAAGTGATTGAAGCTTCTCTTAACTTGATGGAATTGAAGTAGATCATCAAGTTGACTGCGATAAGTTTCAATATGACCTTTGCTAAAACCTTATTTTGGGTAAACATGATTTGATCTAAGGGTAGATCAAATGGAATAAAACTAAACCCTAATACATTACTTAATGATTTATATTTGATCCTTAGGTGATCATATCATAGTATTCATTATAATCACTCATGAGTACCAAGTTAAGGATATAACCCAAATAATAATAATGTAACAACTATAGTTTATTCTCATCTAATTATACGATGAGTATCATGGAAATACCTAACTTTAAATCTCTAGTGAGATTGAGTAGGAAAGAAACCAAAGTTAAGACCATTCACCATATATCTTTCTTTCCATATCAATCTTTACCATCTCTATTGAATCCTATCCTTATAATTGTTGTTCATCAATATTGAGTAATCCACTATTGATTTACCAATTCTTAACCTATCAATTCTTGACCTATCAACTCTTGTACTTATTATAGCATTTACTTAAGGCTTATAAAGAAAGAAGTCAGAAGAGGTAAATAGTGATGCTAGTTTTAGATGTTATCTATAGGATGGGAGTGATTGGAGGAAATCAAATCAATATGGTAACAAAGAAGATTACAAGGATGAAGTATGAAGATAGTTACCAGGAGTAGTCCTATTGGATCAAGTAGGTATAGTCAATGAATTATATCTCTTAATCCAATAGAGCTAAACAAAAGATAATTAGAATACAACTGTAATGTTGTATGGATGAAAGCCTTGTTTAGCCAACTGGGAACCTTAATCATAAAAGATCAAAGGATTATAATGATCATGCCTTATTCACCAATATTGAATGCGTATATCATGTATAAGTGACATTGGTGGATACATTATCCTAGATTAGTCATTACAAGTCACATTAATATAATGTGAGGTTGGAATAATAGATACTGGAGTTAAGAAGAGACAAGAAAGGATGAATAAGGTGATGCTAGAGTAACATTGGATTGTAGAAGTAGTATCTTCCACTTTGGAAATACTAAGCACTTGAGGCGAAGTAGGATTTGATGTATACATCTATTGAAGTGATATTAGTGAAGGATGATTAAGGAAGAGTATGATTGGAGTTAGAAGTAACCACTTGTTGGATTGGGGATTATCAGCAATAGAGTAGTTGATATAGCCAAGTATAGATATAAATGATTATGAAAGGCTTTAATGACAAGCTCATTAGATTTATAAATGGCTTTAGAAGCATAAAAGGTGGATAGGAACATTCTTGTAAAGAAAAACTCATCATGTTAACACATGATGATGTATATGAAGGAGTAGTATATCAAAGAAAGGAATTCCTTAGTTAGAAGTCCAGAATTATGAAGTATGGAATATAAGAATCCTTGTTAAACACTAAACCCTAAATTTAAGACCAAACCTAATATCCATTTTTTATGGTGGATTTATCATCTTGTTTCCACAATGCTTTATAGGAATATTTTCCTATAAGAAATCAATTAAGCACACCTTTTCTCAATTCCAATTATCATAACCATACGTGCTCAGGAGTTATCTTTATCAAATATTTTTCATGAGACATTCCAGATAACATCACTCTGATCACAAATATGAAGACAATATGATTAACCAATAATCTTTATTCATATAAATAAAAAGGAATGAACAAAAATATTAAAACTCCTAAAACAATGGTAAACAATTACAATTTAAAAACCCTAACTTTTATTTCAATCATATATGTCTAGAAACTATAGTTATCAATTCTCTCCCATAATTCATTTTGAATAATAACTATTTATTTTAAAGTGTGATATTAATAAAGATCCTAAACATAAAGATAGTATGTTTAGCCATTAACCCTTGTTCACATCAATAAAAGAAATACGAGAATATCAAATCTTCAAAGAACTTATGATAAGTATTTCCAATTCAAACTTTAACTCTTATGTTAGTCATAATAAAATATATACATATGTATAAGAAAATAAAGAAGTGATAACTTTATATAATAAAAGTTCATAAATAGTTCAAAATAACTTATTATTGATGCTTGTATTCAGCAAACAACTTTTATAGATATATATTCCTAAAACAAATGTGTAATACCCAAATCTGAAAATAAAACAGAAAAGAGAAAAGGAAACAGTAAAGAAAAAAACTATAACCAGGCCGAAGCCCATTAACCCTATTTCTTATCCATCGCCACGAGCAACCACAACCACCCAACTGAAGCCCAGTAGCAGCTGTAAGATCAGACCTTTATAAAGGTAAAGATCCCTGTGATTGCAATGCTAGTCCCTGGATCAATTGCTAGCATCCACAGTTTGAGATGAAGTACACAGAAACAAAGGTCATTATTACATCGTCATTCTAGAGATAACATAGTCTTTTACAACTAGTTAGCCATAGGCTAGTACAAGTGTTTAAATTAACAATATAAAAATATAAGTCTTCATCTTCATGTGCCACAGGCAAGCATGTTGACTGTAGACTCACAACCCCTAATCATCATCAGAGTAACCTGCAACATCACAAGTTACAGCCACAGTGGGTCAATACATTGGAATAGTATTGGCAAGTGATACCTTAGTAGAATATTAACATCTAGCTACTACATGAATTTTTGGCTAAGTGTAGCTTAGGCTTGCTTTGCTCAAAATAGGTTTTACCTATCAGTTGAAAACACTAAGTTTTTGTTTGGAAAAAACTCCCAAGGTAGAAATTGGTGAACCTTCAGCCTTTTTCACCCACAAGTTTTAACTTAGAAAGTTGGGATGAGGAGATTCTTGATAGCTTCCATGTCTTGATTATCAAGTTGTCCATTACCGGGGAAACAGCTAAGTACTTAGTTTCTTCCTTCTGCAGAGGTGGTGCACTTTCCCCACAAGACTTGCTTTCACCAAGACAGGACCTTTCAGAAGCCTTCCCTTAGACCAAATGGACGCGTTCCAACCTATCATCCCTCTACCACCAACTGTCTAAATGGCTAAGTTATTGCAACCTATATGATCCAGGCAGAGCCCATAATGCCATGTGGCTGCACTAGAATCTTCTTAACATTTGGCATCTCAAATCCCTTTGTTCCTGGGTGGCAATCCACAAGTGAGATACACAAGGTAAACCATAGAAATGGGCCTTGTGTAACCACTCAACCAAAACCACCAAGCAATTACCATTCCACCCAGGTGTTTCATTCACTTAGTTGTTTTATTAAGCAAAAACATAAGTCAAAGACTTAGCAATATTTTTCCATAGCATGTATATATTCCACCCCTGGTTGCTACTAGCTAGGCTAAGCATGGCAATAGCAAGTATCTTAACTTAGAGAAAAATCTAACAATTCTACAACTACTAGGATTTGCCAAGCATAGCATATAGATACTTAGAAAAAAATACTCATGCAAGCCCTATACAAAATATTTCTAATGCATAGTCAAAATACTGGGACAAAAACATGAAGCACCACTTTCCTTGGTAGTTGGGGGAGTAACAACAATCCTCACAGTCACAATCACCACTAGCACCAAAATCTACACATAAAATGATAGCACCAAATTCACATATCAAAATAAACAAGAAAAAATATATGAATGCATGCAAATGACATGTGATGATTTTCTTAATCAAACAAGAAAAGTGGAACAGTACTGAATCGTAAACAAAACAATTATACACTAAATAAAATTAATTTGGCCCTTAGAACATTTTCCATACAATTTTTATATACAAAATAAGCTTATAAATGTCTCTGCAAAAACAACCCATTTTACAGATTCAATTTATTAAAAAAAGTGCATAATTGCATATAATTCTTTCTCCTGATTCCAATGATATAAAATTTACAAAATTTGAACATGTGGATCAAAAGTTATGAATTTTGCAAGTTTGAACAACTAATAGATCTAATTTCAGATTTTAAATCAAAACACAGGCCACGCGGCGCTGTCTGATTGGTTGATACCGCTTCGCACTGGATCACGCTCGCGCATCGTTAGATCTAATTAAAATCCAACGGCTCAGATCTACCCGTACCTCTTCGGCCTGGCGTCTAATCTAAACCACTAGATCTAGATCAAGTGGATCAAATCGTGTTAACCTAAAACCGGCGGCGCAAATGGTTGCTGGCGGCAGCGGCGCTTCTGCCGACGATGTTCTGGTGGTTCCAGAGGGGGCTAGGGGCTGGGTAGTGTCTTACCAGACTCGCGTGAACACGACGGTGCTAAAGGTGTCGTTGGCTTGGGCGGGGGCGTGCTACAGAGGCTACTGGTGCTCGTCGGAGTTGGGGACAGCGTCGGGTTTGCTCGGACGGCGACGAAGGCGACGTTTCTGGCCACCCTAGCACAAAAAGAGGGTATCAGTGTGTGCACAACACTCAGGCGAACCTGACAGGGTCAAAGAGAAGGCACGGGGTGGTCAGGTTTTACCTAAATCTCTCGCCGGAATTGGAGGGGGCGTCGGATGCACACGGTGCTCGTCGAAGCCGACGCTCTAGATCACAAACAGATGAACAAAGGGTATCAGGAGATGTGCATGGAACATGCGGTCATCTCAGAGTGAACAAGGAGTGGATGCGAACACGAGGCTTACCGGAATACCTCGCCGGAGTTGGCTCTGTCTGCTGCGGAGTAATGCGAAATAGGGGCAGCCTGGTGGCGGAGCGAGCGAGTGGAGTGAGGGGAAAAGTGTGGGGTGGAGAGGGGGTTTTGTAGCCAAAGCAGGGGAGGCAATCACGTGGCCAATCAATGGAATTCACGCTAGGTTTAATCGCGGCGTCACTGCAGAGACGTAACGGAGGAGCGATGTCTGCGCGCGAGGATTCGGGGAAGACGACGCTGACGTGGAGAGGCCCAAGGTCAGTGGCTGCGGGGTACATTTCGCGCGGGTGAGAGAGGGGGGTAGAGGCGTACTGGCCCGGGTGGGATGGTTACATTATTAAAATGTCAGGCGAAATCTTTTCCATTTCTTTTATCTTTTTCTATTTCTGATTTGATTTTCTGGAATCAATTTCAAATGGTTTTCAAATGGGTTTGAATTCAAACCTATTCTGAATTTTTGTGAAGTATAACTTGCACCTTTTTGGCTACAGAACAAAGTTGATCACTCAAAATACTTTGGCCCATTGGAATTTAAATAAAACAGTGCCTTTACCATTTGTTTAATAAAGGCATATGAATGGTTTTAAATTCATACTTTGTTTTGAAAACTTTGTCCAAGCTTTAGAAAATATCAATCAACTCTAAGTTCAAATCTTTCTGGTTTAAAACAAATAATCTCATACTAGAGAGTAGCAGTGGGAAATTGCCTTGCTTACATAAAATAATAGACATTCAAATGCTTCTGTTTTTGAAATCTCATTTGAAAATGATTATGAATGCATGAATGATATGCAAGCTTTGAAGTCATGATTTTTGGGATGTTACAAATCTAACCCCCTTAAGGTGAATCTCACCCTAGAGATTCAGATTGGCTAGCAAATAGGTGAGGGTGGTCTTTCCGAAGGTCATATTCTCTTACCCATGTTGCTTCTTCTTTGGAATGATGGTTCCACTGAACTTTGCAGAATTTGATAATCTTTGTCCGAGTAACTCTTTCTGCAGTCTCAAGAATCTTGATAGGTTTTTCGTCATAGGTCAGATCACTTTCCAATTGGACCTCCTCCAAAGGTATAGTATCCTTCAAAGAAGTCTCTTCCATCTCTAGATGGCATTTCTTTAGCTGACTCACATGAAACACATTATGAACGACAGACAATGATTCCGGCAATTCAATCTCATAAGCTACTTCTCCTTTACGACTCAGAATCTTGAATGGTCCAACATATCTTGTGGCCAATTTTCCTTTGACTCCAAATCTCTTCACTCCACGAAGTGGTGACACTCTAAGATAAGCTCTATCACCCACCTCATAGGTGACCTCTCTACGCTTAGGATATGCGTAGCTCTTCTATCGGGACTGTGCTATCTTCAATCTGTCCTTTACTAACTTGACTTTCTCTTCATCTTCTTTGATTAGTTCTGGCCCGAACAAGTTTCTTTCTCCCACACCATTCCATATCAATGGGGTAGTACACTTTCTCTAATAGAGAAACTCAAACGGTGCCATCAATACTGGCTTGATAGCTATTGTTGTAAGAGAATTCTGCGTAAGGCAGACTTTCATCCCAACTAGCTCCATAGTCTAGGGCACATGCCTCAACATATCCTCTAGAATCTGGTTGGTCCTTTTTGTCTGTCCATCGGTCTGGGGATGAAAAGCAGTACTGAATTCCAATCTCGTTCCCAATGACCCATGCAGTTGCCTCCATAAATGAGAAGTGAATTGAGTTCCCCTATCAGACACAATACTCTTGGGTACTCCATGCAGACACACAATCCTATTCATATAGATCTTGGCCAACTTAGCACTTGTATAGGTTGTCTTCACAGGTATGAAATGAGCCACTTTAGTTAGGAGAGCCACTACTACCCAAATAGAATCGTATCCTGACCTGGTCCTTGGCAATCCGGTGATGAAATCCATGCCAATCTTGTCCCACTTCCAATCAGGAATAGGTAGTGGTTGTAACAATCCTGCTGGTTTCTGATGTTCCGCTTTCACTCTATTGCATACATCACACAAAGCAATATGTTCTGCGATGTCTTTCTTGAGATTATTCCAACAAAATCTTTAATTCATATCCATGTACATTTTGGTGTTACCCGGATGAATGGAATATGGTGAGTTGTGTGCTTCTTGTAATATTAGTTTCTGAAGCTCCGGATCTTGCGGAACGCAGATACGTTTTTCATACCATAAAGTACCCTATTCGTTTTCATGGAATCCTTTGGCTTTTCCCTTACCAATCTTTTCCTTAATCTCTTCAATTTCCTTGTCTATATTTTGGGCTTCCTTTATTTTGTCCAACAAGGTGGGTTGAACATCTAATGACATGAGATGTCCCTCAGGCACAATCTCCAACCTAAGGTCTCTAAATTGGGCACACAGATCATCTGGCAACTCTCCCTTAGTAAGGCCATTCACAAATACCTTACGACTTAGTGCATGCGCTACAATATTTGCTTTACCGAGGTGGTATTGCAAACTCAAGTCATAGTCCTTGATGAGCTCTAGCCATCTTCTTTGCCTCATGTTGATTTCTTTCTGAGTGAAGATATACTTCAAACTTTTGTGATCTGTAAAAACTTCACATCGCTTTCCCAAAAGATAATGTCTCCATGTGTTGAGTGCACGGACAACACAGGCTAACTCTAAATCATGAGTAGGATAATTCACCTCATGAGTTTTGAATTTTCTCGAGGCATAAGCCACAACTTTCCATTCTTGCATCAGAACTACACCTAATCCATGATGAGATGCATCACAATAAACTTGGAAATCCTTCTCCAAATCTGGCAGACACATGAATGAAACTGTCACAAGTCTCTTCTTCAATTCTTGTAAACTGAGTTCACATCCTTCAGTCCAAGCAAATTTCTTGTCTTTCTTTAGTAACTCCGTCATTGGCTTAGCTACCTTGGAGAAATTCTCAATGAATCTTCTATAGTATCCTGCCAAGCCAAGGAAACTACGAACTTCTTTCACTGACTTAGGAGATTCAAATTCAGTTACAGCCGACTCTTTTGCGGCACCAACTGCTACACCATCTCCTGACACAATGTGTCCAAGAAATCCAACTTCATTCAACCAGAATTCACACTTGCTGAATTTGGCATACAGCTTATGCTCTCTAATCTTCTCAAGTATCAAACGCAAATGCCCTTCATGCTCTTCTTTGCTCTTGGAGTAGATCAAAATGTCATTGATGAAAACGACAACAAACTTGTCAAGGAACTCCATGAACACCTTGTTCATCATATTCATGAAGTAAGCTGGTGCATTGGTCAAACCAAACGACATCATGGTGTACTCATACAATCCATACCTAGTGGTGAAGGCAGTCTTAGGTATGTCTTGTTCTCTTATATTAAGTTGAAAATAGCCTGACCGGAGATCAATCTTTGAGAACACACAGGCTCCTTCTAACTGATCAAACAAGTCGTTGATTCTGGGCAAAGGATATTTGTACTTGATAGTCACCTCATTGAGTGAACAATAATCGATGCATAACCTTTGACTTCTATCTTTATTTTCCACAAACAAGACTGGTGCTTCCCAAGATGAAGAACTTGGTTGAATAAATCCTTTCTGCAACTGTTCTCCAAGTTGTTTCTTGAGTTCTTTCAACTCATCAACTAACATCTTGTAAGGTCTCTTTGCTATTGGTCCTGATCCTGGTAGCAAGTCAATCAGAAATTCCACATCTCTATCTGGTGGCATTCCCGACAATTCTTCCGGAAACACATCCGGATATTCCCTCACAATTAGCATGCTTTCTATGCTAACCCCCTTAAGAGAATTTAGCTTACTCCCTTTTGATTCAAAGTTAGTCTTGAATCTAATCCTTTTATTATCCGGGGTTATGAGTGTGATAGTATGATTGGCACAATCTAGCACTCCCTTGTACTTAGTCATCTAGTCCATTCCCGAAATGACATCCAATCCTTGGGAATTTAGGATTATCAAATTAACGGGAAACTTATACTTCCCAAACTCTATGACTAGGTCATGACATCCTGAGTTCACTATCATTTCTCCACCAGGAGAACTTACTTTTATAGGACACCCAATAGTTTCAACTGGAAGCTCATTTCTATCAACAAATGCTCTTGATATGAATGAATGCGATGCGCCAGTATAAAAAAGAACAAGTGCTGGAATAGAATTGAGTTTGAACTTACCAGCCACAGCATCAGACTCCTTATAAATCTCTTCCACATTGATGTGGTTCACTTGTCCCTTCTGGAAAGGGTTGGGCTTGGTGGTTCCTTCAACTTTCTTCTCTGGGCACTCATTTGCATAATGCCCCATCTTCTTACACTTGAAACATTCAACCTAACTGATATCTCTCTTTGCAGGCTGACTACCACTTCCACTTCCACCTCCACTGTGGTGACTCTTGTGTCCACTCTTGTGGTTCTTGTACTTGTCATTATCATGACTACGGTGATGCTTGTTGTCATGATGGCGGTTGTGGCTGTGGTGGTTGTTGTACTTTCCATGTTTGTGGGATCCAGAACTCCCACTATCATCATGATGGGAACGCTTGTGAGACGATCCCGAGCTGTGCTTGTCAGAGCTGTGATTCCTCTTTCTACTTTCAACCTGTTTCATCTTGTTCTCCATGTTGGTAGCCTTGTCACAAAGTGATTGGTAGGTTGGGACATAGGCAACAGATAGTTGCAGATTCAGTTCATCGTTCAGTCCTTCGAGGAATTTCTCCTTCCTCTTGGCATCAGTATCAATGTCGTGGTGGTGGCACGGCAGATGCCATGGGTAGGCTAAAGTATGGGGCCAATAGATGCTAGAGGGATCTGGGGAGGGAAGATGTAGTTGATTCTACACACAGAAGACTAGCGTAAAGATCTTTGTTTCTCCTTTCTTGGTCTACAAGCGCTCCTTGAGGTGTATACAAGTGGAGAAGAACTTTACCAGCCTAACGGTACAAAATGAGTCGATGCCCTGTCCAAGCCTCTCCTTATAAAGGGGAGCCTTGGCTCCTCTAGGGCTGACGTGGCAAGCATATTCGAAGAATATGCTTGTCCCAATATAGTAATTCGGCGGCCTCCTTTCCGTGTCTCCCTTCTAATGACGGCAAAATCTCAGAGAACCCCACCTGCACGCCTCGGGCTCTAGGACTGTAACCTCCGTGACCTCCTTCTTCCCTTTTGCCACTCTGCGCCTTGTCCTTTGTGTTTGGCTCTGCCCAGATCCTTCATAGCTCGTGGCTAGGGTTTGACTATGAGAACTTCCTTCTCCTGCAAGCTTCACGTTATTCGGCCCTGCCACGCTTAACTCGGCTTGGCCTTCACATACATTCAGATTATTCGGGCTGACCCGGCTGACTTACACAGTATGTCGGTCGGGTAACGCCTTGCTCTTCTCATAAGGGTCCTGCTCTTGCTTACCTCGGCCGACCTTTACAGGATTCGGCCGATTTAGACATTAACTCGGAAACTGGACGGGGAACTTCTTTCTGTCTTTCCCCCTCCTTACCCTATCGGGGGCACCTCCCCAACATTAGTCCCCGAAGCTGGTATGGTCCTGCCTATAACCTCGGCCGGGCCATATCAGTTTCCCAATATCCGTTTCTCCTTCTTTCTGAGTTATTTTTACCTCGTCTGAGGTATCAGCGCATCTTCTCGCGTACGCCTCGTCCTACGTGTCACACTCATCATTGTTTCTCTAGTTTTTTGTTCCTCTATAGTGCTTACTGACAGGCTACAGTAATTACTGCGCCTGTCGCGTCGGAGCTGCAACGCCTCGTGCACCGTTTCCGTCAGGGATCCTGATCCTTTCTTGCATCGTGTGGTCGTTGGTGCGGTTCCACTCAGCGGCGTGCGGTTGTGCCGCACACACGATCTACATAGTTAACACTCACACACACGATCCCACTACCACTCAGGCCGCGTGGTTATAAAGAGGGGCACAGGGCTAGGGGATTTACTTTTCTCCTCCGCTTACCGTTGCCCTTCTTCCTCCTCTCCCTTATGTGCATGTTCATGCTCCCGCCGCCGTGCGCACATCAGAATCTTCGACGGCGAGGCCCCAATCGTTCTGCTTCGTCGACCTCGTCCCCGTATACTTGCTCCGGCGCTGTTTATCCTCTAGACACGTCTGCTTCTCTTCAGATTTCCCGCGGTGCTTCCTTTTCCGCTCCGCCGCCGTTTTTTGCCTAGGATCACGACGGGGCCTTGCAGTTCTAGGCTTTGCTCCGCCGCTAGTTCATCTTCTGTAGATTCTTCTGGCGACCCTATGTTGAGCTCCGTTAGCGGCGCGCTCATTGAGGATGATGATGCAGCGTCTGGGCCTGAGCGGGGCTCCTGGCAGGGTTCTTCCGTTACCCGCCGAGAGGTTGAGTGGTTAATCCGAACTCGCCAGATTCCTGCCGAGGTAGCCTGTCGCTTACCTGGTAGTGAATCTTCTCCCGTTCTTAACGAGGGAGAGTACGTCGTCTTTATGTCCCACTTTGCTCGCTGGTTTGGTCTCCCCCTTAGCGATTTCGCTAGGGAGTTCCTTGATTACTTCGGCCTGCAGCCGCATCATCTTCCGGCCAATGCCATTGCTTCTCTTTCCGCCTTTATCTCTGCCTCGGAAGGATATTTCGGCCTATGGCCGTCTGTTCAAATTTGGTCGCAGTTATTTCAGATCCGATCCAATGTCGTCCCAGACAAATCCCTTCAATCTTCCGAGAAATTTCTCACTTAGTGTGGAGCTGCGTCCATCACACCTCGGAGGAAATCCGAGTTTCCTCGCGTTGCTGGTCTAGAGTCATGCAAGAAATGGCATAAATCGTTCTTTTATGTCAAGAATTCTGGGAACAAAGACAGGATTCGGCTTCTTGCTTTTTCCATTGGCCCCCCTTCCAAGAAGAACCGGACTTATAATCCGAGGAAGAGCCATGCTCTGGCCGAGGCCTTTGAGATTCGACTGAAGGAACTGATCTGCTCCGGGCTACGCGGCGAGGATCTGATGACCACCTTCGTCAGCAGCCGGATCTGCCCATTCCAGAAACGCTCGGATAAGCTCTGCTATATGAGCGGTCCCCTTGATCCCAATCGAGTCTCAACGGTGGATCTTGATAATTATCTTATCTTCAAACGCATCCGGGCTATCTTTAAGACGGAGATGCCGGAGGACTGGGCCTGGGGATTGAAACCGTTCACCCGCGAGCATCCCCCTCCTAGAGTAAGTTCTCGCAGTCGTGTTTTGACTTTTAATCGCATATGTGATTTCTCTTGTTAATTTCTCTCTTTCTTTTCCTGCAGAGGTTTGAGGAGCAGAAGATCGAGGACGCCGAGGTTTTGTCCCTCCCGTGGCCCGTAGATCGGAACACCCCGGATAGTGGGGAGCCTGACTCAGAGGAGTTCGTTCCCAAGTCGGACCTTGCTCCGGCTCATGCCCGTGGCAAGACCCCGCCCACGAGGAGGAAGGTGATTCGGACGAGGTCCAAGTTCTTGAGGTAGTTGCCGCAATGCCAATTTCTTATGCATTTCCGGCCTCTACTTTCTCAGCTAATCCGGCCGGTCAGGTTCACAATGCCGAGCCTCTCGCCTCCCGACCTCTTGTTACCTCGGGGAAACGTAGCGCTCCAGCTGGTGCCTCGTAAGCCGCTCCCAAGAAACGAATGAAGAAGTCAGCCCAGCACCCTCCGAAGCGTAAAACCATGACCGAGGTTACTGGGTGAGTTGCTTTTTATTTGTATTTCTTGTTTCTCTCTTTCTGCCTTTTGACTTGACCTTTTTTGCCTTTGCAGAGATCCTCTTTCTGTTAAGCCCAGTGGTCCTAGCATGACGAGTCACATGACTCGGCCGCCTTCTCCTCCGCCTCCTGAAGATATTAAAGTTCCTAGTCCAGCTCGCGTTGACTCTCCTCCCACTCCGAATCAGACTTCATCTCGCCAGGATGCGCCTGAGGTCCCTCCTGTTGATGTCGATACAACTCGGCCAGTAGATATTTCTACTGAGCCTGCTGCCTCCTCTGTGAATCCTGAAGTATTCCCCGAGATCCCTTCGACCCCCACAGCCTTTACTGCGACTCCGACTTCAGCCGAGGATACCAATATCTCGGCACCCTCCGAAACCGTAATCCCTCCGGCCCCCAAAGATGCCATTCCAAGTGCCGAGGTAACGGCTCCTGCCAACACCCCTTCTAAGGCAAGAAAGGTCGTTGTCACCAAGCCTCCCTCATCTCAAGAAGGGCTTGCCAGCTCTTCTCAGCCTACAATTGCTGATGTGCTGCGCAAGGGGGTTTCTTCTGCCAAGACTATTGTTACCCCGGCTGCTGATACACAGCTCGCTCTTCACAAGAGTCCCGCGGCGGCGATGGCTACCCAACACGTCGGAGGTAAAGTCCTGACTCGTACGGAGAGTGGGAATAACCTCGGCTCGTTGGTTGAGTATGCCAACAATTGGAACGCTTATGATCAGCTTGAGGGCAATCCAAGCAGCCAGCCATTTCAACTCTCCGACATCAGCAGTCGCTTACATCTGGCTGCCAAGATCGTTCTTGACAGCGACAAGATGAATGAGGTAATTGTTTTTATGGACTTTTGATTAGTCATTCGAATGATATTATATAAACTCTAGTCCCCGAAGCTTGCAACCGAATAATTTGTTATTCGTTTGGAAGTTTTATTAGGCTTTACCTGGTTCAGTTTTGTGTTAGTATTCGAATATCCATCCACCTAGATCTGAATTAAGCTTTGCTTGATTTGGATCTGTCTGAGCTTCGAATATCCAACCACCTAGATCTGAGTTAAGGTTTGCTTGATTCAGATCCGTCTTAGCTTCGAATATCCAGCCACCTAGATTCGAGTTAAGTTTTGCTTGACTCGGATCTGTCTTAGGTTCGAATATCCAGCCACCTAGATTCGAGTTAAGTTTTGCTTGACTCGGATCTGTCTTAGGTTCGAATATCCATCCACCGAGATCCGAATTAAGCTTTGCTTGATTTGGATCTGTCTGAGCTTCGAATATCCAGCCACCAAGATCCGAGTTAAGCTTTGCTTGATTCGGATCCGTCTTAGCTTCGAATATCCAGCCACCTAGATCTGAGTTAAGTTTTTCTTGACTCGGATCTTTCTTAGGTTCGAATATCTTATTGCAATTGTTTTGTTGCTTAGGTTGCGCATGACCGGCGGACCGCCGAATTCCAAAGGCTGCTCTGCGCACATAAAAAATTGCAAGATAAGTATGAGAAGGTCATTCCCGTGGTGAAGAAAGCTGGTAAGTTAACAAACTTTCGCATTATCCCTAAAGTTCTTATTGTTTTGGACGTGAGGCGTTAGCTCATTTTGCTAGTGAATAGGTAATATCAACAATCTTAATATCCGTCTTGAGAAGAAAGTCAAGGCCATGGAAGGTTAGTTATTCTTTTTTCTCTTTTACTGATTTCTATTTGAAATGTGCACCGGGTTTCTTTTAACCCTTTTGGCTTCGGTATAGCCGAGTTACAAACTTTTGCAGCGTCACATCAAGAATGCATACCCATGCCTGATATGATGCTGCATTTTTTAGAACAAGCCGCCACTCACTCGGCGCGGCTGAAAGATAATGATGACGAGATAACCCGCTTGCGTGCTGAGGTGGAGTCCCTCAAGCTTTCTCAGAAATATGAGTTAGAGAAAGTTGACCAGGAGTTCTCCAAGGAGAAGAATCGGCTAGCTCTGCAATTGCAAAAAAATAAAGAGCTCCTCGAGGCTGCCGATTTGAAGACACGGGCGATGAGCGAGGAGATCACTCGCTTTGAGAAAACCAAGGGTGATTGGGCTCAAGATCTTTAGAGAATGCTTAACTATATTCATCATAAGCCTCTGACCGTGGCCGAGTTATTTTTTCTCTTTCTTAGTGTTGACCGATGTATTTTTTATTTTTCATAGACCATTTTACAGAAGCTAAGCCCGTGACCTCTAGAGCGGTGGTTAATGCTCGTGTACGCCGAGGTGTCCCCGCAGATGCGAGCCCAGAGTACTTGATGGAAGACTACTTGGTTTCCGTTGGCGCTGTCGTTGGTCCGATGAAGATTATGGGCAGGGACTTGGTGCAGGCAGCCATTCGGGCTTACCATGTTCTCTGGCCGATTACTTCTGGAACTCCTGATATTGATGAGATCAAGCTACTGGTGGAAAGATTGATGGCATCCCAGAACCATTTGAATCTCTGGAGGGAATCCTGTAACACCCTCAGAATCGGGCCTATGCAAGTTTGAGCAAAATTCGCCAAACCCGCATAGAAACGATTCAAAGGTGCCCACCAGGCACTTTCGTGCGGGTGGAAAACGAAGTAATAACATTACACAACAGTCCTCGATGGGACCCACAGAACAGATATATAACAGCGACTCAAAGAGTCAAGAATACAGATATAATATACAAGATCCAAGTCACCTTGAAAACGATATGCGTCGTCCACGGACAAGAAGCAAATGGGGCTAAGAGCCACGAAGAATAACCAATGGCGTCCATAACCCTGCCCGAGCCAAGCCGGAAGGGTAACCGCTAACGTCGATCTCAAACCTGCTTAAACAAAAGGGTGCCGACAAAGGGCAAAGGAAAAAAGAAGGGCGTCGATCGAGGCGATTGCACGCGAGGCTAGAATTCGGTCCTCGCCTACATAGGTATGGTGGTGAGCGGCGGCGGCGGCATGCAATGAACAACCTATAGAGACTCGATACAATGGCGGATATCAGAGAGGGATGAGAATGACCTAATCGGATCCAACCTGAAGCTAGCACCAAACAAACCCATCCTGGTGTTTCCCCCTCGAGACCAAACGAGGAAGGCAAACGAGGAACCCACACGGTTTTTATTTATTCGGTCATCGTTGCAGCCATTACTAGTCAGGTATAGGCACTCATCCTGATAAGGTTGCCAGTGGGCACTTTTAGTTAATCATTCCGTTATAGCGGCAACATTTACTAGTCAGATACATTTATCATCATATAACCCAAAAACCCGGCAGTTGTTGGTACTTTTATTCAGCCATTTTGTTGTAGTTGCAATACTTACTAGTCAGATACATTTGTCGCATGGCGACAACCAAACAAGCAATGGTGGGCAGTATTAATTAGCCATTCCATTATAGTGAAGCTGATTACTAGTCATTATAAGTCAAATTTATAGCGATAAACTTTAGTTATGCTTGTCTATGATCGAGAATCGTGCTCCAAGTCGTCCATATCCGGACACGGCTTTCGAGAAAGTTTTTACCCGGGGTGCACCAATAGCAACACACGCCGATCAACCTCGGAAAAACCAAATCAAAACCCAACGAGGCTTTCACGGTGAACAATCACAGGATTCAGAAATATTTCGGGCCACCCTTAAGTAGAATCCATAGCGGGTAAGCAAGCTCGAGACGGCCTCAAGGTTATGGGGACGGTGTGAGCAGGAACCCGAAAGTGGCTGGGCTTGTCGACATCGGAATCGTGCCATGATCCTAACAGACAGCAAAGGTGCGTTACCTGCACAATTTAAATACAGAAAGTAGCATGGCATAAGTACAGGATCGTAAATAAAACCTCAAACTAGTTTGTGGCCCCAAGAAATAAGACTGAATCAAGCTCTGGCTCAGGGGGGTCCCATATACCTCCCGGATGTGGATAGCGCGCAAAAATCAAGGAACAGGTATCAAGTACTCGGGGTCTTAAGGGACACAAGTGGGCGTTCGGAAACCAAATATTTTCTATCACCCACCGATGCCTCTGCTTATTTTCAATTTTAGTTGTTAAACAGAAATTAAAGTGACGATAAGTAAAACTAGAATCATCTCCAACATCAACATGCGGCAAAACATCAACAACTGTGGCACATGTCGACACACATCAGCACTTGAGCAAGCAACTACGACGCGCAAGTCCAACTATCTACCAAACAACAGGTAATAGGGTGTGTCCAAGGCAATATAGGGCTGCACGGTATATCAAGGGTACGGAAACTAAAGCATCGCAACACGTATAGCAAAAGATCAACAGGGAGGAATAAAGACTATAAAAGTAAGATAGGTAGAAAGAGGAGATGCTCGCTTTGAAAACATTGTCGAAGGGTTCAACCAAGATCGGCGAAGCTCACATCAACTCAACGGTCTTATCCGAAGAAGCAAAACACTAGAAGAAACACCGGATGCAATATTTAATATAACGGCAGAAGATCGGCATGATGCATGTATGATGCGTGGCATGGCAAGGTGCGATGCAATTAGGTCATATTAGGCGGAACCGGGGTCCCGACATTAATTAGGTGGTTCAAGTTATTTAGAAAACCCCGCAATTTAAATGTTGTTTAGCATGGCATAATATGGTACCGGTTCGCTACATCAACTTAAATGAGGCCAATATAAGGCTAGATTTGCCCACATATGGGCCCCATATTTAATTATTAGGTGAATCGGCATAAGGCCCCCAAACCAACAATATGCATGCAAGATGAATGACAATTCAATATGCAACAAGTTGTATTATGTTATAAAAGTAGGGTTTCGGGAAGGGTTCACACATTAGGGTTCTCGTCGATCTTGGGGGTTCCGGGGTTCGGGGTCGGTCTCGGGGTCCAGGGTTCGGCGGGTCCGATCTCGGGGTTCAGGGTTCGACGAACTTGACGGGATCGTTCTCGGACATCGAGGTTAGTTCTTGGCGTTCCGGGAAGCCGGACTTGGTTCGTCGGGGCGCAGATCTTGTCGCATGTGGTCTTCGGGTCCGGGGTCTCGATCTCATGCCGATGATCTTGGCATCCGTGTCCGGGATTCTTGTCGACGGTCATGGCGTCCGGGATGAAGAACTGGCGTCTGGGGCGCTCGGCATTTCGGATCGGTCTTGTGGATCGAGCCTCGGGTCCGTGGAGGAGATGTCTTTAGGGTCGTGCCATCAGAACCGCGGATTCCGGGAAGAAGATCTTGGCGACATGCTTCCATGATGCTGTTCTTTTCGACGGGGTGAAGTACTCGGCGTCTCGAGGGAGTACTTGTCATCCATGTGGAAGATCATGGCGTTCCGCGATGGAGTTCCTGTGGCCGGGCTCGAGTTCGGATCTTCGTGTCCGTGGGAATCGCCGATACATCGTCACGCGTCGGTCTTGGCATACGTGGCAAACTTGGTGGCACATGGTGTGTCAGTCCACCACGACACTTGAGCCAGGCAGCAGCGATAAAGGGCGAGGACACGCAGACACGCACAAGGAAACACGACCTTATGCGGAGAAGGTCGATGGCGACCTGAAGCGTGGAGGTTGGCGGCGAGGAACTGTGCGGCCATGCGAGGCCAGGACGAGCACTGGGCAGAGCTCCTACTAGGAGGCGCAAGGTCCGGGCGGCCCGGAGGAGGTGGGACGCGGGTGGAGGACGCGGCCGGGCTTCCGCGCGGGGCGATCTCGGCCGGCGCTGCACGGGACGGGGCTTGGGCACGCGGAGGGGCAGCGCTTGGAGGCGGGCCGAGGCCGGGGAAGGGGAGGAGCACGGCGGCGGACGCGGGGGAAGGTCGGGGCGACGCCGGCGAGGAAGGAACCGACGCAGAGGCGGCGAGGAGGACCGCGGTGGGCGGAGATGGAGAAGCGATGGGGTGGCCGACGGCGATGGAGGCGGGAGCGGGCTGGGCTGCTCAGCTCGACGGAGGCGGAAGCGGGCGCCGAGGGGGAAGGAGGCGAGGCGGACGGAGGCGGAGGCGGCGCTGGAACTCCTCCGGGCGGCAAGGAGAAGGAGCCGCGGTGGGGACCTGACGGCCGGGCGACCAGGACGAGGTGAAACGGCGGAGGCCTCACTCCTGGCGGCGGTGGGGACCTTCACGAGGAGGCCCGGCTCTGCGGGGAAGGAGGGTGGCCGGCAGAGGAGCCCTGGGCTCCAGCGGCGGCGACGGGAGCGTGCGGTGGCGGCGCGCTGGTTGGGGAAGAGCGGAGTCGGGGGTTGGAGGGTGCGGGTCGGGAGCGAGGCGTGAGGAGGTGGGCCCTAGCTAGCGGGGGGGCGTGCGTGACGGGTGTGCTGCTTGTGGGTTTGTGAAACTGGCAGCAGGGTGGGGTGTGACTCGGTGGTGGGACCGGGCAGGGTCCTGGCGGGGGCAGGGACGGCCCAGGCGTGCGGACGGGTTTGCTGAGGGAGTGGCGGCGGCGTAGAGGGAGCAGGTGGGGGTAGGTGGCTTAGATGATTAGGGTTAGGTTTTTTTGGTGAAGCCAGGGTTTGTCAAACGGGCTGGGCCAGCCGGGGTAGTAGGTGGTCTGGCCTATGGGCCGGGCTGCCTCCCCCACTAAATAAACATTTTATTTTTATTTTAAAACACCGGTAAGTGGTTTTTAGGTAAACAAAATATCAAGATAGGTCTGGAGTTTTAATTTGATTAGACAAGGAATATTGTAGGGAACAAAAATAGGGTTTAGTAAAATATTTTTAGATGCAAAAATGCATGATGACATGACAATTGCTCAAATACAATGGGGCATGACGACATGAACATGCGGTCATGACGATGCAATGCACAAAAACAACGCGATTTTCTAGTAGTGGTTTTGCGGGATGCCACAATTCGACACCACTAACAATGGATCTCGCCCTCGAGATCCGCCTCATGGTACCGGAAGGAGGGTCGGCGTCTGATCCTTCGCGCTTCGTGTAGATCCTCGCGACACCACTAACAAGAGGTCGTTGTCCGTGATCGTCGGGAGAACACTCCGGAAACAAAAGGTCGAAGGTAGAGGTATCAACAAATAAAGCCACCCCTATCTTCCGTGGACGGAGTAAAACTGCTGGATCCACTGTTTCGATGTACAAGAGCGAATGATAAGAGTAGTGGTATGGTAGCTACTCCATCCCGCACTCGAACCATTACTCTGCACACAAATAGGCGGATTATGCAACCAACTCTCGGAATTAGACTGAAGATCTCGACAAGCGAGGTTCGGAACAAAGGAGTGATGCGGAACCTGCAACGGATCTGGCGTGGATGATGGCGTCGCGTCGGAAAACACCGGAAGGCACAAACAAAGAACAAAGAATGGTAACACCGTAGACGGATTCATCAGGCAGCTGGAACACCGGATGGCAGAACACCGTTATCAGAAGAGGAAGCGAAACCCTGAAGGTACGACGGAAACCCAACCACGAGAAATCCTGGACTCGAAGAAAAGATAAGAGAGCAGATTCAAAACACGTCGAGATAAGAGGGGATCAGCAGAGGGGTAAGGAGTAAAATCAGACCTATTCAGAACTATCCAACCGATTTTAGAAAATAGTTTTGACACTCTACTGCGGCCGTTAGCTAGGTTATCCTACAGGCTGGACTTGTGGGGTATCGCAACTGCTGAGCTCGATACCACTCAACACCCTCGAATCGGGCCTATGCAAGTTTGAGCAAAATTCGCCAAACCCATAGAAACGATTCAAAGGTGCCCACCAGCACTTTCGCATGGGTGGAAAACGAAGTAATAACATTACACAACAGTCCTCGATGGGACCCACAGAACAGATATATAACAGCGACTCAAAGAGTCAAGAATACAGATATAATATACAAGATCCAAGTCACCTTGAAAACGATAGTGCGTCCAGCTACGGACAAGAAGCAAATGGGGCTAAGAGCCCTGAAGAATAACCAATGGCGTCCATAACCCTGCCCAGGCCAAGCCGGAAGGGTAACCCTGCTAACGACGTCGATCTCAAACCTGCTTAAACAAAAGGGGTGCCGACAAAGGGCAAAGGAAAAAGAAGGAGCGTCAGTACTGAGGCCAGTACACGGCGAGGCTAGAATTCGGCGGTCCTCGCCTACATAGGTATGGTGGACTGAAGCGGCAGCGGCAGCATGCACTGAACAACCTATAGAGACTCGATACAACTGGCGGATATCAGAGAGGGATGAGAATGACCTAACCGGATCCAACCTGAAGCTAGCACCAAACAAACCCATCCTGGTGTTTCCCCCTCGAGACCAAACGAGGAAGTCAACCGAGGAACTCACACAGTTGGCAGTTTTATTTATTCGGTTATCGTTGCAGCAATTACTAGTCAGGTATAGGTACTCATCCTGATAAGGTAGGCAGTGGGCACTTTTAGTTAATCATTCCGTTATAGTGGCAACATTTACTAGTCAGATACATTTATCATGATATAACCCAAAAACCCGGCAGTTGTTGGTACTTTTATTCAGCCATTTTGTTGTAGTTGCAATACTTACTAGTCAGATACATTTTTCGCAAGCGACAACCAAACAAGCAATGGTGGGCAGTATTAATTAGCCATTCCATTATAGTGAAGCTGATTACTAGTCATTATAAGTCAAATTTATAGCAGTAAACTTTAGTTATGCTTGTCTATGATCGAGATATCGGCTCCAAGTCGTCCATATCCGCGACACGGCTTTGAAAGTTTTACCCGGCCGGTGCACCAATAGCAACACACGCTCGATCAACCTTGAAAACCAAATCAAAACCCAACGAGGCTTTCACGGTGAACAATCACGAGATTCAGAAATATTTCAGGGGCCCCTTAAGTAGAATCCATAACGGAGTAAGCAAGCTCGAGACGGCCTCAAGGTTATGGGACGGTGAACGACTGGGAACCCGAAAGTGTGGCTGGGCTTGTCGACATCGGAATCGTGCCATGATCCTAACAAGACAATGCGTACCTGCACAATTTAAATACTGAAAGTAGCATGGCATAAGTACGGATCGTAAATAAAACCTCAAACTAGTTTGTGGCCCCAAGAAATAAGATGAATCAAGCTCGGCTCGGGGTCCCATATACCTCCCGGATGTGGATAGCGCGCAAAAATCAAGGAACAGGTATCAAGTACTCGGGGTCTTACGGGACACAAGTGGGCGTTCGGAAACCAAATATTTTCTATCACCCACCGATGCCTCTGCTTATTTTCAATTTTAGTTGTTAAACAGAAATTAAAGTGACGATAAGTAAAACTAGAATCATCTCCAACATCAACATGCGGCAAAACATCAACAACTGTGGCACATGTCGACACACATCAGCACTTGAGCAAGCAACTACGACGCGCAAGTCCAACTATCTACCAAACAACAGGTAATAGGGTGTGTCCAAGGCAATATAGGGCTGCACGGTATATCAAGGGTACGGAAACTAAAGCATCGCAACACAGATAGCAAAAGATCAACAGGAGGGAATAAAGACTATAAAAGTAAGATAGGTAGAAAGAGGGAGATGCTCGCCTGAAAACATTGTCGAAGGGTTCAACCGAAGATCAGGGCGAAGCTCACATCAACTCAACGGTCTTATCCGCGAAGAAGCAAAACACTAGAAGAAACACCGGATGCAATATTTAATATAACGGCAGAAGATCGGCATGATGCATGTATGATGCGTGGCATGGCAAGGTGCGATGCAATTAGGTCATATTAGGCGGAACCGGGGTCCCGACATTAATTAGGTGGTTCAAGTTATTTAGAAAACCCCGCAATTTAAATGTTGTTTAGCATGGCATAATATGGTACCGGTTCGCTACATCAACTTAAATGAGGCCAATATAAGGCTAGATTTGCCCACATATGGGCCCCATATTTAATTATTAGGTGAATCGGCATAAGGCCCCCAAACCAACAATATGCATGCAAGATGAATGACAATTCAATATGCAACAAGTTGTATTATGTTATAAAAGTAGGGTTTCGGGAAGGGTTCACACATTAGGGTTCTCGTCGATCTTGGGGGTTCCGGGGTTCGGGGTCGGTCTCGGGGTCCAGGGTTCGGCGGGTCCGATCTCGGGGTTCAGGGTTCGACGAACTTGACGGGATCGTTCTCGGACATCGAGGTTAGTTCTTGGCGTTCCGGGAAGCCGGACTTGGTTCGGCGTCGGGGCGCAGATCTTGTCGCATGTGGTCTTCGGGTCCGGGGTCTCGATCTCATGCCGATGATCTTGGCATCCGTGTCCGGGATTCTTGTCGACGGTCATGGCGTCCGGGATGAAGAACTGGCGTCTGGGGCGCTCGGCGTTTCGGATCGGTCTTGTGGATCGAGCCTCGGGTCCGTGGAGGAGATGTCTTTAGGGTCGTGCCATCAGAACCGCGGATTCCGGGAAGAAGATCTTGGCGACATGCTTCCATGATGCTGTTCTTTTCGACGGGGTGAAGTACTCGGCGTCTCGAGGGAGTACTTGTCATCCATGTGGAAGATCATGGCGTTCCGCGATGGAGTTCCCAGGGCGCCGGGCTCAGAGTTCAGATCTTCGGGTCCGTGACGGTGGGAATCCTTCGATACATCGTCACGCGTCGGTCTTGGCATACGTGGCAAACTTGGTGGCACATGGTGTGTCAGGTCCACCACGACACGAGCTTGCGCAGCAGCGGCGATAAACTGGGCAGGGACACGCAGACACGCACAAGGAAACACAGCACCTCGTTTGCGCGGAGAAGGTCGATGGCGACCTGAAGCGTGGAGGTTGGCGGCGAGGAACTGTGCGGCCATGCGAGGCCAGGACGAGCACTAGGCAGAGCTCCTACTAGGAGGCGCAAGGTCCGGGCGGCCCGGAGGAGGTGGGACGCGGGTGGAGGACGCGGCCGGGCTTCCGCGCGGGGCGATCTCGGCCGGCGCTGCACGGACGGGCTTGGGCGCGGAGGGCAGCTTGGAGGCGGGCCGAGGCCGGGGAAGGGGAGGAGCACGGCGGCGGACGCGGGGGAAGGTCGGGGCGACGCCGGCGAGGAAGGAACCGACGCAGAGGCGGCGAGGAGGACCGCGGTGGGCGGAGATGGAGAAGCAGCGGGGGTGGCCGACGGCGCGATGGAGGCGGGGAGCGGGCTCGGGGCTGCTCAGGCTCGACGGAGGCGGGCGGAAGCGCGGGCGCCGAGGAGGGGAAGGAGGCGAGGCGGACGGAGGCCGGGCGGCGCTGCGGAACTCCTCCCGGCGGCGGCACACAAGGAGAAGGAGCCGCGGTGGGGACCTGACGGCCGGGCGACCAGGACGAGGTGAAACGGCGGAGGCCTCACTCCTGGCGGCGGTGGGGACCTTCACGAGGAGGCCCGGCTCTGCGGGGAAGGAGGGTGGCCGGCAGAGGAGCCCTGGGCTCCAGCGGCGGCGACGGGAGCGTGCGGTGGCGGCGCGCTGGTTGGGGAAGAGCGGAGTCGGGGGTTGGAGGGTGCGGGTCGGGAGCGAGGCGTGAGGAGGTGGGCCCTAGCTAGCGGGGGGGGCGTGCGTGACGGGTGTGCTGCTTGTGGGTTTGTGAAACTGGCAGCAGGGTGGGGTGTGACTCGGTGGTGGGACCGGGCAGGGTCCTGGCGGGGGCAGGGACGGCCCAGGCGTGCGGACGGGTTTGCTGAGGGAGTGGCGGCGGCGTAGAGGGAGCAGGTGGGGGTAGGTGGCTTAGATGATTAGGGTTAGGTTTTTTTGGTGAAGCCAGGGTTTGTCAAACGGGCTGGGCCAGCCGGGGTAGTAGGTGGTCTGGCCTATGGGCCGGGCTGCCTCCCCCACTAAATAAACATTTTATTTTTATTTTAAAACACCGGTAAGTGGTTTTTAGGTAAACAAAATATCAAGATAGGTCTGGAGTTTTAATTTGATTAGACAAGGAATATTGTAGGGAACAAAAATAGGGTTTAGTAAAATATTTTTAGATGCAAAAATGCATGATGACATGACAATTGCTCAAATACAATGGGGCATGACGACATGAACATGCGGTCATGACGATGCAATGCACAAAAACAACGCGATTTTCTAGTAGTGGTTTTGCGGGATGCCACAAATCCGCTGGACGAGATGGTGCTGATATGATGCTCATAGTCGTTATGTCATGGTACGAGAATATTTACCTCGATACCTTGATAAATTTGCGCACTGGCTCCCGTTGGGTTGAGGATCCAGAATTCGTCATTCGCCGACAAGCTCGTGCCTTCCAACTTGTTGAGTATGCGGACGTGCATAACTAGATTGAAAGGCCGAGTTTCCTTTCTAACCCGGCGGATGAGGTCGAACTTGAAGATGCCTCTGATGATAATTCAGCCGACCAAGACGAGGCTGAGGGCCACTCGGATACTTCTGGTGATTCCAGCTCAAGCTCGGATTGCCAATGGCGACGCGCGATCCTCCTCCAAAGGGACTGGGCATTCCCAAGCTCAAGCTGATGTTTCTCAACAGCCTCGGGCTTCCCCCGAAGTCGCTCCTGGTTCTGTGGAGGGCGAAGCAACTTCGGCCGAGGTGCCGTCTACCTCGAAGCGCCCAGTACCTGACCAAGTCGCTGCCCCTTAGGTTTAGAAACTCTAAGTCGTTTCTTATCCCCGGTATGCCGGGCGTATGATGTGTGTGAAACAATTGTCCGACTTTCTGTGTGGTATGGACCTCTTTTGCCTTTTGCCGTTGAGGCACACATGGTTGTGATCGTTATTATTCTGTTTAAACTGATCCTGTTTGTTTAAATCTTTTCTTTGGTGGCCTTCAATTTCTTAAGTTCGGATTGTGTGTTTGCCTTTGTCGTACGGTTGTTCGGCGTCTAATATTGCCTAACCTTGATAAATTTGACAATTCAACCATTGTGTTCTTGAATTTTATCCAAGTTGTAAATCTCGAAGCCCATATCTAGGGAGAGCGAAATAATATCGCACTGGGTTCCGAAGTTTGATACCCATTTTTGTAACAAGGGATAATTGTGGGGCAATTCCCTAATCACTGCTCTAAAAATTGAGACTTAACACATCACTAAAAATGCGAAATAATATTGGGCAGTCCTCGAGTCATTGCTCGAGGTGCCGAGGTTTAATACATAACTCAAACTTAAAAACAAAATATGACAGTCCTCGAGTCATTGCTCAAGGTGCCGAGGTTTAATACATAACTCAAACTTAAAAACAAAATATGACAGTCCTCGAACCATTGCTCAAGGTGCCGAGGTTTAATACATACCCCAAACTCAGAAGCAATATAGGATAATCCCTGAGTCACTGCTCAAGGTGCCGAGGTTTAATACATAACCCAAACTCAGAAACAATATAGGATAGTACCCGAGCCACTGCTCAAGGTGCCGAGATTTAATACATAACCCAAACTCAGAAACAATATAGGACAGTCCCCGAGCCACTGCTCAAGGTGCCGAGGTTTAATACATAACCCAAACTTAGAAACAATATAGGACAGTCCCCGAGTCATAGCTCAAGTTGCCGAGGTTTAATACATAACCCAAACTCAGAAACAATATAGGACAGTCCCCGAGTCACTTCTCAAGGTGCCGAGGTTTAATACATAACCCAAATTCAGAAACCATATAGGGCAGTCCCCGAGTCACTACTCAAGGTGCCGAGGTTTAATACATAGTTGATACTTCGTCCTGAAGCGTTACTTTACAACGTGTCATAGATGACTCCTACGAGTAAAATGGACGAAGTAAAGCTACGTTCCATGGTCTTTTCGATTCTTCGCCGGCTTTGTCTGCCTTGTTCTTTTCTGGTGACTGAGCATCAATTAGGTAATACGCATCATTGTGCAATGCTTTGCTCACGATGAACGGTCCTTCCCATGGGGGTGATAGTTTGTGCATGCCGGCCGTGCGTTGCACTAACCGAAGAACCAAATCTCCTTCTTTAAACACTCTTGGATTTACTTTCTTGCTGTGATATCGTCACAAATCCCGGCTTCTTCTAGTAGATCGACATCATCTTGTCGAGCTATCTCATTTACCTCAGCGGTTGTATACTGGGTAACCCTTGGCGAGTCATGTATTATGTCGGCTGGAAGCACGGCTTCTGCCCCATATACCAGAAAAAATGGTGTATACCCTGTTGACCTGTTTGGGGTAGTTCTGAGGCTCCATAGTACTGCTGGTAATTCCTCAATCCAACACCCTGCCAACCTTTGAAGTGGTTCGACGAGTCGTGGTTTTATTCTGGACAATACTAGTCCATTAGATCTTTCTACTTGCCCATTAGATGCTGGGTGAGCCACCGAGGCGACATCTAGTCTTATGTGTTTTTCTTGACAAAATCTAGCAAAGGCTCCTTCGGCAAAGTTTGTACCATTGTCTGTAATAACACTGTGTGGGTAACCATATCTCAAGATAATATCTTTGATGAATTTTACTGCTGTGGGCCCATCACACTTCTTTATTGGTTTCACTTCAATCCATTTTGTGAATTTGTCGACCATGACTAGGATGTGGGTCATCCCGCCCCGGGCCGGCTTGAATGGTCCCACCATATCTAAGAACCATACAGAAAATGGCCAAGTAATTGGTATCGTTTTTAGCTCGGATGATGGCATATGTATCTTGCTGGCATATCTCTGGCAACCATTACATTTTTCCGCCAGTTCTTTGGCCTCTTTCAACGCTGTTGGCCAATAAAATCCATGCCTGAATGCTTTGGCCACTAAAGCTCTGGACGAGGCGTGATGCCCGCATTCTCCTTGATGTATATCTAGGAGGATCTCCTGGCCTTCCGCCGAGTCCACAAATCTTTGCAACACGCTTGTGACGCTCCTTTTATACAGCTCATTGTTTATGATTGTATAAGCTTTAGCTCTTCTCACTGTCTGTCTCGCCGATACCTCGTCATTCGACAAAATCGCATCTTTAAGGAAAGAAAATATGGGTTGTGCCCATGTTGGTAAGATTTTTTCTGGAGTAACCTCACTATCTATTTCCATATTTTCCTCCGACATAACTACCTCGTATTTTTCCATATCCATCTGTGCATCGGCCGGGTTCATTTTTGGAAATTCCGGGTTACATTCCTTGTCAATTTCCATAGGCATACTATCTTCTCTTGATTTTTCCGGAATAAAGATGGATTCGGACTCTGGTGATGGTGTTATTGATGGTTTTCTCAGGTGCTCTAGGGTGATACCTGGGGGAATTGATTGCCTGGTTGATCCGAGTTTTGACAATGTGTCTGCGGCGTCGTTTTCTACCCGAGGTATATGATGAAATTCGCATCCATCGAAGTATCCACTGAGTTTTTGCACATGAAACCTATATAAGGCCATATTGCCATATAGCGCATCCCAATTTCCTGAGACTTGTTGTACTACTAGATCTGAATCTCCGTAGCATAAGATTCGGCGTATCCCAATCTCTTTTGCCACCTTCAATCCATGGACGAGTGCTTCATATTAGGATACATTGTTTGATGCGGCAAAATGTATTTGCAACACATATTTTAGCTGATCTCTTTTTGGCGAGGTTAACACTATTCCTGCCCCCAAACCGTTTCTCAGTTTGGAACCGTCAAAGTGCATCGTCCAATAACTTGGATCTGGTAATGGTGGCTCATATTGTACCTCGGCCCAATCCATGAAGAAGTCGGCCACAACCTGAGATTTGACTGCATCTCGCCTATCGAATTGCGGAGCATAAGGTGAAAATTCAATTGCCCATTTTGCTATTCGGCCACTTGCATCCTTGTTGCTTAATATGTCGGCTATGGGTGCTTCACAGATCACTTTGATGGGGTGCTCTTCGAAGTAATGTTTAAGTTTCTTCGCTGACATGTATACCCCATATTCCATCTGTTGATAATGTGGGTAATTTTGCTTTGAGACTGATAGTACCTCGCTTAGGTAATATACTGGCCTTTGTACTGATTTGTCATCTTCAATTCGTTCCACCACGATCACATCACTTACTACTCTGTTCGTGGCGGCTATGTAAAGTAACATAGGCTCTTTTGACAATGGAGAGGCCGGGATTGGCGCTGTGACCAACATCTTCTTCAATTCATGGAACGCATTGTCTCCTTGTGGTGTCCAAATGAACTTATCAGATTTTTTCATCAGTTGATAAAGTGGTAATGCTTTCTCTCCCAGCCGACATACAAATCGGCTAAGCGAGGCCAGGCAACCTGTGAACTTCTGTTCGTCATTTAAACATCTCGGCAATTCCATCCTTTCCATTGCTCTTATCTTGGTTGGGTTGGCCTCTATACCTCGTCTAGATACGAGAAAACCGAGTAGTTTTCCAGCCGGTACAGCGAAGGTGCATTTTTCTGGGTTAAGCTTCATTCGGAACCTTCTCAAGTTCACGAAAGTTTGCCGAATATCATCCAGTAGCGTTTTGCTTTCTTTGGTTTTGATAATCACATCATCTACATATACTTGTACATTTTTTCCTATCTGGTCATGCAGACATTTTTGCATACATCTCTGGTACGTTGCCGCTGCATTACGCAGGCTGAATGGCATGGTGAGATAGCAATAAGCCCCGTATGGGGTAATAAACGCAGTCTTTATTTGATCGGCCGAATTTAACGGTATCTGGTGAAAACCAGAATATGCGTCTACAAATGATAACAGTTCACAACCAGCGGTCGAATCAATGACCTGGTCTATTCTAGGTAACGAAAAAGGATCTTTTGGACACGCCTTGTTCAGGTTCGTGTAGTCAATACACATTCGCCATACAATGGCTACATTTGGATCATCCTTCTTCTTTTCTACTAGCACCGGGTTTGATAGCCAATCTGGATAAAGAACCTCCATGATGAACCCGGCCACAAGGAGCCGAGCTATCTTATCCCCTATTATTTTTCTCCTGTCTTCGGCGAAGCGGCGGAGAGGTTGCTTCACCGGCCTTGCTCCTGGCCTTACATTCAGAGAGTGCTCAGCCAACTCCCTCGGCACACCATGCAAATCCTGAGTTGACCATACAAAGATATCCCGATTCTCACGGAGGAAGTTGGTGAGCTCGCTTTCCTATTTAGCATCTAGGCCGACACCAATGGTGACAGTGCGCTCTAGGAACTGCTCATCTATCTAGAACTTTTTCGTTTCTTTAGTCGGCTGGAAAGTGATACTTCCATGCGGATTGGCCAATGCCGGCATATTTAGTTGTGCCGACTAAGCGAGGGACGCTACCTCCTGAATCCTTCTTTTTTCTCTCGCTATTACCAATGACTCGGCCAGATTTGATCCGGCTGAAGCACATTCCATTGACTTCCTGTAATCTCCTGCTACTGTTATCACCCCTTATGGTCCGGGTAACTTCATTTTCAAGTAAGTTATGTGGCATCTGATCATGAATTTGGCCAATGCCGGCCGTCCGAGTAGAGCATGATAACAACTCTCTAGATCCACCACTTCAAACTCTAAATTTTCTCCTCTGTAGTTATCTCTTGTGCCGAATAACACATCTACTCGTACCTTTCCAATGGGTTCGCATGAAAGCCCTGGTACTATTCCATGGAATGTGGTTCTCGTGGATTGCAGCATATTCTGTGATATTCCGAGTTTATGCATTATATCCTTGTACATGATATTGATACTGCTTCCATTGTCAATGAGTACTTTTGGAAATTTCACATTAATGCTCGGTCCGACAAATGGCGGATCTAGTACGAGTGCGTACGACCCCGGATTCGGCATTATTTTGGGGTGATCCTTTATGCTCCAAGTTACCTCTTGATCTGACCAAGACACATATCTTGGTACTGTCGGCATAACTGCATTTACTTCCATATGCCGGCGCTGTACACTCTGCCTGTCTTGTTGTTCTGTTGTGAACATGCAATATGATTGATGATGTTCCCTGTAATCATTGCGTCCACTATTTCCTGGGTTCGTCCTTCCCTCCGGATCCTGATTTATCACTTGATGCACTGCATCTCTCCGGTCCGAGTTATCATACCTCGGGGGAGGAGGTGGTAACATTAGTTGCTGTGCATTTGCTCCAGTCAACTGCGGCTGATGCTGTTGATGTGCCTGGTGGGATGTTGCTTGCATGCCCGCCGGGTTACCCATTGCATTTTTCATCCAGGCGCATTGCCGAGTTGTATGATTGGCCGGCTTGGCCGGGTTTGAAGTATGAAACTTACATGGTTGATCTAACATAGACTCAAACGTGTACTTCGGCCTTTCCTGCCATTGCTTCTTCTGTTCTGGTGTCCACTGTCTCTTCCCTTCATTCCTTGGTGTCCATTGTTGAGGACCATTCTTTTGCCGCTGATTGTTTCCGTGACTCGGCTGATCTTGCACTACCGCTGCCACCTGATTTGAGCCATATATATAATCCGGTCTTTCTTCTCTTCTTCTTCCTCTGAACTCATTGCGCCTCGATGACCCGGCCGCATCTCTTGCATAGTGATCTTGATGTTCCCGATGATCTGCTGACATTAGTTCTGGTTGTGTCGGATCTCCCAATGCATACGAATCCGCTATCCTGATGGTTTCTGCCAAAGTGGTTGGCATATCTCTTTGTAATCGCTGCCACAATACACTTCCATAACGGCATCCTTGAGCAAACCAAGCTATCGCTTGTGATTCTACAACTCCCTCTCATGAATTCCTGAGATTACACCACCGAGTTAAGAATTCTCTGTCTGTATCATTCGGCCTTTGCTTGCACATGGCTAGATGTTGCGGCCTGTTCGGCCTTTTGTAAGTACTGGTGAAGTTACTAACAAACATTTCTTCAAAATCCAACCAACAGTTGATGCTGCCTGAAGGCAGATTATTCAGCCATACTCTGGCTGGTCCTTCTAGCATTTGCGGGACATATCTTACTGCCCACCGCATGTTTCCACTTGCTATTTTTACAGCAGTGGCATAATCAATCAACCAATCATGTGGTTTGGTGCTCCCGTTGTATGTTTTCGTGCCTCTTGCCAGCTGAAAGTTCGGCACTGGCGGCTCGCCCATGATTCGTGGCCCGAAACATGCCGGATCTGGTGGACCCTGCTCTTCTAACAACTCGGACCGGTACAGCCGATCTAGTTTTACTCTTGCATCACTTGATGGCAAATCTCTGTACAGAATTTTCTCCTGCATTCCATAGTGGTTATTTCCACCATGAACCGCATATTCCATCTGGGAATAACCATCATTATACCTCTCGTTCACCTGATTGTGGCGAGCTGGTCTCACTTCTCTTTCATGCCGAGGTTCATATCTTGGTTGAGGATTGGGTGGGGGTTCTCTCCTTCCCTCTGCCGGGATATTATTCTCGTGATTTCCTCTTCCGAGATCTCCATTACCTCGGCTTCCGTTGCCTTTGTTGGCACGGCCGGGGTTTCTTTTGCCACTGTTACCTCGGCTTCCATTGCCTCTGTTTTCATTTGCTTTTCCGGCTACTACTGGATCATATGGAATAATTTGCTTATTTCTTTTTCTCGAAGTTACCGCTCTGCCTTTCCGTGCATTGTTTCCGGGCGAGGATGCTGCTGCCATAGATAGAGCGGGTGCTGCACCAGCCGAATGAACCATTCGCGAGGCACCAGGCCTTGTCGGGTCTGCCCTGAGCATTTCTTTATTCTGCTGGTTCGCGATGTGCACCAGCTCATTCACTCTTTCTTGTTGCTTCTGCCGGGCTTCGCCGGTCAGTCCTTCTAACTCTAGTGCAGCGGCATTTGCTGCTCTTAGGTTCTTTGCCGGGGTGCTATACCTCGGCAAGCCTAGATCGACTGAATCTCCCTTATGAGTCTTATGCTCTTTGTTGATATCATCCATGAGGTTCTTTCCTCTCAATCTTAATTCATCAACCCGCTCGGGGGCGACATCAAGCTTATTTGCCCTAGCATATTCTCGCAGGGTCCTGTTTAAGGACTCCCGCAATGCCGACACCTTTTTTTGCCTCTACCAGTACTTTTTTCCTGGTTTCTTCTAACTCTGCCTGAGCAATAGCCGGATCAAGTATCAGTGCTACAGGTGTAGTCAGATTATCTATAGTTGCCTGGAGAACATTCTCTGGTCTTTCCAGAGGTGGCCCTCTTACCCTTGGTGCCTTTGGGGTCGTCTCCTGCACCTCGGCTGGGTTGGCTACTGAAGGATTTACCTCGGTGGGCGGTGGAGTTGCCTGCTTCATGGCCACCTGCACACCCGTCGTTGGATCCTTGCTTGATCCAGCGCCCGCTGCTCCCGCCTGCACCCCGGCTGTGACCATCACCTCAACGCTGCTGACGGGGCGCTCTCCGCGCGGACCATTTGCGACGCTAAGGGAAGGCTCTCCTGCAATAATAAATTGGTGAGGATAAATGTCGGAGGTGTCGACGCCGACGTAGATCTGGTGCATGCCCAAGTTAATGAAGACGCCGTTGCACGGAGGGGTTTTTCCCCTGAAGCTGCTTGTGTTATCGCTGACATAGTCACAGAGATCGATTCTCCGGACCAAGCCAGAGACAACACGCTCGCCAGTGTGGATGAAGTTTACTGTCCGGATCATGACTCCAGCTAGCACCGCTGCTGGCCCCATGGTGGGCGCCAACTGTCGTGGTGATGGCACGGCAGATGCCATGGGTAGGCTAAAGTATGGGGCCAATGGATGCTAGAGGGATCTGGGAAGGGAAGATGTATTTGATTCTACACATAGAAGACTAGCGTAAAGATCTTTGTTTCTCCTTTCTTGGGCTACAAGCGCTCCTTGAGCTGTATACAAGTGGAGAAGAAGAACTTTACCAGCCTAACGGTACAAAATGAGTCGATGCCCTTCTCAGAGTCCAAGCCTCTCCTTATAAAGGGGAGCCTTGGCTCCTCTAGGGCTAACTTGGCAAGCATATTCGAAGAATATGCTTGTCCCAATATAGTAATTCGGCGGCCTCCTTTCCGTGTCGCCCTTCTAATGACGGCAAAGTCTCAGAGAACCCCACCTGCACGCCTCGGGCTCCAGGACTGTCACCTCCGTGACCTCCTTCTGCCCTTCTGCCACTCTGCGCCTTGTCCTTTGTGTTTGGCTCTGCCCAGATCCTTCATAGCTCGTGGCTAGGGTTTGACTATGAGCACTTCCTTCTCCTGCAAGCTTCACATTATTCGGCCCTGCCTCTCTTAACTCGGCTTGGCCTTCACCTGCATTCAGATTATTCGGGCTGACCCGGCCGACTTACACAGTATGTCGGCCGGGTAACGCCTTGCTCTTCTCATAAGGGTCCTGCTCTTGCTTACCTCGGCCGACCTTTACAGGATTCGGCCGATTTAGACAGTAACTCGGAAACTGGACGGGGAACTTCCTTCTGTCTTTCCCCATCCTTACCCTATTCGGGGGCACCTCCCCAACAATCAACTTCATCCGGTGCATAACGCACCAGATTGTTGAACTCCTCAATATATTCAGCCACGCTGCGGTGACGCTGTTTCAGGTTATGTAACTCCTTCTTCTTCAAATTCATCCCTCCAGATGAGATGTGAACTGTACGGAATCCATCTTCAAAGATAGCCCATGTCACATCCTCAATGGGAGTGGTGATCTGGAATCTGAGAACTTTGCAGGCCTTAGTCTTAGGAATCTGGTGAGCATGTCAAATCCTGGTGGATTGTTCGGGTTATTGTTGTTGTTGTTATTCTGATTCTGCATAAAAGTGGTCATCATCTGCATCAGTTGTGCCTGTGCTGTCATCAACTGCTGCATCTCGGGGGTGACATTGTTGTTGTTTGGGTTGGGGTTGGCACGTAGAGGGGGCATCTGTGGTTTTCATAAGGATAAGAATGAGATACCCATAGATGCTTATCATGCACAATACATCACATAGACAATGACGAAACCAATCATCAAAATAACATAAGGTTCAAACAATGTAAACAACAAGTTTCGAAAAGCAATCACACCATAGCAAGCCACCCACATGTTGGATGGTCATTGCGACTCAATAATCAAAAGTACGATAGATGTAAGATAAATGAGTAGTCATCACTACTCCTCCGAATCAACCTCCACATCAACAAGGGTAAGACCTGCATTCTCCATAGCGGTCTTTTATTCCTCAACATTGGTAGTCAAGGCCTCTATCTTGGACCTAAGAGCCCTCTTCTGTGAGTCAAGCCTCTCGATCACTCCCTGCTGATGCTCGAGCTCGAAGTCCTTGTCCTCCAGCTCTTCCTTCATCTCCCGGATCTTCTTGTTATGGTCTTGGACTCTCTTGTCCTTGCTCTTGAATTTCTTGTCCTGGTTTTCAAACTTGGCCTCCATTTCCTTGACTATATCGTCTTGCTCCGCGAAGAGCTTGTCCTTCTCACGAAGCTGCACCTGGAGCTCTTCATTGCTAAGGATGACGTTGGTCCTATCAGTATCTAGGTGCCTAATAATACCCTCTAGGTCCTGGAGGTATAGACGAATCGGCTCCATCGTCTCTCTAGCAGCATCCTCGTACTCAATAGCCTCACCCTCCTTGTTGAGTTTCCCGAAGGGGTGAAAGTAAAGACCTCTAAGCTCCCTGGAGTGTCTCCCTACCAGGCGCCCAAGTAACTCCTGCATGACTACATCTAGGCCTTTCTCCTTGTCGTCATGCATCAGCTTAAAAGTGATGGTCTCCGTGGTTGGCTCAGTCTGGCGTCCGAGCTGAGTGACTCTGAAGCCCCAAAGGTCCTTCCTCTCAAACTTGGTGAGGGGAAGCGTCATGATTATAGGAAGTGGAAGGTTGAGCACGCTAGTGAGCTCAATGAGATGAGTACCAAAACGAGTTCCCTTGAACTCCTCGGTCATGTTGATAATAACATTAGGCATCTATTTTTATAAGATAGAGAAAAGTTAGAATCAACATCAATAGAGAAAAATCACAAGACAAAATATCACAAGCATAACTTTTGCAACAATCACACAAGTCATGGCATACACAAATCCATTACAAGCATCAAAGGTTCAACATAACTTAGACAAATTTTTGGAAATGAAACGATAAGTGTGGTGGTCCAACTAACGAAGTACATTACAATCCCCACTCACTTGCCAAGTTGTCTATCAGGGCATCCCTAGAGGCAATCTTTCGATCTTGATCACATGACTCCATACTAAATCTATGATGTCTTCCCTTAAATGTTGGTTGGTAGCCTCTAACTCTTGGGTATGCTTCTTTTCTTCCCTAAGATCGTTTTGGGTGTTAAGAATTCTTCACTTGAGTCTATCACCAAGTTCCTTGATGGCATTCCAAGCTGCATTTCTTGCAGAGTCAAAGAATGTTGTGTGCATTTCTGAGTTGGTGACCATGCAGAATCCTGACTCCTTGTGGTTTTCTTCCTTGTTTTTGTACAAGTTAAGTTGCACGCACCAGTACTCTACTCGTTCATCCATCAAGGGGAATCCTTTGTACACAGCTACACCATGTATCCCCATGGTAACCATGAGGTTCTTGAGGGCCTTGGGGAATTCTGTCTCACACTCCAAGGTCATGGTCATGAGTGGTCCCTTCCTCACAGCTTCATTGATGGAGTTTATCTACAAATAGAGATGAGAATGAAGATTAGAAAAGTTTACGAGAAGAAAAAGAAAAGTGTGGAATTTGTTGAAATTTTTTCCTTAGTGGTTTCTAATCCAATCCTAGGGTCATAATCCTACAGGCAACAAAGTGCTCTGATACCATCTGTAAGATTCCACCTTTATAAAGGTAAATATCCCTGTGATTGCAATGCTAGTCCCTGGATCAATTGCTAGCATCGACAGTTTGAGATGAAGTACACGGAAACAAAGGTCATTATTACATCGTCATTCCAAAGATAACATAGTCTTTTAAAACTCCTTAGCCATAGGCTAGTACACGAGTTTAACTTAACAATATAAATATAGAAGTCTTCATCTTCATGTGCCACAGGCAAGCATGTTGAGTGTAGACTCATAACCCCTAATCATCATCAGAGTAACCTGCAACATCACAAGTTACAGCCACAGTGGGTCAATACATTGGAATAGTATTGGCAACTGATACCTTAGTAGAATATTAACATCTAGATACTTCATGAATTTTTGGCTAAGTGTAGCTTAAGCTTTCTTTGCTCAAAATAGGTTTTACCTATCAGTTGAAAACACTAAGTTTTTTTTGGCAAAAACTCCCAAGGAACTACCAATAGAAATTGGTGAACCTTCACCCTTGTTCACCCACAAGTTTTAACTTAGAAAGTTGGGATGAGGAGATTCTTGATAGCTTCCATGTCTTGATGCTCAAGTTTTCCATTACCGGGGACACAGCTAAGTACTTAGTTTCTTCCTTCTGTAGAGGTGGTGCACTTTCCCCACAAAACTTGGTTTCACCAAGATAGGACCTTTCAGAAGCCTTCCCTTAGACCAAATGGACACATTCCAACCTATCATCCCTCTACCACCAACTGTCCAAATGGCTAAGTTATTGCAACCTATATGATCCAGGTAGAGCCCATAATGCCATGTGTCTGCACTAGAAGCTTCTTAACATTTGGCATCTCAAATCCCTTTGTTCCCGGGTGGCAATCCACAAGTGAGATCCACAAGGTAAACCATAGAAATGGGCCTTGTGTAACCACTCAACCAAAAACCACCAAGCAATTACCATTCCACCCACGTGTTTCATTCACTTAGTTGTTTTATTAAGCAAAAACATAAGTCAAAGACTTAGCAATATTTTTCCATAGCATGTATATATTCCACCCTTGGTTGCTACTAGCTAGGCTAAGCATGGCAATATCAATTATCTTAACTTAGAGAAAAATCTAACAATTCTACAACTACTAGGATTTGCCAAGCATAGCATATATATACTTAGAAAAAATACTCATGCAAGCCCTATACAAAATATTTCTAATGCATAGTAAAAATACTGGGACAAAAACATGAAGCACCACTTTCCTTGGTAGTTGGGGGAGTAACAACAATCCTCACAGTCACAATCACCACTAGCACCAAAATCTACACATAAAATGATAACACCAAATTCACATATCAAAATAAACAAGCAAAAATATATGAATGCATGCAAATGCCATGTGATGATTTTCTTAATCAAACAAGACAAGTGGAACAGTACTGAATCATAAACAAAACAATTATACACTAAATAAAATTAATTTGGCCCTTAGAACATTTTCCATACAATTATTATATACAAAATAAGCTTATAAATGTCTCTGCAAAAACAACCCATTTTACTGATGCAATTTATTAAAAAAAGTGCATAATTGGATAGAATTATTTATCCTGATTCCAATGATATAAAATTTACAAAATTTGAACGTGTGGATCAAAAGTTATGAATTTTGCAAGTTTGAACAACTAATAGATCTAATTTCAGATTTTAAATCGAAACACAGGCCACGCGGTGCTGTCTGATCGGTTGATACCTCTTCGCACTGGATCACGCTCGTGCACCGTTAGATCTAATTAAAATCCAGCGGCTCAGATCTGCCCGTACCTCTTTGGCCTGGCGTCTAATCTAAACCACTGGATCTAGATCTAGTGGATCAAATCGTGTTAACCTAAAACCGGCGGCGGAAATGGTTGCTGGCGGCGGCGGCGCTTATGCCGACGACGTTCTGGTGGTTCTAGAGGGGGCTAGGGGCTGGGAAGTGGCTTACCAGACTCGCGTGAACACGACGGTGCTCAAGGTGTCATTGGCTTGGGCGGGGGCGTGCTGCAGAGGCTGCTGGGGCTCGTCGGAGTTGGGGACAGCGTCGGGTTTGCTCGGACGGCGACAAAGGCGACGTTTCTGGCGACCCTAGCACAAACAGAGGGTATCAGTGTGTGCACAACACTCAGGCAAACTTGACAGACTCATAGAGAAGGCACAGGGTGGTTGGGTTTTACCTAAATCTCTCACCGAAGTTGGAGCGGTGTCGGATGCCCACGGTGCTCGTCGAAGTCGATGCTCTGGAACACAAACAGATAAACAAACGGTATCAGGAGATGCGCATGGAACATGGGGTCATCTCAGAGTGAACGAGGAGTGGGCGCGAACACGAGGCTTACCGGAATACCTCGCTGGAGTTGGCTCTGTCTGCGGCGGAGTAATGTGAAATAGGGGCAGTCTGGTGGCGGAGCGAGCGAGTGGAGTGAGGGGAAAAGTGTGGGGTGGAGAGGGGGTTTTGTATGCGAATCAGGGGCGGCAATCACGCGGCCAATCAATGGAATTTACGCTGGGTTTAATCGCGGCGTCACTGCAGAGAGGTAACGGCGGAGCGGCGTCTGCGCACGAGGATTCGGGGAAGACGACGCTGACGTCGAGAGGGCACAACGTCAGTGGCTACAGGGTACGTTTCGCGTGGGTGAGAGAGGGGGGTAGAGGGGGACTGGCCCGGGTGGGCTAGTTCTGTTATTGGGCGGAAATGCTGGCGCCAGCCCTTTACCATTTCTTTTATCTTTTTCTATTTCTGATTTGATTTTCTGGAATCAATTTCAAATGGTTTTCAAATGGGTTTGAATTCAAACCTGTTCTGAATTTTTGCAATGTAGAAATTGCACCTTTTTGGCTACAGAACAAAGTTGCCCACTCAAAATACTTTGGCCCATTGGAATTTAAATAAAACAGTGCCTTTACCATTTGTTTAATAAAGGCATATGAATAGTTTTAAATTCATACTTTGTTTTGAAAAGTTTTTCCAAGCTTTAGAAAATATCAATGAACTCTAAGTTCAAATCTTTCTTGTTTAAAACAAATAATCTCATACTAGAGAGTAGAAGTGGGCCATTTCCTTGCTTACATAAAATAAGAGACATTCAAATGCTTCTGTTTTTGAAATCTCATTTGAAAATGATCCTAAAATGATTATGAATGCATGAATGATATGAAAGCTTTGAGGTCATGATTTTTGGGATGTTACAGCAGCCCAACAACCAGCCCAATCTATCCTTCTCTCTGGTTGACAAGTGGGACCGAGGAGGTACAGTGGAGCAAATCAGAAGAACTGCTGGGGGGTTTTCCGCGAAAAGTACATCATCGTCTACCTCCCCGACGACACAAGCATCTTGCTGTCATTCTCGCCGTCGTCCGCCGCCGTGCCATGACGTCCGGCCGCGCCAAGATCCACGCCACCGCTCCTGGTCGTCTATAAGATCCCCTCCTGGGCAGAAACGAACCCTATCTTCTTCGCTTTCCCATTTTCCTTTTCCGAGCCGAAACCCTAGAACCCTGTTTCCAGTAACTACCTTCGTTCTGATCCCCCTCGTGCTCCGTTGATCAAGCAATCATCCTCGCCTTGCCCATCCGAGCCTCTTAGTCAAAGGAATCGAGGCGAGCCGACGGGAATCGACGCCGCGAGGTCACCTTCCGAAGTCCGGCCACCGTGGTCCTCGCTGATTCCGACCATCTCCCATCTCGCCAACTACTCCACGAGATTCCTGGTAATGCTCTGAGAATGTTAGCGCTCTCATTTTTCTTGTTCTCTTCATAGTTTAAGATTTAGCCAAACACCGCCATCGACCACCGCAGTTGTTGGTCGCCGGAGTAGCTCCGGTGACCAATACGGAGCAGCGCCGCCACCATTCAACTCATTTTGCTCATCCGCGTCCATCAACACCCTTCCCGTGTGCAAGCATCCTCCTAATCGATCGATCGAACTTCGATCTGGGGGTGATAGTTCATGTGAAGTCATGATGACGTCCTGCTTGCGTCATCTTGACTAAGTCCACCCTGTTGACTGGTCTTTGCTGATGTGGCTTATGACGTGGCCTTAAGCCCCACCTGTCTCTGACTGGGGTAGATCCCATCTAGGTGTAAAAAGGTTTAGTGTCTATTTAGGAATAATTAACACATTATATAATCCAAATTTTAATATTCCAGAAATAAAATAAAATGATTAAATCTTGTAAATTTAATATCTTTCGTTTTATAATTCAGAAAAAATACATATAATATAAGAAAATGTTGAGAAAATGAAATCTACAACTTAAAACTATTATCATGATGATTATTTAAATAAATATTATTTAATAATGGTTTTATAAATAATAAAACTTTAATAATTTCTATTTTAATAATGACAGATGTTAAAAATATAAATAAAATACTAAAAATCTTAGAAAAATAAGAATTATATTTTAACATTATTATTTCACTTAATTAAATATTTGTTAATTATTAAGTATTTATAAAGTAAAAACCTTATTAAAATCATATCTTATTATTTATAAATCACAAAAATAAATGTAATATACCAAAATGATCACAAAAATAATACCTACATGTTAAAAATGTGATATTCCACTTTTGAGTTAAATAACAAGTTAAACAACTTTAATAACTTAAATATAAACTTATTTCCTTAATTGATAATTCACATTAGCGTAAATAAAAATTGCTAATAGTTCTAAAAATTAGATAATTAAGTCTAATAAATAGTATTATTCTTAAATACTATTATATGAAGTCAAAATGGTTCAACACATTTTAAAAATAAAATTATATTGAATTATCATTCAACCATAAGTATCAATTCTTTTATAAAAGAATCCTTATCTAATATAAGATCTCCAAGAATAATTGTAATAAGATAAAACCCATTCTTTATATTAACCACAAGTTTATAAACAAATCAAAACACTATAAGTGAGTCCATAAGTAGTAAATAATATTGTTTACTTATCCATAAACCTTAACCACATCATTATAGGAAGGTAAACCCCTTTATACCATTATAATGTAAAGAAATCACTACTCCAATAAAAGTAATGCCATTTTTAAGTAACTCTAAGGAAACAATATAAAGTGAACAAGATACAAGTATCATAAGTAATACACCCTAAGTTTATCTACATTCTTAAAGTTACTTATAGTTACAAAGCTTTAAGTATAATGCTAAAAACTTTATTATATGCTTTATAGTTAACTTTGGTTTTTTACAATTAAATTATAAAGCATCTTAATACCAAACCAACCCAGTTAAAAACCAAGATAGATAAGTCTCAAATACTACTAATATCATTATTCCAGTAAAGGCAATTCCTTTTGACTTAAAGACTACAACTAGAAAGAACACCTCATAAGGTTAACTTAAAATCTTAAATGCTTCTACTTAGTTGAGTAAGATTTTCTTCAAAAGTTATTCGTTTTGCCACTTCAATCAACATATGACAATTAATAGTAAACACCTTACTTTATACTATACTTGTATAATAAGATTGTTAATACTTAAATCCTTTATAAGTGACATTACTTGTAAAGTAAAAATTGAAGATAAACAATTAAGATGTAAGCAACCTTGAGAAGCATTACATACTGTGTATTTTGTTGTTGTATAAATACATGTTGTTTTCCACACACTCACAAGCCTTAATAAGAAGCACATGTGTGAAACTTAATCTAAAAGAGCAACACATTCCAACGAAACCCTTTCCAGTATCCAAACCATAGAACAAAGTTATCCTCAGGATTTGAGTTTATCAACTTGCATTACATTGCTTATGCATAAAAGCATCTTGGTTCTTTAAACATTAGTCCTTACCGGACCAATGATGCTGATTTCAGATATTGGATTTTTTATAATGTCTTGAAGACCGTGAGTGCATAATCTTGCAATCACAAAAGGCAAGTTCACACTTGCTCATGTCCTTTGATTATTTTCTGTGAAGTATTTTGCAAATCCAGTGTTGTCATCACCTGCATTTGAAAAAGGACAGAAAACACTATTTTCATAATAATGTGATTATACGTTATTTACCATGAGGTAATAACCTACTATAAGAGTTCCGGTGGTAAAGGAACATATTACCTAGTGTAACATCCCAAAAATATTAAAATAGAATCATCAAACTCTAATCCCCAAATTTAGGGTTAACAAAAACTTTTCCAATTAAAATATGAAAGCATTTCATATGTGTAGGTATTAAAATATGGATTCTTTTGAATTGCCATGATTATGTGTTTCTTTGCTTGTAAATGGATGCTTAGGTGAAATAAACATCATCTAAACAATTCCCAAACTTTTCTCAAAGACAAGTAAATCAAAACAAATAAAATAAGAGAATGGTCATTTTGACCAATTTAACTCCCATGCCTACTTTGTCTGTCTCAAACTTTCAGAACCTAACAGAAACTTTCCTGGATCTTTGCACCCCTTGATTGTAATCATAACAAAGTATCAAGGCCCACTTTGTGATCAATCAAAAACATTTAAATGCATAGTTTAAATGACAGTTCAAAATTGAATCTTTATCATATGGGAAGATCCCACTTTTTCAAAAACCACTCAAACAAGCTCAACTTTCAAAACCCAAGCATCTGCAGACTCACCAGCACCAACCTAGAACACCCACCAAAAATCTTTTCAAAATTCAAAACTTGAATTCTTGCGGCCATTTCATCAAACACTTGGCAGAAACAAATCAAACAGGCCTAACTTCACTGTTTGGAGCAGTAATTGGGCTAAGCAATGTTCACCATTGATCACCCTTGTCTCCCCAGGCCAAAGCGATTGTAGACAAACCCTAGCCCCTATCCTTTGCCCCATGCCATGCCAACCCGAGCATCCCCTTGCCAGCCGACAATGGCTAGCTAGCCAGAGCAAGCACCAAGCCTAAACAACATGTCTAGGAGGCAGCCAACGCCTCACCACCATTCCCTGTCCAGCGCTTGAAACCTGCCAGCCACTGGACCACGCGCACGAACCATGCCAAGCTCGTCAGCAACCATGCTGAGCGTGCGCCAGAGCGCCACCCTCGACCGAAGCACACAGACCGCGCGCCGCCCTTATCGTGTGCATACGTGATGACCACCGTCCTAGTAACCCCGCAGACACGCTCGTTCGCCGCTGTGCGGACCACGCGCGATGTGCGCCATTAAATCTTCCGTCGGGCACGCGTAGAGCATCGTCGCGTTCCGACCAAACCACACCGCCCCACGTCTCGCCACCGTGTCGTTGAGCATTGCCAGGGAGCACTGCACCGCCCTACCGTCGCCCACACCGATAGCTGTCTGTACTGTCGACCACGACGAGCTCACCTTGCGCCCCGTCGGTGCCCTCGCTCCACTATAAATAGAGGCCACCCCCAGCCAAATTGAGCACACCATCTCACTCCCCTCTCCTCACTGATCGTGCCACCCCGTTCCCGGAGAAAGGCAAGCATCGCATCACCGGAATTTAAACGGAGCCCGCCGCTACTGGAGAAGAAGGGAGCCAGCGATTGGAGCCGCCCCAGGAGAAGCTGCCAGTACCAGGAGGTTCGCCGGCGTCGACTTCGTCATTCGCCCGCCTCGCCTACCCTCGCCTGAACCCCGGTGAGCCCCCAACGACCCACATTGGCCGCCCTAGGTTTCTGTCTCGCCGGCATTGCCCAACGTCGATGATGACTCTTCCATTTTTTATTAGAGAACGAACACGCGAACTCGCCTTATACCGCTTCGCCCCGCACTCCCCTGCCACGCGACGTGGGGGACAACCCCAAACATCCTTAATGCAGTGTGTAAAGAGAGCCGCCCAGATCGCCCAAGCCACATCTTGAATTTAACCTTTTCCATTTTATTTCAAACTCACTTCTGTACCCAGTTTCAAAAATCAACCCAGGTCGATTCTGGGCACCATATCGAATGAAACTAATTTTGTTAGAAAGGTCTGGAAGTGCTGAATCCAAGCCCGTTGGATTCAAGTCATTTGGATATGTAGATCATCCTTGGTAAAAATAACAAGGCAGAACATTTTCTGCATTCAAACATTTTTCAAATTAAAACCATAATAGCTTTTTAGTTGATTCCAACTCTCAAAAATCACATTCAACCATACCTTTCAGAATATATAAAAATATATAGGTTTACTTACAGAAATAATGTTCAAGTAATAAAAGAATGCCCCATAGGCATTTCTAGTCACTTTATTTAATTAAAATAAAAGGGTAAAACCTTATTAATTGTGACACCACTTTAAATCATATTCCCATGGACTAAAATATGTGGTGATGACATGTGTCAACATGATCCCATGTTTGGTTTGGAGAATATTAAATCTTAAGTAGTTTTTCAATGAGTAGAAATTACTTTTCTAAAAATAAAAGGAATTAAACCAAGCTTTAATTTTGTAATGTTAGTGATGATGCTAGATCATCTATAGGACCCTTTTGTGTGATGATTGCAAGTAGTTAAGTATTTTTTTGGTGATTGTGTACATCGTATTTATTTATAGACGCTAGTACCGACCAAGGATACGAGGAGGAAGGAGGATTCTACGAAGAAGAAGCCGAGGAGAACTTCAACCACTGCTCTGCACAAGGCAAGCCAATACTTGCAAGTTATTAACTTAGCAAGCCAATACTTTCAAGCTATTAACTTAGCAAGCCTTACTAATCAAGTTGACCTATGCAAGCTAACACTTGCAATTATGAGAGTTAAATATCATATGCAATGCACTAAGCATGCTTGGTTAGATACAATTGATGATACCCAATCCTAGTTTTACTTGAAAGCTTTATACTTTATTTCTTTATCAAAGCACTTACTTAGAGTTACTGAAATAAATGGTAGATACTAGAAGGATAATTGAAGGTTGCATAAAGAGCATAAAATTTGGCCTAAGCTAGATAATCTTGATGTCATCTTAAGGCATGAGATTAAACTTAGTTAAACCCCACTAGTTTACGACTCCTCATTAGTGCTTACCCCCACTTGTAGATGCTAGTGCTAAGCATAAAACTTGATCAACATTAGATGGGAATACTTGGTGAAAATGGTTATGAAAACCTTAGAATGATGGATCATTCTACTGAGATGTTTTGACATGTGTTTCCGAACACCAGATGATTTATGGTGATGAAAATGTTGAGGCATGAGCCTTAGCCCTTTTTAAAACTGAAGGTTGTCTGGATGCGATACCATTCCAATTTTATCGTACAACCACAATACCCGAGAATTGGGTAGGGCTTGACTGGAAACTTATATACCTTAGTATTAGTTCCCTCACGTCTAAGGTCTGAGCTAAGGCTACCTTGTGAAGATTATCCGTATACTGATTATGGTGAATTCAGGATTTATTCCTGGCGGATGTACAGAATGTTGTGGTGAAAGTGTACAATCTCTGCAGAGTGTCAAACTATTCGAATAGCCGCGTCCGCGGTTATGGACAGTTGGAGTGGCCATACTGTTCCCCCATCAGACTTTTCAAAATGACTTGTGAAATGAATTGAGACTTTGACTTGACCACAACAGGGTTGTGATATGAAATACCAATTCACACTAGGAGTATGAACTTCAACTATCTCTCTTGTTTCTAAACTTAGTAGAGATAATCTGGCTTCTTGCAAAACAACCCTAGAGCCTAGTGTCCGATTACCAAAAACCACTTTTACTTGTTAGTATTAGTTTAAGAGTACTTAAAGAGTACTCATGGCTTTGTCCCTGGCTATTCCCTTGGCCAGACCATGAAGAGGATTACCTGGAGGATGGACCCCAGGAAGGTTACGACAACTAGGATCATCTCCCATCGTCAGCATTGCTTGTGATCTCGAAGATGGAGCTTCGCCTACGCTACCGTTATTATTACGTATTCCGCTGCTTGAAGTTGTATTAAGAACTGGATCATGAGATCCCTATTTGCGTAAGAACTTATGTATGGTTTGTAATGGATGATGTACTATGGTATCCAATTCTGTTATGTCTCGCAAAAATGATAATCATAGGATTGCGATGTGTGGCATAACAGGCATCTGGGATTAAAAATCCGGGTGTTGACAAGTTGGTATCAGAGCCATCCTGATCATAGGAGACCCTAGTTAGACTGGACGTTTGAATCAAAAACTTATTTTCAAAACCAAAGAAAACAAATATTTACAAAAACTTATTCTCATTCTTATCCCTTTGATTCTTTCATGAAAATTCATGTTCCTCAAAAACTCTTGAAAAATACATAAAATTTTGACACACTTGATCACTCTACTAACTTACGCATCCTATATTCTTATAGATGGACGTGAAGTACAGCAAGTTTTATCAGTTGGGGAATGGAGGAGACCTTATCTTTGAGAGGGATTTGGACCAGCTTTCGGAACTTATGGAGCGTCCGCACCCCGAGTTCTTCGGAGCTCAGCTCAATGATCAAGGAGGAGAAGATCTGCAGTGGCTAATTGTTGCAAGTCTCCGAGGAAAGATTGAACCTCCCACTGCGGAAGGAATTCAGTTTACCTTAATAGAGAACAACTGGCTCCATGGACTTGCCAGGGCCATGCAGGAAGCTCTTTCCCGTCTCTGTGGGCAGAGTATCAAATAGATCAAGGGTACTCTCTTTGAGTTTTTCCCAAGGAGTGATGCTAATGGACAACCACTGGAAGCCCCATATCACCCCGAGCTGAAGACCCAATTGGACCACCTTAGCTTCATGATGTACGATCGTCAGCAGGAGTTGGATAACAGTCGTGACTACTCCAACCACAAGTCTGCCATCATCAAGACGAAGGACCAAACCATCGCCATGCTAGCAAAGGATCGCAAGTCTCGCCGCCGTCAGCTCGACAAGAAGGAGCGCATTATTTCCTGTCTTCGCCACTTTATCTCATCTTTGGAGGAGACCATCCACGAGAGAGACATGCACTTGGAGGAAAGGGAGAATGCCAGAGAGGATCTTCGTGGAGACCCCTACTCCTACCTCAGCGATGATGATGATTTTCTGGAGGATCAGGCTATGGACTTCTTCACCGATGAGGATGATTTCGCCTTCATCGATGATGATGAAGATGACGAAGCCACAGATTCTGAGGAGTAGTAGCACTTGAGCACTAGCGTAGTGAGTAGTATTCGGTCCCACTGTATCGTAGTTTTCAGAATGGTTATTAAAACCATCTGTTTTTCTTTGTTGCGGTGTGTGTTGTATTGTGTGCTATGAATGAATGAATGAATGAAAAAGCAAGTTGCTAGAAAAATCTGAGTCAAACTTTAGAAACTTTTCAAAGACCGAAAACCTTAGAAATTTCCCTCTTTTCTCACGATCTATCTCAATCTTCGGATGCCACGTGGAGGAAGTGGTTCATCCCCGGACCCGATGTTGCAGATTCTGCAAATGCTGACTTCTGACCGCGAAGCTGAAAGAGCGGAACGTCAAGACAACATAGACACACTGCAACAGATACCCCAGCTTGCCCACAACAACCAAGGCCACGGAAATCAGGACAACCATGGATCTAAGCTCAAGAATTTCCAGAATACCAACCCACCTGTTTTCACTAAGTCAGAAGAACCCCTAGACGCCGATGATTAGCTGCAGACCATGGAAAATAACTTAGAAGTCGCTGGAGTGGAAGCCAACTAGAAAGTTCTGTTCGCCACCCACTATCTAGCCGGAGATGCCAGGGCATGGTGGAACAGTGTTCACGCAATGACCGAAGGCCAGATGATGACGTGGGAGGAATTCAAGGTCAAGTTTAGCAGAACCCATGTACCCCCAGGTTTGATCAAGAGAATGAGAGACGAGTTCAGAGAACTGAAGCAAGGGAGAATGACCGTAGTGGAATACCGTGACAAATTTTTGTCATTAGCTAGGTATGCCCCGGATGAGATCGACACCAACGCCAAGAAGAAAGAATTCCTAAATGGTCTGCATGATGAGATGCAGACGGTATTAGTCAATATCCCCTTTGCTGATATTGAAGCCCTTGTCGACTAAGCTATCCAGATGGAAGGAAAGATCAATCAAGCCAATGAGAACCGCAAGCGTCGCATGATGCATCAACCAGGAACACATCAGACCCCAAAGTATCGCCCTAACCCATCTCCCGGATTTGCCCCAAGAACCAACAGACCCCCGATGAACCGTCTGACCTATCCCAACCGTGGAAACGCTAGGCTCGGAGAAATCACAAAACCCCCGGCAACTCTAGCAATTTCAACCGTGCCCCACCCAAGTTCAACAACAAAAATGCTACCGCCAACACCAACACTGCCCATAGAACTGGAAGCAATGTTGTGCCTGTAGCAGCAAAGGATAAGTCACAAGTGACTTGTTATGACTGTGGAAAAAAAGGCCACTATTCCAACGAGTGCCCCAACAAGAAGAATGCCGCCGCACCCAATGCCAATGCCCCAGCTCAGCAACAGCGTCGTGTTCAGCCAGGAAGGAGATTTTCCCTAGGGAATTTGCTCAACCGTAACGGCCGTCTTTTCCTCATGCATGCTGAAGAAGCTCAGGAAGCGCCAGACGTCGTGCTGGGTATATTATCTGTTAATTCAGTACCTGCACGAGTGTTGTTTGATTCTAGTGCATCGCACTCATTTGTCACCGAAGAATTTGCATGCACTAGTAAAATTCAACCAAACAAATGAAGCATGTAATGATTGTTCAAATTCCCGGATCAACAACCAAGGCTAGGCAAATTTGCAAAGTTGTCCCTATCCGAATCCATGGCATAGATTTTTATGAAAATCTGATAGTACTTGGAACTAAAGGTTTGGAAGTAGTACTAGGAATGGATTGGATGTCCAAACATAAAGGATTGATTGGCTGTGCCAAGAAAGCCATAACCATGACCAGTACAGCCGGAATATCAGTCGAGCATATATCTGAAACCTTATGTCAGATCCCAAGATTTTCCAAATCTTGTAATGTGAAAATTAATGAATAAAATAAAATTTTGTTTGATTTTCAGGGCCAGAAGAAACTTTTGAATCTAATTGGAAACCTTTAAACCACTTGGGATCAAATAAATCCTAAAGGAATGAAAAAGATAAATATTAAATAAAGGGAAAAATAAAAGTATTTTGTTACTACTTTGAAATCTTTTATAAAAAGGTTTTGGTTTTCAAATTTAAAAGAAAGGTTTTAAATAAAGATCATTTTATAAATCCAAGTTAGAACTTAGCTAAAACTTGGAAACAAAAAGGTTTTGTTTGATTAAAATAAATAAAGGTTTATTAAAAAATAAAACAATAAAGGATTTAATAACCAAGTTTTATTAATAAATGTTTTATTATTAATAAACCATCAAAGACTTGGTTATATGTTTAAAATTAAGTTTTCCCAAGTATTTTATATTCTCAAATAAAATCTACTTATTTGGTTTTGGAAAATATTTGGATTTAGATAGAGCTTTGAAATAAATCAATCCTATTTTGATTTATTAACAATGGTCCATTTATTTAATTAATAATGGACCTTATTATTATTAAAATTATTATTTTAAATTTGGATTTTGGTTCATATTACTAAACAGAACTAATTTCAAAATTACAAAGATTGTTGTTGTTTGGTTTGATTTGGTTGATGTTTGTTTATTTGGAAATTAAAAACAAGAAATAGAATTATAAAAAGGAAAAATATTCGGAAACAAAAAAAAATAAGAAAAGTTCGACCCAAACCAGCAGCCCAACAGGCCCAGAAACAGCCCAACTTTTCCCTCACTCCGAAAGAAAACGATTCGCACCTCGTTTCTGACCCGTACAGAATATGACCAGTGGACCCTAACCTCCTTTCTTTTCCCACTGACCGGTAGACCCACTTCCCTCTGTTCTTCCTCCTCACCCGCGCGACCCCTTCTTCCTCCCTCGACACCGTTCCTGCCGATGATTTCGCGGCCTTAATTCGCTTTACTCGACCACCGTTACTAGCTTTGATCACGCAGGTTTAAACGCCCATGTCTCCTCTATATTTCCCCTCTGACACACCGCGCCGGCACGCCCCAGACCTCCCCAATTTCCTCCCCGAGCACCCTCTGTTCCGACGAAGTCCGGTGCCGATTCCGGCGACTCGACACCGCCCCGAGCCTCCCTGAGCACACTAGGAGACTCACCACTTCCTGGAGTATCTGTCTGTGCCCCTCGTTTGACCGCGGGCGTCCCTGAGCGTCGACTCCGACCGAGCTCTGAGCGCTGCCGTCTGACTTCAATTCCGTCGAGCTCCTCCGGTAAGTCCAGGCCGCCCCTCTTCTTCTCGTTCACGCGCTCAACATCCCCGTGACCTCCTGCGTCTAACCATACCCTCGGTTGTTCTCCTCGTGACCTGTAGCGACGACTCTGACCACGACAGAGACCACCCGACGTTGTTCTCAACTCCGGCGAACAATCGCAGCTGTACCAGAGCACCCCCTGCCACGACAAGCACACGTCGAGCATCACCACGTCCTCGCGAATCTGGTGAGCAACCTCCCCTCTCTTCTAGCGCCCTGCCTCGCCAGCGCCTCCACTATCTGGCCGCTCCGCCGCTCGCCGTTGTCCTAGCGCCGCCAGCTTTTGGCAAGGCAACTAGAGCCGTTCGATCTAGATCGGGCGAGTAAGATTAGATCATTTAAGTCGCGAAGAGGTACGCTCTCTGGGCCACACGATCTAATTAGATCCTGCGATCCACGTTGCCGATCCGACCGAACCGGTATCGACCAGTAAAGAAATGACGCGTGTCCCCTGTTCTGTTTAAAACAGATTTGAAATCTGATTTAGTTGTGAAATTCAAACCCTTGTATCTTTGGATCCACAAGTCCAAAAATTACAAATTTTATGTCGTTGGATTCAGGAGAGCAAGACCTAGCCAACCATGCCCTTGGTTTAGAAAATAGTATCTGTTAGTTTGCTTGTTTTTGCAGATTCTTTTGTGTGCTTGTTTAGATTAGAAAAATTGTTTAAAAATGATTTTAGGGTTAAAACCTTTGCAAAATGGTTTGTTGTGACCTTACTGAACCTAGGAACCAACCCATGGTTTTGAAAATGGATTTCGAAAAGTTTAGGATGGATTAATTGATTTAGTCCATTTCTAGCCAAGTGAAAATAATGGTTTTATTAAGAAAATGATTTTGGAATAAAAACATTGGGAAAATATTTTGATTCAAAGCTGCTGACCCGAAAACACCAAGTCTTGAGAGTTAGAAAATTTTGGTGAGAAACTAAAAGATCTAGCCAACCATGCCCTTGGTTTAGAAAATAGTATCTGTTAGTTCGCTTGTTTTTGTAGATTCTTTTGTGTGCTTGTTTAGATTAGAAAAATTGTTTAAAAATGATTTTAGGGTTAAAACCTTTGCAAAATGGTTTGTTGTGACCTTACTGAACCTAGGAACCAACCCATGGTTTTGAAAATGGATTTGGAAAAGTTTAGGATGGATTAATTGATTTAGTCCATTTCTAGCCAAGTGAAAATAATGGTTTTATTAAGAAAATGATTTTGGAATAAAAACATTGGGAAAATATTTTGATTCAAAGCTACTGACCCGAAAACACCAAGTCTTGAGAGTTAGAAAATTTTGGTGAGAAACTTAAAGATTTTGATTTGATAAAACCACTTCCCACCACATAAAATGTTGAATGGATTTTTAAATGGGTTATGGATAAAATCCATTTGCAAATGACTTTGCCATTTTGGTAAATGACCAATTTGGATCTTACAAAGTTTAGGAATCTAATAGAGACGTTTTTGCAAAATAAAACTATCTTGTGCATGCTTCCATGCATGACTTAGTTTCCATTGTCTTGTGTGTGTGATTTTGTTTGAGTGATTAATGGTTTGGAATATTAGCTGATTTTGTGTTTGCTTGATTGACTTGTAGTGAAGTTAGAGAAGTGTGAGACTAGCAAGATCAAGGAGTGAACCACTATCCCATACCAAAAAGGCAAGTTACACTATCATCTAAAGTCCTACTATTTTCATTATACTTAGTGGATTTTGAAAACATGCATGAAAACAATTTTATACTTATGCTATGCTAAATCATAATAGGATTCCCTATACACTCCTTAGTGAAAATATTGTAGTTGTTACATGCTTAGCCATGCTATATTTTGAAAAGAGATACATGTTGAGATTTTACAAAGGATGAAAAAAAAAGACTTGTGTTTTACATAATAAAACAAGGACTCAATGAACCACCTAGGTGGAGGATACTTTAAGTTTTGGAGAGGGTGGCAACAAAAGGAACCATGTCTATGGGAATCACTTTGTGTTGTGCTCCAAAAGAAAACCCGCCTAGGAAACTTAGAGATCAAACATGCTTCTCCAATTGTGGCTTTCGTGTGCAACCACATGCTATTATGGCTCTGGCTTAGTCAACTACATTAGGAAGACCCATACATTGTCTTTAGTTACCGGACATGGGGATCTGGAATGCTTCATGGGGGCTGAAAACAAGCTAGCAATGGTGTATGGGAGGACCTTTTGGAAAGGCTTCGTCACGTTCTCAATATGCCAGTACTCCATCTTGGTGAGCACTAATCCAGTAGGCCACTGGTGGCAAAAGGATGGGATTGTGACATGTGGGTAAAGTGTACTCCTTCTGCAGAAGATAATAAAATCTAAGTACTTAGCCGTGTCCCCGCTTATGGACAATACTGAGCAACTAAAGTTTGAACTATGGGAGATCTCGACATTCCAACTTCTAAAATAAAAACTTGATGCACTTAGGGGTACCAAGGAATTCAAAGAGATTTTGTTAAGCTTGATGCACTTGGGGTTACCAAGGTACTCAAGAGATTTTGTTTAAAAGCATGATGTACTTGGGGTTACCAAGGAACTCATGAGATTTTGATAAAACTTGTTGTACTTGGGGTTACCAAGTAGCTCAAGGGAATTTTGACAAGGACTTGAACACTTGAGTTTCTACCAAGAAGTTTAAGGAACTTGGAAAAAGATATTTGAAAAAGGACCAAAACCATTTTGAAAAGATAGGATCAATATTGCTTTATGCAAATAAGCCTTAAACTCTACTTAGCCAAATATGCATGTATTGATAGGATCCACTCATATTACATATAAAAGTGAAGCTTGCCAATACAATTCAAATGTATTGCCCCTTGTGGCTGTAACTTTAAATGTTTGCAGGTTTGATTGATTTTAGTGAAGATTGATTGATTAGGATTACAAAGTCTACAACCAACATCTGCCTGTGGCACTTGAAGATGAAGGACCCATGACTATAGTTATTCCGCTGCAATGTAATGTATTAGCCAAATGAGCTATGTATGATGTAATAAAATTATGTTATTCCTGGTTATAAAGTTATAATATGACCTTTGTATCTTGATATTACATCTTAACTGTGGATGCTAGCTATTGATCCAGGGACTAGCATTGTAAACACAGGAGGAATCTACCTTATTAGGTTGAGATCTCTACACCTTACCTCGCCAATTCAAATGCAACAAGTGTATAGCCCAACCTACCATTGACCAAGTCCGGATAGTCTGTGAATACCCCGATGTATTTCCAGATGTTTTGCCCGGTATGCCCCCAGATCGGGATATCGAGTTTATCATCGAACTAATCCCTAGAACCGGACCCATAGCCCAGAGACCATATAGTATGAACCCGTCTGAGCTAGCTGAACTGAAGAAGCAACTGGATGCAATGCTGGAAATTGGATTGATTCAACCAAGTGCTTCACCATGGAGATCACCTGTCTTGTTTGTGGACAAGAAGGATGGAGGTAACCGTTTGTGTACGGATTATCGGAAGTTGAATGATGTCCCTATCAAGAACAAATACCCCTTGTCCAAGATAGAAGATTTGTTTGATCAGTTGATCGGTGCCAAAGTGTTTTCTAAGATTGATCTTAGGACTGGCTATCATCAACTCAAGATTCATGCAGAAGATATTCCCAAGACTGCCTTTACCACCCGATATGGATTGTACGAGTATACAGCAATGTAAGATCCCTCCTTTATAAAAGAAAAGGATCCCTGTGATTGCAATGCTAGTCCCTGGATCAATGCTAGCATCCACAGTTTAAGATGAAGTACACAGAAACAAAGGTCATTATTACAGTCATTCCAGAGACAAACATAGTCTTTACAACTCCAAGGCCACAAGCCTAGTACAAGAGTTTGAATAAGTAAATAAATAAAAGTCTTCATCTTCATGTGCCACAGGCAAACATGTTGAGTGTAGACTCATGACTCCTAATCCTCATCAGAGTAACCTGCAACATCACAAGTTCTGAGCCACAAGTGGGTCAATACATTGGAATAGTATTGGCAAGTGATACCTTAGTATAATTTAGGTAGACTAGATACTATATGCAATTTGGCTAAGTGTAGCGTGGCTTGCTTTGCTCAAAATAGGTTTTGCCTATTAGTTGAAATCACTAAGTTTTTCTTTGTCAAAATTTTTCCCAAGGAACCACCAATAGACATTGAGGTCCTTCACCCTTGTTCACCCACAAGTTTTTACTTAGAAATTGGGATGAGGAGATTCTTGATAGCTTCCATGTCTTGATGCTCAAGTTGTCCTTTTCCAGGGACATGGCTAAGTACTTAGATTCTTCCATCTGCAGAGGTTGTGCACTTTCCCCACCATACTTGATTTTCACCAAGACAGGACCTTTCAGAAGCCTTCCCTTAGACCAAATGGGTGCGCTCCAACCTATCATTCCCACTACCACCAACTGTCCAAATGGCTAAGTTCTAGCAACCTATGTGATCCAGGCAGAGCCCATATTGCCAAGTGGCTGCACTAGAAGCTTCTTAACACTTGGCCTCTAAAATCTCTTTGTTCCTGGGTGGCTTTACACAAGTGTGATACACAAGGTAGACCATAGATATGGGCCTTGTGTAACCACTCAACATAAACCATTCCTTCCATTCCACCCAGGTGTTTCATTAACTTAGTTTTTTTATTAGGCAAAACTCAAGTCCAAAGACTTAGAAATATTTTCATCATAGCATGTATATATTTCACCAACCCTTGGTTGCTACTAGCTAGGCTAAGCATGGCATAGATAAGCATCTTAACATAGAAATTTCTAGCAATTCTACAACTACTAGGATTTCCCAACATGGCTTATAAGCAAAATATAGCATGCAAGTCTAGCAAAATACTTCTAATGCTTAGTAGAAAACATAGGGATAAAATATTCATGAAGCACCACTTGTCTTGGTAGTTTGGAGAGTAGCTACACTCCTCATAATCACAATCACTAGCACCAAAATCTACACAAAGAATCATAGCCACAAATCACATACAAAACATATACAAACAAAAATATATGAATGCATGCAATATGATATGTGATGATTTTCAAAACTCAACAAAGCAAGTGTACAATACTGGTTCATAAAAAAGTTCAAAACTTGCCAAACAACAATTATTTAAACCCTAAATCATTCCCTAAACAATTCATATACTCAAATTATTCCTACACAAGTTTCTGCAAATAAAACCATTTTAACAGAAGGAAAACATTAAACACATTGCATAATCAGAATGGGCTTGTTCTTCTGATTCCATTGATATAAAATTTGTCAAATTCTAACGTGGGGATCAAAAGTTATAACCAAAACAAAATCAAACATCTAATAGATTCAAATTCTGTTTTTAAACCTAAACTGCTGCCACGCGTCTTATTCTGATTGGCCCGTACCGCTTCGTGTTGGATCACGCTTCTGAGCCGCTGGATCTGACTTAATCGCACGGCCCAGATCTACCTATACCGCTTCGCTAAGTGATCTAATTCTACGCGCTGGATCTAGATCCAACGGTCCTAGATCAAACGACCATAGCTGGGCGGCGCTGGCAGTGGCTACTGGCGGCGGCGTGCTCGGCCTACGGCGGCGCGGCGCTACAGGTGGCTATGGGGTCGTCGGAGATGCTTACCAGAAACGTGACGATGAGCTGATGCTCAACCTGGCAACGGCTTGGCAAGGGGCGCTCTGTGGTGGCTGAGGGAGCTCGTCGGAGTTGCTGGCGGCGTCGGGCTTGGGTGGACGACGATGTTGGCGACGCTCCCGGTCACCCTAGCACGAATAAACGGCATCAGGAGACGCACAAAACTACGGTGAACATGCTCATGTGAAATAGAGGCGAAGGGGAACAAAGGGCTCACCGAATTTGATCGCCGGAGTTGAGGATGTCGTCGGGAGCTTGCGGTACTTGTCGAAGACGACGACCTGGGGCAGTACAGGACGAACCAGTGGGGTCAGAAGGTGCGTGAGGAAGTTGTGAAGCGGCTCGTATGAACCAGAGGGAGAGGGGCGCACGGGGCTCACCGGAATTGCTCGCCGGAGAGCTCTCTGTCTGCGGCGGTGCGAGGATGAATGCTGGCAGCCTGGGGGCGCTCTGGGCTCGGAGTTTGGGGGGAAATGGAGAGGGGGCAGAGGGGGTTTAAGTAGGAAAGGCGGGGCGTGAATTACTCCTGCAATCAACAAGAATTGACGAGCGAATCAACCAGGTAACGCACGGCGTGATTTGGGGAAGAACACGTCGCGGTGGGGGTGGAGACGACGACGCCGTGTGGGTCGCAGCTGTCAGCGAGAGAATCAGAGAGGGAGTGGGTACTGTCTATCAGTCACTCAACGGGTGCGGGGGTGAGTGAAGGAAAACGGTTCGCGGGCTGGGAGTGTTGGGCTTAGCTGGGCCAGTTGGGCCAGATTCGACTGAAGGCTTATTTTTTTTCCTTTTAACCTTTTTCTTTTTCTGTTTGGTTTTTCTGAAATGAATTTCAACTCCAAATCAAATGAGTTTGAATTCAAATCTCCTCTAGGTTTTTATACTGCAAACCTTGCACTCAAATGTGTGTCAAACACTACTGTTCAATCAAAACACTTTGATCAAATAAAAATAAAAATAAAACCAAGCCTTTATGTGATATATACAATAGGCATAATATTGGTTTTATTTACTTATTTTGTTTTGAAACTTTGTTCAAACTTTTGATGGTGCCTCAGTTTGAATTTCAAACCTTACTGAACAAAACAAGTACTCTTCTCATTGAAAGGTAGCACTAAGGCTAGAGCAACTTACATGAAATGATAAGCATAAATGCTTCTGTTTTGAAAAGATTTGTTTGAAATGAAATTCATATGATCATGGATGCATGGATGATTTGCATGAGTTTGAAACATGATTTTAGGGATGTTACAAATCTAACCCCCTTAAGGTGAATCTCGCCCTCGAGATTCGGGTTGGCTAGCAAATAGGTGAGGGTGGTCTTTCCGAAGATCATCTTCTCTTTCCCATGTTGCTTCCTCTTCGGAATGATGGTTCCACTGCACTTTGCAAAACTTGATAGTCTTAGTCCGTGTGACTCTTTCTACAGTCTCAAGAATATTGATAGGCTTCTCCTCATAAGTGAGGTCACTCTCCAACTGAACCTCTTCCAAAGGTATAGTATCCTTCAGATAAGTTTCTTCCATTTCTGGGTGACATTTCTTAAGCTAACTCACATGAAACACATTATGGACAGCTGACAAAGACTCTGGAAATTCAATTTCATAAGCAACTTCTCCTTTGCGACTCAGAATCTTGAATGGTCCAACATATCTTGGGGTCAACTTTCCTTTGACTCCGAACCTCTTCACTCCACGAAGTGGTTACACTCTAAGATAAGCTCTATCACCAACTTCGTAGGTGACTTCTCTACGCTTTGGATCTGCGTAGCTTTTCTGTCGGGACTGTGCTATCTTCAATATGTCCTTAACAAACTTGACCTTCTCTTCGGCTTCTTTGATAAGTTCTGGTCCGAACAAACTTCTTTCTCCCACACCATTCCATAACATGGGGTGGTACACTTTCTCCCATAGAGAAACTCAAATGGTGCCATCTCAATGCTGGCTTGATAGCTGTTGTTATAAGAAAATTCTGCGTAAGGCAGACTTTCATCCAAACTGGCTCCATAGTCTAGGGCACAGGCCCTCAACATATCTTCAGGAATCTGATTAGTCCTTTCTGTCTGTCCATCAGTTTGAGGATGAAAAGCAGTGCTGAATTCCAACCTCGTTCCCAATGACTCATGTAGCTGTCTCCAAAAGTGGGAAGTGAATTGAGTTCCCCTATCAGACACAATACTCTTGGGAACTCCATGTAGACATATAATTCTACTCATATAGATTTTGGCCAACTTAGCACTTGTATAAGTTGTCTTCACGGGTATGAAATGAGCCACTTTGGTTAGGCGATCCACTACTACCCAAATAGAATCATATCATGACCGGGTCCTTGGTAATCCGGTAATGAAATCCATACCAATCTTGTCCCACTTCCAATCAGGAATAGGTAGTGGTTGAAGCAAACCTGCTGGTTTCTGATGTTCCGCTTTCACTCTACTACACACATCACACAAAGCAATATGTTCGGCGATGTCCTTCTTGAGGTTATTCCACCAAATTCTTTCCTTCATGTCCATGTACATTTTGGTGTTACCTGGATGAATAGAATACGGTGAGTTGTGTGCTTCTTGAAAAATCAGTTTCCGAAGCTCCGGATCTTGTGGAACACAGATACGTTTCCCATGCCATAAAGTACCCTGTTCGTCTTCATGGAATCCTTCGGCTTTTCCTTTGCCAATCTTTTCCTTAATCTCTTCAATTTCCTTATCAGTCTTCTGGGCTTCTTTGATCTTGTCCAACAGAGTGGGTTGAATATCCAAAGACATGAGATGTCCTTCAGGCAAAATCTCCAATCTGAGATCTCTAAATTGGGCACACAAATCATCTGGCAATTCTCCCTTAGTAAGGCCATTCACAAAAACCTTACGACTTAGAGCATCTGCTACAGCATTTTCTTTACCGGGGTGGTATTGCAAACTCAAGTCATAGTCCTTGATGAGTTCTAGCCATCTTATTTGTCTCATATTAATTTCTTTCTGGTTGAAGATATACTTCAAACTCTTGTGGTCTGTGAACACTTCACAACGCTTTCCCAAAAGGTATTGTCTCCATGTTTTGAGTGCATGGACAACAGAGGCTAACTCCAAATCATGAGTAGGGTTGTTCACTTCATGAGTTTTGAGTTGTCTCGAGGCATACGCCACAACTTTCCCGTCTTGCATAAGGACTGCACCCAAACCATGATGAGATGTATCACAATATACTTGGAAATCTTTTTCCAAATATGGCAAACACAAGACTGGTGCTATCACTAGTCTCTTCTTAAATTCCTGAAAGCTGAGTTCACAACCTTCAGACCAAGCAAATTTCTTGTCTTTCTTTAGTAGTTCTGTCATAGGCTTGGCTACCTTGGAGAAATTCTCAATGAACCTTTTGTAGTAACCTGCTAAGCCAAGGAAACTACGAACTTCTTTCACTGACTTGGGAGATTCCCATTCAGTTACAGCTGAAACTTTAGCAGGATCAACTGCTACACCATCTCCTGACACAACGTGTCCAAGAAATCCCACTTCGTTCAACCAGAATTCACACTTGCTGAATTTGGCATAAAGTTTATGCTCTCTAAGCTTCTCAAGTATCAAACGCAAATGTCCTTCATGCTCTTCTTTGCTCATGGAGTAGATTAAAATGTCATCGATGAAAACGACAACAAACTTATCAAGGAATTCCATGAACACCTTGTTCATCATATTCATAAAGTATGCTGGAGCATTGGTCAAACCAAATGGCATCACTGTATACTCATACAATCCATACCTTGTAGTGAAAGTTGTCTTAGGTATGTCTTGTTCCCTTATCTTGAGTTGGAAATAACCTGACCGGAGATCAATCTTTGAAAACACACAAGCTCCTTCTAGCTGATCAAACAAGTCAGTGATTCTAGGCAAAGGGTATTTGTTCTTGATAGTTACCTCATTGAGTGAACGGTAATCTATGCATAACCTTTGACTTCTATCTTTCTTCTCCACAAACAAAACTGGTGCTCCCCAAGATGAAGAACTTGGTTGAATAAATCCTTTCTGCAACTGTTCTCCAAGTTGTTTATTGAGTTCTTTCAGTTCATCAACTGACATCTTGTACGGTCTCTTTGCTATTGGTCCAGATACTGGTAGAAAATCAATAAGGAACTCCACATCTCTATCTGGTGGCATTCCCGACAATTCTTCCGGAAACACATCCGGATATTCACTCACAATTGGCACACTTTCTATGCTAACCCCCTTAATAGAATTTAGCTTACTCCCTTTTGATTCAAAGTTAGACTTGAATTTAATCCGTTTTCTTTCCGGGGTTGTGAGTGCAACAGTACGATTAGCACAATCTAGTACTCCTTCATACTTAGCCATCCAATCCATTCCCAATATTACATCCAGTCCTTGGGAATCTAGGATTATCAGACTCACTGGAAATTTATGCTTTCCAAACTCTATTACTAGATCCCGGCATCCAAGACATACTATCATATCTCCACCTGGAGAACTAACTTTTATTGGACACCCAATGTTTTCAGTTGGAAACCCATTTCCATCAACAAATGCTTTTGATATGAATGAATGCGATGCTCCAGTATCAAAAAGAACAAATGCTGGAATAGAATTGAGTCTGAACTTACCAGCAACAACATCAGGCTCCTCATAGATTTCCTCCACATTGATGTGGTTAACTTTCCCTTTCTGAAAAGGGTTGGGCTTGTTGGGTCCTTCAACTTTCTTTTCTGGTCATTCATTTGCATAATGCCCCATCTTCTTGCACTTAAAGCATTCAACCTGACTAATGTCCTTCTTGACAGGCTGGCTTCCACTGCCACTTCCATTACCACTGTGGTGGCTCTTATATCCACCCTTGTGGTTCTTCTACTTGTCATTGTCATGACTACGGTGATGCTTGTTGTCATGACGGTTGTGGTTGTGGTGCTTGTTGAATTTCCCATGCTTGTGGGATCCTGAGCTTCCACTATCATCATAATGGGAACGTTTGTGAGACGATCTCGAGCTATGCTTATCTGAGTGCTTTCTCTTCCTGCTTTCAACTTGCTTCATTTTGCTCTCCAAAATAGCAGCCTTATCACAAAGAGACTGGTACGTGGGAACATAGGCCACTGATAGCTGCAAGTTCAGTTCATCATTCAGCCCTTCAAGGAACTTTTCCTTCCTCTTAGCATTAGTGTCAACTTCATCTGGTGCATAACGCGCCAGATTGTTGAACTCCTCAATATATTCTGCCACGCTGCGGTGGCGCTGCTTCAGATTATGGAACTCTTTCTTTTTCAGAATCATCACTCCAGATGAGATATGAGCAGTACGAAAGCCATCTTCAAAGATAGCCCATGTCACATCTTCTATGGGAGTGGTGATCTGGAAGTTATCCCACCAAGTGGCGGCTAGTCCTTCCAAAGAAATGTCTTTGCCGTCGACCTTTTCTGCATCAGTATAGCCCACAGTTACCAAGTCCTTGTTCACAGAGCGTAGCCAATCATTGGCCACCATGGGATCAGTTGTTCCTAAGAACTTTGCTGGCCTCAATCTCAAGAACTTGGTAAGCATGTCAAAACCCGGTGGGTTGTTGTTGTTATTGTTGTTATTGTTGTTTTAGTTCTGGATGAACATCGTCATCATTTGCATCAGCTGAGTCTGAGCAGTCATCATTTGCTGCATTTCTGGCGTGATGTTGTTGTTGTTGGGGTTGGGGTTGGAACGACGGGGAGGCATCTGTGGTTTGTTCAATAGAGATAAGAATGAGATAACCATAGATGCTTTCATGCACAATACATCACATAAACAATCACAAAGCATGCAACATAATGATAAAGGTTCAACAACCAGATAACAAGTTCGCAAAGTAAAACACACACAAATAACAAGCCATCCACATGTTGGATGGTCAAATAACAAGTTCCCAACAACAAGTATGATAATAAATGATAAATGAGTAGTCAACTCTACTCCTCGGCATCAACCTCCTCCTCGACAAAGGTAAGACCTGCATTCTCCATAACGGTCTTGTATTCCTCGACGTAGGCGGTCAAGGTCTCTATTTTGGCTTTGAGAGCCCTCTTCTGGGAACGAAGCCTCTCAATCACCGTCTGCTGAAGCTCGAGCTCGAAGTCCTTGGCCTGCAGTTCTTCAGTCATGTCCCGAATCCTCTTGTTCCTGTCCTGGACTCGCTTCTCCGGACTCTTGAACTTTCTGTCTTGGCTCTCGAACTTTGCCTCCATCTCCTTGACTATCTCATCTTGCTCCACGAAGAGCTTGTCCTTCTCGCGAAGCTGCACCTGGAGTTCGTCATTGTTGAGCATGACGTTGGTCCTATCAGAGTCCACGTGCCTAATGAGAGCCTCTATGTCCTGGAGGTATAGGAGAATCGGCTCCGCTGTCTCCCTCGAAGTGTCCTCGAAGTCGATGGACTCTCCATCCTCATCACGTCTACCGAAGACGTGGAAGTGAGTACCTCTAACCTGTCGGGAGTGTCTCCCTAGCAGACGTCCTATCAGATCCTGCATGACTACCTCAAGGCCTCTCTCCTTGTCATCGTGCATGAGCTTGAAGATGATAGCCTCTGTGGTAGGCTCAGTCTGGCGTCCGGGCTGGTTGACCTTGAAACCCCAAAGGTCTTTCCTCTCAAACTTGGTGAGGGGAAGCACCATGATGGTAGGAAGAGGGAGATTGAGCAAAGTAGTAAGCTCAACAATACGAGGACCAAAGTGAGTTCCCTGGAACTCCTCAACAGTGCTGATTGTAACATTAGGCATCTATTTATTAGATAGAAAAAGTTAGAACAATACAATTTAAGATAAAACACAAGGCAAAACATCACATACATATCCTTGGAAATCAAAATACACAAGTCATGGCATACATGGATCCATTACAACAACACAGGTTCAACTTATTTTAAGCAACATTTGGAAAATAAGGTGATAAGTGGTGGTCCAACTAACGAAGTACGTTTATAATCCTATCTCACTGGATATGTTGGCTAACACAATGTTTCTAGAAGCAATCAGTCTATCTTGTTCACATGACTCCATCACTAAGTCTATAATGTCTCCTCTTAAGGTTTGGTTGGTAGCCTCCAAATCTTGGGTATGTTTCTTCTCTTCTTTTAGGCTATTTTGGATGTTGAACATTCTGCACTTGACTCTTTCACCAAGTTCTTTGATGGTCTTCCAAGCTGCATCCCTTGCTGAGTCAAAGAATGTAGGGTGCATCACTTAATTGGTGAACATGCAGAATCCTGAATCCTTGTGGTTGTCTTCCTTGTTTTTATACAAGTGAAGTTGCACCCACAGTACTCAACTCCTTCATCCATCATAGGAAAACCTTTGTACACAGCTGCACCATGTATTTCCATTGCAACCATGAGGTCCTTGAGAGCCTTGGGGAATTCTGTCTCACACTCCAAAGTCGTCATGAGTGGTCCTTTCCTCCCGGCTTCGTTGATGGAGTTCATCTACAATTAGAGATGAGAAAGAAGATTAGAAAAGTTTACGAGAAGAATAGACAAGTGTAGAAGTTGTTGAAAAAAAATTCCTTAGTGGTTTCCAATCCTAGGGTCATAATCCTACAGGCAACCTGGCTCTGATACCATCTGTAAGATCCCTCCTTTATAAAGGAAAAGGATCCCTGTGATTGCAATGCTAGTCCCTGGATCAATGCTAGCATCCACAATTTAAGATGAAGTACACAAAAACAAAGGTCATTATTACAGTCATTCCAGAGACAAACATAGTCTTTACAACTCCAAGGCCATAGGACTAGTACAAGAGTTTGAATAAGTAAATAAATAAAATTCTTCATCTTCATGTGCCACAGGCAAACATGTTGAGTGTAGACTCATGACTCCTAATCCTCATCAGAGTAACCTGCAACATCACAAGTTACAAACACAGTGGTTCAATACATTGGAATAGTATTGGCAAGTGATACCTTAGTATAATTTAGGTAGACTAGATACTATATGCAATTTGGCTAAGTGTATCTGGGCTTGCTTTGCTCAAAATAGGTTCTGCCTATTAGTTGAAATCATGTGGCATCCCGCAAAACCACTACTAGAAAATCGCGTTGAATTTGTGCATTGCATCGTCATCATCATGCATTGTTTGCTAAAACTATTTTCGCAACGCCCGTTTTGTTTTCTAAAACGCCCCAACTTAAATCAAATATCAAAACCGGGGCTCCGGATTATTTTGTTTTGGCCGCTATCGGATTATACGGCCCGTTAAAACAAATAAAATTTATATTATTTTAGCGGGGCAGTCGAACGGGCGGTTCGACCGAGCACCGCCCAGATTTTTAAAGCTCCACCTCCTAAATCCTAAGGATACCCGGAAACCTACCCACCCTTCCCAGCCACCTCACCCCCACCAGTAGGATGCTGCCACCTCATCTCTCTTCTCTCCCTCAACCACTCACACAGTGCCACATCAGCCCCTCTCTCTTCTCTCTCTCCCTCACAGCCCCACCCACTCCCACTGAGTCAACACCACACGCAGACACCCCCCCTCTCCCTGCCTGTGGCCCCGTTCCCTAGGGCCCCACACGTCAGCCAACCCAGCATGCACGCGCACATGCCCCTGCCCATCCAGCACGCCCTGCGGGACCCGCTGCCCCGGCCCCACCCCACCGACAACCCCTGTCCCAGCGCCTCCCTCTCCCCCACGCGTTCTTCTCCACCCCGCACGCGACCCCCACCCCCTTGCCTCCACCCTGCCCGACGTGCTCCCTCGCCGCCGGCCCTCTCCGGCGCCTCGCCGGCCAGCCCGGCCTCGCCCGCACCTCCGACCACGCTACCAACCACCCCTCCGGCAGCGGCCTTTGCCTCGCTCCCATCCAGCCGCCGACGCGCCCTCCTCTCTGCTCCGCCGACGACCGCCCCGCTCAGCCCGCGCCTCGCCCCGAGCCGCCGCCGCACCTCTCTCTTCCCCCCCCGCATCCACCGTCCCCGCCCGCCTCCCGCCTGCCTTCCTCGTCCTCCGCCAACATGAGCCCTCCTCGAGCCGGCCAGCCGCCCTCCCCTTGGCCTTGGACCCCTCCGAGCTCAGCGCCTGCCCGCCAACCGTCGACCCAGCGCCGGCCAGTGCTCCTCTCCGCGAGCCCTCCGCTCGAGCCGGCCCGCGCCTCCCCTCCGCGGGACCCGCCCATCCGTCCCATCTCTGCGGCGGCCCGTCGGCCCCTGCCTGAAGCTTGGCGACCCCGTGCCTCGCCAAGCCCGCCATTGTCGTCCCGACCGAGGCTGAGCCGCCTCACTCCTGCGGCTCATCGCCGTGTATTCGAGTTCTTATGGTGGTATCCGCGTCGTCGGGGCTACAACGAGCTCGTGGAGGCGTGCGTGACCCACATCAAGAACGACTAGGTGCGGCATAGTTGATCGTCCGAAGACCCCCGCATGCCGTGTACACCTCAACAAGATCTGCAGCCTGTTGGAGATCGGCCCGATCCGGAGAACTCTCCGTCGGAACCACAAGGCCTTGAGTGGAAACGACAAGACCTACCTCATGGACCGCCCTGTTCGGAAACCAAGCACTCTGTTCACACCGCGACAAGATCTTCCCCGACATCGAAACGACAAGATCGTCGCCATAACACCCGAAGACCACAGGTGCAACAAGTACCGCTTCGACGCCAAGACCGACCCGACACGCGGACCCGACAAGTTCTTCCGGCGACAAGATCTTGACGGAGAACCGAAGAACACATGTGCGACAAGTACTCCCTAGAACGTCAAGTGCCTCACCGGACACCGAGTCGCGAGACCCCGATGCGACAAGTGCTTGACCGACGAGAGGACCGACAACATGGCCGACCATCGCGAAAGCGACAAGAACTGCCCGTTATGCGAGAACGCGTTAAACCGAACCAGACCGACGGACCACGGACCTGTCGAACCCCGAACTCCGGAACCCCAAGATCTGCCGAACCCTAATGTGTGACCCTTTTTCCTCGATACCCTATTTTATAAATGATAACAAACCTGTTGCATATTAAATTGTCATACTCGCATGCATATCTGTGGTTTGGGGGCCTTATGCCGATTCACCTAATAATTAAATATGGGGCCCATATGCGGGCAAATCTAGTCTCATATCGGTCTCATTTAAACTTGTGTAGCGAACCGGTATCTTATCTTGCCTTGTTATAACAACATGTAAATTGCGGGGTATCTCAACAACTCGAACCATCTAACTAATTGTCGGGACCCCGGTTCCGCCTAATATGACCTAATTGCATCGCACCTTGCCATGCCATACATCATACATGCATCATGCCGATCTTCTGCCGAGTATTAAATAGTGCATCCGGTGTTTCTTCTAGTGTTTTGCTTCGTCGCGGATAAGGCCGTTGAGTTGATGTGAGCTTCGTCCCGATCTTCGGATAAACCTTCGACAATGTTTTCAGGCGAGCATCTCCCTCTTTCTACCTATCTTACTTTTATAGCATTTACTTCCCTCCTGTTGATCTTTGCTATCTGTGTCGCGATGCTCTAGTTTCGTACCCGTGATATCCTTGCATATATATAGCCTTGGACACATCCTATTACCTGTTGTTTGGTAGATAGTTGGACCCGCATGTCGTAGTCGCTTGCTCAAGTGTTTTGCGTGTCGTCGAGTACCACCTTTGTTGGAGAATTGCCGCATGTTGACGTTGGAGATGATCATGGCTTACTTATTGTTCACTTTAATTCCTGTTTAACAACTAAAATTGAATTAAGCAGAGGCATCGGTGGGTGATAGGTAATATTTGGTTTCCGACCGCCCACTTGTGTCCCGTAGGACCCGAGTTCTTGACACCTGTTCCGAGATCGAGCGCGCTAACCACAGGTGGGGAGATATGGGCCCCCCATTGATAATTACCTGATTTCAAAGTATTGTCTGGGGCCACAACTAGTTTGATGTTTTACTATCCTGTACTTATGCCATGCTACTTTCGTATTTAAATTGTGCGACGGATAGCACCTTTGTCTTTTTAGGAAGCGGAGTGATTACGGTATCGCGGTCCCGATTGGGGATCTGGCATCGCTTCTGACCATTGGCGAAAACCCTAAGTCCGTCTCGGAGACCGGCCGACTTCGTTCTTGGTGTACTTAGTGGGTGGCCCGTGCTTGCTTTGGTGCAGGGCGTCGTGACTTAGGCCCCGACATACCGATGGGTGTATGTTAGCGATCGGCAAAAGGGTCAAGTGCTGTGGATACTTTGGTGCACCCTGCAGGTTAAATCTTTTCGAAGCCGTGTCATGGTTATGGACGACTTGGAGCACAGTGCTTGATCATAGACAACTATAACTAAAGTTTACTGTTTTAATTTGACTTGTATCCGATTTGATTAGTAATCAGCTCCACTACAACGGAATGGCTAAATAAAAGTATCAACAACTGTTGGGTTTTGGGGTTATCTCATGATAATTGTATCTGACTAGTAAGTGTTGCCACTATAACGGAATGGTTAATTAAAAATGCCCACTGCTTACTTTATCAGGACGATTACTTGAACCTGACTAGTAAAGTGCCGCAACTATAACTGAATAAGTAAAACTGCCAATTGTGTGAGTTCCTCGGTTGGCTTCCTCGTTTGGTCTCGAGGGGGAAATGCCAGGATGGGTTTGTTGGATGCTAGTATCAGGTTGGATCCGAATGGATCTTTCTTACCCCTCTCTGGTATTCGCCAGTTATATCGAGTCTCTATAGGTTGTTTAGTGCATCTTTGCTGCGCTTGATCCACCATACCTATGTAGGCGAGGACCGCCAATTCTAGCCTCCCTGTCTTGGCCTCGATCTTGGCTCCTATTTTCCTTTGCCCTTTGTCGGCACCCTTTTGTTAAAGCAGTTTTGAGATCGGCGTCGTTAGCAAGGTTACCCTTCGGCTTGGCTCAGGGGTTATGGACGCCATTGGTTATTCTTCAGGGCTCTTAGCCCCATTTGCATCTTGTCCGTAGTCGGACGCCCCATCGTTTTTTCAAGGTGATTTGGATCTTTGTACCGTATATTTGTATTCTTGACTCTTTGAGTCGCTGTTGTATATATATCTGTTCTGCGGGTCCCATCGAGGACTGTTGTGTAATGTTATTACTTTGCTTCCCACCCGCACGAAAATGCCTGGTGGGCACCTTCAAATCGTTTCTATGCGGGTTTGGCGAGTTTTGCTAAAACTTGCATAGGGCCGATTCTGAGGGTGTTACAGAGTGGTATCAGAGCTCAGCAGTTACGATACCCCACAAGTCCAGCCTGTAGGATAACCTAGCTAACGGCCGAAGTAGAGTGTCAAAACTATTTTGCAAAAATCGGTTGGATAGTTCTGATTAGGTCTGATTTTACTCCTTACCCCTCTGCTATTCTCCTCTTATCTCGACGCGTTTTGAATCCGCTCTCTTCTTTCTCTTCGAGTCCAGGATATCTCGTGGTTGGGTTCCGTCGTACCTTCAGGGTCCCGCTTCCTCCTTTGATAACGGTGTTGCTACATCCGGACTTCATGCCATCCGAGGAATCCTTCGTCTGTGGTACCATTCTTTGTTCCTCGTTTGTGCCTTCCAGTGATTCTGACGCGACGACATCCTCTACGCCAGCTCCGATGCAGAGTCTGCATCACTCCCTTGATCCGAACCTCGCTTGTCGAGATCTTCAGTCTGAATCCGAGAGTTGGTTGCATAATCTGTCTATTCGTGTATATAGTAATGCTTTGAGTGCGGGATGGAGTCGCGACCATACCACTACTCTTATCATTCGCTTATGTACATTGAATAGTGGATCGATGCAATTTTACTCCTTCCATGGAAGTTAGAGGTGGCCTTACCTTTAACTTCGTCGGTTGTTTTCCGGAGTGTTCTCTTGACGAACAGGAACAACGACCTCTTGTTAGTGGTGTCGCGAGGATCTACACGAAGCGCGAAGGATCAGATCGCCGACCTTCCTTCCGGTACCATGAGGCGGATCTCGAGGGCGAGATCCTTTGTTAGTGGTGTCGAATTGTGGCATCCCGCAAAACCACTACTAGAAAATCGCGTTGAATTTGTGCATTGCATCGTCATCATCATGCATTGTTTGCTAAAACTATTTTCATAGCCTGTTTTGTTTCTAACGCCCAACTTAAATCAAATATCAAAACCGGGGCTCGTTATTTTGTTTTGGCCGCTATCGGATTGCTTACGGCGTTTAAAACAAATAAAATTTATATTATTTTAGCGGGGCGATCGAGCGGGCGTTCGACCCGACGACCAGATTTTTAAAACGGTCCACCTCCTAAATCCTAAGGATACCCGGAAACCTACCCACCCTTCCCAGCCACCTCACCCCCACCAGTAGGATGCTGCCACCTCATCTCTCTTCTCTCCCTCAACCACTCACACAGTGCCACATCAGCCCCTCTCTCTTCTCTCTCTCCCTCACAGCCCCACCCACTCCCACTGAGTCAACACCACACGCAGACACCCCCCTCTCCCTGCCTGTGGCCCCGTTCCCCAGGGCCCCACGCGTCAGCCAACCCAGCATGCACGCATGCCCTGCCCATCCGGACGCCTGCGGGACCCTGCCCCACCCCGACAACCCCTGTCCAGCGCCTCCCTCTCCCCACGCGTTCTTCTCCACCTTGCACGACCCCACCTTGCCTCCCACCCCGGCGTGCTCCCTCGGCCGCCCTCTCCGGCATGGCGCCTCGCCCGGCCTCGCCCGCCCGCCTCCGACCACGCTACCAACCACCCCCTCCAGCGCCTGCCTCCGCTCCCCATCCGGCCGACGCCCTCCTCTCTCTGCCCGGCAGCCGCCCGCTCAGCGCCTCGCCCGAGCCGCACCTCTCTCTTCCCCCGCATCCACCGTCCTCGCGGCGTCCCTTTGCCTTCCTCCGTCCCTCCGCCAACATGAGCCCTCCCTTCAGCGGCCCAGCGCCCTCCCACGGCCTTGGACCCGACCCTCCGAGCTCCGCCCCGGCCCGCCAACCGTCAGCGCCCGGCCAGCAGTGCTCCTCTCCATGAGCCTCGCTGAGCGGCCGGCCGCCTCCCCTCCGCCCATGGACCCGCCCAGTCCCATCTCTGCGACCGGCCCGTCGGCCCTGCATGCTGAAGCGCGACCCCGTCCTTATACGCCAAGCCCATTGTCGTCCCCGACCCGAGGCCAGGCCGCCTCTGCCTCACACGGCTCATCGCCGTGTATTCGAGTTCTTATGGTGGTATCCGTGTCGTCGGGGCTACAACGAGCTCGTGGAGGCGTGCGTGACCCACATCAAGAACGACTAGGTGCGGCATAGTTGATCGTCCGAAGACCCCCGCATGCCGTGTACACCTCAACAAGATCTGCAGCCCTGTTGGAGATCGAAGCCCGATCCCGGAGAACTCCGTCACGGAACCACAAGTCCTTCGGAGTGGAAACGACAAGACCTACCTCATGGACCGCCCTGTTCGGAAACCAAGCACTCTGTTCACACCGCGACAAGATCTTCCCCGACATCGAAACGACAAGATCGTCGCCATAACACCCGAAGACCACAGGTGCAACAAGTACCGCTTCCCGAACGCCAAGACCGACCCGACACGCGGACCCGACAAGTTCTTCCCGACGACAAGATCTTCGACAGAGAACCCGAAGAACACATGTGCGACAAGTACTCCCTCGAGAACGTCAAGTGCCTCACCCCGGACACCGAGTCCGCCGAGACCCGATGCGACAAGTGCTTGACCGAGCAGAGGACCGACAACATGGCGACCATCGCGAAGCGACAAGAACTGCCCGTTATCGAGAACGCGTTCGTGAACCACGGACCCGGACCACGGACCTGTCGAACCCGAACTCGGAACCCCAAGATCTGCCGAACCCTAATGTGTGACCCTTTTTCCTCGATACCCTATTTTATAAATGATAACAAACCTGTTGCATATTAAATTGTCATACTCGCATGCATATCTGTGGTTTGGGGGCCTTATGCCGATTCACCTAATAATTAAATATGGGGCCCATATGCGGGCAAATCTAGTCTCATATCGGTCTCATTTAAACTTGTGTAGCGAACCGGTATCTTATCTTGCCTTGTTATAACAACATGTAAATTGCGGGGTATCTCAACAACTCGAACCATCTAACTAATTGTTGGGACCCCGGTTCCGCCTAATATGACCTAATTGCATCGCACCTTGCCATGCCATACATCATACATGCATCATGCCGATCTTCTGCCGAGTATTAAATAGTGCATCCGGTGTTTCTTCTAGTGTTTTGCTTCGTCGCGGATAAGGCCGTTGAGTTGATGTGAGCTTCGTCCCGATCTTCGGATAAACCTTCGACAATGTTTTCAGGCGAGCATCTCCCTCTTTCTACCTATCTTACTTTTATAGCATTTACTTCCCTCCTGTTGATCTTTGCTATCTGTGTCGCGATGCTCTAGTTTCGTACCCGTGATATCCCTTGCAGCCATATATAGCCTTGGACACATCCTATTACCTGTTGTTTGGTAGATAGTTGGACCCGCATGTCGTAGTCGCTTGCTCAAGTGTTTTGCGTGTCGTCGAGTACCACCTTTGTTGGAGAATTGCCGCATGTTGACGTTGGAGATGATCATGGATTACTTATTGTTCACTTTAATTCCTGTTTAACAACTAAAATTGAATTAAGCAGAGGCATCGATGGGTGATAGGTAATATTTGGTTTCCGACCGCCCACTTGTGTCCCGTAGGACCCGAGTTCTTGACACCTGTTTCGAGATCGAGCGCGCTAACCACAGGTGGGGAGATATGGGCCCCCCATTGATAATTACCTGATTTCAAAGTATTGTACTGGGGGCCACAACTAGTTTGAGGTGTTTTTACTATCCTGTACTTATGCCATGCTACTTTACGTATTTAAATTGTGCGAGATAGCACCTTTGTCTTTGTTTAGGAAGCGGAGTGATTACGCTGGTATCGGCAGTCCCGATTGGGGATCTGCGTCGCTTCTGACCATTGGCGCAAACCCTAAGTCCGTCTCGAGACCCGGCCGACTTCGTTGGTGTACTTAGTGGGTGGCCCCGTGCTTGCTTTGGCTGGGAGCGTCGTGACTTAGGCCCCGACATACCGATGGGTGTATGTTAACTGATCTAGCAAAAAGGGTCGAAGTGCCTGTGGATACTTTGGTGCACCCCTGCAGGGTTAAATCTTTTCGAGAAGCCGTGTCCGCGGTTATGGACGACTTGGAGCACAGTGCTTGATCATAGACAACTATAACTAAAGTTTACTGTTTTAATTTGACTTGTATCCGATTTGATTAGTAATCAGCTCCACTACAACGGAATGGCTAAATAAAAGTATCAACAACTGTTGGGTTTTGGGGTTATCTCATGATAATTGTATCTGACTAGTAAGTGTTGCCACTATAACGGAATGGTTAATTAAAAATGCCCACTGCTTACTTTATCAGGACGATTACTTGAACCTGACTAGTAAAGTGCCGCAACTATAACTGAATAAGTAAAACTGCCAACTGTGTGAGTTCCTCGGTTGGCTTCCTCGTTTGGTCTCGAGGGGGAAACGCCAGGATGGGTTTGTTTGATGCTAGTATCAGGTTGGATCCGAATGGATCTTTCTTACCCCTCTCTGGTATTCGCCAGTTATATCGAGTCTCTATAGGTTGTTTAGTGCATGCTGCCGCTGCCGCTTCAGTCCACCATACCTATGTAGGCGAGGACCGCCGAATTCTAGCCTCCGTGTCGCCTCGATCGACGCTCCTCTTTTCCTTTGCCCTTTGTCGGCACCCTTTTGTTAAAGCAGTTTTGAGATCGACGTCGTTAGCAAGGTTACCCTTCCTTGGCACAGGCAGGTATGGGCGCCATTGGTTATTCTTCGTGGCTCTTAGCCCATTTGCATCTTGTCCGTAGTCGGACGCCCCATCGTTTTTTCAAGGTGATTTGGATCTTTGTACCGTATATTTGTATTCTTGACTCTTTGAGTCGCTGTTGTATATATATCTGTTCTGCGGGTCCCATCGAGGACTGTTGTGTAATGTTATTACTTTGCTTCCCACCCGCACGAAAATGCCTGGTGGGCACCTTCAAATCGTTTCTATGCGGGTTTGGCGAGTTTTGCTAAAACTTGCATAGGGCCGATTCTGAGGGTGTTACAAATCACTAAGTTTTTCTTTGTCAAAACTTTTCCCAAGGAACCACCAATAGACATTGAGGTCCTTCACCCTTGTCCACCCACAAGTTTTTACTTAGAAATTGGGATGAGGAGATTCTTGATAGATTCCATGTCTTGATGCTCAAGTTGTCCTTTTCCAGGGACATGGCTAAGTACTTAGATTCTTCCATCTGCAAAGAGGTTGTGCACTTTCCCCACCAGACTTGATTTTCACCAAGACAGGACCTTTCAGAAGCATTCCCTTAGACCAAATGGACGCTCTCCAACCTATCATTCCCACTACCACCAACTGTCCAAATGGCTAAGTTCTAGCAACCTATGTGATCCAGGCAGAGCCCATATTGCCAAGTGGCTGCACTAGAAGCTTCTTAACACTTGGCCTCTAAAATCTCTTTGTTCCTGGGTGGCTTTCCACAAGTGTGATACACAAGGTAGACCATAGGAATGGGCCTTGTGTATCCACTCAACATAAACCATTCCTTCCATTCCACCCAGGTGTTTCATTAACTTAGTTGTTTTATTAGGCAAAACTCAAGTCCAAAGACTTAGAAATATTTTCATCATAGCATGTATATATTTCACCAACCCTTGGTTGCTACTAGCTAGGCTAAGCATGGCATAGATAAGCATCTTAACTTAGAAATTTCTAGCAATTCTACAACTAATAGGATTTCCCAACATGGCTTATAAGCAAAATATAGCATGCAAGTCTAGCAAAATACTTCTAATGCTTAGTAGAAAACATCGGGATAAAATATTCATGAAGCACCACTTGCCTTGGTAGTTTGGAGAGTAGCTACACTCCTCACAATCACAATCACTAGCACCAAAATCTACACAAAGAATCATAGCCACAAATCACATACAAAACATATACAAACAAAAATATATGAATGCATGCAATATGATATGAGATGATTTTCAAAACTCTACAAAGAAAGTGTACAGTACTGGTTCATAAACAAGTTCAAAACTTGCCAAACAACAATTATTTAAACCCTAAATCATTCCCTAAACAATTAATATACTCAAATTAGTCCTACACAAGTTTCTGCAAAAAATACCATTTTAACAGAAGCAAAACATTAAACACATTGCATCATCAGAAAGTTCTTGTTCTCCTGATTCCATTGATATAAAATTTGTCAAATTCTAACGTGGGGATCAAAAGTTATAGCCAAAACAAAATCAAACATCTAATAGATTCAAATTCTGTTTTTAAACCTAAACTGCTGCCACGCGTCTTATTCTGATTGGCCCGTACCGCTTCGCGTTGGATCACGCTTCTGAGCCGCTGGATCTGACTTAATCGCAAGGCCCAGATCTACCTATACCGCTTCGCTAAGTGATCTAATTCTACGCGCTGGATCTAGATCCAACGGTCCTAGATCAAACGACCATAGCTGGGTGGCGCTGGCGGTGGCTACTGGCGACGGAGGCGCGGCGCTACAGGTGGCTATGGGGTCGTCGGAGATGCTTACCAGAACCGCGACGATGCGCTGATGCTCATCCTGGCGACGGCTTAGCAAGGGGCGCTCTGTGGTGGCTGAGGGAGCTCGTCGGAGTTGCTGGCGGCGTCCGGCTTGGGTGGACGACGACGTTCGCGACGCTCCTGGTCACCCTAGCGCGAATAAACGGCATCAGGAGATGCACCAAACTATGGCGAACGTGCTCGTGTGAAACAGAGGCGAAGGGGAACAAAGGGCTCACCGAATTTGATCGCCGGAGTTGAGGATGTCGTCGGGTGCTTGTGGTGCTTGTCGAAGACGACGACCTGGGGCAGTACAGGACGAACCAGTGGGGTCATAAGGTGCACGAGGAAGTTGTGAAGCGTCTCGTATGAACCAGAGGGAGAGGGGCGCACGGGGCTCACTGGAATTGGTCGCCGGAGAGCTCTCTGTCTGAGGCGGTGCGAGGATGAATGCGGGCAGCCTGGGGGCGCTCTGGCTCGGAGTTTGGGGGGAAATGGAGAGGGGGCAGAGGGGGTTTAAGTAGGCAAGGCGGGGCGTGAATTACTCCTGCAATCAACGTGAATTGACGAGCGAATCAACCAGGTAACGCACGGCATGATTTGGGGAAGAAAATGTTGCGGTGGGGGTGGAGACGACGACGGCGTGGGGCCTTTGTCGGCAAGAGAATCGAGAGAGGAGTGGGTCTGTCATGGTCACTCGGCCGGCTTGGGTGATTGAAGGAAAAGCAGTTCATGGTGGTGTTGGGCTTAGCTGGGCCAGTTGGGCCAGGTCGTGAGGCTTATTTTTTCCTTTTAACCTTTTTCTTTTTCTGTTTGGTTTTTCTGAAATGAATTTCAACTCCAAATCAAATGAGTTTGAATTCAAATCTCCTCTAGGTTTTTATACTGCAAACCTTGCACTCAAATGTGTGTCAAACACTACTGTTTAATCAAAACACTTTGATCAAATAAAAATAAAAATAAAACCAAGCCTTTATTTGATATATACAATAGGCATAATATTGGTTTTATTTACTTATTTTGTTTTGTAACTTTGTTTAAACTTTTGATGGTGCCTCAGTTTGAATTTCAAATCTTAATGAACAAAACAAGTACTCTTCTCATTGAAAGGTAGCACTTAGGCTAGATCAACTTACATGAAATGATAAGCATAAATGCTTCTGTTTTGAAAATATTTGTTTGAAATGAAATTCATATGATCATGGATGCATAGATGATATGCATGAGTTTGAAACATGATTTTAGGGATGTTACATGCATGAAGGCAAAGTTATATCTTATCTATCTCGACAACTAAAGCAACATATGAGAAAAATTACCCAACCCATGACCTCGAACTCGCAGCTGTAGTTCTAGCCCTGAAAACATGGAAGCATTACCTGATGGGAAACCGTTGTGAGATTTATTCGGATCACAAGATCCTGAATTATATATTCACTCAGAAGGAGCTGAATATGAGACAGAGAAGGTGGATTGAGATAATCAAGGATTACGACCTGGACATTCATTATCTCCCTGGTAAAGCCAATGTGGTAGCCGATACCCTTAGCATATTGCCGTGCTGCTTGAACTCCATGATTTTAAAGGAGCAACCAAGCTTGCACAAACAGATGGAAGATTTTCGAATGGAATTAGTAAGTGAAGGATTTTTGGCTAGCATAGAACTTCATCCCACTTTGATCAGCCAGATCAAAGAGGCGCGGAAAGGAAATGCTAGTATCGACGGAATCAAGCGTCGTATTGGTACAGGAAAAGTACCCGGATTCACCAAAGACGAAGAAGGAGTTCTGTGGTACAATGGACGCCTTTGTGTACCAGCAGATTCGGAGTTGAAAGAAGTTATTCTGAAGGAGGATCATGATACTCTTTATTCTATCCATCCCGGAGGAACTAAGATGTATCAAGATTTAAAAGAGCAATTTTGGTGGCATAATATGAAGAGAGAAATCGGAAGCTATATCGCCAAGTGTGATATATGTCAGCGAGTCAAGGCAGGACATCAAAGACCCGCTGGATTCTTGCAACCCTTACAGATTCCGGAATGGAAATGGGATTCCGTTGGAATGGACTTTATCATCGGATTGCCTACTTCTAGTAGGGGAAATGACTCTATCTGGGTCATAGTGGACCGATTGTCTAAAGTCGCCCATTTCTTACCCGTCAAGACCACATATTAGAGTTCGAAACTAGCGGAGTTGTACGTCGCTAGAATAGTTAGTTTGCATGGAGTCCCCAAGAACATTGTATCGGATCGAGGAACTCAGTTTACCTCGAGATTCTGGAAGAAAGTCCAAGAAGGTTTAGGAACCCGCCTAGATTTCAGCACCGCATATCACCCTTAGACCGATGGACAAACTGAGCAAGTAAATCAAATACTCGAAGATATGCTGAGAGCATGTGTTAGAATATGGATCCAAGTGGAAGAAGGCATGCGTTTGCAGAATTTTCATACAATAACAGTTATCAAGCCAGTTTGCAAATGGCCCCATTTGAATTCATGTATGGAAGGAAGTGTCGCACCCCTTTGAACTGGTCGGAAGTAGGAGAGAGTCAGATTTTCGGACTCGACATCCTACGAGAAGCAGAAGAGAAGGTTCACAAGATTCATGGGCACCTCAAGACCGCCCAGTCCAGACAGAAGAGTTACGCCGACAAGAGACGTCGAGACCTCACCTTTAACATAGGAGATTTTGTTTATCTGAAGGTGTCGCCATTGAAGGGAATGCAGCGTTTCCAACTCAAAGGAAAGTTAGCTCCCAGATATATCGGACCCTTCAAGATCTTGAACCGTCGAGGAGAAGTGTCGTATCAATTGGAACTGCCCGAAGAGATGTCAACCGTGCACAATGTGTTCCATATCTCATTACTTCGCAAGTGTCTCGAAGTCCCAGAGAAGACCGAGGTGTTCAATAATATCGATCACCGGACCATAGAGATCAACGATGACCTGACCTATCCTGAACTACCCATCCGTATTTTGGAAGAAGCTTTCCGAACTACCTGAACCCGAAGCATCAAGTTTCTCAAGATTCAGTGGAGCAACCACACAGAAGAGGAAGCTACCTGGGAGCGCGAAGATCACATCAGGACGGAGTTTCCCGATCTCTTCAAATCCTAGGTCATCTTTTCGTCCTTTTTCAAATCTTGGGACGAGATTTTGTTTAAGGGGGGAAGGTTTCTAACATCCCAAAAATATTAAACTAGAATCATAAAACTCTAGTCCCCAAATTTAAGGTTAACAAAAACTTTTCCAATTAAAATATGAAAGCATTTCATATGTGTAGGTATTAAAATATGGATTCGTTTGAATTGCCATGATTATGTGTTTCTTTGCTTGTAAATGGATGCTTAGGTGAAATAAACATAATCTAAACAATTCCCAAACTTTTCTCAGAGACAAGTAAATCAAAACAAATAAAATAAGGGAATGGTCATTTTGACCAATTTAACTCCCGTGCCTACTTTGGCTGTCTCAAACTTTCAGAACCTAACAGAAACTTTTCTGGATCTTTGCACCCCTTTATTGTACTCATAACAAAGTATCAAGTCCCACTTTGTGATCATCCAAAAACATTTAAATGCATAGTTTAAATGACAGTTCAAAATTGAATCTTTATCATATGGGAAGATCCCACTTTTTCAAAAACCACTCAAACAAGCTCAACTTTCAAAACCCAAGCATCTGCACACTCACCAGCACCAGCACCAACCTAGAACACCCACCAAAAATCTTTTCAAAATTCAAAACTTGAATTCTTGCGGCCATTTCATCAAACACTTGGCAGAAACAAATCAAATTGGCCTAACTTCACTGTTTGGAGCAGTAATTGGGCTAAGCAATGTTCACCATTGACCACCCTTGTCTCCCCCAGTGCCAACCAATGCTTAGACAAACCCTAGCCCCTACCCTTTGCCCCATGCCATGCCAACCCGAGAATCCCCTTGCCAGCCGACAATGGCTAGCTAGCTAGAGCAAGCACCAAGCCTAAACAACATGTCTAGGAGGCAGCCAACACCCCACCGCCACTCCCTGTCCAGCGCTCGAACCCTGCCAGCCACTAGACCACGCGCACGAACCATGCCAAGCTCGCCAGCAACCATGCCGAGCGTGCACCAGAGCGCCACCCTCGACCGAAGCCCACAGACTGCGCGCCTCCCTTGCTGCGTGCATACGTGATCACCACCGTCCTAGTAACCCCGCAGACACGCTCCTTCGTCGCCGCGTGGACCATGCATGCTGTGCGCCATTAAATCTTCCATCGGGCACGCGCAGAGCATCGTCGCATTCCGACCAAACCACACCGCCCCATGTCTCGCCACCATGTCGTTGAGCATCGCCAGGGAGCACCGCGCCTACCGTCACGCCGCCGATGGCAAATGCATCACGACCACGACGAGCTCACCTTGCGCCTCGTCGGTCCCCTCGCTCCACTATAAATAGAGGCCACCCCCATCCGAATTGATCACACCATCTCACTCCCCTATCCTCACTGATCGTGCCACCCCGTTCCCAGAGCAAGGCGAGCAGCGCATCGCCGGAATTTCACCGGAGCCCACCGCTACTGGAGAAGAAGGGAACCAGCGATTGGAGCCGCCCCAGGAGAAGCTGCCGGTACTAGGAGGTTCACCGTCGTCGACTTCGTCGTTCGCCCGCCTCGTCGACCCTCGCCTGAACCCCGGTGAGCCCCCAACGACCCGCATTGGCCGCCCTAGGTTTCTGTCTCGCCGGCGTTGCCCAACATCGACGATGACTCTCAGATGTTGGATTAGAACCAGATCGAACGCACCACATCGCACCATACCGCTTCGCACCCCCTGTCTCACTGACGCATGGGGATAGCCACTTAACCAGCCCGCGTAAGCGCTGTGCTTAGCAGGCCGGCCCAGTATCGCTTCCCGCGCAGCCCAGCTATTTGAATTTAACCTTTTTCATTTTATTTCAAACACACTTCTGTACCCAGTTTCAAAAATCAACATAGGTAGATTCATTGCACCAAATTGAATGAAACTAATTTTGTTAGAAAGGTCTGGAAGTGCTGAATCCAAGCCCGTTGGATTCAAGTCATTTGGATATGTAGATCATCCTTGGTAAAAATAACAAGGCGAAACCTTTTCTGCATTCAAACATTTTTCAAATTAAAACCATAATAGCTTTTGAGTTGATTCCAACTCTCAAAAATCACATTCAACCATACCTTTCAGAATATATAAAAATATATAGGTTTACTTACAGAAATAATGTTCAAGTAATAAAAGAATGCCCCATAGGCATTTCTAGTCACTTTATTTAATTAAAATAAAAGGGTAAAACCTTATTAAATTGTGACACCACTTTAAATCATATTCCCATAGACTAAAATATGTGGTGATGACATGTGTCAACATGATCCCATGTTTGGTTTGGAGAATATTAAATCTTAAGTAGTTTTTCAATGAGTAGAAATTACTTTTCTAAAAATAAAAGGAATTAAACCAAGCTTTAATTTTGTAATGTTAGTGATGATGCTAGATCATCTATAGGACCCTTGTGTGTGATGATTGCAAGTAGTTAAGTATTGTTTGGTGATTGTGTACATCGTATTTATTTATAGACGCTAGTACCGACCAAGGATACGAGGAGGAAGGAGGATTCTACGAAGAAGAAGCCGAGGAGAACTTCAACCACTGCTCTGCACAAGGCAAGCCAATACTTGCAAGCTATTAACTTAGCAAGCCAATAGTTTCAAGCTATTAACTTAGCAAGCCTTACTAATCAAGTTGACCTATGCAAGCTAACACTTGCAATTATGAGAGTTAAATAACCTATGCAATGCACTAAGCATGCTTGGTTAGATACAATTGATGATACCCAATCCTAGTTTTACTTGCAAGCTTTATACTTTATTCTTTATCAAAGCTCTTACTTAGAGTTATTGAAATAAATGGTAGATACTAGAAGGATAATTGAAGGTTGCATAAAGAGCATAAAATTTGGCCTAAGCTAGATAATCTTGATGTCATCCTAAGGCATGAGATTAAACTTAGTTAAACCCCACTAGTTTACCACTCCTCATTAGTGCTTACCCCCACTTGTAGATGCTAGTTCTAAGCATAAAACTTGATCAACATTAGATGGGAATACATGGTGAAAATGGTTATGAAAACCTTAGAATGATGGATCATTCTACTGGGATGTTTTGACATGTGTTTCCGAACACCAGATGATTTATGGTGATGAAAATGTTGAGGCATGAGGCTTAGCCCTTTTAAAAACTGATGGTTGTTTGGATGCGATACCATTCCAATTTTATCGTACAACCACAATACCCGAGAATTGGGTAGGGCTTGACTGGAAACTTATATACCTTAGTATTAGTTCCCTCACGGCCAAGGTCTAAGCTGAGGCTACCTTGTGAAGATTGTCCGCCTGTGTAGTACCCAAGATGACAGTTGGTCATGGTTGGGAGGCCAAACTCACAGGAGAGGTTCTTATACTAGGGCGTGTAATTGGAAGGTTAGGATTGATTATCCGCATACTGAGTATGGTGAATTCAGGATTTATTCCTGACGGATGTATCGTATGTTGTGGTGAAAGTGTACAATATCTGCAGAGTGTCAAACTATTCGAATAGCCGCGTCATGATTATGGACAGATTAGATGGCCATCTTGTTCCCCCGTCAGACTTTTCAAAATGACTTGTGAAATGAATTGAGACTTTTACTTGACCACAACAGGGTTGTGATATGAAATACCAATTCACACTTAGGAGTATGAACTTCAACTAGCTCTCTTGTTTCTGAACTTAGTAGAGATAAATCTGGCTTCTTGCAAAACAACCCTAGAGCCTAGTGTCCTATTATCAAAAACCCCTTTTACTTGTTAGTATTAGTTTGCGAGTACTTAAAGAGTACTCATGGCTTTGTCCCTGGCTATTCCCGTGGCCAGACCATGAAGAGGAGTACCTGGAGGATGGACCCCAGGAAGGTTACGACAACTAGGATCATCTCCCATCGTCAGCATTGCCTGTGACCCCGAAGATGGAGCTTCGCCTACGCTACCGTTATTATTACATATTCCACTACTTGAAGTTGTACTAAGAACTGGATCATGAGATCCCTATTTGTGTAAGAACTTATGTACGGTTTGTACTGGATGATGTACTATGGTATCCAATTATGTTATGTCTCGCAAAAATGATAATCTTGGGATTGCGATGTATGGCATAACAGGCATCTGGGATTAAAAATCTGGGCGTTGACACCTAGGACATAACAACCAATGTCGCCAGTGATTCTTGCGCCGTTTATTACACCTTGACCATGAGATTTGGAATGGGACGAATAAGTCAGTTGTATCTTTCCCTCTCGCATGGATCTGGATGTGCGGGTCGTGGCTGTTATCACTCGTAGCGTGCATATTATTTATGGTAATTCGTAGAGGATATGGAGCATATGGGTGGGAGCCCTCAATGTCCAACGATAGTTCCGGCATCTGAACGGTCTGTACTGCCATTGCCATAATTCAATAGGTGGGCTGGCGTACAACAAGGAGACATGCGGGGTCGCGGAGAAGGCAGTGATTGTCTTAGATCTTAGTCTGGGCCTCACACCAAGGAAGTGTGAACGAACCTGCAATTCGGATGTGCAACAAAGCTAAGATCTCTCATGGGTAAAGTGACGCACCTCTGCAGAGTGTAAGAGCTATAACTTGTTACTCCCTGTTCCGGGAAGGAGCTGCGAACGCGGCGGGAAAGGAACTCCATGAAAGTTCTGGTAAACCCGTGAAGGCTGATGGACATAGTTTTTCAGAATAAAAGCAACCTTTGAAGAAATGTTTATGAAAACTTGCATGACCTACGACCTATGGTATGTGGCTGTAGCTATAGTGCATCAAACACTCCTTTTCTAGTGAACTTGGTGAGTACGCTCGTACTCAAAGTATCTTCTTAACCCTTGCTAGGTTCTAAAGCTAGTACAGACGACATCTACATCAAATCGTGCTCCAGGAATCATCATCAAAAGCTAATGCTCTTCAATGAAGACAAGAAATTCAACATATACATCAACTCAAGTGAAGACGAAGTTGCTGATTAGATAAGATTAGAATTTCTAACCATAGAACCTACTTCTATAGAGTATTGCAATATTAGCAATACAAGGCAGTAGTTTAGTTACTACTTTTATAAGTATGGTAGCTATGAGTAATTTATTCCTAATACTTCTTCGTAAGAAGTTTCTCTCTCTTTAACCTAGAGTGTTCTCTGGATCTTGTGTAAAGAGTTGAGTTGTAACCTATAGTCATGTCTTCGACCTGCTGTGTTTCTGTTGTACTACTCTGAGGGATGTAATACTAGTGAACGGTGTTTCATTGGTGTTATATCAACGATTATAGTGTACTACATCATGTAGTGGTATGCTAGGTCACCGCAATTGGTATCAGAGCATATGCTTTGACCTTAGGATTGAAACCCTTTTAGGAAGATCTGTAGGTTGGATAGTGACTATAGGAGCCATCTTATCTAAACCAAATATTCTTATGACTTGTGATGAGTATCCACTTGAGGATAAACCTTGTCACACCTGAGTTAGATACTTAAGTCATTCTTTCTTAGGAGTAATTATTTATCTTTTCTCAAGTATAGTGCTCTTTAGTGTTTTCCGAGGGAGACATAAACCACCAAGATACTGTAGGAAAGTGTAAGACATCAATTGAAATAGTCTTAATGGTGTAGCTTAACCCTAGAATATAAGTAAGAACAGTAAAATCTTTGAATCAGTTGATAACCGAAGGCAACATGATGAATATCATTAGGATCAATGTTGAGGTAATGAGTAGTAATCATGTGGGATTCACTTGAGAATTATACATGATGGAGTGAGTTTAGGTCAAGACTGAATGACAGTACAACAAGAAATAAAGTCATCATGGTGAGATTAACTCCTAAATCATGGTGTATAGGTAAAACATAATGAGAACATGGTGAGATTAGCTCCGAAACCATGATGAGAGTGTAAATATGACAAGAAATTAGTAAATTACCCTGAAGTATAAGTATGAAGATACCGTGGTAGAGCTATGATAGAAATCATAGGTGCTAAAAATTTCTAATAATCTTTGGTTTAAGTTAGAAATATAATCTGATTAGTCATTTGGAGAGATCATGTAAGGTTAGTTGGCTAATAAAGAAAGGTTGAATATAGTTAATTATTCCAAAGGTGAGACCAAAGGTTACTCAAAACCAAATTGAGATCACTTTGTTTAAGATTATCCTATTGCACTTGAGAAATTAGTGTAAATATTGAGACAAAGTATAGTTTGACCTTAAGTGCTAAGTATCACAATGTAAACCTATATGAGGAGGTGTCATATACTACACAACTAAGCCTGAATTCTAGAGATATTATACTCAACTACTATATTCCGGGCTTAGAATATTGTGTGTTATATGTACCACATTTGAATTTCTTGATTTTTCTTGGATCTTCTTGATTGACTAGATCTGTACATGAAGTTTGACTTGGTGTGAAAATGCATGTTGCAATATCCAGTTACTACTTGATGTTATAGACCTAGATAGGAATGGGAATTCGTGTAAGGGAGTGACGAGTTCCGAAGACCAAGATGAAGACCTACCTGAAGGATGAAGAAAAATATAAGTAGTATAAACACAATTTGAAGGATGGATCAAGCTCAGGTCACTCCTACTCAGCAATAAGAAGGAAGATTAGTGTAGAAGATATAAGGAACAACAAGAAGTAATAAACTTAAAGTTCATTTAAAGTAGGTAAGTTGCTAAGAAGTTAATAAAGTAGTTGTACCAAGTTCATGGAAGCATCATGAATAAGTGCAAAGAAGAAGTTTTGGAACCAAAAGGGTATTCAAGCTCTGACAATTCAGAGAGAATACCAGAGGTTTGTCGGAAATCATAGGGTAATACATCCACCCTAGGATGGTTCGCAGCTGGTAATTATCCGCAGCTAGTATTTGATCCATAACTAGTATTTGATCCACAGTTGGTATCTTGACCATAGCCGGTGTTGGTTGACATAGTTAACCAGATTATCTAAATGGTTGCATAAAGAGCATAAAATTTGGCCTAAGCTAAGCAAGACCTAAAGGAGTATGAAACTTAAGCGATCGTCTTTCAAGACACTTCGTGAAAATTGACCTATCAAAGAGAAAATGTCCTAATAGTAAGTAAGACAAATAATGCTGAAAGATTCACTTCAGAGATCCACAATTGTGTGGATACACCGTACAATATTTCATCAAACTCTAACTAGGTAGAGTATAAGATGGATAGAGACCAATATTATACTTACAAAGCCAATAAATACTAAATAGGCAGTTTGAAGACTATTAGTAAACCCTAAGGGGGAGAGTAAACATTATAAATGAAAGTTGAAGAAGTACTATAGGTGATAATGAAAGATTATCTAAAGATTAATAAGGTAAAATCTTGAAGGTGATAAAATATTAAGCCTAACAGATTAATTCTAGAAGAAACAACTCTTAAGTAATCCTTAAGAGGGAATAAAACACATCTAATTGGTCATTACAGAGAAATAAGAAATTTCAATGGGGATGGACTAAATAAGTTCAAACCCAATCTTCGGAAGGATCACCCGTATAAATCATACAATGACAAATCAAAGATTAGTCTTTTGACCACACTATTGATTAATAAACTTTAAAACCTGGTTTAGTGAGACTTCCTAGATCTTACATAATATTAGTAGGGAAGTTTGATGATCAAGTTAAGGAATTGGGTTAGGATACCTAATTAAGAATAATAAACTAAATAAGAGACCCCAATTTTAGAAGTTCATAATAAGGACATATCCCTAAGGGAGTAAAGTAAAAGGAACTATGGAGTATTGGAGACAACAAGTTGAAGATTGCCAAGTATAATGAGGATTCAAGGAAAAGATCTGGATATGGGATATTACAATTATTCCCATTGAGGTTAACATGGAGTTAAGACATATTATAATCCTTGCAAGAAAATTTGTTACTCCGAAATGTGAGAGTATGCGAACTTTGAGGACGGAGTTTATTTTAAGGGGGAGAGTCTATAACATCCCAGCAATAGAGCTTAGAAATAAGCTGAACACATATGTGTGCATTGCATTCATGCATAGAAAATCTGAATAATTTCACGCTTTTAAATAAAAACTTGTCGAAGTGATTGAAGCTTCTCATAACCTGATGGAATTGAAGTAGATCATCAAGTTGACTGCGATAAGTTTCAATATGACCTTTGCTAAAACCTTATTTTCGGTAAACATGATTTGATCTAAGGGTTGATCAAATGGAATAAAACTAAACCCTAATTCATTACTTAATGATTTATATTTGATCCTTAGGTGATCATATCATAGTATTCATTATAATCACTCATGAGTACCAAGTTAAGGATATAACCCAAATAATAAGAATGTAACAACTATAGTTATTCTCATCTAATTATACCATGAGTATCATGGAAATACCTAACTTTAAATATCTAGTGACATTGAGTAGGAAAGAAACCAAAGTTAAGATCATTCACCATATATCTTTCTTTCCATATCAATTTTTATCATCTCTATTGAATCCTATCCTTATAATTGTTGTTCATCAATATTGAGTAATCCACTATTGATTTACCAATTCTTAACCTATCAATTCTTGACCTATCAACTCTTGTACTTAATATAGCATTCACTTAAGGCTTATAAAAGAATGAAGTCAGAAGAGGTAAATAGTGATGCTAGTTTTAGATGTTATCTACAGGATGGGAGTGATTGGAGGAAATCAAATCAATATGGTAACAAAGAAGATTACAAGGATGAAGTCTGAAGATAGTTACCAGGAGTAGTCCTATTGGATCAAGTAGGTATAGTCAATGAATTATATCTCTTAATCCAAAAGAGCTAAACAAAAGATAATTAGAATACAACTGTAATGTTGTATGGATGGAACCATTATTTAGCCAACTGGAAACCTGAATCATAAAAGATCAAAGGATTATAATGATCATGCCTTATTCACCAATATTGAATGCTTATATCATGTATAAGTGACATTGGTGGATAAACCATGATTGAACCATAGTATAGATATATTATCCTAGATTAGTCATTACAAGTCACATTACTATAATGTGAGGTTGGAATAATAGATACTAGAGTTAAGAAGAGACAAGATAGTATGAATAAGGTGATGCTAGAGTAACATTGGATTATAGAAGTAGTAGTTTCCTCTTTGGAAATACTAAGCACTTGAGGTGAAGTAGGATTTGATGTATACATATATTGAAGTGATATTAGTGAAGGATGATTAAGGAAGAGTATGATTGGAGTTAGAAGTAACCACTTGTTGGATTGGGGATTATCAGCAATAGAGTAGTTGATATAGCCAAGTATAGATATAAATGATTATGAAAGGCTTTAATGACAAGCTCATTAAATTTATAAATGGCTTTAGAAGAATAAAAGGTGGATAGGAACATTCTTGTGAAGTAAAACTCATCATGTTAACACATGATGATGGATATGAAGGAGTAGTATATCTAAGAAAGGAATTCCTTAGTTAGAAGTCCAGAATTATGAAGTATGGAATATAAGAATCCTTGTTAAACACTAAACCCTAAATTTAAGACCAAACCTAATATCCATTTTTTATGGTGGATTTATCATCTTGTTTCCACAATGCTTTATAGGAATATTTTCCTATAAGAAATCAATTAAGCACACCTTTTCTCAATTCCAATTATCATAACCATATGTGCTCAGGAGTTATCTTCATCAAATCTTTTTCATGAGACATTCCAGATAACATCACTCTGATCACAAATATGAAGACAATATGATTAACCAATAATCTTTATTCATATAAATAAAAAGGAATGAAAAAAAATATTAAAACTCCTAAAACCATGGTAAACAATTACAATTTAAAAACCCTAACTTTTATTTCAATCATATATGTCTAGAAACTATAGTTATCAATTCTCTCCCATAATTCATTTCAAATAATAAGTATTTATTTTAAAGTGTGATATTAATAAAGATCCTAAACATAAAGATAGTATGTTTAGCCATTAAGCCTTGTTCACATCAATAAAAGAAATATGAGAATATCAAACCTTCAAAGAACTTATGATAAGTATTTCCAATTCAAACTTTAACACTTATGTTAGTCATAATAAAATATATACATATCGTATAAGAAAATAAAGAAGTGATAACTTTATATAATAAAAGTTCATAAATAGTTCAAAATAACTTATTATTGATGCTTGTATTCAGTAAAGAACTTTTATAAAGAAATATTCCTAAAACAAATGTGTAATACACAAATCTGAAAATAAAACAGAAAATAGAAAAGGAAACAGTAAAGAAAAAACCATAACCAGGCCGAAGCCCATTAACCCTCTTTCTTATCCATCGCCACGAGCAACCATAGCCACCCAACTGAAGCCCAGTAGCAGCCCAACAACCAACCCAATCTATCCTTCTCTCTGGTTGACAAGTGGGACCGAGGAGGTAACGCGGAGCAAATCAGAAGAACTGCTGGGGGGTTTTCCACGAAAAGTATGGCGTCGTCTTCCTCCCCGATGTCACAAGCAGTTAGCTGTCAGCATCGCCGCCGTCCACCGCCGCGCCATGACGTCCGGCCACGCTAAGATCCATGCCACCTCTCCTGGTCATCTACAAGATCCCCTCCTGCGCAGAAACGAACCCTATCTTCTTCGCTTTCCCATTTTCCTTTTCCGAGCCGAAACCCTAGCACCCTGTTGCCAGCGACTGCCGTCGTTCTGATCCCTCTCGTGCTCCGTTGATCATGTTAGATGTATATATCTGTATATTGTATTTCCCCCATATGTTAGGGGGCTTCCTGCATATTTGCCATGTACCTGTACTATATATTGTGGCCTTTGGCCCCCAGAGGAATACAAGTTGTCTATTCCTAACATGGTATCAGAGCAAGGTTAGCTCCGTCCTCTTTCTCGCAACTTCGTCGGCCGCCACCATCCCTGTCGTCGCCGGCCTTGCCATCGTCGTCGCCGCCGGTCGCCGCCTGTTTTGTCCAGTTTTCAGATCGGATCGATCCTCGTTTTCAGATCTGATCCGGATTTGATACCACCGTTCCCCGTTCAAGCTCTGTCTTCCCGTCAAATCGACCGCAGGACACTGCTCCAGATCGATTCGCGTCACGCGGGACTGCTCCTTCTGCCCGCGGGACTACTCACACGGGACGCTCCTCGAGGGACTCCCGTCGCCCGCCTACCTCGTCAAATTCCACGCGGGAGACACCCGCCCACGTACGCCAGCAGTCAGATTGATTCCCGTTCCAAGCTAGCTAGCTGTTTCCTTGATCGATCAGGTCTTGATTCCCGTTCCAAGCTAGCATCGATCAGGTCTTGATTTCCAGCAGCAATAGGACGCCAGCGATATGATCGGACCTAGATTGATTCTCGACCACGCACGCCCCACGCCTTGCTGCCCGCGGTCCGCCGCCCTCGGCCCCACGGTCCCGCTGATCCTGCTTTCTCCTGCTGCCCGCATCGCCCCGCCGGCCGATTGGATCTGGGGCTCTTCCGATCGGATCAGGGCGCCCGATTGCCTCTGATTGCTGCTCTTCGTCCGTTTTCGATTGGATCTGAGATTTGAACTAAAAAAAATTGAGAGAGATATGTCTTCTGCATCAGGCTATGTTGCGATTCCTCGCTGCCCGGTGATCTTCGATGGCGCGAATTATCCTGATTTCGCTGCCTTTATGCGCGTTCACATGCGCGGTCTCCGTCTTTGGGGTATGCTCTCCGGCGAGGTCCCCTGTCCGCCGGGCCCCCCTGCTCCTGTGGCTCCTCTTCCGCTGACGCCGATTGTTCTTGTTGCTGATGCTTCTCAGGAGGCCAAGGATGCTTTCGAATCTTGATGATAGTGCTTGTTGCCTTATGACCAAGTTCAAGCAAGGTTTGCTGATCTCGAGTCCTATCGCCACGCTCTGACTGCCTACACTCAGTGGGTCGATGAGGATGCTCGTGCTACTGCTGTTCTCACCTCCAGTGTTCTGCCCCAATATGCTGCTGAGTTTATGAGTCTTCCTACTGTTTCTTCTCAGTGGGCACACCTTCGTCAGCGCTATCAGCCGTCCGGGGATGCTCTTTACGTGTCTGTGGTTCGCCAGGAGCATGCTCTTTAGCAGGGTGATTCCACTATTGATGAGTTCTATACTCAGAGTGCTGCTATCTGGCATTAGCTTGATTCTCTCCGTACTGCTGTTTGTGGCACATGCTCGTGCTGCCAGATTGTGCGCTCGGATTTGGAGTTTCACCGCATCTATGAGTTTCTGTCTCGGCTTCGCCAGGAGTTTGAGCCCCGGCGTGCTCAGCTGAATGCTCGTGGTCGTGTTCCGCTCTCTGAGGTGTTGTCTGAGCTTCGGGCTGAGGAGACCCGTCTCCGTGGTGCTGGTCTTCTTGCGGTTCCGTCTGTGCTTGCTACTCGTGGTCCCCCTATGCCGTCTGCTCCCTCGACTCAGCCGCGGTCCTCTGTGCCGCCGCCGATACTACCCACTCCTCCAGGTCAGGGTCAGAGTCAGCACCAGCAGTCTCAGGGTCCGAGTCAGCACCAGCAGCCTCAGGGTCAGAGTCAGCACCAGCAGGCTCGTGGTCAGGGTCGCCGTGGTTCTCTTCGTCACTGCTCTTATTGCAACAGGGATGGCCACACTTGGGCCACCTGTTATACACGGGATCCCAGTTTACGTCAGCAGCACCAGGCTCGTGGGCAGTCGGCTCCTTCCGGGTCTTCAGCAGTTGCTCTCTCTGATCAGGACATTATCAGGAGTCTTCGCGGTCTGCTTGCTGCTACAGGCTCTTCTTCGACGGGCACTGCTGGTTCTGTGACTGATTCTTCCGGCACTGCGCGACCACCATCTTCTACACAGTCAGGTACGTCCCCGTGGTATCTGGATTCTGGAGCTTCCTTTCATATGACCTCTGAGTCTTCTTTTTTGTCCGCTCTTCGTTCTCTTCCTTCCCCTGTCCGTGTTTTCACGGCTGATGGTACCTCTCTTCATGTTTCTAGTCGGGGCACCCTTTCTACTTCTTCTTTTTTTGTTCCTGATATTTCTCATGTCCCTCTTCTTAAGATGAATCTGTTCTCTGCTAGCCAGCTTACTGACTCTGGCTGTCGCGTCATTCTTGATGCTGATTCTTGTGTTGTCTAGGACCGTCGCACACAGGCCCTGGTTGGAGCTGGCCCTCGCAGCCGTGACTCTTCAGGACTTTGGGAGTTAGACTGGCTTCGTGTTCCTTCCGCTGCCACTTCATCTGCCAGTTCTTCTCCGATCGTCGCCTCTGCTACCAGCTCCTTTCAGCAGTGGCATCATCGTCTTGGTCACCTTTGTGACTCTCGCCTGTCGTCATTAGTTCATCGTGGTCTTCTGGGGTCTGTCTCAGGAGATGGGTATTTACATTGTCAGGGTTGTAGGTTGGGTAAACAGATTCAGCTTCCTTATCCTACTAGCGCGTCTATATCTCAGTGACCTTTTGATTTAGTTCATTCCGATGTTTGGGGTCCAGCTCCTTTCGCTTCGAAAGGGGGCCATCGCTACTATATTTTATTCATCGATGATTTTTCTCGGTACACTTGGTTGTATTTTATGCGCTCTCGTAGTGAAGTGCTCTCCATATATCATCGTTTTGCAGCCATGGTCCGTAATCAATTTTCTACCCCCATTTGTGTGTTTCGTGCTGATTCTGCTGGTGAGTATATCTCCCAGATGTTGCGAGGTGTTCTTGCTGAGCAGGGCACCCTTGCTCAGTTCTCATGTCCTTGCGCACATGCCCAGAATGGCGTTGCTGAGCGTAAGCATCGCCATCTTCTTGAGACCACTTGTGCCATGATGATTGATTCTTCTCTTCTACCGCATTTTTGGGTTGAGGCTATCGCTACGTCGGCTTACCTCATCAATATTCAGCCTTCTGCCGCTCTACAGGGTGGCATCCCTCTTGAGCGTCTATCTGGACAGTCTCCAGACTACTCCATGCTTCGCTTGTTTGGTTGTGTTTGCTATGTTCTCCTTGCTCTCATGACGCACCAAACCGACCGCCACTGTTGAGTGTGTCTTCCTTGGATACAGTGATGAGCATAAGGGCTATCGCTGTTGGGACCCTGTTGGTCGTCGGATGCGTATCTCTCGTGATGTCACTTTTGATGAGACGCGTCCTTTCTATCCTCGTCCCACCGCTGGTACCTACCCGGTGGAAGATATCTCTTTTCTTCTCTTTCCTGACACACCTCCTTCTACTCCTCTTGTGTCTTCCTCAGCATCTCCTCTCTCTGATGTCTCTTCTTCTACACCGTCCTCCTCTGCTCCGTCTAGTTCTCCTGGTTCTCCTCGTTCTCCGGAGTCTTCCTCTGCTATTCCTTCTTATTCATCGTCGTCTCTTGAGTCGTCTTCCTCTGACGAGCTTCCCTCTACTCGTCCTGTTCATCCGCGTCGTTCCCCCAACCGTTACTCTCCTAGTCAGTATGGTCTTTCTGTTGCCTCCGAGCCGACTTCTTATCGGGATGCGGAGCATCATCCTGAATGGCAGCTGGCCATGGCTGAGGAGATTGCTGCGCTTGAGCGCACTGGCACCTGGGATCTTGTTTCTCCCCCTCCCGGTGTTCGTCCTATCACGTGTAAGTGGGTCTATAAGATTAAGACCCGCTCTGATGGATCTCTTGAGCGCTATAAAGCGCGTATTGTGGCTCGTGGTTTTCAGCAGGAGCATGGTCGTCACTATGATGAGACCTTTGCTCTTGTGGCTCACATGACCACTGTGCGTACTCTTCTTGCTGTTGCTTTTTTTCGTCACTGGTCTGTGTCTCAGCTTGATGTTTAGAACGCCTTTCTCAATGGTGAGTTGAGTGAGGAGGTTTATATGCAGCCTCCTCCTGGGTATTCTGTCCCCGAGGGGATGGTTTGTCGTCTTCGACGTTCTCTTTATGGCCTCAAACAGGCCCCTCGTGCCTGGTTTGAGCGCTTTGCTTCTGTAGTGACTGCTGCTGGTTTCTCCCCTAGTGCTCATGATCCAGCGCTGTTTGTTCACACCTCTCCTCGTGGCCGCACTCTTCTTCTTCTCTATGTTGATGATATGATCATTACTGGTGATGATTCTGAGTATATCGACTTTGTTAAGGCTCGTCTTCGTGATCAGTTTCTTATGACTGATCTTGGTCCTCTTCGATACTTTCTTGGGATTGAGGTTTCCTCCACTTCTAATGGGTTTTACATCTCTCAGGAAAAGTATATTCAGGATCTTCTTGCTCGTGCTGCTCTTGGGGATGAGCGCACTGTTGAGACCCCTATGGAGCTTAATGTTAAGCTTCAACCTACTGATAGTGATCCTCTTTCTGATCCGACGCGTTATCGTCATCTTGTTGGGAGTCTTGTTTATCTTGCTGTCACTCGTCCTGACATCTCTTATCCTGTTCATATTTTGAGTCAGTTTGTTTCTGCTCCTACCACTGTTCACTATAGTCATCTTCTCCGTGTTTTTCATTATCTTCGTGGTACGATCACTCGTCGCCTTTTCTTTCCTCGTTCCAGCTCCCTCCAGCTCCAGTGCTACTCGGATGCTACGTGGGCGAGTGATCCTTCGGATCGTCGTTCACTTTCTGCTTACTGTGTGTTTCTTGGTGGTTCGCTCATTGCTTGGAAGACGAAGAAACAGACATCGCTTTCTCGTTCGAGTGTTGAGGCTGAGTTGCGTGCTATGGCCTTGTTGACTGCTGAGGTGACCTGGTTACGGTGGTTATTTGCGGATTTTGGGGTCTCTATTACCACACCCACTCTGGTTTTGTCTAACAGTACAATTGCAATTAGTGTTGCACGTGATCCAGTCAAGCATGAGCTTACCAAGCATATTGGTGTTGATGCTTTCTATACACGTGCTCAGTGCTCGGGTTGTTGCGCAAGATGTGCCTTCAGATTTACAGTTGGCAGATTTCTTCACGAAGGCATAGACCAGAGCACAGCATGCTTTCTTACTCTCAAAACTCAGTGTTGTGGATCCACCATGAGTTTGAGGGGGGGTGTTAGATGTATATATCTGTATATTGTATTTCCCCCATATGTTAGGGGGCTTCCTGCATATTTGCCATGTACCTATACTATATATTGTGGCCTTTGGCCCCCAGAGGAATACAAGTTGTCTATTCCTAACAGATCAAGCAATCATCCTCACCTTTCCCATCCAAGCCTCTTAGTCAAAGGAATCGAGGCGAGCCGATGGGAATCGACGCCGCGAGGTCACCTTCCCGAAGTCTGGCCACCGTGGTCCTCGCTGATTCCGACCATCTCCCGTCTCGCCAACTACTCCACGAGATTCCTGGTAATGCTCTGAGCATGTTAGCGCTCTCCTTTTTCTCGTTCTCTTCCTAGTTTAAGATTTAGCCGAACACCGCCGTCGACCACCGCAGTTGTTAGTCGCCGGAGATGCTCCGGCGACCAAAACGGAGCGGCGCCGCCACCATTCAACTCAGCGTGCTCATCCGCGTCCAGCAACACCCTTCCCGCATGCAAGCATCCTCCCAATCGATCGATCGAACTTCGATCTGGGGGTGATAGTTTGTGTGACGTCATGATGACGTCATGCTTGCGTCATCTTAACTAAGTCCACCCTGTTGACTGGTCTTTGCTGATGTGGCTTATGACGTGGCCCTAAGCCCCACCTGTCTGTGACTAGGGTAGATCCCATCTGGGTGTAAAAAGGTTTAGTGTCTATTTAGGAATAATTAAAACATTATAAAATCCAAATTTTAATATTCCAGAAATAAAATAAAATGATTAAATCTTGTAAATTTAATATCTTTTGTTTTATAATTCAGAAAAATACATAGAATATATGAAAATGTTGAGAAAAATAAGATCTACAACTTAAAACTATGATCAAATATTATTATGATGATTATTTAAATAAATATTATTTAATAAAGGTTTTATAAGTAATAAAACTTTAATAATTTCTATTTTAATAATGATAGATGTTAAAAATATAAATAAAATACTAAAAATCTTAGAAAAATAAGAATTATACTTTAAAATTATAATTATACATTATTATTTCACTTAATTAAATATTTGTTAATTATTAAGTATTTATAAAGTAATAAACTTTATTAAAATCATATCTTATTATTTATAAATCACAAAAATAAATGTAATATACCAAAATGATCACAAAAATAATACCTACATGTTAAAAATGTGATATTCCACTTTTGAGTTAAATAAAAAGTTAAACAACTTTAATAACTTAAATATAAACTTATTTCCTTAATTGATAATTCACATTAGGGTAAATAAAAATTGCTAATAGTTCTAAAAATTATCTAATTAAGTCTAATAAATAGTTTTAGTCTTAAATACTATTATATGAAGTCAAAATGGTTCAACACATTTTAAAAATAAAATTATATTGAATTATCATTCAACCATAAGTATAAATTCTTTTATAAAAGAATCCTTATCTAATATGAGATCTCCAAGAATAATTGTAATAAGATAAAACCCATTCTTTATATTAACCACAAGTTTATAAACAAATCAAAACACTATAAGTGAGTCCATAAGTAGTAAATAATATTGTTTATTTATCCATAAACCTTAACCACATCATTATAGGAAGGTAAATCCCTTTATACCATTATAATGTAAAGAAATCACTACTCCAATAGAAATAATGCCATTCTTAAGTAACTATAAGGAAACAATCTAAAGTGAAAAAGATACAAGTATCATAAATAATACAACCTAAGTCTATCTACATTCTTAAAGTTACTTATAGTTACAAAGCTTTAAGTATAATGCTAAAAACTTTATTATATGCTTTATAGTTAACTTTGGTTTGTTACAATTAAATTATAAAGCATCTTAATACCAAACCAACCCACTTAAAAACCAAGATAGATAAGTCTCAAATACTACTAATATCATTATTCCATTAAAGGGAATTCCTTCTGACTTAAAGACTATAACTAGAAAGAACACCTCATAAGGTTAACTTAAAAGCTTAAATGCTTCTACTTAGTTGAGTACGATTTTCTTCAAAACTTATTCGTTTTGCCACTTAAATCAACATATGACAATTAATAGTAAACACCTTACTTTATACTATACTTGTATAATAAGATTCTTAATACTTAAATCCTTTATAAGTGACATTACTTGTAAAGTAAAACTTGAAGATAAACAATTAAGATGTAAGCAACCTTGAGTAGCATTCCATACTGTTAATTTTGTTGTTGTATAAATACATGTTGTTTTCCACACACTCACAAGCCTTAATAAGAAGCACATGTGTGAAACTTAATCTAAAAGAGCAACACATTCCAAGGAAACCCTTTCCAGTATTCAAACCATATAACAACGTTATCCTGGGGATTCACATTTATCAACTTGCATTACATTGCTTATACATAAAAGCATCTTGCTTCTTTAAACATTAGTCCTTACCGGACCAATGATGCTTATTTCAGATATTGGATCTTTTATAATGTCTTGAAGACCGTGAGTGCATAATCTTGCAATCACAAAAGGCAAGTTCACACTTGCTCATGTCCTTTGATTATTTTCTGTAAAGTATTTTGCAAATCCAGTGTTGTCATCACCTGTATTTGAAAAATGAAAGAAAACACTATTTTCATAATAATGTGATTATAGGTTATTTACCATGAGGTAATAACCTACTATAAGAGTTCCGATGATAAAGGAACATATTACCTAGGACTTAACAACCAATGTCGCCAGTGATTCTTGCGCTGTATATTAGGCGTTGACCATGAGATTTGGAATGGGACGAAGAAGTCAACTGTATCTTTCCCTCTCGCATGGAGCTCGATGTGCGGGTCGTGGATGTTATCACTCATAGCATGCATATTATTTATGGTAATTCGTAGAGGATATGCAGCATATGGGTGGGAGCCCTCAATGTCCCACGATAGTTCCGGCATCTGAACGATCTGTACTGCCATTGCCATAATTCAATATGTGGGCTGGCGTACACCAAGGAGACATGCGGGGTCGCGGAGAAGGCAGTGATTGGCTTAGATCTTAGTCTGGGCCTCACACCAAGGAAGTGTGAACGAACCTGCAATTCGGATGTGCAACAAAGCTAAGATCTCTCATGGGTAAAGTGATGCACCTCTGCAGAGTGTAAGAATTGTAACTTGTTACTCCCTGTCCGGGAAGTAGCTGCGAACGCGGCGAGAAAGGAACTCCATGAAAGTTCTGGTAAACCCGTGAAGGCTGACAGACATAGTTTTTCAGTATAAAAGCAACCTTTGAAGAAATGTTTATGAAAACTTGCATGGCCTACGACCTATGGTACGTGGCTATAGCTATAGTGCATCAAACACTCCTTTTCTAGTGAACTTGCTAAGTACGCTCGTACTCAAAGTATCTTCTTAACCCTTGCTAGGTTCTAAAGCTAGTACAGGCGACGTCTACATCAAATCATGCTCCAGGAATCATCATCAAAAGCTAACACTTTCAATGAAGTCAAGAAAGTCAACATATACATCAACTCAAGTGAAGAAGAAGTTGCTGATTAGATAAGAATAGAATTTCTAACCATAGAACCTACTTCTGTAGAGTATTGCAATAGCAGCAATACATGCCAGTAGTTGTCAACACCCGGATTTTTCAATCCTAGATGCCTGTTATGCCATACATCGCAATCCCAGGATTACCATTTTTGCGAGACATAACATAATTGGATACCATAGTACTTCATCCATTACAACGATACATAAGTTCTTACACGAATAGGGATCTCATGATCCAGTTCTTAATACAACATCAAGCAGCGGAATACGTAATAATAACGGTAGCGTAGGCGAAGCTCCATCTTCGGGGTCACAGGCAATGCTGACGATGGGAGATGATCCTAGTTGTCGTAACCTTCCTGGGGTCCATCCTCCAGGTACTCCTCTTCATAGTCTGGCCATGGGAATAGCCAGGGACAAAGCCATGAGTACTCTTTAAGTACTCGCAAACTAATACTAACAAGTAAAGGGCTTTTTGGATAATAGGACACTAGGCTCTAGGGTTGTTTTGCAAAAAGTCAGGTTTATCTCTACTAAGCTCCAAAGCTAGTCACAATTTTATAACTCCTAAGTGGGATCTTGTAGTTCAGGTCACAACTCTGTTGTGGTCAAGTCAAAGTCTCAACTCATTTCAAAAGTCATTTTGAAAAGGGTCTGACGGGGGAACAGTATGGCCATCTAATCGTCCATAATCATGACGCTGCTATTCAATAGTTTGACACTCTGCAGAGATTGTACACTTTCACCACAACATTCGATACATCCGTCAGGAACAAATCCTGAATTCACCATACTCAGTATGCGGATAATCAATCCTAACCTTTCAATTACACTCCCTAGTATAAGCACATCTCCTGTGAGTTTGGCCTCCCAACCATGACCACTGTCATCTTGGGTACTGCACAGGTGGACAATCTTCACAAGGTAGCCTCAGCTCAGACCTTGGCCGTGAGGGAACTAATACTAAGGTATATAAGTGTGCAGTCAAGCCCGGCGAAGTGGTGCTTGCCTTGCTCTGAGAATGGTGTGGCACGATCAGTGGGGAGAGGGGAGTGAGGTGGTGTGAAGAAATCGTGCGGGTGTGGCCTCTATTTATAGTCGAGCGAGGGGACCGTCGGGGCGCAAGGTGAGCTCGTCGGGGGCGACGTTACAGGCAGCTAATGTCATGGGCAAGGGTAGGGGACGGTGCTGTGTCTCCTGGCGATGCTCAACGACATGACCGCGAGGCATGGGGCGGTGTGGTTTGATGCGAGCAGGTAGGCGGCGCTTCGGCGGCGGCGATGGTTGTATGGAACGGGGCTGCTAATGGGGATGTCTGGCGGTCTCCTGGGTCGGTGGTGATCGTGTGTGCGCGCGGTCTGGGGACGCTGGTCGCGGTTGGTGCTCTGGCGCACGCTCGGCATGGTCTGAGCGCATTTTGTGCACGTGGTCCATGGCTTGGCAACGCTTACGGCTGGGACAGGCAATGGCGGTGGACGGTGGGCTGCCTCCCAGACATGCTGGCTAGGCTTGCTGCTGCTCCTAGCTTGCTGTCCACATTGGGGTTACATGGGGGTGCTCGGCTGTTCACCATTAATGGCAATGGCAAGCTCACAGGGGTGCTAGTGTTGGGCTAATCTTTCTAGATGATCTACTGGTTTGTGTGTGAGCTAACTAGGGAACAAGTTAGGCTCAAAACACTGCACACTATAGTGTTTGTGATTTTGTTTGATTTGTGTCTGCAACCTGTTTGATGAAATGGCCGCATGAACTCAAGTTTTGAATTTTGAAATGAATTTTGGTGAGTTTGCTAGATTGGTTCTGGTGAGTCTGCAGATGCTTGGGTTTTGAAAGTTGAGCTTGTTTGAGTGGGTTTTGAAAAAGTGGGATCTTCCCATATGAAGAAGATTCAATTTTGAATTGTCATTTAAACTAGGCATTTGAAAGTTTCTCGATGATCACAAAGTGGGCCTTGATACTCTGTTATGAGTACATTCAAGAGGTGCAAAGATCCAGAAAAGTTTCTGTTAGGTTTTCAAAGTTTGAGACAGCCAAAGTAGGCAAGTGAGTTAAATTGGCCAAAATGACCATTCACTTAATATTTTTGTTTTGATTTACTTGTCTTTAGGAAAAGTGTGGGAAATGTTTTAGATGATGTTCTTTTCACCTAAGAAACATTTTACAAGCAATGGATCACACAAACAAGGTGGTTTTTAAAGAAATTCAAAATCCATGCATACACATATACATGCATTCATGAATTCATTTAGAAAAGTTTTTGTTAACCCTAAACTTGATGATTAGTGTTTTGATGATCTAAGTTTGATATTTTTGGGATGTTATAGTAGTTCAGTTACTAGTTTTATAAGTATGGTAACTATGAGTTATATATTCCTAATACTTCTTCGTAAGAAGTTTCTCTCTCTGTTTAACCTAGAGTGTTCTCTGGATCTTGTGTAAAGAGTTGAGTTGTAACCTATAGTTATGTCTTGGACCTGCTGTGTTTCTGTTGTACTACTCTGAGGGATGTAATACTAGTGAACGGTGTTTCATTGGTGTTATATCAACGACTATAGTGTACTACATCATGCAGTGGTATGCTGGGTCACCGTAGCGTGTCATGGGTGAGAGGATCGGGTTGGCACTACTAGAAAAACGCCTATTCGTGGCGCACATGAAAAGGCCTTCTGTGGCGCACTAGCAGTGCACCACGGGCCTCGCGCTTCGGCTATCTCGTAGCCGTGGCGCACTGCATGGTGCGCCACGGTTATATCGAGATAGGTGTGGCGCACTACCAGGTGCGCCACGGTTAGGGGTACATGTGCGCCACGGATGTTTTTTTCAAAAATCAAAAAAAATGCAAAAAACACCCTCGTTTTGAATTTCAAAAGCAATCGGGTCCGCATCGCCGCCGTCGTGTCGCCTCGCCGGCAGGGAGGTGGCCGTGGCCACGAGCTACCACAGCAGGGAGGTGCGGGAGGCCGTGGACTTGCTACTCCTCGCCGGCATCGAGGAAGAGAGGCAGTGAGGTGTGGCTGGAGAAGGGAGGAGGTTGCCGCAAGGAGAAGGAGGTCTTCGGCGGTCGTCGGAGCTCGTCGTCGCCTTTCGTGACTGCAAGGAGGAGGAGGCGAGGAGGAGGCCGCAAGGAAGGAGGCCGTCGCCGTCATGACTGCAAGGAGGAGGAGGCGAGGAGGAGGCCGCAAGGAAGGAGGAGGCGAGGAGGAGGCCGCAAGGAAGGAGGTCGTCATCGTCATGACTGCAAGGAGGAGGAGAAGGTCGCCGCCGCCATCACCATCGTCACTGCCACGGCAAGGGAAGGAGGAGAAATAAAGGAGGAGGAGGAGGAGGAGAAGAAGAGAGAAGGAAAAGGAGGAGGAGAAGAGAGAAGGAAAAGGAGGAGGGAGGAGAATGAAAAAGGGAAGAGGGAGGGAATAGGGGTAGGTGGGCGGGGTGGTGATTCAAATTTGAATCCCGCCCAAGATTATCCGTGGCGCACTAGGTGGTGGTGCGCTACGGGTAAGTTGCCTCAATTTTTTTTTTCTGCAGCAAAAAATCTTGTTTTTGCCATAACTTTTTACTCTTTTCGAATTTTGAGATTCTAAAAAATCGCTAAACGACCTAAAGGGGTTGCAAGCGGATCTGAAATCTCGTTCTGGTCATTTTGGTATATTATATGTTTTTTTCGACATCGTATGCAAAAGTTACGGCCTTTTTACCGTGGCATGACTTTTTTTTGCAAATAAAGTCGAAACTCATTTCTGTTAATTTTACTAGAAGCTATACCACATTACCTACCTAAATATGAAAGGATTTAATTTTTTGAAGTGTTTATCATTTTCGTTTATTTTTTGCAAACCCTAAAAAGGCGATCCACGGGGGGGGGGTGGAGTTGGTGCATGCCACTTAGGCGTAGGGCACTAGGGCAGAGTGCCCTACGGCTAAGTTTATACATCTGTGGCGCACTATGCCATGTGCGCCACAGATGTTTGTGGCCGTTTCACAGCAGAGGGGGCGTGCGCTTAGGCGTAGCGCACCCCCCCATGTGCGCCACAGATGACACTAACAACCGTGGCGCACATGACTATAGTGCGCTACAGATGTTTGGCGAGCGTCCAACAGGGCCCTGGACCACACACATTTGTGGCGCACTATAGTCATGTGCGCCATGGTTGTTCTAGTTACTAGTAGGGCACTGCCCACAGGTGAGCCACGCCTGTTTTAGCCGTGGGGCACTTCAACCATGTGAGCCACGGATGTGCTGATTACCTATAGCTGTTTTCCTAGTAGTGTGGTTCGTGTTGACTAGAGGCGGGCCTAGGAACAAAGTAGCGAGTGAGATATGTGAGCGGGTGGACACGGGGCACGACAGGATTCCTAGCGACGTGTAGCGAGGCGAGCGTGCGTGTGGCGGGTGGCGGCAGGGAAGTGGGGAGGTTGTGGGATTAGGTAGGTTAGCTGGTATGGTAGTCTAGGGTTTGGGGATAGGATCTTAGTTAGGGTTTGGGTGCCTGGGGATGGCTGGATGGGTCGGATTTGACCTGGTTCGGCTGCCCCCACAAAAGAAAATATCTAATTGTAAATTTGTTGTTATTGTTTCATTTTAAAAACATTTTGAGAAATACTTTTTGAACAGATATTTTGAACAGAATAACAAAGATTCAATTTGAAAGAATTGAGGGAAGTAGTGTAGAAATAGAGATAGGGTTTTAATTAAAATAATTTTAGGCACAAAAATATGCATGATGACATGATGATGCACAAGATAGAATTAATAGTCGATTTTCTAGTAGTGGTTTTACCCGGAATGCTATATCGCGTGACTACTTTTGCTATGCTGCAGGGCCACAATCATCTCTTTTCTCTCCCTCCCCTTCCTGAAAATGGTGAACTGTCGGACAGCGCAACGGCATCCAAAGGCTATGTCGATGTTGTTGTTGCTACTGAAGACGATTAAGCTTCCTCCGTGGAGTCGTCTCATGAAACTACCTCAGCTCCCTCAGTGCACTCTCAAGATTTCAAGAGGGTACCCATGGCTAGGAAACAGAAGCGCCTCAAAGCTGTTAAAATGGTCAAGGACACCATGATTCGACATGTTCGAAGCTACAGTTAGTTGCGCCAATATCCTCTGCTCCTCCAAGAGTGGGAATCTTTCGCATGACTATGTCCTTCTTTGTCTTTCTAATTTTATTTTATGTGTAAACCAAAATTTCACTTGTTCGACCAGGGGTGATGAGGATGAAGAAGATTCTCCACGATCACGAGCTAGTGCATCGATCGATTCTCCTTCCTCCAAATCAACTGCTCATCCAAGTGAAACAGTGAAGCCGCAAGAAAAACTTGCAGAAAATCAGATCCAAAGAATACAACTTCATCTCCTCCGACTCCACCTTAGAACAACAAGAAAACCGTGCGAAAAGGTGTGACCATATCCTAGAATCCGCCCGAGCCTAACATGAAAGATGTAAGTCTTGATTCTGAAGGGTTTTGCGGCATAGTAAATCAAAATTTTGTACGAATGCGAACAGAGGGAAGACAAGATCTAATCTAGGAGATGCAATCAACGAGAGATATTGGATTAGATCTTCATACCCTTGAAGATTCGCACAGCGGAACGTTCGTCGGAACATGGGTGATGTAGTCGTACTCGCTTCTCCTCCTCGCGATCCGATCCGATCTAGCACCACAAGTGGCGGTGCCTCCGTGAGATGCACACGTGCATCACCTCAACGTCTCCTCCTTCCTCGGACTAGCAAGTATGGTGGATAGACGGATTGGATCTACAACACGACGGCGTGGTGTATATGGTGGAGAGTTTCTGCAGCAGGGCTTCGCCTACACGCAGTCGGGAGGAAGAGAGAGAGGAGCAGCAGGGCGGCTAGGGTTGGAGGGGAAGGTGTGGGGGTTGGTGTGCCCCAACCCTCTTTATATAGATGGGTGGGCGCAGCCCTAGCCCCTCCCCCAATCCCAAACCGGCGGCCCCAAGGAGAAGGAGTGGGGGGCAAGGAAACCCCCCTTCTAGAAGGTCTATCTCGAGTTTAAAACCCCCTTGGCCGGCTGGGCCCTATGGGGCCTTGTGCCCCTGGACCAATGCGGCCAGGGCACTCCCTCATAGGCCCATGCCCCCTCCCGGAAGGTGGGGCCACGTTGGTCCCCTTCCGGAAGGTTCTAGAAGCTTCCGATACAATACCGATTAACCCGGAACAATTCCGAACTCCAAAAACTGCACTGCCTTATATGAATCTTATTCTCGACCACTCCGAACCTCTCGTGATGTCCCGGATCCCATCCGAGACTCAACAAAAACTCATAAACCAATTATCCAATCTATCCTAGCCGAGACACGTTAAGTGTGTGACCTCGGGTTCGAGAATATGCGCATGATCTTCTATCAATAATCAATAGCGGGTCTGAAACCCATATTGACTCCCACACATTCATCGATGATCATATCGGATGAACCACGATGCCAGGATTCAATCAATCCCATATATATATTCCTGCCTCGCGATATTTTACTTGCCGAGATTCGATCGTCGTACCGTCATACCTAGTTCAATCTCGCTCACGAAGTACTTTACTGCTCCGTAATCCGATATCACTTTGTGATTAACTCCTTAACCACATGCTTGCAAGCGGTGTTGATATCGACACGAGTGGGCCCGAAGTATATCTCTCCGACTTGGGAGGGACAAATCCCATCTCGATAAATACAACCCAACAGATACTTTTCGATCACCTGAGAGACACCTTTATGATCACCCTCTCATAGGATGATGTTTGATGACCTCAAAGCTTTCTTCCGATACCAGGGAGTTGTATTATCTCATGGTCTAAGGAATACAATATTTGACATAAGAAAAGCTTCGCAAAGACGAACACGATGACACGATCTAATTGCTTCGCTTAGTTTGGGTCTATCCACCATATCATTCTCCCAATGATATGATCTCATTATTAATCGACAACTCATGTCCATGGTTAGGAAACCTTAACCATCATTAATCAATGAGCTAGTCCATAGAGGCGTACTAGGGACACGGTGTTGTTCACAAACCACACAAGTATTAAAGTTTCCGCTTAATACAAAGCATGGAATATAAACATTATCATGAACAAGAATTATAATAATAACATCTTTATTATTGCCTCTAGGGCATAATTCCAACAGTCTCCCACTTGCACTAGAGTCAATAATCTAGTTTACATTTGGCAACAATCTCACACCCATGGCACTGAGGTGTTGATCATGTTTTACACGTGGAAGAGGTTTAGTCAATGGATCTGCGACATTCAGATCTGTATGTACTTTGCTAATCTTCAGATCTCCATCTGCTATATAATCTCGGATTATATGAAACTTGCGGTTGATATGCTTAGTCTTTGGATGATATCTTGGTTCCTTAGTGAGTGCTATGGCGCCAGTGTTATCACACAATATCTCCAGTGGGTCCAATGCACTTGGAACCACACCAAGCTCAGTGATGAAGTTTCTGATCCAAACTCCTTCACTTGACGCTTCTGCAGCAGCCATGTATTCCGCTTTTACTGTAGATCCCGCGATCACGCTTTGCTTGCAGCTTCTCCAGCTCACAGCTCCTCCATTCAAAATATACACGTATCCTGTCTGAGATTTAGAATCATCCTTGTCGGTGTCGAAACTAGCGTCGACGTAACCTTTTACGACGAGCTGTTCATCACCCCCATAGACTAAGAACATTTCTTTAGTTCTATTTAGGTACTTTAGGATGTTCTTCACAGCTGTCCAGTGTTCCACTCCTGGATCACTTTGATATCTGCTCGTCAAACTAAGAGCATTGGACACATCCAGTCTAGTACACATCATGGCATACATGATGGAACCTATGGCCGAGGCATAAGGCACTTTGCTCATAGCTTCCCTATCATTTACCGTAGTTGTACACTGAGCCTTGCTCAATATCTTACCTGACAACATAGGCACTGAAACTTTCTTTGCTTTATCCATTCTGAACCTTTTCAGAACTTTGTCTAGGTATGTACTCTGGCGTCTTTGTCTATCTCTATAGATTTTAATGCCCAATATATAAGCAGCTTCACCTAGGTCTTTCATTGAAAAACACTTGTTCAAATAACTCTTCACATCATTAAGCATGTTGATGTCATTTCCGATAATCAATATGTCATCCACATATAGTACCAGAAATGTCACCGAGCTCCCACTCACTTTCTTGCAGATACAAGCTTCATAGCAATTTGGAACAAATCCAAAGATCTTGATCACTTGATCAAAACTAAGGTTCCAACTCCGAGATGCTTGCTTCAGTCCATAAATGGAACGCTGAAGTTTGCATACTTTATCAGCATCCTTAGGATCGACAAAACCTTCGGGTTGCATCATATACAACTCTTCATCAATGTTGCCATTGAGGAACGCAGTCTTGACATCCATTTGCCATATTTCATAATCATGAAACGCAGCAATTGCTAATAAAATCCGAATGGACTTAAACATCGCTATGGGAGAGAAAGTCTCATCATAGTCAACACCTTGAACTTGTCGAAAACCTTTCGCAACAAGCTGTGCTTTATAGACGGTAACATTACCATCCGCGTCCGTTTTCTTCTTGAAGATCCATTTGCACTCAACGGCCTTTCGGTCGCTAGGAGGGTCCACCAAAGTCCATACTTGGTTTTCGCTCATGGATCCCAATTCGGATTTCATGGCTTCTAGCCATTTCTCGAGTCCGGCTCATCATCGCCTCATAGTTCGTGAGGTTCACCGTCTTCTACTAGCAAGACAACAGACAGGGTTGCCGCACCACTCAGGAGGGGCACGCCACCTTGTCGACCTGCGACGGTTAGTAGCAGCATCGTCCGAAGCTTCATGATCCTTGTCATTAGCTTCCTCTATTGTTGGTGCAGTGACCTTTGGAACAATATCAGGTGCTGCGCTACTCTCCAACTCAAGAGAAGGTTCAATAACCTCGTCTAGCTCTACTTTCCCCCCACTCACTTGTTTCGAGAGAAACTCCTTCTCAAGAAAGGAACCATTCTTTGCGACAAACACTTTGCCTTCGGTTCTGTGATAGAAGGTATACCCAATAGTTTCCTTAGGGTATCCTATGAAGACGCATTTCTCCGCTTTGGGTTCGAGCTTGTCCGGCATCAACTTCTTGACGTAAGCTTCGCATCCCCAAACTTTAAGAAACGACAAGTTAGGTTTAGCACCAAACCATAGTTCATACGGTGTCGTCTCAACGGATTTAGATGGTGCCCTATTTAAAGTGAATGCAGCGGTTTCTAATGCATAACCCCAAAATGATAACAGCAAATCAATAAGAGACATCATCGATCGGACCATATCTAATAGGGTTCGGTTCCGGCGTTCAGAGACACCGTTGCGCTGTGGTGTTCCGGGTGGCGTGAGTTACGAAACGGTTCCGCTTGCTTTAAGATGGGTGAGAAAATCATAACTCAAGTATTCACCTCCACGATCGGATCGTAGAAACTTAATATTTCTGTTACGATGATTCTCCACTTCATTCTGAAATTCCTTGAACTTTCCAAATGTTTCATTAAATAGATATACCCATATCTACTTAAGTCATTGGTAAAAGTGAGAAAATAGCGATATCCACCGCGCGTCGAAACACTCATCGGTCCGCATACATCGGTATGTATGATTTCCAACAAGTCCGTTGCTCGCTCCATTATACCGGAGAACGGGGTTTTGATCATCTTGCCCATGAGGCATGGTTCGCATGTGTCAAATGATTCAAAATCAAGAGACTCCAAAACTCCATCAGAATGGAGTTTCTTCATGCGTTTTACACCAATATGACCTAGACGACAGTGCCACAAATAACTAGTATTATCACTATCTACTTTGCATCTCTTAGCCTCAATGTTATGGATGTGTGTTTCATCCCTTTCGATATTTAGAAGAAATAAACCATTCACAATAGGTGCATGACCATAAAAGATGTTACTCATATAAATAGAACAACCATTATTCTCCGATTTAAATGAATAACCGTCTTGCAATAAACAAGATCCAGAAATAATGTTCATGCTCAAAGCAGGCACATAATAACACTTATTAAGGTTTAAAACTAATCCCGAAGGTAAAGCTAAGGAGAGTGTGCCGACGGCCATCACATCAACTCTTGATCCGTTAACGCCAAGATCGTCACCTCATCCTCGCAGCCGCCATCTATTCCGTAGCTCTGCTTCGAGTTACAAATATTAGCAATGTAGCGGTATCAAATACTCGTGCACTACAACGAGGGATAGTAAGGAAAACATCAATAACATGTATATCAAATATACCTTTGATGGTGCCACTCTTGTCCGCTAAGTACTTGGACGATGCCCAAAGGACCCTTCTCCTTGCAATAGAAGCACTCAGTGTCCGAATTAGGACCAGACCTGAGCTTCTTCTCAGCAGGGGAAACGCGCTTGCCTCCGCCTTTCTTGAAGGGCTTCTTTGCTCCCTTACCTTTCTTGAAGGTGGGATTGTTGACCATCAACACATGATTATCCTTTTTGATGTCCACTTCCGCGGCCTTCAGCTTTGCGAAGAGCTCGGTGATCGTATCAGTGGAACCAATCTGATTATGAGTCACTACAAAACTTTTGTAGCTGGGAGGGAGTGATTGCAGAACCCTGTCAATCTTGAGCTCCTTTGGAATCGTGCATTCCAGTTTCTCAAGGCGTTGATTGTATCCCGTCATCTTAATGGCGTGCTCACTAACGGAACTCCCTTCCTCCATCTTGCAGTTAAAGAACTTCTCAGAGATCTCATATCTCTCAGAATGGGCCTGAGTCTGAAACATGGTTTTCAGCTCTTTGAAAATCTCAAAGGGCCCGAGATAGTCTTCAAAACGATTTTGAAGTTCCGGTTCCATAGCAAACAACATGGTGCTCTTAATCACACCATAATCATCTTTGCGCGACTGATAAACATCTTTCTCATCAGCCGGCGCAGTAGCAGCAGGGGGGTCACCTAACGCTTTCCCAAGGACGTAGTCCTTTTGACCGCCAGAGAGAATGATTCTTAGATTCCGGAACCAATTGGTGAAGTTAGACCCATTGTTTCTAAGCTTTTCCTTCTCAGAAAAAACGTTGAAGTTGAAGTTGGACTTAGCCATTTGATCTACAGTATTTGCAAGTACAAATTAGACTATGATCATGATAACTAGTTCAACTTTTAATCAAATTACTAGATGAACTCCCACTAAATTCAACATCCCTCAAGTTGTTTAGTGAACACGATCCAAATTCACCACACCTAATCCGATCTTCACGAGAAGAGATGTGGTTTCAATGGTGGACAACGAAGTGTCGATCATATCATTCATATGACTCATGCTTAACCTTTCGGTTCATGTGTTCTGAGGCCATGTATGTACATGCTAGGCTCGTCAAGTTAGACCCAAGTATTTCCGCGTGTGCAAAACTGGCTTGCACCCGTTGTATGTTAGCGTAGAGTCTATAGCACCCGATCATCACGCGATGCTTGGACACGACGAACTTTTGCAACGGTGCATACTTGGGGAGAACACAGTTTTTATCTTGATCTTTAAGTGAGGAATCATCTTATAATGCTACCGTCGCGATCTAAGCATAATAAGATTCATAAAAGGGATAAACATCACATGCATATAACTTTATGTGACATGGTATAGCCAATCTTCGCGCAATGATCTCCATCTTGTGCGTTCCGGCATGATCTCCATCACTCCACCATGATTGCCTCCACCACGAATAGCAACTACAACTATTGCTAACTACTTAGCGATAAAGTGAAACTATTACATGGTGCATAAGAAGTTGACACACAGGTCATACACAATTATAAAGACAACCATATGGCTCCTGCCGGTTGTGTACTCATCGACATGCAAGTCGTGAAACATTACAAAACATGATCATCGCATACATTATACACATCACATCTTGGGCCATACCATATCACAGAAAACACTCCTGAAAATCAAGTTAGACGCCTACTTTGTTGTTGCATGTTTTACGTGGCTTATGGGAGTAGATGCTAAGAACGATTCTTACCTACGGAAAGCCACAACGATGATATTATGGTTGCCAAACTCCGGTGTTAACCCCATGACAACTATAGTGAGAGAAACTGACATCCACCAGCCACATGTGTCGAACAAGCCACACGTCAAGTGCGGAGCGGTCTCGCGAACAACGTCGCATAAGGTTGGCCTGGACCGCTTCAATCTCACTATCCCGTCATAAGAAGAACACAAACAAGAGGCTTGCAACAGAAAACATCAACGCCCGCAACAACCATGTTGCGTTCTACTCGTGAAACACATCTACGCATAGATCTAGCTCTGATACCACTGAAGGGTTTTGCGGCATAGTAAATCAAAATTTTCTACGGATGCGAACAGAGGGAAGCCAAGATCTAATCTAGGAGATGCAATCAACGAGAGAGATTGGATTAGATCTTCATACCCTTGAAGATTCGCACAGCGGAACGTTCGTCGGAACATGGGTGATGTAGTCGTACTCGCTTCTCCTCCTCGCGATCCGATCTGATCTAGCACCACAAGTGGCGGTGCCTCCGTGAGATGTACACGTGCAGCACCTCGACGTCTCCTCCTTCCTCGGACCAACAAGTATGGTGGAGAGACAGATTGGATCTACAACACGACAGCGTGGTGTATATGGTGGAGAGTTTCTGCAGCAGGGCTTCGCCTACACGCAGTCGGGAGGGAGAGAGAGAGGAGCAGCAGGGCGGCTAGGGTTGGAGGGGAAGGTGTGGGGGGTTGGTGCGCCCCCAGCCCTCTTTATATAGAGCGGTGGGCGCAGCCCTAGCTCCTCCCCCAAGCCCAAACCGGCGGCCCCAAGGAGAAAGAGTGGGGGGCAAGGAAACCCCCCTTCTAGAAGGTCTATCTCGAGTTTAAAACCCCCTTGGCCGGCTGGGCCCTATGGGGCCTTGTGCCCCTGGCCCAATGCGGCCAGGGCACTCCCTCATAGGCCCATTCCCCCTCCCGGAAGGTGGGGCCACGTTGGTCCCCTTCTGGAAGATTCTAGAAGCTTCTGGTACAATACCGATTAACTTGAACAATTCAACTCCAAAACTGCACCGCCTTATATGAATCTTATTCTCCTGACCACTCCGAACCTCTCGTGATGTCCCGGATCCCATCCAAGACTCAACAAAAACTCATAAACCAATTATCCAATCTATCCTAGCGTCGAGACACGTTAAGTGTGTGACCTGCGGGTTCGAGAATATGCGAAATGATCTTCTATCAATAATCAACAGCTGGGTCCGAAACCCATATTGACTCCCACACATTCATCGATGATCATATCGGATGAATCACGATGCCAGGATTCAATCAATCCCATATATATATTCCTCTGCCTCGCGATGTTTTACTTGCCCGAGATTCGATCGTCGGCACCGTCATACCTAGTTCAATCTCGTTCACAGCAAGTACTTTACTCGTTCCGTAATCCGATATCACTTTGTGATTAACTCCTTAACCACATGCTTGCAAGCGGTGTTGATATCGATTACCGAGTGGGCCCGAAGTATATCTCTACGACTTGGGAGGGACAAATCCCATCTCGATACATACAACCCAACAGATACTTTCCGATCACCTAAGAGACACCTTTATGATCACCCTCTCATAGGATGACGTTTGATGACCTCAAAGCTTTCTTCCGATACTAGGGAGTTGTATTATCTCATGGTCTAAGGAATACAACATTTGACATAAGAAAAGCTTCGCAAAGACGAACACGATGACACGATCTAATTGCTTCGCTTAGTTTGGGTCTGTCCACCATATCATTCTCCCAATGATATGATCTCATTATTAATCGACAACTCATATCCATGGTTAGGAAACCTTAACCATCATTAATCAATGAGCTAGTCCATAGAGGCGTACTAGGGACACGGTGTTGTTCACAAACCACACAAGTATTAAAATTTCCGCTTAATACAATTCTAGCATGGAATATAAACATTATCATGAACAAGAATTATAATAATAACATCTTTATTATTGCCTCTAGGGCATAATTCCAATAGATTCACACTTGCACTTTTGACATCTGCTTTCTACTTTAACCCCCTAGTATTTTTTGTCCTTTTTATCCAACCTATGATGAGTGAGATGGTTGAGATGGCCTCCCGCTTTATTAATATTCGTCATGAAGCCGAAGAATCCAAAGGTTTCATTGTCCTCATACTTTCATATTTCTCTCTATATCGGTTTATCTTCTACTGACCCAAATTACATTATGTTGTGCAGCTATTGCTAAGGAATTCGAGGTGATTCGGGACCAGGCTTTGAAGTGGGATGAGGATGCAACATCTCAAAAATATTAATGAAGATATCAATTCCTAATCAACCAAAATTAGGGTTAACAAAAGCTTTTAATATTAAATACTATATTAATGCATGTGTATTATGAATGTTGGTGAATGCCTGAAAATGCCATGTTTGTTTGTTGTAAATGATGAGGTTTGGTTTAAAGATCGAAACCATATCATCTAGGTGAAATTCCAACAAGATCAAAACAAAATAAAATGAAAATATAGAGCATATGACCTAATGGTCATTTTTGCCAAAGTTAACACTTAGCTCACTTTGAGCATCTCTAGCAAATGATTTCAAACAGAAACAATTCCATTTCTTTTCTCCCTTTCTATAACAAGTGACAATGAACACTAGGGAGCTGATCAAAACTTACAGAAACAAATTCAAATTCATTTGAAGGACATTTCAAAATTGAATCTATCTTATGCATCAAGATAGTCATTTTTGGAAAACCCTCAAAACCTTCACCACTTGGCAAACCCTGGTACCCAGAGACTACCAAGCTTATGACAATACACACACCAAAAAGAATTTGAAAATTCAAAGATTTAGTTCATGCGGCCATTTAATCAAACACTTAGTGAGCATAGTACAAGTTTACCAACTATTCACTGTTTTGATCAATCTTGTGATCATCTTTGTACTCGACCAAGCCTCCACTACTCTCCCTTACTCACCCGAGTACCAGCCCGTGCAATTGAGCCTCTCTCACTCGCCATTTTGACCAGTGCAATTTGTACCCAAACTCACCCATTCCATCCCGACGTGGACACACTGCTACACGCCGCGCCACCCTCGCCCACGATGTCTAGGAGGTAGCCTCGACCTCACCGCCACTGCCTATGTACGCCTCGACCAATAATAGCATGTGGAGAAGCCAGCACAGCCGCGCCCATTTAACTCTCGACTGTGCCGATCTCCTCGCCATAGCACCGAGCCTCCTCGTGCAACCCCGTCGCGCCTCACTCTCCCCTTGCGTCAATGAATTCGCCGCGATGCCAGCAATCCCCCAGATATGTCCGTTTGACCCCTTGCGCTCTGTGACCCCCGTACGCCGTGACGAACGCCCGCGGTATAGGATGAGAGCATGGACGCCCCCGACCGATAGAGACCGCGCCTCACCATGCCACCGTGTGCATGATGACCGCCATGAAGCCCTGCGTCGACCTACGCCCTCAGCCATGCCGATAGATTCTTGTAACAACGTCGCCGACGAGCCCGAACCATGACGCCCTGCTCCCTTCGCCGGGGTATAAATAGCCCCTCAACCTGCCTCAAAAGGCACACCATTCCACTCCCCTATCACCAGAAACCTCTCTGACCCGTCCCCGAAGCAAGGAGAGAACCACACCGCCGTAATTTCACCGGAGCCTGCCGCTGCAGTGATGGAAGGGAGCCATCGCTAGGAACCGCCCCAGGAGCCGTTGTGACCACCGTTCGAACCGCCGTCATCGACAAGCTTGTTCTCCCACCTCGCCGGACCTAGCTAGAGCCCTGGTAAGACGACCCCCGCCATAGATCTAGGGTTAGAATATCGCGCACGCTGTGCGATGGAGACGATGACGCGAAGCCGTCGATCATGCTCTAATCGTGTGGTCTAGATTGAAGGATACCACTTCATGTTAGATTACTCGATGACATGTGGGACCAACCCCGGTGTAGCCCGCTGCGCGCGCACTGCGTAGTTGGGCCGGCCCATTAGCATTCCCGCGCGCTGCCTAGTAATTCAAACTTCGTTTTTCCTTTTATTTCAAAACCTTATACTATAGGTGATTTTGAAATTCAATTCAGGAAGATTCACTTAACCAAAATGAATGAATCCAATTTTGTTCGAAAGTATATGAAAATACCTATACACTCCCGTTGGATTCAAACAGTTTGAAATTGTACATCACCCACAGTAAAAATAACAAGACAGTAGTGTTTACAACTTCAAACATATTTTTAAAATCAACTATAAATGGTTTTTAGTTGATTCCAACTCAAAAATCACATTGGCCATGATCTATCTGAATATATAAAAATATATAATTTTACATGCATTAGTCTTGGACCAAAATTAAAGAATGGGTTTATAGTCATTCCTGGTCACCTAAATATTATTAAATGGCAATGTTAAAACTTTGTAAGTGGCCATCCAGTTTAAATCACATTCCCAAGTATTGGAATATGTGGTGATGACATGTGTAAATATGATCTCATATTTTAACTAGAGAATATTAAATCTTAAGTAACTTTTAAATGAGTAGAAATTACTTCTCTAAAATAAGATAAATAAAATCTTGTCACCCTCTTTCTTGTAGTATTTGAGATGATGTTAGATCATCTAGTGTGGATCCTTGTGTGCTAAATAGAAGTAATTAAGTATTGTTTGGTGAATTTGTACCTCGTATTTATTTATAGATGCTAGTATCAACCCGGGCTACGAGGAGGAAGAATTCTACGAAGAAGAAGAAGAGAACTACGACCACGGTACCAACCAAGTCAAGCTAAGCTATACCATGCAAGCTACACTACGCAAGATAGAACTATGCATACTATTATGATACCACCTTGATTATACCAATTCCAAGTTTTACCTGTAAGCTTTATCTTTTCATCCTTTTTGCAAAGTTGCTCAAATAGTTAATAAATTGGTGATTAGTGGAAAAATAGGAAAGATGCCATCCAGAGCATAGAATTAGGTATATATAATTACACTTGATTAGTACCCCTCAAATAGTGGCCCCTCATTGATAGATGCTAGTGCTAAACTAATCTAGATCACTATAGATGGGAACACTTGGAGAAAATGATTATGAAACCTTGGAATGATGAGTCATTCTATTGAAATGTTTTGACATGTGTTATGGAACACAATGAGTTGAATATGGTACTGAATGAAGCTTGTGCCCTGACTTTGATAAAAACTGATGGTTGGGTACGGATGCGATATCATTCCAATTTTACCGTATAATCACAATACCTGAGTTTGGGTAGGGCTTAAGTGGAAGTTTATGCATCTTAGTCCGGGTTCCCTTGCGGAAAGAGGTTGAGCTGAGGCTACCTCGTGAATATGAATGCCCACCTATGTAGTGCCCAGGATGGCGGATTTCCATGGCTGGGAGGCCAAGCTCATAGGGGAGGTGTCTATACTAGGGTGTGTAATTGAATGTTTAGGATCGATTATCCGCATACCAAGTATGATGATTCAGGGTTATCCCTGATGGATGTATTGAATGTTGTGGTAAAAGTGTACCACTTCTCTAGAGTGTCAAACTATTCGAATAGCCGCGTCAGGAGTCGTGGGCAGTTGGATGGCCAAACTGTTCCGTTGTCAGATATTTTCAAAATAACTCGTGACTTGAAATATGACATTGACTTGACCACACAGAGTTGTGGACATGAAACTAGGTTCCCTCTTAAGTAATTTAGATAACTAAATTAGTTCTTCACTACTAAGTCCTTATGAAATAAAATTGGCTTATTGCAAACAAACCTAGAGCTTAGGATTCCTACTAGAATGGTATTACTTCTTTAGTGATAGTTTGCGAGTACTTAAAAGTACTCATGGCTTTGTCCCTGGCTATTCCCATGGTGTAGAGGTCCCAACCTTTAATAAGGTAGAGATCCCTGTGTTTACAATGCTAGTCCCTAGATCAATAGCTAGCATCCACAGTTAAGATGTAATATCAAGAAACAAAGGTCATAATACAACTTTATAACCAGGAATAAAATAATTCATTAGAATGCAGCAGAAATAACTATAGCATGGAGTCCTTCATCTTCAAAGTGCCACAAGCAATCATGTTGGTTGTAGACTTGTAATCCTAATCAACTCACTTCACTAATATCAAACAAACCTGCAACATAATAAGTTACAGCCACAAGGGTCAATACATTTGAATTGTATTGGCAAGTGATACTATGGTAGAATAGTGGTATCTATCATCTATATGCATTTGGATAAGTGGAGCTTAGGCTTGCTTTGATCAAAATAGATTTTCCTTATCATTTGAAAACACTAAGTTTTTGTTTATCAAAATCACCCAAGGCATCTACCAATAGACATTAGTGATCCCTTAACCCTTGTTCAACAACATGTTTTTAACTTAGAAATTAGGATGATGAGATCCTTGATAGCTTCCATGTCTTGATGCTCAAATTGTCCATTGCCGGGGACACGACTAAGTACTTAGATTTTACTCTCTTGAGAGGTGGTGCACTTTCCCCACAAGACTCGACATGCATCGAGACAAGATCTTTCAGAACCCTTAGACCAGAATGGACGCGTTCCCAAACCTATCACCCCCCTACCACCAACTGTCCCTCTGGATAAGTTATTGCAACTATATGATCCAGGCAGAGCCCATAATGCCAAGTGGTTGCACTTGAAGATTCTCAACATTTGACATCTCAAATCTCTTTGTTCCTGGGTGGCATTCCACAAGTGTGGTACACAAGGTTCACCAGTCCCCTGCCCTTGTGTAACCACTCAACATAAATCCATCCTTCCATTCCACCCAGGTGATTCATTTACATAGTTGTTTTATTAAACAAAAAACAAGTCATATACTTAGAAATATCTCATAGCATGAATATAATCCACCCTTGTTTTCTACTAGCTAAGCTAAGCATGATAGTAGTAGGAATCTTAACTTAGGGAAAATTATACTCAGGTTTCATCTACTAGGATTTCCCATGGCATAGTTAACACATAGAAATTTCCATGCAAGTCCTACTTAGAAATATCACTAATGCATAGTGAAAATAATGTGACAAAAGTATGAAGAACCACTTTCCTTTTTGGTAGATAATATAAGTTTACTCCTTGATCTTGCAATAGTCACACTCTTCAAAGTTCACTACAATTCAATCAAGCAAGGCACAAATACAAAACTAACATTCAAACAATTCATCACATAATAATACAAACAAAGCAATGCATGGAAGCATGCCAAAGATTGTTTTATTTGGAAAAGTGGTTTCCAATAGGTTATAATCATTTTAAAACATCTATAGGTCATTTATAAAAGTGGCAAAACCATTTTAAGTCAAGTTAGTTTAAGTCATTTTTGTTTTGCTAGAAATTATTTAATCAAAGTAACAATTTCTAGTGTTTGACAAATATATTTTTAAACACAAATGTTAGTGTTTTAAGGTAAAGTGTTTAATATTAAAATCATTTGCAAAAGGTTTTACCTATAAACCATTTTTTTATACCAAGGCAATATTTTATTTGTTGGAAATGACTTTAAGCAAAGTAATAATTTTCTAGGGTTCACCTAATATATTTTTAAATCCAAAATTTTGTGTTTAGGGTCAGAGAGTTTAAATCAAATCATTTCTCAAAGGTTTTACTCAAAAAGCATTTTAAACATATTCAACATTTTTATTTAGCTAGAAATACTGTAATTCAAAGGAATAATTCCTAAGTGTCACAAAATATATTTTTAAATCCAAAAGTTGGTTTCTATGGTTAGTAGGTTCAAAAAACTCAATTTAAAAAAGTATTTTACCCTAAAAACATTTTTAGAATGAATTTTATACAAAAAATAGGCCTTCACATGTTTCTGTAAAAACAACTAATTTTCCAGACGTAATTCATTAAAAAATGTGCATGGTTGGAAAGAACTCTTTTTTCTTATTACATTGATATGAAATTTGTAAAATTTGGACGTGTAGATTTAAAGTTATGAATTTTACAAAATCACATATCGAATAGAAATGTTTCTATTTTTAAATCAAAATCTGAGCCACGTGGAGCAATCCTATTGGACGATACCGCTTCGGTTGGATCATGCATTACAGACCGTGGGATTAAAATGAAACTGTGCGGCTCAAATCTAATCATACCGGTTCGTTAAGTCGTTATATCGTAGCCACGCGATCGTGATCTGACGGCTGATGTGCGAGTGACCAAGGATGGGCGGCGCGGCGACGGTGGCATTACCGGTGGTACAAGAAGCGAGAGGGGGAGTGGGGTGGCTCACCAGAATCGGAGAAGCTTGCTGATGTTCAACATGTGCTTGGTTGGCGAAGGGGCGCACGAAGTCGACGGGTATTGCTCGCCGGAGAAGCTCCTGACGACGGTGTGCTCGGGCTGGTAACGTTGGCGATGCTACATGGCTCGGGAAGGCAGGACAATTAGTTCGTTAGATGCGCAAGATGATACTGTTTACGCGAGTGTCAACGAGGGGGAGAGGGGCGGTCGGGATTTACCAGAGAAGCTCGCCGGAATCGAAGCAGACGGCGGCGTGTTCTGTCGAGGATTTGCTGAGCCTACGGTGCTCGCGCAGGCAAGTGGTTGGTACTGGGAGGTTCGCAAGACGATGGGGAGTAGGATCGTGGAGGCTAGGGAGCAAGGGGAGGCGGTGTCTGGCGGAATTTTCTCGGAGGCTCGCCGGAGCAGAGAAGGTTGCGAGTAAAAATTGAGCAGCCCTGGGGCTCCGGTGGAATGAGGCTTGAGGGGAAAGGAGGGGGAGAGGAGGGCGCTTAAGAGGGCAGTGATTGCTGGGGATTTAATGTCTGCAATCAATCGAATTTTAATTCGCGGATTCACGGCAGAAACGGCAAGGGGAGAGCGTGGTCAGTGGCAGGTGAGGAAGAAGGTGATCTGGCGGTGGGGCCTAGTGTTAGCGAGATAGAGAGGGGTTTGGTGAGGTTTGCGGTGAGAAAACGATTCGCAGGAGGCTGTCGGGTGGGCTGCATAGTTGGGCTTGGGCTGGGCTAGGGTTTGTTTCTTTTTTTTCTGTTTCCTTTTTCTTTTTCTATTTCCATTTTCCGTTTTGAATTTATTCAAACATTTCAAACAACCATTTGAATTCATATCTTTACCAAACTTTTAGCAAGTTTTAATACTCTTTACTAATGTATTTTAGAGACCACTTTAGTATATTTCTTTTATTCTCACATGATTTAAATATTTATTTAAAATGGACTTTTGTCTTTATTTAAATAGGATTTTAAATATGTTTTCCAACTTCTATTTAAATTCCAAATTTTACCAAATCCTTTTTAGTAGGTTTTATTTATTTATTAGGGTGTTAAATAATTCACTTTGAATTATTTGAAATATTATTATTATGATTTATTAATCATTTAAATTGAGCATTTGTCTTCATTCAAATAAAATCCAATATGGTTTTAAATCCATAAGTTTTATTTAAATGATTCTTTTATTCCATTTAAGTTAATTAAATAACTTTTATTCCACTTGGATAAATTCCAATTTTTTATTTTCTTATGATTTAATTAATCATTTCTATTAGGGATTTTGTCTTTATTAAATATCATTTTGAATATGATTTAATCCCATATGCTTTTATTTGTTATCCCTATATTTCATTTGGATTTGGATTAATTTTATCTCATTTGCTTATGGATTTGGCCAAGAATTAATTTGGCTTTTAAATAGTCGTTATTTCTTTCTTTCTTTATGTTATAAAATCCATATCTTTTTATTTATAGATCCAAACTTGGTGATTCCAATTTGTATAATATTATTTAATATTTGTTTATCCCTTTAAATCTCTTTAGGATTTATTTGTTCACAATTTGGTATGGATTTTAGATAGGATCTTTATTAGCTTTGGAATTTATTTCCTTTTGTCATATTAAACTCATAAGTTTTTATTTATGGTTTCAAATTAAATGAAACCACTTTCTCTGGTTTTATAATATTTTTGTTTATCCTTATTGATCATTTATAAATGCTTGTTGCTAAATTTTTAGATGGATCAAATCCATAGTCTTAGAGAGATCTTGGAAATGATTTCCGTTCCTTAGGGTTTTAGAGTTTTGGTTTATTTTCTTAAGTTTGAATTTCAAGATACATTCATTGATGAATGCATTTCACTTGACTTGAATTTTTGTTGGATTCTATTTTATTCAAATTTTGTTCAAGATGGGTTTTGATGTTTCCATTTGGAATCAAAAAGTTTCTTTTCACCCTAGATTTCAACAGTTATTTATTTTGTTTATTTATTTTTCACATTTCAAAATTTGGAAAATTTTGGGATGTGACAGGCTACCGCCCTTAAAAGAGACCTCATCCCAATATTTGGGAGGGCTAGAGGTTAAAAGTTGGCTTCAACACAACTAGGGTACTACCACCCTTAAAAAGATTTTTAACTAGGTCACATCTTGGCTTACTTGAGATCTTGATGTATCTTCTCTGGAAACTTGTTTGCATAATGGCCTAGCTCTTTGCATTTGAAACACATCACTTGGCTAATATCCTTTTTCTTCTTTGGTATAATTGCCTCTTGTTTGTTTCCTTGGTTCTTCTTCTTTTCTGGGCAATCACTGGCATAGTGTCCCATCTCTTTGCAATTGTAACATTGCAACTGGCTTATGTCCTTCTTCTTCTTGGGTCTCTCTAAATATAGGAGTTCTTCTAGGTCATGCTCTTCATATTTCACCACAAAGGTGGGAAATATTTCTCTCTTCTTGGGGCAGTTACTAAAGATATGACCTTCTTCTTCACAAGAGTAGCAACACTTGGTGGTCACTTTGGACAAGACTCTATGAGGCATGGTTCTGACTTTTCCTTCATCATTCTTGGTAGAGGTTGTTCCTTCATGGAGTTTTCCAAACATTTGATGCATTCCATCTTGCTTCATTTGTTGGACTATAGGATATATGGGGCATTGGATAGGGACATGATTATTTCCCTCACATAGGAAACAAGTAATTGGAGATGTGGTGTATTGTTTAGTTTCATGTTTCTCTTCACAATTAGGGCATTGATCCTCATGCTATTTGGAAGTGTGATCCATGTCTCCACAAATATTGCAAGCTTGAGTTCGTTCTATAATATCATCCTTGACATCATTGCTGTCACAAAATCCTTGGGAAAGGTTGTCTTTCATGTTGATCATTTGAGTGGTCATCCCTTGCAACAATTGAGATTGGATTTCCGAAAACTTTTGTATGGTTGGGTCTAACTCATTTTTGTTGGCTAAAAACTGAGTTGTCATCTGATTCAACTGGGTTTGGTTTGCTAGTAGTTGTTCTCTCATGTGCATCTCTTGGTTGTTGGTGTCACCATTCCTGATGTTCGAGTCCATTGGAGAAGTCATCTGTTTGGGTTGGATTGGGATTAGAATAGGCAAAATATTTCTAGGGAAAGAACTCTAATCACACACAACAATTTCACACAAGCAATGTGCAAGCAATCACAAATAAACATTCCACTCAAACAACAAGGTTCAAGCACATTTTTAAGCAACAAAATATTTTTTTTCTACACCACATTAAGTTGGTGTGTTTGATATAAACTAAACATTCGTATGGTGGTCCAACTATATGGTTTACTTCAGATCATTTCTTCTTCTTAGTTGTTTCTTTTAGAATGAGATCATGGTATCCTTGGAAAAATTTCTTGAATCTTGGTCACTAAACTACAAAGGTGATGATGATTTCTTCTAGGTTGTGTTTCCTTAGTCTCTCTTGAGTAGTATTTCTTGTCTCACTTGTAGTCCTTAGTGATGTCCAAGTTGAAGTCCTTGATGAAACTAAAGTTGAAGTCATTGGTGATGTTGTAGTTGAAGTCATTTGAGTTGGTGAAGTCCTTTGCTCATGGTGAAGTCTTTGCTTATGTTGAGGTTTTGTCCATCAAGTTGAAATAGAAGAGATGTATAATCAAAACAAAAGGGTTGAGGAAAGAGTTTACAAGATTGTTTGTAAATAAGTTTTGGAACAAATACAACTCCTATTTTTCTAAGGGGTTTTGTCCAATCCTAGGGTTACAATCCTACAAGCAACACAGTGCTCTGATACCATCTGTAGAGGTCCCAACCTTTAATAAGGTAGAGATCCTTGTGTTTACAATGCTAATCCCTGGATCAATAGCTAGCATCCACAGTTAAGATGTAATATCAAGAAACAAAGGTCATAATACAACTTTATAACCAGGAATAAAATAATTCATTACATCTTACATAGCTCATTTGGCTATCTCATTACAATGCAGCAGAAATAACTATAGCATGGATTCCTTCATCTTCAAAGTGCCACAGGCAATCATGTTGGTTGTAGACTTGCAATCCTAATCAACTCACTTCACTAACATCAAACAAACCTGCAACATAATAAGTTACAGCCACAAGGGTCAATACATTTGAATTGTATTGGCAAGTGATACTATGGTAGAATAGTGGTATATATCATCTATATACATTTGGCTAAGTGGAGCTTAGGCTTGCTTTGCTCAAAATAGATTTTCCTTATCATTTGAAAACACTAAGTTTTTGTTTGTCAAAATCACCCAAGGCATCTACCAATAGACATTAGTGATCCCTTAACCCTTGTTCAACCACATGTTTTTAACTTAGAAATTGGGATGAGGAGATCCTTGATAGCTTCCATGTCTTGATGCTCAAATTGTCCATTGCAGGGGACACGGCTAAGTACTTAGATTTTACTCTCTCGAGAGGTGGTGCACTTTCCCCACAAGACTCGACATGCATCGAGACAAGATCTTTCAGAAGCCTTCCCTTAGACCAGAATGGACACGTTCCCAAACCTATCACCCCCTACCACGAACTGTCCATCTGTCTAAGTTATTGCAACCTATATGATCTAGGCAGAGCCCATAATTCCAAGTGGTTGCACTTGAAGCTTCTCAACATTTCACATCTCAAATCTCTTTGTTCCTGGGTGGCATTCCACAAGTGTGATAAACAAGGTTCACTAGTCCCCTGGCCTTGTGTAACCACTCAACATAAATCCATCCTTTCCATTCCACCCAGGTGATTCATTTACATAGTTGTTTTATTAAACAAAACACAAGTCATAGACTTAGAAATATCTCATAGCATGAATATAATCCACCCTTGTTTTCTACTAGCTAAGCTAAGCATGATAGTAGTAGGAATCTTAACTTAGGGATAATTCTACTAAGGTTTCATCTACTAGGATTTCCCATGGCATAGTTAACACATAGAAAATTCCATGCAAATCCTACTTAGAAATATCACCAATTAATAGTGAAAATAATGGGACAAAAGTATGAAGCACCACTTGCCTTTTTGGTAGAGAATATAAGTTTACTCCTTGATCTTTCAATAGTCACACTCTTCAAAGTTCACTACAATTCAATCAAGCAAGACACAAATTCAAAACTAACATTCAAACAATTCATCACATAATAATACAAACAAAGCAATGCATGCAAGCATGCCAAAGATTGTTTTATTTGGAAAAGTGGTTTCCAATAGGTTATAATTATTTTAAAACATCTATAGGACATTTATAAAAGTGGCAAAACCATTTTAAGTCAAGTTAGTGAAAATGGCCACTTTAAGTCATTTTTGTTTTGTTAGAAATGATTTAATCAAAGTAACAATTTCTAGTGTTTGACAAATATATTTTTAAACACAAATGTTAGTGTTTTAAGGTCAAGTGTTTAATATTAAAATCATTTGCAAAAGGTTTTACCTATAAACCATTTTTTATACCAAGGCAATTTTTATTTGTTGGAAATTCCTTTAAGAAAAGTAATAATTTTCTAGGGTTCACCAAATATATTTTTAAATCCAAAAACTTGGTGTTTAGGGTCAGAGAGTTTAAATCAAATCATTTTCAAAAGGTTTTACTCAAAAAGCATTTTTAAACATATTCAACATTTTTATTTAGCTAGAAATGCTTTAATTCAAAGGAATAATTCCTAAGTGTCACAAAATATATTTTTAAATCCAAAAGCTGGTTCTATGGTCAGTAGGTTCAAAAAAATTCATTTACAAAAGATTTTACCTTAAAAACATTTTTAGAATGAATTTTATACACAAAATAGGCCTACACATGTTTCTGTAAAAACAACTAATTTTCCAGAAGCAATTCATTAAACAAAGTGAATGGTTGGAAAGTAATATTTTTACTGATTCCATTGATATAAAATTTGTAAAATTTGGACGTGTAGATTTGAAGTTATGAATTTTACAAAATCACATATCTAATATAAATGTTTTTATTTTTAAATCAAATTATGAGCCACGTGGAGCAATCCTATTGGACGGTACCGCTTCGGTTGGATCACGCATTACCGACCATGGGATTAAAATGAAACTGTGCGGCTCATGTCTAATCATACCGGCTCGTTAAGTCATTCTATCCTAGCCACGCGATCGTGATCTGACGGCTGATGTGCGAGTGACCAAGGATGGGCGGCGCGGCGATGGTGGCTGGCGGTGGGGCGCTCAGACGGTGGCGTTACCGGTGATGCAGGAGGCGAGAGGGGGAGTGGGGTGGCTCACCAGAATTGTAGCAGCTTGTTGATGCTCAACGTGTGCTTGGTTGGCGAAGGGGCGCACAGAGTCGACGGGTATTGCTCGCCAGAGAAGCTCCTGACGACGGTGTGCTCGGGCTGGTGACGTTGGAAACGCTACACGGCTCGGGAAGGCAGGACAAGTAGTTCGTTAGATGCGCAAGATGATGCTGGTTACGCAAGTGTCAACGAGGGAGAGAGGGGCGGTTAGGATTTACCAGAGAAGCTCACCGGAATCGAAGCAGACGGCGGTGTGTTTGTGTCGAGGACATTGCCGAGGCTACGGTGCTCGCGCGGGCGAGTGGGTGGTACTGGGAGGTTCGCAAGATGATGGGGAGTAGGATAACGGAGGCTAGGGAGCCAGGGGAGGTGGTGTCTGGCCATAATTTGCTCGGAGGCTCGCCGGATTTTAATTGCTGCAATCAATCGAATTTTAATTCGCGGATTCACGGCAGAAACGACGACGAGAGAGCGTGGTCAGCGGTGGGTGAGGAAGAAGGTGATCTGGCGGTGGGGCCTGGCGTCAGCGAGATAGAGAGGGGTTTGGTGGGGTCAGTTGATCAGTGACTGAGTGGGTGAGATTTGCGATGAGAAAACGATTCGCAGGTGGCTACCGGGTGGGCTGGATAGTTGGGCCTAGGCTGGGTTTTTTTTCTGTTTCCTTTTTCTTTTTCTATTTTCATTTTCTGTTTTGAATTTATTCAAAAATTTCAAACAACCATTTGAATTCATATCTTTACCAAACTTTTAGCAAGTTTTAATACTCTTTACTAATGTATTCTAGAGACCACTTTAGTATATTTCTTTTATTCTCACATGATTTAAATATTTATTTAAAATGGACTTTTGTATTTATTTAAATAGGATTTTAAATATGTTTTCCAACTTCTATTTAAATTCCAAATTTTACCAAATCCTTTTCAGTAGGTTTTATTTATTTATTAGGGTGTGAAATAATTCACTTTGAATTATTTGAAATATTTTTATTATTATTTATTAATCATTTCAATTGAGCATTTGTCTTCATTCAAATAAAATCCAATATGGTTTTAAATCCATATAAATTTTATTTAAATGATTCTTTTATACCATTTAAGTTAATTAAATAAAATTTATTGCACTTGGATAAATTCTAATTTATTATTTTCTTATGATTTAATTAATCATTTCTATTATGGATTTTCTCTTTATTAAATATAATTTTGAATATGATTTAATCCCATATGCTTTTATTTGTTTATTCTTTATCCCTTTATTTCATTTGGGTTTGGATTAAGTTTATCTCATTTGCTTATGGATTTGGCCAAGATTTAATTTGGATTTTAAATAGTCCTTATTTCTTTCTTTCTTTATCTTATAAAATCCATATATTTTTATTTATAGATCCAAACTTGGTGATTCCAATTTGTATAATCTTATTTAATATTTGTTTATCCCTTTAAATCTATTTAGGATTTATTTGCTCACAATTTGGTATGGATTTTAGATAGGATCTTTATTAGCTTTGGAATTTATTTCCTTTTGTCATATTAAACTCATAAGTTTTTATTTATGGTTTCAAGTTAAATGAAACCAATTTTTATGGTTTTATAATATTTTGGTTTATCATTCTTGATCATTTTTAAATGCTTGTAGCTAAATTTTTAGATGGATCAAATCCATAGTCTTAGAGAGATCTTGGAAATGATTTCCTTTCCTTAGGGTTTTAGAATTTTGGTTTATTTTCTCAAGTTTGAATTTCAAATACATTCATTGATGAATGCATTTCACTTGACTTGAATTTTTGTTGGATTATATTTTATCTTATTTTGTTCAAGATGGGTTTTGATCTTTCCATTTGGAATCAAAAAGTTTCTTTTCACCCTAGATTTCAACAGTTATTTATTTTGTTTATTTATTTTTCACATTTCAAAATTTGGAAAATTTTGGGATGTGACACATGGCCAGACTATGAAGGGGAGTATGAGTACGATAGATAGCAGGACGCCTATGATAACTAGGATCATCTCCCATCGTCAGCATTGCATGTGACAATGAAGATGGAGCCTCTACTACGTTTATTTCTGCTACTTTGATGTTTATTAAGACTTGATCATGTGATTAACTATTTGGAAGACTATTATGGTTTGTAATGGATGATGTACTATGCTATCAATTCTATTATGTCTCGAAAAAATGGTAATCCTGGGATTGCGATGTACGACATAACAAGCATCTAGGATTAAAAATCCGAGTGTTGACAAGTTGGTATCAGAGCCATCCTGACCATAGGAGACCCTAGGTAGAATGGACGTCTGAAAAACTTAGTTTGAAAACAAAGAAAGTGGGTATTTATGAAAAAATATTCTCACTCTTATCTTTGAGATTCTTTCCAAAAAGAGAGTCATATGTTCCTCAAAGTTTTTGCAATCCTACATAAAATTTGACACACTTGATCACCTCACTAACTTCTCATCCTAATTGCTTATAGATGGAAGTCAAGTACACCAAGTTCTACCAGCTTGGCAACGAAGGGGAACTCATCTTCGTGAGGGACTTGGGTCATCTCGCAGATTTTCTTGGACGCCCACACCCGGAGTTCTATGGAGCGCAACTCAATGATCAGCCAGGAGGAGAATTGCAGTGGTTGATCGTTGCTGATCTGAGAGGCAAGATGGAGCCACCTACCTCGGAGAAGATACAATTTAGCTTGAGGGAGAACAACTGGCTGGATGGACTAGCTAGCGAAATGCAGGAAGCACTTGCCCGTATGTGTGGGCAGAACATCAACCAGATCATTGGCACTCGCTTCGCGCACTAAACAAGACGTGTCTCCCATGGACAGCCCTTGGGCATGCTAGGACACTCGAAGCTAAAGAATCATGTGGATCACCTCGCCTTCATGCTGCACGAGAACCAGGAGGAGTTGGACAATGCCTGTGCCTATGCCAACCAGAAGCACAGTGTTGCAGTGAAGAAAGACCAGACCCTCAATCCTTGCTAAAGAGCGCAAGTCATTGCTCAATCCTTGCTAAAGAGTTGCAGTGTTATAGATGGAAGTCAAGTACAACAAGTTCTACCAGCATGACAAGAAGTAAGGCATCATTGCTCGCCTCCGTCAGAAGGTGTCAACTCTGTAAGAAACCATCCATGATCGGGACATTCAGCTCGAGGAGAGGGAAAACGAATGCGAAGATATTCGTGGGGATATCCATTCGTACCTTAGTGATGATGATGACTATTTTGAGGACATCAACATGGAGTTCCATACTGACGATGAGGACCGAGATTTCATCGATGATGAAGAGGCCACCGGTTCTGATGATGAGTAGTAGCACTAGAGCACTGTCGTAGGTGTGAGTTTGTATCCGGTCCCCCTGTATCGTAGCTTGACAGAATGGTTCTTAATACCATCTTCTTTGTGGTTGTGATGTGTGGTTTGCAATGTATGGTTTGTATGGGTGTTTGGAATGAATGAAAAAGATTTGTTATCTTGCAAACCTTAGCCTTACTCAAAGTTTAAAGCTTTTAAACCATACCCGTTAACCATAGAATTTTTCTTATCTTATGATCTACCTCAATCTTCAGATGCCACGCGGTGGAAGCAACTCATCCTAGGACCCGATGGTTCAGATTCTACAAATGCTAGTAGTAGATCGAGAAGCCGGTAGAACCGAGCATCAAGCCAATCTCGCCACTCTTCAGCAGATCGCGCAACTGGAGAATGACAACCAAGGCCATGGAAATCAAGATCACCATGGATCTAAGCTTAAGAACTTCCAGAACACCAATCCTCCTATCTTTAGCAAATCTGAAGAGCCCTTAGATGCTGATGACTGGCTGCAGACAATGGAAAACAACTTAGAAGTTTCTGGATTAGATGCTGCGGAGAAAGTACTATTTGCCACCCACTATCTGGCAGGTTCTACAAGAGCATGGTGGAATAGCATTCGTACGATCAACGGAGGACAGATGATGACTTGGGAGGAATTCAAACTCAAGTTCAGCAGGACTCATGTGCCTCCAAGTTTGATCGTGAGGATGAGGGATGAATTCAAGGAATTTAAGCAGGGAAGAATGACTATGGTGGAATACCGTGGCAGATTCCTGTCTTTGGCTAGGTATGCCCCCGATGAGATCAACACTGAAGCAAAAAAGAAGGAAATATTTCTGAATGGACTGCATGATGAGATGCAGACATTGTTAGTCAATATTCCTTTTCCTGATCTAGAAGCCCTAGTGGATTCTGATATCTAGATGGAAGGAAAGATCAATCAAGCTGCTGAACCGCAAGCGTCGTATGATGCACCAGCCTGGACCACACTATATGCCGAAGTATCACCTCAGCTTGCCTGTAGGATTTACACCAAGGAACAACAAGCCACCTATGTCTCGTCCGAACTTTCCCAATCGTGGCGGAGGAAACCCGAGGACCGGAGGCCACAACAACTACAACACCGGCAACACCAATAACTTCAACGGTGCACCGCCAAGGCCCACCACCAACAACAATACTACCCCAAGGACTAGAAGCAATGTTGTGCCTACTTCCGGGAAGGATAAGTAAATGATAACCTGCTTTGAATGTGGAATCACGGGTCACTACTCCAATGAGTTCCCCAAGAAGCTTGCTGCAGCACCCAATGCCACACCACCTGCCTGGTAACAGCGCCATGTTCAACCTGGAAAGAGATTTGCCCTAGGCAACCCGCACAACCGTATCGGTCGCCTGTTCCACATGAATGTAGAAGAAGCCCAGAAAGCGCCAGATGTCGTGATGGGTATGTTTTCTGTTAACTCAGTACTTGCAAGAGTGTTATTTGACACTAGAGCATCGCACTCGTTTGTTACAGAAGAATTTGCATGCACTAGTAAGATTCAACCAACCAATTTGAAGCATGTTATGATAGTTCAAAAACCTGGGTTAACCACCAAAGCTAGAAAAATTTGCAAGGCCGTACCTATCAGAATACATGGAATATATTTTTACGCAAATTTGATATTACTTGGAACAAAAGGTTTGGAAGTAGTACTAGGAATTGATTGGATTTTGAAACATCAAGGATTAGAAAGCCATAACCATGACCAGTAGCACCGGAGTATCAGTAGAGCATGTGTCTGAGACGCTGCCCCGTCAATTCAAGTGCAACAAGAGTTTAGTCCAACCAACCCTAGACCAAGTCAGAGTAGTCTATGAATACCCCGATGTGTTCCTAGATGAATTACCCTGTATGCCCCCCAGATCAGGATATCGAGTTTATCATTGAAAAAATTCCTGGATTTGGACCCATAGCTCAGAGACCTTATAGTGTGAACCCAGCTAAATTAGTGGAGCTCAAGAAGCAACTTGATGACATGTTGAGGAAAAATCTGATACAACCAAGTGCATCGCCATGGATATTCCCTGTTTTGTTTGTGGATAAGAAAGATGATGTTTTCCAAGATTGATCTTAGAACTGGTTATCATCAACTAAAGATCCGTGCAACGTATATCCCAAAGACTGCTTTCACTACCCGATATGGATTGTATGAGTACAATGTCATGTCATTTGGATTAACCAATGCCCCCGCTTATTTCATGAATCTCATGAATAATATTTTGATGAACTTCTTGGATAAGTTTGTCGCTGTTTTTATCGATGACATTCTAATCTATTCCAAGTCATAAAAGTAACATGAGCAACACCTAAGAACCATCCTTGGAATCCTTAGAGAGCATCAGTTATATGCCAAGTTCAGCAAACATGAGTTCTGTTAAAGGAAGTAGGATTCCTAGGACATATCTTGTCGACAGGAGGAGTTGCCGTCGACCCTGCCAAGATTAAGGATGTTGAAGAATGGAAATCCCCAACAACTCAAACCAAAGTTCGCGAATTTCTTGTATTAGCGGGATATTACCGCAAGTTTGTTGAAGGATTTTCAAGCATCACAAGGCAAATGACCCAGCTGTTAAAGAAAGACAAGACGTTAGAATGGACAGACAAATGTGAAGCAAGTTTTCAAGAGCTCAAGAAGAGATTGATTTCAGCCCCAATTTTGATCATGCCGGATATCACGAAGCCATTTGACGTATATTGTGATGCATCCAAGATTGGTCTCGGATGATGTGTGTTGATGCAGGAAGGCAAAGTAATATCATATCTGTCTAGACAACTGAAGCAACATGAGAAGAATTACCCAACCCATGACCTAGAGTTAGCCGCAATAGTTTTAACCTTGAAGACATGGCGTTATTACCTCATGGGTAACCGTTGTGAGATTTATTCAGATCACAAGGGTTTGAAGTATATTTTCACCCAGAAGGAGCTGAATATGAGACAAGGGAGATGGATAGAGTTAATCAAGGATTATGACCTTGACATTCACAACCACCCCGGCAAGGCCAATGTGGTAGCGGATGCTCTAAGTAGACTGCCGTGTAGATTAAACACCAAGATTAAAGAAGAACAACCAAGTTTGCATGAGGAGTTGGAGAATTTTAGAATGGAGCTAGTTAGCAAAGGATTCATAGGAAGTATTGAACTTCAACCCAATTTCATCAGTTAGATGAAGGAAGCTTAGAAAGGAAATGCCGGTATCGACGGAATTAAGCGTCGTATCGGTACAGGAAAGTACCTGGATTCACAAAAGATGAAGAAGGAGTTCTATGGTATAAGGGACGCATCTGTGTGCCAGCAGATTCAGAGTTGAAGCAAGTCATTTTGAAAGAAGCCCATGATACTCTTTATTCTATTCATCCGGGAGGAACGAAGATGCATCAGGATTTGAAGGAACAATTTTGGTGGCACATAATAAAGAGAGAAGTCGGAAGCTATATCGCCAATTGTGATATCTTTCAGAGAGTCAAGACGGAACACTAGAGACCCGCGTGACTTTTGCAGCCTTTGCAAATTCCAAGATGGAAATGGGATTCAGTTGGAATGGATTTCATCACCGGTTTGCCTACATCTAGAAGAGGAAATGATTCTATTTGGGTCATAGTGGATAGACTTTCCAAAGTAGCTCATTTCATACCTGTCAAGACCACTTATCAAATCCCGAAGCTGCCAAAGTTGTATATTGCTAGAATAGTCATTTTGCATGGAACCCCTAAGACAATTGTGTCAGATCGAGGAACCCAGTTTACCTCAAGATTTTGGAAGAAAGTCCAAGAAGAATTAGGAACCAAACTAAACTTCAGCACAGCTTATCACCTGCAGACCGGTGGACAAACGGAAAGAGTAAACCAGATAGTAGAAGATATGCTGAGAGCCTATGTATTGGAATATGGATCTAAATGGGAAGACTGCGTGCCTTTCGCAAAATTATCATACAACATCAGTCATGAGGCCAGTTTGCAAATGGCCCCATTTGAGTTTTTGTATGGAAGGAAGTGTTGTACCCCCATGAATTGGTCGCAAGTAGGAGAGAGTCAGATATTCGGACCATACATCCTATGCGAAGCTGAAGAGAAGGTTCACAAGATCCGTGAGCACCTCAAGAACGCTCAATCCAGACAGAAGAGTTATACTGATAAGAGACGTCGAGACCTGTCCTTCAATATCGAAGACTTTGTGTATCTCAAAGTATCCCCCTTGAAAGGAATGCAGCGTTTTCAACTCAAAGGGAAGCTAGCACCCGGATATATCGGACCTTTCCAGATTTTAAGTCGCCAAGGAGAAGTATCTTATCAGATAGAACTGCCCGAAGAGATGTCAGCTGTTCATGTTGTGTTTCATATCTCATTACTTCGGAAATGTTTAGAAGTTCTAGAGAAGACCGAAGTTTTCAAGAACATCGATCATAGAGCCGTGGATATCAACCAGGATCTAACTTATCGTGGAGTACCCATTCGTATTTTGGAAGAACCCTTCAGAACCACCCAAACCAGGAGTATCAAGTTTCTCAAAATTCAGTGGAGCAACCATAATGAAGAGAAGCCACCTAGGAACGAGAAGATTACATGAGTACCAAGTTTCCCAATCTATTTAGGTCCTAGTTTTTCCTGAATCACGGGATGAGATTCTATTTAAGGGGGAAAGGTTTGTAACATCTCAAAAATATTAATGGATATATCAATTCCAAATCAACCAAAATTAGGGTTAACAAAAGCTTTTAATATTAAATACTATATTAATGCATGTGTGTTATGAATGTTGGTGAATGCCTGAAAATGCCATGTTTTTTTGTTGTAAATGATGAGGTTTGGTTTAAAGATCAAAACCATATTATCTAGGTCAAATCCCAACTAGATCAAAACAAAAGAAAATCAAAACATAGAGAATATGACCTAACGGTTAACACTTAGCTCACTTTGATCATCTGTAGCAAATGATTTCAAACCGAAACAATTCCATTTTTTCTCCCCTTGTTAGACCAAGTGACAATGAACACTAGGGAGCTTCTCAAAACTTACAAAAAGAAATTCAAATTCATTTGAAGGACATTTCAAAATTGAATCTATCTTATGCGTCAAGATAGTCATTTTTGGAAAACCCTTAAAACCTTCATCACTTGGCAAACCCTGGTAGACAGATACTACCAAGCTTATGACCAACACACACACCAAACAGAATTTGAAAATTCAAAGATTTAGTTCATGCAGCCATTTAATCAAACACTTAGTGAGCACAATACAAGTTTACAACTATTCACTGTTTTGATCAATCTTGTGATCATATTTGTACTCGACCAAGCCTCCACTACTCGCCCTTACTCACCCTAGTATCAGCCCGTGCAATTGAAGCTCTCTCACTCGTTGTTTTGACCAGTGCAATTCGTACCCGAGCTCACCCATGCCACCCAGACGCGGACACACTGCTACACGCTGCACCACCCTCGCCCACGATGTCTAGGACGTAGCCGTGACCTCACCGACACTTCCTATGTACGCCTCGACCAATGACAGCCCATGGAGACGCCAGCGTAGCCGCGCCCATTTAACTCTCGATCATGCAGATCGCCGCTCCAGAGCGCCGAGCCGCCTTGTGCAACCACGTCGCGCCTCGCTCTCCCCTTGCGTCAATGAATTTGCGGCTACGCCTGCAATCCCCCAGACATGTCTGTTTGACTCCGCGTGCTCCATGACCATCGTACGTCATGACAAACACCCGCGGTACAGGAGCAGAGCATGGATGCCCCCGACCAATAGAGACCGCGCCTCACCGTGTCACTATGCGCATGATGTCAACACCCAGTTTTTAATCCCAGATGCCTGTTATGCCGTGCATCGCAATCCCATGATTACCATTTTTGCGAGACATAATGGATTGGTACCATATTTCATCATCCATTACAAACCATAATAGTCTTACACATAGTTGATCTCATAATCAAGTCTGATTACAATCAAAGCAGCAGAATAATAATAAAGGTAGCGTGGCCGGGGCTTCATCTTCAGGGTCATAGGCAATGCTAATGATGGGAGATGATCCTAGTTATCGTAAGCATCCTGATGTCCATCTTCCTCATAGTCTCCTTCATAGTCTGTCCATGGGAATATCCAGGGACAAAGCCCTAAGTACTTTGAAGTACTCGTAAACTTACAATAAAGCAAAAAGGCCATTCTATAGGATTCATAAGCTCTAGGTTTGTTTGCCACAAGCCAATTTTATTTCAACCAGTATCTTGTAAATAAATTCTAACTTTAGTTGTCTAGGTTACTTAGGTGGGAACCTAACTTCATCTCCACAACTTGTGGGGTCAAGTCAAATTCATATTTCAAGTCACAGGTCATTTTGGAAAATATCTGACAACAAAACGGTATGGCCATCCAACTTTCAATAATCACGGACGCGGCTATTCGAATAGTTTGACACTCTACAGAGGTGGTACACTTTCACCACAACATTCGATACATCCATCAGGAACAATCTTGAAACATCATACTTAGTGCGGATAATCAACCTAACCTTTCAATTACAAAACCTAGTATAGGCACCTCCCCTATGAGTTTGATCTTCCAACCATGACCATCTATCATCTTGGGAACTGCATAGATGGACAGTCACATTCACAAGGTAGCCTCAGCTCACCTCATTCTGCGAGGGAACCCATACTAAGACATATAAACTTCCAGTCAAGACCTACCCAAATTCAGGTATTGTGGTTGTACGGTAAATGTTGGAATGGTATCGCATCCAAACCCAACCATCAGTTTTTATCAAAGTCAAGTCATCTACTTCCTTAACCATCATCTTCAAGTCATTGTGTCCATAACACATGTCAAAGCATTTCAATAGAATGACTCATCATTCCATGGTTTTCATAATCATTTGTTCCCATCTAATGATCGGGTTTATTTTAGCACTAGCCTCTATCAAATGGGGGTATGTGTCACTAGTTGTAGTGTACTAAGCTGGTATATCTATCTTCATCCAGTTACAATCTATTGAGGACTCTTTCCTCCTTTTCCACTAATCATCCAATTTATTAACTATTGAACAACTTCATGAAAAGTAAAGCTTGCAAATAAAACTGGGATTTGGTATAGTAAAAAGGGCTATTACAAAGGTATGTATAATAAGGCTTGCACAGTCTAGCATACTCAGTATAGATTGCTTGGTTTAGCATAGCCTTCCTTGATTGGTAAGGTGGTAGAAGTTCTCTTCCTCGTCTTCGTAGAATTCCTCCTCGTTGTAGCCCGGGTTGATACTAGCGTCTATAAATAAATACGAGGTACACAATCACCATTCAATACTTAACTACTTCTATTTATCACACAAGGGTCACACTAGATGATATAGCATCATCTCTATCACTACAAGATAGGGTGATAAGATTTTATTTATCTTATTTTTAGGAAAGTAATTTCTACTCATTGAATGGTTGCTTAGGATTTAATATTCTCCAAATTAAAAATATGGGATCATATTGACACATGTCATTACCACATACTCTAATACTTGGGAATGTGATTTAAATTGGTTGGCCTAATTTATAAAGTTTAACACTATTATTTAATAAGATTTAAGTGGCTAAAAATGACTAGAAAGTCATTCTTTTAGTTTTGGTCTAGGACTACTGTATGTAAGTATGTATATTTTTACATATTTAGAAAGGTCTTGACAAATGTGATTTTTGAGAGTTGGAATCAACTCAAAATCACCCATGGTTGATTTTAGTAAAATGTTTGAAGTTGTAAAAGCTACTGGCTTGTGATTTTTACTGAGGGTGATCCATAGTTTCAAACTACTTGAATCAAACGGGAGTGATTAGAGATTTTCATCAACTTTCAAAAAAATTGGATTCATTCAATTTGGTGTAGTAAATCTCTTTGAATTGATTTTTAAAGTTCAGTATAGAAAAGGTTTTTGAATAAAAAGAAAAAGACTAGATTTGAATTACTGGGCTCGCTCGTGAAACACTACTGGGCTGGCCCAACTACACAACGCGTGCAGCGGGCTCACTCAGGCTGGTCCCACGCGTTAGCAAGTGTTTCTAAACGAAGCGATATCGACTAATGCTGGTGATACGCCCAATTTGCATCACCTTTATATATCATAATTTAACTCTATTCATTGATATATTTCTTATTATGAGGTATTACTTATGGATTTTCATCTGTTTATGCATGTTGGATGATTCCTGGAGGATGGACTGTCGGAGTCTGGATTCTGATAGAAAAGACGACGTTTCGGTGTAATTTCGCGAAGATCATAAAAATACCAGAAAAATATGAAAACATATTATTTTACCGGAAGACGAAGGAATCCAGAAGGAGGAGCGAAGGGGGGCCTCAGGGGGCCCACACACCCCCTAGGCGCGGGCCGACCTGACCCCGCCCCTAGGGTGGGTTTGACCCACATGTTCGGCCTTCGACTCCGCCCATTCGCCTACAACTCCGCACGATTTCCGAGGCATGAGGCTCTTCTGAGGTGACCGTTGGTCGGCCTCCGGCGTTCGCCGGCGTCTCACCGGCAAAGGCTCTGCATGGATTCCTCAGGGGGTTGTTGGAAGATCACCTACTATGGTGTGACCACGGGTGGTAAGTTTCTTGAAGGCTCTCTCGTTCTCTCGGCCGATTCTTGGCTGGTTCTTCTCAACGCCAAAGGCTCTCCCCTTGAGGGTCGATGTTTGGAAAATGGGGAGAAGATCTCTATTGGATCTGTTTTGAGGTTCCCCTCTCATCTCTCTCGTGTTAATGATTCTTTGGATTCCTCATCTGGATTTCTTGGTAGATCTCCTACCATCTCTGGATCAGATGAGGACACTGGTTTTAAATGGCATGCCCTTTGCTCCTCTTTGCCGACTGATGATCTTGAGCCTTCTAAAGTATTTTTGATGCTTTTTCCTAGTTCTAAAAGGCTGGTGCTTCTCAACCACAATGAGGTAGTGATTGATGCTAGATACTTGATTCAAGGTGAGGTTGTGGCCTCAGGTATTTCTATTGATCTCCAGATGAAGAGGGTTGTTGTCGGTGCACAGATTTCGCCTAGCCCTTTGGTTAAGAAGTTTTCCACCAATATTGAGAAGATAGTGCCTAAAACTCTGGATTTCACCGAGAACCTCCCATCGGTGTGTGCTCCCAAGGATGTATCTTTGAGTCGGCCTGCCCTGGATTTTTCATTAGGGCGGGAATTTGAGAAGAAGATTTTTGATAAATTCAGGCATCAAGTTAATTTCCTTGGTGGCTTTAGAAAAGACCTTTTTATCTGGTTTTTTCTTTTGGAAGAGCAAATTTTAAGTTGGATTTTCATACGGTTGGTCTTGCACTCCAAGCTTGTTTTGGTGCTCAGGCTTCTAAATTCCAGGTGAAGCTTCTGCAAGATAGAACTTTTCGTTTCTCGGTTGCTTCAAGGGCAGTGGGTTTTGAAATCTACAATATTTCAAAGTTTTCATGTTCATCTTTTGTGATCCATGTCAACCTTTGGGGTAATGGGGGGCCAAATTGGATTCATGAAGAAAGAGAGTTTTATAAAGAATCTGATGGAGAATGGAAAGTTTGTCACGTACAAAAAGGAAAATTCCAAAAAATCTCCTTCGTTGAAGCCTTCCAGTAAAGGTGATTCGGTTTTCCAGCGGCTCAAATTTCATGCACCTACTGCGGTTTCTTCGTCTGTGTCTGTGGAACATATTAAACGTGATTTCAAATCAGGTATTCAAGACAGATCCTTTGCTCAGGTGCTCGCAGCTGGAGGTATTAAATCAATTGTAACGCCGGTCGGGTCTTCTGGAGGCGCCAATCGCGCGGGATTTAAACTGCCTGGTCTCCTTCCATTTCTGAAATTCCCCTCTTTCCCAAATTGTAGTTGGCCCGACAATTCTTACGAGGGGTGGTTCAAAGACCAGGAAGTTACACATTTTCGGCCCATTATTCACAACAGTTTTCACGAGTTCGCCACTTCTTTGCAAAAAACAACTGCCATTTCCCCTGTCTCCTCAACTCCCCCGTCCGCTGAAACCCCATTCCCCTCTTGCTCGTCGTCGGCAAAGAGTGTCGTAATGGAGAACATCCCGATTGATCCTGCTCCTTTCTTGCCGAATGGCTTCCAGATTATGCAGGTGGCTGGGCGGAATCTTGTCAAAAGGGTGGTGGTGCCTCGGAGGTCGAGGTCACATGAACAGTATGCCATTGCTACCATTAATCCCCTCCCACCTGGTCCAGTTCCGTTCTTGAATATTCGTGATGTCCTGGTTGATTTCCTCAACAATGAGGTTCGAGTTCACTTTAGAGATGTCCAGGCTTGTCCCTTTGGGTCTGCTTATGTGCAGTTTCATCATGTCACTGATAGGGATAGACTCATTGCGGCTAGCCCGATTCTGTTTCAAGATGTGCATGTCTCTTTTTTTAAGCACAACGAGGGGGATAACTGGAGGAGGGCTCAATTCAATAATGAGTGTTGGGTGATGCTACTTGGGCCTCCTCTAGACCACTGGCATACTGAGGATCTGAATGTTGTTTTGCTGATATTGGGAAGGTTCTTTTATGGGAGAGGGACCCAGACCAAAAAGGTAGGATTCTTGCAAAGATTCGTGTTACTGACCTGGTTGAAATCCCCAAGAGTGTAAGGTTTACCATTGGCGACTTGGTGGAGTCTGAATCATGGACTTTTTCTGTTGAAGTGTTGCAAAGTGACTTGCTTGGGGGGGCCCACCTGATGAGGACCCACTTCCAGATGACAATGAGGACCCACATCCTGCTCCTGTTAATGGCCCTGCCATTGGGCCCCAAATCCCACCTCCTCCCCCTCCCCCTGCTCCTGGGGGTGGTTGGGGACAGTGGTTGGCCCCTGTGGAAGATCCTGCTCCTGATGGTGGTAATGATGAAGGTTGGGGCCCCTGGGAAGCTGCTGCTGCTCCTATTCAAGGCCCTGTCATTGCTCCTGGTGAAGACATTCCTGTTGACTATCAACATCTTCCACCTCAAGATGTTAACAGTGGAGTTACAGGTGCTATCATTGTTCAAGATTAGGAGTCTGATGATGAAGAGTCTGTCAATGCTGAGCCTGAGGCTGCTGAGGATCAGGATGTGGCTGATGAACCACAAGGAGTTGGTATTGGTGAAGGCCTCCAGAATATTTTGCAGAACTATTTGGTTGATGATGATGAGGCAAACTCAGATGCTGAGGAGAGGGTGGGGAGCCCTATGGACTCAAGTACAGTGGCTACTGATAATGAAGATTGGATGTTGGAGGATCAGCATCTTCTTTCTCCCAACGAGGCTCATCTTAAGGTGGGAATGGTGAGAACTTTTGTCTCCATTCCTGATGTGCACATTGCTAAGCAGGGCTTTTACCAACAAGGCTTGGAACTCTGGGAAAATTATTTTGATCCTCATATTCAGAAGGACACTTCTTCAATGGGATCTCTCAAGTGTGATATCCCTGTAAGTTGGTTTAACTTTATTACACTCATGCTTGCTACCCCTGAGAAGTTTAATTGGGTCAAGGGCTTCCTTACTTCTCCTTTATGGGAAATTATTAAAGAGCCCATTGCTGAGGAGAATTCCATTTCTTTCATCATCCCTAATGAGAGCTTTTCCCAGATGGCTCTTTCTTGTCTGGGCATTGAAGCTAATAAATCTTCCTTCTCTCGCTCCACCCCTGCCAGAAAGAGAAAGGGCAAGGAACCTCTTGTTGACTCTGAGGTGAGAACAAGCCCTAGAATTGTTGAAATGAATGGGGGCTTTAAAAGCCACATAAATTGTCTAATTGCTGATTGTTTGGTTTGTAATGCTGTTCCTCCATGTTTGAATCCTAAAGTGGTTAAAAAGCTTGCTGCCTCCTTCTGCAAGGTTAAGGATGGGGACCTGGAGAAGAGGTTGCTCAAGAAAGGGAAGGCCAATGAAATGGTAGTTAAGGCTCCTCCAAAAGGGAGCATCAAAGGAAGTGGTTCCTCAGGCTTGAGCATTGGAGGCAAGAAGAAAACTGGGGCTATTGGTACCTGTGGACAGCAAGCCAAGAAGAAGCCCTCCTCTTAAGTGATTAAATGTATCAAACTAAGTCTTTTGCTGGAGTCTTGTTGACTCCCTGTCATGTGACCTGTTCTTGTGATCTTGTCATGTGTTTGGTACTTGTTGTGGAACCTGTCTGTGGTGCTATGATATGTTGCCTTTTGCCTATGTGATTGTTGTTTCCACTCTTGGGTGATTACATTACTTTTATCACCCCATCTCTATAATTACTTATGGTTTCCTAATGAATAACAAAAGAATTTGGAAGATCTTGAATTGGAATATCAGGGGAATTAACTCTGAAAAAAAATGGTTAGCTCTCAGAAATAAAATGGAGGAGTCTGGTTGTGACATTATTTGTGTTCAAGAAACTAAGAGAGAGGATTTTGACAGCTCTTACATCAAAAAATTCTGCCCCCCCAAATTTACCAATTTTTAATTTCTTCCCTCTAGAGGAGCCTCTGGAGGTTTGATCACCATTTGGAATAGTTCCCTGTTCTCTGGGCATCTTTACTTTCACAATGAGTTCTCCATCTCCATCACCCTGACATCTCTCTTGTCCAATGAATCCTGGATCCTCACCAATATTTATGGGCCATGCTTACCTGAAAAAAAGGCTGACTTTTTGGACTGGTTTGGAAACATTGATATGCCTGATGATTTGGACTGGCTCATTGTGGGAGACTTCAACTTCTATAGACAACCTTCTGATAGAAACAAATTGGGTGGAGATGTGAATGGAATGCTTCTCTTTAATGAAGCCATTAATAATTTGGGTCTCATAGAAGTACCCCTTAAAGGTAGAAAGTTTACTTGGAGTAACATGCAAAAAGATCCCCTTTTGGAAAGATTGGACTGGTTTTTTACCTCTGCTTCCTGGACTCAGATTTTTCCCTCAAATTTTGTTGCTCCTCTTTCAAAACCTACCTCTGATCATTTTCCTTGTGTCATTTCCATTGGCACAATCATTCCCAAACCCCAGGTGTTCAGATTTTAAAATCATTGGATGCATCATAAGGAATTTAAAGCTATTGTTCAAAATGCCTGGAATATTCCTGTGGTCTTTCAGGATTCTGCAAAAAAAATCAATGCTAAATTCAAAAATGTGAGAAGGGGGCTAAAGCTCTGGGCCAAAAATCTGCCCTGCCTGAAATCTCAAATCTGCAATGTTAATGCCACCATTGATCTTCTGGATGTCATGGAGGAAATGAGAACTCTTACTGTCCAAGAACGGAATCTCAGGGATCTTTGAAAAATCTTATAATTTCTCTGTTACTGGACCAAAATACTTATTGGAAACAGAGGGGAAAAATTAAATGGGTTAAGCTGGGTGATGAAAACACAAAATTCTTTCATACCAGAGCTACCATAAGTTTTAGGCATAACTACATTTACATGCTTAAGGATGTTTCTAATGCTGAGGCTTATGATCATGATGGCAAAGAAAATCTCCTTTGTAATTCCTTTAAAGATAGAATGGGTACTTCTGATAAGCCTAAAATGCACTTCAATCTTAATGACTTGGCTGGGGAATGCTTAAGGCAAGAGGAAAAGGATGCTTTGGAAAAACCTTTCTCTGATGAGGAGATTGATGAGGTCATTAAAGATACGCCAAACGACAAATCCCCTGGCCTTGATGGTTTTAACAATGAATTCATGAAACAATGCTGGCCTATTATTAATGATGATGTGAAACAACTCCTTGTGGATTTCTATGAGGGGCAAACTTCCTTGGAAAGCATTAATTCCTCTTTTATCACCCTCATTCCAAAAATTGCAGCTCCTCTGACTCCTGCTGATTTTAGGCTTATTTCTTTGCTAAATAGTGTCTTCAAGATTATAACAAAAATTCTGGCAAATAGACTGCAGAAGGTCATCCTTAAACTTGTTCACAAGAATCAATATGGTTTCCTCAAACAAAGATCTATACAAGATTGTTTAGGTTGGGAATTTGAATTCCTTGATCAATGCCACAAGTCCAAAGAAGAAATTTTAATTCTTAAGATTGACTTTGAAAAGGCTTTTGACAGAATTGAGCACTCTGCAATTATCAATATCCTCAAAGCCAAAGGTTTTGGTGATAAATGGATTTCTTGGATTCAGTTGATCTTTGGTTCAGCTTCTTCCTCTGTTCTATTAAATGGAGTGCCTGGGAAAAAAAATTATTGCAGAAGAGGTGTTAGTCAAGGGGATCCTTTATCTCCTCTCCTGTTTGCCTTGGCTGCTGATCTCCTTCAAAGTATCCTCAATAAAGCAATGAATCTTGGTCTTCTTTCCCTTCCCACTGATGGTGTGTTCTGTCCTGATTTCCCTGTGGTGCAGTATGCAGATGAAACTTTATTGATACTTCAAGCTGATTCTGAGCAACTTTTGTGCCTTAAGGCCATTCTTCATACTTTTGCTCTCTCCACTGGACTCAAAGTTAATTACTCTAAATCCAGTATGATGCTAATTAACATGGACTCTGAGAGGCTTGGACACTTTGCTAATACTCTTTCTTGCCTCACTGGCTCTTTTCCATTCACCTACCTTGGGATGCCTTTAAGTATAAATAAGCCTGCAGTGGAACATTTCCTGCCTATTGTTCAGAGAGTTGAGAAAAGGTTGTGTGGGATTGCTGATTTTCTTAATTATGGGGGGAAACTGCAGCTAGTTAAATCTGTTTTGTCTTCCCTTCCCATATATTACATGAGTTGTTTTGTTCTTCCTGTCACTATTAAGGAACAGTTGATTAAATATATGAAGAAATGTCTGTGGAGAAAGAAAATATCTTATGTTCAAGCTAGAGGTAAAGCTCTTGTAGCATGGAAGAAAGTTTGTCGGCCCAAGAACCAGGGGGGATTGGGAGTACTTGACCTTAATATTCAAAACTCTGCACTTCTTTTGAAGAATTTGGATAAATTTTATAATCACAAGGATATCCCTTGGGTTCACCTTATATGGAACACTTATTACTGTAATGGTAAACTCCCTGGACGAAATCTAGAGGGATCCTTTTGGTGGAAAGCTCATCTGAAATTGATTGACATTTTTAAAGGAATTGCAAAGTGCTTTGTGGGAGATGGAAAATCCACACTTCTCTGGTCTGATATGTGAAATGATGGCTGTCTACAGCCTAAGCTTCCTCATCTCCTCTCCTATGCAAAAAAACCCACACATCTCTGTCAATGAGTTCCTGCAGACAGATAATACTCAAGATCTTTTTTAACTCCCTCTGTCATAGCAAGCTTAACAGGAATATCAAAGTCTTGAGCAAATTCTTAATACTGGCAGGCAGGGGGAAGCTGACAACTGGAGTTACATTTGGGGCAGTAATTTTTCGGTCCAAAAGGATTATTATTCTTTATCTGGTTGCCAACCTATTCAGCCACATTTCTCCTGGTTGTGGAAATCCTCTTGTCAACAAAAGCACAAATTCTTCTTCTGGCTCTTACTGCTTGATAGGCTAAACACAAGAAACCTTCTGAAAAGGAAATGTTTTTCTCTGGCATCATATGTATGTGTGTTCCATGGATACATCAGTGAAGAAACCATTCTACATTTATTTTGGGACTGCCCTTTTGCAAGAGCTTGCTGGGTTGAAATCTCACATGTCCAAGTGGCTGATCAAAATATTTTTGACGCTTTAGCCAGTATTAAAAAAGATCTTAAAGTCCCTTTTGCAATGGAAATTATGATACTTGGAGCTTGGGGCATTTGGATTTGCAGAAACAATGAAATCTTCAACAACAAGCATGCTTCGCTTGAGGAATGGAGAGTGTCGCTCAGGAATTAAGATGGTTCCTGTATAGAATTAAGAAGAAGTATTATCGGGGCCTCAAAGATTGGATTGAAAATAATTTAGACAGGAGATAGCTGCTTAGACTGTTATCCCTCTTTTGAGGTGGACTGAGTTTGTAAATATTCTTGTAACACTCTATGATATATAAAAATTGCAGTGGGGTATTTTGCCCTACTGTTTTACCCTCAAAAAAATATTCCCTACTGAACCCTAACACCAGGCGAGCAACCACAGATAAATTTCCGCCGCCTCTGCGGGGCGGAAAACACCGAGAGAGAAAGATCTATCCGGTAGACAGATTTCTGCCGGGGGAATTCCATCCCGGAGAGGGGAGACTGTCGCCATCAACACCATCATCAAGCTAGGCTTCATGGGGATTATCATCATCATCATCCACACCATCATCTCCTCCAGCACCATCACTTCATTCCGCTGTAACAATTGTGTTGGATATTGCTTTACTTTGTTAGGGGAAACTTTCCTGGTGTTGATTACTATTGTAGTTGATGCTTGTGAGTAGAACCATTGGATTATTGTTTATGTTCAGATTGTTATCCATTACCATATCATCTTGGATCTTGATCCATATGATGTCTTGTGAGTAGTTCGTTTAGTTCTTGAGGACATGGGAGAATTCATGTTGTTAGTAGTGAATCTGGGATGAGTCATTATTCAATGGTTTAGTATTTAAGTTGTGGTGCTATTCTTCTAGTGGTGTCTTGTGAACATCGACTACATGACACTTCACCATTTATGGGCCTAGGGGGGTGTATTGTGTATTTGGCTACTAATCGTGGGGTTGCCGGAGTGACAGAAACCTGAACCGCCGTTAGGACACCGTTGCAGAAGGGAGTGTAGGATCTCAGAGTTTAAGGTTGTGGTTAGATTTATATCTTAATTACTTTCCTGTAGTTACGGATGTTTACAGGGGGTTTAATCACAAGTATGTATTAGTCCTAGGAAGGGCGGTATGTTAGTACATGTTCACCCACACAACACTTATGAACAACAGAGAAGAGTACTCAGCTATTTGAAGCGAAAGCACTTGACAGAATTCCCATGTGTCCTCAAGAACGTTTGGTCCTTATAAGTATTTCCACCAGCTTGTCCTTTGCTAAGAAAGGATTGGGTCACTTGCTATGTTTGTTTGTTACTTCTGTTACTTGTTCTTTGTTTTGTTGCCCTGTCAAAAACCACTAAAAATCCGCTTGCTAAGTATTCACAGGGATTTCCTGCTCCATACCACTATTCAGCACCTTCTGCTCCTCGTTGGGATCAACACTCCTATTTATCAAAAGTACTACGATATACCCCCTATACTTGTGGGTCATCAGCTGGCCCTACGATTACAACACGATCTACGGTCGAGGTTCATCATCTACGTCGTGAGGCTCCGGTGAGATCTAACCTAGCGGCGCAGTGAGGAAGCTGGGGGCTTACCAGGGCTCTAGCTAGGGTTGGCGGTGCAAGCGAATGAGATTGTCGATGATGACGAGTCGAATGGTGGGCACAACAGCTCCTGGGGTGGCTCCAATCGACGGCGCCTATCCCTCACGGCAGTGGCAGACTCCGATCAAATTCCGATGACAGGGTGCTCGCCTTGCTCCGGGAACATGTTAGGGGTGTTTCTGAGTGAGACATGAGTGGAATGGTGTGCATATTGAGGCTGGGGAAGGGGTCTATTTATATTCCCGTGGGTGAGGCAGTGCGGCATGGCAAGGGGTCGTCGGCGACATTGCTACAGGTCGAGCTAGGCATGGCGAAGGGCATGGGTCGACGATGTTGGGTGTGGCGATCGTCATGCGAGAGGTGGCTTGACAAGGGGCGGTCTCAGTCGGTCGGGCGACGTCGGCGTTCTATGCGGGTATGGTGTGAAGGGAATATGCCCGAGAGGCAATAATAAAGTGGTTATTATCGTATTCCTTACTTATGATAAATGTTTATTTTGCATGCTATAATTGTATTAATACGGAAACGTTAATACATGTGTGTTTAATAAACAAAAAGGAAGTTCGTAGTTATGCCTCTCTTATAAAATAGCTCGTTGATTAATAAGATGATCAAAGGTTTTCTGATCATGGACATTGGATGTTGCTAATAATGAGGTCACAACATTAATGGAATGGTGTGATGAACATTCATCCGAAGTATAGCATTACAATCAAAGTCATTGATTTTATATTGCTATAAAAACTTACGAAGTGATCCTAATCCTTAGACCATGAGATCATGTCAATCACTAACACCGGAAGAGTTTCTTGATGACATCAAACGTCACACCATAACTGGGTGATTATAAAGATGTCTTCAGAACTACTAAAGTGTTATGTTGAGGCTCATGGATTGAGAGTGGAATTTGTTAGATGACGGATAGATATACTCTTGGCCCTCTTTGTGATATCACATTGATTAGCTTGCAAGCAAGTGATTTGATCACTAGAATGTTATATCACGGGAACGAGAAAAGAGTGCATGTCAGTAACCAGATCAAACTAGGTATGGAGATAAAGATGATCGAATCTTGGAAATGTAATATATCGTGAAACAAAGGGATTAAGATACTAGCGTAAAAGGTTCCGACGATCATAGGAAAGTCATCGTTGAATGTGTGGGAGTCAGTATGGATCTCCAGGTCCCGCTTCTGATTATTGATCGGAGAAGGGTCTCGATCATGTCCGCATTATTCGCGAAATGTAGGGTGGCATACTTAAGGGCCACTGACATCCAATTGGAGCAAAAGTTTCATTCCGAAAAGAATAACAAGCGCAGGAATTTATTTCACTAGATACCGAAACAGGTTTTCAGGTGAAATTGCAGAAAGTGTTTCTTCATGTGAAATGAAATACTAGCAAGGGGTTATATGTGAATGTTTGTCATTAAAGTAATTGACAAAATTCTGAATAAATAAAAGGAGTTTTATTTAATGAGAGTTCGCATTAAATTTGGTGGAAATTTAATGGGAATTTGAGTGGGTTTTTGAGTGGAGGAAATTGAAAGCCATTTGAGTGAGTGGAGTGTCCACCCACATGAATGAGGAAGAGGTGGGGGCAGCCCCATGGTTATGTGTCATGCCCCTTGGGTGCCCCCTTCTCTCCTATAAAAGGCCCCCCTCTCATCCTCTCAAAGAACACCTCCTCGTGAAGGATCTCTCTCCCCCTCTGGAATTTATTCCAATGGTCTCGAACAAGCGAGATACATATTCCCGATGGCTATTCGGCAAGAAAGGGTTGTGCTTCCGCTGCATTGCTGGAGCGAGGAGGCGGACGTTGCTCGGTGTCTTGTACGTGTGTGCGAGCACGGATGCGCTATTGTTTTGCGGCGCTAGGACTTCTTCTCGATCTTGAGATCGACAAGAGATCGTCTACATCAACCACGAGTTTAACTCATTAAGCTTTGTCGGTCTTCAAGGGTATGTTCTCTACAGATATACATCCTCCCGTTGTTTGTATCTAGTAGATAGATCTTGGTACATAGTTCCCATCGTAGGAAAATTTTTGTTTTCTATGTTGCGAACCCTACAGTGGTATCAGAGCCGGATCTATGCGTAGATGCTTTGCACGGGTAGTACACATATTAGTATGTGGGTGATGATGATCATTTTATTGCTTCATAGTTGTACTTTGGATATTGGTGGCATAGTGGGATGAAGCGGCCCGGACAAACTTTACATGTCCTCGCACATGAGACCTGTTCCACGCTTGACATGCAACTAGTTTTGCATAAGTGGCTAGCGAGTGTCTGTCTCTCCTACTATAGTCAATATCTAATTTGCAACAAGTTGTCAACAATTTGATTATCCTCGTTGTGGTTCATGTTCGTAGGTAAGAACGGTTCTATCTTCGAAAGCCCTAAGCCACGTAAAACTTGCAATGGATAAATTAGAGGCGTCTAGTTTAGATTGTTGCTGGGCTAGTGTTATGATATGGTGATGTTGTAAGTAGAAGTATAAGTCGATACTCTTAAAACACATATAACGTGTAAGTTCCATAGACCTTGGCCTTACACATAGAGGTATGATAGTGATCGTACCATGGTGCACCTGATGGAGATCATATGTGATGGGGATATGCCTACCGGGGTATACCCAGCAGGACGTTTCCGACTGGCCCAAGAACCGGCGAGTGGGCCTGCAGGACGGCGAATGGATTGAAGCCCAGCGAGGAACCAAGCGACTGGAAGCTGAAGGCCCAGGCGAGTAGATAGGCCCAGTCGGATTAGGTTAAACGACTACCGAAGATTTAACTGAATCGGTTGAGATATGTAAACCCTAGGGGAGGTGAGCCTATATAAACCCCCTATAGGGTGACTAGAGGGACGTTCCCTCATACACCCAAGCGACTCGTTGCCTAGCCGCCGAGCTCGCCCATTGTAACACCTCCATAATACAATCTAGCAGGAGTAGGTCTTTACCCTCCGGGGGGCCGAACCTGGGTAAAACCCTGTGTATTTGCCCTCATCTCGCACCGCAGATGGCTGGCCGCCCTTGGCCCTCGTTATACTACTCGCTGCCAATTGCAGCATCTGCCGTGACTATTCCCACGACAGTGGCGCCCACCGTGGGGCCTGGCCGGTATGGCCGGTGTTCTGCGGCGAGATCCAATCTGCCCATCAACGAGACGGTCGCCACCGGCCGCATGATAGCGATCGGCGAGATGCTCCAAATCTTGCCGAGCAGCTACGTCCCGGTGGCGCGACCCGTCATCGTCTCGGAGGATTCGGCTTGCATCCGCGAGTCGCCGCCACGCGATCGGCTCTCCAAGAGCCAGATCCGCACGATCCACCGCCTCGCCTCTGAGTACAATTCGGCCCACAGCAACGTGGCCGAAAACTCAGCGGCCGTAGAGGACGCGGCCCTCAATGACGACGCCGACTCGGCGACCCCGACGTCACTCGCCGGATCCATCACCACGGCTTCATCCGCGGGCTCCATTGCCCAGGTCTCCAACGTGGGAGACTTCGAGGACCCCTCCATCCTTGGGATCTTCGAATTCGACTCCGGGTCGAAGAACTCCGCCGACCTCCGCGACGGAACCGGTCGCCACGCCGCGACCTACATGGCAACCGGCACCGATCCGCCGGAGGATCCGTTCTCCACCCCAATCCCTCCTAACGCCACGGCAATGGAGGTCGAGGAACTACGCCTGTAACTGGAAGAGGCGGTGCGCAAGGAGCAAGCCGAGCGCGAAAAATTTCGCCTCGAGCAGGTGACGGCGCAGGAGCTATCACGCTACCACCAGCAGCGGATCAGGTCACGCCTGAACCCCACCGTTCAGGGGCGTGCCCTGAACTTCGACGACGAAAACGACCCGGCCCGCGTGGCCGAGCGCGCGATCTGCGAGAACGCGCCACCAGGAGGAAGCGCCCGGCCCCCGCCAGGATCAACGGCGATGGGCGCCCCACCTCCACCCAACCGCACCCCTCCCAGGGACCAGCCGCGGATAGTAGTCTGTTCACGGGAGCGAGACGCAAATGGCCTCCCACTATTCTCCACCCCGATGGACAACCTCGTGGCAGGCCGAGCAGTAGACGACAGCATCACGGCCACCGGCGACGGCGCCCTACAGATCCAATACGTCAGGCCCTCGCCAGGCCGTCCGAAGCAAAGAGCGGCGCCGACTCACAAGGTCGAGTATACTCGCGTTCCTCGGGAAGCGAGCGGCCTCCGGCCGCCAGCGGCAAACACCCTCAACTGCCCGCCACCAGAGCCACTGCAGCTCCAACACCGACCCGCGAACGCGGCACTCTCCACCAATGACCCCAGGCCGGCAACCAACCTCGTCGCCGCCAACGGGCAACCTATCGACGCCCGCACCCACATCATCAACAACCAAAGTTGGCGTGCACGCCAGCCCGACGACCTGCGACATACCCTAACCAATCGCCGCGACGGCGAGCCCATGGGATCGCTCAGTCGACTCGGACCCAAGTGCTTCGGACCAATTATTCGAGGCAAGAAGTACCCGCCTAACTTCAAGGCGCCAAAAGAGATAGAAAAGTACGACTCCTCGTACGACCCTGCCGTCTGGCTCGACACATACCTCATGGCGATGGGGATCGCAGGCCACACTGACCTGCTAGCCGCCCGTTACCTCCCCCTAATGATGGAGGGGACGTGCAGGCAGTGGATCAACACCCTCCCCCAGGACAGTATTGACTCCTGGGAGGAGATGCGCGACGCCTTCGTCAGGCACTTAGAGTGCTCCTACACCCGCGCCACCACTATCGAGGACCTAGAGCGATGCGTACAGGGACCCCGCGAGTCGACCCGCAACTGGGTCCAACGATGGCAAGAACTTTGGTACAACGCGGTCGGCATTCACCCAGACACCGCGATCTATTGCTTCAAGAATTCGTGCCGCTACGATCCCCTGGTCGCCAAGCTCAAGCGACACCCCCGCACACTCGACAACATCCCCGACCTCCTCGAGATTGCCAAACGGTACGCCGAGGAAGATCCAAACCAGGAAACTGACGACGAGTCAGGAGGTCAACGCCGCACGAGCGGCAACGACGGCGGACGCCGGTCCGACCTACGCTACAGCAGCACTCGCCTCACCGGCAAGCGCCGCAGTGACGGACGAGTCGACTTCGTCGCCAACGCCGGGCACGCGCAACGCGAGCCCAAGATCTTCCGCCGCGACAGAGGACAACGCCGAGACGGCGGCAACTACAAGGCCAAGCCAAGGTTCGACCCCGCGGCTCTCCTTAACCAACCATGTGCGTTTCATAGCAGGAAGGGAAGCCCGCAACGCACACCACCGCCGACTGCCACACCCTCAGGGAAATCGAGAAGGCACGGCGAGCGCGGGAGGACCCCGACAACGACCCGCCAAACGGCGGAAAATTCGGCAAAGTGGCCGGCTCGCTCCACACCTTCACAGGCTTCAACACGAAGCGCGAGAAGAAGGTCATCGCCCGCGCTGTCGCCGTCAACGCAGTGGCCCAGGTGGACGTTCCCCAGTTCCTAAACTGGTCAGAGCAGCCCATCACCTGGAGCCGCCAAGACCACTCGCCACGCATCGAGTACCCAGGACGAGTCGCCCTGGTGGTCAAGCCCAAGGTCGGCGACTACTGGATCCCGAAGACATTGATGGACGGCGACAGCTCCATCAACATCCTGTACCTCGACACCTTCAGGCGGCTGCGGCTCCCGCAGTCGATGATCGAGACGACCCACACCACATTCCACGGCATCGTTCCCGGTCGGAAGGCGTACCCGATCGGCAAGGTTACGCTGCCAGTCACCTTCGGCACACCGGCAAACTTCCGCACCGAGCGGATCGTCTTCGAGCTGGTGCCCTTCGACAGCCCCTACCACTGCGTCCTGGGGCGCCAGGCGTTCGCTAAATTCATGGCAGCGCCCCACTACGCGTACAACGCGATGAAGCTCCCCGGGCCGTGCGGCGTCATCACCATCCACGGCGACCCCGACATGGCCGCCGAGTGCGAGGCCAAAGGAGCCGAGCTCGCCGACGCCGTCATCGCGGCGGAGACCAACCACGCCGATGAGCTCGCCAAGTACGCGAGCGGAGTCAACAACGATGACCCCACCATACTCAAGAAGCCCAACTCAGAGGGCGCAAACACCTCAACCTTTGAGGCCACGACGCACACCCGCACCGTCGAGCTGGTCCCAGGCGACTCCAGCCAGACGGTGACGATCGGGACGGGCATGAGCCCAGCATAGGAAGGCGCGCTCATCGAGTTCCTCCGTGAGAACAGGGACATCTTCGCATGGAAACCCTCTGACATGCCCGGTGTCCCTAGGGAGCTCGCGGAGCACAAGCTAAACGCCGACCCCAAAGTGCGACCTGTCAAGCAGTCGCTGCGGCCCTTCAATGAAGAACGCCGTCGAGCAATCGCCGAGGAAGTGCAGCGTCTACTCGCTGCCGGCTTCATCTGGCCAATCAAGTACTCCAAGTGGCTGGCAAACCCATTCCTGGTCGAGAAGAAGAACGGGACCTGGAGAATGTGTATCGACTACACAAACCTGAACGGCGCCTGCCCAAAGGAGCAGTTCTTCCTTCCGCGGATCGACCAGATAATCGATTCAACCGCGGGCTCGGAGTCGCTATGTTTCCTCGACGCCTACTCTGGGTACAACCAGATCAAAATGGTTGTCGAAGACGAAGAGAAGACGGCGTTCATCACGCCATTCGGAGCCTTCTACTACACCGCCATGACCTTCGGTCTCAAGAACGCCGGGGCGACCTACCAGCGGTGCATGCAAGAATGCCTCGCGAGCCAAATTGGCCGCAACATCCACGTCTACATCGACGACGTGGTCGTAAAATCGGCTCGCCAAGGCGACCTACTCGCCGACCTGGCGGAAACATTCGCCAACCTGCGAAGATATAAGATAAAGCTCAACCCAGGCAAATGCACCTTCGGTGTACCAGCCGGACAACTACTGGGGTACGTCGTCTCCAAACGAGGAATCGAGGCGAACCCCACGAAGATCGACACGATCGCCCGGCTTGGCAAACCCGAGTGCCTGCGCGACGTCCAGAAGCTGGCCGGGCGAGTAGTGGCTCTTAGTCGCTTCATCCCCCGCCTGGGCGAAAAGGCGATGCCCCTATACCGCCTGATGCGCAAGAACCCCACCTTCCAGTGGGACAAGGAGGCGGACGACGCACTCCGCAACCTCAAAAAGGTGCTAATCGCCGCGCCATTACCCGCTGCCCCCGCCGACAAAGAACCCATGCTGGTTTACGTCGCGGCTTCCGAGCGCGTCGTCAGCGCTGTCATGGTCGTCGAGCGACCAGAGGAAGGAAAGGAGCGCCCAGTCCAGCGGCCGGTGTACTACATCAGCGAGGTCCTCACCGAGTAGCCCCAGCGGTACCCACAGTAACAAAAGCTAGTGTACGCGGTCTTCAGAGCTCAGCGGCGCCTATCGCACTACTTCCAGGAGCACCTGATCACTGTCGTCTCCTCAGCACCACTGCTAGACATCATCCGCAACCGCGAGGCGACCGGGCGGGTCGCCAAGTGGGCCATCGAGATCGGCGTCCACAACATCAAATACGAGCCACGAAAAGTGATCAAGTCGCAGGCACTGGCAGACTTCATCGCTGACTGGGAAGAGGCCCAGCAGCTAGAGAAGCTGCCGTACCTACATTACTGGAGCCTGCACTTCGACGGCTCCAAGAACGCGGACGGTGCAGGAGCAGGGATAGTGCTAACTTCACCAAAGGGCGACAAGCTCCGCTACATCCTCTGCCTCGACTTCACACCCTGTACCAACAACATGGCTGAGTACGAGGCCCTACTCCACGGTATGCGAGCTGCCAAGGAGATGAACGTCAATCGCCTCCGCTGCTACGGAGATTCCGACCTTGTTGCGGGGCAAGTCGCTGGCACCTGCGACGCCGTCTCCCCTACCATGGCGTCGTACCGCCAAGAAGTGGACAAGTTGGGCGGACACTTCACCGGCTACTCCGTTCGAGTGGATCGACAGACGGAAAAACAAGGAGGCCGACGCACTCTCTCGCATCGGGTCGGCTCGACTCGCCCCACCCGCCGGCGTGTTCCTCGAGACGATCACCAAGCCATCAGTCTCTCCCCCGAGGGAGATCGACATCGGATTCCCACTCCAACCAGAGGCAGCCTTGGTTGCACTCGTCAACGAGCCAGACGACTGGACCAAGCCCTACATCGCCTACCTGGAAGCCGGCACCCTGCCGGCAGACGAGACGGACGCTCGGATGATCGCTCATCGATGCAAGTCCTACACCATCATCGACGGCGATCTCCACAAGCGCAGCGTCACCGGCGTGTTCCAACGCTGCGTCCAACACGCTGAAGGACGCAAGATCCTCCACGACATTCATTCCGGTGACTGCGGCCACCACGCCGCTGCTCGCTCCCTGGTCTCCAAGGCTATGCGATATGGCTTTTACTGGCCCACCGCACACGCTGATGCTGTCGATATCATCCAGCGGTGCGCCGAGTGCCAGAAGTACGCCAAACAGACGCACGTACCGAACTCGACGCTCAAAACAATCCCCATCACCTGGCCATTCGCTGTGTGGGGCATGGATATGGTAGGCCCCTTCAAGAAGGCCCCCTCTGGTTACACCCACCTGCTAGTCGCCGTTGACAAATTCACGAAATGGGTAGAGGCCAAGCCAGTCCGGAAATGCGACTGGAAGACCGCAACTAAATTCCTACGCGAGCTCATATATCGCTACGGGTTCCCAAACAGCATCATCACGGACAACGGCACCAACCTCGCCAAGGGAGCCATGGCCGAATTCTGCGAAGAGCACCACATCCGGCTCGACCTCGCGTCAGTCGCCCACCCGGAATCCAACGGCCAGGCGGAACGGGCCAACCAAAGCATCCTCCACGGCCTGAAGCCGCGACTCTAAGTACCACTCGAGCACACCGCCGGATGCTGGGTCGAAGAGTTGCCCTCCGTCATCTGGGGGATCCGCACCTCGATCAACAAGTCGACAGGGTTCACCCCCTTCTTCATGGTCTACGGCGCCGAGGCAGTCATGCCCACCGACCTCGAGCATGACTCGCTGCGGGTCGTTCACTATACGGAAGCTGCGAACGAGCTTGCCCGCCAAGACGGGATCGACCAACTCGATGAAGCACGTGACCTCGCTCGGTCACGCACCGCCATCTACCAGAAGGGACTCCGCCGCTACCACAGCCGGCGGGTGAAAGCTCGCACCTTCCAAGAAGGCGACCTGGTGTTACGCCTCATCCAGGACAAGAAGGGTATGCACAAGCTCTCCCCTCCGTGGGAAGGCCCATTCTCCATCGGGCGCGTACTCGGCAACGACGCCTACTACCTCATCGACGTCCGCGGGGACGGCGAACTCGACGTCAAGCGACCATGGAATGTAAACCTCCTACGGAAGTTCTACTCCTAGAACCCCACACATGTACTCCATCGCTATGAAATAAAAAGAAACGGTTACCGCAAATTGCGCTACTCCATGACTTGTGCCACTCGCACTCGTAATAACAGCGTTACGCTAACCGCAGAAGTCAACCTTTGGTACAGCGATCGGCATGGCTAAGTAGTGCGGTGTAAGAGCACTGAATCACCTCAGGTCTTGCATCGTCCATGAAAAACGCCCACCCGGAGCCCCATTGGAGTCGCCTAGCTCGACTGGTTCTACGAGCCAAGACAACTGCCCTCGCTTCTCACAGCGACCTTGGTCCTCCGCATCCTCGGCAGAGCGACTCGAATGGCTAAGTACCATGCCCTGGGACTGAAGACCAGTTCATCGCGAGCGGTCAGGGAAAACGTCAAGTAGGAGAGCATGCCCAGGACTCGCCATGCGACTGACCCCACGGGCTAGGCAGGAGTGACGCGCTCAATCCAACGCGCTAAGTCCTCAACCACCCTCGAGTCGCGCCTAGAACAACCAAGTACCACGCTCGGGGACTCGGCCACCCGACCTCGTTCGCGCAAGGGAAAACGGTAAAGTACAGAGCACTCGAGGGAGTCGCCTAGTGACTGGCTCTTCGAGCTCGAACGAGTCGACCAAAATAACAAAACACATAACAACAACACATATATCGCATACGAGGTAAACCCCACAAAAAGGGCGGACGCGCTCGGGGACTCGTTCAAAAATCAATCACAAGCACACAACAAATACCAAAATAGACACGATGTCTCATTCAATTGCATATCGCATTGTTTCATGCTACAAAATATGCCCGCATGGCAGACCTGCTACTAACGCCACAAGGGAAACTATCCTACTCTGCAGGCTTTGATGACGACTCGCCAACATCCCGGCGATTGCGGATGAACGGCGTGTACGGGTTCGACGGATACGTCGTCAGTTCACCCGCCATTGCCGCGCGAAAAGGTTGCTCCACCTTGAAGTCACGATGTGGCGGCTCGGGGTCGTTCGGCGCGACGACCGTCTCCTGGTACGGAAGGAGGTCGCCCATTGCCCAGACACGTTCTGAGTACGTGGCGGCGCGGTCCTGCAACTTGAGAACCTCGGACAGCTCCACCGCGCCAGTCGACGATGGATATCCACTCGTCACATCGTCGATGTCGAAGTCTTCGGGGAAGTGGGCAAGTCCAAGACTAAGCGCCGTTGACGCTCCGCGCCGAAACGCCGACCGCGTCATGAACTCAACGACCGCGGGCGCCTTCTCCAAATACTTCCACACCTCAACGAGGTCGCTGGGAATCACCTTCGTGGGCGATATTTCTTGGAGATAGGCGCGGATGCACGTCGCCGACAACGTTGCCAAATCGACGAGAATGCTTACACACTGCCTCGCGTCGAGCGAGCTCGCCTCTTCCTCGCTATCGATGATGCGACCTGCGAGTAGAAGACAACAATAAGTACGACGGACACCACAAAAGACACAACCACCGGAAAGGGAGGATGTACTCACCAAGCAGCGGGCGGGCGAGTTCCGTGATGAAGCATTGAAGCGATGTATGGTCGTCCTGAAGCCCTGCAATAAGGACTTCCGACACCTTGCGATCCTCCTCAGCGGCTGCAATGGCGGCCTTAGCTCGCCCGTCAGCCGATCTAGTTTCTTCTTTTGCCTCCCGCAGTTGGCGCTCGAGGTTGGCGATCTGCTGTTCAGCGGCACTCAAAGCCGATTGCGCCGCCGCCAATTCACCAGCGGGGACAAGCCCCTGGCGAGCTTCCTCTGCCTTCGCGGCCACAGCCTGAAGCCCTTTGTTCGCCTCCTGGACGATGGCCAGCTCCTTCTCCGCGCGCTGCTTCGCGGCCAATCGGTCAGCCGACTCAAGCTGCAGACCCTGCACGTCAACAAAAAGGTTAATCAAAGCAAAATTCCTAAAGTGCCCACCCGCTGAAATTCAGCCAGTGCGCACTCGGGGACTGGCGATCAAGAAATTCCTAAAGTGCCCACCCGCTGAAATTCAGCGAATGTGCACTCGGGGACTAGCGATCAAAAAATTCCTAGGTGCCCACCCGCTAAAATTTAGCGCGTGCGCACTCGGGGACTGGATGCGAAAAATAAAATTAAGATGTCATAAGAATCAGGCCGCTGCAAAACACCGACCTGATCCTCGGGGACTGGATGTACCTGGATGGCTGCGCCAAGCATGTCGTGGAGTTGTATCGCATCCACAGATGCGAGGAGAGCCGGTGTATGCCCACGACGTTGGTCGACTTCAGCATCGGCGGTCCCAGGAGCGTGGCTTGAGGGCGAAGTCCCACTCGCCGCGGCCGCCTTGGTCACTGTAACACCCTCAGAATCGGCCTTATGCAAGTTTCAGAGCCTCCCGCCAAACCCGCATAGAAACGATTCAAAGGTGCCCACCAGGCACTTGCGTGCGGGTGGAAAACGAAGTAATATCATTACACAATAGTCCTTGATGGAACCCACAAAACATATATATACAACAGCGACTCAAAGAGTCAAGAATACAGATATACAATACAAAGATCCAAATCACCTTTAAAACGATATAGCGTCCGAAATGCGGACAAGATGCAAATTGAGCTAAGAGCCCAAGAATAACCAATGGCGTCCATAACCCTGCCCAGGCCAAGCGGAAGGGTAACCTGCTAACGACGTCGATCTCAAAACCTGCTTAAACAAAGGGTGCCGACAAAGGGCAAAGGAAAAGAGAGAGCGGTCGATCTTGAGGCCAATACACGGCGAGACTAGAATTCGGCGGTCCTCGCCTACATAGGTATGGTGGACTGAAGCGGCAGCGCGGCATGCACTAAACAACCTATATAGACTCGATACAACTAGCGGCTATCAGAGAGGGGTAAGAAAGACCTATTCGGAACCAACCTGATTCTACCACCAAACATACCCATCCTGGTGTTTCCCCCTCGAGACCAAACGAGGAAGTCAACCGAGGAACTCACACCGTTGGCAGTTTTATTTATTCAGTTATCGTTGCAGCAATTACTAGTCAGGTATAGATAGCAAGAGTCATCCTAATATCATAAGCAGTGGCCAGTTTTAGTTAACCATTCCGTTGTAGTTGCAACACTTACTAGTCAGATACAATTAGCATGAGATATCCCAAAACCCAGCAGTTGTTGGCACTTTTATTTAGCCATTCCGTTGTAGTAAAGCTGATTACTAGTCATATCGGATACAAGTCAATTTATAACAGTAAACTTTAGTTATAGTTGTCTATGATCGAGAACTGTGCTCCAAGTCGTCCATAACCGCAGACACGGCTTTTCGAAAAGATTTAACCCTGCAGGGGTGCACCAAAGTATCCACACGCACTTTGACCCTTTTTGCCAGATCAGTTAACATACACCCATCGGTATGTCGGCGGGGCCTAAGTCATGACGTTTCCGAGACCCAAAGAAAGTACATGGGGGCCACCCCACTAAGCTACCCGCAACGAAGTCGGCCGGTCTCCGAGACGGACTCAGGGTTTGTGTAGACGGCTGTAAACGATTGGGAACCCGAAAAGATGACTGGGCTTGTCGATACAACGAAAACGTGTCACGATCCTAAACAGTACAGGTGCAGTACCTCGCACAATTTAAATTAAGCAGTAAAGCATGGTATAAGTACATGATAGTAATAAAGCCCCAAACTACTTGTGGCCCCCGGTACAATACTTTGAAATCAGGTACTAATCGATGGGGGTGCCCATACACCCCACCTGTGGTTAGCGCGCTCGATCTCGGAACATGTGTCAAGAACTCGGGGTCCTACAGGACACAAGTGGATGGTTAACAACCAAATAACATCTATTGCCCACATGTGCCTCTGTATTTACCTACTTCAATTTTAGTTATTAAACAATAATTAAAGCCATGATCATCTCCAACATTAAACACACGACAATACTCCAACAACTGTGGTACTTGACGACACGCAACAGCACCTGAGCAAGCGACTAAGACGTGCAAGTCCAACTATCTACCAAACAACAGGTAATAGGATGTGTCCAAGGCAATATAAGGCTGCATGGGATATCACGGGCACGAAAACTAGAGCATCACAACACAGATAACAATAGATCAACAGGAGGGAATAAATACTATAAAAGTAAGATAGGTAGAAAGGGGGAGATGCTCGCCTGAAAACATTGCCGAGGGTTCATCCGAAGATCGGGGCGAAGCTCACATCAACTCAACGGCCTTATCCGCGAAGAAGCAAAACACTAGAATAAACACCGGATGCACTATTTAATACTACGGCAGAAGATCGGGCATGATGCATGTATGATGTATGACATGGCAAAGGTGCAATGCAATTAGATCATATTAAGCGGAAACGGGGTCCCGACATTTAATTAAACGGTTCAAGTTATTTTTCTACCCCACAAATTAAATGTTGTATTAGCAAGACAAAACATGGCTTCGGTTCGCTATGCCAATTTAAATGGAGTCCGGAATAAGACAAAGATATCCCGCATATAGACTCCATATTTAATTATGCGGTGAGTCGGCATAATGCCCCCAAACCACCAAATATGTATGCAAGCATGTCAATTTAATATGCATGAGTTTATATTACAATTTATAAAATAGGGCTCGGAAAGGGGATCACACATGGGGGGGTCTCGGCGATCTTGGGGTTCCGAGGGTTTCAGGGTCGGTTCTCAGGGTCCGGATCTGGGGTTCGGTCTCGGCGGGATCGGTCTCGGACAACGGAAGTCGATCTTGTCGCATCCGAGAAGAAGAACTTGGTTGGCGTCGGGGGGCACATCGGATCCGCCCTGGTCGGTGTCGATCTTGTCATCGATGGCGGACTTGAGTGGATCGGGTACCGGGGTCTTCGAGTCCGGGGAGAAGATCTTGACGCCCATGTCGGGTGATCTTGGGGTTCTGGCTTCAGTTCCATGATGGCTAGGGTCGGCACCGGTAGTCTTTAGACTGATGGTTTCATTCGTCGGGAGGTGTCCTGGATCCAAGCGAGAGGCGACTAGAAACATGCCGGGTGGACCTCTGGTCTTCTTACCAACTTGATACCCTTGCCTGAAGGATTTGTGGCACCTAGTGAAAGACAAGAAGGTACACACAAGACTAGCTCAAAAACAACATAGGCCAATGCCTGCACGAATGCTTGCGAGCAAAACGAATCGGGGACGGGCTCCTGTGCTGGCAGCGGCTACCGGGGAAAAGGTGCTTGGAGGGCGACGGGGACGAGCGGTGGCCGGCAGAGGCGAGGCCAGGGCAACGCCGAGCGGGGTAGAGGGGATCGGGGCGGCGCCGAGCGGTGGGGGCGACAGCGGGCGAGGTCGGGATAGAGGAAGGCCAGGACGAGGAAGACGGCGAGAGGGTGACCGAAGATGGAGAAGGCGACCGGCGGCGCTCGACGACGCGCGTGGTCCGGCGGCCGAGGCGGCTCGTGCTGGGACGGCCCGCAGAGGATACGGCGGGGCGGTCGCTAGCAAGGGAAGGCCGGCGACGGTCGACGCCTGCAGGCGGGCCCGCGCGGGAGGAGGCCGGGGCGCTGGGAGGAAGCGGTGGTGGCGGCGGCGCAGAGGAGGAGGGCAGGAGGGCGGCGGGGCAGCGTCGGGTGAGCGAGAAGAACGGGGGCGCCGTCGAAGCAGAGAGGCGAGCGAGGCACGGGTTGGGGAGGGAGCGAGGATGGCGTTCTGGCGACGCGGGTGGGGATCGAGGTGGAGTGGGCCAGGACGGTTGTCGCTAGAGGGGTTGGTGGGTGGACGCGAGCGGGAATGAGGGAGGTGGGACGGAGCCAGGGAGCGAGGTGGTTGGGCGGGAGAAGTGGGGCCAGGGGCTGAGGTGGCGTAGCGGGGTTGGCTGGAGTGAGGTAGAGATGTGAGGTGGTGGGAGGGGATTGGATGGGGTGAGGTGGAGGGGGCTGGGTAGACTAGGTCTGGGGTAGAAAAGGGTTTAGGGATAGACAGGGTAGGGTTTTAATTTGGAGGTGGCCGGCTAGGCTTTCGGGCCTGGCTGGCTGCCTCCTATAAAATAATATAAAATTTAAATTTTGTTTATTTAAAACGGGGCTTTTGAAATCCATTGGTAGACAAAACAAAAAAATCCGGAGACCCGGGTTTTGGATTTTGAAATAAAGGCGGGGTATTTAGAAAACCAAATATGTTTTTCGGAAATAGTTTCAGACAAACAAATGCATGATGATGATGATGCTCAAATGCAATGTGGCATGATGGCATGAGCATGCGGTCATGACGATGCGGTGCACAAAAACAACGCGATTTTCTAGTAGTGGTTTTGCGGGATGCCACAGTCACAAAGTGTGGGAACGTGGCGATAGAGGCACCTGCTCCAAAGGAGGTCGGCTCCGCCGGTCCAGGCAAGGGAGCACCCTCCTTCGTGGAAGCGGCTACTTCCATCACGGGTCCGGTTGGTGCGACCGTCGTGTCGTTAGAAATAGTGATGGTGTCGTCGCCCTTGGCCTTCTTGCTGCCATCCGCCGAGGCGACGACTTCGTCCACCTTCCTCTTGCGGGAAGGATCCTCCTCGCTAATGACGGGCGGCACCTTAGCCACAGTCGGATGGCCCATCCTTTTCACTTCGGTCCTGTACATCAATCGCATAAGCAAAAACAATTGAAGTAATTATGAGAGACAAGGAAAAGTGAGTGCACTCACTTGGCGACTGGAATAAAATGTAGCCCCGTACGGAGTCCGGCTGGTTTTTCTAGTTCAGGGCCAAGTCGGCGACTGAGCCCCATCTCCAGGACGTCGCGTGCCCAAGACACGGACGGCTTCTTCATCGTTGAGGCCGCAGTTGGAGCCTCTGAGATATCTTCGGCAGGAGCCTCCTGACGAGGCGAAGCCGCCGCAGCCGGAACATCCCCCAGCCTAGAGACAGGGGCGAATGGCGGAGGCATTGAATTCAGCGGCACTTCGTCGGTCGCCGCATCCAGTGCAGCTGCCACTGGTGGGGCGTCCTCACCGGCCGGGCTGAGAGCATCAGAGCTACTCGCCGAGTGCGGCAGCGAGGCCGGCTTCGATGGCTTCGTCTTCTTCTTCGGGGGGCCCTTACCTCCCTTTCTTTCTTCTTATTCTTCTTCGACGGAGTGGCTTGACGGCGCGAAGTGGTCTCTGGGAGCTCGTCGTCGTCATCATGATGCTCGAGGCTTTTGCTTGCCTCGATCTCGCGATGTCGTTGGCCGCGGGTCTTTCGGACCAGCGGGGTGACCTCCTCCTCGGACTCGTCGTCATCGTCCTCGTCGCCCTTGGCGGGCGGCGACTCGCCTACGTCCTGGGCGGACGAGCTCGAGTTCTCGTCGTCCGAAGGTGGGAGCCACCCTTCCACCACTTGGAATATCTGTGACAAATGCAAAGTTAAATCCGAATTACCGCGACTGCATAAACTGCGACTGCGAGCAAAGTAAAGTAGTTACCGTTGGAGCTGCACGCTTTGCGGTATAGGGGGTGACCCCAGCCTGCGCATCCAGGTACACCGCCTGGGTAATCTTCTTCAATGCTGGGAGATAGTCCTCCAGCTTCCACTCGTCGAGGCAGGCCTTCGTCGAGTCTCCCCGGCCGGTGTACTGGTACATGTAATGGTCGACCGAAGCGGCGGACGAGCCCCGAGCCAGCAGCCAGCAGATTTATCGTCGAGGCCCTTCTTTTCGCATCATGGATGGTCTGGAGCATCTCATCGACGACCATCCGCTGATCGTTGGGGAGCTTGCCGACTTGGAGATGGCGCGGCTCGGACCGATTGGCGGAATACCGTGGGATTGCCGCCTCGTCCTCCGGGGTCGCCTCGGCCACGTAGAACCACAAATTCTTCCAGTTGCTCGCTGCCTTGGCGGGCAGCCTCAGATCGAAGAATGAAGCTTTGGACTTGAGCTGGAACGTCAGGCCGCCCGCGGCTAGCATTGGGTCCTGCTTCCTCGCGGCTGATCCGTCCGTGGAACAAATCTTGCCACAAGGGGAAGTAGGGCCGGCAGCCCAAGTAGCATTCGCAGAACGCCACGAAGATGGCGAGCTGCTCGATGCTGTGGGGACCCAGATCTGAGGGCTGGATCCCGTAGTAGGCGCAGAAGCGCCGGAAGAACAGGGACGTAGGAAACCCTAGCCCCCGCTCGAGATGACTGGTGAAACAGATGAATTCCCTCTCTCGCGGGTTCGGGGTCGTCTCTCCGGCTGCGGGAATACGCCAACAGCCGGCTCGCAAGATCCCGGCCTCCTCGAAAGAGGCCAGTTGCGCCCTCGTGCACTTGGATCTACCCCACGGTTCGGTGGAAAGGGCCATGGCCGAGAGGTTTGTTGGGGGTCGGGGGATTTCGGGTCGGCTGGATCGCGATGCGAGGGAAGGAAATTGCGCGCACTCGGAAGAAGTGGTGAGAAGGTGGCTCTTCGGTCGCCTGTCATTCCCCTTATATAGGGGATGTTACCCGCCAAATCAGGGAACCGTTACCGCGCGATGATTACGCCAAAAGTTACCGTTGGATTACCCCAACGGCTAGTTTGACCACGATGACGGTCCAACTACAGCCGTTCGACTCGCCGACCCAATCACTATGTCAGTGTTTGCCGACTCGACTCGCCAAAGCTGCGACCTGGATCACTGATTCCTCCTTTATATAGGAGCCCGCCGACGATTCGACTGGATGCCTACTCTGAAGCCGTATACTCCGACTGCCAGCAGCCACCTACGCCTAATCGACGACGGCCTCGGGGACTACTGATGGGGATATGCCTACCGGGGTATACCCAGCAGGACGTTTCCGACTGGCCCAAGAACCGGCGAGTGGGCCTGCAGGACGGCGAATGGATTGAAGCCCTGCGAGGAACCAAGCGACTGGAAGCTGAAGGCCCAGGCGAGTAGATAGTCCCAGTCAGATTAGGTTAAACGACTACCGAAGCTTTAACTGAATCGGTTGAGATATGTAAACCCTAGGGGAGGTGAGCCTATATAAACCCCCCTATAGGGTGACTAGAGGGACGTTCCCTCATACACCCAAGCGACTCGCTGCCTAGCCGCCGAGCTCGCCCATTGTAACACCTCCATAGTACAATCTAACAGGAGTAGGTCTTTACCCTCCGGGGGGCCGAACCTGGGTAAAACCCTGTGTCTTTGCCCTCATCTCGCACCGCAGATGGCTGGCCGCCCTTGCCCCTCGTTCTACTACTCGCTGCCGATTGCAGCATCTACCGTGACTATTCCCACGACAATATGCGGGAACCATATCATTTCACTTACAAACATGTGATGTTTTGATTGCATCTTATATTGCTTGTTTGGTGTTTTATTAGCATAATAAGATGATCCCTCATTTAGATATCGAGATAAAATGTGTTCATCCTTAACTATGCACCGACAATGTTTCGTCGCTTTAATACATCACGTGATGATCGGGTGTACTTGAATCCACGAGCATATCTCGGGTGTAAGACAGTTACACACGCGAATACTAAGGTTCTTACTTGGCGAGCCTAGCATGTACAGAAATGGCCTCGGAACACGGACCAAAAGGTTAAGCATGAGTCAAATGGAAGATATGATGCCCATTTGATGCTCGCCTTTGAAGCAACACCGAGTCACGTGATGATCGGACTTGGTGTAGTGGATTTGGTTCATATAATCACCAAAAAGACACGAGGGATGTCGTTTTTGAGTGTGAGTTCATTTCTAATTTGGATTATTAGAACTCAATTTATCATAAATTAAATCAAAGTGAATTTGCATAATTTGTTGTAGTCATTGACATTCGTTCACCACCTTATGCATAGTTGTAATTGAGATAATAGAACTATAGAATTCTGGATATTTACTTTACGAACTGGTATCGTATTGTGTTGAGTGTTAGTCAAAGTTTAAAGTCCTATTGCAAACTTTTAGAAAACTCTGTTTACTCCGTGAAGTTTAATAATTAGTATTAAATCGAGAGTAACAATTCCAGTGTTAGTATCTTAAGTATCATGTTTGCCTCCATGATTCTTGATTGTTTTAATATCAAGTTTGTCTAGGAGCTGAAAGAATTGTTTCAGAAATCATCATGTGTGACAGATATAATGATATCTGAAACAATTTTTTGGTTGCAATATGATAGAGTATAATGTATGTTCTCATATTGGATGAGAATTTACAAAGGTTGGAGATGCGAGACATCCTAATCATCCAAAAGGGTTTTGGAAAGTAATGTTATACTCACGATTCGCCTTTATAAGCTACAATAGCTTGATCATGAAAGCCTTCATGATAAGGATGAATAGAAGATGTATGTAAAGTGTTTACTACACTAAAAGATTACTAAAGAATGGATTTTTGAAAGAATGCCGATCATTTTGATGATGGTGATCTACTTCAAAGTGCAAGTCCAAAGGTATTATTATATGAATGTACACGCTTTGGACTATGTGTCATGCATATGGCACCACTTTTGATGTTGATATATTCTTTTAAAAAGGAAAAAGGAAATTCTGAAAGAGAATCTATAAAATATATTTGGAAGAAAATAAAAGACTAGAAATATCCAGTTTAGGTATATAGATGATATACATGTTATGGTTGTATTCTTTGCTTGTTAAACAATGTGGTTCTTGGGTATTGGATACCGAATTGGTTGGTATGAAATTTCATATGGAACGACGCAATTCATGAACAACAATGGCCTAAGTAACTAGCAAGAGAATATGTGATGATGTTCATCGAAAACAAACAAACCATTGTTTGTATTTCTCGTTGATATCAAAGCTTGACTTCAAGATTTGTTTTAATAATTGTTATTTAAATCAGGTATGATGAGAACAAAGGTTGTTCAAATAATTACCGTATTCCATATAAGATGGATGATTTACAAATCTAGTTGGAGAAATCACATCTATAAAAACTAATGCTAAAATGTTGCAAGACAAATGATTGAAAGATAACTTACAAAGTGACCTTTCCATTTAAATTATATAGGAAAGAAAATATGAGGAAACTCCATATTCATGGATTTTTGGAGTCTTTGATTTGATCAAGTGACGCTTGTGAGACTTTCCTCAGGATAATTAAAACTTCCTTCAAAGGCCAAAGAAGAACGAATGACTAAATTATTGGAATTTATACATATCGATGTATGTAGTCCATTATGTGTAGACGTAAGCGATGGACTTCAACTTCATATGCTTTCTCCGGAAATTTGAGTGAATATTCACTTAATGAGAAAGAAGTATCAAATATTTGAAAAACATTTCAAAGACTTTCAAGATGAAGTGGAAAATCATTGTAACAAGAAAATAAATGTTTTATGATTTTATCATAAAGGGATTTATTTGAGTTACAAGTGTAACAAGAAAAATAAATGAATTATGATTTATCATAAAGGGATTTATTTGAGTTACAAGTTTAGAAAACACCTAGATTTACATATCCCGAAACACCATAGGAGTATGGAGTGTTTGAGATTTTTAATGAAACCTTGTGTTACATGGTTGGATCAAAGGTGTTATTTATAAAACTGCCATTATGTTTTAAAAATATTAATTCTTTAGAGACTACCGCTTTTACACTGAAAAGAGCTCCATCTTGATCCGTTGAAATGACACCATGAAAGTTATGGTTAGGGGTAAAACCCAAGTTGTCATTTCTTAAATTTTGGTATTCTAAACATAAGTAAGATGTTTACAACCGAAGTCGGATCAGCATGTCTTTGTAGGTTATTTCGACTAACAATTGGTTATTCCTCCATAACACCGAGAACAAAAGGGTTTGTCGCTTGAAACGTGAAGTTTCTTGAAAAAGAAGTTTTTCATAAAAGGTTAAGTGGGAGGACAATAGAACTTTAATAAGGTTAATGAACCTTAGAAATATGTGCTGAGTTGCACAGCACCAGAAAATGTTTCAGAGGCAGCCAGAATGCTCATGGCTAACGTGCCTCAAAGGTTGCGGTCACGGAGGTCTAAGTTCCTATTGAACCAAGTTGGTCGGATAAACAATCAAATGTTGAGATTTGAGAGTAAATCATTATTTTTTAACAATGATGAACCAACTACATGAAAAGAAACAATGATGGGCCCTGACTCCGTCAAATGGATTGAAGCCATAAAATGTGTGATAATTCCATACACAAGAAATCAAGTTTTGAACTTGGAAGACCCTCCTGAAAGGTGTAAAAACCTATCGGTCGTATTTGGATCTATAAAGAAACAGACATGGATGTTTCACATCTATGAAATAGTCGACATGTTGTAAATTATTTTATGACAATGTTCAAGGAGTTGACTATGACAAGATTGGATATTTTATAGCGATATTTAGTCTAGACGGATTAATGTAGCAACCACTACATATAATTTGCTTTATGGTAGAAGAATAAACAAAACAAAGTTCTTCTAATAGAATGGTTACCTAGGACGTGTGCATGACACAGTCCAAAGGGTTTTTGTTAATTCAAAGGATGCTAAAAAGGGGCATGCAAACTTCAATGGTTGAAGTAAGCATCACGGAGTTGGAATCTTCACCGTGATGAAAAGGAGTTTTCATCAGGATACGATGAAGATGCTTGCATTTGCAAGAAATTAAGTGGGAGCGCTGAGACATATTTCTAATACATTATGTGGAGGACATCTTGTTGATTAGAAATGACATATGTTTTATTGACAAAGGTTAAGAATTTCATTTTGATGAAAGACTTAGGCAAAACCCGAATATTTAGCATGAATTTCTATAGTGGATAGACTGTGACCCTAATATGGTTGTGCCAAACGTACATATATGAGATATTGAAGGAGTTCAATATAGAAACGGCAAAGAAACGGTTCTTGTCGCATGGAAAGGAATTGAATCAAGATTCAAGTGTATCGACACTTGATAAGTGAAACAAGATTCAAGTGCTTTGACACTTGATGAGTGAAATCACAAGGATGTTTTGATCAATCATACAATGATATGTACACATCCAGATATGTCCTATGGTCTAAGTGTGATGAGCATATACCATAATGAATCATAAAATGATCATTGGAAGATAGTGAGGATATTCTTATGATATTTTGGAAGGACTAAGAACATATCTGTGTAGAGGTGACAAACAATTACAAATAGTTCACTGTAAAGCGTTACATTGATACTAGCTTTGTCACAAGATACAAATTAAGTTTATCTCAATTTAAACTATGGGTGGCACAATGAAATGGAAAGAAAGTTTCCATGATGGATTTGGATGAATTCCAAAGTTAAGACATTGTGACGGATACTACAACAAAAGGCTAAGTATATGACTGCTATAGTAGCAGCAAAGGAGGGAATTTGTGTCAAGTAGTTTGTTATCAAACTAAGGTGTGGTTTGCAACGGTCTAACACTAATGATATATTGTACGACAATAGTATCGACATGATTTAACCCCAAGGAACGAAAGGTCTCACCAAAAGACCAAATTTATACAATGTCATCTCATTGGAGAATGTGTGATGTGTGGAGACGCAAAGACATGTAAATACACATGGACCTGAAAGCGTCAGATCCGTAGATTATGTTAACCACTTGCAATTGCGTATATGGAACACCAAAAAGCCATAGGTGTTCAATACGCAAAGTTTTCTAAACTAGATTATTGTCTCTAGTGCAAGTGGGAGACTGAAGGGAATATCCCCGAGAGGCAATAATAAAGTGGTTATTACCATATTCCTAATTTATGATAAATGTTTATTTTGCATGCTATAATTGTATTAATATGGAAACGTTAATACATGTGTGTTTAATAAACAAAAAGGAAGTTCCTAGTTATGCCTCTCTTATAAACTAGCTTGTTGATTAACAAGATAATCAAAGGTTTTCTGATCATGGACATTGGATGTTGTTAATAACGAGGTCACAACATTAATGTAATGGTGTGATGAACATTCATCTGAAGTATAGCATTACGATCAAAGTCATTGAGTTAATATTTCTATAACAACTTACGAAGTGATCCTAATCCTTAGACCATGAGATCATGTTAATCACTAACACCGGAAGAGTTTCTTGATGACATCAAACGTCACACCATAACTGGGTGATTATAAAGATGGCTTCAGAACTACTAAAGTGTTATGTTGAGGCTCATGGATCGAGAGTGGAATTTGTTCATCCTGATGACTGATAGATATACTCTAGACCCTCTCGGTGATATCACATTGATTAGCTTGCAAGCAAGTGATTTTATCACTAGAATGTTATATCACGAGAACGAGAAAAGAGTGCATGTCCGTAACGATATAAAACTAGGTATGGAGATACCGATGATCGAATCTTGGAAATGTAATATATCGTGAAACAAAGGTATTAAGATACTAGCGCAAAAGTCATCGTTGAATCTGTGGGAGTCAGTATGGATCTCTAGGTCCCGCTTCTGATTATTGATCGGATAAGGGTCTCGATCATGTCTGCATTATTCGAGAACCGTAGGGTGGCACACTTAAGGGACACTGACATCCAATTGGAGCAAAAGTTTCATGCCGAAAAGAATAACAAGCGCAGGAATTTATTTCACTAGATACCGAAACAGGTTTTTGGGTGAAATTGCAGAAAGTGTTTCTGCATGTGAAATGAAATACTAGCAAGGGGTTATATATGAATTTTGGTCATTAAAGTAATTGTCAAAATTCTGAATAAATAAAAGGAGTTTTATTTAATGAGAGTTTGCATTAAATTTGGTGGAAATTTAATGGGAATTTGAGTGGAGGAATTGAAAGCCATTTGAGTGAGTGGAGTGTCCACCCACATGAATGAGGAAGAGGTGGGGGCAGCCCCATGGCTAGGCACCATGCCCCTTGGTCTCATCCTCTCAAAGAACACCTCCTCGTGAAGGATCTCTCTCCCCTTCTAGAATTTATTCCCATGGTCTCGGACTAGCGAGATACATGTTCCCGGTGGATATTCGGCAAGAAAGGGTTGTGCTTCCGTTGCATCGCTGGAGCAAGGAGGAAGAGGCTGCTCGGTGTCTTGTACGTGTGTGCGAGCATGGATGCGCTGCTGTTTTGCGGCGCTAGGACTTCCTCTCGATCTTGAGATCGGCAAGAGATCATCTACATCAACCACGAGTTTAACTCGTTAAGCTTTGTCGGTCTTCAAGGGTATGTTCTCTACGGATATACATCCACCCGTTGTTTGTGTCTAGTAGATAGATCTTGGTACATAGTTCCCATCGTAGGAAATTTTTTGTTTTCTATGCTGCGAACCCTACACGGTGGTGTTCGTCAGCGAGTACGGTGGTCAAGGGGTCGCGCGGCCAATGGGCATGTCTAGGCGGTGGCTGGTGACGCCACGGTTGCGAGTACGGGTGGAGAGGTCGAATCACGGCGTGTATGCGCGAGGCGGATGCGGCGCTCCGTCGTTCTCTCGGCATGTCCGTGTCTTAAATGGGCGTGGCCATTCTAGTGTCCCCACGTCTCGCCGTTGTTAGAGGGGTGGACAGAGAGGGGTGGTGAGGTCGCGACTACTAGCTAGACATTGGGAGCGAGTGAGGCGCGGCCTGAGGCGTGTTGTCCATGTCCGAGTGACATAGTGAGCTCGGGTACCATTGGCATTGATCAAGATAGTGAAGAAGAGTGGCTCAATTGCAGGACTGGGTACTGGGGGTGATCGCGGGTGATCTAGGGCAAAGATTTGGGGTACAATTGTGAGAAATTGATTGATCACAAATAGTAGATAGTTGGTAGTTGTACTGTGATTACCCACTGTTCGATCAAATGGCCGCATGAACTAAATCATCACCAAATTCAATGATTTTTGGTGAGTGATCTGATACTAATATTGGTAGTCTCTGGGTGCAATGGTTTGCCAAGTGGTGAAGGTTTGAGTGGTTTTCCAAAAATGGCTATCTTGATACATAATATAGATTCAAATTGAATTGCCTCTCAAAATAGTTTGAAAAAGTTTCTGCAAGGTTAGAAAGCTTCATTGGGTTCAATGTTACTAGGTCTAGCAAGGGGTGAAAAAAATGGGAAAGTTTCTGTTTGATATTAGTTGCTAGAGATGCTCAAAGTGAGCTAGTGGTTGACTTTGGCAGAAATGACCATTAGGTCTTATGCTTCATATTTTCATTTTATTTTATTTTGATTTGATTTGGTAGTGACCTAGATGATATATTTTTGATCTTTAAACCATTTCTCATCATTTACAACAATCAAACATGACATTGCAATCATTCATACACACAAGTATACAGATTTGAATTTAATTAATAAAAGCTTTTGTTAACCCTAATCTTGATTAATTTGGGAATGATCCTCATTAATATTTTTGGGGAGTTACACATGACGACCGCCATGAAGCCCTGCGTTGACCTACGCCCTCAGCCATGCCCATAGCTTCCTGTAACGACATCCCTGACAATCCCGAACCATGTCGCTCTGCTCCCTTTACCGGGTTATAAATAAACCCCTCCCCTGCCTCAAAACCCACACCATTCCACTCCCCTCTCACCCAGAAACCTCTCTGACCCGTCCCCGGAGCAAGGCGAGCACCACACCACAGGAATTTCACCAGAGCACACAGCTTCATTGATGGAAGGGGGTTGTCGCTAGCAGCTGCCCTAGGAGCCGCCGTGACCACCGTTCGAACCGCCGTCATCGACAAGCTCATTTTCCCACCTCGCTGGACCTACCTGGAGCCCTGGTAAGCCCCTGATGACCCCCACCATAGAGATAGGATTAGAATCTCGTGCGCATTGTCCGATGTAGATGACGATGGGAAGCCGTCGATTGTGTTCTAATCATGCAGTCCATATTGAAGGATACCGCTTCATGTTAGATTAGTTGCTGACGTGAGGGACCAACCCCGGTGCAGCCCACCGCGCGTGCACTTCATAGTTGGGCCGTCCCGTTATCATTCCCATGCGCTTCCTAGTAATTCAAACTTAGTTTTTCCTTTTATTTCAAAACCTTATATTGTAGGTGACTTTGAAATTCAATTCAGGAAGATTCACTAAACCAAAATGAATGAATCCAATTTTGATAGAAAGTATATGAAAATCCCTAAACACTACCGTTGGATTCAAATAGTTTGAAATTGTAGATCACCCAGAGTAAAAATAACAAAACAGTAGTTTTTACAACTTCAAATATTTTTCTAAAATCAACCATAAATGCTTTTGAGTCGATTCCAACTCTCAAAAAATCACTTTGTCCATGGTCTATCTGAAGGGTTTTGCGGCATAGTAAATCAAAATTTTCTACGGAGCAAATAGAGGGAAAGCCAAGATCTAATCTAGGAGATGCAAACAACAAGAGAGATTGGATTAGATCTTCCTACCCTTGAAGATTCGCACAGCGGAACGTTCGTCGGAACGTGGGTGATGTAGTCGTACTCGCTTTTCCTCCTCGCGATCCGATCCGATCTAGCACCACAAGTGGCGGTGCCTCCGTGAGATGCACACGTGCAGCACCTCGACGTCTCCTCCTTCCTCGGACCAGCGAGTATGGTGGAGAGATAGATTGGATCTACAGCACGACGGCGTGGTGTATATGGTGGAGAATTTCTGCTGCAGGGCTTCACCTACAAACAGTCGGGAGGGAGAGAGGAAAGCTAGCAGGGCGGCTAGGGTTTGTAGGAGAGGTGTGGGGAGTTGGTGCGCCCCCACCCCTCTTTATATAGAGGGGGGGCGCAGCCCTATCCCCTCCCCCAAGCCCAAAGGATAAGGAGTGGGGGGCATGGACTCTCCCCTCTTCTAGAAACCCTATCTCTAGTTTAAACGATTTAAACTCTCTAGGATCGGCTGGGCCCTATGGGGCCTTGTGCCCCTGGCCCAATGCGCTGTGGCACTCCCTCATAGGCCCATGCCCTCCCGAAGGTGGGGCCACGTTGGTCCCTTCCGAAGGTTCTAGAAGCTTCCAGACAATACCGATTAACCCGAACAATTCAACTCCAAAACTGCCTTATATGAATCTTATTCTCCGAACCATTCCGGAACCTCTCGTGATGTCCCGGATCCCATCCGAGACTCCAAACAAAAATTCATAAACCAATTATCCAATCTATCCTAGCGCCGAGATACGTTAAGTGTGTGACCCTGCGGGTTCGAGAATATGCAGACATGATCTTCTATCAATAATCAACAGCGGGGTCTGGGCACCCATATTGACTCCCACACATTCATCGATGATCATATCGGATGAACCACGATGCCAGGATTCAATTAATCCCATATATATATTCCCTTCGTCTCGCGATATTTTACTTGCCCGAGATTCGATCGCTTGCACCGTCATACCTAGTTCAATCTCGCTCACGCAAGTACTTTACTGCTCCGTAATCCGATATCACTTTGTGATTAACTCCTTAACCACATGCTTGCAAGCGTGTTGATATCGACACGAGTGGGCCCGAAGTATATCTCTCCGACTTGGGAGGGACAAATTCCATCTCGATACATACAACCCAACAGATACTTTCCGATCACCTGAGAGACACCTTTATGATCACCCTCTCATAGGATGACGTTTGATGACCTCAAAGATTTCTTCCGATACCAGGGAGTTGTATTATCTCATGGTCTAAGGAATACAATATTTGACATAAGAAAAGCTTCACAAAGATGAACACGATGAAACGATCTAATTGCTTCGCTTAGTTTGGGTCTGTCCATCATATCATTCTCCCAATGATATGATCTCATTATCAATTGACAACTCATGTCTATGGTTAGGAAACCTTAACCATCATTGATCAATGAGCTAGTCCTTAGAGGCGTACCAGGGACACGGTGTTGTCACAAACCACACAAGTATTAATGTTTCCGCTTAATACAATTCTAGCATGGAATATAAACTTTATCATGAACAAGAATTATAATAATAACATCTTTATTATTGCCTCTAGGGCATAATTCCAACAGTCTCCCACTTGCACTAGAGTCAATAATCTATTTTACATCTGGCAACAATCTCACACCCATGGCACTGAGGTGTTGATCATGTTTTACACGTGGAAGAGGTTTAGTCAATGGATCTGCGACATTCAGATCCGTATGTACTTTGCTAATCTTCGGATCTCCATCTGCTATATAATCTTGGATTATATGAAACTTGCGGTTGATATGCTTGGTCTTTGGATGATATCTTGGTTCCTTAGCGAGTGCTATGGCGCCAGTGTTGTCACACAATATCTCCAGTGGGTCCAATGCACTTGGAACCACGCCAAGCTCAGTCATGAAGTTTCGATCCAAACTCCTTCACTTGACGCTGCAGCAGCCATGTATTCCGCTTCCACTGTAGATCCCGCGATCACGCTTTGCTTGCAGCTTCTCCAGCTCACAGCTCCTCCATTCAAAATATAAACGTATCCTGTCTGAGATTTGGAATCATCCTTGTCGGTGTCGAAACTAGCATCGACGTAACCTTTTACGACAAGCTGTTCATCACCCCATAGACTAAGAACATTTCTTTAGTTCTATTTAGGTACTTTAGGATGTTCTTCACGGTTGTCCAAAGGTTCCACTCTGGATCACTTTGATATCTCGCCGTCAAACTAAGAGCATTGGACACATCCGGTCTAGTACACAGAAGGCATACATGATGGAACCTATGGCCGAGGCATAAGGCACTTTGCTCATAGCTTCCTATCATTTACCGTAGGGACACCGAGCCTTGCTCAATATCTTACCCGACAACATAGGCATCAACCTTTCTTTGCCTTATCCATTCGAACCTTTTCGTAACTTTGTCTAGGTATGTACCGGCTTAAAGCTATCAGCGCCTTTGTCTATCTCTATAGATTTTGATGCCCAATATATAAGCAGCTTCACCTAGGTCTTTCATTGAAAACACTTGTTCAAATAACTCTTCACATCATTAAGCATGTTGATGTCATTTCCGATAATCAATATGTCATCCACATACAGTACCGTAAACGCCACCGAGCTCCCACTCACTTTCTTGTAGATGCAAGCTTCGTAGCAATTTGGAACAAATCCAAAGCTCTTGATCACTTGATCAAAACGAAGGTTCCAACTCCGAGATGCTTGATTCAGTCCATAAATGGAACGCTGAAGTTTGCATACTTTACTAGCATCCTTAGGATCGACAAAACCTTCGGGTTGCATCATATACAACTCTTCATCAATGTTCCCATTGAGGAAAGCAGTCTTGACATCCATCTGCCATATTTCATAATCATGAAACGCAGCAATTGCTAATAAAATCCGAATGGACTTAAACATCGCTACGGGAGAGAAAGTCTCATCGTAGTCAACACCTTGAACTTGTCGAAAACCTTTTGCGACAAGCCGTGCTTTATAGACGGTAACATTACCATCCGCGTCCGTTTTCTTCTTGAATATCCATTTGCACTCAACGGCCTTTCGGTCGCTAGGAGGATTCACCAAAGTCCATACTTGGTTTTCGCTCATGGATCCCAATTCGGATTTCATGGCTTCCAGCCATTTCTTAGAGTCTGGGCTCATCATCGCTTCCTCATAGTTCGTAGGTTCACTGTCTTCTACCAACAAGACAGTCAAGACAGGGTTGTCGTACCACTCAGGAGGGGCACGCGACCTTGTCGACCTGCGACGCTCAAGAAGATCGTCCGAAGCATCATGATCCTTGTCATTAGCTTCCTCTATTATTGGTGCAGGCGGCACTGGAACAATTTCAGGTGCTGCGCTACTCTCCAATTCAAGAGAAGGTTCAATAACCTCGTCTAGCTCTACTTTCCTCCCACTCACTTCTTTCGAGAGAAACTCCTTCTCAAGAAAGGAACCGTCCTTTGCGACAAACACTTTCCCTTCGGTTCTGTGATAGAAGGTATACCCAATAGTTTCCTTAGGGTATCCTATGAAGACGCATTTCTCCGCTTTGGGTTCGAGCTTGTCCGGCATCAACTTCTTGACGTAAGCTTCGCATCCCCAAACTTTAAGAAACGACAACTTAGGTTTAGCACCAAACCACAGTTCATACGGTGTCGTCTCAACGGATTTAGATGGAGCCCTATTTAAAGTGAGTGCAGCGGTTTCTAATGCATAACCCCAAAATGATAACGGCAAATCAGTAAGAGACATCATTGATCGGACCATATCTAATAGGGTTCAATTCCGGCGTTCAGACACACCATTGCGCTGTGGTGTTCCGGGTGGCGTGAGTTGTGAAACGATTCCACTTGCTTTAAGATGCGTGAGAAAATCATAACTCAAATATTCACCTCCACGATCGAATCGTAGAAACTTAATCTTTCTGTTATGATGGTTCTCCACTTCATTCTGAAATTCCTTGAACTTTTCAAATGTTTCAGATTTATGTTTCATTAAATAGATATACCCATATCTACTTAAGTCATCGGTAAAAGTGAGGAAATAGCGATATCCACCGCGCGTCGAAATACTCATCGGTCCGCATAAATCGGTATGTATGATTTCCAACAAGTCCGTTGCTCGCTCCATCATACCGGAGAACGGGGTTTTGATCATCTTGCCCATGAGGCATGGTTCGCATGTGTCAAATGATTCAAAATCAAGAGACTCCAAAAGTCCATCAGAATGGAGTTTCTTCATGCGCTTTACACCAATATGACCTAGACGACAGTGCCACAAATAAGTAGTATTATCACTATCTACTTTGCATCTCTTAGCCTCAATGTTATGGATGTGTTTCATCCCTTTCGAGATTTATAAGAAATAAACCATTCACAAGAGGTGCATGACCATAAAAGATGTTACTCATATAAATAGAACAACCATTATTCTCCAATTTAAATGAATAACCGTCTTGCAATAAACACGATCCAGAAATAATGTTCATGCTCAACGCAGGAACATAATAACACTTATTAAGGTTTAAAACTAATCCCGAAGGTAAAACTAAGGAGAGCGTGCCGACGGCCATCACATCAACTCTTGATCCGTTGCCAACGCGCATCCTTACCTCATCCCTCGCAAGCCGCCGTCTATTCCATAGCTCCTGTTTCGAGTTACAAATATTAGCAACTGAACCGGTATCAAATACCCAGGCACTACAACGAGGGCTAGTAAGGAAAACATCAATAACATGTATATCAAATATACCTTTGATGGTGCCAGCCTTCTTGTCCGCTAAGTACTTCGTACAGTTGCGCTTCCAGTGACCCTTGTCCTTGCAATAGAAGCACTCAGTGTCCGTCTTAGAACCAGACTTGAGCTTCGACTCAGCAGGGGAAACGTGCTTGCCGCCGCCTTTCTTGAAGGGCTTCCTTGCACCCTTACCTTTCTTGAAGGTGGGGGGCTTGTTGACCATCAACACATGATTATTCCTTTTGATGTTCACCTCTGCTACTTTCATCTTAGCAAAGAGCTCAGTGATCATATCAGTGGAACCAATCTGATTGTGATCAACTACAAAACTTTTGTATCTAGGAGTGTCAATCTTGAGCTCCTGTGGAATCTTGCAGTCCAGTTGCTCAAGACGTTGAGTGTAGCCCGTCATCTCAATGGTGTGCTCACTAACGGAACTCCCTTCCTCCATATTGTAGTTAAAGAATTTCTTATAGATCTCATATCTCTCAGAACGGGCTTGAGTCTGAAACATGTTTTTCAGGTCCTCGAGAATCTCAAAAGGCCCGGCGAACTCTTCAAAACGATTCTGAAGATCCGATTCCATAGCATACAACATGGCGATCTTAATCAAATCATAATCATCCTTGCGCGACTGATAAACAGCTTTTTCATCAGCCGGCGCATCTATAGCAGGGGCGTCACCTAGCGATTTCTCAAGGACATAGTCCTTTTGTCCGCCAGCGAGAATGATTCTCAGAATGCGGAACCATTTGGTGAAGTTAGACCCATTGTTTCTAAGCTTTTCTATCTCAGCAAAAACGTTGAAGTTGAAGTTGGATTTGGCCATGTGATCTATAGTATTAGCAAGTACAATTTAGACTATGTTCATGATAAATAGTTCATCTTAATCAAATTACTAGATGAACTCCCACTAAATTCAACATCCCTCAAGTTGTTTAGTGCACACGATCCAAATTCACCACACCTAATCCGATCATCACGAGAAGATATGTGGTTTCAATGGTGGACAACAAAGTGTCGATCATATCATTCATATGACTCATGCTTAACCTTTCGGTTCTTGTGTTCCGAGGCTATGTCTGTACATTCTAGGCTCGTCAAGTTAGACCCAAGTATTTCCGCAGTAAAACTGGCTTGCACCCGTTGTATGTGAGCGTAGAGTCTATAGCACCGATCATCACGTGATGCTTGGAAACGAACTTTAACTCGCAACGGTGCATACTTGGGGAGAACACAGTTTTTATCTTGATCTTTATGAGGAATCATCTTATAATGCTACCGTCACGATCTAAGCATAATAAGATACATAAAGGATAAACATCACATGCATATAACTTTATGTGACATGGTATAGCCAATCTTCGCAATGATCTCCATCTTGTGCTCCGCATGATCTCCATCACTCGACCATGATTGCCTCCACCACGAATAGCAACTACAACTATTGCTAACTACTTAGCGATAAAGTAAAGCTATTACATGGCGTATAAGAAGTTGACTCGCAGGTCATACACAATTATAAAGACAACCATATGGCTCGCCGTTGTGTACTCATCGACATGCAAGTCGTGAAACATTACAAAACATGATCATCGCATACAATATACACATCACATCTTGGGCCATACCATATCACAGAAAACACTCCCTGCAAAAACAAGTTAGACGCCTCTACTTTGTTGTTGCATGTTGTACGTGGCTTATGGGAGTATGCTAAGAACGATTCTTACTACGGAAAGCCACAACGGTGATATTATGGTTGCCAAACTCCGGTGTTAATCCCATGACAACTATAGTGAGAGAAACTGACATCCACCAGCCGCATGTGTGGAACAAGCCACACGTCAAGTGCGGAGCCGGTCTCGCGAACGACGTCGCGTAAGGTTGGCCTGGACCGCTTCAATCTCACTATCCCGCGTCATAAGAAGAACACAAACAAGAGGCTTGCAACAGAAAACATCAACGCCCGCAACAACCATGTTGCGTTCTACTCGTGAAACACATCTACGCATAGATCTAGCTCTGATACCACTGAAGGGTTTCGCGGCATAGTAAATCAAAATTTTCTACGGAGCGAACAGAGGGAAAGCCAAGATCTAATCTAGGAGATGCAAACAACAAGAGAGATTGGATTAGATCTTCATACCCTTGAAGATTCGCACAGCGGAATGTTCGTCGGAACATGGGTGATGTAGTCATACTCGCTTTTCCTCCTCGCGATCCAATCCGATCTAGCACCACAAGTGGCGGTGCCTCCGTGAGATGCACACGTGCAGCACCTCGACGTATCCTCCTTCCTCGGACCAGCGAGTATGGTGGAGAGATAGATTGGATCTACAGCACGACGGCGTGGTGTATATGGTGTAGAATTTCTGCTGCAGGGCTTCGCCTACAAACAGTCGGGAGGGAGAGAGGAAAGCTAGCAAGGCGGCTAGGGTTTGGAGGAGAGGTGTGGGGGGTTGGTGCGCCCCCACCCCTCTTTATAGAGAGGGGGGGAGCAGCCCTAGCCCCTCCCCCAAGCCCAAAGGATAAGGAGTGGGGGGCATGGACTCTCCCCTCTTCTAGAAACCCTATCTCTAGTTTAAACGATTTAAACTCTCTAGGATCGGCTGGGCCCTATGGGGCCTTGTGACCCTGGACCAATGCGGCCAGGACACTCCCTCATAGGCCCATGCCCCCTCCCGGAAGTTGGGGCCACGTTGGTCCCCTTCCGGAAGGTTCTAGAAGCTTCCGGTACAATACCGATTAACCCGGAACAATTCCGAACTCCAAAAACTGCACTGCCTTATATGAATCTTATTCTCCGGACCATTCCGGAACCTCTCGTGATGTCCCGGATCCCATCCGATACTCCGAACAAAAATTCATAAACCAATTATCCAATCTATCCTAGCGTCGAGATACGTTAAGTGTGTGACCCTGCGGGTTCGAGAATATGCAGACATGATCTTATATCAATAATCAACAGCGGGGTCTGGGCACCCATATTGACTCCCACACATTCATCGATGATCATATCGGATGAACCACGATGCTAGGATTCAATTAATCCCATATATTTATTCCCTTCGTCTCGCGATATTTTACTTGCCCGAGATTCGATCGTCGGTACCGTCATACCTAGTTCAATATCGTTCACAGCAAGTACTTTACTCGTTCCGTAATCCGATATCACTTTGTGATTAACTCCTTAACCACATGCTTGCAAGCGGTGTTGATATCGATTATCGAGTGGGCCCGAAGTATATCTCTCCGACTTGGGAGGGACAAATTCCATCTCGATACATACAACCCAACAGATACTTTCCGATCACCTGAGAGACACCTTTATGATCACCCTCTCATAGGATGACGTTTGATGACCTCAAAGCTTTCTTCCGATACCAGGGAGTTGTATTATCTCATGGTCTAAGGAATACAATATTTGACATAAGAAAAGCTTCGCAAAGATGAACACGATGAAACGATCTAATTGCTTCGCTTAGTTTGGTCATCCATCATATCATTCTCCCAATGATATGATCTCATTATCAATTGACAACTCATGTCTATGGTTAGGAAACCTTAACCATCATTGATCAATGAGCTAGTCCTTAGAGGCGTACCAGGGACACGGTGTTGTTCACAAACCTCACAAGTATTAATGTTTCCGCTTAATACAATTCTAGCATGGATTATAAACTTTATCATGAACAAGAATTATAATAATAACATCTTTATTATTGCCTCTAGGGCATAATTCCAACACTATCTGAATACATAAAAATATATAATTTTACATGCAGTAGTCCCGGACCAAAATTAAAGAATGGCTTTATAATCATTCCTAGTCACCTAAATATTATTAAATGGCAATGTTAAAACTTTGTAAGTTGCCATCCACTTTAAATCACATTCCCAAGTATTGAAATATGTGGTGATTACATGTGTCAATATGTTCATTATTTTAATTGTAGAATATTAAATCTTAAGTAACTTTTCAATAAGTATAAATTACTTTTCTAAAATAAGATAAATAAAATCTTGTCACCCTCTTTCTTCTAGTAATTTAGATGATGTTAGATCATCTAGTGTGAATCCTTGTGTGCTAAATAGAAGTAGTTAAGTATTGTTTGGTGATTTTGTACCTCGTATTTATTTATAGACACTAGTATCAACCTGGGCTACAAGGAGGAAGAATTCTACGAAGAAGAAGAGAACTACGACCACCGTACCAACCAAGGCAAGCTAAGTTATACCATGGAAGCTACATTATGCAAGATAGAACTATGCATACTATTATGATACCACCTTGATTATACTAATCCCAAGTTTTACCTGCGAGCTTTATCTTTTCATCCTTTTTGCAAAGTTGCTCAAATAGTTCATAAATTAGTGATTAGTGAAAAAATAGGAAAAAAGCCATCCAGAGCATAGAACTAGGTATAGATAATTACACTTGATTAGTACCCCTCAAATAGTGACCCCTCATTAATAGATGCTAGTGCTAAACTAATCTTGATTACTATAGATGGGAACACTTAGAGAAAATGATTATGAAAACCTTGGAATGATGAGTCATTCTATTGAAATGTTTTGACATGTGTTATGGAACAAAATGAGTTAAAGATGGTACTGAATGAAGCTTGTGCACTGACTTTGATAAAAACTGATGGTTGGGTTCGGATGCGATACCATTCCAATTTTACCGTACAACCACAATACCTGAGTTTGGGTAGGGCTAAACTGGAAGTTTATGCGTCTTAGTATGGGTTCCCTCGCGGAAAGAGTTTGAGCTGAGGCAACCTCGTGAATATGAATGCCCACCTATGCAGTGCCCGGGATGGCGGATTGCCATGGTGTAACAAATATATTAATGAGGATCAATTTTCTAATTAACCAAGATTAGGGTTAACAAAATCATTTATTAATTAAAACCCTATCTTATTGAAAGTGTGTGAATGTTTGCAATACCATGTTTGATTATTGTAAATGATGAGAAACGGTTTAAAGATCAAAACCATATCATTTAGGTCATTCCCAAACCAGATCAAAACAAAAGAAAATCAATATATGAAGCATATGACCCAATGGTCAGTTTTGCAAAAGTTAACCACTAGCTCACTTTGAGCATCTCTAGAAAGTGATCTCAAACAGAAACTTTTCCTTTTCTTTTCTCACCTTGCTAGCCCTAGTGACACTGAACCCATAGGAGCTTTCCAACCTTGCAGAAACAAATTCAAACCCATTTGAGAGGCAATTCAAAGAATCTATCTTATGTATTAAGATAGCCATTTTTGAAAAACCACTCAAAACTTCACCACCTAGCAAATCCTTGCACCCAGAGACTACCTAGATTGGTACCAGAACACCCACCAAAAATCACTGGAAAATGTGATGGTTTAGTTCTTGCGGCAATTAGATCAAACACCTGGTGATCATAGTACAACCTCAACAACTATACACTGTTTCGATCAATCCTTTGCTCATCTTTGTGACCTCATTGAACTCATACGTCGTGCCCTTAACTTCCTCACTACCAGCCCGTGCGAAAGAGCCCCTCTCACTCGATCAAATGACCAATGAAAAATCATACCTGAGCTCACCTTGCCACCCCAACGCGGACACGCCGCCACAGATAGCGCCGCCCTTGCCCACAATGTCTAGGAGGTATCCCTGGCCTCACCAATTCTTACTATGCACGCGTCGACCAATGATCGCCCGCTAAGACGCCAGCTCAGCCTCGCCCATTTGATGATAGACCATGCCGGTCGCCACGCCAGAGCACCAACCAATCCCGCGTGCACATGCCGCGCCTCACCCACGCCTTATGCCGTTATGTTCGCCATGACTCCAGCAAGCGCCCAGACATGCTCATTTGACCGCGCGAGCACCGTGACCACCGGACGCCATGACGATTGCCGAAGGTACCACCGCAGAGCACGGACATTCTAGAATGATTGAGACCATGCCTTGCCATGCCAATGTGCACATGACGATCGCCCTGAAGAACCACATCGACCTACACCCTTGTCCATGCAGATAGCACACTATGATGACGTCGTCGGAGAGCCCTAACCATACCGTCGTGCCCCCTTCGCCGCAGTATAAATAGAGCCATCCCTGACCTCAAAACGCACACCATTCAAATCCTCTCTCACCCAGCAACCTCTCTAACCCAACCTTGGAGCAAGGGGAGCACCACTTCGCCGAAATTTCGCCGGATCTCGCCGTTGCAGAGTAGGAAAGGAGACAACGCTAGGAGCCGCCCCAGGAGCTGCCACGACCACCAGTTAAACCGCCGTTGTTGACTCGTTCGTTCGCTCACATCGCCTGACCTAGCTAGAGCCCTGGTAATCCAACGACGACCCCCGCGTAACGCTAGGGTTCTGTCTCGTGTTTGCCCTGCGATGGAGACGATGATGCTTAGTCGTTGATCTTGCTCTAATCGTATTGCCTGGATTAGTTGATACCTCTTTGCGTTTGATTAGCCGTTGACAGGTAGGACCAACCACGGAGCAGCCTACTCTGCGCGTGTTGCGTAGTTGTCGGGGGGATAACCCCCGGTAGGGTCACGAGGGATGAAACATATCATAGCTGGGTAAGCTCCGAGTGAAGAAAGAACCAGGCCGGGTAAGGACGACCGAGAGAGAGAAACGTGTGCGGCCGACGTATGAACTATGTCAGCCCGCATAAGACAAAATTGTTATTCTTGCAGGGACCGATGAGCCGAGTCTATCGAGGAAGGGCCGAGTCGAATAGGACCCGTGGCACCTTCCCGATTAAGGTTCAAGAGGGACCATGGCAAAGCATGGTCAAAAGAGAAGGGCGACGCCGGGTGACACAAAAGGAGCCGGGTGACGCCCAAAGCATACGCTGACGTATAGTGTGACGCTAAAAGAAACAGGAGGCGACGTACCAAAAGACCGTTAGCTGTCATGCTTTGTGGACTGGGCCATTGGGCTTAGGGCAAGCCCATGACCCGGCCCACATTGTAGGGACCAAGATCCAAACAGTAAACCCTATAACCAAAAGGGGTATAAGATATCTAGCGCTGCTTATATAAGAGGGGGCATAGTTGTAGTAGAGAGAGGGTTGGACCAAGTAGGGAACTAGTACATAGTACACTAGATCATACAGCTCAAGGAGCACTTGTAGTTCTTGGGTATCAACAAAATCGCTAAGTGCGAAGAGTTCATCTTGGTCTTCGTGCATGGCTCGACCGTGCACTCCCTCCCCGGTGACCACAAGCACCCATTCGGCCCCCAACTTAAGCCTACCCATGGCATCTGCCGTGCCACCACCACGACAGTTGGCGCCCACTGTGGGGCAGAAGCAGGTGCTTGATGGAGTCTTCATTCGGACGGGCAACATCATCACCAAGACTGGCGAGCGCGTCTACTTTGGCCTCATCCAGAGGTTTGGAGCGCTCAACTTCGTTAGCGACAACGCGGGCTACTTGGGACCAGGTCGTTTCCTAGGGGCGGTCGCTTCATCAAGTTCGGCGAGCACCAAGTCTATGTCGCAGTGCGCGTGGAGGCGCATATCTGGAGCGCGTCGTCCTAGAACCGGATCCGCCAGCGATTCCTATCACTGGGAAGCTTCACCAACTCGTCTCCGTGGAGATAATGATGACAGCCCCAAACCCCGCGGCTCCGCCGATAGTTCCAGTAGTGAATGAGAATGTTGAGGGCGGAAATCATGAGGAAACACCAAGGGCTGCAAGAACAACAAAGGCACCACTAGAAAAACCAGAAAACATAGCTAGGAGTAAAAGGGCTAAGGAGAAGCAGGAATCGATAGACAAGTTGGCAGAGCTAGTAGCGCAGGCAACTGACCCGGCACGTGTGCAAGCCGAGTTGGAGGAAGCCAGGATAAAGGTTTTGGAGAAAGCCAAGGAATTAGAGCAGTTACAGCAAGATGTGTATATCACTATCCGAGAGCTCAACTCGGCAAATCGAGTCAAGGGTGCGAAGACCCGGCTGGATGCGACGAGATTGAGAGGAAGAAATCTCAATGAAGATCTAGCAGATGCGACGTCAAAAGTAACGCCAGAGAACAGCAACGAAACAGCTATGCAGCCAACATATAACATAGCAGCAGCTAATCTGCGAGCAGTAGAAGTATCAATGGCAGAATTACCCCATTTGGAGGGAGAAGCAAAGAAAAGACAACAAGAACGAGTCAATTAACTAGTAAGAGCAGCTAGCATGTTGAATGAAGCGTATTACAGAGAAAATCCGGGTATAGCAGGAAGGTCACAACTGATTCACCCGGCGACTCCTATTCCGGCAAGATCGGCAGGGCACACGGCATCCTCACCCGGAGTGGCGCCAAGACCGAGAAAGGAAAAAGTGTGGATTCTGGAAGAACCAAGCAAATGGTCACCTATGATCCGGTGATGGCTCAAGGAAACCCGGCACATGCGCAGGGGGCAAGAAGGAATAATGCCCAAGGAAATGAAAACCAGGAGAATGCAGGCCGAGAAAGGCAAGCAGGGAAAAGAAACGACAACGGAGGTCAAAATTTTGCGCCTCAAGCTAGGCGTGGAACTCACTCGGCAGGGGGAGGAAATCCAGCGCCGAATAATGCACCATCTCAACCCGAAAGAAGACAACAAAGCGCGGGAAAGGCAGCTCAATAGCCTGCTAACCCGAACACCAATAAGTACAATGATGGTTACTCGGCTATGGTGAACGACGGATATGAATTGCCGGATCACGCATATCAAGCAATGGGAGCTAGACTCGGAGGTAGGAACCTTCAGCCGGATGATGCAAGGATGAAGCTTGACCAAATAAATATGGCAGAGCTGATCGAATCGCAAGGTCCGGTGGGTCCACCATGCTTTGGCCCAAGGATCATGAAGGAGCCACCGGTACCAAATTTCCAACTGGCCAGAGGGACAAAAACGTATGATGGAAGTACAAAGCCAGAGGACTGGCTCATAGATTATGGAACTGTTGTGAAGATCGCGGAGGAAAATTTGAGATGGGCGGTATGTTATGTACCGCAAATGCTGGAAAGACCAGCTTGGGTATGGCTGAACAATTTGTCACCCGGAAGCATTAACAGCTGGATCGATTTTCAAGATGCTTTTGTGAGAAATTTCACGAGCACTTACAAGAGGCCGAATCGCCCACAGCAACTGGCGATGTGCAAGCAAAGACCAAATGAAACAGACATGGAATTCCTCACAAGGTGGTGTACAATGCGCAACTCCTGTGAAGGAGTAATCGAGTCACAGGCAATCGCTTGGTTTGCACAAGGATCCAGACATGGAAGTGTGCTGTGGCAAAGGTTGCAGAGAGATATGCCAGCGAGTCTGTCAGAAACGATAAGAATTACTGATTCGTATGCGTTAGGAGATCCGACTCAGCCGCTGCTTATGTCGACAGACGGGATGACTAAGACTCAGATCTATGACACTTCCGGATCGCAAAGGCGCCAGGAAAGATCCGAATACAGAAGCAAGAGAAGATACGAAAGGCCAGACTACAGATATGGTTCGACTCAGGTTGCGGCCAAAAGTCAGGATCATCCGTATGCTGGAAGTAGCCAACACCAACGGACAAGTGGACAACAACAATGGGTGCCAAAGAATGATGGCAAAAATCCATACGAAAAAAGGAAGCAATATCAGGACCGACAGAAATATACCTGTGAGATGATGCTGGACTAGCCGTGTAAGTTTCACATGCCTAGTCCGAGTAAACCGTCCAATCACACAACAAGGAAGTGCACTTGGTTTCAGAAAGGAGATAGAGTGGATTCGCCGAATAAGCAGCTTCCACCACCTCCCCCTCCACCACTTACAGGAGGAAATGCTCAAATAGTGGGAACAGATAACACATACGAAAAGAGGCAGCCGAGGTATCATAACCAAGAAAGAAGAGAAATTGTGCACCAGGTGCACATTCCAAGAGGTGACGACGCTCATGTCGACCACGAAACTAGAAATGAGTACATAGAACATCACTAGAGCTATGTTGTCTTTGTCACAGAGCCGAATGACAAAAAGAGACAGCAGCGACGGATGATGGAGGTGAATGCCAGAATGCCGGCAATTCCCAAGTACATGCATTGGTTAGAGCAAGAGATAACTTGGAGCATAAAAGATCACCCCAAGATCATGCCAACCCTAGGAGGATATGCTCTGGTTTTGGATCTAACGTTCATGGGCCTAGATATCAATGTCAAGTTTTCAAAAGTGTTGATCGATGATGGAAGTAGCATCAACATCATGTACAAGGATACTATGATCAAGTTAGGCATTACCATGAACATGCTGGAGCCAACTAAGACCACTTTCCACGGTATTGTGCCGAGATCGTCCTGTGAGCCAATTGGTAAGATCTGGGTCGACGTCTTATTCGGCAACAGAGAGAACTGTCGCACTGAAGCCATAGAGTTCGAGGTAGTGGATTTGGTCAACTCATATCACGCCTTACTCGGCAGGCCAGCTATGGCAAAGTTTATGGCTACTTCCCGCATTGCTTACTTAAAGATGAAGCTGCCTGGCCCATGTGGGGTGATTACATTTGAAGGGGACTACAAAAGATCCATTGCTTGTGCCTTAGCCAGATCTTCACTGGCCGAGTCACTCGTCATAGCACAAGAAAAACAACAAATGTTGGAAGTGGAAGCATTGGACAAAGCAGCACAAATGTCCATGCCGACACTCACCAACCCGCATGGCAATGTGTCATTTCAAGCTACCAAAGAAACCAAGAAGGTACAGGTGGATGAGACTTTCCCAGAGTGCACAGTTAGCATTGGGGCTGGCCTCACGGACAAATAGGAAAGCGAGCTCACTACCTTCCTCCGTGAGAATTGGGATATCTTTGCATGGTCCACTCAGGATCTGAAAGGAGTTCCGAGGGAGCTGGCTGAGCACTCTCTTCATGTAAGACTAGATACCAAGCCGGTGAAGCAACCCCTCGGCCGCTTCGCCGAAGATAGGAGGAAAGTAATAGCTGACGAGATTGCTAGACTCTTAGATGCTGGATTCATCATGGAAGTACTGCACCAGGATTGGTTGTCAAATCCAGTCTTGGTCGAGAAGAAAAAGATGACCCGAACGTGGCAGTGGTATGGCGCATGTGTATTGATTACACTAACCTCAATAAGGCGTGTCCAAAAGATCCACTTCCCCTGCCACGGATCGATCAAGTCATAGATTCTACTGCTGGATGTGAGTTGTTGTCATTTGTGGATGCGTATTCTGGATTCCATCAGATACCACTGAATCTAGATGATCAAATAAAGACAGCTTTTAGCACCCCGTATGGGGCTTATTGCTATCGTATCATGCCATTTGGGTTGAGAAATGCAAGTGCAACATATCAAATATGCATGCAAAAATTCTTGCAAGATCAATTGGAAAAAAACGTTCAAGTATACGTCGATGACGTGGTAATAAAAAACAAGCAAAGTCATACTCTATTTGAGGACTTGCGTCAAACATTCGCAAACTTGAGAAGATTCCGGATGAAGCTTAACCTGGAAAAATGCACATTTGGTGTCCCGGCTGGCATGTTACTCGGATTCCTTGTATCCAGCCTAGGAATTGAAGCTAACCCGACAAAAATCAGGGCCATCGAGAGAATGGAATTGCCAAAAACCCTCAACGATGTCCAGAAGTTTACTAGATGCTTGGCCTCGTTGAGAAGGTTTGTTAGTTGGCTAGGTGAAAAAGCCCTACCACTATATCAACTGATGAAGAAATCAGACAAATTCACATGGACACAGCAAGCTGATAGCGCTTTCCATGAATTAAAGAAAATATTGGCAACAGCACCAATATTAGCATCACCACTATCCAAAGAGCCAATGTTGCTCTATGTCGCCGCAACCAACAGAGTTGTAAGTGCAGTTACAGCGATTGAACGTGAAGAAGGGGCAAATCAATCCAAAGACCAGTTGATTACTTGAGCGAAGTGCTCTCTGTCTCGAAACAGAATTACCCGCATTATCAGAAAATGACATTCGGGGTATATATGGCGGCAAAGAAGCTGAAACATTACTTTCAAGAACACCCAATCCGGGTAATATGCGAGGCACCTATCTCAGATATATTGGGCAGCAAAGATGCCAGTGTCCGAGTTGCAAAATGGGCCATAGAACTAGCACCATATACTCCACAATATGATAGGCGAGATGCAATCAAATCTCAGGCTGTTGCAGATTTCTTTGTAGACTAGATAGAAATGCAGTACAAACCACCACTGCCAGATCCGAACTACTAGAAAATGCATTTTGACGGGTCCAAGACGAAAATGGGTCTGGGCGCCGGGATAGTGCTCACATCTCCAAAGAGGGATCAACTCAAGTATGTGTTACAGATTCATCTTGTTGCTTCCAACAACGTTCCCGAGTATGAAGCACTTGTCCACGACATCAAAGTGGCCAAAGAGGTTGGCATCAAAAGGATCATGTGTTTTGGCAATTCGGATTTGGTGATTCAGCAAGTGTCTGGACATTGGGATGCGCTGGACGCAAACATCGCATTGTATCGTTTCCATGTGCAACAAATTTCGGGATACTTTGACGGATGCGAATTCCATCACATTCCTAGAGCAGAGAATGAAGCAGCAGATGTACTGTCCAAACAAGGGTCATCTTGGCAAGAAATACCACTAGGAGTAGCACTGGAGCACCTTAGGGAACCATCGATCAAGCCGTCACCAGAATCCGACTCGATCAGGAGTCAGACTTGGTACCAATGGATATTGACTCAGGGGCAGGTTTGACTCACTTGCGGATTGATCCGCTCACTTCAGGGGCTGCCAAATCACACTCGGAGACTCCTCAGGTCATGTCGGCAGAGCATATGTCGACAGAGCCAATGGAAGTTGATGTTGAAGTAGACCCGGAACCACTGATACCAAAATGGGCACAACCAATATTCAATTACTTAAAAGATGGGACCTTGTTGAATGATGAAACATTGGCAAGGAAAACATCAAGAAGAGAAAATTGGATGGTAAAATAGCTGTCACATTCTTAAAGGATATAATACTAAGATACGGTTACCCACACAGTGTAATCACTGATAATGTCAGGAACTTTACTGAAGGAGCTTTTGCTCTTTTCTGCGGGAAACACCAAATAAGACTCGATGTAGCATCAGTCGCCCATCCAGAATCAAATGGACAAGTTGAACAGGACAATGGCTTAGTTCTTTCAGGGATAAAACCCCGCTTAATGGAACCACTCCAGAGGTCACCTGGTTGTTGGATAGAGGAACTACCCTCAGTGTTATGGATCCTAAGAACAACTCTGAATCGATCAACAGGCTATACGCCATTTTTCCTCGTGTATGGGACAAAAGAAATTTTGCCTGCCGACATAGAGTATGACTCGCCAAGGATAAGGAAATAATCGAAAGCCGAGGTAAAAGAGGCCCGAGAAGATGGAGTAGACTTACTCGAAGAAGCAAGGGAACTGGCATTATCCAGATCCGCTATATATCAATAAAATCTCCGACGCTACCATAGCCGGAAAGTGCAACCTCGTTTGTTCCGAGAAGGGGATATGGTGCTAAGGCTGGTGCAACGCACAACGGGAATGCATAAATTATCACCCCCATGGGAAGGTCCGATCATTGTAAGCAAAGCATTGCACAATGATTCATATTATCTCATAGATGCTCGTGAAGCACAAAAGAACAAGGCGGACAGGTCAGGAGATGAGACCAAAAGGCCATGGAATGTGGCACTACTTCGTCCCTTCTATACTTAGGAGGAACAATGCATGTATAACTCGAAATCTCATACGTCAGACGTATGTGCCGGCTATGTGCTGATAATAAAATGGTATGACTCGAAAAACTGACTCGAGGACTAACCCTTAAGTTTTCCCTCTCAGTTATTTTATGTCGGCTGGCGTGACAACCAACACTTATCTCAGAACAAGTAGTGTTTACTCGGAAAAAATCAACTCTTCGACTATCCTGTTATCCGAAAACACAGCTTCATGGCAAGTAAGAGAAAAACATGTATGACGGGTAAACACGAACGCCGGATAAGTATAAAGGACAAACACGAGTCAGCTTTATGTCTTTGCCTAACCCACTGTAGGTCATGTTATATTGCATGTTGAATACTCTCGGTCAATTGATCCAAGTTTCATATCCGCTAACTGTATCCTTCGTACTTTGAGACTCTAATGTCGAACACCAAAAAAGGTAGACAGGGGCCAAAGTCAAGGAAATGTGAAACGGCAAAATGAGACTCGGGGACTTGCCCTTGAATGATTCACACTCAGAACATAATGAAAATATATGAAGCCTTATCAAAAGGCGCTTAATCAAACTTAAAGTGCAATGTACATTACATTTGTACCCGGCATACTGGGGATCTAATCAAAAGTTCAAGTTCTTGTTAGCCTAAGAAGCAACAGGACTCGGAGGGGCACCCTTGGAGCTAGGAGCGTCGCTTGGAGCATCTGCCGAGACAGGGGCGTCGGTGGCTGGGTCATTGAGACCATCTGACTCGGTTGCTTCACTGTCGGCACCCTCTTCAACAGCAACTTCGACAAGCGGGTCGCCGAGGTCGAGGAAGCTAGGACCATCGCACCAATCATGCACCATGGTGTACTCAATCATGGCGTAGGCTCGCTCCTAGCGTTTCTTGATCAGCTCCGGGTCATTCAGCCATTTGCCATCTCCACTTATGCAAGAAAGAACATCAAGATTGATGTCCTCGTACCATGAAAGCACGAAGGAAAGAGCCTTGTCCGCTGCAGCTCGGCCGGCCGACTCACGCCAATGATCCAGCCGATCCTCAGTAAGGAGCAATCTCTGTGTAACATCCCTAAAATCATGATTTCAAAGATTGCATAACATTCATGCATGCATATAGATTTGAGATCAATTTCAAACTCATTTCAAGAAAACAGAAGCACATAGTGCTATCATTTTATGTGAACAAACTTAAATCAAATGGCCATCCTTATTTGAGAGCTTAGTGTTTTAAAAACCAAGTTTGTTTGCTTCCTTGTTGATTGGTTTGAGTGTAGAGTTTGAACAAATTTTTACAAAATAAAAATGGTTTCAAAACCATTTTCAAACATTTGCAAACCAGGTGCAATGCCACTATTATTTTGTCTTTCCAAAAATGACCAAGCCAACTCAAAGTGACCACATGGTTTTATGCCTAGAATTATGACTGTTGCACACTGCAAAAACCCTGGAAAGAGTTTGAATTCAAAAGCCTTTGAAAATCATTTGAAAATCAATCCAGAAAATCAAATCAGAAATAGAAAAGGATTAAAGAAAAAGAAAAGGGCCGGCGCCAGACTTTGGGCCCAACAGTGAAACCAGCCTAGCTAGCCCACCCGTGTCCCCTCTCTATCTCTCGCACGCGCAGACGCACCCACGCAGTCACTGACGCTCGGACCCCACTCCCTCTCTGCTCTATTCGCTGACAAGCAGGCCCCGTCCACGTCGTCATCGTCTTCCCCAAATTTCCGCGCATGAACACCGCCGCTGACCGTTGCTGCGTTGATTCCGCGGTGTAATTGGCATTGAATCACTGAGCGTTTCTTGTCGAGCCTCTGCCTACTTAAGCACCTCCCTCTCGCGGCCATTTCCCCTCACCCAATTTCCTCTCCACGCCACCAGGCTGCTCGCAACTCGCTCGACGCCGCCGCTGTCCCGACGATCTCCGGCAGCAAATTCCGGTGAGTCCCGACCGCCCCAGAGCCTCTAATTGAAATGATTGTGTCCATCATGATCTCGTGCATCTTCTTATGCCCCTTGCTTGCCTGCTTGTGACCCAGGACGCCGTCCCCATTCGTTCCCGCAACCGACCGAGCCGCCACTCAACTCCGGCGAGTGATTAAGGTAAAATCCGACCGCCCCGTGCCTCCTCTTTGACGCTGACTTGTTCGCCTGACCTATGCGCACACACTGATGCCCTCCGTTTGCGTTAGGACAAGCGAGCGTCACGCCGCCAATCCACCGAGCCCACATTATCCACTCCGATGAGATCCCACGACCACTACAGCGCGCCCCTTGCCAAGCCGCCGCCACGTTGAGCTTCGCCTCGTCACTGCGATTCTGGTGAGCACACTCTTCCCTCCCCGGGCGACCTAGAACGCCGGCACCGCCATTGGCAGAGCGCTCCGCTGCTCGCCGTCGCCGCGTGCCGCCAGAACTTGGTCGTTTGATCAAGCGCCGTTGGATCTAGATCCAACGCGTGTAATAGAATCACTTAAACGAAGCGGTACGTTAGATCTGAGCCGTGCACGTTCACTTAAATACAACGATCTGCGTCGATCGATCCGCCCGAACCGGTACGGGCCAATAGGAAACAGACGCGTGGCTAGGGTTTGGTTTAAAAACAGAATTTGAAATCAGATTTATATCCAAATTTGATTTAGCTATAACTTTTTATTTCCATGTTAGAATTTGACAAATTTTATACCGTTGGAATCAGGAGAGCAAGCACTTTCTGTTTATGCAATATGTTTAGTGTTTAGCTTCTGTTAAAATGATTTTAATTGCAGAAACTTGTTTAGGACTAATTTGAGTGTTTGAAAAATTTAGGAAATGTTTTAGGGTACTTTTATTGGTTGTTTGGCAAGTTTTTGTCTTGCTAGAGAATCAGTACCTTGCACTTGCTTGGTTGAGTTTTGAAAATCATCACTTAGCATTTTGCATGCATGCATATATTTATGTTTGTATATGAATTGTGTGTAATTTTGTGCTACCATTCTTTGTGTAGACTTTGGTGCTAGTGATTGTGATTGTGAAGAGTGATACTCTCCCAACTACCAAGGCAAGTGGTACTTTATGAATATTTTTATCCCTATATTTTATACAAGCATTAGAAATATTTTGCTAATTCTTGCATGTTACTATTTTTGCCAAATGCCATGTTGGGAAATCCTATGTAGTTGTAGAATTGCTAGGAAATTTCTAAGTTAAGTTACTATCTATGTCGTGCTTAGCCTAGCTAGTAGAAAACAAGGGTTGGTAAAATATACATGCTAAGATGAAAAAATTTCTAAGTCTTTGGACTTATGTTTTCTTAATAAAACAACTAAGTCAATGAATCACCTGGGTGGAATGGGACTTGATTGGTGGTTTTTGGTTGAGTGGTTACACAAGGCCCATGGCTATGGTTTACCTTGTGTATCTCACTTGTGGAAAGCCACCCAGGAACAAAGGGATTTTAGAGGACAAGTGTTGAGAAGCTTCTAGTGCAGCCGCTTGGCAATATGGGCTCTGCCTGGATCACATAGGTTGCTAGAACTTAGTCATTTGGACAGTTGGTGGTAGTGGGATGATAGGTTGGAACGCGTCCATTTGGCTAAGGGAAGGCTTCTGAAAGGTCCTGTCTTGGTGAAACCAAGTCTGGTGGGGAAAGTGCACAACCTCTGCAGATGGAAAAATCTAAGTACTTAGCCAAGTCCATGGCAATGGACAACTTGAGCATTAAGACATGGAAGCTATCAAGAATCTCATCACTCTAACTTCTAAGTAAAAACTTGTGGGTGCACAAGGGTGAAGGACCCCAATGTCTATTGGTGGTACCTTGGGAAAAGTTTTTGACAAAGAAAAACTTAGTGATTTCAACTAATAGGAAAAACCTATTTTGAGCAAAGCAAGCCAAGCTACACTTAGCCAAAATGCATATAGTAATATAGTCCACTTAAAATTTACTAAGGTATCACTTGCCAATAATATTCCAAAGTATTGACCCACTGTGGCTGTAACTTGTGATGTTGGAGGTTACTCTAATGAGGATTAGGTGTCATGAGTCTACACTCAACATGTTTTCCTGTGGCACATGAAGATGAAGACTTATATTTATTTACTTATTCAAACTCTTGTAATAGGCCTGTGGCCTTTGAGTTGTAAAGACTATGTTATCTCTGGAATGGATGTAATAAATGACCTTTGTATCTATGTACTTCATCTTAAACTGTGGATGCTAGCAATGATCCAGGGACTAGCATTGCAATCACAGGGATCCTTCTCCTTTATAAAGGAGGGATCTTACAGATGGTATCAGAGCACTGTGTTGCCTGTAGGATTATGACCCTAGGATTGGAAACCACTAAGGAAAATTTTTCAACTACTTCTACACCTGTCTACTCTTCTCGTAAACTTTTCTAATCTTCTCTCTCATCTCTATTTGTAGATGAACTCCATCAATGAAGCCGTAAGGAAAGGACCACTCATGACAATGACTTTGGAGTGTGAGACAGAATTCCCCAAGGCTCCCAAGGACCTTATGGTTGCATTGGAGATACAAGGTGCAGCTGTGTACAAGGGTTTTCCAGTGATGGATGAAGGAGTGGAATACTGGTGGGTGCAACTTCACTTGTATAAAAACAAGGAAGACAACCATCAGGAAAAAGGATTCTGCATGTTCACCAATTCAGTGGTGCACCCTACATTCTTTGAATCAGCAAGGGATGCAGCTTGGAAGACCATCAAAGTACTTGGTGATAGAGTCAAGTGCAGAATTCTCAACCTCCAAAATGATCTAAGGAAAGAGAAGGAACATACCCAAGAGTTGGAAGCTACCAACCAAACCTTAAGAGGAGATATTATAGACTTAGTGATGGAATCATGTGAGCAAGATAGGCTGATTTCTTCTAGAAACATTGTGTTAGCCAACAGATCCAATGAGATAGGATTGTAAACGTACTTCGTTAGTTGGACCACCACCTATCACCTTATTTTCCAAAATGTTGCTTAAAATAAGATTGAACCTTGGTTGTTGTAATGGTATCATGTATGCATGACTTGTGTGTTTTGCTTTCCAAGGATATGTATGTAATGTTATGTCCTTTGTTTTATCTTGATTTGTGTTGTTCTAACTTTTCTATCTTATAAATAGATGCCTATTACCATCAGCACTGTTGAGGAGTTCCAGGTTACCCGTTTTGGTCCGCGTATCGTTGAGCTTACCACTTTGCTCAATCTCCCTCTTCCCACCATCATGGTGCATCCCCTCACCAAGTTTGAGAGGAAGGACCTCTGGGGCTTCAAGGTGAACCAGCCTGCACGCCTTTACAGAGCCTACTACGGAGGCCATCGTCTTCAAGCTTATGCACGATGACAGGGAGAGAGGCCTGGAGGTAGTGATGCAGGATCTGATAGGACGTCTGCTAGGGAGACACTCCCGACAGGTTAGAGGTACCCACTTCCACGTCTTCGGAAGGCGTGATGAGGATGGAGAGTCCATCGACTTCGAGGACGATTCGAGGGACGCAGAGCCGATCGCCTGCACCTCCGGGACTTAGAGTCTCTCATTAGGCACATGGACACAGACAGACCAATGTCATGCTCAAGAACGATGAGCTCCAGTGCATGAGAAGGACAAACTCTTTCACAAGGCAGACGAGATAGTCAAGGAAATGGAGGCGAAGTTCGAGACCCAGGACAGGAAGTTCAAGAGTCAGGAGAAGCGTGTCCAGGATAGAAACAAGAAGATCCGGGACATGACTGAAGAACTGCAGTCCAAGGACTTCGAGCTAGAGCAGCAGCAGTCGGTGATCGAGAGGCTCCGTTCCTAGAAGAGGGCTCTCAAGGCCAAGATAGAGTCCTTGATCACTAGCATTGAGGAGAACAAGACCGTGATGGAGAACGCAGGTCTTACCTTTGTCGAGGAGGAGATTGATGCCGATGAGTAGACTTGAATACTTTTTTATCCTTTATTATCGTACTTGTTATTTGAGAACTTGTTATTGGACCATCCGACATGTGGATGGCTTGCTACTTGTGTGTTTTACTTTGTGAACTTGTTATCTTGTTGTTGAACTTTGATCTTTGTGTTGCATGCTATGTGATTTCTTATATGATGTAATGTGCATGAAAGCATCTATGGGTATCTCATTCTTATCTCTATTTGACCAAACCACAGATGCCTCCCCGTCGTGCAAACCCCAACCCCAACAACAACAACAACAACAACAACATCACTCCAGAAATGCAACAAATGATGACTGCTCAAACTCAGCTAATGCAGATGATGACGACGTTCATCCAGAACCAAAACAACAATAACAACAACAATAACAACAACAACAACAACAACAACAACCCTCCGGGTTTCGATATGCTCACCAGGTTCTTGAGATTGAGGCCAGCGAAGTTATCAGGAACGACTGACCCCATGGTGGCCAATGATTGGCTACGCTCAGTAAACAAGGACTTGGTAACCGTGGGCTATACGGATGCTGAAAAGGTCAGATTTGTAGCACATCTGCTAGAAGGGCCAGCCGCCACTTGGTGGGACCACTTCCAGATCACCACTCCCATAGATGAAGTGACATGGGCTATATTTGAGGATGGCTTTCGCACTGCTCATATCTCATCAGGAGTGATGAGTCTGAAAAAGAAAGAGTTCCACAATCTGAAGCAGCGCCACCACAGCATGGCTGAATACATTGAGGAGTTCAACAATCTGGCGCATTATGCACCAGATGAAGTTGACATTGATGCCAAGAGAAAGGAAAAATTTCTTGAAGGCTTGAATGATGAGCTGAATCTGCAACTGGCTGTGGCATATGTTCCCACTTATCAGTCACTCTGTGACAAGGCTGCTATTTTGGAGAACAAAATAAAGCAAGTTGAGAGTAGGAAAAGAAATCACTCCGACAAGCACAGCTCGGGATCGTCTCACAAACGATCTCATTATGATGACAGCAGAAGCTCAGGATCCCACAAGCATGGGAAATTCAACAAGCACCACATCCACAACCGTCATGACAACAAGCATCACCGTAGTCATGACAATGACAAGTACAAGAACCACAAGAGTGGACATAAGAGCCACCACAGTGGTAATGGTAGTGGAAGTGGAAGTCAGCCTGTTAAGAGAGACATCAGTCAGGTTGAATGCTTCAAATTCAATAAGATGGGGCATTATGCAAATGAGTTCCCTGAAAAGAAAGTTGAAGGACCTATCAAGCCCAATCCTTTTCAGAAGGGACAGGTAAACCACATCAATGTGGAGGAGGTCTATGAGGAACCTGATGCTGTTGCTGGTAAGTTTAGACTCAATTCTATTCCAGCATTTGTACTGTTTGATACTGGTGCATCACATCCATTCATATCAAGAGCATTTGTTGAAAGAAATGAACTACCGGTAGAAACTATTGGGTGTCCTATAAAAGTAAGTTCTCCTGGTGGAGAAATGATAGTGAATTCGGGATGTCATGATCTAGTCATAGAATTTGGGAAGTATAAGTTTCCCGTTAATTTGATAATTTTAAACTCCCAAGGATTGGATGTCATTCTGGGAATGGACTGGATGACTAAGTACAAAGGAGTGATAGATTGTGCCAACCATACTATCTCACTCACAACTCCAAAAAATAAAAGGATCAGGTTCAAGACCAACTTTGAAGCAAAAAGGAGTATGCTTAATTCTCTTAAGGGGGTTAGCAAGGACAGTGTGCCAATTGTGAGTGAGTATCCGGATGTGTTTCCGGAAGAATTACCGGGAATGCCACCTGATAGAGATGTGTAATTTCTTATAGATTTGGTACCAGGGTCTGGACCAATAGCAAAGAGACCATATAAAATGTCAGTTGATGAACTGAAAGAACTCAAGAAGCAACTGGGCGAGCAGCTGCAGAAAGGATTTATTCAACCAAGTTCTTCATCTTGGGGAGCCCCAGTCTTGTTTGTGGAGAAGAAAGATAGAAGTCAAAGGTTATGCATAGATTACCGTTCACTCAACGAGGTAACTATCAAGAACAAATATCCTTTGCCTAGAATCAATGACTTGTTTCATCAGCTTGAAGGAGCATGTCTATTCTCAAAGATTGATCTAAGTTCAGGCTATTTTCAACTCAAGATAAGGGAACAAGACATAGCTAAAAAAGCGTTCACCACAAGGTATGGATTGTATGAGTATACCGTAATGCCTTTTGGCTTGACAAATGCTCCAGCATACTTCATGAATATGATGAACAAGGTGTTCATGGAATTTCTTGACAAGTTTGTTGTCGTTTTCATCGATGACATCTTAGTCTACTCCAAGAGCAAAGAAGAACATGAAGGACACTTATGATTGATACTTGAGAAGTTAAGAGAGCATAAACTTTATGCCAAATTCAGCAAGTGTGAGTTCTGGTTGGAGGAAGTTGGTTTTCTTGGTCATGTTATGACGAAGGATGGTGTAGCAGTTGATCCTGCTAAGGTTTCAGCTATGACTGAATGGGAATCTCCCAAGTCAGTGAAAGAAGTTCGTAGTTTCCTTGGCTTAGCAGGTTACTACAGAAGGTTCATTGAGAATTTCTCTAAGGTTGCTAAGCTTATGACTGAGTTGTTAAAGAAAGACAAGAACTTTGCTGGGTCTGAAGGTTGTGAACTCAGCTTTCAGGAATTGAAGAAGAGACTTGTGACAGCACCAGTCTTGTGTCTGCCAGATTTGGAAAAAGATTTCCAAGTATACTGTGATGCATCTCATCAAGGTTTGGGTGCAGTACTTATGCAATACGGTAAAGTTGTGGCTTATGCCTCGAGACAACTCAAAATTCATGAGGTAAACTATACTACTCATGATTTAGAGTTAGCCTCTGTTGTCCATGCACTCAAAACATGGAGACACTATCTTTTGGGAAAGTGTTGTGAAGTGTTCACAGATCACAAGAGTTTGAAGTATATCTTCACTCAGAAGGAAATTAATATGAGACAAAGAAGATGGCTTGAACTTATCAAAGACTATGACTTAAGTTTGCAATACCACCCCGGTAAAGCAAATGTTGTAGCAGATGCTCTAAGCCGTAAGGTTTTTGTGAATGGCCTTACCAAAGGAGAATTGCCAGATGATCTGTGTACCCAATTTAGAAAACTCAGATTGGAGATTGTGCCTGAAGGACATCTCATGTCTTTGGATGTTCAACCCACTTTGTTGGACAAGATCAAAGAAGCCCAGAAGATTGATAAAGAAATCGAAGAGATTAAAGAAAAGATTGGCAAAGGAAAAGCCAAAGGGTTCCATGAAGACGAACAGGGTACTTTATGGAATGGGAAACGTATCTGTGTTCCACAAGATCCGGAACTGCGGAAACTGGGTTTGCAAGAAGCACATAACTCTCTGTATTCCATTCATCCGGGTAACACCAAAATGTAGATGGACATGAAAGAAAGATTTTGGTGGAATAATCTCAAGAAGGACATCGCCGAACATATTGCTTTGTGTGATGTGTGTAGTAGAGTGAAAGCGGAGCATCAGAAACCAGCAGGTTTGCTTCAACCACTACCTATTCCTGATTGGAAGTGGGACAAGATTGGTATGGATTTCATTACCGGATTACCAAGGACCCGGTCAGGGTACGATTCTATTTGGGTAGTAGTGGATCGCCTAACTAAAGTGGCTCATTTCATACCCATGAAGACAACCTATACAAGTGCTAAGTTAGCCAAAATCTACATGAGTAGAATTGTATGTCTACATGGAGTGCCCAAGAGTATTGTGTCGGATAGGGGAACTCAATTCACTTCCCATTTTTGGAGACAGTTACATGAGTCATTGGGAACGATGTTGGAATTCAGTACTGCTTTTCATCCTCAAACCGATGGACAAACAGAAAGGACTAATCAGATTCTTGAAGACATGTTGAGGGCGTGTGCCTTAGACATGGAGCCAGTTGGGATGAAAGTCTGCATTACGCAGAATTTTCATATAACAACAGCTATCAAGCTAGCATTGAGATGGCACCGTTTGAGTTTCTCTACGGAAGAAAGTGTACCACCCCATTGTTATGGAATGGTGTGGGAGAAAGAAGTTTATTTGGGCCATATCTTATCAAAGAAGCCGAAGAGAAGGTCAAATTGGTTAAGGACAGGTTGAAGATAGCACAGTCCCGACAGAAAAGCTACACGGATCCTAAGCGTAGAGAAGTCACCTACGAAGTCGGTGATAGAGCTTATCTTAGAGTGTCACCACTTCGTGGTGTGAAAAGATTCGGAGTCAAACGAAAATTGGCACCAAGATATGTTGGGCCATTCAAGATTTTGAGTCGCAAAGGAGAAGTTGCCTATGAAATTGAACTGCGGGAATCTCTGTCAGCTGTCCATAATGTGTTTCATGTGAGTCAGCTTAAGAAATGTCATCCAGAAATGGAAGAAACTTCTTTGAAGGATACTATACCTTTGGAGGAGGTTCAAATAGAAAGTGATCTCACTTATGAAGAGAAACCTATCAAAATTCTTGAGACTGCAGAAAGAGTCACAAGGACTAAGACTATCAAGTTCTGCAAAGTGCAGTGGAATCATCATTCCGAAGAGGAAGCAAAATGGGAAAGAGAAGATGATCTTCGGAAAGACCACCCTCACCTATTTGCTAGCCAATTCGAATCTCGAGGGCGAGATTCACCCTAGGTGGGTTAGATTTGTAATATCCCTAAAATCATGATTTCAAAGATTGCTTAACATTCATGCATGCATATAGATTTGAGATCAATTTCAAACTCATTTCAATAAAACAGAAGCACATAGTGCTATCATTTTATGTGAACAAACTTAAATCAAATAGCCATCCTCATTTGAGAGCTTAGTGTTTTAAAAACCAAGTTTGTTTGCTTCCTTGTTGATTGGTTTGAGTGTAGAGTTTCAACAAATTTTTACAAAATAAAAATGGTTTCAAAACCATTTTCAAACATTTGCAAACCAGGTGCAATGCCACTGTTATTTTGTCTTTCCAAAAATGACCAAGCCAACTCAAAGTGACCACATGGTTTTATGCCTAGAATTATGATTGTTGCACACTACAAAAACCCTGGAAAGAGTTTGAATTCAAAAGCCTTTGAAAATCATTTGAAAATCAATCCAGAAAATCAAATCAGAAATAGAAAAGGATTAAAGAAAAAGAAAAGGGCCGACGCCAGGCTTTGGGCCCAACAGTGAAACCAGCCCAGCTAGCCCACCCGGGTCCCCTATCTCTCTCGCACGTGCAGACGCACCCACGCAGTCACTGACGCTCGGACCCCACTCCCTCTCTGCTCTATTCGCTGACAAGCGGGCCCCGTCCACGTCGTCATCGTCTTCCCCAAATTTCCGTGCACGAACACCGCTGCTGGCCGTTGCTGCGTTAATTTCGCGGTGTAATTGGCATTGAATCACTGAGCGTTTCTTGTCAAGCCTCTTCCTACTTAAGCACCTCCCTCTCGCGGCCATTTACCCTCACCCAATTTCCTCTCCACGCCACCAGGCTGCTCGCAACTCGCTCGACACCACCGTTGTCCCGACGATCTCCGGCAGCAAATTTCGGTGAGTCCCGACCGCCCCAGAGCCTCTGATTCAAATGATTGTGTCCATCATGATCTCGTGCATCTTATTATGCCCCTTGCTTGCCTTCTTGTGACCCAGGACGCCGTCCCCATTCGTGCCTGCAACCGACCGAGCCGCCACTCAACTCCGGCGAGTGATTAAGGTAAAATCCGACCGCCCCGTGCCTCCTCTTTGACGCTGACTTGTTCGCCTGACCTATGCGCACACACTGATGCCCTCCGTTTGCGTTAGGACGAAGCAGAACATCGCCAACGTCGCCGTCCACCGGAGCCCGACCCAGTCATCCACTCCGACGAGATCCCACGACCACTACAGTGCGCCCCTTGCCAAGCCGCCGCCACATTGAGCTTCGCCTCGTCACTGCGATTCTGGTGAGCACACTCTCCCCTCCCCGGGCGACCTAGAACGCCGTCACCGCCACTGGCAGAGCGCTCCGCCGCTCTCCGACCCGCGCGCCGCCAGAACTTGGTCGTTTGATCAAGCGTCGTTGGATCTAGATCCAACGCGTGTAATAGAATCACTTAAACGAAGCGGTACGTTAGATCTGAGCCGTGCATGTTCACTTAAATCCAACGATCTGCGTCGATCGATCCGCCCAAACCGGTACGGGCTAATAGGAAATAGACGCGTGGCTAGGGTTTGGTTTAAAAACAGAATTTGAAATCAGATTTATATCCAAATTTGATTTAGCTATAACTTTTGATTTCCACGTTAGAATTTGACAAATTTTATACCGTTGGAATCAGGAGAGCAAGAACTTTCTGTTTATGCAATGTGTTTAATGTTTAGCTTCTGTTAAAATGATTTTAATTGCAGAAACTTGTTTAGGACTAATTTGAGTGCTTGAAAAATTTAGGAAATGTTTTAGGGTACTTTTATTGGTTGTTTGGCAAGTTTTTGTCTTGCTAGAGAATCAGTACCTTGCACTTGCTTGGTTGAGTTTTGAAAATCATCACTTAGCATTTTGCATGCATGCATATATTTATGTTTGTATATGAATTGTGTGTAATTTTGTGCTACCATTCTTTGTGTAGACTTTGGTGCTAGTGATTGTGATTGTGAAGAGTGCTACTCTCCCAACTACCAAGGAAAGTGGTACTTCATGAATATTTTTATCCCTATATTTTATACAAGCATTAGAAATATTTTGCTAAGTCTTGCATGTTACTATTTTTGCCAAATGCCATGTTGGGAAATCCTAAGTAGTTGTAGAATTGCTAGGAAATTTCTAAGTTAAGTTACTATCTATGCCGTGCTTAGCCTAGCTAGTAGCAAACAAGGGTTGGTAAAATATACATGCTAAGATGAAAAAATTTCTAAGTCTTTGGACTTATGTTTTCTTAATAAAACAACTAAGTCAATGAATCACCTAGGTGGAATGGGACTTGATTGGTGGTTTTTTGTTCAGTGGTTACACAAGGCCCATGGCTATGGTTTACCTTGTGTATCTCACTTGTGGAAAGCCACCCAGGAACAAAGGGATTTTAGATGCCAAGTGTTGAGAAGCTTCTAGTGCAGCCGCTTGGCAATATGGGCTCTGCCTGGATCACATAGGTTGCTAGAACTTAGTCATTTGGACAGTTTGTGGTAGTGGGATGATAGGTTGGAACGCGTCCATTTGGCTAAGGGAAGGCTTCTGAAAGGTCCTGTCTTGGTGAAACCAAGTCTGGTGGGGAAAGTGCACAACCTCTGCAGATGGAAAAATCTAAGTACTTAGCCAAGTCCATGGCAATGGACAACTTGAGCATCAAGACATGGAAGCTATCAAGAATCTCATCACTCCAACTTCTAAGTACAAACTTGTGGGTGAACAAGGGTGAAGGACCCCAATGTCTATTGGTGGTACCTTGGGAAAAGTTTTTGACAAAGAAAAACTTAGTGATTTCAACTAATAGGAAAAACCTATTTTGAGCAAAGCAAGCCAAGCTACACTTAGCCAAAATGCATATAGTAATATAGTCCACTTAAAATTTACTAAGGTATCACTTGCCAATACTATTCCAAAGTATTGACCCACTGTGGCTGTAACTTGTGATGTTGTAGGTTACTCTGATGAGGATTAGGTGTCAAGACTCTACACTCAACATGTTTTCCTGTGGCACATGAAGATGAAGACTTATATTTATTTACTTATTCAAACTCTTGTAATAGGCCTGCGGCCTTTGAGTTCTAAAGACTTTGTTATCTCTGGAATGGATGTAACAAATGACCTTTGTATCTGTGTACTTCATCTTAAACTGTGGATGCTAGCAATGATCCAGGGACTAGCATTGCAATCACAGGGATCCTTCTCATTTATAAAGGAGGGATCTTACACTCTCAGCAAGTGGCTCGATGAGTTCAGGTGCGTCTTCATCCGGCTAGAGCATGCGAAACGCATGAATAGCCGACTTGCGTAGGTCCACATCGCAAGACTTGAGGGTCTTGACCCATTCTGACACCGCTTCGAGAAGCTCGTCCATGGTCACCTCGCCATCAGCAGGAGCACCAGATTCGGCCCTCACTTTCTCCATGGATCGGATGGCAAACATATTGGCTTCAGGAAAATTCTCTGCAAGCAAAAGAGAAAGTTAGAAAAATAACAAAAGTAGATGGAAGGAGTCCAGATCAACCTATACAGTGCAAAAAGAGTAAGAACTCACTACCGAGAAAGGAGTTGATAGCGCTGAGCTTTCTCTGCCAAATTTTGGCCTTGGCTTGAAGTGCGTCAAGGTTCAGGTTTGCCGACTCAACCAATGACTCGACCTCATCGAGCAACCTCTTCGTCTTTTCGGTGCTGGCGGCCTGCTGCTCATTCTTCTCGACAAGCTCTTCCTTTAGCCCCTTCACCTCGGCCAAGTGCTTCTACTCCGTCTCAGCCATCAGCTTCTTCAACCGAGTCACCTCGTCTCGCTCCTTCTGGAGTTTGGCTTGGTGCTTCTCTGCTTATTCGGAACAAACTACTTGTCAGCACCGAAAGAAATATCTACAGCTATCATATTAATGAGGCAAGAAACTTACTCTCTACCTCGCTGATCTACGAGTGAAGAGCCTTGATGGTGGATTGAGCAGAGACTGTGATAAAAGAGCAAGAAGAGATTGAGAAAACGAGCCGGAGAAAAATATACCAAATAAAGAAAGGACGAGTAAGAACATTACCTTGGCCTTGGGTGTCAGTCTGCAGCTTCTCATATGCAAGTTCGAGCTTGCGATGCACCAGAACGAGAGCTTGGTGCACCTTGGTGCGCTCGTTATGCGTAATCTGCGCAAAGGAAAAGAACAATGAGAAAATAGAAATCAAGATCCCAGACAGATAAGGAATGGTTCATATATGTGAGTTTATAGCTGAATAATTTTCTTATCCGTTAGTAACCTCGAGGGCTAGGGATCGAAGCTCTAACATATGTGTTTGGTAAATTAAAAAAAGAAAAAAAGCTTAGGAGCTTACAGCCTAATAAGTTTCTTATCCGGCAGTAACCTCGGGGGCTAGGGATCGAAGCTCTAACATATGAGTTTGGCATAAGGAAATAAAAAGGGCTTAAGAGCTTACAGCCGAATAAGTTCTTCATTCGATAGTAACCTCGTGGTCTAGGGATCGAATCTCTAGCATACAAGCTTGGCATGAAAATTTAAAGACTAAGTGATTATTGAGATCTTACGGCCGAATAAGTTCTTCATTCGGCAGTAACCTCGGGGACTAGGTGATATGTATAAAAGAAATACTCAACAATACAAAAGAGTAAGAAGTTACTTTACCTTGTTCACTTTGTCGGCCCGGGCCATTAGGGAAATGGCCTGCTGGGTCATGTCAGAGACGGCCTTGGGACCCAGCACTAGTTTCTTGCCGCTCCGGGTACTGACCTCTTGCTCACCAGCTGCATTCCATGCCAAAGCATAAGGCTCAGCCGAACCAAGGCTTTTCCCGCTGAGTGTCCGAGTGAGAACTTGACCCGTTTTCAGGGTAGTTCCCACGTTGGCACGGGTCGCAGCGGCACTAGTATGAAGGGCAACAGCTTTCGAGCCATCACCTAACCCGGCAGTCGTGGACTCGCCTGCTTTGACCGTTGAAGCAAGCATTGTTGCCAACGTCGAAGGTCGGATCTGAGGAGCAGAACTCGGAGCGCAGGCCAGGGTTGTCTGCTTGGTGGTAGTTTTGCCAGATGAGGGGCGAGCCAAACCAGCAGCCTTAGGTTGGTTCTGGATCTTTTATAGAACAGAAGAGTGAGCAGGGTTGCTAGAAGGACAAAGAGAAGCCCCTTGAATGGGCTCAGCAGTATTTCCGGCACCAAGATCAGGAAGTTGTTCATTCGCACCAGCAAGAGGGCTGGTGCCTGAGGAACTGGTGGTAGAGGTCTTCTCGGCACCAGCATTGCTAGCACCAAGATCAGGAAGCTGTTCCTGGCCAGCACCAGGGGCGCTAGGCCGAGTCACTTCAGCCGCCTGATCCACCGGGTCTAACTAACACTGAGAAGCGCGAGCCTCAACAGTGGGAGCCTCGACTCGGACGGGACTCGGCGCCATCGAATCAGCTGGAGGAGGCGCAGGCCTTAGCGGCGAGGTGATGCTAGAAGCAGCCTGGTTCGTAGACAAAGGTGCGGCGCTGGAAACAACAAGACATGTATAAGAGAACAACAGTGACGAAAAAGAAAGAATAACGAAAGCAGAGTATAAAAACTTACCCGGTGATGACCGGGTCACAGGTGACTCGGCGTGTGACTCTGCGCCCAGCGGCTTGGCGAGTCTCAGCCAGCGTGGCAATAGCAGAGGCAACAGGAGCTGCCGGAGTGGGCTTGCTCTTCTTGGCCGGCTGAGTGCTGGAGGAGGCTCCGCGTCGCTTCGGCTTGGTGACGGGGATCTTGCCAACTCCGCCCACGGCGAGAGGAGGAGTGCCATGTACCTGGCCAACTGCATAAGTAAATAATAGGCTTACTCAGATAAGTTGGGAAACTAAAATCATAAGGCATGTACCTCCAAAATTGTACAATCATCATCCTCATCATCGTCAGACCAATCTTGTAAGGGGTTGTGAGGTTGACTCTTACCCGAAGCTCAAGCAGTGGCAGCATGCGGGATGGTCATGAAGCACTCCAGGTCAAACTCGACTTCGTCGGAGTCGGAGCGATCCCCGTTATAACCGCAGGGAGGGACGGTACTGTGATCAACCTGGTGAACAAGGTTCTGCGAGAGACAAACATAGAGTAACAAAAACTAGACTAAGAGTGGCAAAAGAGCTAAAGCCGACTCGGCAAGGAAAAAGACTCGGAAAACTTACCCAGGGGATAGGCCTGACCCGGCTAAACGGAGGGCAACTCCAAGCCCAATCATCCGCCAAGTTCAGTTTCAAGATTGGGCTTACTCGGTGAGCGATGGAGTTAAGGGTGATCTCCAAAGTGGAGTGCCGAGTGGGGTCGTGGGATCCACTCATGAAGCACATCTTGTGGCTCCTTGCTTGGATGGGGCTTACCCGGCGTGATATGAATGTGCACATGAGGTCAGTGTCGGCAAGATGAAAGTTTTCATCTGGCGACAACAACCTTTCCAGGATCGCATTAGCCTCGTTCACCGCAGCGTCTTGGTCGCGCGGGTCAAGCTGCCAGAGCTTCTTGCTGGGGACCTCGTCTGAGAAAGGGGGGAGCCGGATGTTGTCGGTGGACCTGCTGTTTTTGACATAGAAAAAGTTCCTATGCCATTTATTGCAAGAGTCAAGGCCAGTAACCGAAGGAAAGATAGAGTCCCTCCTGAGAGTGATGCTAGCAGCACCACACCGAGTCGGCCTTTTATCGGCACGAGAAGCACCGGCCTCGGGAACAACCTAAACCCTAAAGCTAAAATATTTGGCCCACAGAAGAACTGCAGGCCAAATCCCGAGGTAAGCCTCGCAAGCAGAAATAAAGCAGGAAAGAGAGCCAATCGCATTAGCAGGAAGATGATGGGTTTGCAGGTGGAAAGTGGAGAGAAACGAGGAGAAGAAGGTGCTCACTGGAAGAGCGAAACCGCGCTCAAAGTGAGAAAGGAAAACCACCCGCTCATTAGCATCGGGTTTGGGAGAGATCTCACTGGCGGAAAGATGGCAATCCACTTGCAGCGGAATGCGCCTGGTGGAGCGGAGGCATTTCACCTCCTCGGTGGAGACCTTCGAGCCTTCCCAGCCGCTAAGCTCGCCGGCGGTAACCTCCTGCTCCTCCGCACCATCAGCGATGTCGCGAGCGTCCATGACCCTCGCAGATTCAGTCATCTCTGCCATTGGAAGGGGTTTGGAAGAACACGGACCCGTGGTATGGAAAGAGAAGTGGAGCAATTGCAGGGAAAGAACATGAGGAAGAAGAAACCACAAAGGGGCGTTTTGATTTCGCAGGCGCAAGGAAGAAGAAGAGGCAAGGGAAAACTGAAGGGAGCGGGGGAAGTGGAAACCCCCAACCCCTACTTAAGGGCAGTAAAAACCCCGGTCGTGGGATCCATCTGCGTCGTGCGGCCAGCGTGTGGCCGTGTACCAGGCCGGGTAAGACAATCAGCGGGCGCCACGTAGCCAGAGATACTCGAAAAATCCTGTGCCACGTCATGAAAGGAAGAGCAAGGGGCGCGGGCCGATGGGACTGCCACAATGACGAGGAATAACTGCATAGCTGTCACTGTGCCGCGAGAGCATGGAACAAAATTTTAGGCAAGTAATCATGATTACCAGTTGTCAGTGACTGAAGCATGCCGAAAATGACCTGGAATTGGCCAAAGTGACTCCGCACGAGGCAAAAATGAGCCAGGAAGTCAAAGAGTGGATTCCAAAACTGTCAGACAGACTCGGCAAGGTGCAAGATTACGACAAATAAAGACAAAAATTAAGTTCCAGTCACATCAAAGGAACCCGGAGACGCCTAACAGATTGAACTGCTAGACCTCACCAGCTTCGGGGACTAATGTCAGGGGGATAACCCCCGGTAGGGTCACGAGAGATGAAACATAGCATAGCTGGGTAAGCTCCGAGTGAAGAAAGAATCAGGCCGGGTAAGGACGGCCGAGAGAGAGAAGCGTGTGCAGCCGACGTATGAACTAAGCCAGCCCGCATAAGACAAAATTGTTATTCTTGCAGGGACCGACGAGCCGAGTGTACCGAGGAAGGGCTGAGTCGAATAGGACGCGTGGCACCTTTCCGAGTAAGGTTTCAGGAGGGACCATGGCAAAGCATGGTCAAAAGAGAAGGGCAACACCGGGTGACACAAAAGGAGTCGGGTGAGCCCAAAGCATACGCTGACGTACAAAGTAACAATGTGACGCCAAAAGAAATAGGAGGCGACGTACCAGAAGACCGTTAGCTGTCAAGCTTTGTGGACTGGGCCATTGGGCTTAGGGAAAGCCCATGACCCAACCCACATTGTAGGGACCAAGATCCAAACAGTAAACCCTAGAACCCAAAGGGGTATAAGCTAGCTAGCGCTGCCTATATAAGAGGGGCATAGTTGTAGTAGAGAGAAGGTTGGACCAAGTAGGGAACTAGTGCATAGTACACTAGATCATACATCTCAAGGAGCACTTGTAGTTCTCGGGTATCAATCAATTCGCAAAGTGTGGAGAGTTCATCTTGTTCTTCATGCATGGCTCGACCGTGCACTCCCTCCCCGGTGACCACAAGCACCCATTCGGCCCCCAAATTAAGCCTACCCCCATGGCATCTGCCGTGCCACCACCACGACAGTAGTTGGTCCAGCCCAGTTGCATTCCCACGTGTAGCCCATCGATTCAAATTTATTTTTTTCTTTTATTTGAAAATACCTTACTATGGGTAACTTTAAAAAATCCATTCAGAAAGATTCACTACAACAAACTGAATGAATCCAATTTTGTTTGAAAGTAGATGAAAATCTCTAATCACTCCCATTGGATTCAAACAGTTTGAAACTCTGGATCACCCTCAGTAAAAATAACAAGACAGTAGACTTTAGCACTTCAAACATTTTTATAAAATCAACCATAAGTGATTTTGAGTTGATTCCAACTCTCAAAAATCACATTGGACAAGACCTTTCTGAATATGTAAAAATATACATACTTACATATACAGTAGTCCTGGACCAAAATTAAAGAATGGCTTTATAGTCATTTCTAGTCCCTAAAATATTATTAAATAATAGTGTTAAGCTTTGTAAATTAGGCCAACCACTTTAAATCACATTCTCAAGTATTGGAATATGTGGTGATGACTTGTGTCAATATGATCCCATATTTGAATTGGAGAATATTAAATCTTAATTAACTCTTGAATGAGTAGAAATTACTTTTCTAAAAATAAGATAAATAAAACCTTGCCACCCTTTGTCTTGTAATAATAGAGATGATGTTAGATCATCTAGGTAGCTAAGTATTGTTTGGTGATTGTGTACCTCGTATTGATTTATAGACGCTAGTATTAATCCGGGCTACGAGGAGGAAGAATTCTACGAAGACGAGGAAGAGAACTTCGACCACCTTACCAATCAAGGAAAGCTAAGATGAACCATGAAAGTATCACTTGCAATCCCTTGTGATACCACTTTGATTAAGCCTATCCCAATATTACTTGCAAGCTTTACCCTTTTGTTGCCTGCCAAAACCCACCGGCGAGCAGCGACGAGCAACACGAAGAGCCGGGAGGCTCCCAGGACTGCTGGTGGGCCCTGGTCCCTCGGGCGACGGCCCGCAAAAGCTCCGGCACACGTCCTGGCTTGGTTCGAGGGCGTGCCACCTGACCTATACCTGGTCAGGAAGGTGAAGGATTGCTCCGATTGATTTCCTGCATGGTAAACAAGTATACGTAAAATTCGAGCCGTGATCGGCTCCCAGGTTTCCCTGTAAATCGGCTCCTAGAGCCGATTGCCCCATGGTTCTGCATTAGATTTACGATAACATGGGGTTTTGCTTGATCACTACAAGTTAAATCGATCTACGACAGTTTAATGTTTTCACCACGTAACTGGAACGTCCTACACGTAATTGAGCACGTGCATACAAAGATGAAGAATATTAACCCTAGAGGAGGCCTAATAACCAACGTAAAGCCAATTACCGGAACATCTCCTCTAAAACGAATAAGCCACGTCCCTATGTACTACTGGATCGTTCAACCCGTTTGTAAGGACTGATTACGTAGATATTAAACTAAACCTTGGTAAACAAGGCACAACTATAACAGATCGAATCGACTAAGTAAAGATCAAGCAAGATGCTACCCTTACACTTTGGGAAAAGGTGCAAGGGTAGCGAGATAGCTAGAGGTAGCATAACTTCAACGATAATAATGAAAAGCACCGATGCTAGCCTCAAACAATCTATGATAATGGTATTACTACGCCATCAACAACGCTTCAAGACGAGTAAAACCAGGTAACGATAAGTGAATCTTGCCTAGATCGCAAGATGCGATCTAGGCAACATATTACTACCGAAAGAAACCCTAGAAACAAGGGGTGGCGATGCGCCGAGATTGTGTTTGTTGTGAACGTGGTTGTCCTCCTTTTTTCGATAACCTTAGGTACATATTTATAGTCCGAGACTCTCTACTTTTGGAATAACTCTACAACTCTATCTTTACCTAAACATAAACGGAACCTAAACAAACACGAAACCTACTATGATACAAGATACACGGGCAATTTAGCCCAAATCCACGAACTAGGCCGATCCAACCAAACGTTGAATATATGTATCTTCCAAGCCCATCTTGATCACGGCCCATCTCCGTCTTTGGCCAAAATACGGCGATAACATGCCCCTGGTTTTGGCAATGATAATTCCAAAACCACTACGTGTGTGTTTTTCTTCTTCTCCTCTTTTTTTTATCGGGCTGGCGTCGGCTGAATGCGTGGCGAGCAGAATCGCCACGCTACCCTTGATCATGATGCCATGTCTTCTCAACTCCTGCAAGGTGCATGATTTGACGATTTTGGCGATGTAACTGGGAACTGCTATGGCATTGAACCGTCTCTCCACTATTCCCTTATTTAAATTCGCTGAATAGTTCACAATCCCCATCTTCCTCCAGTTGCCGAAAAACCCTCTTCCTTCGCCAAAAACCTCTTTTCGCCAATGGCCTCTGCTTCCCTCGCTGTCCTCCCACGCCTCCAACTCGATTAGCGACGACGCCAGAGCACCCGCAGCGGCGATAAGATTTTCGCCCCACGATGGTGGGACGAAAGGGATCGATTTCGATTGCCCGTCAGTCGAGGACGATCGTCCCCGGCGACGGTGAAGAGAGCCTCGATTCCTGACGGGAACCGAGGCGAAGAGCGATAACGACGCACAGTGGTGGGGCGTCGAGTCCTCCGACGAGGAGGAGGAATCGGAGGACACCTCCTCCGACGAGTACCCGCCGACGAAGCGCTTCCGCGCCGGGTCCAGCGAAGACACTGAAGATGACGACGAGGACGAGGAGGTCCCCGCTGGTTTCTTCAGCGGCGGCGAGGGCGATGCGGCGTGGCAAAGCTGAGACAAGAAGAGGACGGCGGCGACGGCGGCGATCTCGCCCTTTAGATTAGGAACCAGATGCGACAACAGAGTAGTAGGCTCCTTTTGTAATCAATCGTCCTTTGTAAGCAATCATCTTTTGAATGAATGAAAATCTATTTCCCGAAGATTGCCTTGTTCGCCCCTGATCTTGCCGATAGCCACGATAGGTCGATGTCCTAGAAGTCGATGACACTGCATCGGCTCTCAACATACTGCACGCATACAGTTAATCAAGTCAAATCGCAAAGAGCCGATGACTATCCATCGGCTTCTCCCCAAAAACGTTGACAGGGTCAAACTTTGGTCGCATCTTTAGGCACATTAAAATGGCCACTTCTTGGTTTCAAACGATGACCTGCGACCTTTCTCAAAACGGGCGACCCAAATCACCAATTGCCCATCGAAAAACGTGCCCTGCACAAACGACTAGTGACCAGCAAAGATGAAGATGACGAAGCTGAGATCGCCGAGGTGGATCGTGTCCGTGCTGACGCCCTCCACGCCTTCGAAGCATTTCTTCAGTAGCTTGTATGCGCGAGCTGGCACCTGTTTGTAATACGTGTGAACCTCAAGTTCCACAGGCTATACATATTTTTTTTATTCGGCCGATTTTCAGCATCGGCCCCCATATTTTACTGTCCATCGTCTCTCGTGCTTTTACTTAGCCGATTTCATGTATCGGCCCCCTCAAGTTTTACTGTCCAACATCCCACATGCTTGGGAAATATTTCTTGAGATGTTGACCGTTGACCGCCACTGGGAACTTTACGCCATCCAACTGCTCGAGCATGTATGCGTTTCCTCTTAAAACCTGATCGACCCTGTACGGCCCATGCCAATTTGGAGACCATTTACCATATGCTGCATCCTTAGTCCCCAAGGGCAACACAGCTTCCCATACCAGATCACCAACGTGGAACTCCTTTGGCTTCACTTTCTTGTTGTATGCACGAGCTACTTTGGCCTTGTTCTCTTTGATTTTCTCCAGTGACCATAGCCTGAGCTCGGTTAAATCCTCCACACTGTCACTCATCAGGGTTGCGTATTCTTGTCGTTAGATCGTCACGAAAAGTGACGCGTCTCGATCCAGCCGTAATTTCCCAGGGTAGGACGGCTTCTTGTCCATATACTAGATGGTATGGTGAGGTTTTTATTGCTCCATGGCATGACATGCGATAAGCCCATAACGCCTCTGACAAAACCTCATGCCAACGCCTTGGGTGCTCATCGACTTTTCTCTTGATCAGCTTGATGAGGCTCGTTGACGCTTGACTTGCCCATTTGCTTGAGCATAGTATGGAGATGATCTAATCACTTGATCCCCATGTCCTCGCAGAACTTTCTAAACTCCTGAGAAATAAAGACCGAACCTCCATCGGTCGTGATAGTTTGGGGAATCCCGAATCTATGGATGACATGTTCTTTCACAAAATTGATAACATCCTTCGAGTTCACTGACTTCATCGGGACAGCCTCCACCCATTTAGTGAAGTAGTCAGTGATAGCCAGAATCCACATGTGGCCTTTGCTTGATGGAGGATTGATTTTGCCGATCATGTCCATGCCCCAACCTCGGAATGGCCAAGGCTTGATGATGGGGTTCATTGCTGACGCGGGTACCATCTGGATTTTTCCAAATTTCTGACATGCTTGACACCCTTTGTAGTAGTTGAAACAGTCCTCAAGCATGGTGGGCCAATAAAACCCTGATCGCCTGATCAACCATTTCATCTTATGAGCCGATTGGTGAGTTCCCCAGGCGCCTTCGTGTACCTCGTGTAGGAGCCGATTGGCCTCGGCTGTCCCCAGGCATTTGAGCAATAGCCCTTCCAGAGTCCTGTAAAACATGTCATCCCCAATAAGCACGTACTTCATGGCTTTGTACCTTATCCGTTTAGGTGCCCCCCGAGCCGAATCCTTCAAGTAATTGAAGATATCGGCTCTCCAGTCGTCCGCTTCCAGGAACTGTACCTGAACGTCGGCTCCTTCTACCACGTCCTTGTATCCTGAAGCCATCTGCGCAAGATCGTTCGCCTCGGTATTCTGCGATCGTGGGATCCAAGTGAAGTTTACGTACCGGAATTGCGTCATCAGCTCGCGGCAGTGCAGCCATAATGGGAAGAGGGACTCGCTCTCGCACTTGTAGTCCTCCGTGAGCTGGGAAATCACCAACTTGGAGTCTCCAAAAATTTCCACTGCTTCCGCTCCGGCTTCGAGGAGTAACTCCATCCCCTTGCATATCGCCTCGTACTCGGCTACATTGTTGGTGCGAGAGGTAGACAATCTGATGGAGAAGGAAAATGTTGCCCCCCGGGGCGACACGAGTAAAATGCCGATGCCGCAGCCATCGTCACAAACTGATCCGTCGAAAAACATAGCCCACGCTCTTATGGACAGTGCGGCTATGTTAGTGTTGATCCTTTCAGCGATAAGATCGGCCAGCGCCTGTCCCTTAACTGCTTTCGCGGGTTGATACCGGATGTCAAACTCTGATAATGCAAACATCCATTTGCCCAGTCGGCCTTTTAACATAGGAGCCGACAGCATGTGCTTTATGACGTCTGATTTGCATATGATGATGATCTCTGCTGATAGCAAAATGTGGCGCAACTTGGTGCAGGTGAAAAACAGACAGAGGCATAACTTATCAATATCGGGTACCTTGTCTGCGTCCGGCATCCTTCGCTTATGTAAAAGCGACTCGCTCCAGCCCATCATAAACTTGCACCACTCGAGGCGATGGGCGTGTCGACTCTTGACAAGTAAATGTAGAAACGCTGTCGGTGAGGTGGAACTAACACTGGCGGCTTTGTCGGATATTCTTTGATCTCGTTGAAGGCTCGTTGTTGTTACGCCCCGGAATTCCTCGTCGATTTGATTTTACTAGTCCCATGAACGGCTCAATCCTTCGACAGTTGGAGATGAATCTTCCGAAGTTGATCTTGCCGATAAGGGATGCAGTTCTTTCTTCGTGGTGGGTGGCTTCATTGTTCGCCGCTGCCTCGACTTTTCAGGCGATCTCAATTCCGTTCACGGACCAAAAACCCAAGAACCGGCCGTCACCCGAAGGCACACTTCTTTGGATTCATCCGTAGGCGAATTTTCTTGTTCGGTCCACGACGTTGCAGATCGTCCAAGTGTCCGTCGCTGAAGCAGACTTGACCACCACGTCATCGATGTAGATTTCCACCAGTTTGCCGATCAGATCATGGAAAATATAATTCATGGCCCTTTGGTACGTGGCACCGGCATTTTTCAGTCCAAACGTCATGACTACATATTCAAATAACCCCTTGAACACAGGACTCAATGCGGTCTTGTGTATGTCTTACGGAGCCATGAAGATCTGGTTGTAACTGGCATTGCCATCCATGAAGCTCAAAATCTTATGACCAGCGGCTGCATTGATTAATGTTTCTGCCACCGGCATCGGATACTCATCCTTTGGGGTAGCTCTGTTAAGATCCCGAAAATCTATAGCAACACGCCATCGGCCATCCTTCTTCTCTACAGTGCGATACTAGAAATCCACTCAAAGATACCGCATGGCCTGATCAACTTGGCTGTCAACATTTTCTCGACCTCTTTCTTGACTTCTTCCAGAATTTCGGCCTTCATTTGTCGTGCTCGCTGCTGAAATGGCCGAAATCCTTTTTTGAGCGGGAGTCGATGCTCGATGATGCTCCTGTCTAACCCAGGCATCTCTGTGTAGTCGAGCAAAGCGATCGGATATTGTTTCAACAGGGCTATCATCGGGCCCCGCAGGTTCGGATCTAACTTCTTGCTGATAAATGTTGGTCGTGGCTTATCCCCAGGACCAATGTCGATCTCTTCTAGCTCATCAGCGGATGTAAACCCATACCCTAGCTTTCCGTCGCCTGTCAAATCGACGCTAAACACAGGGCAAACGGTAGGTGAGGACAACAAAAATAATTTGGGCCGATTGCTTGAATCGCCCCTTTGCTTGCATCGATCAAGGACGGTTTACACCTTATTGTTTTACAGTGGCGAGCATCTCTGCTTTCGACTACATCTTGCTTGTCGTATGATCGCTTTTTATTTTTGTGGCGATCGCAGGATCGGCCGTACCTGATGATCGTGGGCTTTTCTACTCTGTAAGGCGGTGGATAAGACCAGCCTCACCCCGTTTTTGTAGCTTCAATACGCAGCCGTCTAGATTGATTCGAGATCGGCTCTTGGTCTTCGCTTCCCGACGTTCATGCCAGCTATGGAAATCTCGATAGAATCATCTGCGTGGATGACCTCCACCGTCTCCATCCCTTTGGATCAAGCAGCGATGCATTGTGGACGGATGCAGAATTAGCGTGAATCAATCCCTTCCTAGCAAGAGGCGGTGTAAGTGCTCTTGCTGTCCACGACGAAGAATGACGTGGGTACGGTTTTCCTGCCCATCGGGTCCACGTTCAAGACGCCTTGCGTTCAAGACGACCGTTGAAGTCGCTTAACGTGGCGTTGGTTTTGATCGGATCTGCGGTGGGCGTCCCAAAGCGTCGTAGCATGGAGTACGGCATGATATTTGCCGCTCGGTGTCCACCAACATCTTGCGACGGGTTGCCCATTGATGTAACCTCGCAGTGCAGGCTTTCGGATGTTTGTAACCCTTCTCACGTGGCTTCTCAAAGATAACCGGCCGTGGACGCGGTCAAACGTGCCAGGTAGCTCATTGGTTCTTGGCGCGCGAATTACGGTACGAACACCATGTTTGTGCCAGCCGATGTCTTTGCATCGACTTTTACCGGTTTGGGGCGCCACTCTTTCCTCGTCGGGCGGTCTTCCGTTTCCAAAGTCTGCCTCACTTTGACGGCCAGATCAGGCCGTGCTTTCTTCAAAGCGTGGAATCTTGCGCTTGACTTCCTCCAAGTTACGCAGCCGCTGCTCTACGCTTCGGGTGTGTCCGTCGGGACACCCCCTTGGACGGTGATACCTGTCTTCGTCTTTGTCATTCTTTGGCTTCTCGAGGTCTTCTGCTTGAGCGGACTCCCTGTGACGGCTCTGGGGTGGAAGAGGCCCTAGACGTTTGAATACTGACACTGGCCTCGTGTCCTCCTTCTGCTGACCGCATTCCGGGCAGTTGTCGACTGTAGGCAATCGGCTCATTCCCACGCCCCAGCAATACTTGAAGAAAGGACAATCCCAATGCTTGTCTGCGCCTTCCTTCTCTTTTGACGGTCCCCCAGCAAGGTGCTCATATCTTTCGTCGTCTCTGTCGCGCCGGTGATGTTGGGCATACTGGCGCTCATACTTGTTAAGGAGATGCGTGGAATGTGGCTTCTGATATCGCACTTTCCTCACTTGTTCCTCTATTAAGTACCGCCTGTCATTGTGGCTGGGCCGGTCGCGTGGACTAGCCTCCTTTCTTTCCTTGCCGCGAGTGCGACCACCTTCGTGTTTGTACGTGTCATGGTGGTACCCAGACCCTGCCATATTAACGCCGAACGAGAAATCCAGCTTACGCCTCGCGAGCTTGAGTTCTACCATGTTAACGCCGGAAATGGGTTTGTGTCCACTTTCATGGCGAACGCCCAAGGATCGAGCAGCCTTGTTCTATCGCCATTTGGATTTGGCGAGCTCTTTGCACTCATTGGTGGTATGGGTGAACGAGTGATGCCACTTGCAATCTGACCTCCCGTTCATTTCCCTGAGCCGTAGGGATTTTGTGGCCTTCGGTAACCTCACCGCTTCTCCTTCAAGACAAATCAAATATCTGCTCAGCTTTGCTCACATCGAAGTCGAACCCTTTCGCAGGCCCTTGCTGTTTCACCCATTTGCAGGCCACAGGATCTGCCCCCCGAGCCCATTCAGCTACGGCCACCTCCTGGTCCTGTGTAGGATCATCTTCTTCTGCATCGACCAGGCTTATCGGACGTTTGAATTTGTCTTGGTACAACTCAGGGTGGCGCTGTTCATACATCGTCAGTTTCTGGGCCATGTGCGCCAATGAGTTGTACTCTACCTGGAAAGCCAGATCCTTGATGGGTGCTGAGAGACCCAACACTGCCAGCTCGACTGCTTCCTTCTCAGTTAAACGAGCTGAGTAACATCGGTTCTTGACAGTCCTGAAGCGCTGGATGTACTCGGCTACAGTTTCTCCTCGCTTCTGCCGCACCTGCGCGAGGTCTGCAATGCCAGCCTCAGTAGCCTCTGAATGGTACTGGATGTGGAACTGATCTTCCAGTTGCTTCCAGGTATGAATTGAATCAGGTGGTAGTGAGGTGTACCACCCAAAGGCTGGTCCTGTCAGAGATTGCGCAAAAAATCTTACGCGCATCTGATCTGATGCCGAAATCATGCCTAGTTGTGCCAGGTATCGGCTTATGTGCTCGATCGAGCTCGACCCTTCTGACCCGCTGAACCTTGAGAACTCAGGGAGCTTATACTTGGGTGGCAGCGGAATTAGATCAAACTCGTTGGGGTACGGCTTTGAATAGCCGATTGTCCTTCTCTTGACGCACGGTTTAACCGTCCTCGTGATGGTACCGATTTGCTCCTTTGTTTGAGCCGTAGGGGCTAGATTCTCATGGCTTGTTCGGTGGCATACTTGGCTAGCCACTGTTTGTCGGCGTCCATCCTGCATATCGCTCCACCACGCCTCAAGATCCCGCCCGGGAACTCCCGCATGAACACTCCTGCGGTTGCAATCTGTTTGGTGCGTGTCAGGTTATTGCAGTCCGGCACGTAGGCGCATATATATCCGTGTGGGATCTCCTTAGGTGGCTCAAACAGGAATTGGCAATCGCCTGGGTCGCCTCCAGCCTTGTAGACGACGTAAGCCGCTGCTCCTGGCGGTTCTGGAGCGGCAAGTGCGAACGGGAGCTGTGGCCTGGTCTGGAGCGGTCTTTCTCCCTGGTGAGTCCCTAAAGTAGGCCCCGACGGAGAGTACTGATGCTTCATGATCTCCTGAACTACGCGAACCGCGACCCGCTCGAAAGCGTTCACCAGGCTCTCAGAATGGCGGTGCAGAGAATGAGCCACCATGTAGTTGACTTCCTGTCGTAGAGCTCTGGTGCGCTCCTCCGAAGGAAGAGACAGATCCACCTCATTGAGAGCCCCTCGGGAGAAACCCTTCCACCTGATGCCATGCTTACGGGTCCTCTCAAAAGAGCCGATGAGGTCTTCCTCGAAGAGAGCCTTGATCTCGTCGTACTTGGCCTTGTGCTCGTCAGGTAGATCGTCGTAAGTGACTGGTCTGTTCTCCATTGCAGCGTCGGATGTTGATGTAGACGTTGTTGAAGGTCCCACCGGGCGTGCCAGAATGTGTTGCCTGCCAAAACCCACCGGCGAGCAGCGACGAGCAACACGAAGAGCCGGGAGGCTCAGATCGCCGTGGGCCCTGGTCCCTCGGGCGACGGCCCGCAAAAGCTCCGGCACACGTCCTAGCTTTGTTCGAGGGTGTGCCACCTGACCTATACCTGGTCAGGAAGGTGAAGGATTGCTCCGATTGATTCCCTGCATGGTAAACAAGTATACGTAAAATTCGAGCCGTGATCGGCTCCCAGTTTCAGAATCGGCTCCTAGAGCCGATTGCCCCATGGTTCTGCATTAGATTTACGATAACATGGGGTTTTGCTTGATCACTACAAGTTAAATCGATCTACGACAGTTTAATGTTTTCACCACGTAACTGGAACGTCCTACACGTAATTGAGCCTGGTACGTACAAAAGATGAAGAATATTAACCCTAGAGGAGGCCTAATAACCAACGTAAAGCCAATTACCGGAACATCTCCTCTAGAACGAATAAGCCACGTCCCTATGTACTACTGGATCGTTCAACCCGTTTGTAAGGCCTGATTACGTAGATATTAAACTAAACCTTGGTAAACAAGGCACAACTATAACAGATCGAATCGACTAAGTAAAGATCAAGCAAGATGCTACCCTTACACTTTGGGAAAAGGTGCAAGGGTAGCGAGATAGCTAGAGGTAGCATAACTTCAACGATAATAATGAAAAGCACCGATGCTAGCCTCAAACAATCTATGATAATGGTATTACTCGCCATCAACAACGCTTCAGTACGAGTAAAACCAGGTAACGCATAAGTAGGCAGCATGGCACTTACCCGAAAGAAACCCTAGAAACAAGGGGTGGCGATGCGCCGAGATTGTGTTTGTTGTGAACGTGGTTGTCCTCCTTTTTCGATAACCTTAGGTACATATTTATAGTCCGGAGACTCTCTACTTTTGGAATAACTCTACAACTCTATATTTACCTAAACATAAACGGAACCTAAACAAACACGAAACCTACTATGATACAAGATACACGGGCAATTTAGCCCAAATCCACGCACTAGGCCGATCCAACAACACGTTGAATATATGTATCTTCCAAGCCCATCTTGATCACGGACCATCTCCGTCTTTGGCCAAAATACAGCGATAACACCTTTACACTTTTTGCAAATTTGTTTCTAGTATTTAATTAATTGATGATTAGTGGAAGATTACGAAAGTTGTCATTAAGAGCTGGGACCTTGATGAAGGTAGAAACACTAGCTTAGTACCCCACAAATAGTGACACCCCCAATTGATAGATGCTAGTGCTAAACTAAACTTGATCAATCTAGATGGGAACAAATGATTCTGAAAACCTTGGAATGATGAGTCATTCTGTTAAAATGTTTTGACATGTGTTATGGAAAAAATGAGTTGAAGATGATGATGAATGAAGTATGTGACCTGACTTTGATAAAAACTGATGGTTGGGTTCGGATGCGATACCCTTCCAATTTTACCGTACGACCACAATACCCGAATTTGAGTAGGGCTTGACTGGAAGTTTTTGTGTCTTAGTATGGGTTCCCTCGCGGAACGAGGTGAGCTGAGGCTACCTTGTGAATGTGACTATCCACCTATACAGTTCCTAGGATGACGGATGGTCATGGCTAGGAGGCCAAGCTCATAGGGGAGGTGCCTATACTAGGGTGTGTAATTGAAAGGTTATGATTGATTATCCGCATACCAAGTATGATGATTCAGGGTTATTCCTGACGAATGTATCGAATGTTTTGGTAAAAATGTACCACCTCTTCAGAGTGTCAAACTATTCGAATAGCCGCGTCCACGGTTATGGACAATTGGACGGCCATACTGTTCCGTTGCAGATGTTTTACAAAAATGACTCGTGACTTGAATGGTGGCTTTGACTTGACCCCCACAAGTTGTGGAGATGAAAGTGGTTCCCACCTAAGAAACTTAGACCACTAAAGTTAAGCTTTTTATTACTAGATACTGGTTGAAATAAAATTGGATTGTGGAAAACAAACCTAGAGCTTAAGATTCCTATTAGAATGGTCTTATTGCTTTAGTGATAGTTTGCGAGTACTTCAAAGTACTCATGGCTTCGTCCCTGGCTATTCCCATGGCCAGACTATGAAGGAGACTACAAGGAGGATGGACAGCAGGACGCTTATGATAACTAGGATCTTCTCCCATCGTCAGCATTGCTGGTGACCTAGAAGATGGAGCCGCTACTATGCTATTATTATTCCGCTGCTTTGATTGTACTCAGACCTGATCATGAGATCAACTATTTGTAAGACTATTATGGTTTGTAACGGATGATGCACTGTGCTATCAATCTGTTATGTCTCGCAAAAATGGTAATCCTGGGATTGCGATGTACGGCATAATAGGCATCTGGGATTAAAAATCCAGGTGTTGACACATGGCTAGGAGGCCAAGCTCACAGGGGTGGTGCCTATACTAGGGTGTGTAATTGAAAGGTTAGGATTGATTATACGCATACCAAGTATGATGATTCAGGGTTATCCCTGATGGATGTATCGAATTTTATGGTGAAAGTGTACCACCTCTCTAGAGTGTCAAACTATTCGAATAGCCGCGTCCGCGGTCATGGACAGTTGGATGGCCATACTGTTCCGTTGTTAGATATTTTCAAAATGACTTATGACTTGAAATATGACATTGACTTGACCACACAGAGTTGTGGACATGAAACTAGGTTCCCTCTTGAGTAATTTAGATAACTAAATTAGGTCTTCACTACTAAGTCCTTATGAAATAAATTTGGCTTATTGCAAACAAACCTAGAGCTTAGGATTCCTACTAGAATGGTATTACTACTTTAGTTATAGTTTGCGTGTACTTAAAAGTACTCATGGCTTTGTACCTGGCTAGTCCCATGGCCAGACTATGAAGGGGAGTACAAGGAGGACAGACAACAGGACGCCTACGATAACTAGGATCATCTCCCATCATCAACATTGCCTGTGATAATGAAGATGGAGCCTCTACTACGTTTATTTCCGCTACTTTGATGTGTATTAAGACTTGATCATGTGATCAACTATTTGTAAGACTATTATGGTTTGTAATGGATGATGTATTATGCTACCAATTATGTTATGTCTCGCAAAAATGGTAATCCTGGGATTGTGATGTACAGCATAACAAGCATCTGGGATTAAAAATTTGGATGTTGATAGAGGATCTTGAGGCCAAGCTAAATAACATTAATACAACCCTTGAATAATCCAAGCAAGATGTTTCCGCTGAATCCGAAGAATGGAAGAGGCAAGCTAATGCTATAGCCGCCACGGACGAGGAGCTTCTGAAACAGGTGGAGGCTATGAACACTTCCTTGACCAGTAATTTTAATGCAACTATTTTTGCTCTAATTTTCTCGCATTTTTCATGGTCAACCTTTTTCTTCCGCTTTTCCTCTGCTTCCCCTTGAATGCTAAATTGCTGGTTTTGTAACAAAGAAATTGCCGTCCAATCTCTGACTTTGGAAGAGGAACAAAGATCTGATCCATTGCCTGATGGAGTGGGAATATTGGATGAAAATAGCGTACATGGGCGTAATCTTATAATTTTCTCATGGCGTTCCTTCAAGACTTTGCACACCGAAGTCTTTGCGGACAAGGAAGTACCCGCAGATTTAAATGACCTCCTCCCTTTCTTCAACGCCGACCCCAATCCGCTAATAAGGTATAGCCTGACTCTATCGAAGAGCGGCACGAAGATTCCAATGGCCCTCGCAATGGCTCATGGCGAGAATATTAACTGGAAGAAGGTTAGCTCCTCCGTTCCAATCAATGACGTTGACCAAGACATTGACCTTAAGATTTTTATAAAGAGGGAAAAAATTATTCACAGCTGCTTCTCTTGATTGCTTCGGGACAAGAAGCTCCTACTTCTAAAGATTCGACCGATACCCCCTCTGCTAGCGCTGCTGCCTCCGCAAAACCTATGGCTAATGCTCCTTCATCTAGCGTCACTTCTTGGTTAAAATGTCCTCTTAAATTTAGCCTGTCCCGCTAGCTATAGTATTTTGTTGTAAGAATCTATTATTGCCTGAACTGGTTCCGAGTATGTATTGAGCCGATCCTTTGATTTATGTATATATAGTATTGCTGCCTTTGACTTGTAGAATTTATTTGCACCCAATGTTTATTCTGAGTTTCTTTGCCTTATCCTTTCTTCTAGAAGATGTCTAGCTCCTCGAATCCTTCGAGTACTTCTCAGGCACTTGTTGCACAGTCACCACCATCTGAATCGAGTACTCCTCAAAATGCCATTACTCGCGTCATGGATCCTTTTTTGTATGCCCAGAAAATTCAATGTATAAAATGGTTGAAAGCTGATCTTCGGGCTGTACAAGCGATGGTACATGTTTCCCAATCAAATATGCAAAAAACTTTGGATCGCGAAGCATATCTTCTAGAGGAGATCTCCAGGGTGAACGAGAAAATTCTTTGTAAGTTATCTCATAGAGCCCCTGAGTCTTTATGTTTAGTCATAGAAAATGACCCTAAAAATTTCCTTTAGGCATTCGATTAAGCAAGGTAGAGGGGAATCAGCGTCTGCATATTCAAATGAACGCCCTGATGGAGGCATCTCAGGGCACAAGTGCTGATTTTTGGACTGGTCATAGGCGTGCCTTTACAATGGCACTCCTCTAGGATCGGGTATACGAGGTGGAGGAGTTTGTTGAGTGTTGTCACCAGACGCTGGCTCACGTTTACAATGCTCTGTTCCGCATGATCCTCAACCTCAGGGCCGTGCCGCATTGACGAGTAATTTTCAATAAGGCAAGAGGATTCATCATTACATCAAGTTGTGGCTTATTAAGGGTGCTAAATTAGCACTTTCTTCGATACATGTGCACTACCCGAACCTTGATTTGGATGCATTGTATAGGGAATTGCCTTCCCCCTAGGAGGTGGCAATATTGTTATGGAGCCTCACTATGCAGCTTCTCAAAGTCCTACCATCTAGATCATCGGCAGGTTTTGGACGAAGACAAAGATTTTTTCCTTAACTTCGAGGTGTAATTAATGCTTTATGCTCCTGCATATAGAACACGCAAATTATGTAAAATATGTTGTATATTGTGCTTGATACTTGTTTTATATGTGTTTTATGGTAATTAGAGAGTTTCCCTATGCGATACCCTTTCGTTTTTCTGACGCCGTGGGGTTGAGTTAGCTATTTAGGTCAAAGCTTTGAGCTAGATGGTGTAGCCAAAAAAAATTATTGCACTGAGTAGCGATGCCCCCGAGTATCGGGTGCAAATTTTTCTTTGATGAGTGTGTTAATATGAGCCCTCGAGTTTCAGGTAAAGATAGAAGATGACAAAACTAGAACTGAAACTGAGTTTCAGGAACTTAGATTATTTATCATCGAGTACAGAGGTACATATTGTAGCAAAATCGCCTGGACATCGGCCTTATTGAAAGTAAAGTACGAGCCTTTGGCTAATAAGCCTGGCCGTAGGCCTTACTTAATGTAAATTGCGGAAAGTAAAGATCCTAATCATAGAAAGGTCACAGTCGCACAACATTCCATGGGTTGGAGTAGTGAATTACGGTCTTCCTGTCTTAGAGCCGATATGCCCCGCTAGGGATTACTTCGGTGATGATGTATGGCCTCCCACGGCGATTCCATCTTGCGGTCTCCATCTTGTTTTAGGCAAAGGACCAGGTCCCCTATGATGAAGGACCTAGGATGCAGTCGATGGCTATGATAATTGTGCAGGTTCTGCTGGTAGGTGGTAGTTCTTTGTAGAGCGACATCTCATTCTTCGTCGAGTGAGTCGACGTCATCTTTGAGTGCTTCTCTTCAAGTTTTTTTTGTCATATGCAACGACTTGAGGATATTCATGGGTTATTTAGATTGGAAGAGTAGCTTCTGCGCCGTGGACCAGAATAAAAGGTGTTTCATGTGTATTAGCATTCGGGTCATGCAGAGAACCCAAAGGGCAGAGGGTAATTAATCTACCCAAGCGCCTTTTTTCTTTTGAAGGGAGCCAGCAGTCTTTTCTTAATGCCATTGGTGATAAGCCCATTGGCCTTTTCGACCTGCCCATTAGTTTGCATGTGGGGTACCAAAGTGTAGATGACGTTTATACTCATCTCATTACAATAATCCTTGAACTCACTTGACGTGAAGTTTGTGCCGTTGTCAGTGATAATGCTCGAAAGATTATTGACTTGATGAAGTTCACAGCCAAAGTTGCATATTGGCTGGTGACAGGTACTTCTTCAATCGACTTTGTAAATTTGTCGACTGTGACTAGCAGAAAGACATGGCCTCTAGACAAATATTTGTGGAGTTTTCCCACCATGTCAAGCCCCCACTAAGCCAACAACCAAGCCAAAGTTATGAGGGGCATTTCTTCTGGTGTGTTTGTCTTTTTCGCGAAATGCTGGCACGCTACGCATGTCCTCATGATGTTCATTGCATCTTGAACTGCCGTGAGCAAATAAAATCCTTTCCAAAAGGCCTTTACTGCAATTGCTCGATTGCTGGCATGGTGGCCGCATATTCCTTCGTGTATGTCCTTGAGGATGAGCTTCCCTTCTTTGGGTGTGATGCACCACTTCAATACTTGTGATATGCTTCTCTTGTAGAGTTCCCATTAACAATTCGGAAGGCCTTAGAACCGCGTGTTATTATTCATTCTTCGAATGTGTCTTTCGATATTTCTCCTCGCATCATATATGCTACATACGGTTTAATCCATGCAGATTGTATCATCGTATCCCTCGTCGAGGTGAGCTGTTTCTCCTCCCGATGTGGGCGTAGCCCCCGATTCACCTATTGGTTTGACTTTCTTGCTCATCTTGGGTGCTACAACTTTGATGAGTTTTTGGGGCTTGATAGTGTTCTGCATATGTGACCTGGTGGAACGGGTAGAAAAAGGGACCTGATATTCACCGGATTGTCAAGTTCCTTGTTTCTTACACTGCATATGTGAGAGACCTCACACCCGTCAAAGTGAGCCTCCATGATACTATGCAATTTTCTATATGATATCATTTTGTTGATAATGGCATCACACTTGTTCATTACTTGTTGTGCAATGAGATTGGAGTCACCAAAGATTTTGAGGTGAGTCACACCACATGCCTTTGCCATGCGCATGCCGTGCAATAGGGCCTCATATTCGGCTTCGTTGTTCGATGCATTGGAGAAGCTCATCCAAAGTACATAGCGCATTTTTTCACCTTGTGGTGACACCAATATTACTCCAGCTTATGCTCCTTCTGTTCTTTTGCATCCATCAAAGTACATTGTACATGCACTGGACAGATCCGGCGGATCCGTACATTGGAGCTTCCTCCACTCCGTGATAAAGTCAGGCACTACTTGAGACTTGGTTGATTTTTCTTCTCATACGTGATATCTCGAGGGGATAGCTCAATGCCCCAAACAGAGACACGCCCGTTGGCTTCTGGGTTGTTGAGTATATTGGAGAGGGGAGCTTCATTGAACACCACTATCGCGTGATCTAAGAAGTAGTGTCACAGTTTGTGTGTTGTCATGAAGACGCCATATGCAATTTTATGGTAGTGCGTGTACCTTTGCTTGGATAGCAAGAGGACATCGCTGAGGTAAGATACCGACAATTGGACGCTGTTTTTTCCCTTTCTTGGATCGTTCGATGACCAGAATTGTACTAACCACCTGATTGGTGGCGGCGATGTAGAGAAGCAAAGGCCCTTTATCTTTAGGTGACACGACAACAGGTAATGTTGAGAGTTTTTTCTTGAGGGATTCAAAGGCTCACTGGGCTTCTTCGGTCCACTCGATATTTTCTGATTTATTCATGAGAGCATAGAATGGAAATATTTTTTCGCCCATTCGAGCGGTGATCGGCTTAACGCTGCTAATTTTCCAGCCAGCTGCTGAACGCCCTGAATATTCATTGGCTTCTTCATTGTGAGGATCTCCTGTATTTTTTCAGGGTTTGCCTCTTGACGATATTAGGTACCTGAGGAGTTGCCCCGCGGGGACTCCAAAGGAGCACTTTATCGGGTTGAGCATGATGCGATATTTGTCAAGATTATAGAATGTTTCCTAGAGGTCATCAATAAATGTTGACTCTTTCTTGGTTGTGACTATAAAATCCTTGATGTAAACTTGAACGTTTGTGCCAATTTGGCTTCCAAAGCAGTTTTGCATCATCCGTTGGTATGTAGCAGCTGTGTTTTTTAGCATGAAGGGCATTGTCGTGTAGCAGAATACAACATAAGGTGTGATAAATGTTGTTTTATCTTGATCCTCCTCCTTTATCCAAATTTGTTGGTATCCATAATATGCATCCAGAAAGGAAAGACATTCGTGTATGGCGGTTGCATCAATAATTTGATCGATTCGCGGGAGAGGGAAGTGATCCTTCAGACAATGCTTGTTTAGCGCGGTGAAATCGATGCACATGCGCAATTTTTCATGTTTTTATTTGGGACACATACAGGGTTGGTGACCCACAAGGATTTCCTAATTTTTGTGATAAAGTTGGCATCCATGAGGCGATGGAGTTCGCATAGCGCTTGGGTTCCACAAAACAGCGAAGTGATTACTTCACAGGTCTAGTGTCGGGGTATAAATTGAGTGTGTGCTCAGAAAAAGTTCCCTGGGGATTCCTGGAATGTCCGCTGGTACCCCTGCAAAATCTCCCAGCGCTCATAGAGGAACTCGATGAGAGTGCTTTCCTATGCGGGACAAAGATTGGAGGCCACAAAGGTTTTTTCTTCGGGTCTGTGGGATGAACCTGGATTTCCCACATGTCCTTTGCGATGTCAACAGCTTGATCGGGCTTGACCTGCACTTCTAGAAAGATCTTTTGTTGGTTGATATTTTCAGCTGTGCAAACTCTATTTCCATCCCGAAAGATTCAAAGATCTTGTTGAATTCCTGGTCTCAATTGTCAGATCGGGTGAAGATTCATTTCACCATTATAATTTCATTGGCTGCTGCCATCTTCATCATCACGTATGCATAGTCGGTACTGCCATGAATATGGCGAAAGCTAGGTGTCCTAGGATCGCGTTGTACTACGATGGCCAAGTCCATAACTTTGAAGTCGAGCTTCTCGCGCCTAAAATTATATTGCGATCCTAAGACAACATCAACATAGATTTTTCCTAAAGGAATTTCAACTTTACCTGGGACTATTTTGTGGAAGGACGTCTCTGTTGGTGCTAGGTTTGTCAAGGAGCAGTTCATAGCCCGCAAGGGTTTGGCGTAGATGAGGTGGATTCTACTTCCTGCATACATGAAGACCTTGTTCATATCGAACCCGCCAATTTGAGTTTCAACTATCAGAGCCAAATGACCTAGTCGTGGGACTCGAAGTGGGTGATCCTCTCTGCGGAACGTGATTTCCTGTTCTAACCAGTGAAGATATTTGGGTGTTACAGGCGATGTTGTTACTTCCATATTAACTTGTGATGTAATCATCTTTTGGATTCTGTTGGATGGGTGCCCCTTCTAGATCATTGAAATTTCCCCACTTGCCCTCTAGTACTCATCCTCCTAGTTCCTTTTGGTGGTGTGGTGATGTAATAGCATGGGTTGCTGGTGTGGAGGCTTACCCGTGGTTTGTTGCGTCATTTACTTTAGCATTGCAAACTGCCTGCATACTCAAGAAAGTGCGGCAATCCTTCACGACATGAATTAAACGTCTTCTTTCCTCTAAGTCGACATAAAAGTGCATATTGCACGGACCTTACAACATATGCATCAGAAACACTGGGGGTTCTCTTGGTCGATATTGTTGGGTTGTTCTATTTCTTCTAGCATTGTCTCAACTGTCATGGTATACGTTGTCGTGATTGTCGTTTCTTCTCTTGATCGTCTCAGCATTGTCTCAACTGCCATGGTAAACCATCCATGACATAGCCTGGCCTGCTCCGACCATCGTAATTTAGCCTCCTCCTATTGTCATTATTGTGCTTATCGCGCTCTTCCTCGGTTGAATGTATGTGCTTGTTATGCACTCAATTTTTGCCATCAGGCCAGCGGTTTACCATATCCATCAACTGGGAAATTGTTTTGAGCTTGTCGTGACCCAACTCCTCGATAAACTCTATCCGATGAAGACCGTCATTGAATGCTTCGATTGCCATTTTGTTGGAGATGATTTCGGCTAATTTTTTGATAATGTTCCACCTTTGGATGAACACTCGGATTGATTCTCCGGGCTTCTGCTTCCACGCTCGCAGTTCCTCAATAGACGTGGGTCGCTTGAACGTAGATTTTAAGTTTCAGATGAACTTATCCTCGAGATCGCTCCAACTGCTGATGGATTTTTTGGGTAGTTGTCTAAGCCATAATCATGTGGCGCCACTTAAGTGTAGCTATAGACTTTTCATAGCAGTAGCTTTCGAGCCACCCTGGAGTTTGACTGTTTGCAAATAATCGGTTAGCCATGCTTCAGGCTCTTGGAGTAAATCGTACTTCTGGCGATCATGGGAAGCTTGAAATCCTTAGTTGCTGGAGTTTTGTGAACCCGAAGGGTAAAGAAACTAGCACCACAAGGCTTGCATTCGTCATTACTCTCAGTATTGGAGTATATTCGGCTGCTTCTCTCTTCCTTGGATCTATCGACCATTCTCCAAGTGATATTGTTTCTGGCGCCATCTCCATGCTAAGAATGTGTGAAACTCACATGATGTGATGAGCTTAACCTTCGGGTATTTTCCGTGTGTTGAGGAATGATGCGACGATGGGGCGATTTGTCTTGTTGATGGATGATCCCCTATTATCCTCGTGTGAGGGTTGCTCCTAGCATGCCAAGGCCCATGAGAGTGGAACGATGGATAGGTACCCGCAGATCATCGTCTATTGGCTGAGTTGTGAGGATATAAGTTTGAACAATGATGAGGGCCGCTTGCGATGTTTTTTGTTTAATATTCCTTGCCAAATCCACTAACATGAACGATAGGTCCAAGTCTCTAGCCAGCTCACACCTTTCGGCTTCAGGTATGAACTGCAGCCGTGAAGTGCCTCTCCTTGGTTGTGGCCCTCCAGTAACGCTACCAGAACCGCGGGTGGAACTGAGTTGTGCTCGCCGAAGGCTGGATTCATCGGCTAGCCTCTTTCTTTCATAGAGCTACCTCAGCATCTGAAGTAGGTCCCTTCTCTTTTGCTGGTGGAGGAACTGGTAGGCCATTAGCTCTTCACGCATAGCTTCTGGTTATTAGGAATGATTCCCTAGAGGTTCACATTCCGACTTGTATTTGTAACCTAGAATCCGCCTTAGACCTAGTTTTTTATGTGTCCCTGCAATTATTGTAGGTGTGTGGAACAACATACTTGTATCTGGCTCTAGCCATTTTGTCCTTAGTCATTTGAGGTTGGGAGGGAAACCCACTGCCGAGACTAATTTGTAAGTTGGAAGATGACAATATTTCACGTTCCATGTGCATGAAGATGCTATATTCCTTGCATTGGATAGTCAGAAGAGTTACAATAGCCGAACCAATCCAAAAGTTAGTAGGGCGTGAACTCACCGTCATACACTCCGCTTAACACAATGGTATCCTTAGACCTGAGGGGATCGCACAATCCGAGTTGTGGAAAAGCTGGCTTTGACTCCATCTTACACTCACCATAACTGGGAGTAATAAGGGTGGTCTTGGGACGACTTCAAAGCAAGATGCGTGGCGTGGATTAGCCAAGACAGAATTTTCCCTTCCATCTCGAAGAGATATTCTCTAGGCCCTCTCGTGTGATATGATTCAGAAGCATGGCCATGCACTACTTGATCAAGTGTTGATTGAGGTAGTCCCACTTAGTGAAGTCGGAGGGAATCAGTTATCACTGCAACAAGAATAGAGTTAAAGCGGCACTGGTATGATGGAATCTCCCCTGTGGTTTATCACTAATATCGTGAGGCAAAGGGACTCGGACAGATCATCAGATTGAGGGCACTTGCATAAACAAGGAGTCGACAAGTCTTGCTAGAGGCCTCTACCGATTATAAGCTCTAGTCGGAAAGTCACTGAGCTATGGTTCTGACTGAATGATTACTGAGTTATGTTCGGCTTAGCGTAAGACTGCGGGATCACACACTTAAGAGAGTGGAACTAGGCGGATGCTGATCCGACTATCACTAGCCGACAAGTTGGACTTGTTTGGATAGGGACACATGTCAATGTGTTGGACCTACTTTTACTAAGGTTAGGGGTTAGGACCGAGGGACAAGTTTTGTGTGCCCTCACCTACTTGTCGATGATGGCTCGGTTGTTGTAGAGCCTATTGGGAACCCCAAGAGCAAGGTATGATGAGCACAGCAGAAAGTTTTCCCTCAGTTATAGAACCAAGGTTATCGAACCAGTAGGAGAAATAAACCACTTTCGAAGGTGTTTCTAGCAATGTGGAACCTTCACACAACACAACCAAAATACTTTTCCCCAACTTATCAATGAGGTTGTCAAGCTCACTGGTTTTGCTGAAAACATAGGATTAAATGTATAGTGTGGAAGAAAGTAATTGCTTGTGGTAATTGCAGAAAGTAAACAGTAAATAGTAGATGGAATATCAATGGGAAGGAATGAACCAGGGTCCACAGTTCACTAGAGGTATTTTCTCCATAAGGTAAATAACATGCTGGGTGAAAAAATTACAGAGGGGCAATTAAAAAATAGAGAATGCATAACAATGCATTTACATTACATGATGATCACTATGAAATTCACTTGGGCATTAAAACATGATACATAGACCATAATCCAACTTCATCTATGACTAATAATCCACCTCCGGGATATCATCCAAACAACCCTCGGGCATTAAGTTGCAAGCAACAGATAATTGCATTAAGCAAAGTGTGTAATGTAAACAATACAATTGCCCTTGGACAAAGGATTGTTGTTTTCTCCCTAGTAGCAACAGTACATCGACAATCTCAGAAGTTTCTATCACTCTCCCTGATTACTAGAGGCATGAACCTACTATCGAGCATAAATACTCCCTCTTGGAGTCATAAGAAAATACTTGTCCAAAGTAACTACTAGCAACAGAGAGGATGCAAGATCACAAATAACATAGACATGATAGAACAATAATCAATCTAACATAATACTCAATATACATCGGATCCCCGCAAACACAACATGTAGCATTACAATAAGATGATATTGATCATGATAGGCAGCTCACAAGATCTAAACATGGTGGCACAAATAGGAGAAACAACCATCTAGCTACTGCTATGGACCCGTAATCCAAGGATGAACTACTCACACATCACTCGGGAGGCAGGCATAGTGATGAAGAAGGCCTCTGGGACGATCTCCCCTCCCCAATAGGGTGTCAAGAAGGTCAAGTTCGGCAGGCACGTCTTCAACCACGTAACAGAGTTCCCCTGCGTGAAGCAGCCGGAAAACAGTAAGAAGGAAGCCTACTACGCACTCCATCACATGAGGGCGTTCCTACTTGACCAGCAGAATTCTCTGCTGCGGATCATCTCAAAGTGGGCCGAAGCAAAGGCCAAGATCAATGATTCGAATATTAGACAAGAGATGTATCGCATCCAGCAGCAGTTTGGGGCAATCATCTTTCGTGATGTCATGACTTCGGGGGGGATCTTCTACGGAGGAAATATCCCGAATAACCGTGACATAGAAGATCGCCTAGAGATGCAGGGTGACTATAGGAAGTTCATGACGAGACAGGGCGTCCTCCCGTTCCCTAAGCCGAGCCAGAAGGCTTGATGTTAGCCTAGTTGTAGTTGCAAACTATAGATGACCTTTGTGTGTGTGTGTGTGTGTGGACGACAAGTGTACTTATCTTATTAGGTTTATGAATCACCGCTTACTTATTTTGCTTATTATTATTATATATCAATCAATGCTTGGTTTTTTTGCTTACTCTTTGGTTTTTTTGCTTACTCTTTGGTTCTCGGACGACAAGTGTGAGTTATTTTTGTCTTTTTCGAGAATATGCCGATGATTGAAATGTCGTGGCACAATATATATGTGAATGTGCTATGACGGGATTGTTAGCCTTGTGATATGCACAAGTCCAGGAATTGTGCATCCTACTTGGCTAACAGTCCCGTCATAAGCATATTCCTGTGTCCAACAACCTAGTTATATATGAGGCATGCTTTTCGAGTTATTTTTGTCTTTTTCGAGAATATGCCAATGATTGAAATGTCGTGGCACAATATATATGTGAATGTGCTATGACGGGATTGTTAGCCTTGTGATATGCACAAGTCCGATTGTGCATCCTACTTGGCTAACAATCCGTCATAAGCATATTCCCGTGTCCAACGACCTAGCTAGTTATATATGAGGCATGCTTTTCGAGTTATTTTGTCTTTTTGAGAATATGCCGATGATTGAAATGTCGTGGCACAATATATATGTGAATGTGCTATGACGGGATTGTTAGCCTTGTGATATGCACAAGTCCGTGGTGTGCATCCTACTTGGCTAACAGTCCTGTCATAAGCATATTCCTGTGTCCAACAACCTAGTTATATATGAGGCATGCTTTTCGAGTTATTTTTGTCTTTTTCGAGAATATGCCGATGATTGAAATGTCGTGGCACAATATATATGTGAATGTGCTATGACGGGATTGTTAGCCTTGTGATATGCACAAGTCCAGGAATTGTGCATCCTACTTGGCTAACAGTCCCGTCATAAGCATATTCCTGTGTCCAACGACCTAGCTAGTTATATATGAGGCATGCTTTTCGAGTTATTTTTGTCTTTTTCGAGAATATGCCAATGATTGAAATGTCGTGGCACAATATATATGTGAATGTGCTATGACGGGATTGTTAGCCTTGTGATATGCACAAGTCCAGGAATTGTGCATCCTACTTGGCTAACAGTCCTGTCATAAGCATATTCCTGTGTCCAACAACCTAGTTATATATGAGGCATGCTTTTTGAGTTTGCTCTTTTTGATTTAAGAGTACTTTCTATAAGTGTATCTTCATATGCGACTTTAATTATACATGTTTTTCAATCACCGGTTAGTTATTATTGTCAACTTGTAGATGACGTGGTACGTCGTGTACAAGGGACGGGTTCGAGTCTCGATGATTGGGAAGACTGGGAGACAGTGCACCGTTTCAGCGGCAATAGCTACAAAGGGTACAACACTATGGCGGAGGAAGCTAGATACACGCGCTATCTAGCGGTAGTTAGGACAAGGAACTGGATGAAGACCTACACCTTCGTCATGGCGGTGATCATGCTTATCTTCTTTGGTTATTTATCCGCGTTTGTGTCTAGCTAGCTAGTTTAGATGTCTAGCGAGCTTAGAGCTCTAACTTGTTCGATCGACACATGTATTCGCATGTCACCAACTACTACTTTGTAACATGATCAAAACAATGTAACTTGGACTATGTATTCATGTATGAGACTTATCTATATGTATTTGTTTCAATCTTGTTTTTCATATTGAGTATTTATATATATAATTGTATATCTTGTATCTGTGTGTGTATATCTGCTGTAATATTGTATATAATCTGTATTGCATATAATCTGGCTTCGAAATTAAAAAAAAAACAAAAAATACATCTGTGGCGCACTACACCTAAAGCGCACCATGGATGTTTAGTGGCGCACTAGGTAGTGCGCCACAGAAGATCCAAGGGGTAGCGCACCACGCCAAACTTCTGTGGCGCACTAGCAGGTGCGCTACGCCTATCTCTACACAACCGTGGCGCACTAGGCAGTGCGCCACGGCTGAGAGATAGCCGTAGCGCAAGGCCCGTGGCGCACTGCAGGTGCGCCACAGATGATTGTTTCAGGTGCGCCACTAAAGGCCGTTTTCCTAGTAGTGGGTAGCGTGCGGAAAGCAGGTCGGTGTGGCCAGCGATCCCCATTGCCATGAGGTAGGTATCCAGCCACACGGACGGGTCGTACGAGGGATCGTACTTCTCGATCTCCGTCGGAGCCTTGAAGTTCGCCGGGTATTTTTTTGCCTCGGATCATTCGTCCGAAGAACTGGGGTCCGACTTGACTCAGCGATCCCCTCGGTTTGTGAGGGTATGCCGCAGGTCATCGGGATGGCGTGTGTGCCAGCTCTGGTTGTTGATGATGTGGGTGCGCGCGTCGACTGGATGCCGATATGCGGCGATGAAGTTGTTCGCCGGCCGCGGGTCGTTGGTGGAGAGTGCCGCGTGCGCCGGTCGATGTTGGAGCTGCAGGGGCTCGGGTGGTGGGCAGTTGAGGGTGTTCGCCACCATTGGGCGGCCGCTCGAGGCCGCCTTGCTGCCTGACGAACGCGAGTACATCTGACCCTGTGACTCGGCACCCGCGTTTTGTTGCTCGACTGCCTTGGTGAGAAGATCTTTGGCGTACTGGATCTGCAGGGCACCTTCCCTAGTTACGTTTATGTTGTCGACCGCTGCTGGACTCGCGACGACATTTTCCATCGGAGTGGAGAACAGCGGGAGGCCGTTTGCATCTCGCTCCCACGAGGAGACCATGATTCTTGGTTGGTCCCTGGGGGCGCGCGCTTGGGCGGTGGTGGGGCGCCGTTGGCCGTCGCGCCTGGTGGGGGCCGGGAGATCCATCCTGGCGGCGCATTCTCGCAGATCGCGCGCTCGGCTGCACGAGTCGGGTCGTTCTCGTTGTCGAAGTTTAGGGCGCGCCCCAGAATGGTGGGGTTCAGGCGCGACCTGATTCGTAGTTGGTGGTAACGCGAGAGCTCCTGCACTGTTACCTGCTCGAGGCGAAAATTTTCACGCTCGACTTTTTCTTTGTGGACCGCCTCCTCTAGCCACAGGCGGAGTTCCTCGACCTCCGTTGTCGTTGCGTTCGGTGGGATCGGAGTGGAGAAGGGGTCTTGCGGGGGGTCGGCGCTAGTCGCCATGGAGGCCGCGACATGGCGATCGGAGCCATCGTGGAGGTCGGCAGAGTTCTCCGACCCGGAGTCGAAGTCGAAGATCCCAAGGATGGAGGGATCCTCGAAGTCTCCCACGTTGGAGACTTGGGCGATGGAGCCCGCGGGCGATGCGGCGAAGATGGATCCAGCAGCCGACGCCGGGGTCGCCGAGTCGGCGTCGTCGTTGAGGGTCGCGTCGTCCGTGACCATGGCGGTTTTGGTCACGTTGCTGTGGGCCGAGTTGTACTCAGAGGCAAGGCGGTGGATCCTGCGGACCTGGCTCTCAGAGAGCTGGTCGCGTGGTGGCGACTCGCGGATGCGAGCCGAGTCCTCCGAGACGATGATGTCGGTTAAGCCGACGAAGAGGCTGATTGTGCCGACCGGCATGATCACGTTGTGCGTGACGGGGCATGCCGCTGGGACGTAGCTGCTCGGCAAGATCTGGAGGATCTCGTCGATCACGATCATGCGGCTGGTGGCCATGGTCTTGTTGATGGGTAGATTGGATCTCGCCGCAGAACACCGGCCAGACCCCACGGTGAGCGCCACTGTCATGGGAATGGCCACGGCAGATGCTGCAATTGGCAGCGAGTAGTAGAACATGGGGCAAGGGCGGCCAGCCATCTGCGATGCGAGATGAGGGCCGAGACACAAGGGTTTACCCAGGTTCGACACCCCGGAGGGTAAAGACCTACTCCTGCTAGATTGTATTATGGTGAGAGTACAAGGGCGAGCTCCACGACTAGTCGACGAGTCGCTTGGGTGTATGATGGAACGTGTCCTCTATGCGTCCCTAGTGAGGTTTATATAGGCTCACCTCTCTAGGGTTTACAGATCTACAATCGAATTAGTTAAGGATTCGAAGGGTCTTTGACCTAGTCCGACTAGGCCTAGCTATGCTTCTGGGCCTCCAGCTACCAGTCGCCTGAGTCCTCGCCAAGTCTCAATCCAGTCGCCGTCCTGCAGGCCCACTCACTGGCAGCTTGGGCCAATAGGAAATGTCCTCCTTGGCATTCCCCGGTAGGCATATCCCCATCATGGAGTGATGCACCGATGTGACAGAAGTTGCATCACCACATCCAGTTGAGTGTGTGTGGTCATGTGGATCAAGGTGGTTTGAAAACACCACATGCAATGACTCTATGGACTCCATGTGTCAAACCATGGCAGGAAATCTCCAGAAAGCCACTACAATGTAGCTGCAACATGGAATGATGCACCGATGTGACAGAAATTGCATCACCACATCCATTGTAGTGTGTGTGGTCGCGGGGATATGCAAATGACTCTAGGGACTCCATGTGTGAAACCATGGTCAGAAATCTCCAGCAAGCCACTGGAATGTATAGTTGAACTTGTGAACCTTATACTTGGCATAAATAGCAACACGTAAAGCCCAATACCACTTGGACACGCCATGTTTTTTATTACATATTGAAATAACATTATATATACCTTTTACGGCCATTTTGTTCTTAAATTTTATGAAAAAGAACTTTTTCTTGTCGCCATCAAACCGAATGAACCAGTTGTTCGATCCAGCAAACCAGTCGCCTCACCGGTTCACTGGCTGGTCCAATTTTTAAAACTATGCCGGAATGCGACTGCAAAATGTAGGGTCCCACATGTCAGAGAGAAGTTCGGGACACGACTACGTTTGACTTAGATCGTGCATGGCAGACCTTGATGCCACTACATGCAACTGGTGCGGAATCAATTTCAGACAGCGCTAGCATCGCCATGTAGAACCGCTGTTTTCCTCCACTTCCAACCCGACAGAATCAATGGCATGATCGGGACTGCATACTTCGACATAGAAGTCCATGGCGGGAATAAGATTAGTGTCGTCTACACCACCGACCTTGAGACAGTGAAGTGCACTATTGCCCAGTACAAAAATTGGCTGCCGTTGGAAGAAAGCGGGTTCAGGTTCGTGGGTCTCGACCCCGAGTACAACCGAGATCACCGCAGGATCGTCGTGCTACAACTCTCCATGAAGGAACACGTCCTCGTTTAACATACTTTTTATGAGAAGGGGGGGTGATAGGAAGAGGTACATGTTGCTGTCATTTTGTCCCTGGGCCGTTTGTTTGCAAAAGTTCTTGCTACATTATTTGTCTGAATCCATTTTCAAGCAGGTGGGGCGAAAGAATTAGGTCATTCTTGGTGACTTTCTCGTGAACCACCAGATAACATTTACTAGTGTTGACACCAGGTATGACACTGGCCTGCTTACCAGCCCGACTGTCGAAATTTTCATCCCAAAGGAGTACAGAGTGGACATCCAGGATATTCACTGGATCCTAGGGATGAGTGGCAGCAGGATTGGGATGGCCGATCTTGCCACCGATCTCATTGACCCGTGGTACGCTGACATGAAGGACAAATTCCCGAGATGTTGGTGGAGGCGTTTAGGGCATGATTACTGGGAGGATAAGCCGCTTTATGAACCTAACCTAAAGTACGCTGCAATTGATGGGTATGTCAGCCATGATCTGTACCCCCAGATCAAAGTGTTCGTTCCAGGCAACGCACCCTTGAACCACCACCAAGGCAAGTGGTTTACCGCAGATACCAGGATGGAGAGGAATCTAACTGTTGGGGCAAGCACCCTAAGACATCCTTGGATCGGTCGCCTTCTCTGCCAATCATTCCAACAGGCTGAGATTTCTAGTTTTAGTGCATGATTGTTGTGTCTGTATGGCGCTTGTTATGTTTACGAAAACATGTTCTTTCACAAGTACAATGTGTGATAGCTATGTGTGAGCACTTCCGAACTGTTATGTATTACCTTTTCGAACTATAATCTGGGTGTGTTTATGACTGTAACCTTCATTATAACAACAATTATGTCTGTGCCACTACAGCCAAGCACGATGTGCCGAGTTTTCTAGCATCTTATATTATAAATGTGTCCTTAGATTGTGCCTGTTTGTGGACAGCGACATCTGATCTTGTGGATCCCACCACAATCTCAGGTAGCTATATTCAGTAATACTCCCTCCATCCCAAGGATTAAAGCCTATATATATATTTCTTTGAAAGGTCAAGCCATGGAAAGTTTGGCCAAACTTTTAGAAAAGTCAAGCCATGGAAAGTAAATCTAGGCACTACATGGCAGCTCTAGATGTTGCCGCATGCAAAGGGCACATACAGAATTTGCACAGCGCAGGGTTGCGGGGCCGGGAGGCCCTTCGTTAAAAGGGGAGGGAGATCGCATTTACCATCACTATGGTCTTTACGTACCATGAAGCAAGTTTGACCGGTCGAGCTCCATCGGTTTTGACATTGTAGGGCTACGATTGCGTGGTCGTGCCGGGCAGGAAGGGTGTGCGTGCGACTTGGCGATGGTGTGGGGATCGAGAGGGCGGCGACACAGATACCGTGAGAACACGCCACAGAGTCAACCCGTCCCGTTGCCGCTGTGTAGCGGCTGCGCAGTGCTGACGCAATGTAACTGTGACTTGATTGAACATAGAGGTAAATTAATTTGTCATCATCAATATGCTCCGCAGAATTTATTCGTGATCGTTATGCAGGCATGATCAAACAAGGATGCAACACACACACACGAAGACATTGTGTCCGGTCCAACACACCACATATAGTCTCATGTTCTAGAAATGACAGAAACAAATTAAAATTATTAGGTGACGTATGAGGCAGCAAGGTCACTTCTTGGACGACTTGGAGTGGTGGATCCCGATCCCGAAGGATGGGGATAAAAGGATGGTCCTGACGTACTCCCTCAGGAATTTGGCATATGCAGCGTGCTTAGCCTTGGTCGCAGGTTTGTGTGAAGCATAGGGGCTTTTACCGATGCCAACCGCATGTGTAATCATGCTGTCAATCCTCGGGTTGACTCTTTTGCTATAGAAGGGGCACCTGATATCCCCACTTAGAGTGCGGAAAGGGATCTTCCCGCTCTTGATACTCTTCAAGACGTGGCGGCTCTTGTCGTCCCTATACTCCTTGTAAGAGTCCACCTCACTTGAATCAACTTGTAATGTGCAAAAATGCAAAAGAAATGAGCAAAATATATTTACTTAGTCTACTTCTTCTCAAAAATCGCACAAACTAGTAGTGCATTTACCAGTCATGCATAGATATTCGAACAACCATTTCAAGTTACTTTGAAAAGCACAACATAATTTTACAGGTTTATTATGGCTGTCTCCACAGCTCGCTCCTAAATCTAGAATGTGGAGTAATTCAGAACAGACTAAATCTCTGCATGCAGCGGGTTGTATGGTGCATCTGATCATGATCGGTAGAATAAGGAGTACTTGAACAGATTCAGTACCGGTACATCTTCATCCCGACCAAAAAATATGACTAGTATACTAGAAAGATGGTGAAATAAAAATACCTCTGGGTACATGAGCAGAATGTGCTCGTAGAACTCCTCGCCCTCATCTAGGGCTCTGAAGTATTCTGCATCCACGAGCACAGAGTTCTCATAAGGGTCGAACTGGACGTCCTCCTCGCCCTGGGCTGCATGCATCTCCTCCAAATATGCGGCGGGAGGCGCCGCATCGCCCGTGGCAGGCGCAGGTAGCCCGATAGCAACACCCGAAGACTCACCTACAAGCACTCGCTTCATGGCGTCGGAAGGGAGAAGGTGGTTGTTCGTCCTTAAGCTGCATGGTGAGGTTTGTGGGTTTTTCTAGATTGGGTAGAATGGGTCAATGCGTGGGAGGGAGATGATGCAGGGGAGTAGGTTTTAAAGACGGGGCATTGTTAAGTCTCAACCTGGGGACCTCCACCTCGAGGCTCAGTTGGGTACCCCGGTAGGGCTTCTGGCTGACGCGTGGACGGTTCGTGCCATGGGCCCCAGCTAGAAGTGAGATTGCATGCGCGGTACTGTGAGGCCCATTCATGTTTGCAGCTGGAGCAGTAGTAGGCTTTTCATAGGTGTGACATGATCACTCGACGGATTCTTTAATCTATGCCTCGATCGATTGCTTCTCGTAGAAGGGTCTAAAGGAGGGACGCCTAAAAACACTATGGGTAAAGCATGGCTAGCCAGACCCGTGTGTTGTCACGCTATAATGTGAAGGGTAAGACGCATGTAGAGGATGCATCGTTCAACCCCCGATGACACGACACTACAGTGCACCATACTTTGCCATGGTGGACGCATTGCAACCGGTTAGACTAGCGTGCTGCCGCACTTCCCCCTCACTGCACTAGAAAACACACACATTATTTATACTTTAATCTACCCTCATGTATATAAATCCAAATAGTTTATAATTTTCTAAGAATAAAAGTAAATGCATAGACACGCATATACGAAAATTATACGCCTTTGTACACTTTCCTTCAAGATTATGGAAGTAAAGTATCGGTGGCAAACTCATTATTTCGTGTGGATAGAGAGGTCTGTCCCTAGAGAGAGAGAGAGAGAGCATTAGATCACAGAGGATCAACGTTGGGTGGACACGATCCGCGTGACAAACATTTTGACCAATCAGGGCCTACCAACCAAAGTGAACACGAGTTATCATGAGAGGGGGAAAACGAGTACTACCATTTTCATATAAACCCTAGACACAACACACACACACACACAGCAGACCTCCCCCTCACTGCCTAGAACATGTTCCACTTCATAGATTGAGCCCAAACCCGGCACCTAGCTCCCTCTGGCATTTTAAGCAACTTCTCCAACTAGAGATTCCATGGTTCCATGACGAAATCCAGAGTTTCCATTTACCGACTCCGAAAAACCGGCGATTCAGCAAAGTAGGTGCGAGAATTGAGCGTGCCCTAGGCCCCGAGGCAATTTACACGAATGCTACATCGTGGCGGACCGCCATCCCCGAGAGGTTGGTACTCATCTCGTGGTGCGAGCATATATTGTATTTTCCCGAGTTGCTCCCCGGTAATTGCGGTTTCTAACTATAGGTACCCTAGAGATGGCCATAGATTTTTGGGAAAAAATGTTCTGGGGTACCCCATGGGGTACCTAGGCTGGGCACGTTCCTAGGTTCAAGGTTGCAATGGACCTCGTGTGCATGCGTGCGCTGGAGGGTTTGCTGATTTTGCCCACCCCCGAACCCCGGCAATGGGGAATTCATCAAAAATAAAAAATATGAAACCAGCTCGAGTAGCCCTTGTGTGTCACCCACTACCAACATAAAATAATAAACAAGAAAAACCGGGACTTTTGGCACACGATGCACATCTCGGATGGCTATCGAGTAGGAGTTAACATGGCTTTCAACCCTAGACCTCCCTCTCACTGCCCATAATGTGGATCCATTGCGCGGATTGAGCCCAAACCCGGCACCTGGCTCCCTATCGACATTCTAAGCAACTTCTCCAACTAGAGATTCCAGGGTTCCATGAAGAAATCTAGAGTTTCCATTTACCGACTCCGAAAAACCGGCAATTCTGCAAAAGAGGTGCGAGAATATAGCGCGCCCTAGGCCCCGAGGCAATTTACACGCATGCTACGTCGTGGCGTCCTGCCATCCCCGGGAGGTTGGTACTCATCTCGTGGTGAAAGCATATACTATATTTTTCCCGAGTTACGCCCCGGTAATTACGGTTTCTAACTATAGGTACCCTAGAAATGGCCCTGGATTTTCGGGAAAAATGTTTTGGGGTGCCCCATGGGGTACCTAGGCTGGGCACGTGACTAGGTTCAATGTTTCAATGGACCTCGCGTGCCTTCGCGTGCTGGCGGGTTTGCCGATATTGCCCCCCCCCCCCGAACCCCGGCAATGGGAAATTCATCAAAAATCAAAAAATTTGAAACTAGCTCGAGTAGCCCTTGTGTGTCACCCACTACCAACATAAAACCATAAACAAGACAAATTGGGACTTTTGGCACACGGCGCACCCCCCGAATGGCTATCGAGTAGGAGTTAACATGGCTTTGAACCCTAGACCTCCCCCTCACTGCAACTTATTTAACTAGAGATTCCAGGTTTCCATGAAGAAATCCAGAGTTTCCATTTATTGACTCCACTTGAGTGTGTGTGGTCATGTGGATCAAGGTTGTTTGCAAAATAACACATGCAATGAATCTATGGACTCCATGTGTCAAACCATGGCCAGAAAACCTCAGAAAGCCCCTGCATTGCCACTGCCACATGGAGTGATGCATCGGTGTGATAGAAGTTGCATCACCGCATATAGTTGAGTGTGTGTGGTCATGTGTATCAAGGTGGTTTGCAAAACAACACATGCAATGACTCTATGGACTCCATGTGCCAAACCATGGCAGGAAATCCCCAGAAAGCCACTACAATGTAACTGCAACATGGAATGATGCATCAACGTGACAGAAGTTGCATCACCACATCCATTGTAGTGTGTATGGTCGCGTGGATATGCAAATGACTCTAGGGACTCCATGTGTGAAACCATGGTCAGAAATCTCCAGCAAGCCACTGGAATGTATAATTGAACTTGTGAACCTTATACTTGGCATAAATAACAACACATAAAGCCCAATTCCACTTGGACACGCCATGTTTTTTTGATTACATATTGAAATAACATTATATATACCTTTTATGGCCATTTTGTTCTAAAATTTTCTTAAATTTTACGAAAAAGAACTGTTTTTTGTCACCATCGAACCGAATGAACCAGTGGTTCGATCTAGCAAACCAGTCGCCTCACCGGTTCACTGACTGGTCCAGTTTTTAAAACTATGTCGGAATACGACTGCCAAATGTAGGGTCCCACATGTTAGAGAGAAGTTCGGGACACGACTACGTTTGACTTAGATCATGCATGGCAGAACTTGATTCCACTGCATGCAAGTGGCGCGGAATCAATTTCAGACAGCGCTAGCATCGCCATGTAGAACCGCTGTTTTCCTCCACTTCCACCCCAGCAAAATCAATGGCATGATAGGGACTGCGTACTTCGACATAGAAGTCCATGGCGGGAACAAGATCAGTGTCGTCTACACCACCGAACCTGAGACGGTGAAGTGCACTATTGCCTAGTACAAAAATTGGTTGCCGTCGGAAGAAAGCGGGTTCAGGTTCGTGGGTCTCGACCTCGAGTACAGCCGAGTTCACCGCAGGATCCTCGATTAACATACTTTTTATGAGAAGGGGTGATAGGAAGAGTTACATGTTGTTGTCATTTTGTCCCTGGGCCATTTGTTTGCAAAAGTTCTTGCTACATTATTTGTCTGAATCCATTTTCAAGCAGGTGGGGCAAAATAATTAGGTCACTCTTGGTGACTTTCTCATGAACCACCAGATAACATTTACTAGTGTTGACACCAGGTATGACACTGGCCTGCTTACCATCCCGACTGTCAGAATTTTCATCCCAAAGGAGTACAGAGTGGACATCCAGGATATTCACTGGATCCCAGGGATGAGTGGCAGCAGGATTGGGATGGCCGATCTTGCCACCGATCTAATCGACCCGTGGTACGCTGACATGAAGGACAAATTCCCGAGATGTTGGTGGAGGCGTTTAGGGCACGATTACTGGGAGGATAAGCCTCTTTATGAACCTAACCTGAAGTACGCTGCTATTGATGGGTATGTCAGCCACGATCTGTACCCCCAGATCAAAGTGTTTTGTTCCACGCAACGCACCCTTGAACCACCACCAAGGAAAGTGGTTTACCGCAGATACCAGGATGGAGAGGAATCTAACTGCTAGGGCAAGCGCCCTAAGACATCCTTGGATCGGTCACCTTCTCTACCAATCATTCCAACAGGCTGAGATTTCTAGTTTTAGTGCATGCTTGTTGTGTTTGTATGGGGCTTGTTATGTTTACGAAAACATATTCTTTCACAAGTACAATGTGTGATAGCTATGTGTGAGCACTTCCGAACTGTTGTGTATTACCTTTTCGAACTATAATCTGGGTGTGTTTATGACTGTAACCTTCATTATAACAACAATTATGTCTATGCCACTACAGCCAAGCACGATGTGCCGAGTTTGCTAGCATCTTATATTATAAATGTGTCCTTAGATTGTTCCTGTTTGTGGACGGTGACATATTATCTTGTGGATCCCACCACAATCTCAGGTAGCTATATTCAGTAATACTCCCTCCATCCCAAGGCTTAAGGCCTATATATATATTTCTGTGAAAGGTCAAGCCACGGAAAGTTTGGCCAAACTTTTAGAAAAGTCAAGCCATGGAAAGTAAACCTAGGAACTACATGGCAGTTCTAGATGTTGCCGCATGCAAAGGGCACATACAGAATTTGCACAGCGCATGGCTGTGGGGCCGGGAGGCCCTTCGTTATAAGGGGAGGGGAGGAGGGACAGGGAGATCGCATTTACCATCACTATGGTCTTTACGTACCATGAAGCAAGTTTGACCGGTCGAGCACCATCAGTTTCGACATCGCAGGGCTACGATTGCGTGGCTGTGCCGGGTAGGAAGGGTGTGCATGCGACTTGTATTTTCCCGAGTTGCTCCCCGGTAATTGCGGTTTCTAACTTTAGGTACCCTAGAAATGGCCCTGGATTTTGGGAAAAAAATGTTTTGGGGTGCCACATGGGGTACCTAGGCTAGGCTCGTGCCTAGGTTCAATGTTTCAATGGACCTCCGAACCCCGGCAATGGGAAATTCATCAAAAATAAAAAAATATGAAACCAGCTCGAGTAGCCCTTGTGTGTCACCCGCTACCAACATAAAATCATAAACAAGACAAACCGGGACTTTTGGCACACGGTGCACACCCCGGATGGCTATCGAGTGGGAGTTAACATGGCCTTCAACCCTAGACCTCCCTCTCAATGAGAAAAAGGGGATCCATTGCACGGATTGAGCCCAAACCCGGCACCTGGATCCCTATCGATATTCTAAGCAACTTCTCAAACTAGAGATTCCAGGGTTCCATGAAGAAATCTAGAGTTTCCATTTACCGACTCTGAAAAACCGCAATTCTACAAAGGAGGTGCAAGAATATAGCGCACCCTAGGACTCGAGGCAATTTACAAGCATGCTACGTCGTGGCGTACTGCCATCCCCGGGAGGTTGGTACTAATCTCGTGGTGCAAGCATATACTATATTTTTCCCGAATTACGCCCCGGTAATTGCGGTTTCTAACTATAGGTACCCTAGAAAGGGCCATGGATTTTCGGGAAAAATGTTTTGGGGTGCCCCATGGGGTACCTAGGCTGGGCACGTGACTAGGTTCAAGGTTTCAATGGGCCTCGTGTGCCTGCGCGTGCTGGCGGGTTTGCCGATATTGCCACCCCCCGAACCCCGGCAATGGGAAATTCATCAAAAATCAAAAAAAATATGAAACCAGCTCGAGTAGCCCTTGTGTGTCACCCACTACCAACATAAAATCATAAAAAAGAAAAATTCGGACTGTTGGCACACGGCGCACCCCCTGGATGGCTATCGAGTATGAGTTAACATGGCTTTCAACCCTAGACCTCCCTCTCACTGCCTAGAACGTGGATACACTGTACAGATTGAGCCCAAACCCGGCATCTGGCTCCCTCTCGGCATTCTAAGCAACTTATCCAACTAGAGATTCCAGGGTTCCATGAAGAAATCCAGAGTTTCCATTTACCGAAACCAAAAAACCGACGATTTTGCAAAGGAGTTTCGAGAATTGAGCGCGCCCTAGGCCCCGAGGCAATTTACACGCATTCTACGTCAGGGCTGACCTCCATCCCCGGTAGGTTGGTACTCATCTCGTGGTGCAAGCATATATTTTATTTTTTTACCGAGTTGCGCCCCGGTAATTGCGGTTTTTAACTGTAGGTACCCTAGAAATGGCCCTGGATTTTTGGGAAATAATGTGTTGGGGTGCCCCATGGGGTACCTAGGCTGGGCACGTGCCTAGGATCAAGGTTTTAATGGACCTCACATCCCTGCGCGTGCCGGCGGTATTGTCGATTTTGCCCACCCCCCTTCCTCCCAAACCCCGGCAATGTGAAATTCATCAAAAATCAAAAAAATATGAAACCAGCTCGAGTAGCCCGTGTGTGTCACCCACTACTAACATAAAATCATAAACAAGACAAACCAGGACTTTTGACACACAGCGCACCCCCTAGATGGCTATCGAGTAGGAGTTAACATGGCTTTCAACCCTAGACCTCCCCCTCACTATCCAGAACATGGATCCACTACACGGATTAAGCCCAAACCCGACACCTAGCTCCCTCTCTGCATTCTTAGCAACTTCTCCAACTAGAGATTCTAGGGTTCCATGAAGAAAGCCAGAGTTTCCATTTACCGACACCAAAAAAGCGGCGATTCTGCAAAGGAGGTGCGAGAATTGAGTGCGCCCTAGGCCCCGAGGAAACTTACATGCATGCTACGTCGTGGCGGACCGCTATCCCCGGGATGTTGGTACTCATCTCCTGGTGCAAGCATATACTGTATTTTCCCGAGTTATGCCCCGGTAATTGCGGTTTATAACTGTAGGTACCCTAGAAATGGCCCTGGATTTTCGGAAAAAAGTTTTGGGGTTCCCCATGGGGTACCTAGGCTGGAAACGTGCCTAGGTGCAAGGTTGCAATGGACCTCGCCTGCGCGCGCTGGCGGGTTTGCCGATTTTGCCCACCCCCCGAACCCCGGCAATGGGAAATTCATCAAAAATAAAAAAAAAATATGAAACTAGCTCGAGTAGCCCTTGTGTGTCACCCACTACCAACATAAAATCAAAAACAACACAAACCAGGACTTTTGGCACACGGGGCACCCCCGGATGGCCATCGAGTAGGAGTTAACATGGATTTCAACCCTAGACCTCCCCCTCACTGCACAGAACGTGGATCCACTGTGCGGATTGAGCCCAAACCCGGCACCTAGATACCTTTCGGCATTCTAAGAAACTTCTCCAACTAGAGATTCCAGGGTTCCATGAAGAAATCCAGAGTTTCCTATATCATAACCCTAACAACCAACATCATCCATAGGATCATAACCCTAGTGGCCAAAGGCGGCCGTTGGATCATCTCTTCTAGAAGACCCATCCCCCTTCCCCCTTCTTGGGGTGCTGCTTCTGCGTGCCGATGGTTACAGACCGTTCGATCGGGCCGCGTGGAGGCTAGGATGTTTCTTTGTAAGGCCGATCCGCGAGTAGGCTGTTCTGCGACATGATTCGCTGCGCTTTTAATATTCAAAAATATTAGTATATGCACCTCCCTCTTCCCTATATCAATAGGAGCTTGTGACTGAGCACGTCTCTTTCACAGCCATAACCCCTTCTCCACCGCAACTCGTCGTTCTGGACGACTCCACCAGCTTTCGCGCGCCGTTCCCCGATGACAGCAACTCACTTGAACCTTAAGGTAGGAAATCATTTGACTAGAGTTTGAATTTGTCTTACAAATTACTGTTGTCGGCTTAACTAACTACACATCTATTTTCTGATTTCTCGATGAACTTTAGATGTGGGAGCCATAGAGCAAGGAGTACTCAGATCGCCAGCCCTTGAATCTGGAGGATATACTCACACGCAACATCCTGTTGACGTACGGGATCATGTGCTCCCACCATGTATGCTCTCGCCGTTACCCCTAACACGTGCTCCCAGGGCATGAGCTTGCATGTCGGCGCGACTCGTGCGGCTGCATGGAGCCCGGCTGCAATTACACCGGCCCGCCGACAAAGCTTGTGGTCCACCTTGCAAGGGGTCACTCGGTCGAAGTGATTAAGCTCTCCTATGGCAACTCCATTCTTCTCCAAGAGAAGGTGTCGTTCCCTGAGCCGATATGCCGCCGGCTCGTTTTGTAGGGGGGCGGATCTGTTTTTGTCTTGACCATCACCACTCGCGCTTCGGGAACTGTCACTGGGCCCACCATCACCACTAGCATTCCAGGAATCGTCCCTAGGTCCACCTTCAAGTCTGCAGTATGCGTTAGGTCGGTCTCGTGCGCATGGCCGATGTACACTATGAGTACATGGCTGCACGCCCAGCCTCCGCCGTCCGATACAGTGCATGTGAGGGTTGTGTCGCCGAGCTGCCCGACGCCGAGCGAGATGGAGTTTACGGACCTGAGGTCGGTCCTTTGTGTGCCATCCAAGTACCTTGTCGATGCTGGACCGGCCAAGCAGATCAATTTCTACATTCGCATCGAGAAGACCGACAGGGAGTTGTAAAAATTATGTTGTGCTTAAATTTAAGACGTAATTAATACTAGTCCAGTGTGCAGAGCATACTTGTCGGAAGAATATATGTTAGTTGCAGTTCTGTAATACTCCTTGGTGTAATACATGTGGTTATATTTATCTATAAATTTGGTCAAATTTGATAAAGTTTGACTTAATAAAAAGCTATAAGTATTCTTTAATAATCGTGCGTGCCCCGCCTACCAATGTCATGCTTTCCGTGTGCCGCGCACAGAAGACGTTAGATGTGTTCGTGTTATAACAGCCGTTGGATTTTGTTGGTAGGGTTGGCATTCTTTAATTATCTTCCTTCCGCTCGAAGCCACTATCCTCACTGCATCCTTAGCCTCTAGAAGTCGGCACGCCAACCCACCAGCAACCTCTATCACCGCCACCCTGCTCCTCCACCTCCTTCTTGTCATGGCTTCGCGGGGAGATGTCCATGAAACACGTGAAGATCATAGAGACGGTGAAAGCGACGTGAGTTGTATCATACCATACATTTTATAGGGATTTCTTTATTTTAAGCCAGATCTACTCTGATTATGCATGTACGGCTGGTGTGCGAGGCCATGGCGACTTTGTATGACTCTGATTATCATGGTTTAGCGGAGGGAGAGAGTCCTCCCCGTTGTAAAAAACATGAGTTTGTGGTCGCTAAATTTGTAGCATTCGAGGGACACAACACAGGCAGGAGGTTTTTTGGGTGTGGGCAGGGTGAAGCGTGGACAACCAAAATTTGCGACGTTGTCAAATGGGTATATCCGGAGTGGCCACTGTCTATGCAGAAATCGCTAGAAAAACTATGGAAGAAGAATGCGCAGATGAAAGATGCCTTAGTCAGCTCACTTCTTGAGAGTGATGAGATGAACTTAATGTCCCTTTATGATTCACCAACCCTTCGCCGTGAAATCCTTAGGTTGGAAGCCAAGGTTTGCAAAGTACGAAAGGAGAGGGATGTGGCGATGGCCCTGAAGGCAAAAGCAGAGAAAGACCTAATTGCATCAAGGATTGAAATGCACGAGAAGAAAGTCCACGATGTCACAACTACCAATATGCATAGGTTATTGAGGATCAAGGCAGAGACAGAACTGACCAAGTGCAAGGAGGATGCCAAAAAGATGGCGCCGCTGATTCAAACCCTGGAGTGGCAGAATGAAGGGCATCGTGGTAAGGTTAGGAAGATAATGGATGTGTCTGAAAACTAGGTTTGTTTAGATTGAGCTCCCTATTGTTAATTGTAATAGTATTTGTTGACCAAGTGGTCTGAAGTCTGAACTAGTAGGAGCCCAAGCTGAATCCTGTCCATGGATTTTCAGTTGTGTGTGTGAATGCTCCGAACAAAATGTAATAGTATTTGTCGACCAAGTGGTCTAAAGTCTGAACTAGTAGTGTCTATTCATTTATCTTATGCCTTTCTTTCTTAATTTTGTCTGATGGTGGTAATCTGACATTGCTGGTTTGTTTAAGCGGAATCTACGTGGATTCTACCGCATGTAAAGGGTACATACACAATTTCTATTGTGGAAGCACGAGCACCTGTTATTGCGCTGAACACAGCTATCCATAATTCCCATTACATCCCGCCAAACCCATTACAATAATTGTACTCGCATTAAACAGAACCGAAATTGCAAACAACCTAAACAACATCTAGACCTAGATCACGCCACTACCGTCGGAGTCCACCTCGATTGGTGGCTACTGGAGGGGTATTCCCAGCGACATCCACTCCCGCCTGTGGCTTGCCCTTCGCCAAGGAGGCTTGAATGGCGTTCTGCATTGCTTTGTCGTTGTTCTCATCCTTGTAGGAATCAACAATGATGGGGGGGATGGGGGTGGCAACGATCGAGCCCCTTCTCGCCTGGCGGCTCCTACTCAAGCTCGATGCCACAGCAGTGTGTCTGCAGATAGGAGGGGCCAAGCTCGGAGACGCAGGGTAGTCGTTTGGCTCAAGAAACCATGGCCATTTTATACTGCGACGGTAGGATCTAGGAGTGGATCCGCGGCGACGAGCCCGACTGTGAGCGCTGGAGTGGATGGATCTGCCACCATGAGCCATGAAGGCAGAATTTTCCTGATACAGGGTGTACATGGAGGGTGGAAAACTGTGGGACCAGGCATGTGACGGCTACTTGGCAAGGCCTCCCAGTGATATGTAGGCAGGCATGAGGCCAAAAATTTTTAGTCAATGAGCGCGAAAGGGCCTTTGAAAAACGAAGGCGCGAGCTTTGGAGGAGACCCACCTGTCATCTCAAAGTGGACAGTAGGATTCTCCTCGAGTTACTGGGTGGGATAAATCACGCTTCACCGTTCCCCTGCTCTGACATCCAAGGCTCCTCCATCGTCCCCTCTTTCCTCTGCCCTCGCTCCCCTAGCCCATGGCTCGCAGCTCATGTAGTTCGTCTCGGGCGGAATCAGGGTCGGCTCAATGCTGCCAGGCGGGTGCCCCCATCAGGTACCGTAAGATGCCCTATGATTACTACCCCGATATGCTGTGTTTGTGCGGTGAGAAGTTGCCGAGATGGATTTCTTGGACCGACGAAAATACTGCAGGAAAATTCAGCAACTTCAGCATCAGAGCGGTAACCTCGTATTCTATGTGTAGTTGGTAACCCCGATCCAGGAACCATTATGTAATTTTGTGTTTGTTTGCTGTGGCATCCCGCAAAACCACTACTAGAAAATCGCGTTGTTTTTGTGCATTGCATCATCATGACCGCATGCTCATGTCATCATGCCACATTGCATTTGTGCATCGTCATCATCTTGCATGTGCTTGTATAAAACTATGTTTGCAAAGCCCGTGTTGTTTTCTAAAACGCCCCGTCTTTAATTCCAAACCAAAACCGGGTCGCCGGAATATTTTGTTTTTGTTTAAATTGTTTTTCTAACGGTCCGCCTAATTAAATAAAACATTTAATTAATTTTTGGGTGGGGCAGTCGAACGGGCCGAATAGACCCGAACGACCACCCCTGTTTGTAAATCGGCTCACCTAATCAGCCCCCTCTAAATCCTAAAGCTACCCAGTCCTATACCCACCCTTCCCAGCCACCTCACCCCGGCCACTCCCCTTGCGCCACATCAGCCTCTCCCCTCCCCCTAGCCTACCAGTAGCTGCCACTTGGCTCATCCCTCTCCCTTTCCCCCCACTCTCTCCTGCACCCACACAACCCTGCATTGCCACACGCACCCACCCCGCACCTATCCCTGCCCGTGGGCCCCCCGCGGTCAAACACCCCTGGCCACACAACGCACGCACGCCTGCACCGCACCCTGCCCCACCTCCCCGATCCCGAGTCCCCCTGGGCCCCACCCACGCGCCCTGCGCCCCGCTCCTCTCCCTTCTCCCTCGCCTCGCACCGAGCCTCCCCGCTCTCCTCCCTCTCCCCCAAGTCCGGCCAGCCTCGCCTCCTCCTCCCGCCGGCGTGCTGGCCGCTCCGCCCGCAACCGCACCCCGCCGCCTCCCCGCGCAACCCCGGCAGCGCCTCCGCCCCACCTCTCCTCCGGCCAGCGCTCGCCTCGCCCTTGTCGCTCCTCTCTCCATGCCTTGCCTCGCACCGCCTGCCGGCCCAGCGCGCCGCCAAGCCAGCGTCGCCGCCTCTCTCCGCCTCCAGTCGCTGCCGCCCGTCGTCCCTCGTTGCAGCTCCTCCTGCAGCTCATGACGCCTCCCGTTCCCTCCGACCTCCCGCCCGGCGTGCCCGCGACAGCATCCTCCTCCGGACGCCTGCTGACCTCGGCCCAGCGCCGCCTCCTCCCGGGCGCCGCCTCCCTCCCGCAGGTGCAGCGTCTCCGTCGAGCTGCGCCCGCCGTGCTTCGCGGCGGCCGCCTCTACGCCGGCGTCCGCCCTCCGGCGAGCCTCCGTTTGCCTTTGTCGTGCTCGCCCAAGCCCCGCTCACCTTGGCAGCTCGCCGCTGCCGCTCGTCCAGGCAACCGCCTCACGCTCGTCCCCGCCTCTCTTCCCGACGCCATCCCGCTGTAGCCTGCGAGCGCCGCCGCGGTCCCCTGTTCCGGCTCGCGTCCGTCCGAGGAGTTCTGCCATCACCGCCAAGTCCGTCGTCGTCGGCCTCGCCTGTCCCGCGACCCCGCCATGCTAGTGTGCCTCCTCCGCCCCGTGATGTTTTGGTGTTAAAAGATAACAAGGAGACCGTGGCCGAGAACATTGACCCCTGAAGGCCATGGACACCGAAGCCAAGTTCTCCGTCGTACGGCACCAATATCGGCCTCCTGGGACCTCAAGATCTCCCTCACGGACCGCAAGACCGTTCCCCGAAGCCGAAGATAGATCCCGAACCCGGTGCCGCGCCAAGTTCTCCATCATGGATGCGGATCCGATGCCCCGTTCATGGAGTCCGAAGACCGATACCGCGAACCGAACAGCGCCAAGGTCGCCTTCCGGACCGAATCGATCGGCGCCAGAACCGAACTGAAGAACGCCAAGATCGCCACGAGGACGACAAGATCGTCACGACGACAAGATCGACACCGACCAGGCGGACCCAATCGCTAACGCCAACCAAGTACTCCCGGACGACAAGTTCTCCATCCGGGCAACCGGGATCGACCGCATAGAACACCAAGATCTTCCGATCGAGACCGAGTCCAACAACGACAATCGAAGCTGAACCGACAAGATCGGCACCGTCAGAAATCCGATGAGCCGACGCCAACCAAGCCACCTGCTTCCGGAGCCAAGACCTACCCGATCCGTAGACCCTAGACCACGGACCACGAGACCGACCGAACCCGGAACCTCAAGACCGTCGAGCCCCTAATGTGACCCTTATCCGAACCCCTATTTTATAAATGTCAAACATAAAACTTGTTGCATATTGAATTGTCATTTCGCATGCATATCTGTGGTTTGGGGGCCTTATGCCAATTCACCTAATAATTAAATATGGGGCCCATATGCGGGCAAATCCAGCCTTATATTGGCCTCATTTAAACGTGTGTGACGGTTCCATCTGTTGCATTTCTAAACAACATATAATTTGCGGGGTAGATAAACAACTGGAACCATATATTAATTGTCGGGACCCCGGTTCCGCTTAATATGACCTAATTGCACCGCACCTTGCCATGTCATTCATCATGCATGCATCATGCCGATCTTCTGCCGTGTATTAAACATTGCATCCGGTGTATCTTCTAGTGTTTTGCTTCTTCGCGGATAAGGCCGTTGAGTTGATGTGAGGTTCGCCCCGATATTCGGTTGAATCTTCGGCAATGTTTTCAGGCGAGCATCTCCCCCTTTCTACCTATCTTACTTTTATAGTCTTTATTCCCTCCTGTTGAACTATTGCTATCTGAGTTGCGATGCTTTAGATTCCGTACCTGTGATATCCCTTGCAGCCATATATTGCCTTGGAGACCTCCTATTACTTGTTGATTGGTAGATAGTTGGACTTGCGCGTCGTAGTTGCTTGCTCAAGTGCTGATATGTGTCGTCATATGCCACAGTTGTTGATGTATTGCCGCATGTTGATGTTGGAGATGATTCTAGTTTTACTTATCGTCACTTTAATTTCTGTTTAACAACTAAAATTGAAATAAGCAGAGGCATCGGTGGGTGATAGAAAATATTTGGTTTCGAAACGCCACTTGTGTCCGTAAGACCCCGAGTACTTGATACTGTTCCTTGATTTATCATGCTATCCACATCCGGAGGTATATGGGACCCACGAGCGAGCTTGATTCGATCTTATTTCTTGGGGCCACAAACTAGTTTGAGGTTTTATTTACTATCCTGTACCTATGCCATGCTACTTTACGTATTTAAATTGTGCGAGGAGCACTTTGTCTTTGTTAGGTAAGCGGAATGTTTTCGCGATATCGGCGATCCCGATTGGGGATCTTGTCGTTCTGACCATTGACGCAAACCTTGAGTCCGTCTCGAAGCTTGCTTACCGTTGCGGGTGTACTCAAGGGTGGCCCCTGAAATATTTCTCGAATCCTGTGATTGTTCATCGTGAAAGCCTCGTTGGGTTTTGATTTGGTTTTCGAGGTTGATCGGCGTGTGTTGCTATTGGTGCACCCGGTGGTAAAACTTTCTGGCCGTGTCATGGATATGGACGACTTAGAGCACAGTATCTCGATCATAGACAAGCATAACTAAAGTTTACTGCTATAAATTTGACTTATAATGACTAGTAATCAGCTTCACTATAATGGAATGGCTAATTAATACTGCCCACAATTGCTTGTTTGGTTGTCGCTTGCGACAATTGTATCTGACTAGTAAGTATTGCAACCACAACGAAATGGCTGAATAAAAGTACCAACAACTGCTGGGTTTCGGGATTACATCATGCTATCTGTATCTGATTAGTAATTGCTGCAACTACAACGGAATGATTAACTAAAAGGGCCCACTGCTTATTTTATCAGTACAATTATCTAAACCTGACTAGTAATTGCTGCAACGATAACTGAATAAGTAAAACTGCCAACCGTGTGAGTTCCTCGGTTGACTTCCTCGTTTGGTCTCGAGGGGGAAATACCAGGATGGGTTTGTTTGGTGTTAGCTTCAGGTTGGATCCGTATAGGTCTATCTTACCCCTCTCTGATTGCCGCCAGTTGTAACGAGTCTCTATAGGTCGTTTAGTGCATGCTGCCGCTCAGTCCACCATACCTGTAGGCGAGGACCGCCGAATTCTAGCCTCGCTGTCTTGGCCTCGATCTTGACGCTCCTCTTTTCCTTTGCCCTTTGTCGGCACCCTTTTGTTTAAGCGGTTTTGAGATCGGCCGTTAGCGAGGTTACCCTTCCGGCTTGGCACAGGCAGGGTTATGGCGCCATTGGTTATTCTTGTGGCTCTTAGCCCCATTTGCGTCTTGTCCGTAGTCGGATGCTCTACCGTTTTCAAGGTGATTTGGATCTTTGTATATTATATTCGTATTCTTGACTCTTTGAGTCGCTATATATATCTCTTGTGGGTCCCATCGAGGGCTGTTGTGTAATGTTATTACTTCGTTTTCCACCATACGAAAGTGCTGGTGAGCACCTTTGAATCGTTTCTATGCGGGTTTGGAATTTTGCTCAAACTTGCATAGGCCCGATCGAGGGTGTTCTGAGTGGTATCGAGCACGGATTGCGATACCACAAGTCCAACTGTAGGATAACCTAGCTAACGGCGCGAGAGTGTCAAAAACTATTTTGCAAAATCGGTTGGATAGTTACGATTAGGTCTGATTTTATTCCTTACCCCTCTGTTCTCCTCTTACCTCTACGTGTTGAATCCGCTCGCCTCTTTCTTGAGTCCAGAATTCTCGTGGTTGGGTTTCATCGTACCTTGAGGTTTCGCTTCCCCCTCGATAACGGTGATGCTACATATGGTCTTCATGCTATCCGAGAATCCTTCGTCTGGTACCATTCTTTGTTCCTTGTGTGTTCCTTCCGAGTTCTCGGCGTGACATCATCTACGCGGATCCGATCGATGCGCATCACTCCTTTGTTTCGAACCTCGCTTGTCGAGATCTTGATCTGGATCCGAGAATGGTTGCACTTTTTCACCGATTGTGCGGAGTAATAGTTTGGGTGCGTGATGGATTGGCCCCATGCCGACTACCCTTTCTATTCGCTTTGTACATTGAAGTGGGCGAGAATGCATCGGTTCCCCTTCCCGGAGTTAGAGGTGGCTTTATTTGTTGATACCTCTACCTTCGACCTTTTGTTCGGAGTGTTCTCTCGCGAACACGGACAACGACCTCTTGTTAGTGGTGTCGCGAGGATCTACACGAAGCGCGAAGGATCGAACCATGACCTTCTTCCGGTAGCATGAGGCGGATCTCGAGGGCGAGATCCATTGTTAGTGGTGTCGAATTGTGGCATCCCGCAAAACCACTACTAGAAAATCGCGTTGTTTTTGTGCATTGCATCATCATGACCGCATGCTCATGTCATCATGCCACATTGCATTTGTGCATCGTCATCATCTTGCATGTGCTTGTATAAAACTATGTTTGCAAAGCCCGTGTTGTTTTCTAAAACACCCCGTCTTTAATTCCAAACCAAAACCGGGTCGCCGGAATATTGTGTTTTTGTTTAAATTGTTTTGCTAACGGTCCGCCTAATTAAATAAAACATTTAATTAATTTTGGGTGGGAGGCGATCGAGCAGGCCGAATAGACCACCCTGTTTGTAAATCGGCTCACCTAATCAGCCCCCTCTAAATCCTAAAGCTACCCAGTCCTATACCCACCCTTCCCAGCCACCTCACCCCGGCCACTCCCCTTGCGCCACATCAGCCTCTCCCCTCCCCCTAGCCTACCAGTAGCTGCCACTTGGCTCATCCCTCTCTCCCTTTCCCCCCCACTCTCTCTCCGGCACCCACACAACCCACCACGGCCCAAGGCACACGCACCACCCCGCACCTATCCTCGCTGGGCCCCATGGTCAAACACCCCACAGCCACGCACGCCTGCAACCGCACCCTGCCCCACCTCCCCGATCCCGAGTCCCCCTGGGCCCCACCCACGCGCCCTGCGCCCCGCTCCTCTCCCTTCTCCCTCGCCTCGCACCGAGCCTCCCCGCTCTCCTCCCTCTCCCCCAAGTCCGGCCAGCCTCGCCTCCTCCTCCCGCCGGCGTGCTGGCCGCTCCGCCCGCAACCGCACCCCGCCGCCTCCCCGCGCAACCCCGGCCCTCCTCTCTCCTCCGGCCCGCGCTCGGCCTCGCCCCTGTCGCTCCTCTCTCTCCGCGCCGCCTCGCACCTGCCGCTGCCTCGCCCGGCCCAGCTTGTGCCTGCCGCCAAGCCAGCGTCGCCCTCGCCTCCCGCGCCGCTGCCCGTCGCCCTGTTGCGGCTCCTCCTGCGAGCTGCCAGCGCCTCCCGTTCCTCGGCGACCTCCCGCCGGCGCGTGCCCGCGACCCGCATCCTCCTCCGGGCCTGCTCGGCTCGACCCAGCGCCCGCGCCTCCTCCCCAGGCGGCCACCTCCCTCCCGCCCGGTGCCTTGTCTCCGTCGAGCGCGCCCGCCTCCGTGCTCGGCGGCCGCCTCTGTAGGCGCCCGCCCTCAGCGAGCCTCCGTTCTTGTCGTCGTGCTCGCCCGCTCGCCTTGGCAGCTCGCCGCTGCCGCTCGTCCAGGCAACCGCCTCACGCTCGTCCCCGCCTCTCTGTCCGACGCCATCCCGGCGCGCTGCGGCCGCGGTCCCTGTTCCGCGCGTCCGTCAGGGTTCTGCCATCACCGCCAAGTCCGTCGTCGGCCTCGCTGTCGCGACCCGCCATGCTAGTGTGCCTCCTCCGCCCCGTGATGTTTTGGTGTTAAAAGATAACAAGGAGACCGTGGCCGAGAACATTGACCCCTGAAGGCCATGGACACCGAAGCCAAGTTCTCCGTCGTACGGCACCAATATCGGCCTCCACAGGACCTCAAGATCTCCCTCACGGACGCAAGACCGTTCCCGAAGCGAAGATAGATCCGAACCGGTGCCGCCAAGTTCTCCATCATGGATGCGGATCCGATGCCCGTTCATGAGTCCGAGACCGATACCGCCGAACGGCGCCAAGGTCGCCTTCCGGACCCCAAGATCGATCCGGCGCCGAACCCGAAGAACGCCAAGATCGCCACGAGGGCGACAAGATCGTCACGACGACAAGATCGACACCGAGGCGGACCAATGCGCCTAACGCCAACCAAGTACTCCCCGGACGACAAGTTCTCCATCCCGAACGGCAGGATCGACCGCATAGAACACCAAGATCTTCGATCGAGACCGAGTCCAACGACAATCGAAGCCGCTGAACCGACAAGATCGGCACCGTCTGAAATCCGATGCGCCCGGCGCCAACCAAGCCTGCTTCCGGAACGCCAAGACCTACCCGATCCGTAGACCCTAGACCACGGACCACGAGACCGACCCGAACCCGGAACCTCAAGACCGTCGAGCCCTAATGTGTGACCCTTATCCGAACCCCTATTTTATAAATGTCAAACATAAAACTTGTTGCATATTGAATTGTCATCTCGCATGCATATCTGGTTTGGGGCCTTATGCCGATTCACCTAATAATTAAATATGGGGCCCATATGCGGGCAAATCTAGCCTTATATTGGCCTCATTTAAACATGTGTAGCGAACCGGTTCCATCTGTTGCATTTCTAAACAACATATAATTTGCGGGGTAGATAAACAACTGGAACCATATATTAATTGTCGGGACCCCGGTTCCGCTTAATATGACCTAATTGCACCGCACCTTGCCATGTCATTCATCATGCATGCATCATGCCGATCTTCTGCCGTGTATTAAACATTGCATCCGGTGTATCTTCTAGTGTTTTGCTTCTTCGCGGATAAGGCCGTTGAGTTGATGTGAGCTTCGCCCCGATCTTCGGTTGAATCTTCGGCAATGTTTTCAGGCGATCATCTCCCCCTTTCTACCTATCTTACTTTTATAGTCTTTATTCCCTCCTGTTGAACTATTGCTATCTGAGTTGCGATGCTTTAGATTCCGTACCTGTGATATCCCTTGCAGCCATATATTGCCTTGGACACCTCCTATTACTTGTTGATTGGTAGATAGTTGGACTTGCGCGTCGTAGTTGCTTGCTCAAGTGCTGATATGTGTCGTCATATGCCACAGTTGTTGATGTATTGCCGCATGTTGATGTTGGAGATGATTCTAGTTTTACTTATCGTCACTTTAATTTCTGTTTAACAACTAAAATTGAAATAAGCAGAGGCATCGGTGGGTGATAGAAAATATTTGGTTTCCGAACGCCCACTTGTGTCCCGTAAGACCCCGAGTACTTGATACCTGTTCCTTGATTTATCATGCTATCCACATCCGGGAGGTATATGGGACCCCCCTGAGCCAGAGCTTGATTCAGTCTTATTTCTTGGGGCCACAAACTAGTTTGAGGTTTTATTTACTATCCTGTACCTATGCCATGCTACTTTCTGTATTTAAATTGTGCGAGGAGCACACTGTACTGTTTAGGTAAGCAGAATGTTTTCGCGGTATCGACAGTCCCCGATTGGGGATCTGCTGTCGTTTACAGCCATTGACGCAAACCTTGAGTCCGTCTCGAAGCTTGCTTACTTGCTTGGTGTACTCAAGGGTGGCCCCTGAAATATTTCTGAATCCTGTGATTGTTCAGTCGTGAAAGCCTCGTTGGGTTTTGATTTGGTTTTTCCGAGGTTGATCGAGCGTGTGTTGCTATTGGTGCACCCCGGCCGGGTAAAACTTTCTGAAAGCCGTGTCCGCGGATATGGACGACTTAGAGCACAGTATCTCGATCATAGACAAGCATAACTAAAGTTTACTGCTATAAATTTGACTTATAATGACTAGTAATCAGCTTCACTATAATGGAATGGCTAATTAATCCTGCCCACAATTGCTTGTTTGGCTGTCGCTTGCGACAATTGTATCTGACTAGTAAGTATTGCAACCACAACGAAATGGCTGAATAAAAGTACCAACAATCGCTTTGGGTTTCGGATTACATCATGCTATATATCGATTAGTAATTGCAACTTCTAACGGAATGATTAACTAAAAGGGCCCACTGCTTATTTTATCGGTACAATTATCTAAACCTGACTAGTAATTGCTGCGATAATCGAATAAGTAAAGCGCCAACCGTGTGAGTTCCTCGGTTGACTTCCTCGTTGGTCTCGAGGAAATACCGGGATGGGTTTGTTTGGTGTTAGCTTGTGTTGGATCCGTAGGTCTATCTTACCTCTCGATTGCCGCCCGGTTGTAACGAGTCTCTATAGGTCGTTTAGTGCATCTTGCCGCCATCCACCATACCTATGTAGGCGAGGACCGCGAATTCTAGCCTCGCTGTCTTGGCCTCGATCGACGCTCCTCTTTTCCTTTGCCCTTTGTCGGCACCCTTTTGTTTAAGCGGTTTTGAGATCGACGCCGTTAGCGAGTTACCCTTCCGGCTTGGCACAGGCGGTTATGGACGCCATTGGTTATTCTTCAGGGCTCTTAGCCCCATTTGCGTCTTGTCCGTAGTCGGACGCTCTACCGTTTTCAAGGTGATTTGGATCTTTGTATATTATATCTGTATTCTTGACTCTTTGAGTCGCTGCTATATATATCTGTCCTGTGGGTCCCATCGAGGGCTGTTGTGTAATGTTATTACTTCGTTTTCCACCCGCACGAAAGTGCCTGGTGGGCACCTTTGAATCGTTTCTATGCGGGTTTGGCGAATTTTGCTCAAACTTGCATAGGCCCGATTCTGAGGGTGTTACATTTGCTTCGATTGTTCGCATGAAGGGAGGGGACCAGGATGTGACAAGTTTGTGTGGATCGAAAATCCCCTTATAGGTTTTCACAAGGATCTTGTTTAGGATCTTTGTGATGTTGTGTGGGACAAGAAGGAGGAGATTCGTGCACTAGAGCGAGAGATCCAGGAGCTTCGCCAGATGAAGAGGAGGCAGGAGCAGGGAGGAGGCATGCATGCTAAGTTGCGGAAGAAAACTGGTGAGATAGACAAGCTAAAGATTAGGCCTAAAAGTGGAAACAATTTCCTCATTATCTGGGCATTATCTGTTTCCTTTGTTGTTTATGTTGCCATGTCATTTTCCAGCAGCTCAATTAAATTGCTTCTTCATGGGATTGTAGCATCTTAGAAGTTATTTTTCAGCTCAGAACCTTTTAATAAGTGTAATGCTAAAAACAGGGATTTAATCCGATTGGCGCAACCAGTAAGCGCTTATGTAAACTATGTATGTGTCATTACCATCCATCGAACTGGAGAAGCAATCCCCCTCGGCTCCCGTGCCGCGATTGTATAGATAGTAGTGGCACATTCACAATTTTGGCTTCAACAAGTGTCTTCAGCAATTACCAAATATCAAGTTGCTACGAGAGCGGGATGACATAGTCAATGAACGGATAAGTACGAGAACGTGAAATAACTCATATTGTCTTAGACACCACTACACGCTAGTTTTGCCCGACAATTCCCACGAACACAGCTCCAGAATTTTATAGAATACATAGACAGGTTCGAGTCCTGGGTGCCACTTCTTTGCCTCAGTGTCCTCTGTCTTCTTCATTGCCCGCCTTCCTCCTCTTCCTGGGTGCCAGCTTTCTTACCTCCACATACTCTACATCTCCAAGTCGAGGGAAGTCAGGCCAATCAACATCAGAATCGTGTTCAGCATCATCACTCCACTCGTTTTTATTTTCTTCCCGCAGCAAAATCACTGAGTCCGCAGTCATGTTTCTTACCTTGCGCTTCCTGTCAAAAAACAAGACACGGTTAAGCACCTAATATCTATAGAGTACGACTGATTTTTTTGTATAGGTACCATCTCATACCTAGGTTTGGGTGCATTAAGAGGACACCCCGCTTCTCTATGGCCTATAAGATGGCATGACTTGCATCGGTTTTTGCCCTTCTTTCTACCACTAAAAGCTGAACCCGTCCTCTCTAGAAAATTCTTAAACCTCTTCACCTATGGTCTACCTCTTCCCCTTTTTGTTGCTAGCTGGCACAGCTCAAAACTCAGTTGGACTTGAGGCCACTAAGATGGGTATGTACAGGGCTCGAAGGAACCAACGTACACAGCTCTGAACTTTTCCAAAGAGAAGTATTCAGACAAATATTGATCCAAATGTGGTAGAGTTCTTTTCTTCACCAAGAAGACCAATGCATGGTCACATGGTTTCCCGGTATGCTGCTGATGTTTGACGGGAGAACCCTAAGATGACCAAGCCCCCGACTTCTCTTATGTAGTTGCTATACAGTAGGCGGTAGCATATGGCTTGAAAGTCTCCAACCAATCTCTCTCCTTATATTTAACAGCTTCATGATCATACCCTGTATGTCATCCATCAACATATGAACAAGACAGACTTTTATGTCCTTCACCCAGTTATTCAGGCATTCATCTAGGTTGTTGTTTATGTAATCAACTTTGATGTCAGGGTTGAACTGACTCTTCTTCCATAGATGCGAATGATGTGCGGCCAAGTACTAGGGAAGATCTGGGGCTTCGCAAAAATCTTTCTCATGAAATATCCGCAACGCCCATCTCTATAATATTTAGCAGCAGCAAACATGTAACCAAATACGCTACCTGTGTAGTGCCTGTATAGGTTGAGAATCAGGTGGGCATGGAATTCTCTACCCTCAGCTCGCGGGAGCTTTGCATGCATCTATGGATATAGCCAATGGATCCATTTGTCCTATTGATCTCCTGAGCTGCCTCATAAACCAGACCCAATTTTCCTCTATATCTGTATCGAACAGCCTGAATGCCACTGGGAACATCTAGTTGTGACCATCCAATTCTATAGCAGATGTCAGGCATCCTTTCCATTTGCCAGTTAAGAAAGTGCTGTCTACGCTCAGATATGGCCTACATCCGTCCTTGAATCCCTCGATGCATGGTTTAAGCGCCATGAAAAATCTGTTGAAATAAATTTTACCACCTTCTGATTTAGTGTCGATCTCCACAACACTCCCTGGACACATAACCTGTACCTCAGCTTTGAAGTTGTACAGCATCCTAAAGCTATTAGTCCAATCCCCATGCGAGATTTTTAGACCTTTCTCTTTACCTTTCCAAAACGTGTAATACGGTAGGACAATGATGTACTAAGCAACGAGTTAATTCTGAATGTTATACTAAGCAACGAGTTTATTCTGAATACTAAGCAACAATGTTATGCTTTAGTATGGACATATCTTGTAAAGACACCCACTCCGTATCAACCATCGAGGATTTCATCATGCTCCCTGTCGCACACATGTGGTGTGGGCCCAATTTGTTCACCTTCAACACAGATTAATTTATAGCATAAGCGGAGTTGCCAGATAGATCTTGCATATCAACTTTATTTATATTATAAAGTAAAAAATGATAAAGTTTAAATGGTTTTCTCCATTCATTGCCAGGATACCCTAATTGCCCTTGACGCGGGTAGGGCTCTGGCTACGATCCTCCACGGAAAAGGTATCACCATGATACATCAGAAACGTATCTATAATTTTTTATGTTCCATGCTTGTTTAGTATCTACTTTGATTTTCTTTGTCCACACTTTGAGGTGCTTTTTAAATGTTTTCTGGTACTAACCTATTAACAAGTTGCCACAGTGCCAGTTGCCCATTTTCTGTTGTTTTTGGTTCTAGAAAAGCTAGTAAAAAAAATTCTCGGAATTGGATCGTACAAAATCCAAAGTCAATATTTCACCGAGGAGAACACAGAGTCCAGAGGAGAGACGAAGGGGCGCCACAGGGTGGCCACACCCCCCTAGGCACGGCCTAGGATGGGCCCATGCCTGGGCAGGGTGTGGGTCCCCTGGCCGCCTCCCAACCTCTCCTCTTTGCCTATAAGAAGCTCCTGATGCCTAAACCCTAAGTACCCAATCAAAATTCCACGAAACCCTCTGTAGCCGCCGTCACCATCGTCCCTAGATCGGGGTGTCTGAAGCTCTTCCTGAATGCCTTCTTCTTCATCATGCCAGCCTCCGGTATGAAGCATGAGTAGTTCCACCATGGACTACGGGTCCATGTAGTAGCTACATGGTTGTATCTCCTCCTTGTGCTTGCATGTCTAGATCTTGTGAGATCCGTTCATGATTAAGATCTCATCTATTTGTAATCATGCATGTTATGTTTGCGGGGACCCGATGGATATTGAGATTAATATGTTAGATGGATTAATGGTTTTTTCTTATTGATTCTATCATGTTTGTGTTGTTAGTGATCTTGCATGCTCTCCGTTTTTAGTAGCTATCTTGGCCAAGTAGTTGCTAGTGACTCCAAGAGGAGGTATTTATGTTCGATAGTAGGTTCATGCCTCTACTTAATCAAGGGAAGTGATAGAAATATCTATGGTTGTAGATGTGTTGTTTCCACTAGGGAGAAAACAATGGTCTCTTGTTCATGGAACAAGTGGATTGTTTACCTTACACACTTTGCTTAAAGCAGTTGTATGTTGCTTGCAACTAAATACTGGAGGGGGTTCGAAATATAACCTGAAGGTGGACTTCTAGTCATAGATGTAGTTGGATGGCGGTCTATGTATATTGTTGTATTGCCCAATCGAATCTCATAGGATCTTTTTTTCTTGTATTGCATTGTTATGCCTTGCTCAGTCCTGTCAATTGCCCTGCTGTAATTTTCTTACCCAGCATGCCATGTTTATTTATCTAAGGAGAGCACCTCTACTGAACTATGGACCCCGGTCCAATCTTTACCATTGATACATCTTCCAGTGTTACTGTTTACTTGCTGCAAACCATCATCACCTTCCACACCATACAGTTAATCCTTTGTTACGGCAACCGGTGAAATTGACAACCTCCTGCTAGGTGGGGCAAAGTCTTGAGTTTGTGTTGTGCAGGTTTCCACGTTGCTTGCAATACCTTTGGGATGTTTCCTTCCTCCTACTAGTTCGATAACCTTGGTTTCTTACTGAGGGAAAACTTCCTGCTATACCGCATCATACCTTCCTCTTGGGGTCTCCCAACGAAGTGCTGCTGCACGCATCACACCACCTGTCCATTCTTCCACTTTAACCTACAAACGGACTCATACCTCTGGGATGTATTCTTCAGTCTATGAACATCGAACTCCCCTTTGATACAAAAATGTCGGAACGACATCCTGAAGTCAAGCATGCTGCTGAACTCGGTGCCAACCGAAATTATAGGACCCTCGTGGTCATGTATCACCTCGTTTATGTCGGGACCCACGTCATCAACTGTAATGCCAGCCCCATCCATAAGTGTCTCGTCGATCTCATCATCACCAGATTCTTGATGCTCCAGAGTGCCATCTTCTATATCTGATTCAGAATCTTCACCATCCTCAACAATGCCTAGCACTGCACACATCGTATTGACTCCTAGGGGTGGGGCTGCACCATCATTTGCACCTACATGGACCAGAACATTGGCCCAATCTACCTCCCGGGCAACTCTGTTTTCTCCCAGACACTTTGTTGGTGCTGCTGCAACCACACGGGGTGGTCTTACACTATCATGCATCACATGTTCGTCGGCAGACAAACAATAATCAGATTCTATTTCATCTTGACTATACAGAACCCTCTTGCTCTTCTTGTGTATACCCTCCTTCTTGATGGAATCCTTCCTGATGGTATCATTCGTGATGGTATCCCCATTAGGGCTTGACCTCTGTGTTGCGTTCCTCATCGAATTAACCTTTTTGCTTCTACTCCTCGGTGTGATCTCCTTCATGTTTCCCCTCACGAGTGTTGGCTCCTGTGTGCTGGCATCATTGCCTGACCTCTGCGGCGTGTTCCCCTTCAAATTAGCCCTTTTGCTGCCACTATTGGGTGTGCTCTCCTTCCAGCCGACATTATTGTCGGACCTCTGCGGCGTGTTCCCCATCAAGCTAGCATTTTTTCCGCTACTATTGGGTGTGGTATCCTCCGTGTGATCCACCTTAGCCTTTTTGTTGTTGCTCCTGGGTGTGTTCACCACCTCGTTCACCACTGGTCCGGCCCTCTTATCTTTTTTGCTGCTACTACTCGGTGTTCCATTATGACCGGATCTCAGGGGTGTACTCTGCGACATGGTTCCTTTTTTCATGCAACTCTTGGGTGTCCTCCTCTCTGGCATGGTCTGCTTGGTGATGCCCTTCTTCAAGGTGCTCTATCTGGGGATGCTCTTCCTGCTTCTCTTTATGTTAAACCCCTGTAAGTCTCTCCTCTGTTCAAAGCTACTGTCACACGAACCATGTCAAGAGAGGTCCTCCATCAGGTCAATCATGGTTTCTACAAGTTCGTCTTTATCATTTCCGACCTCAAATTCCTGTCCAACCATTAGCAGGCGCGCGAACAGGTACACTTCCCGTCTAGTTCGACTCATCCTACTTATCGGTAGGGCTAAATCACTGTCAACTTTTTCTTCTATAGCCTTTTTGCTGTTGTAAGCAAAAAATGCCAAATGTGCTTCCTGGGAGGACCCCCACTCTACCTTCTCATGTAACGCTTCTATCAGTTTAGATAACTATACCACTTTAGGATCGTATGTGCCAACATATACATCAATGTTGTCGATGATTTTTCCTGTGCCATCATCTAATTTTGTAGTGAACTTCTCGACACCGATACGAAAGTGTACCTTGCCATCACCAGTTTCCTCAGGACCGAGACCACCGAGAGGTTTGATGATAGTATCAAAGTCTAGACCATGGGCTTTCTCCTCAACAACTTGTCTTCGATTAGGCTCGGCGCCAGCAGCAGCACGCTGAATTTCACCACGGGTTCGACGAGGACCAACACTCAAGACAGCAATTCTGGCAACAACAGTAGGGGTTGGGTCAGTAGTAGGTTGAGCAACAACACCAGGAGTTCTAGCAATAGTGGGGCGGCCTCCTAAAGCCTTAGTTTGCACAACAGTAGCAGGGATTGGTTTAGTAGCAGGCTGAGCAACAACACCAGCAGATTCCACAACAGCGGGACGGCCTCCCGAAGACTTAGTTTGCACAACAGCAGCATGGATTGGGTCAGTAGCAGGCTGAGCAACAACACCAACAGTTCTGGAAATAGCCTCCCGAAGCATTAGTTTGCGCAACAGCAGCAGGGATTGGTTCAGTAGGAGGCTGAGCAACAACACCAATTCCACAACAGCGGGACGGCGGCCTCCCGAAGCCTTAGTTTGTGCAACAGCAACAGGTATTGTGTCAGTAGCAGGCTGAGCAACAACACCAGCATTTCTGGCAATAGCGGGGCGGCCTCCCAAAGCCTTAGTTTGCACAACAACAGCAGGTATTGGTTCAGTAGCAGGATGAGAAACAACACCAGCAGATTCCACAACAGCGGGGCATCCTACCGAAGCCTTAGTTTATGCAACAGCAGCATGGATTGGGTTAGTAGCAGGCTGAGCAACAACACAGCGGTTCTGGCAACATCGGGGCGGCTTCCCGAAGCCTTAGTTTGCGCAACAGCAGCATGGATTGGGTCAGTAGCAGGCTGAGCAACAACACCAGCAGATTTCACAACAACGGGGTGGCCTCCCGAAGCCTTAGTTTGCGCAACAGTAGCAGGGACTGACTTAGTAGCAGGCTGAGCAACAACACCAACAGTTCTGGCAACAGCAAGGCAGCCTCCCGAAGCCTTAGTTTGCACAACAGCAACAAGGATTGGGTCAGTAGTGGGCTGAGCAACAGCACCAACATATTTCACAATAGCAGGGCGGCATCTCGAAGCCTTAGTTTGTGCAACAGCAGCAAGTAATGACTCAGTAGCAGGTTGAGCAACAATACCAGCAGTTCTGGAAACGGAAGCACGACCTGCATCCAAAACAGGGTCTTGCATCATGGCAAAACGGGCACTCCTTCGAGGAGTTTGGGCTGCAAAAGCATGGCACAGACGAGGAACCACATTTTGCTTAACATCATAGGGGCTTCGAGTCAGACCACCCTGATCTTGAATAGCAGGGATACTAGGAGTGGAAGCAACTTCCACATCCACTATTCTACAATCCAGGAGAAACATTCGAGCCAACGGACACCATTTCAGCAACCCAGACATCGTACTCTCACGCTTTATAGTAACCTGTGTGTGTTATTCATCCATGAAGCTGAACCATACAGTCTGTGTCGGCCCCATTTCAATATGTTTACGCAGAGTAGCAACCATACCAGGGATAGTGCAAATCTTTGTCGGTGCTTCCTTAATCGCGACACAAGTACCATAATTCCATTTGGCCTTCACATTTGGTATTTGCGATTTGTATCCATTGACGTGTACCGAAACAACATAAGGGGCCTCTGGGGGCCCTAGTTGAGAGAAATTTGGGGACAAAAAATAAGAACTTGTCTGCCAGCGTTCGGCCAGCAAACAATTCTAGGTTCGATCTATGTCTTTCAGGTCAATAGACAGATTGCAGTTATAGTTAGTGCAAAATGAAAATATAAGAGTAGCTCGCCCGCATGTATCCAACACTTCTTTCAGGGTACGATGATCTTCCATCCTCCGTGCTGCTCACCTCATCCGGCGACGGAGGCGGGCTAGGTCCTAGGAACGGTGGGCACATCACGCAGCATTAGAGCTCGGGATCAGCGAGAGGGCGCAGCAACTTGGCCTCAAAAGGCAAATGTCCCAAGGGATCGTTCTGGGTGGAGGGTGGATTTCACCGGTGGTGACTCTAGGGTTCATGCGAAGGAGGCAGTGAATTTCTGAATTGTGTCAACGCTCTAAAGCATGAGGTCTAGTTCTTCATTTTTCCTACGTGGTTGCCGACTTGGCGCTCGTGTCACGGACAGAGTAGTGACATGGAGGTCCCGAACGTCTCCTTCACGGGGCAGTTGACGGAAAGTTTGTATTTGGCAGGGGTGTGATGAATTCGGCTCGAAATGAGCCTTCTGAATGATTGGCAGCCCAAGTTTGCGAAACCCAGCGATTACACGGAACTTGGACCCCGTGTTGCACTCTCATGAGAAGTCAAACCCCACAAGCTAAAATCCCCTCATAAGAGAACCCGAAGCAATCGCAAATTTGATAAAAAAAGTGAGGCTATGGGGTTGCCCATTGAGCACAAAAATTATAGTGCAATGAAGCTCTTGGGTCTGATGACTCCTTGGTGGCGCTAGAGAACTTGGTGCTTGATATGGAGTCTTGTGCGGAACCCCAAGAGCAAGGTGTGAAGAGCACAACAACAAGTCTTCCCTCAGTTGAGACCGAGGTCATCGAACCAGAAGGAGGAAGGAAACGTCACACAGGTGTTGCAAGCAACGTGGAGACCTTCATAACACAAACTCAAGACTTTGCCCCAACGAATCAGTGAGGTTGTCAAGCTCACCGGTTTGCTGTAACAAGGGATTAAACGTATGGTGTGGAAGGTAATGGTTTGCAGCAACTAAACAAGTAACAGTGGAAGATATATCAATGTTAAAGATTGGACCAGGGTCCATAGTTCACTAGAGGTGCTCTCCTTAGATAAACAACATGGTATGAAGGGTAAATAAATTACAGCGGGGCAATTGACAGGAACTAAGCAAGGCATAACAATGCAATTACTAGTCAGGAAGATCATATGAGGCTAATTGGGCAATACAACAATATACATAGACCGCCATCCAGCTGCATCTATGACTAGAAGTCCACCTTCAGGTTATCATCCGAACTCCCTCCATTATTAAGTTGCAAGCAATAGACAACTGCTTTAAGCAAAGTGTGTAAGGTAAACATTCCACATGTTCCATGAACAAGAGACCGTTGTTTTCTCCCTAGTAGAAACAGCACATCTACAACCAAAGAGATTATTGTCACTTCCCTTGGAAACTAAAGGAATGAACCCACTATCGAGCATAAATACCCCCTCTTGGAGTCACTAGCAACTACTTGGCCAAGATAACCACTAGCAACCGAGAGCATGCAAGATCACAAACAACACAGACATGATAGAATCATAAAGAAAAAATCATTAATCAAACCAACATAATAATCTCAATATCCATTGGATCCCCGCAAACACAACATGCATGATTACAAAGTAGATTAGATGTTGATCATGAACGGAGCTCACAAGATCTATACATGAAAGAACAAAGGAGGAGATACAACCATCTAGCTACTACATGGACCCATAGTCCAAGGTGGAACTACTCATGCATAATACCGGAGAGAAGGCCTCCGAGGTGATCTCCCCTCCGTCAGGATGCCGGGAAGAACTTCAGATCCCCCCGATCTAGGGACGATGGTGGCGGCAGCTACAGACGGTTTCGTGGATTTCTGATCGGGTACTCAGAGTTTCTGCATCGGGGGCTTCTTATAGGAAAAGGGGCAAGACCGGGAGGCAGCCAGGGCCACCAAACCCTAGCCAGGCGCGGGCCCACCTGCCCCCGCACCTGCGGTGGGTCTAGCCGCCCTGGCTGGCCCCTCCGTCTCTCCTCTAGACTTCTTGTTCCCCACAGAAAGTAAATGACTTTGACTTTTGTCCCATCCAATTCTGAGAATATTTCTTTACTAACTTTTCTGAAATCAAAAACAGCAGAAAATAGGCATCTGGCACTGTTCCAACTTGTTAATAGTTTAGTACCAGAAAACATTTAAAAAGCACCTCAAAGGGTAGACAAGCAAAGAAAATTAGATACAAAACAAGCATGGAGCATCAAAAATTATAGATACGTTTTCAACGTATCAGCATCCCCAAGCTTAACTCTTGCTCATCCTCGAGTAGGTAAGTGATAAACAGAATAATTTTTGAGGTGACATGCACCCTCACAATAAAGATCCAACCATTTGCAAGCATTGAAAGATGGGATCAAAGAACTCTAAACATGTGCATGAAAGATGGAGTTCTAACAATAGGACATAGTAACTATGCATGCAACATGAAAGGCTACAAACAAAGATCATGAATAACATGCATTGAAAAACGTTTGTTTGTTTCACATGCAGAAAACATAGCATAGTGGTAATCAAGTTGTCCCTCATAGAGTAGCAATAGATGCATAGGACACCTTCAAAGTTCACAAGTGTGACAAGAAGCAAGTAGCACAAGAGCAAGTAATAACACAATACGCATCAATTAATAAGCTTTGGAACACTGCACATAGAATGACAACTATGCTCTCTTAATGGTGCCTAAAGGTAGAAGGTGGAGACTCAATAATGGTAGGAGAAAGGTATTTTTGTAAAGGAAGCAGGGATTACAAGTTTCAAAAAGAGCTTCCAAAAATTATGGTACTTGTTAGCTTTCAGCCCTCATTGCCCCTATCATAAGCATCTTGAACTGGTTAAGTTTAAAGTGGCAAAGCTGGAGTATATGCTTGACGAAGTATAAGTTGGTAATCTCATGCCCCTTGAATACAAGGGCCACACCTCATGCATACTCAACTTTGCGTCCAGGTAAGTTCTTGTCACTATAAGTATTTGCATATCATTGAGAACCGCCAACAGGGTACCCCTTGCACATGGTACAAGAGCTTTCCCATAACCAAAATGACAAGGCAAGAAGACAATGAGCATCTCAGCAATGCTTCTTATGTACCATGGGAATATGGTGTTTTTTTCTCTCTTTCCTCTTTTCTCAATGTGTCTCTTTTTTTATAAGAAGAATGCTTCATAGATGTCATTACGATGATGCTGCAAGTTTCCACCATTATTAGGCATGGCTTAGGCTAGCGGCCTAGGCGTTTCTCTAACACAGGATACAAACTCCATGGACTTACAAGTTCCCTCTTTATTTCACACCGGTGACATCCGTAGACAGAAGAACATGCTATCAACTCAGTACAACAAGGTACAAGTGCAATGTTGAAAACATTCCCCGCGACAGCACGATTCTTCTAATTCCAACTTATAAGTGCAAGCATATACAACAAAGTTGTCACAATGGTATTAGGGGCAAAGAATAAAGTGTGCCATCAAGTTTGTGAGGGCTTTAATCACTAAGTTTTCACATAACAAAATAGTTTTTAATTGGAAGATAGATGAAAACAAGAATATACTTTGGAATGGTGTAACACACCATGCATAGGAGTTTGTAGTGGACACTTTGGAATAACTTGGTTTCTTAGGAGTTGGAGGCATGAGTAGAACTTACTCATACAAGTGGAGGCTAGCAAAAGACTAGGAGCAACCAATAAAGAGAGCAATAATGGCCATAATCATGAAGTACAACAAAGCAAACTAATCAAGCAAAGAGTGGTACTACAAGTCAAGGACTAATGATCATAGAGGCTGACTTGTCATAGTCATAATATGGTGTGAGCATGCGCCAAGTCAATCCAAGCAAAACATCAAAGGAAAATACCACAATACTATGCTTTTGCATGCTAAAACAATGCATAATTTCTTGAAGGCACACTAAGAAATCCCAATTTTTTGGAACAAGACATGCTATATAAATAATCACTAATCATAATGCTAAAACAACACCTAGAATGTCATGCTAAAGTCTAAGTCACAGTCAATGAAAGCTCCTCTTGCACTTCAAGCAAGAACTTACTACTCCTTTCCAAACACAAAGCAAACTTATTTGCAAAACAACACAGCGAGAACGGGGGTCCAAACTACTTAAGAAAACTAAACAAACTAAGAAAAGCAAACAAAAACTAAGATGCTCCAAGAACAACACAACTGTGCATGAAACGATAAAAACGAAGTGTTTAGACAGACCTGGGCTTTTTATTGATGAAGAAGGGGATGCCTTGGGCATCCCCAAGATTTGACGCTTCTACCTCTCGGGTATTTATTGGGGTGACACCATGGTGGCATCCCCAAGCTTGAGCTTTTTTCCATTCTTCATTTCATTGCATCATTCTCTCTCTACACCTGAAACTTTTCCTTCATACAAAACTTCACACAATCTTCATTAGCAACATTAGCTTATTCAAAAGATATTAGACCACTGGCAAAGCTTTGGAACAGCAAGTATTTTTACTAGAAACACAAGATACTGTAGTAACTCCTTTAAAAATCTCAATTTACCTGAAGATAACTCAAAAAGGAACCAATATGAAGCAAATGCAAATAATGGCAGAAATCTGTCAAAATGGACCAGCAGGTAGAAACCGATTGTTTCGGACATCTTCTGTTGCTCAAATCAAAAAGTGTTGAACTAACAAAAGTTAGCTACCATATTGGGGGATTTATTAGTACATTTTGAGATCAATCCGAGTTACAGAGCCTCCTCACGAATTTTTTTTGGTGGAGGATAGAAATCTGTTTCGGGATAGCAACTCCCCAAATCTTACTTCCCTCTCATTAGAGGTCATTCTTGGCACAAAAAGCAAACAAAAAGGATAAGGAGAGGTTATTACAGAAGTAATAACTTCCAAGACTCAAGGAAACTCTTGGGTTATCTCCCAACAAGTACTTTTATTTAACTCCTTTAAGTTAGGCACAAGAAGCAAGAAGAATCAAGTATATTCAAATGAGGAAGCATTAACATCAAATCTTGATTTCAAAGGTGGAGCAAAAAATAACTTCTCTCTTCTCATTGGGAAGTTTTCAATACCTTTCTTGAATGGAAAATGATTTTTAATGGTGCCTTCTTTCATATCAATGATGGCACCAACTGTTCTAAGAAAAGGTCTCCCCAAAGTAATAGGACAAGAATCATCCAAAACATAGAAATCAACAGGGACATAAGCATTGTTAACCATGATGAGAACATCATTAATACCCCCATGAGTTTCTTCTTAGCATTATCATTGAGTGGGACATCCAAATAACAATATTGTAATGGTGGCAAATCAAGCATTTCATAAATCTTCCTAGGCATAATAGAGACACTAGAACCAAGATCACATGAAGCTTTGAGATCAAAGTCATTCACTTGCATATTAATAATGGGTTCCCAACTATATTCTACTTTCCTAGGAATAGAAGCTTTGTGTTTTAGCTTCTCTTCCTTAATCTTAACAAGAGCACCCATAATATGCTTGGTAAAGGCAACATGCATATCACTAGCATCAGGACTTCTAGCAAGCTTTTGCAAGAACATAATCACTTCAGAAATATTGCAACCATCAATATCAAAGTCAAACTTAGCATCACTAATGGTAGGCATAGTAGGAGGAGGAATAGGGGCTACTTGTGGTTTAGTGGTGATAGTGCTAACACTATTGTTTCTATCAACTTCAGCTTCCCTTTCCCACTAAGCATGAAGTTGAGCTAACAGCCTAACATTTTCATCAATAGTAACTTGTATGGCATGAGCAGTAGCAAAGTTATTTTCCATAGTTTCAGGTTTAGCAGACATTTTATTAACCAAGGAAGTTTGAGCTTCAGACAAAGAGGACATATTTTTCTCAACAGTTAAAAGCTTTTCCTCTATAGTCTTATTGAAAGTGTTTTGTTTACTAATAAAGTCTTTGAGCATGACTTCAAGTTCAGAGGGGGCACTTCTAGCATTATTGTAAGAGCCTCCATAGGAGTTGCTATTATTATGAGGATAAGGCCTATAATTGTTGTTGCTACCAAAATTATTCCTATAGGCATTGTTGTTGAAATTGTTGTTTATAATGAAGTTCACATCAACTTTCTCTTCTTGAGCAACCAAAGAGGCTAAGGGAACACTATTAGGATCTAGAGGAGCTTTCCCATTAACAAGCATAGCCATAAAAACATCAATTTTTTCACTCAAAGAGGAAGTTTCCTCAACAGAATCTACCTTCTTACCATGTGGAGATCTCTCAACATGCCATTCAGGGTAGTTAACCATCATATTATCAAGGAGCCTTGTTGCAGCACCCAAAGTGAGTCCCATAAAAGTACCTCCAGCAGCTGAATCCAGCAGGTTCCTTGAAGAGAAGTTCAAACCTGCATAAAAAGTCTGGATAATCATCCAAGCAGTGACTCCATGAGTAGGGAAATTTTGAACCAAAGATTTCATTCTTTCCCAAGCTGGAGCAACATGTTCACTATCAAGCTGTTTAAATTTCATAATATCACTTCTCATAGATATAATCTTAGTAGGAGGATAGTACTTTCCAATAAAAGCATCTTTGCACTTAGTCCAAGAATCAATACTATTTTTAGGCAAAGAAAGCAACCCTTCTTTAGCTTTTCCCCTCAAGGAGAAAGGAAAATATCTTGAGCTTAATAATATCTCCATCTACATCCTTATACTTTTGCATCTCACAAATTTCAACAAAGCTATTAAGATGGGTAGCAGGATCATTAGAACCAGCACCAGAAAACTGTTCTCTCATCACAAGATTCAACAATGTAGGATTAATTTCATAAAAGGTATCATCGGGAGCAGGTGGACCAATAGGAGTGCTTAGGAAATCATTGTTGTTGGTGCTAGTGAAGTCACACAACTTGGTGTTCTCAACAGAGTTCATTTTGGCAAAGGTGGGCAAGCCAAAAACAGCAGCAGCTATAGTAGGAACTATTTTTTTGTGTTTTTTGAATAAAGAAAGCAAACCAAGCTAGACTAATTTTTTTGGGTTTTTTAAAAATATGCAAACAAAACCAAGCAAAATAAACAAAGCAAACTAAAAATAAATAAAAGAGAAAGGAAGTGAAGGACTCCTCTAGTGAAGACGTCCTTATCCTCCCCGACAACGGTGCCAGAAAACTTGTTGATGACTCCTTGGTGGCGCCAGAGAACTTGGTGCTTGATATGGAGTCTTGTTGGGAACCCCAAGAGCAAGGTGTGAAAAGCACAACAGCAAGTCTTCCCTTAGTTGAGACCGAGGTTATCGAACTAGAAGGAGGAAGGAAACGTCACACAGGTGTTGCAAGCAACGCGGAGACCTGCACAACACAAACTCAAGACTTTGCCCCAACGAATTAGTGAGGTTGCCAAGCTCACCGGTTTGATGTAACAAGGGATTAAATGTATGGTGTGGAAGGTAATGGTTTGCAGCAAGTAAACAAGTAACAGAGGAAGATATATCAATGGTAACGATTGGACCGGGGTCCATAGTTCACTAGAGGTGCTCTCCTTAGATAAACAACATGGCATGAAGGGTAAACAAATTACAGTGGGACAATTGACAGGAACTAAGCAAGGCATAATAATGCAATTACTAGTCAGAAATATCCTATGAGGCTGATTGTGCAATACAACAATATACATAGACCGCCATCCAGCTGCATCTATGACTAGAAGTCCACCTTCAGGTTATCATCCGAACCCCCTCCAGTATTAAGTTGCAAGAAACAGACAACTGCTTTAAGCAAAGTGTGTAAGGTAAACAGTCCACATGTTCCATGAACAAGATACCGTTGTTTTCTCCCTAGTAACAACATCACATCTACAACCGAAGAGATTATTTTCACTTCTCTTGGAAACTAGAGGCATGAACCCACTGTAGAGCATAAATACCCCCTCTTGGAGTCACTAGCAACTACTTGGCCAAGATAACCACTAGCAACGGAGAGCATGCAAGATCACAAAAAACACAGACATGATAGAATCATAAATACAAAACCATTAATCAAACCAACATAATAATCTCAATATCCATTGGATCTCCGCAAACACAACATGCATGATTACAAAGTAGATTAGATCTTGATCATGTACGGAGCTCACAAGATCTATACATGAAAGAAAAAGGAGGAGATACAACCATCTAGCTAATACATGGACCCATAGTCCAAGGTGGAACTACTCACGCATCATACCGGAGAGAAGGCCTCCGGGATGATCTCCCCTCCTGCAGGGTGTCGGGAAGAACTTCAGATCCCCCCCTGATCTAGGGACAATGGTGGAGGCGGGTACAGACGGTTTCGTGGATTTCTGATCGGGTACTCAAGGTTTCTGCATCGGGGGCTTCTTATAGGCGAATGGGCGAGACCGGGAGGCGGCCAGGGCCACCAAACCCTAGCCAGGCGTTGGCCCACCTGCCCCGCGCCTACGGTGGCTCTAGCCCCATGGCTATACCCTTTGGCTCTCCTATGGACTTCTTGGTCCCCACGGAAAGTAAATGACTTTGGCGTTTGTCCCGTCCAATTCCGAGAATATTTCTTTACTAACTTTTCTGAAAACAAAAACACCAGAAAATAGGCATCTGGCACTGTTGCAACTTGTTAATAGGTTAGTACCAGAAAACATGTAAAAAGGACTTCAAAGTGTAGACAAGCAAAGCAAAGTAAATACAAAACAAGCATGGAGCATAAAAAATTATAGATACGTTTCCAACGTATCAGGTCTCAAGGTCATCGTGGAACGATGACAGGAACTCGAACGTGGCGATCTCGAAGGTCTCGGTGGAGAGATAGGAGAAAGGAACCATGCCAGCATTCACGGTCATCCTCTCGAAGTCCTCCTGCAGGCCTTGGCGGGAGAGGAAATCATGGTTGACCCACTTAGTGGGTATAACCTTGCATCATCTCACCCTCTCGTAGTCCTTGCTCATGGATTCCCTCAGGTTACCCCCTCCAAGCGCCTCTTCTTCAACCTCGACGGATTGGCAGTGCCCGAGGTCCCTGCCCTTGCCTGAGCGCCAAATCTTCCCAATATTCATTCTGCCACAAAAATTTCAAAAAAAACTATAGGCATCGGGTTTCTATCATACAAACAAATGATTGCAGGCACAAATTACAAATCTTAACATGAGGAATCAAAAATAATCTCAAAATATGATGAACTCATCTAGATAGTCAATGTGAGGAATTCAACCATGGATTTCAGAAAATAAAGCGTGGATCAAGTGAGAAACTTATCGATGTGAAGATTCCCCCACTCAAACACAAGAAATCAGTGAATAATCGAAGGTTCTAGAGGATTAGGGTTTGAGTTGGAGAGGGAAAGAGAGAGAAAGTTTGAGAGAGGAAGAATAAAGAGGCTAGATGTGAGCCAGCTCCCATCGTCTTAACCTGGCGACACAGTCAGTATGGGTGTGTCCCACCCGTCCCGGTGGTCATCAACTTTGGATCAAAATTAGGGTTCTGAGATCAAACCTAGAGGGTTTGGTACGAGCGAACGATACGAGTACTTCCGACCGTACCAATGGTCGTTAGCGAGCCAGTAAGATTCTAACAAATTTTCGATGTTTGTTAAGGGTGGATGGTATGGGTACCTCCGCCTGTACCAGTGCTCGTTATGGGTGCTGCCTTCGGAAAAGCTTGTCGACTGATTTTCCCAGCATTACGGGCAGGTGGTACGGTCCCTTCCGGCTGTAACACTGCTCCTTATGCGGCCTGAACCCTATTTTTATTCTTCCTTTCCAAAAAACTTTTCTTCCAACCCTTCTTTAGTCTCCACAATAGTATAATTTCTCTACAAATTTATGAACTCAACATTTTTTATTAGAAAACAAAAATTAAAAACAAAATAAAAATTTACTACTAAGAATGGGTTGATTCCCATTAAGCGTTTTATTAAGGAGGGTTGGCTTAAGCTAACCAACCTCCAAGTTCTTAGTATTTACATCTGGCTGCCCTTCAGCAATGGCACTTACAGCTTGAATACACTTAGGCGTTGGTATATACTTCCCACATTGTTCTCGTTTATTGGAAAATAACAAACAATCTGATCATCATATATATTGAAGACAATCTTACCGCTAGAGAAATCCACATTAGCTCCTCCAGTGCTAAGAAAAGGCCTTCTAAGGATGATTGGAAGTTTGTCATCTTCGAGAACATCTAGTATAATAAAATCAGTGGGTATAACATGTTGATCAATTATAAATAAAACATCTTCAATCATACCGACAAGTTTTTTAGTTGTGTTATCAGCCATTTGCAAGCCAATTGAAGTACAAGAATACTCTCCAAGTTTTAATTTCTTAAATAAGGAATAAGGCATGGCACTAACACATGCACCTAAGTAACAAAGAGCAATAAATATATTAGTTTTTCCAATTGAGCAAGAGATATTGGTATACCTGGGTCCCCAATCTTAGCAGGAATCTTGTATCTGAAGCTTGCCATTACTGCTACAGTCTTAGTTACCTTCTTTTTTCTATTGAGAATATCTCGCATAAACTTTTTATAAGTAGGAACTTGAATTGCATATGCTAGAGGGAGTTCTAAATGAAGATTTCCTAGAGCTTCGGCAAAACAATCATAAATACCTTTATCTGGTTCATACTGAACTCGATTAGGATAAGGAATTTTCTTTCTCATAGGAGTTACCTTCTCTTTTACCTTTGCTACTGGTTCAACATCCTTTTTAGTTTTCTTCTTCGCTAGTGGTTTTTGCTTATCGGCATGTTTTCCAATTGGAGTAGTATCCTTCTTTTACTGTTCCTTTCTAAGCTCGGTTTCTTCTCTTGAATCAACTGTCTCAGCATCTCAATCATATTGTTTGTCTTCATCTCCTGCTTCTTCCTCTTCTTTGTCTTCATCAGAAGTATCATGTTCTCTTCTTTGAGCCTCATAATCAATATCATATTGTGGATCCATAAGGTCCTCTTCTTGAGTCTCTCTTGCCTTGTGGGCCTGTTCTTCTAGATACCAGGGTGTCCCTTGAGGTTCCTGTGTCTCTGTACCACGTCTTGTAACAATGTTAGTAAAAAAATATTGTATTTAAAATTATTTTGATTTAAAATCAGATCCTAAGTTTTAGCTATCTCATCACATTGATTTTTAACCATACTCAAATATTTATTTAAATGCCTAGTGGCATGTCCTAAATCGTCAAAGACTTTGGTTAACTCATTTATATTATTTTCTTGAGTCATTAGACATTTATAATATTTCTCATGGAACTGATTTTGCCGATATCTAAACTTTCGCATTACAAGATTTATTTCATCTTCTCAAACATAAGTTTGGAGAACATCAAATTTATTTTCTTCAACAAGTTCCACTTCTATTCCTTGTTGGAGATATGCCCAAGAGGCAATAATAAAGTGGTTTTTATCATATCTTCATGCTTATGATAAATGTTTGCATCCCATGCTATAATTGTATTAATCAGAAACATTAATACTTGTGTGTTTTGTAAACATAAAAGAGTCCCTAGTTGAAAGGATCGTATGGGCACCTAGAGGGGGGTGAATAGGTGCTACTTCAAATTTTCTTGTTTTTATAATTAAGGTTCGACAAGAAAGGTAAATTCTCTAGATAATGCAACTAAGGTGAATTTACCTATATGACAAACTAGCACTAGCAAACACAACACTAAGCAAGAACAAGTAAGTAAAGTGCGGTAAAGGATAGAAGTAACCAAAGTGGTGGACGCAGAGACACAAGGATTTGTTTCCCGTAGTTCCTTCCTTTTAAGGGGAAGTATGTCTACGTTTGGAGAGGGGGTGGTTTCAAACTACCAACGCCACAAGAGGCCTCCCTTGTTCTTCGATGAATCTCACCCCAACGGGATCAATCCACCGTCCACTATATCGGCAACCTTCGAGGTGGAAGCCGGCACCTTTACAACAAGTTCGGGGCACACATCCACAACTTAATTGGAGGACCCCAAATACAAGCAAGTTGTCAAGACAATCAAAGACAAGCTTGTAAGAACCAAATCTATAACTAGGGTTTCCAAATAAAACACTAGAGCAATGGGGGCCCTCAAATGAATGAGGGGGAAATGAAGATCTCTTTTGGTGAAGTAATAGATTAGGGCCTCCTCCTTCGATTCTCCAAAGATCAAAGACTTAGGATGGTGGAGTGAGGAGATCTTGGCGATTTGGTGGCTCAAATGGAGCTGGTAGTCTTCAATGCAACGAGCACCTTGTCCCAAGGTAGGTGGAGGGGTATTTATACCACTTGGAGGAATCTGCCCGTTGGTGCATTAAATGCACCAGTACTACCGGTACTCAAGCGGTAGTACCGGTCACAACCGGTACTACCGGTCAAGTACTGTACCAAGTACCTGAGAGGGCACCATGTGGTCGAGCCAGCCACGGTCATCTCCGGAACCACCTTGTGGTACTACCCCCAAGCAGTAGTACCGGTCACAAGACGCGGTGCTACTGGTCAGGGCGGTAGTACCTGTCCCAAGTACCGGTTGGTACTGAGCGACAAGGGGGGGGGGGTCTAGTCCTTCCTCAGCGTTGCCCGGTACTGCCGTGTGGCACTACCGCTTGCCACAAGCGGTACTACCGGTTGGAGCGGTAGTGCCGCTCTGCGGTACCGAGTGGTACTGAGAAAAATCGAGGCCTGCCCACCTCAATCAGATACCACCGGTACTAAGGAGCGGTAGTAACGGAGTCAAGCGGTAGTACTGGTTGGTACAACCGGTACTACCGGTCAGCTCTGGTGACTTTGGCTAGTGCAACCAAGGGCAACCCAATATTTGTGCCACAGCCTAGAAAACTTGAGATGCACTTAGCGAACAATTAAACCGATAAATGTGTTATCATCAAACATCAAAATCTCAGGAATAGGAAATGCTCTTTCAATATCCCCCTTTTTGGTGTTTGATGACAACACACCTTTGCAAGATAATATTGGGGAGATACACACGGTGTTAGAAAAATAGATATGGGGCTGCCCCTGGATGAGTAGGATCAATCCACCCCCTCTAATTTACAAACACATCACGAGTGCAGAAATCGAGATAGTAGCAATTGAATCCATACCTTTGCACAATAACTTGTGATGAGATAAATATTGACAATGAATAACGCATATCATCACAATATGGATCCGTGAAATACCCACATAGTTTCACCATACATAGCACAAGTAGTTCCCAAACAGATAGAACACAGAGTTCACACATAATAGGAGTGTAACATCCTAAAATCATGATTCAAAACTCATGCATATCATCCATGCATCCATGATCATATAAATTTCATTTCAAACAAATCATTTCAAAACAGAGCATATATTGCTCATTATTTTATGTATGAATACTCTAGCCTTAGTGCTATCTTCCAATGAGAAGAGTACTTGTTTTGTTCAGTAAGGTTTGAATTCAAGCTTAGGCACTTTCCAAAGCTTGAGAAAAGATTTAAAAACAAAATGTGTAAATAAAACCAATATTATGCCTATAGTATATATCACATAAAGGCTTGGTTTTATTTTTATTTTCAATTGATCAAAGTGTTTTGAGTAAACAGTAGTATTTGACACACATTTTAGTGCAAGGTTTGCAGTATAAAAACCTAGAGAAGTTTTGAATTCAAACTCATTTGATTTAGAGTTGAAAATCATTTCAGAAAAATCAAACAGAAAAATAAAAAGGTTAAAAGGGAAAAAAAATAAGCTAACAGGCGAATCTGGCCCAACTAGCCCAACTAAGCCCAGCAACCCCACCCCGCGAACCGTTTTTCTTTACTCACACCCGCACCCGCTAGGTCACTGACAGACGGGGCCCACTCCCTCTCTGTTTCTCTCGTTGACAGCCGCGGCCCACACGGCGTCATCGTCTCCACCCCGGCGACGTGTTCTTCCCCAATTCACGCCGTGCGTTTCCTGGTTTGATTCGCGTCGTCAATTTGCGTTGATTGCTAGAGTAAATCACGCCCCGTCTCGCCTACTTAAACCCCCTCTTCCCTCTCTCCATTTCCCCCCCAGACTCCGAGCACAGAGCGCCCCCAGGCTGCCCGTAATCACCCTCGCGCCCCGCAGACAGAGCTCACTCCGGCGACCAATCCCGGTGAGCCCCGAGCGCCCCTTCTTCTCTAGTTCTTGCAGACAGCTTTGCCACTTCCTTACGCACCTTCTGACACCATTGGTTCATCCTATACCGCCCTAGGTCGTCGTCTTCATCAAGCACAACAAGGTTCCGACGACGTCCTCAACTCCGGCGATTAAATTCGGTGAGCCCCTTGTTCCCCTTCGCCTCTGATTCACACGAACATGTTCGTCGTAGTCTTGCGCATCTCCTGATGCCTTTTGTTCATGCTAGGGTGACCAGGATCGTCGCCAACGTCATCGTCCACCCGAGCCCGACGCTGACAACAACTCCGACGAGCCCGTGCAGCCGTGTCCGTGCGCCCCTTGCAAAGCCGTCGCCAGGTATAGCATCAGTGCATCGCTACGAACCTGGTAAGCGCCTCCGACGACCCCAGAACCCCCTGTAGCGCGGCGCCGCCGTAGACAGATCTCGCTGCCGCCAGTTGCCACCGCCAGCGCCGCCCATCTGTGGTCGCTTGGTCGATGACCGTTGGATCTAGATCCAGCGCGTGTAAATAGATCATTTAACGAAACGGTATGAGTAGATCTGGGCCGTGCAGATTAAGTAGATCTAACGGCCTGTGTGCATGATCCTGAGCGAACCGTTACGCGCCAATTAGAGCGTGACACGTGGCTAGAGATTAGATTTAAAAACAGGATTTGAATCTATTAGTTGTTTGAAATTGTTTTAGCTATAACTTTTGATTCCCATGTTCAAATTTGACAAATTTTATATCAATGGAATCAGGAGAACAAGACCTTTCTAAATATGCAATGTGTTTAATGTTGTTCTTCTATTAAAATGATTTTATTTACAGAAACATGTGTAGGCCTATTTTGTGTATATAAATTATTTAAGAAATGTTTTGATGTTTATATAAATGTTGTTTGGCAAGTTTTTGAACTTTTTTGTGAACCAATACTATGCACTTGCCTTGTTGAGTTTAGAAAATCATCACATATCATGTTGCATGCATTCATATATTTTTTCTTTTATTTTATTTGTATGTGATTTGTGGCTATGATTTTATGTGTAGATTTTGGTGCCAATAGTGATTGTGATTGTGAGGAGTGTAGCTACTCTCCAAACTACAAAGGAAAGTGGTGCTCCATGATATTTTTATCCCTATGTTTTCTACTAAGCATTAGAAATATTTTTTTTGCTAGTCTTGCATGTTATATTTTGCTTATATGCCATGTTGGGAAATCCTAGTAGTTGTAGAATTGCTAGGGAATTTCTAAGTCAAGATGCTTATCTATGCCATTCTTAGCCTAGCTAGTAGCAACCAAGGGTGGTCAAATATTCATGCTATGATAAAAATATTTCTAAGTCTTTGGACTTGTGTTTTTCCTAATAAAACAACTAAGTAAATGAAACACCTGGGTGGAATGGAAATAATGGTTTATGTTGAGTGGTTACACAATGCCCATTTCTATGGTTTACCTTGTTTATCTCACTTGTGGAAAGCCACCCAGGAACAAAGAGATTTTAGAGGCCATATGTTAAGAAGCTTCTAGTGCAGCCACTTGGCAATATGGGCTCTTCCTAGATCACATAGGTTGCTAGAACTTAGCCATTTGGACAGTTGGTGGTAGTGGGATGATAGGTTGGAACGCGTCCATTTGGTCTAAGGGAAGGCTTCTGAAAGGTCCTGTCTTGGTGAAAATCAAGTCTAGTGGGGAAAGTGCACAACCTATACAGATGGAAGAATCTAATTACTTAGCCATGTCCCTGGAAAAGGACAACTTGAGCATCAAGACATGGAAGCTATCAAGAATCTCATCATCCTAATTTCTAAGTAAAACTTGTGGTTGAACAAGGGTGAAGGACCTCAATGTCTATTGGTGGTTCCTTGGGAAAATTTTGACAATGAAAAACTTAGTGTTTTCAACTAATAGGCAAAACCTATTTTGAGCAAAGAAAGCCTAAGCTACACGTAGCCAAATTGCATATAGTATCTAGTCCACCAAAAAATATACTAAGGTATCACTTGCCAATACTATTCCAATGTATTGACCCACTGTGGCTGTAACTTGTGATGTTGCGGGTTACTCTGATGAGGATTAGGAGTCATGAGTCTACACTCAACATGTTTGCCTGTGGCACATGAAGATGAAGACTTTTATCCATTTACTTATTTAAACTCTTGTACTAGGCCTGTGGCCTTGGAGTTGTAAAGACTATGTTTGTCTCTGGAATGACTGTAATAATGACCTTTGTTTCTGTGTACTTCATCTTAAACTGTGGATGCTAGCATTGATCCAGGGACTAGCATTGCAATCACAGGGATCCTTTTCCTTTATAAAGGAGGGATATTACAAGGAGGTAATTAAAGTTCACAAGAAATTAAAAGATCAAAGTAAGAACGTGCTTGTGACTTTCCATGTAACACCTGCATGGCTAAGGTGCAACTTCTCCCCTTTGGAATCAAGACGCCAAAAAGGGACAAGTGCAATACTAACGCCCCGACAGTCAATCCTCCTCCTCATCATCAAAGTCCTCCTCATAGGCCGGTGGAGCGTGGTGCGGGGAAGAGACATCCTCATCCCAATGGTTGTGCTTGGAAATCCATTGGTCTTTAGGATTGATATTGGTCTCGGAACCCTCGGAGATGGTCAATCCTTGAGCTTCCATCAAGTCCTTCTACCGAGCATAAGCTTTCTTGGCATACACATGAGCCTCATACATGCGCTTTTGATTGTCAACTTGGAAGCAAAAGATCTTCTTGAGCTTGGCCTCCATCCTCTTGGCCCAAGATGGCTAGGCATTCTTGCGACGGGAGACAACATAATCTGCATCACGACCACTGTCAGCATCCTCAGAATCAGCCTCAATCACATTGCCTTTTTCATCCACCTCATCACCATCCACATTGCGGGGCTTGGCATGCTTCTTGTTCTTGAGGGCCTTGAACCGGTGCACAATGAGAGGAAGAGAGGACATGGTACTGGCAATGGGAGGGCACTTGGCAACAATGAGAGCCATGATGTAGGGAGCTAAAGGCGGAACCCTCCGGGAGTGAGCAGCAGCAACCATCTCATTCCATATATAATCCATCACATCAAGAGCGGTGTCGGAGTCTTTGTTGAGGAAGGTGTTGAGCAACAAATCAACAGAGTATCCATGAATTTCATCTTTGTTGCCCGCACGAGGAGCAACGGTCTCACGGAATATGCGGTGGAGAATGTCATACGTGGGGAGAGGATCCTTGATCTTGCCAGGAACACCGTGGCCCCGGATATAAAGAGGTGCAAGAACATCCTTCTTGGAGGGGTGCTCGCGCAAGTGACAGCGGAAACCACAAGGAGTGTCACGACCACGATCTTCATACCCCAGAATTTCAGAAAATTCAGCAAGAGTGGCCTCCTTGATTGCACTTTGAGTCATCCAAGTGATTTTCCGAGAGCGGACAGTTGAGAAGTGAGCAGTGGCATAAAACTGAGCAATGAGAAGAGGCTCATAGTCATGCTTAAATTCCATAATGGGGAGCATACCAAGTTGAGTGCAGATTTATTTGGCCTCAGCAAGTACTCAAAATTCTTGTCGATGTGACCCATGTGAATCCACAGCTGCGGCAAAACCATTTGTCATAAGGACTTCATGGTAGACACGCTATTGGAAGTCATTGTAGAACAAGTTGTCTTCCCTGCGCTCATCACGGTTGCGGGCATAGGGATTGTCAATCCTCGGAGAGCAGAACTCAGAATCAGATATGTCAGACAGTTTCCTTGGCCCTGATGGCCCTGAGCTGCAACTCTTGATGCACCCCGAGGAAGGGGGACGAGGAGGGGGAGCGCTACCACAGCCAGCAGACCACTTGGTGACCCCTTCACGGCCCCCACGACTACCTCGAGTGGCAGGAATCTTCATGCGACGGCTGGGCTAAGTCATGACTTCGTCTTCTTCTTGCTCGGACTCTGTCTCTTCCTCAACAATCTCACTGCTTGCTTTGGAGCGCTTACGCGCACCCCTAGAAACACCTGCATCTGTGGTAGCAAGAGGGAGAACAACAAGGGGGTAAGGGCACAAGAACCCAAAATGAACAAAGGAGAATCCATGTTTTAGTCAATATGTTGAGGTCAGTTGCGACCGGTACTACCGGAACTGGCAACCGGTAGTACCACTTGCGAGCGGTAGTACCGAAAAATTTTCCGGTACTACCGGTCGAGCGGTACGGGCACATCAACGGTAGAGCATGTTCCAAAGTGTCCTCAACAATCTATAAAACATTAATTCTACTAATTAATCAAGGAATGTATTGGCGGTACAACCCCAAAGCAAGCTACTTTCTCCAAGAATCTAAGCAAAACCTAGATCCTATGAAGAAATCAAGAGTGAGAAGGAGGGGACGGTTGTACCGGGATCCATGGCGGAGGAGAGGGACCAGGAGCCCGCAAGGAATCCGAATCCAAGGAGGATCCGGGGAGAGGAGGACGCGGCGAGACTCCGGTGGCGTCAAGATCTCCGGCGGCGGAGGTGGTTTATGTGGGGAGCGGGGAGGATAATGAGGCATTGAAGGGTGCCTCCCCCCGCGCGACCAATATATACCAGGAAAACGCCGACCGGTAGTACCAGTTATTGAGGCGGTAGTACCGCTCGCAAGCGATAGTACCGTTTCACCAACCGGTAGTACCGGTGACCGGTAGTACCGGACATACAAGCGGTAGTACCGGTCCTGGAGAAGTCTCGAGGACACGCCCTAGGAACTACCCAGGTCCGGTAGTACCGCTCCTAATCTGGTAGTACCGTTTCCGTATGAATCCAGAGCCAAGGATATTCGAGTGGTTCTTGTGCTGAATAGAGGAGGGTTTGATCTAGGGGGTAGAATGTCTTGGGTTTATATCGTCAAACTGTGTGAAGCACATGCACTCTCAAATACGGGAAAAATATATGAAGATCCAACCAAGAGTGCATGACCTTAAAACCAACGACAACTCGAAGATGACAAACATGAGTAAGCACCAACCTCTCGAGTGAGAGAGGGCGGTGGCCTAGGCCACCATATTTGAGTATACTCGGCTTGGCACCACGAAGATATATCTTGGGTCCATTACCGAAACTCATCATTTAAGCTCACATATCACAAAATGATATTAAGAGGAATGATTTTGATTGCTTTGGGCATAATGGGGGAGGGATAGTCCAAACAATTAGAACCGCACTCCCCCTATATCCATGCCTACACCTAAACCAAATACGGGTCAAGTCATAGGTGAGAATGCAAGATAATCAAGTCAAGCTCCTTGAATCTATGATATTTAGTTCATTCCTCAAATAGCAAAACCTTACTTCATCAAGTGGCTTCGTGAATATGTTGGCAAGTTGTTCTTTGGTTGACACATATGATAGATCAATATCACCTCGAGCAACATGATCTCTAATGAAGTGATGGCGAATATCAATATGCTTTGTCCTTGTGTGATCCACCGGGTTGTAGGCAATATTGATAGCACTTTCATTGTCACATAGAAGAGGCACTTTGTCACAATGGACACAGTATTCCTTTAAATTCTGCCTCATCCATAGCAATTGGGTGCAAGCATTAGAAGCTGCCACATATTCGGCTTCGGCGGTGGAGAGAGATATACAATTTTGCTTATTAGAAGACCAACATACCAAGGACTTACCAAGGAATTGGCAAGCCCCGGATGTTGATTTTATATCATCCTTATCACCCGCCCAATCCGAATCCGTGTATCCACAAAGAGCAAATGTTGACCTGCGAGGATACCAAAGACCATAAAATGGGGGATGAACTAAATATCGAAAGATTCTCTTGACCGCCATTAAATGGCTTTCTTTCGGAGCCGCTTGATATCTTGCACACACACCTACACTCAACACAATATCGGGTCTAGATGCACAAAGGTAAAGCAAAGAACCAATCATGGACCGGTATACCTTTTGATCCACATCTTTACCATTTGGATTTTGTTCTAGATGAGTCTTTGTAGCCATGGGAGTAGGAGCTCCATTTAAATCTTGCATATTGAATCTCTTGAGCATATCTTGAGTATACTTGGCTTGGTTGAATAATGTCCCTCCTTTAACTTGCTTGATCTCAAAACCAAGAAATACTCTCAACTCCCCCATCATAGACATCCAGAACCTACTAGTCATAAGCTTTCAGAATTCATCATTAAAAGCTTTGTTAGATGAGCCAAAGATAATATCATCAACATATATTTGGCATACAAAAAGCTCCCCATTGACCTTATTAGTAAAAAGAGTGGGATCGATTTTCCCAACCTCAAATCCACGGTCAAACAACAACTCTCTAAGGTGCTCATACCACGTGCATGGGGCTTGCTTGAGCCCATAGAGCGCCTTATTAAGTTTGTAGACATGGTTTGGGCAGTTGGGATCCTCAAATCTCGGGGGTTGCTTTACATATACCAACTCATTTAATGGACCATTAAGAAATGCTCTTTCTATATCCATTTGTTGCAACTTAAAGTTATGATGTGCCGCATAAGAAAGAAGGATATAGATGGACTCAAGGCGAGCCACGGGTGCATATGTCTCTCCATAATCAATGCCTTCAATTTGAGAGAACCCTTGTGCAACCAATCTTGCCTTGTTCCTACTATAATTCCATGCTCATCTTGCTTGGTCTTGAATATCCACTTCGTGCCTATAACATTGCGTCAATCCTGTGCCTTATAAAATAACTTCCATGCTTTGTTTCTCTCAAAGTTTTTGAGCTCTTTGTGCATAGCTTCCAACCAATCCGAGTCTTCAAGAGCTTCCCACACTTTCTTTTGTTCAATCATGGAGATTTGTGCTTGTTGTTCACTGAACCTCTTCAATTCTGATCTTGTGGAAATGCCTTTCCTTAGGTCACCAACCACATTTTGTAGAGAGTGGTCTCTTAATTCCAACATTCTCTCCTTTCTAGCTTCACGGTGAGCGTGGATCTCCTTGTTGTTTCTTGGGGGACCCTCTTCATCATTTTGGTTGACTTGATGCGGTTCTTTGGCTTGTGGGGAGCATCATGCATTTTTCCTAGAACACAATCCCTGCAAACACGATCTTTGGCAAAGGAAACATTTTCTTTTAGTCCAACAATATGGCCCTCCTTGTGGAGACTTTGAAAATTTCTCATATTAACATGGGCTAGTCGGCGATGCCATAACCAACCCACATTGGCCTTTCCGAATAAGCACATCACACTTGTAGTGGTTTGCCCCGAAAATTCCACCACATACAAGTCATGTTCGATGTACCCAACGAAAGCGACCTTGAGAGACTTGCTACACATGAGGACCACAATATCATTATCAATAAAGACGGCAAAGCCCATCTTTCTAAGAGCACCGACTGAAAGTAAATTGTATCCAAGGGTCTCAACAAGCATGACGTTCACTAGTGTAATGTCGTGAGCAACCACTACCTTTCCAAAACCCATTACCTTAGACTTTGACTTGTCGTCATATGTCACGGTGATTTTGATCATCATTTGGCTTTAAGTCCTTGACAATAGACGAGCTTCCGGTCATATGACTTGTGCAACCACTATCAAGCACCCACTTTGACCCTCCGGAAGCATATGTCTACAAAAGATCAAGCTAATTTTTAGGTACCCATTTTTCAATGGGTCCTCTTTTGTTAGCGACAAGGGTCTTGGGAACCCAAATATACCAAGCAATATAACCATCATATGGGCCAACATATTGTGCATACACATCACCATAATAATCACGCATTAGAACATAGTGAGGGTTAGCACTTCCCTCAAAGTCATCATGAGACATTGTCGTGGGAATGGCCACGGCAGATGCTGCAATAGGCAGCGAGTAGTAGAACGAGGGGCAAGGGCGGCCAGCCATCTGCGGTGCGAGATGAGGGCAAAGACACAGGGTTTTACCCAGGTTCGGCCCCCCAGAGGGTAAAGACCTACTCCTGCTAGATTGTATTATGGAGGTGTTTACAATGAGCGAACTCGGCGGCTAGGCGGCGAGTTGCTTGGGTGTATGAGGGAACGTGTCTCTACTCACCCCATAGGGAGGTTTATATAAGCTCACCTCCCCTAGGGTTTACATATCTCAACCGATTCGGTTACAGCTTCGGTAATCGTTTAACCTAGACCGACTGGGCCTATCTACTCGCCTGGGCCTTCAACTTCCAGTCGCCTGATACCTTGCTGGGCTTTGATCCACTCGCCGTTCTGCAGGCCCACTCGCCAGCCCTTGGGCCGGAACGTCCACCGAGTATACCCCAGAGGCGTATCCCCATCGTAGTCCCCGAGGCCGCTGATTAGGCGTGAGTGGCTGCCGGGCCGGAGTATACGGCTTCAAGTTGGCATCCAATAATCGGCGGGCTCCTGTATAAAGGAAAAAATCCGGCGAACCGAGTCGCGTCCTGGGCGAGTCGAGCCAACGGGACGCGGTCTCGGCGAGTGACTTAACGAGCCGAGTGGCTGGAGTTGGACCGTCAGGCGTGGTCAAACTAGCCGTTAAGGTAACTCAACGGTAACTTCTGGCGTAATCATCGCGCGGTAACGGCCCCCTGATTTGGCGGGCAACTCCTGCTATATAAGAGGAATGGTAGGCTATCGCAGAGCCAACCGCCCACCATTTCTTCCGAGTGCGCGCATCTCCCTTCCTTTGCTCCGCGATCCAATCGACCCGAAATCTTTCGATCCCCAACCAACCTCTTCGGCCATGGCCCTCTCCACCGAACCTTGGGGCAGATCCAAATGCACAAGGGCGCAGCTGGCCTCGTTCGAGGAGGCCGGAATCCTGCGAGCCGGCTGTTGGCGTATCCCCGCAGCCGGAGAAACGACCCCAAACCCGCGAGAGAGAGAGTTTGTCTGCTTCACCAGTCATCTCGAGCGGGGGTTAGGGTTTCCCACATCTCTGTTCTTCCGGCGTTTTTGCGCCTACTACGGGATCCAGCCCTCAGATCTGGGTCCCCACAGCATCGAGCAGCTCGCCATCTTCGTGGCGTTCTGCGAGTGCTACTTGGGCTGCCGGCCCTACTTTCCCTTGTGGCAAGATCTGTTCCATGGACGGATCAGCCGCGAGGAGGCGGGCGGCCCAATGCTAGCCGCGGGCGGCCTGACATTCCAACTCAAATCCAAAGCTTCCTTCTTCGACCTGATGCTGCCGGCCAAAGCAGCGAGCGATTGGAAAAAGTCATGGTTCTACGTGACCGAGGCGACTCCGGAGGACGAGGCGGCGATCCCGCGGTACTCGGCCAACCGCTCCGAGCCACGCCATCTCCAGGTCGGCAAGCTTCCCGACGACCAGCGGATGGTCGTCGATGAGATGCTCCAGACCATCCGTGGTCTGAAGAAGAAGGGGCTCCAGACAATAAACTTGTACAATTGTTGGCTTGGGCGGCGGCTCGTCCCGCTCGCCCAACGCGATCATTACATGTACCAGTACACGGGCCGGGGAGACTCGACGAAAGCCTGCCTCGACGAGTGGAAGCTGGAGGACTACCTCTCGGCGTTGAAGAAGATCACCCAGGCAGTATACGCGGATGCGCAGGCCGGGGTCCCCCCTACACCGCGAAGCGTCCGGCTCCGACGGTAATTTCTTTGTTTTGTTCGCAGTCGTAGCGTATGCAGTCGCGGTAATTCTAACTCTGTTTCGTATTCATCGCAGCTGTTCCAAGTGGTGGAAGGATGGCTCCCACCCGCCGACGACGAGAGCCCGGGGCCATCTGCCCAGGATAGAAGCGAATCGCCACCCGCCAGGGGCAACAAGGACGACGAGGATGAGTCCGAAGAGGAGATCGCCCCACTGGTCCGAAAGACCCGGCAACGCGACATCAAGCGGCAGAGCCTCGGCGCCACGACGACGACGAGCTCCCGAGACGACCTCGCCAGCCACTTCGAAGAAGAAGAAGAAGGAAAAGGAGGCGAGGGCCCCCCCGAGGAGGAAAACGAAGCCGCCGAAGATGGCCTCGCCGCCGCACTCAACGAGCAGTTCTGATGCTCACAGCTCGGCCGGTGAAGGCGCGGCCCCGGCGACAACCGCGCTAGATGCGCCATCTCTGGAAGTGCCGCTAGCCTCAATGCCTCCGCCATTCGCGCCGGTCTCTGGGTCAGGGAAGGCTCCGGCCGTGGCGACTTCACCTCGCAAGGAGGTCCCGAACGTGGCGGTCTCGCCCCGCAAGGAGGCTCCGGCCGCAGCGGCTCCAATTCGCGAGGAGGCCCCCGCCGAAGGCGTCCCAGAGGCGCCAGCCGCGACCTCAACGACGAAGAAGCCGTCCGTGTCTTGGGCCCACGACGTCCTGGAACTGGGGCTTAGTTGCCGGTGGCCCCAACTGAAAAACCGGCCGGCCTTCGTACCGGGCTGCGTTTCATTCCAGTCGCCAAGTGAGTGCATTCGGCCTTCTCTATTTTCTATAAGTACTTCGATTGTCTTTTATTGATTTGATCTGATATGCAGGACCGGAGTGAAAAAGATGGGCCACCCGACCGTGGCCAAGGTACCCTCCGCCGCGAGCGAGGAGGATCCTTCCCGCAAGAGGAAAGTGGACGAGGTCGCCGTCTCAGCAGAAGGCAGCAAGAAGTCCAAGGGCGACGTCATCGTTACTGTCTCTGACGACACGGCGGCCGCACCTGCCGGACCCGCAGTGGAAGCAACCGCATCTACAAAGGATGGCATTTCCTTGCCTAGACTGGAGGAAGCGACTTCCTTTGGGGCGGGTGCCTCGATCGCTACCTTCCCCGCTTCGTAACCAAGGCGGCCACGGCAAGCGGGGCTGCGCCCCCGAGCCTTGCTCCGGGGACCACCGACGCTGAAGTCGACCAACGTCGCGGGCACACGCCGGCGCTTCTTCCGTCTGTGGACGCAATACAACTCCATGGCATGCTTGGTGCAGCTATCCAGGTACCTCCAGTCCCCGAGGATCAGGTCGGTGCTTAGCAGCGGCTTGATTCTTATAGTTTCTCGTTTTGTACTTTCGCATCCAGTCCCCGAGTGCGCACGCGCTAAATTTTAGCGGGTGGGCACTGAGCAATTTTCGTGATCGCCAGTCCCCGAGTGCGCACTCGCTAAATTTTAGCGGGTGGGCACTGAGTAATTTTCGTGTTTGCTGACTTTGATGATGTGCAGGGTCTGCAGCTGGAGTCGGCGGAGCGATTGGCTGCGAAACAGCGTGCTGAGAATGAGCTGGCCACTATCCAAGAAGTAAACAAGGAGCTTCAGGCTGTTGCTGCGCAGGCGGAGGTGGCTCGCCAGGAGCTTGTCCCTGCTGGTGAGCTGGTGGCGGTGCGATCTGCGTTAAGTGCTGCTGAGCAGAGGGTCGCCGACCTCGAGCGCGAACTGCGGGAGGCAAAAGAAGAAGCAAGCTCGGCGAACGGGCGAGCTAAGGCCGCCATTGCGGCCGCGGAGGAAGACCGCAAGGTGTCGGAAGCCCTCGTTGTTGGGCTTCGTGATTATACGCCGCTTCAAGCTTCATCACGGGACTCGCCCGCCTGCTTGGTGAGTGCGTCTTCCGCCTTTCAGTTGTATTGTTTGTGGTTTCCATGGTACTCATAATTGTCTCCTTCGCAGGTCGTGTTATTGGTAGCCAAGAAGAAGCGAGCTCTTGACGCGAGGGAGTGCGTAAGCATGCTCGTCGACTCGGCGACTTGCCGGGCGACGTGCATCCGCTCCTACCTTCAAGAGATGTCGCCCACGGAGGTTATTCCCAGTGACCTTGTTGAGGTGTGGGAGTACTTGGAGAAGGCGCCATGCGTCGAGAGTTCATGACGGGTCGGCGCCGCGTGAGCGTCGACAATGCGAGCCTTGGACTCGCACTTCCCGAGGACTTCGACCTCGACGATGTGACGAGTGGGTATCCTTCGTCGATCGGGCGGTGGATCTGTCCGAGGTTCTCAAGTTGCAAGAACGTGCCGCCAGAGAGTGTGCGGGCGATGGGCGACCTCCTTCCCTACCAGAACGGTTGTCGCCCAACGACCCCGAGCCGCCGTGACTTCAAGGTTGAGCAACCTTTCCGCTCGCGATGGCGGGCGAGCGACGACGTATCCGCTAAACCCGTACACCGCGTTCATCCGTAGGCGCCGGATTCCGCGTCGCCGCCGGGCTCGCGTAATAGGGTAGTTTGCCTAGATGTGTTAGCAGCAGTTCTGCCAAGCGGGCATAAGTTGTAACATAAGACAATGCGATATGCGATTGAATGGGACGTTGTGTCCATTTTGCTATTTTTTTGTGTGTTTTGGATTGATTCTGGATGAGTCCCCGAGCGCGTCCGCCCTTTTGTGGGGCTCACCTTGTATATGATATTTGTTGTTATCGTGTGTTTTGTTAGTTTAGTCGACTCGCCCGAGCTCGGAGAGCCAGTCGCAAGGCGACTCCCTTGAGTGCTCTGTACTTTACCGTTTTCCCGTACGCGAACGGGGTCGGGTGGCCGAGTCCCCGAGCGTGGTACTTGGTAGTTCAAGGCGCGACTCGAGGGTGGTTGAGGACTGAGCGCGTTGGTGTGAGCGCGTCACTCCTGCCTGGCCCGGTGGGTCAGTCGCGTGGCGAGTCCTGGGCATGCTCTCTTACTTGGCGTTTTCCCTGACCGATCGCGACGAACTGGTATTCAGTCCCCGAGCGTGGTACTTAGCCGTTCGAGTCGCTACGCCGAGGATGCGGAGGACCAAGGTCGCTGTGAGAAGCGAGGGCAGTTGTCTTGGTTCGCAAAACCAGTCGAGCTAGGCGACTCCAATGGGGCTCCGGATTGGCGTTTTTCGTGGACGACACAAGACCTGAAATGACTCAGTGCTCTTACATCGCACTACTTAGCTGCGGTCGCTGTACCAAAGGTTGACTTCTGCATTTTAGCATGACGCTGTATTACGAAAAGCGAGTGGCACAAGGCATGGAGAGTAGACGAAATTGGCGAACCGCTTTTTATTTCATAGCGATCGGAGAGTACATGTGGGGTTCTAGGAGTAGAACTTCCGGAGGAGATTTACATTCCATGGCCGCTGACGCCGAGTTCTCCATCCCCGCGACGCCGATGAGGTAGTAGGCGTCGTTGCACGCGCCCGATAGCGAACGGGCCTTCCCACGAGAGGAGAGCTTGTGCATGCCCTTCTTGTCTGGATGAGGCGTCACACCAGGTCGCCTTCCGGAAGGTGCGGGTTTTCACCCGTCGGTGTGGTAGCGGCGAGCCCTTGCGATAAATGGCTGTACGCGATCGAAGCGAGGTCGCTGCTCGCCGAGTTGGTCGAGCCCATCTTGGCGGCCAGCTCGCTTGCACCTCCGTATAGTGGGCGACCCGCGGCGAAGTCGTGTTCGAGGTCGGTGGGCATGACTGCCGGCGCCAGAGACCATGAAGAAGGGTGAATCCGTCGACCTGTTGACCGAGGTGCGGATTCCCGGATGACGGAGGGTAGCTCTTCGACCCAGATCCAGCGTGCGCCGAGTGGTACTTGGAGTCGCAGCTTCAGGCCGTGGAGGATGCTTTGGTTGGCTCGTTCACCGGCCGTTGGATTCGGTGTGCGATCGACGAGGTCGAGCCGGATGTGGTGCTCCTCGCAGAATTCGGCCATTGCTCCCTTGGCGAAGTTTGTGCCGTTGTCCGTGATGATGCTGTTGGGGAAACCGTAGCGGTATATGAGCTCGCGTAGGAACTTAGTGGAAGTCTTCCCGTCGCATTTCCGGACTGGCTTGGCCTCCACCCACTTCGTGAATTTGTCGACGACTAGCAAGTGGGTGTAGCCAGAGGGAGCCTTCTTGAAGGGCCTACCATGTCCATGCCCCACACAGCGAATGGCCAGGTGATGGGGATTGTTTTGAGCGCCGAACTTGCGACGCGTCCGTTGGCGATTCGGCACCCGGCGCATCGTTGGACGATATCGACAGCGTCGGCGTGTGCGGTGGGCCAGTAGAAGCCGTGTCGCATAGCCTTGGCGACCAGGGAGCGCGCGGCGGCGTGGTGGCCGCAGTCGCCTGAGTGGATGTCGTGTAGGATTTTGCGTCCTTCAGCCGGTTGGACGCAACGTTGGAACACGCCGGTGACGCTGCGCTTGTGTAGCTCGCCGTCGATGATGGTGTAAGACTTGCATCGGCGAGCAATCATTCGAGCGCTTGTCTCGTCTGCGGGCAGGGTGCCGGTTTCCAGGTAGGCGATGTAGGGCTTGGTCCAGTCGTCTGGCTCGGTGATGAGTGCGACCAAGGCTGCCTCTGGTTGGAGTGGGACTCCGATGTCGATCTCCCTCGGGGGAGAGACTGATGGTTTGGAGATTGTGTCGAGGAACACGCCGGCGGGTGGTGCGAGTCGAGCCGACCCGATGCGAGAGAGGGCGTCGGCCTCCTCGTTTTTCCGCCTGTCGATCCACTCGACAGAGTAGCCGGTGAAGTGGCCGCCCAACTTATCCACCTCTTGGCGATACGCCGCCATGGTAGGGGAGATGGCGTCGCAGGTGCCGGCAACTTGACCTGCAACGAGGTCGGAGTCTCCGTAGCATCGAAGGCGATTGACGCTCATCTCCTTTGCGGCTCGCATGCCGTGGAGTAGGGCCTCGTATTCAGCCATGTTGTTGGTGCAGGGCGTGAATTCGAGGCGGAGGATGTAGCGGAGCTTGTCGCCCTTTGGTGAAGTCAGCACTATCCCCGCTCCTGCACCGTCCGCGTTCTTGGACCCGTCGAAGTGCAGGCTCCAGTAATGGAGGTACGGCGGCTTCTCTGGCTGCTGGGCCTCCTCCCAGTCGGCGATGAAGTCTGCCAGTGCCTGGGACTTAATCGCCCTTCGTGGCTCGTATTTAATGTTGTCGACGCCGATCTTGATGGCCCACTTGGCGACCCGCCCGGTCGCCTCGCGATTGCGGATGATGTCTTGTAGTGGTGCTGAGGAGACGACCATGATCGGGTGCTCCTGAAAGTAGTGCGGCAGGCGCCACGAGCCTCAAGACCGCGATACTAGCTTTTGGTATCAGGGTATCGCTGGCGCGATTCGGTGAGGACCTCGCTGATGTAGTACACCGGCCGCTGGACCGGGCGCTCCTTTCCTTCCTCTAGTCGTTCGACAACCATTACGGCACTGACGACGCGCTCGGACGCCGCGACGTAAACCAGCATGGGCTCTTTGTCGGGTGCGAGTAGTGGTGCGGCGAGTAGCACTTTTTAAGGTCGCGAGCGCCGTCCGCCTCCTTGTCCCACGGAAGGTGGGATTCTTGCGCATCGAGGCGGTATAGGGCATCTCCTTTCGCCAGCGAGGGATGATGAGAGCCGCCACACGCCCAGCCAGCTCGACGCCACGCAGCACTCGGTTTGCCGAGCCGGCGATCGTGTCGATCTTCGGGTTTGCCTCGATCCTCGCTTGGAGACGACGTACCCGATGGTTGCCGGCGGTACACAAGGTGCACTTGCCTGGGTTGAGCTTTATCTTGTACCTCCGCAGATTGGCGAAGGTCTCCGCTAGGTCGGCAGTAGGTCTCCTTGGTGAGCGGATTTCACGACCATGTCGCCGATGTAGACGTGGATGTTGCGCCAATTTGGCTCGCGAGGCATTCTTGCATGCACCGCTGGTAGGTTGCCCGGCGTTCTTGAGGCCAAAGGTCATGGCGGTGTAGCGAATGTGCTCGAATGGCGTGATGAACGCCGTCTTCTCCTCATCCTCGACAGCCATTTTGATCTGGTTGTACCCGGAGTAGGCGTCGAGGAAACATAGCGACTCGAACCGCGGTTGAATCGATTATCGATCGATCCGCGGAGGACGAATCGCCTTTGGGCAGGCTGCTCAGGTTTGTGTAGTCGATACACATTCTCCAGTCCCGCTTTTCTTCTCGACCAGGACTGGGTTTGCCACCACTTGAGTATTTGATTGGCCGGATGAAGCCGGCAGCGAGCAAGCCGCACTTCCTCGGCGATTGCTCGACGGGCGTTCTTCATTGAAGGCCGTAGCGATCGCTGACGGGTCGCACTTTGGGGTCGGCGTTTAGTTTGTGCTCAGCGAGCTCCCTAGGGACACCAGGCATGTCGGAGGGTTTCCATGCAAAGATGTCCCTATTCTCACGAAGGAACTCGATGAGCGCGCCTTCCTATGCTGGGCTCATGCCTGTCCCGATCGTCACCCCGTCTGGCTGGGGTCGCCTGGGACCAGCTCGACGGTGCGGGTGTGCGTCGTGGCCTCAAAGGTTGAGGTGTTTGTGCCCTCTGAGTTGGGCTTCTTGAGTATTGTGGGGTCGTCATTGTTGACCCCGCCAGATTTGGCAAGCTTGTCGGCGTGATTAGCTTCGCCGCGATGACGGCGAAGTTCGACTCCTTTGGCCTCGCATTCGCGGCCATGTCGGGTCGTTGATGGTGATGACGCCGCACGGCCCGGGAGCTTCATCGCGTTATGCCAGAGCGGGCGCTGCCATGAATTTGGCGAACGCCTGGCGCCCCAGGACGCAGTGGTAAGGGCTGTCGAAGGGCACCAGCTCGAAGACGATCCGCTCGGTGCGGAAGTTTGCCGGAGTACCGAAGGTGACGGGTAGCATGACTTTGCCGATCGGGTACGCCTTCCGACCGGGGACGATGCCGTGGAACGTGGTGTGGGTTGTCTCGATCATCGACTGCGGGAGCCGTAACCGCCTGAAGGTGTCGAGGTAGAGGATGTTGATGGAGCTGCCGCCGTCCATTAGTGTCTTGGGGAGCCAGTAGTCGCCAACCTTGGGCTTGACCACCAAGGCGACCGCCCGGTACTCGATGCGTGGCGAGTGGTCTTGCCGGCTCCAGGTGATGGGCTGTTCCGACCAGTTGAGGAACTGGGGGACGTCTGTTTGGGCCACCGTGTTGACGGCGACGGCGCGGGCGATGACCTTCTTCTCGCGCTTCGTGTTGAAGCCTGTGAAGGTGTGGAGCGAGCCGGCTACTTTGCCGAATTTTCCGCCATTTGGCGGGTCGTTGTCGGTGTCCTCCCGCGCGTGCCGTGCCTTCTCGATTTCCCTGAGGGTGTGGCGGTGGTGTGCGTTGCGGGCTTTCCTTCCTGCTGTGGAACGCACATGGTTGGTTAAGGAGGGCCGGATCGAACCTTGGCTTGTTCTTGTAATTGCCGCCATCGCGCTGTTGCCCTCCGTCAGCGGTAGCTCTTGGGCTCACGCCAGCGTGCCCAGCGTTGGCGGCAAGTCAACTTCGCCGTCGTCTGGCGCTTTGGTGAGGCGGTGCCGCTATAGCGTAGGTCGGTTTGGCGTCGCCGTCGTTACGCCCCTGCGGCGTTGCCCTCCGACTTCGTCGCCGATTTCTTGGTTGGGGTCCTCCTCGGCGTACCGTTTGGCAATCTCGAGGAGGTCGGGGATGTTGTCGAGTGTGCGGGCGTGTCGCTTGAGCTTGGCGACTAGAGGCTCGTAGCGACACGAGGTCTTGAAGCAATGGATCGCGGTGTCCGGGTGGATGCCGACCGCGTTGTACCAGAGCTCTTGCCACCGTTGGACCCAGTTGCGAGTCGACTCGCGAGGTCCCTGGACGCATCGTTCCAGGTCCTCGATGGCGGTGGCGCGGTGTAGGAGCACTCGTGCTGACGGCTCGCATTTCCTCCCGTGAGTCGACATCGCCCCGGGGAGCGTGTTGATCCATTGCCTGCACGTCCCCTCCATCATCAGTGGGAGGTAACGGGCGGCGAGTAGGTCAGTGTGACCCGCGATCCCCATTGCCATGAGGTATGTGTCAAGCCGCATCGGGGTCGTCGAGGAGTCGATTTTTCTATCTCCTTTGGCGCCTTGAAGTTTGGCGGGTACTTTTCGCCGGATCATTGGTCCGAAGCACTTAGGCCCTAGTCGTGAGCGACCCATAGGCTCGCCATCGCGGGCGTTAGTTAGGTGTCCCGCAGTCGCCGGGCGCGGCGCGCCTTTGGTTGTTGATGATGTGAGTGCGGGCGTCGATGGGTTCTCCGTTAGCGGCGACGAAGTTGGTCGCCGGCCTGGGATCGTTGGTGGAGAGTTCCACGTTCACGGGTCGGCGTTGGAGCTGCAGTGGCTCTGGTGGCGGGCAATTGAGGGTGTTTGCCGCCGCTGGGCGGCCGCTTGAGGCCGCCCTGCTTCCCGAGGAGCGCGAGTATACTCGCCCTTGCGAGTCGGCGCCCGCTCTTTGCTGATCCACGGCCTTTGCGAGCAGGGCCTTGACGTACTGGATTTGTAAGGCGCCGTCGCCGGTGGCCGTGATGCTATCGGCTGCTGCTCGGCCTGCCACGAGGTTGTCCATCGGGTGGAGTATGGGAGGCCGTTCGCCTCGCTCCCGTGAGGAGACGACTATCCGCGGCTGGTCCTCGGGAGGTGCGGTTGGGTGGTGGGGCACCCATCGCCGTCGATCTGGCGGGGCGGCGCTTCTCCCGGTGGCGCGTTCGCAGATCGCGGCCGCTGCGCGAGCCGGTCGTTTTCATCGTCGGGTTCAGGCGCGCTGAACGGTGGGGTTCAGCGTGACCTGATCCGCTGCTGGTGGTAGCGTGATGTTCTGCTGCGTCACTTGCTCGAGGAGAAATTTTTCGCCGCTCGCTCTTTGCATCGCCTCGCCAATTTCAGGCGGAGTTCCTCGACCTCCGTTGCCGTGGCGTTAGGAGGGATTGGGGTGGAGAGAGGATCCTCCGGCGGATCGGCGCCGGTGGCCATATAGGTCGCGGCATGGCGACCGGTTCCGTCGTGAAGGTCGGCGGAGTTTTCCGACCCGGAGTCGGATTCGAAGATCCCGAGGATGGAGGGGTCCTCGAAATCTCCCGCGTTGGAGACCTGGGCGATGGAGCCCGCGGACGAGGCCGCGGTGATGGATCCGGCGAGTGACGCCGGGGTCGCCGAGTCGGCGTCGTCGGTGAGGGCCGCATCTTCTGCGGCCGCTGAGTTCCCGGCCACGTTGCTGTGGGCCGAGTTGTACTCGGAGGCGAGGCGGTGGATCATGCGGACCTGGCTCTCAGAGAGCCGATCGCGTGGTGGCGACTCGCGGATGCGAGCCGAGTCCTCCGAGGTGATGACGTCGGTGAGGCCGACGAAGAGGCTGATCGCGATTGGCGGTGATTACGCCTGGCGTGACGGGTCGCGCCGGGACGTAGCTGCTCGGCAAGATCTGGAGCATCTCGCCGATCGCTATCATACGGCCGTGGCGACCGTCTGTTGATGGGCAGATTGGATCTCGCCAGAACACCGCCAGACCGCCAGGCCCCACGGTGGGCGCCACTGCCGTGGGAATGGCCACAGATGCTGCAATAGGCAGCGAGTAGTAGAACGAGGGGCAAGCGGCCAGCCATCAAGTGCGAGATGAGGCAAAGACACAGGGTTTTACCAGTTCGCCCCGGAGGGTAAAGACCTACTCTGCTAGATTGTATTATGGAGGTGTTTACAATGAGCGAACTCGGCGGCTAGGCGGCGAGTTGCTTGGGTGTATGAGGGAACGTGTCTCTACTCACCCCATAGGGAGGTTTATATAAGCTCACCTCCCCTAGGGTTTACATATCTCAACCGATTCGGTTACAGCTTCGGTAATCGTTTAACCTAGACCGACTGGGCCTATCTACTCGCCTGGGCCTTCAACTCTTTGATCCACTCGCCGTTCTGCAGGCCCACTCGCCAGCCCTTGGGCCAGTCGGAAACGTCCCGCTGAGTATACCCCAGTAGGCGTATCCCCATCAGACATAGTTTTACCACTTGTGGTCTTACTATCCACAATGACCTTGTTTTTCCCTTGTGCGGGCTTGGACTTCTTCTTGTTGTTCTTCTTCTTGGTCTTTGAGACAAAACCAATGCCCCCTTTCTCACCACTAGGCCTTTGCTTACTCAAAAGATCATCAATGGACTTGTTTCCTTGTGGAAATGTGTCCTTGGCTAGCTCCCCCTTCAACCTAGCATTTTCTTCAAGAATAGTTGTACTACTAGATGGAATGAAGTTACTAGGTGAAGGAATATTGGCCAATTGAGTTTGAAGCGTTTCATGGGAATTTGTGAGTGACAAGAGTTCACTTTCCAAAGCCTTGTGAGCCTTGTCAAGCAAACTAAAGTCCTCGGCAAGTTTTTCATGAACCACACCAAACTTAACCTTGTCCTTTTTAGCCTTTTAATATTTAGCAATAGCATGCTTACTTTCCTTGATGAGTCTATTAACAATTACATCATTGGCCTCATCAAGCCCTTTAAGTTTTAGTTCAAGAGACATTATAGTCTCTTGTTCTTCTTCTAAGGCATTATTTAGAGCTTCTAGCTCAATCATGTGTTCATGCCCAAGATTACATCTTATATCTAGAAGCTCTTGTGTGTGGGAAAGTTGATCTAAGATGTTCCCAAAATGTGTCTTGGCCTCCCCTTGTAAGTTAGTCACAAACTCATCAAAGGAAATTAATTCCCTTTTTACGTCAAGAGACATCTCATCATCAATTTCATCATTAGCTAAGGGAGTGGAGCGAGATGATGAGGATACCACCGTTCCTCTTTCCATAAGACAAGTGACATTCTTGTTGGGAGTATTCTCATTTGGAGAATCGAATAGTGAGTATGTTGGAGTATAAGTAGTGGATAGACCAGCCACACCTCTTGATGTTTCCTCTTCCTCATCTTCATCTTCTTCATTGTCGTAGGAGAATTCTTCATGAGTGACCAATACAATTTTACCCGACTTCTTGTTCATGGGATTCTTCTTGATGAAGAGTTTCTTGTAGGGAGCTTTGGAAGTTTTATTTAGAACGAGGTTACCACCATGATCTTCTCTCTTCTCATCGGGGAAACTCGCCACAAAGTGATAGCGGTCACCACAGTTGAAACAAGTTCTCAATCTAGTGGTATTTTATCTTTTCCCATTTGGGTTTCTTTTTCGTTGCATTTCCATCTTGGCCTTGGCGGGGTTCTTCCAAAAGTTCTTTGCATAGAAGGCCATATATTGACTATGAGCAATCTTGACATCATCGGGGTGGTACATGGAGAGGCCTTCATCACTATCATCTTCATCCCCATGTTCCACAACTTTGTCCTTCAAAGAAACGTTGACAACATTGCTCATACCAAGGGCTCGAGCACGGGCATCTTTGGCATTCCTGGCGGCAACCTTGAAAAAGGACATCTCTTGCATAACTATATTGGAGGTCATGAGATGGTAGTTGTGTCTTCCTTGTAGGCTCTTCAAGTCGGTGGGCTCAAAGGGCATGAGTGCACTCACATATTTCCTTTTTATCCAAGCATCATCCACATGTGAGGCACCCACATTTCTAAAAGAGGTGGCGGTGGTCTTGAGCCTACGGTACATGTCTTCATGATTTTCACCTTCCATCATGTATAAGCCTTCGGCTTCATTGCTTAGTGCATCATACCGATTCCTCCTCATGCTCTCATTCCCAACAAACAACACCATGAGAGCATCCCAAGCTTCCTTGGCATTGCTAAGGTGCTCAATGTGTGGATAATCCTTTGTACCCAATCCTTGTTGAATCATGTGAAAGGCGGTGGCATTGAGTTTACTATTGACAACTTCTCTTCTTATCAAGTTGTTTGGATCCCCAATATAGAGTCCTTGTTCGATGATGTTCCATCGTTCAATGCAAGAGCTGCACACATGGGTTTTCATTAGAGATTTACATTGAGCAAAGGTAGTAGATGCTTCAAGCTTAGGCGGGTCACCTCTATTGTTTACATAGAGGTGATGAATTGGGGTGTCGAGAGAGAACCATGCATGAGAGTCATGATGCTCTCCCTTCTCACCAACTCTTTTTTTGGAGGAGTTAATGTTGCCTTGATTATCCCCCACCACCTTATCCGTGGGAGATGCCGGGGCATTCTCTTTGGATGAGGGTGGTAGTTCCTCTTGAGGAGGAGAGGATGATGAGCCTACCTTATCTTTAACAAGTTGCTCAATTAACTTTTGCAATTGTTTGATTTCGTTGGCCATGGTGGAGCTCAATCTTGTTTCCAAGTTATTGAGATCATCCATGGTCACCGTGGTATGCTCACAACCACCTTCCCCTTCATTGCTACCAATATACTCTTAGGCGGTAAAGCCCGAATAAAGAGCCGAGGCTAAGATACCAATTGAAAGAATCGTATGGGCACCTAGACGAGGGGTGGATAGGTGCTACTTCAAATTTTCTTCTTTTTCAAATTAAGGTTTGACAAGAAAGTTAAATTCTCTAGATAATACAACTAAGGTGAATTCACCTATATGACAAACTAGCACTACCAAACACAACACTAAGCAAGAACAAGTAAGTAAAGTGAGGTAAAGGATATAAGTAACTAAAGTGGTGGGCGCGGAGACAAAAGGATTTGTTTCCCGTAGTTCCTTCCTTTTGAGGGGAAGTACGTCTACGTTTGGAGAGGGGGTGGTTTCAAACCACCAATGCCACGAGAGGCCTCCATTGTTCTCCGATGAATCTCACCCCAACGGGATCGATCCACCTTCCACTATATCGGCAACCTTCGAGGTGGAAGCCGGCACCTTTACAACAAGTTTGGGGCTCATATCCACAACTTAATTGGAGGATCCCAAATACAAGCAAGCTATCAAGACAATCAAAGACAAGCTTGTAAGAACCAAATCTAGAACTAGGGTTTCCAAATAAAACACTAGAGCAATGGGGGCCCTCAAATGAATGAGGGGGAAATGAAGATCTCTTTTGGTGAAGTAGTAGATCAGGGCCTCCTCCTTCGATTCTCCAAAGATCAAAGACTTTGGATGGTGGAGTGAGGAGATCTTGGCAATTTGGTGGCTCAAATGGAGGTGGTAGTCTTCAATGCAACAAGCACCTTATCCCAAGGTAGGTGGAGGGGTATTTATACCACTTGGAGGAATCTGCCCGTTGGTGCATTAAATGCACCGATACTACCGGTACTCAAGCGGTAGTACCGGTCACAACCGGTACTACCGGTCAAGTACCAGACCAAGTACCGGAGAGGGCACCATGTGGTCGAGCCAGCCACGGTCATCTCCGGAACCACCTTGCGGTACTACCCCAAGTGGTAGTACCGGTCACAAGACGCGGTACTACCGGTCAGGGTGGTAGTACCTGTCCCAAGTATCAGTTGGTAGTGAGCGAGAAGGGAAGGTCTAGTCCTTCCTTGGCGTTGCCTGGTACTGCCGAGCGGCACTATCGTGTCGAAGCGGTAGTACCATTTGCCACAAGCGGTACTACCGGTTGGAGCGGTAGTGCCGCTCTGTGGTACCGGGAGGTACTGAGAAAAATCGAGGCCTGCCCACCTCAATCATATACCACCGGTACTAAGGAGAAGTAGTACCGGAGTCAAGCGGTAGTACCGGTTGGTACAACCGGTTGGTACAACCGGTACTACCGCTCAGCTCTGGTGACTTTGGCCAGTGCAACCAAGGGCAACCCAATATTTGTGCCACAACCTAGAAAACCTGAGATGCACTTAGCGCACGATTAAACCGATAGATGTGTTATCATCAAACATCAAAATCTCAGGAATAGGAAATGCTCTTTCACTAGTAAAGCCTCTTGTTAAACTAGCTTGTTGGTTAATATATGATCATGGTTTCCTGATCATGAACATCGAGATGTTATTAACAACAATGGCATATCATTAGGAGAATGATGTGATGGACATACTCCTATTGTTAAGCGTAGCATAAGATCAAGTCATTTAAATAGTTCACTTGCTATAAGCTTTCAAATACATAGTAACCTAAATCCTTCGACCATGAGATCATGTTAATCACCATCACCAGATGGATGCTTTCATGACATAAAACACCACTTCGTAACTGGGTGGTTATAAAGGTGGCATTGAGTGTTCGGAAAGTATGTGTTGAGGCACATGGATCAAGAGTGGGATTTGTCCATCCATATGACAAATAGATATACTATGGGCCCTCTCGGTGGAATGTCATCCAATTGGCTTGCAAGCATGTGACTGGATCACAAGGGATCACATATCAGGGGAATGAGAAAAGAGACTTATCAGTAATGAGGTTGAACTAGGTATGCACAGATACCGACGATCAGACTTCAGATAAGTAAAATATCGCGAGACAAAGGGAAATTGGTATCGTATGTAAATGGTTCATTTGATTGTAAAGTAATCATAGAAATATGTCGGAACCATATGAATTTCTAGATTCGTCTATTGGTTATTGACGGGAGAAGAGTCTTATTCATGTCTGCATAATTCACGAACCATAGGGAGACACACTTAAGGATTCAATGTTGTTTAGTAGATATGGAATGTAAGTAGGGAGACCGAATGTTGTTCGGAGTCTCATATGGGATCCCGGATATCACAAGGAGATCCGGAATGGTCCGAGTAACAATATTCATATAAGTAAAGTCCAATTCCGGAGTTCGGGAATGATTCCGGTGTTTTCACCGAAATGATCTAGAAGCGTCTAGAAGGTTCACCGGACTGGGAGGGGAAGGGTGCATGAACGTGCCATGACTAAGTGGAATGATTGCATCATTTCCTAGGTCACTTGCTTGGACTTTTGAAAGAAATAAACTAAGCTCCAAATTGAGAGTCAAAAGGCAAGTTTGAAAAAGTCAAACTGGGACAATGTTTCCTGGTGGAGGAAGGAGAGAATCCTTCTCTCCCTCCACCACAAGACTAGTAGGAGAAGAAGTTGGGGAAGGATTCAAACTCCCCTCTCCCAAGCTGCCCCTCCCTCTCATAAATGGAGAGGAGGGGTGCCCCCAAGACACACCGCAACCAACCCCTCCCCAAACCGCCGCCAGCCGATGCCGACGGCGGCTAGCGCTGTCGCCGCCACCTTGTGTTGCTGCCGCACCAAGTCGCCTCCGCCCTAGCCGCCGCCGACCACCTCCTCCTCTACGGATTCTAAACCCTAGATCGCTGGGGAAACCCTATTTCTCCACCATAACGCGCTCCAGCATAGGAAAAGCCCCGCAAGATCTTCCGTCTACTTCCGACACCACGCCGTCGTGCTGTCGGAATCACGAGGAGAGAGCTATAACCTCCGCTGCCTGCTGGAACAAGGAAGAGAAAGGTCGTCATCGAGTACCGTACGTGTGACCGACTGAGGAAGCGCTGCCGGAACGCAGCGCCAGAAGGATCGTCAATGCGATCTTGAGATCGACAAGTGAACGACTACATCACGCACGATAATCTACTTTCGTTAACCGCTTTGGATCTTCGAGGGTTAGTACTCTATTGACTCATTGCTACAATCTAGTAGATAGATCTTGGCTTGTGTGTGTTCATGCGATAGAATTTTTTCCATGCATCGAACCCCTATAGTGGTATCAGAGCCAGGTCTATATGTAGATCTGTTGCACGAGTAGAACACAATGGTCATTGTAGGTGGTGGTGCTTTTATTATCAATTGATTCTTGTGTACTTTGCATCTTGCGGTATGGTGGGATGAAGCGGTCTGGGCTAACCTTAAATGACATCGTTCATGAGACTTTCTCCATGCTCAACATGCAACTTGTATTGCATAAGTGGATTTGCAGGTGTCTGTCTCTCCCATCATAGTAAAGATTCAATTTACAATGGGTACTTGATAGTTCAAGCATCAACGTTGTGGTTATTGTTCATAAGTTAGAGCGGTACTTATTGAAAGCCCCAAACCACCGAAAATATGCAAAGAAAATTAGAGGCGTCTAACTTTGTTTTGCAGGGGTGTGATGTGATGTGATATGGCCATGATTGTTATTATATATTATGTATGCAATGTTGCTTATTGTAAGTCGGCAACCGGTAGGAGCCTTATGGTTGTCTTTTAATTTCGTCCAGACCTGTGTGTATATTATTCAAAGTAGTTGTAATAGTTGATGCTTGTGGACGACAACCATGGAGCGGTGCCATTGACCTTGACGCCATTCCGGTGATGATGGAGATCATGTTCGTGCTTGAAGATGGAGATCGGAAATACAAGAAGAAAGGCCATATCATATCACATATTATGAATTTCATGTGATGTTAATCCTTTTATGCATCTTGTATTTCTTAGATCATGGCAGTAGCATTATAAGATGACCCCTGTCACAAAATATCAAGTTATAAAGTGTTCATCCTTAGTAGGCACCATTGCCAAAGCTTGTTGTTTCGAAGCACCACGTGATGATCAGGTGTGTTAGATTCTGCGAGTGTATACAATGGAAGCAAGCCAGATTTGCTCATGCAGAAGCTAAGGTTAAATCTTGACGAGCCTAGCATGTGCAGACATGGTCTCGGAACACGGAATATCGAAAGGTAAAGCATGAGTCATATGATGAACATGATGATTGTTCGCCTTTCAAACTACATCATGTCACGTGATGATCGGACTTGGTGTAGTGGATTTGGTTCATGTCATCACTAAAACAATGTGAGGGATATTTTTTTGAGTGGGAGTTCAACAAAAATATGATTAAAAATTGAACACTATTTATCATAAATTAAATCAAAGTGAATTTGCATAGTTGTTATAGTCATTGGCATCCGTTTACCACCTTGCGCTTAGTTATAATTGAGATAATAGAACTATAGAATTCTAGTTAGTTACTTTACGAACTGGTATCGTATTGTTTTGATGTGTTAATATAAAGTTTAAAAGTCCTATTGCAAACTTTCAGTAAGTTCTGGTTACTTCTTGAAGTTTAATAATTAGTATTAAATCAAGAGTAACAATTCCAGTGTTAGTATATAAATATCATGTTTGTCTCCATGATTCTTGATATTCAAAAGATTGTTTTAATATCAAGGTTATCGAGGAGCTGAAAGAATTGTTTCAAAAACCATCATGTATGAAAGATATTGTGATATCTGAAACGAAGTTTTGGTTGCAACATGATAGAGTATAATATGGCAAACTTCATGTTCTCATATTTGATGAGAATTTGCAAAAGGTTGGAGACGCTGGTCGTCCTAATCCTCCAAAAGGTTTTAGAGAGCGACATTATACTCACAATACACCATTATAAAGTAGGTTGATCATGAATAGTTCATGATAATGATGAATATTGTATGTAGATAAAAAATTTACTACACTAAAAGGTTACTGAAGAATGGAATTTGAAAGAGTACCAACCATTTGATGATGATGATCTACTTCAAAGTACAAGTCCAAAGACATTGGTATTTAACTATACACCAGACGACTGTCTACGCACAGCCTGTTGGGAACCCCAAGAGCAAGGTGTGAAGCAGCAAGCAGCAAGTTTTCCCTCAGTTGAGACCGAGGTTACTGAACCAGAAGGAGGAAGGAAACGTCACTGTAGGTTCACAACCTTTAATAAGGTAGAGATCCCTGTGTTTACAATGCTAGTCCCTGGATCAATAGCTAGCATCCACAGTTAAGATGTAATATCAAGAAACATAGGTCATTATACAACTTTATAACCAGGCATAACATAATTTATTACATCTTACATAGCTCATTTGGCTATCTCATTACAATGCAGCAGAATATAACAATAGCATGGGGTCCTTCATCTTCAAAGTGCCACAGGCAGACATGTTGGTTGTAGACTTGTAATCCTAATCATTAAATTTCACTAATATCAAACAAACCTGCAACATAACAAGTTACAGCCACAAGGGTCAATACATTTGAATTATATTGGCAAGTGATACTATGGTAGAATAGTGGAGTCTATCATCTATACGCATTTGGCTAAGTGGATCTTAGGCTTGCATTGCTCAAAATAGATTTTCCTTATCATTTGAAAACACTAAGTTTTTTCTTGACAAAATCACCCAAGTCATCTCCCAATAGAAATTGGTGATCCTTCAACCCTTGTTCAACCACAAGTTTTACTTAGAAATTGGGATGATGATATTCTTGATAGCTTCCATGTCTTGATGCTCAAATTGTCCTTTGCCAGGGACATGGCTAAGTACTTAGATTTTACACTCTACAGAGGTGGTGCACTTTCCCCACAAGACTTGGTTTCACCAAGAAAAGATCTTTCAGAAGCCTTCCCTTAGACCAGAATGGACGCGCTCCAACCTATCAAACCCCTACCACCAACTGTCCATTTGGCTAAGTTATTGCAACCTATATGATCCAGGCAGAGCCCATAATGCCAAGTGGTTGCACTTGAAGCTTCTCAACACTTGACATCTCAAATCTCTTTGTTCTTGGGTGGCCATCCACAAGTGAGATACACAAGGTAAACCATCGAAATGGGCCTTGTGAACCAATCAACACAAACCATTCCTTCCATTCCACCCAGGTGATTCATTCACTTAGTTGTTTTATTAAACAAAACACAAGTCCTCAGACTTGGAAATTTTCCATAGCATGAATGTATATTCCACCCTTGTTTTCTACTAGATAAGATAAGCATGATAGTAGTAGGAATCTTAACTTAGTAAAATTCTACTAAGGTTTCATCTACTAGGATTTCCCATGGCATAGTTTACACTTAGCAAAATTCCATGCAAGTCCTACTTAGAAATATCACTAATGCATAGTGAAAATAATGGGACAAAAGTATGTAGCATCACTTGCCTTTTTGGTAGAGAGTATAAGTTCACTCCTTGATCTTTGCAATGTCCACACACTTCAAATCACTACAATTCAATCAAGCAAACAATATTTCAATCTACCATTCAAGCAATTCATCACATAAAATAATAGTAACAAAACAATGCATGCAAGCATGCCAAACTTTGTTTTATTTACAAAAGTGGTTTATAATTGGTTATAAACATTATAAAACACTTTATTGGTCATTTCATAAAGTGGAAAAACTATTTGCAAAAGATTTTACCTATAAACCATTTTCAAACCAAATCATTATTTTATGTGGTTCAAATTGCCTTTATCAAAGTAGCAATCTTTATAGGGTTTACCAAATACATTTTTAAGTCATAAAACTTGGTGTTTAGGGTCAGAGAGTTTAAATCAAAACATTTCCCAAAGGTTTTCCTCCAAAATCATTTTTAACAATTAAACCATATTTTCATTTGACTAGAAATGTTTTAATTCAAGGTTTTATTCTTTTGCTTCACCAAATATATTTTTGAAACCACAAATTGATTTCTATGGTCAGTAGGTTCAAAACAAACAATTTTCCAAAGATTTTATCCCCAAAATCATTTTAGAACAAATTTTATATTCTAAACATGCATACACAAGTTTCTGCAAAAACAGTAAATTTAACAGAATCAACTTACTAAAAAAGTGCATGGTTGGCTAGGGATTGTCTTTCTGAATCCATTGATATAAAATTTGCGAAATTTGGACGTGTAGATTAAAAGTTATAGATTTTACAAAATTGAGCAACTAATAGATCAAATTCTGATTTTAAACCAGATTCTGTGACACGCGGCGCTATCCTATTGGCGCATAACGTTTCGCGCGGATCGACTGCTTACAGCCGTTGGATCTAAGTAGAATCACACGGCTCAGAAGCAAGCATACCCTTTCGCTTAAGCTTCTATCGTAACCTTTTGATCAAGATCCTACGATTCATATTGTTCTGACCATGTTCTGGCGGCGCTCGACGGAAGCGCGCGGCGGCGACGCTCGGCTAGTGGCGGAGCTGGCGAAATAGGAATCAAGGGAGGAAGAGGAGTGGCTCACTAGGTTCGGGAGATCACGGCGATGCTCAACGTGCTTGCGGTTTGCCAAGGGGCGCACAGTGGTGGTGTGGATTCCTCGCCGGAGTTGCGCTGCGCCTCGGGCTTGTCTATTCACCGATGGGGGCGACGATATACGGCGTGCTAAGGCAAATAAAAGGCACCGTTAGGTTCGTATGGAAGTCGCGATCATGTGAGCATCCATGAGGGGGAAAGGGGCGGTCTAGTCTGTAACACCCTCAGAATCGGACCTATGCAAGTTTGAGCAAAATTCGCCAAACCCGCATAGAAACGATTCAAAGGTGCCCACCAGGCACTTTCGTGCGGGTGGAAAACGAAGTAATAACATTACACAACAGTCCTCGATGGGACCCACAGAACAGATATATATAACAGCGACTCAAAGAGTCAAGAATACAAATATAATATACAAAGATCCAAATCACCTTGAAAATGATAGAGCGTCCGACTACGGACAAGATGCAAATGGGGCTAAGAGCCCTGAAGAATAACCAATGGCGTCCATAACCCTGCCCAGGCCAAGCCGGAAGGGTAACCCTGCTAACGGCGTCGATCTCAAAACCTGCTTAACAAAAGGGGTGCCGACAAAGGGCAAAGCAGAAAACAAAGAAGGAGCGTCGATCGAGGCCAAGACGGCGAGGCTAGAATTCGGCGGTCCTCGCCTACATAGGTATGGTGGACGGAAGCGGAAGCATGCACTAAACAACCTATAGAGACTCGATACAACTGGCGGTTATCAGAGAGGGGGGAGAATGACCTATCCGGATCCAACCTGAAGCTAGCACCAAACAAACCCATCCTGGTGTTTCCCCCTCGAGACCAAACGAGGAAGTCAACCGAGGAACTCACACAGTTGGCAGTTTTACTTATTCAGTTATCGTTGCAGTAATTACTAGTCAGGTATAGATAATCATCCTGATAAAGTAAGCAGTGGGCACTTTTAGTTAACCATTCCGTGATAGTTGCAACAATTACTAATCAGGTACAGATAGCATGAGGTAAACCCGAAACCCAGCAGTTGTTGGTACTTTTATTCAGCCATTCCGTTGTAGTTGCAATACTTACTAGTCAGATACAATTGTCGCGAGCGACAACCAAACAAGCAATTGTGGGCAGTATTAATTAGCCATTCCATTATAGTGAAGCTGATTACTAGTCATTATAAGTCAAATTTATAGCAGTAAACTTTAGTTATGCTTGTCTATGATCGAGATACTGTGCTCCAAGTCGTCCATATCCGCGGACACGGCTTTCAGAAAGTTTTACCCGGCCGGGGTGCACCAATAGCAACACACGCTCGATCAACCTCGGAAAAACCAAATCAAAACCCAACGAGGCTTTCACGACTGAACAATCACAGGATTCAGAAATATTTCAGGGGGCCACCCCTTTGAGTAGAACCCGCAACGAAGTAAGCTAGCTTCGAGACGGCCTCAAGGTTAGCGCCAATGGCTGTAAGCGACTGGGAACCCGAAAGTGTGGCTGGGCTTGTCGATACCGCGTAATCACTCCGCCTTCCTAAACAGTACAGTGTGCTCCTCGCACAATCGTAAATAAAGCGGTAAACATGGCATAAGTACAGGATCGTAAATAAAACCTCAAACTAGTTTGTGGCCCCAAGAAATAAGTCTGAATCAAGCTCTGGCTCAGGGGGGTCCCATATACCTCCCGGATGTGGATAGCGCGCAAAATCAAGGAATTATCAAGTACTGGGTCTTACGGGACACAAGTGGGCGTCGAAACCAAATATTTTCTATCACCCACCGATGCCTCGCTTATTCAATTTTAGTTGTTAAACAGAAATTAAAGTGACGATAAGTAAAACTAGAATCATATCCAACATCAACATGCGGCAATACGTCAAGAATCGTGGCATATGACGACACATCAAGACTTGAGCAAGCAACTACGACGCAAGTCCAGCTATCTACCAAACAACAGGTCATAGGATGTGTCCAAGGCAATATACTGCGAGGAAATATCACGGGTACGGAAACTAAAGCATCGCAACACAGATAGCAATAGATCAACAGGAGGGAAATAAAGACTATAAAAGTAAGATAGGTAGAAAGAGGGAGATGCTCGCCTGAAAACATTGTCGAAGGTTTTTCCCGAAGATCGGGGCGAAGCTCACGTCAACTCAACGGCCTTATCCGCGAAGAAGCAAAACACTAGAAGAAACACCGGATGCTATATTTAATACAACGGCAGAAGATCGGCATGATGCATGTATGATGTATGGCATGGCAAAGGTGCGGTGCAATTAGGTCATATTAAACGAAACCGGGGTCCCGACAATTAATCTGTGGTTCAAGTTGTTTAAACCCCCGCATTTTAATTGTTATTAAAACAAGGCGAGATGAGATACCGGTGCGCTACACAGATTTAAATGAGGCCAATATAAGGCTAGATTTGCCCGCATATGGGCCCCATATTTAATTATCAGGTGAATCAGCATAAGGCCCCCAAACCGATGAATGAATGCATGCAAGACAATTAAATGTGCAACAGGTTGATATCATGTTATAAAATAGGGTTCGAGGAAAAGGGTTCACACATCGTGGTTCGCCGATCTTGTTAGGGTTCCGGTTCGGGTCGGTCTCGGGGTCCGTGGTTCAGTTCCGTTCGGGTATCGGGTTCGACGGACGCTTTGGATTCCGGTAGGTCTTGGCGCATCCGGTCTTCGGTCATGGCGTCGACGAGGCACTTGTCGCGCCGGTCTCGTGTCGGGTGCGATGCTTGGCGTCCGGGGTTAGGGCCTTCGGATCGGGGTAGATCTTATCGGTCTTGGCGTCTTCGGATCCGGGAGGAAGAACTTGGCGCGTCGGGCTCGGGCCTCAGGGTTCAGGGGTCTCGGCGTCCGTGTGGCGGTCTTGGCGCTATCGTGAGTTCTTGACGTCGGCAGATCTTGGTGGGGGGTCGATGCACTCGTCCTGGGGCGTCCCTGTGGTAGATCTTGGGGGATTCGCGGTTTCCGGTGTCGATGGCGTCCTTGGGGGGTGGATCTTGGCGTGTCGCGTGTTTTCGGCCTTGCATCTCCGGTGGCGTTGCGAACCTTCGACCGACTCACGGCGTTGCATCTCCTGCCGGAACAGAGCCGACGGAAGCGGAAGGAGCGGGCCCGGGGGAATGACGCTGGCTGCACGGGACGATGGCGCTGTGGCCACGGGCCTCGCCCAGCGCTGAGGACGAGGCGGCGCGAGCTGGCTCGAGGAGGCAACGGGAAGCCTGGCGCGCGCGGGGAGAAGCGGTGCCGGGCGGGGGACGAGGGAAGCTGGCGCGCGCGCGCTGGGGCAGGAGGCTGCCAGGCGAGGCGTGCGGGGATCAACGGCGCGGCGAAGCGGTGCGCGGCTCGCTTCTGCAGCGGTCAAGGCGGCGGGTGGAGGCAGATGAGCACGGTGGCGACGGCGGGTTCGGGCGCCGGTGAGGCGACGCGGCGGCGCGAAAGGCGGAGGTCACAGCGGCCGGAGGAGGAGGCCGGATTCGGGACGGCTCGACGCGGCGGGCGCTGGCACCGAGGAGGCCGGGCGGAGCTTGGTGGAGGCGGAGGTCGCGGTGGAGGCAGCGGCCGGTGGTCGCCATGGCGCTGCAATGGGCGAAGCGGAGAGCGGGCGAGCGGGTGGGCGCCGCTGGAGGTGAAGGAGGCGGTCGCGGAGTGTCCATGGGAGGGGCGGGCGACGGAAGGGTGCTCGGGCGGCGAGAGGCTGCGAGGTGAGGGGAGGCCGGGCGGGTGAGGCGACGCTGGGGCCATGGGTCGCTGCTCTGCGGAGGAAGAGGATGGAGGAGCGAGCGGCGGCCCGGGAGAGAGAGTCGAGCGGGGCCAGGTGCGGGGAAGGCGAGCGTGGGGCGAGAGGAGGGGGATGAACAGGGCCAGGGGACAGGGTGGGTCCCGCGGCAGGGGGAGAGGCTGTCGCGGTGGGGCGGTGTGGTGGTGGGATGTAGGGGCCAGGGGTCGCTGGTGGGTGGGCCAGGGGAGGAAGGGGACCCACGGGTCAGTGGCCGGGGTGGCCAGGCGGGTGTGAGGGAGTGGAGGGGGCTGCCTGCGCGCGTGGGTGCGGCCTGTGTGCTGAGTGTGCGTGTGCTGGGGCAGGGAGTTTGAGAGAGAGAGAGGTAGGTCTAGGTGGCACTTTGTGGTTGGGTGGGAGGAGAGGAGAGGGTGAGGTGGAGGGATCTGATTGGAGGGGGTGATGTGGAGGAGGGTGTGGGGGTAGATAGCTGGGTGAGTTTAGGATTTAGATGGGGCAGGTGGGTGGACCGATTTATATTCCAGGGGGTGGTCGTTCGGGTCGGAACGGCCCGTTCGACTGCCCCCGCAAAAAAATAATTAAATATTTTATTTAATTGAATTGGGCCGTTTGAAACCCGATAGCAACAAAACAAAATAGTCCGGAGATCCGGGGTTCGGCGTTTTAATAAAAGATGGGGCGTTTGGAAAACAAATCGGGGTTTGCAAAATAGTTTTTGACAATCAACATGCGACGATGACGATGCAATGCACAAATTCAACGCGATTTTCTAGTAGTGGTTTTGCGGGATGCCACAATTCGACACCACTAACAATGGATCTCGCCCTCGAGATCCGCCTCCTGGTACCGGAAGGGAGGTCGGCGATCTGCGTCTTCTCGCTTTGTGTAGATCCTCGCGACACCACTAACGAGGGTCGTTGTCCGTGATCGTCGGGAGAACACTCCGGAAAACAAAAGACCAAAGATAGAGGTATCCACAATAAAGCCACCTCTAACTTCCGTTAGAAGAGGGAAAAGTTACATTGATCCACCAGTTCGATGTACAGAGCGAACAGTAAGAGTCGGGTAGGGTGATCAGTCCATCCCGTACCCACACTATCAACTCTATACATGGGTAGGAGAATCAGCAACTCAACTCTCGAGATTCAGACTGAAGATCTTCATAGGTGGTATCCGGAACAAAGGGATGATGCCAGCAGAATCGTATAAAAGACACCATGATTAGGTTCCGCGATGGTTCCATTGGCATGAACAACACATGCTCAAGGTATACTCCAACTTCACCAAAGCTCGTCCTTCTCATATGTTTTCCACGACACTGATGTCCAGCAAGGAACACAGAGGGATAAAGAGCTTAAGAACAAAAGATCGAAGGAAGGGACAACAGTCCAGCTGCAGATTGATGATCGTAGCACCTCCGTTACAAAAGGAAGAAAACGAAGCCCTGAAGGTACGACGGAAAACCCAACCACGAGAATTCCTGGACTCGAAGAGAGAGAAGAGAGCAGATCCAAAACACGTAGAGGTAAGAGGAGAACAGAAGAGGGGTAAGGAGTAAAATCAGACCTATTCAGAACTATCCAACCGATTTTGCAAAATAGTTTTGACACTCTACTTCGGCCGTTAGCTAGGTTATCCTGCAGGCTGGACTTGTGGGGTATCGCAACTGCTGAGCTCTGATACCACTCTGTAACACCCTCAGAATCGGACCTATGCAAGTTTGAGCAAAATTCGCCAAACCCGCATAGAAACGATTCAAAGGTGCCCACCAGGCACTTTCGCATGGTGGAAAACGAAGTAATAACATTACACAGTCCTCGATGGGACCCACGAGAGATATATATAACATGACTCAAAGAGTCAAGAATACAAATATAATATACAAAGATCCAAATCACCTTGAAAATGATAGAGCGTCCGACTACGGACAAGATGCAAATGGGGCTAAGAGCCTGAAGAATAACCAATGGCGTCCATAACCCCGGAGGCCAAGCCGGAAGGGTAACCCCGCTAACGGCCGATCTCAAAACCTGCTTAACAAAAGGTGCCGACAAAGGCAAAGCAGAAAACAAAGAAGGAGCGTCGATCGAGGCCAAGACACGGCGAGGCTAGAATTCGCGGTCATCGCCTACATAGGTATGGTGGATCAAGCGGCAGGCAGATGCACTAAACAACCTATAGAGACTCGATACAACCGGCGGTTATCGAGAGGGGGAGAATGACCTATCCGGATCCAACCTGAAGCTAGCACCAAACAAACCCATCCCGTGTTTCCCCTCGAGACCAAACGAGGAAGTCAACCGAGGAACTCACAGCTTGGCGCTTTACTTATTCATTATCGTTGCAGTAATTACTAGTCGTATAGATAATCATCCGATAAAGTAAGCAGTGGCACTTTTAGTTAACCATTCCGTGATAGTTGCAACAATTACTAATCAGTGCAGATAGCATGAGGTAAACCCGAAACCCAAAGCTTGTTGGTACTTTTATTCAGCCATTCCGTTGTAGTTGCAATACTTACTAGTCGATACAATTGTCGCGAAAACCAAACAAGCAATTGTGGGCGTATTAATTAGCCATTCCATTATAGTGAAGCTGATTACTAGTCATTATAAGTCAAATTTATAGCAGTAAACTTTAGTTATGCTTGTCTATGATCGAGATCATGCTCCAAGTCGTCCATATCCATGGACACGGCTTTCGAAAGTTTTACCGGCGGGTGCACCAATAGCAACACACGCCGATCAACCTCGGAAAAACCAAAACAAAACCCAACGAGGCTTTCACGGTGAACAATCACGAGTTGAAATATTTCAGGGGCCACCCTTTGAGTAGAACCATAGCAGTAAGCTAGCTTGAGACGGCCTCAAGGTTAGCGCCAATGGTCATGTAGCGGGGAACCCAAAGTGTGGCTGGGCTTGTCGATACCGCGTAATCACTCCGCCTTCCTAAACAGTACAGTGTGCTCCTCGCACAATCGTAAATAAAGCGGTAAACATGGCATAAGTACAGGATCGTAAATAAAACCTCAAACTAGTTTGTGGCCCCAAGAAATAAGGCTGAATCAAGCTCTGGTTCAGGGGGGTCCCATATACCTCCCGGATGTGGATAGCGCGCAAAATCAAGGAATTATCAAGTACTCGGGGTCTTACGGGACACAAGTGGGCGTTCGAAACCAAATATTTTCTATCACCCACGATGCCTCGCTTATTCAATTTTAGTTGTTAAACAGAAATTAAAGTGACGATAAGTAAAACTAGAATCATATCCAACATCAACATGCGGCAATACGTCAAAGAATCGTGGCATATGACGACACACAAGACTTGAGCAAGCAACTACGACGCATAAGTCCAGCTATCTACCAAACAACAGGTCATAGGATGTGTCCAAGGCAATATACGGTACGCAGGGAAATATCACGGTGCGGAAACTAAAGCATCGATAACAGATAGCAATAGATCAAGGAGGGAAATAAAGACTATAAAAGTAAGATAGGTAGAAAGAGGAGATGCTGCTTTGAAAACATTGTCGAAGGTTTTTCCGAAGATCGGAAGCTCACGTCAACTCAACGGCCTTATCCGCGAAGAAGCAAAACACTAGAAGAAACACCGGATGCTATATTTAATACAACGGCAGAAGATCGGCATGATGCATGTATGATGTATGGCATGGCAAAGGTGCGGTGCAATTAGGTCATATTAAACGAAACCGGGGTCCCGACAATTAATCTGTGGTTCAAGTTGTTTAAACCCCCGCATTTTAATTGTTATTAAAACAAGGCGAGATGAGATACCGGTGCGCTACACAGATTTAAATGAGGCCAATATAAGGCTAGATTTGCCCGCATATGGGCCCCATATTTAATTATCAGGTGAATCAGCATAAGGCCCCCAAACCGATGAATGAATGCATGCAAGACAATTAAATGTGCAACAGGTTGATATCATGTTATAAAATAGGGTTCGAGGAAAAAGGGTTCACACATCAGGGTTCGCCGATCTTGTTAGGGTTCCGGGGTTCGGGGTCGGTCTCGGGGTCCAGGGTTCGACGGTTCCGTTCTCGGGTATCGGGGTTCGACGGACGCGTTTTCGGATTCCGGGGTAGGTCTTGGCGCATCCGGGGTCTTCGGGTCATGGCGTTCGGGACGAGGCACTTGTCGCGCCGGTCTCGGTGTCGGGGTGCAGTGCTTGGCGTCCGGGGTTAGGGCCTTCGGATCGGGGTAGATCTTATCGGTCTTGGCGTCTTCGGATCCGGGAGGAAGAACTTGGCGCGTCGGGCTCGGGCCTCAGGGTTCAGGGGTCTCGGCGTCCGTGTGGCGGTCTTGGCGCTATCGTGAGTTCTTGACGTCGGCAGATCTTGGTGGGGGGTCGATGCACTCGTCCTGGGGCGTCCCTGTGGTAGATCTTGGGGGATTCGCGGTTTCCGGTGTCGATGGCGTCCTTGGGGGGTGGATCTTGGCGTGTCGCGTGTTTTCGGCCTTGCATCTCCGGTGGCGTTGCGAACCTTCGACCGACTCACGGCGTTGCATCTCCTGCCGGAACAGAGCCGACGGAAGCGGAAGGAGCGGGCCCGGGGGGAATGACGCTGCACGCAGACGATGGCGTCGGGGGCCCGGGCAGCTCGGCCCAGCGCTTGACGGCGGCGCGAGCTGGGCTCGAGAGACAAGAAGCCGTGGCGCGCTGGGGGAAGCAGTGCCGGGCGGGGCGAGGGAAGCTTGTGCGCGCCAGCAGCGAAGGCTCATGGAGGCGTGGCGGGGCTCAGCAGCGGCGGGCGCAGCGGTCTGTGCAGCGGTCCAAGGCGCGAGGTGGGCAGATGAGCACGGTGGCGACGGCGGGTTCGGCGCCGGTGAGGCGCAAAGCCTGGCGGAGGTCACAATGGCCGGAGGAGGAGGCCGGACGGTCGGGGCTGGCGGCGGGCGGCCTAGCACCGAGGAGGCAGGCGGAGCTTGGTGGAGGCGCGGTGGTGAGGCAGCCTTGGGGTGGTGGCAGGCCTTCAATGGCCAGCGGAGAGCGGCGGGCGAGGTGGCTGTCAGCGGAGGTGAAGGAGGGCGGTCACGGAGTGGCCATGGGGCGGCGGCGAAGGGTGCTCGAGTCTGCGGCGAGAGGGCCAAGCGAGGTGAGGAGGCGGGGTGAGGCGCACGGGGCACTGCTCTTGTTGGCGGAGGAAGAGGATGGAGGAGCGGCGGCCGGGAGAGTCAGCGGGGCAGTGCGGGAAGCGGCGTGGGGCGAGGAGGGATGAACAGGGCCAGGGGACAGGGTGGGTCCCGCGGCAGGGGGAGAGGCTGTCGCGGTGGGGCGGTGTGGTGGTGGGATGCAGGGGCCAGGGGTCGCTGGTGGGTGGGCCAGGGGAGGAAGGGGACCCACGGGTCAGTGGCCGGGGTGGCCAGGCGGGTGTGAGGGAGTGGAGGGCTGCCTTGTGCGTGGGTCTTGAGTGTCGTGTCTTTGGGCAGGAGTTTGAGAGAGAGAGAGGTAGGTCTAGGTGGCACTTTGTGGTGGGAGGGGGGGAGGGGGTGAGGGGGAGGGATCTGATTGGAGGGGGTGATGTGGAGGAGGGTGTGGGGGTAGATAGCTGGGTGAGTTTAGGATTTAGATGGGGCAGGTGGGTGGACCGATTTATATTCCAGGGGGTGGTCGTTCGGGTCGGAACGGCCCGTTCGACTGCCCCCGCAAAAAAAATAATTAAATATTTTATTTAATTGAATTGGGCCGTTTGAAACCCGATAGCAACAAAACAAAATAGTCCGGAGATCCGGGGTTCGGCGTTTTAATAAAAGATGGGGCGTTTGGAAAACAAATCGGGGTTTGCAAAATAGTTTTTGACAATCAACATGCGACGATGACGATGCAATGCACAAATTCAACGCGATTTTCTAGTAGTGGTTTTGCGGGATGCCACATAGTCTCACCAGTAGTGCTCGCTGGAGTTGCGGGGTTCTTCGGTGGCGCTCAGACGAAGACGGAGGCAAGGTTGTGGGGCAAGCGAGAGAGAGCTGGAGGCACTGGAGTGTGCGCCAGAGACTGGGAAATGTTTTCGTGTGGTCGAGGAGTCGAGGAGCGGAGGAGGCTGGCCGTAATCAGCCGAGAAAGCCGTCGGAGACAGTGGGGTTTGGGGGAGAAATTTGTGCAGCCTGGTGGCTCCTGTGGGGTGTGGTCTGGGGGAGAAGGGAGAGGAGACCAGGGCGGTTAATAGGGCACAGTCATGGCGAGTAATGGTCGCGGCATCAACGCGTATTGAAGCAAATTAAAACCTACAGAAATGGCCGGCGAGAGGGGCGTGGTCGTCGCGTGGGTGAAGGCGATGGTGAGGTGGCGGTGGGGTCGTCTGGCAGCGAGAGAGAGAGAGTGTGGGGGTGGGGTCCATCCGTCGGTGTTTCTGCGGGTTCGTTTGCGAGTGAATAACGGTTTGATCGGTGAGAGGGAGAGGTGGGCTGTTGATGGGCTTAGTGGGCTAGCTAGGCTGTGCTGTGTCTTTTACATTTTTTTTGTTCTGATTGTTTTTATTTTTCCTTTTCTAATAATCTGTTTTGGTTTTTTTTAATTAATTCAAACCTCAATTTGAATTCAAACCTCAACCAAAAATTGTGTAGGTTTAAATACTGATTAGTAACATAATCTGAAGTGAATTTTTGAATAAAACTTTATTCTTTTTGGGGTCTTTTAATTATTCAAATAAGCCCTTGTTTTAAATCAAATAAGATTTAATAATATTTTCAAACACCATTTAAATTCTTTAAACTTTCCAAATCCTTTCAGTAGATTTTTATTTGTTTATTTGGGTTCAATTCATCTTGAATTATTTGGAAAGTATTTAATATGATTCATAAATCATTTGAATTGGGTATTTGTTTTATTTCCAATGGGATTAAATATAGTTTTAATTCCCTAAATTTTATTTGGAAGATTTATTTTATTTAAATTAATTAAAAAAATTTTATTCCACTTGGGTAAATTCCAAAATAATATTTTCTCATGAATTATATAATTATTCTTATTAGAGATTTGTCTTTATTAAAAATAGGGATAGAATGGTTAATGCCATTTTATTTTATTTGGAAATTCTTTATCCTTTTATTTTATTTGGATTGGGATTATATTCATTCCATTTGCTTATGGATTTGGCCAAGATTTAATTTGGTCTTTAAATATTCCTTAATTAATATTTCTTTCTTCATCTTATAAAATCCATATCTTTTTATTTTGAGATCCAAACTTGGTGATTCCAATTTGTAAAATCTTATTTAATATTTATTTGTCCCTTTAAATATCTTTAGGATTATTTGCTCACCCTTTGGTATGGTTTTTAGATAAGGGCTTTATTAGCTTTGGAATTTACTTATCCTTATCTTATTCAATTCATAAGATTTTATCTATGGCTCCAAAATAAGTGAAACCAATTTCTATGGTTTTATAATATTTCTATTTGTCATTCTTGATCATTTATAAATGTTTGTTGAAATTTTTTTATATGGATCAAATCCATAGGTTTGGAGATAACTTGGAATTGATTTTTATTCCATTAGGGTTTAAGGTTTGGATTTATTTTCCAAGTGTTTAAATTTCCAGATGCATTTTAAGAGGAATGCATTTATCTTGATTTGGATTGTGTTGGATTCAAACTTTAACTAAAGTTTGTCCAAGATGGGATTTTTTAAGTTTCCACTTAGAAACAAAAGTTTCTTTTCACCCTAAAATTCAACAATAATTTATTTTGTTTAATTATTTTTCACATTACAAGATTTGGAAAATCTTGGGATGTGACAGTCACACAGGTGTTACAAGCAACACGGACACCTGCACAACACAAACTCAAGACTTTGCCCCAACGAACAGTGAGGTTGTCAAGCTCACCGGTTTGATGTAAAATAGGATTAAATGTATGGTGTGGAAGGTAATGGTTTGCAGCAAGTAAAGAAGTAACAGTGGAAGATGTATCAATGGTAAAGATTGGACCGGGGTCCATAGTTCACTAGAGGTGCTCTCCTTAGATAAACAACATGGCATGAAGGGTAAACAAATTACAGCAGGGCAATTGACAGGAACTGAGCAAGGCATAACAATGCAATTACTAGTCAGAAAGATCCTATGAGGTTGATTGGGCAATACAACAAGATACATAGACCTCCATCCAACTGCATCTATGACTAGAAGTACACCTTCAGGTTATCATCCGAACCCCCTCCAGTATTAAGTTGCAAGCAATAGACAACTGCTTTAAGCAAAGTGTGTAAGGTAAACAGTCCACATGTTCCATGAACAAGAGACCGTTGTTTTCTCCCTAGTAGAAACAACACATATACAACCGAAGAGATTATTGTCACTTCCCTTGGAAACTAGAGGCATGAACCCACTATCGAGCATAAATAATCCCTCTTGGAGTCACTAGCAACTACTTGGACAAGATAGCTACTAACAACGGAGAGCATGCAAGATCACAAACAACACAGACATGATAGAATCATAAAGACAAAACCATTAATCAAACCAACATAATAATCTCAATATCCATCGGATCCCCGCAAACACAACATGCATGATTACAAATAGATTAGATCTTGATCATGAACGGAGCTCACAAGATCTATACATGAAAGCACAAAGGAGTAGATACAACCATCTAGCTACTACATGGACCCATAGTCCAAGGTGGAACTACTCACGCATCATACCAGAGAGAAGGCCTTCGGGATGATCTCCCCTCCGGCAGGGTGCCGGGAAGAACTTCAGATCTCCCCGATATAGGGACGATGGTGGCGGCGGCTATAGACGGTTTTGTGGATTTCTGATCGGGTACTTAGGGTTTCTGCATTGGGGGATTTTTATAGGCGCAGGGGGAGACCGAGGCGGCGGCTAGGGGCGCCAAACCCTAGCCAGGCGCGGGGTGGGGCCCACCCGCGCCTGGGGTGGGTCTAGCCCCTCTGGCCGGCCCCTCCGGCTCTCATATGGACTTCTTGTTCCCCATGGAAAGTAATTGACTTTGTCCTTTGTCCCGTCCAATTCGGTGAATATTTCTTTACTAAATTTTCTGAAACCAAAAATAGCAGAATACAAGCATCTGGCACTGTTTAAACTTGTTAGTAGGTTAGTACCAGAAAACATGTAAAAAGCACCTCAAAGTGTGGACAAGTAAAGAAAAGTAGAAACAAAACAAGCATGGAGCATCAGAAATTATAGATACGTTTACAACGTATCAACATCCCCAAGCTTAACTCCTTCTCGTCCTCGAGTAGGTAAGTGATAAAAAAGAATAATTTTTGAGGTGACATGCACCCTCACAATAAAGATCCAACCATTTTCAAACATTGAAAGCTGGGATCAAAGAACTCTAAACATGTCCATGTAAGATGGAGTTCTACCAATAGGACATAGTAAATATGCATGCAACATGACAAGCTACAAACAAATATCATGAATAACATGTATTGAAAAACGTTTTTTGTTTAACATGCAGAAAACATAGCATAGTGGCAATCAGCACAATAACAAGTAATATCACAATATGCATCAATTAATAAGCTTTGGAACACTGCACATAGAATGAAAACTATGCTCTCTTAATGGTGCCTAAAGGTAGAAGGTGGGGACTCAAATAATGGTGTAAGAAAGGCCTTTTTTTGTAAAGGAAGCAGGGATTACAAGTTTCAAAAAGAGCTTCCAAAAATTATGGTACTTGTTAGCTTTTAGCCCTCATTGCCCCTATCATAAGCTTCTTGAAGTGGTTAAGGTTAAAGTGGCAAAGATGGAGTATATGCTTGACGAAGTATAAGTTGGCAATCTCATGCCCCTTGAATACGAGGGCCTCACCTCATGCATACTCAACTTTGGGTCCAGGTAAGTTCTTGTCATTGTAAGTATTTGCATATCATTGAGAACCGCCAACAGGGTACCCTTTCACATGGTACAGGAGCTTTCCCATAACCAAAATGACAAGGCAAGTAGACAATGAGCATCTGAGCAATCTTTTTATTTACCATATGCATAGCTTTTTATTGAGGATGCTTCATAGATAGCTCACTATGGTGATGTTGCAAGTTTCCACCATGATTAGGCATGGCTTAGGCTAGCGGCCCAGGCTTTCTCTAACACAGAATACAAACTCCATGGACTTACAAGTTCCCTCTTTATTTCACACCAGTGACATCCATAAACAAAAGAACATGATATCAACTGAGTACAACAAGGTACAAGTGCAATGTAGAAAACGTTCCCCATGACAGCACAGTTCTGCTAATTCCAACTTATAAGTGCAAGCATATACAACAAAGTTGTCACAATGGTTCAAGTTTATTAGGGGCAAATAATAAAGAGTGCCATCAAGTTCGTGAGGGCTTTAATCACTAAGTTTTCACATAACAAAACAGTTTTTAATTGGAAGATAGTTGAAAACAAGAATATACTTGGAATGGTGTAACACACCATGCATAGGAGTTTATAGTGGACACTTTGGAAAAACTTGGTTTCTTGGGAGTTGGAGGCATGAGTAGAACTTACTCATACAAGTGGAGGCTAGCAAAAGACTGGGAGCAACAAACTAAGAGAGCAATAATGGCCGTAATCATGCAATGCAACAAAGCATACTAATCAAAGAAAAGAGTGGAACTACAAGTCAAGGACTAAATGATCATAGAGGCTAATGGTGACTTATCATAGTCATAACATGGTGTGAGCATGTGCCAAGTCAACCCAAGCAAAACATCAAAGAAGAATACCACAATACTATGCTTTTGCATGCTAAAACAACACATAATTTCTTCAAGTCACACTAAGAAATCCCAATTGTTTGGAAAAAGACATGCTACAGCAATAATCACTAAGCATAATGCTAAAACAAAACCTAGCATGTCATGCTAAAGTCTAAGTCACAGTCAATGCAAGCTACTCTTGCACTTCAAGCAAGAACTTACTACTCATTTCCAAACACCAAGCAAAATTATTTGCAAAACAACACAACGAGAACCGGGGTCCAAACAACTTAATAAAACTAAACAAACTAAGCAAAGCAAATGAAAAACTAAGACGCTCCAAGAACAACACAACTGTGCATGAAACAATAAAAATGAAGTGTCTAGACAGACCTGAGCTTTTTTATTCATGAAGAACGGGATGCCTTGGGCATCCCCAGGCTTTGATGCTTGTACCTCTTGGATATTTCTTGGAGTGACACCATGGTGGCATCCCCAAGCTTGAGCTTTTGTCCATTCTTCATCTCATTGCATCATTCTCTCTCTACACCTGAAATTTTTCCTTCATACAAAACTTCACACAATCTTCATTAGCAACATTAGTGTATTCAAAAGATATTAGACCTCTGGCAAAGCTTTGGAACAACAAGGCTTTTCACTAAAAACACAAGATACTGTAGTAACTCCTTCAAAAAGCTCAATTCACCTAAAGAGAACTCAAAAGGAATCAATAAGAAGCAAATGCAAATAATGGAAAAAATCTGTCAAAACAGACCAGCAGGTAGAAACTGATTTTTTCGAACATCTTCTGTTGCTCAAATAAAAAAGTGTTGAACTAACGAAAGTTACAATTTATTCATAAATTTTGAGCTCAATCCGCGTTACAGAGCCTCCTCACGAATTTTTTGGTGGAGGACATAAATCTTTTTCAGGATAGCAACTCCCCAAATCTTACTTCCCTCTCATTAGAAGTCATTCTTGGCACAAAAAGCAAACAAAAAGGATAAGGAGAGGTCATTACAGAAGTAATAACTTCCAAGACTCAAGGAAACTCTTGGGTTATCTCCCAATAAGTACTTTTTAATGCCTTTAAGTTAGGCACAAGAAGCAAGAAGAATCAAGTATTTTCAAATGAGGACGCATTAACATCAAATCTTGCTTTCAAGGGAGGAGCAAAAAGTACCTTCTCTCTCCTCATAGGGAACTGTTCAATACCTTTCTTGAATGTAAAATGATATTTAATGGTGCCTTCTTTCATATCAATGATGGCACCAACTGTTCTAAGAAAAAGGTCTTCCCAAAGTAATAGGACAAGAAGCATTGTATTCAACATCCAAAACATAGAAATCAACAGGGACATAAGCATTGTTAACCATGATGAGAACATCATTAATATTCCCCATGAGTTTCTTCTTAGAATTATCATTGAGTGGGACATCCAAATAACAATCTTCTAAAGGAGGAAAATCAAGCATTTCATAAATCTTCGTAGGCATAATAGAGACACTAGAACCAATATCACATGAAGCTTTCAGGTCAAAGTCATTCACTTGCATATTACTAATGGGTTCCCAACTATCTTCTACTTTCCTAGGAATAAAAGCTTTGTGTTTTAGCTTCTCTTCCTTAATTTTCACAAGAGCATCTGTAATATGTTTGGTAAAAGCAACATGCATATCACTAGCATTAGGACTTCTAGCAATGTTTTGCAAGAACATAATCACTTCAAAAATATTGCAACCATCAATATCAAAGTCAAACTTGGCATCACTAGTAGTAGGCTCGATAGGCTTAGGCATAGTAGGAGTAGGAATAGGGACTACTTGTGGTTTAGTGGTGATAGTGCACACACTATTGTTTCTGTCAATTTCAGCTTCCATTTCCCACTTAGCATGAAGTTGAGATAAGAGCCTAACATTTTCATCAATAGTAACTTGTATGGCATGAGCAGTAGCAAAGTTGTTTTCCATAGTTTCAGGTTTAGCAGCCATTTTATTAATCAAGGAGGACTAAGCTTCAGACAAAGAGGATATATTTTTCACAACAGTTAAAAGCTTTTCCTCTATAGTCTTATTGAAAGTGGTTTGTTTACTAATAAAGTCCTTGAGAATGAATTCAAGTTTAGAGGGGGCACTTCTAGCATTATTGTAAGAGTTTCCATAGGAATTGCCATTATTAGGAGGATAAGGCCTATAGTTGTTGTTGCTACCAAAATTGATCATATAGTCATTATTATTGAAATTGTTGTTTCTAATGAAGTTCACATCAACTTGTTCTTCTTGAGCAACCAAAGAGGCTAAGGGAACACTATTAGGATCTAAAGGAGCTTTCCCATTAACAAGCATAGCCATAATAACATCAATCTTTTCACTCAAAGAGGAAGTTTCCTCAACAGAATTTACCTTCTTACCATGTGGAGCTCTCTCAACATGCCATTCAGAGTAGTTAACCATCATATCATCAGGGAGCCTTGTTGCAGCACCCAAGGTGAGGCCCATAAAGATACCTCCAGCAGCTGAATCTAACAGATTTCTTGAGGAGAAGTTCAAACCTGCATAAAAAGTCTGGATAATCATCCAAGCAGTGAGTCCATGAGTAGGGCAATTCTTAACCAAGGATTTCTTTCTTTCCCAAGATAGAGCAACATGTTGACTATCAAGTTGTTTAAATTTCATAATATCACTTCTCATAGATATAATATTAGCAGGAGGATAGTACTTTCCAATAAAAGCATCTTTGCACTTAGTCCAAGAATCAATACCATTTTTAGGCAAAGAAAGCAACCATTCTTTAGCTTTTCCCCTCAAGGAGAAAGGAAAAAGCTTGAGCTTAATAATATCTCCATTGTAACGTCCTAGCATTAGAGCTTAGAAATAAGCTGAACACAGATTTGTGCATTGCATTCATGCATAGAAAATCCGAATATTTTTTGCGCTTTTAAATAAAAACATGTCAAAGTGATTGAAGCTTCTCTTAACTTGATGGAATTTAAGTAGGTCATCAAGTTGACTGCGATAAGTTTCAATATGACCTTTCCTAAAACCTTATTTTGGGTAAGGGAGATTTGATCTAAGGGTAGATCAAATGTAATAAAAGTTAAACCCTAATTCATTACTTAATGGATTATATTTGATGCTTAGGTGATCATATCCTAGTATTCATTGCACACTCATGAATACCAAGTTATAAACATAACTTAAGTAATAGGAATGGAACCACTAAATCTTAATCTCATTTACTTATACCATGAGTATCATGGTAATACCTAACCCTAACTCTTTAGTTATTTGGAGTAGGAGGGAAACCAATTCAAAGATCATTCACCATGTATCTTTTTATCCATATCAATATTTACCATTCCTATTGGAATCATATTCCAATATCTGTTGTTCATCAATGTTGAGTAATCAACTATTGATTCACCAATTCTTAATCTATCAACTCTTGACCATAACATAGCATTCATTCAATCCTATAGAGAAAGAAGTAAGAAGAGATAGGTTGTAATGTTAGTTTTAAATATCATGTATATGATGGGAGTGTTTGAGGAGAATTAAATCAATATGATAATTAATAGATTTAACTCAATCCTGAATGAATAGAAGAGTCATCTAGAATCTTATAAAGATGAGCATTGAAGATAGTTACCAGGAGTAGTCCTATTGGATCAAGTAGGTATAGTCAATGAATTATATTTCTTAATCCAGTAGAGATAAAGAGACGATAATTTCAATACAACTGTAATGTTGTATTGATGAAGCCTTGGTTAGCCAGTTGGAAACATAAGCCATAAATGATCAAATAATTATAATGATCATGCCTTATTCACCAAGATTGATTGTTTATATAATGTATAGGTGGCATTGGTGGATAAAACATGATTGAAACCCCTAGTCTAGATAAATTATCCTAGGTTATCCATGACAAGTCACATTACTATAATGTGAGGTTGGAGTGTGAGATACTGGAGTTAAGTAGAGACAAGATAGTATGATCAAGGGGATGCTAGAGTAACATTGAATTATTGAGTTAGTATTTTCCTCTTGGGAAATACTAAACACTTAAGGTGAAGTAGGATTTGATGTATACAACTATTGAAGTAATGTTAGTGATGGATGATTAAGGAAGAGTATGAATGGAGTTATAAGTAACCACTTGTTGGATTGGAGATTATTAGAAATAGAATAGTTGATATAGCCAAGTGTCAAGCTTATCGTGTTTATAAATAGATTGACAAGAATAATAGGTGGTGTAACATCCCAAAAATCATAGTTTCAAAACTCATTCATATCATCTTTGCATCATTCATCCATTTAGGGTTTTTCTCAAATCACTTGGAGACAGAAGTTTGAGCTATGATTTCATGTGTGCAAATTCAACTCAATGGGCCAACACCCTTTGGGGTTGGATTGTTTAGGAACTTGATTACTTGCATCCATTGTTGGAAATATTATGTGTAGCATTTCTACCCAAGTTTCCAATTTGGAAATATTTTCTAAACCCTATTTCATTCATTCACAAACTAAAGACAAAACTTGCTTTGTTCAACACCCAAGCTTGACCAGGACCTTACAAGGTAACCCCTTAGTTAAATGACTATATTTGAAATCACAGAACCCTGCAAAAGTTCCCAAAGCAGTTTGGATTCAAAAGGATTTGAATTCATATCAAATTCATACCAGAAAATGAATTTATAAAAAGAAAAGGACTCCTCAATGGGAAAAGGCCGCGCGGCCAGAATCTGGCCCAGCAGCAAATCGAGCCCAGCAAGCCCACCCGGGGTCTTCTTATTCTTCTCTCACGCACAAGCGCACGCGCTGGGCCGCTGACAGGCAGACCCCACCTATACTCCGCGCACCTCACTGACAAGCGGGCCTTCTCCACGTCAGCGTCGTCTCCACCCGCACGACCTGTTCATCCCCAACTCAACGCGGGTGTTTCTGTGTTTAATTCACGGCGTCAATTCGATTTATTGGCCGAGTGATTCTCACTCGTGACCAGGCTATAAGAACCCCCTCTGTTCCCTCTCTCTTCTCCCTCAAACCTCGAACCCAGAGCGCCACCAGGCTGCGAGCATTATCCTTTGTAACCCGCTCGGCGATCGCTACCGCAAATTCGGTGAGTTCGAGCTTCTCCGCTCTCGTTCTTGCAAAATAATTCAGTGAGCCTCTGCGCTTCTTTTAACACATTTCGTTTACCCTCGCATGAACCGTAGCTCCAGCAGCATCGTCAACTCGCCGCCACCGTCTTCAGTACGAACTCCGGCGAGCTCTAGTGGTAAGCCCCGACCGCCCCGCGTCTTCTAGTTCAAGCACACGACTCTGCCTTGACTCTGTGAATCTAACCATGTCCTTGTCTTGTCTTGGGGTGGTTCACAGCGACGTCCACGACGACCACCCGACACACCGACGCCGTCCTCCACTCCGGCGAGCAATCGCAACCGTGCCCGAGCGCCCCTTGACCAACCGCGAGTACAAAGAGCTTCGCCAAGACCTCCTGAGCCCGGTGAGCTACTCCTCGTTCTCACTTACCCCCTGTAGTGCCGCCTCCGTCGTCGACAGCGATTCACCGGTAGCCACTGCCGCTTGATTTTGACCAGACAATAACACCGCTAGATTCAGATCGTGGCGCTAGGATAGATCCACTTAACTCAAGAGGTACGCGATCCGAGCCAGATTTCATTTAGATCCTACGGCTGTGGAGCTCGATCCAGTGCAAAACGGTATGGGCGAATAAGAACATGACGCGTGGCTAGGTTAGATCTGAAAATAGATTTAAAAACCAGAAATTTGATCCAAATTCAAATGCTCATAACTTTCGATTGCCACGTTAGATTTTTGCAAACTTTATACCGTTGGATTCAGTGAAACAAGACCTTTCTGAATATCCAATTTATTTAGCATATAGTAACAGTTAAAAATGATTTTAATTGTAGAACAAGTTTATGGCTATTTTTGGATATGGATTTATTTTGGTAAATTATATTGGGGCCGAATAAGTTTAGTTGGCAAACTTGTGACATGTTAATTTTCTGTAGACATGAGCATACTTGGTAGAATTTTCAAAAAAATCACCACTTAGTAAATTCTTGCATGCATGCATCCATATTATTTTTGGTTGTATATAATTGTGTGTAATTGTATGCTTTAATTTCTTGTGTAGATTCTGCTAGTGATTGTGATTGTGAAGAGTGCTACTCTTCCCACTACCAAGGAAAGTGATATTTACATGAATATATTTGTCCTATGTTTTGAACTAGCATTAGATATTTTATTGAAGTATTGCATGTTATTTTGTCTAATGCAAAAGATGGGAAATCCTATGTAGTTTAGTAGAATTGCTAAGGATTTATCCCTAAGATAAGTTGCCATACTTTGCCTAGCCTAGCTTATAGCAAAACAAGGGTTGGTGAAAAACTACACTTACTATGAAGAAAATATTTCTAAAGTCATGAGACTTATACTTTCCTAATAAAACCACTAAGTCAAATGAACCTCCTGGGTGGAATGGAAAGTATGGGTTATGTTGAGTGGTTACACAAGGCCATGGACTTGGGTTGTGTATCTCACTTGTGGTAAGCCACCCAGGCACAAAGGGATTTGGAGGCCAAAGGTTGAGAAAGCTTACAGTGCAACCACTTGGCAATATGGGCTCTGCCTTGATCATATAGGTTGCTAGAACTTAGTCATTTGGACAGTTGGTGGTAGATGGGATGATAGGATGGAGCGCGTCCATTTGACTAAGGAAAGGCTTCTGAAAGGTCCTGTCTTGGGAAACCAAGTCTGGTGGGGAAAGTGCACAACCTCTGCAGATGGAAAATCTAAGTACTTAGCCTTGTCCAAGGAAATGGACACTTTGAGCATCAAGACATGGAAGCTACAAGAATCTCATCATTCCAACTTCTAAGTAAAATTTATGGGTGAACAAGGGTGAAGGACCTCAATGTCTATTGGTGGCTCCTTGGGAATGTTTTGACAAAGAAAACTTAGTGATTTCAACTGATAGGAAAACTTATTTTCGAGCAAAGTAAGCCAAGCTACAAATAGCCAAATGCATGTAGTAATATAGTCCACTAAAAATATACTAAGGTATCACTTGCCAATACTATTCCAAAGTATTGACCCTCTGTGGCTGTAACTTGTGATGTTGCAGGTTACTCCGATGATGAATAGGAGTCATGAGTCTACACTCAACATGCTTGCCTGTGGCACATGAAGATGAAGACTTGTGTTTATTTACTTATTCCATAAACTCTTGTATTAGGCCTATGGCCCTGAGTTGTAAAAGACTATGTTTTATCTCTGGAATGAATGTAATAAACGACCTTTGTATCTGTGTACTTCATCTTAAACTGTGGATGCTAGCATTGATCCAGGGACTAGCATTGCAATCACAGGGATCCTTTCCTTTATAAAGGAGGGGTCTAACAGGTGGATAAGAATTTTTCTGTAAAGTAAATCTCATCATGTTAGCACATGATGATGGATATAAAGAAGTAATATATCTAGGAAAGGAATTCCATAATTAGTAGTCTAGGATTGTGAATTATGGAAGATAGGAATTCTTGGTAAAACATTCTACCTTAAATCTGTAATCAAACTCATTATCCATTTCATCTGAGTGATTTATCATCCTATTTCCACAATGTCTTATAGGAATAATTTCATATAGCAAATCACTCAAATATATATTTGACACTTTCAAACCTTTAAATCATGTGTAGCACATAATTGGAAATTACTATAAACCCTTATGCCCAATATTATATCCATATATTATTCACAATTAAGAAAGTAGTGAATAACTAGTCCAAGAAAAGAATTATGCATATTCAAAATAAGAAGGGTGGTTAGTATTCACCTGTTATTAGATTTTGAATAATAGAATTTACCATATAAAGATTTCCTTAATATTATGAGTTAATGAGAATAAAATCTCATTAGTTAGTAGTAAGGCATTCTATAATAAGTTTGTAGATATTAACTCAACTAAATTCGTATCAGAATCCCTCACAAATAATAACAGGAAAAGTATATAGATAAAGAAAATGAAGAAAATATAATAATACATAATAAAAGTTCACAAATTGATTCATAATAACTTTATTGTTGCTGCAAGTATTTAGCAAAGAAATTCCATTAAGAAAAGTCAAAACAATTGCTTAAATAAAAAGCTAGAAAAGAAAAAAGAAAAGATACGAAAAAAAATAATAACAGAAACGAAACCAGGCCAAGGCCCATCTTCTATTCACCTCTCAGGGCAACCAGCAGTAGCAGACTTGCTCTTTTCTCGCAGCCCAGAACCAACCCACCTCGGCCCGAGCCCACATACCGTTTCATTCTCTCACTGGCAAGCGGGTCCCATGCGAGAGAGAACCACCATCTTCTTCTTCCTTCGACTGATCGACACGCCGCTAGCGAGCCACGTCGCCGCAGACTTTGTGGACCGTCTCGGACATGAGGACTACTCCTTAGCCTCGCCCAATTTACTTGGAGTCTGCCTCCACTTGTCACGTTAAGATTAGTGCCCGAATCAAGCCTCACATCACCGTCGCATCTCCGTCTTCGTCGTCACCTTGCCGCCGTGTCCAACCACGATTCACTGTATAAGCGTAAGTATAAGGATCGGCCGAGTCTCATCTTCATGCCTCTATCCTCAATTCCCCCTCAAACTCCCTATGTCTTCCTCAATGAACAAATGTTGCCGTCGGCGAGCTTCGGCTAGCCATCGTTGTATTCCACCTTGACATGCGAGGAAGGGTCGAGGAGAAGCGCCACTACATGTTGATCATCTGAGAGAAGGATGGAATCAAGGGTAGTGCAGAGTCAAGCGAATTTCATCAATTTCCTCCGTAGCCGCCGGCAAGAATCGGCAACCTTGTACTCGCCTCCGATCACCATTTACATCGCTGACCACTCCATCATGTCGGGGGTGAGTTTCCGCATCGAACAACCCTAACTACGCTTCCTAGCATCGTTTGTAGCTCGAGTTCGCCGTCGGGCTGATGGGCGCCGCCGCCGCCATAGGATGTAACCGGAGCAACTCCGGCGACTAAATCATAGCGTTGACACCACCCCTAGGATCGCCTTGCCCTCACGGTTCTAACCCAACCATCCGCGGTCACTAGGGAGCCCTGGTTCGCCGTCGGTGACCACTTTCTGGTGGTGGAGGTCGTGCTGATGTCACAATGACATCATGCATGCATCAGGGTTGACATGGTCAGCTGTTTGATTGGTCCTTTCCCAAGTGGCATGTGACATGACCCTGGTCCCACCTATCATCGACTAAGAGTAGAAATGGATTTAGTAACAATTGTATTTGCTAATGTGGATATGTGATGTGGCATGTGGACCACTGGTCAGTGACTAGGGCTAGCTGTGTGTGCGGCGTAAAAAGTTCTGTGTTTGTTTAGTAAATTGGTAAAACAATAATAATTCAAATATAAACATTTCAGAAATTTAAATAAAGTAATTAAATCTTGTAAAATTAATATCTTTAGTTTTATAATTCAGAAAAATATGTGTAATATATGAAAATTTTCATAAAAATAAAATCTACAACTTAAAACTATTATCAAATAATATTATGATAATTATTTAAATAAATATTATTTAATAAAGGTTTTATAAATAATAAAACTTAAATAATCCATATTTAAATATTGATAATTGCTAAAAATATAAATAAAATACCAAACATCTTAGAAAAATAAGAATTATAATTTTAAACTATAATCATGCATTATTATTCCAATTAATTAAATAATTGTTATTTATTAAGTCTTTATAAAGTAATAAGTATTATAAAAAATCATATTTTACTATTTTTAAATCACAAAAATAAGTGTAATATACCAAAATGATCACAAAAATAATACCTATATGTTAAAAATATAATATTCCACTTTTGAGTTAAATAAAAATTTAAACACTTTAATAACTTGAATTTAAACCTATTTCTTTAGTGGTTAATTCATATAATTTTGAATAAGATTTGTTAAGATTTCTAAATTGCCAATTTAGGTCTAATAAATAGTATTAATCTTAAATATTGATAATAGGAAGTTAAAATGGTTTAACACACTTTAAATACAATTGTATTGAATTCTTCTTCAACCATAAGTGTAGTTTATTTTCTAAAAGATCTTTATCAATTGTAAAATCTACAAGAATATTTTGGGATGAAATAAAATCTTTTCCCTTACTTCAACTACAAGTTATAAACAAACCAAAACACTATATTGAATCCATAAGTAGTTAAGTAATATTATTTCCTTGTTTACAAACTATAACCACTCATCCATAAAAAGGAAAATGATTCTATTCCACTAAACAATTAGGAAACCACTATTCAAATAGAAGTGTTACCATTCTTAAAGTATCCTTAGAGAAACATTATAAAGTACACCTGGTACAAATAACATAAGAAATATGCCTTAAGCCCATCTATGTCTTCAAAGTTAACTTTAGTCTATAATACTTTAAATACTATTCTAAAAGACTTTGTTATGTGTTTCATAGTTAACTTTGGTCTGTTATAATTAAGTTATAAAGAATCTTAATACCAAACTAACCAAGTTCAAAACCAAGATAGATAAGTCTCAAATACTATTAATATTCAAATAAATCAATTCTTTCTTACTTAAAGACTATAACTTGAAAGAACACCTAATAAGGTTAACTTAAAAATTTTAATACTTCCCTTAGCTAAGTAAGACTTTCTTCAAAAGTTATTCTTTTAAGGAACATTATAAAGAAATACTTAAGCATTTTTATGAAAGCTCTAAATGATGAACAAACCTTATATACATAGACTACAGATACATTTCCCACTTGAGTATTCCATTATTGTGTGTGCTTTATTATACTTAGATGTTGTTTCACACACACTCACAAGCCTTAATAAGAAGCACATGTGTGAAACTTAATCTAAAAGGGCAACACATTCCAAGGAAACCCTTTCCATTTTCCAAACCCTAGATCAACGTTATCCCCGGGATTTGATTTTACGAAATTACATTATATTACTTATGCATAATAGCATCTTGCTTCTTTAAACATTAGTCCTTACCGGACCAATGATGTTGATTTCAGATATTGGATCTTTTATATTGTCTCGAAGACCGTGAGTGCATAATCTTGCAATCACAAAAGGCAAGTTCACACTTGCTCATGTCCTTTGATTATTTTCTGTAAAGTATTTTGCAAATCAAGTGTTGTCATCACCTGCATTTAAAAAAGGTCAGAAAACACTATTTTTGATAATAATGTGAACTATTGGTTACTGATCCAAGGTGATCAGCTAATCTATTAAATCTGGCAGTTGGAATACCACTGTTCAGAACTATATCACCTAGGATTTAACAACCAATGTTGCCAGTGATTCTTGCGCCATATATTACACGTTGACCATGAGATTTGGAATGGGACAGAGAAGTCAGTTGTATCTTCTTCCTCTCGCATGTAGCCGTATGTGCAAGTCGTGGATGTTATCACTCGTAACATGCATATTAATTGGTAATTCGTAGAGGATATGCAGCATATGGTTGGGAACCCTCAACGTCCCACGATAGTTCTGGCATCTAACGGTCTGTACAAACCATTGCAGTAATTCAATATGTGGGCATGGTGTACACCAAGGAGGCATGCGAGGTCGCGAAGGGGGCAATGATTGGCTTGGGTCTTAGGTTGGGCCTCAAACCAAGGAAGTTTGAACAGGAACATACTCTCGGCCGTGCAACAAAGCCTAAGGTCTCTCATGGGTAAAGTGACGCACCTCTGCTGAGTGTAAGAACTGTAACTTGTTACTCCCTGTTCCGGGAAGGAGCTGCGAACTCGGCGGGAAAGGAACTCCATGAAAGTTCTAGTAAACACGTGAAGGCTGACGGACATAGCTTTTCAGAATAAAAGAAACCTTTGAAGAAATGTTTACAAAAACCTGCATGGCCTACGACCTATGGTATTTGGCCGTAGATATAGTGCATCAAACACTCCTTTTCTAGTGAACTTCCTGAGTACGCTCGTACTCAAAGTATCTTCTTAACCCTTGCTAGGTTCTAAAGCCAGTACAGACGTTGTCTACATCAAGTTATGCTCCATGAATCATCATCGAAAGCTAAAGTTCTTCAATGAAGTCAATCAAGTCAACATATACATCAACTCAAAGTGAAGACAAAGTTATTGATTAGATAGGAATACAATCTCTAGCCATAGAACCCATTTCTGCAGCGTATTGCAATAACAGCAATGCAAGCCCCAATAGTTTAGATACTAATCTTATTAGTATGATAAATTTGGAGTTGTTAATCTTTGATTCTTCTTGTAAGAAGTTTATTTATCTCTCTTTAACCTAGAGTGTTCTCTGGATCTTGTGTAAAGAGTTGAGTTGTAAACTATAGTCATGTCTTGGACCTGCTGTGTTTCTTTTGTACTACTCTGAGGGATGTAATACTAGTGAATGATGTTTCATTGGTGTTATGTCAATGACTATAGTGTACTACATCATGCAGTGGTATGCTTGGTCACCGCAGTTGGTATCAGAGCATATGCTTTGACCTTAGGATTAAAACCCTTTTAGGAAGATCTGTAGGTTGGATAGTGACTATAGGAGCCATTTTTTCTAAACCAAATATTCATATGACTTGTGATGAGTATCCACTTGAGGATAACCTTGTCACACCTAAATCAGATGCTTAAGTTATTCTTTCTTAGGAGTAATTATTTTATCTTTCATCAAGTATAGTGTCTTTAGTGTCCTCTGAGGGAGACATAACCCACCAAGATACTGTAGGATAGTGTAAGACATCAATTGAAGTAGTCTTAATGGTGTAGCCTAACCCTAGAATTTAAGTAAGACAATGGAATCTTATAGTTAGTTGATAACCAAAGACAACATGATGAATATCATTTGGATAAATGTTGATATAATGAGTAGTAATCATGTGGGATTCACTTGAGAATTCTATGTGATGAAGTGAAATCATGCTAATAATCAATGGTAGTACAATGAGAAGTGAAGTTATCATGGTTAGATTAGCTCTTAAATCATGATCAAGAGGCAAAACATAATAAGATCATGGTGAGATTAGCTCCGAAACCATGATTTAGGTGTAAATATGACAAGTAATTAGTAAATTATCTTGGAGTATAAGTAGGAAAATACCATCGTAGAGCTATGATAGCAGTTTTAGATGCTGAAAATTTCTAATAATCTTTGGTTTAAGTTAGCAAATAGAATCTTAATAGTCATTTGGACTGACCATGGGAGGTTAGCTACTAATAAATGATAGGTTGGTTATATTATCCATTCCAAGAGAGAGACTAAAGGTTAGTAAAAAACAAATTGAGACCACTTTGCTTAAGATTATCCTGTTGCACTTGAGAAATTTGGGTAAATATTGAGATAAAGAATAGTTTGACTCTATGTGCTAAGTATCACGATGTAAACCTATATGAGGAGGTGTCATATACTACACAACTAAGCCTGAATTCTAGAGATATTATACTCAACTACTATATACGGGCTTAGAATATTGTGTGTTATATGTACTACATTTGGATTTATTTGTTTTTCTTGGATCTTCTTGTTTGACTAGAACTGTACATGAAGTTTGACTTGATGTGCAAATGCATGTTGCAACATCCAGTTATTACTTGATGTTATAGACCTAGATAGGAATGGGAATTCGTGTAAGGGAGTGACGAGTTCCAAAGACCAAGATGAAGACTTACATGAAGGAGGAAGCAAAATATAAGGGGTATTGACGAGGTTTAATCTCGTCAATGCCCATTGTTATGGACTTGGGTTTTGGAGAAGATGGGGATGCTGGAGATCGTGGCACGGTTAACAGACAAGCAACCAGGGGACACGAGATTTACCTGTTCAGTTCAGCCCGAGGGAAAACCCTACTCCCGCTTGTCTCGCTCTTTGATTACGGGCGGAACCGAAGTTCTGTGGTCGCAGATTCGATCTGGCGTGGATGCGTGTGCGAAAGTATGAGTCGAGTTCTAGATCTGTAGATCTGTCTATTGTGTACGTGTCCTCCTCGTTGGACCCTCCTAGCCTTTATATATGGGGAGGCTAGGTCTCGGGTGCCAATACGAGTAGGTTACAAGTTGTATTCAAACTCTAGTCTTGAGGTTTCCTTGTCTTGTGCGCTTGGGAGTCCGTGTCCATATGGGCTTCATAGCAGCCGAAACGTCATAGGCGTCATGGACCCTGGCAGGTCGTCGAGTGGGCCTTCCGTCGGGCTAAACCAGGTATGCTAACATCGGGTACCCGTAGGGCATATCCATGTCAGTAGCCCCTGAGTCTCCATTCGAAACGTAGATTCGGGTGGAGACTTAGTTGCCTTGAACCTTGTATTTGGATGTCGGAGTCGAAAGTTGTGTCGAGTGCGAAGCACTTCACCCGGAAGTTCATCGGGTTAGCTGAATTTGTTCGGCTGTTGTAAAGGAATCGACATCATGGACGTAGTCAACACAATGGACTATAGGGTGCGCGACCAGCGCTCCCTATGGGAGTAGCCCCCGAGTGTCTATTAGAGTCGTAGACTCGAGCAGAGACTTTAATTCAGCCATTGTTTGCTTCAGGTCCGTAGGACACAAATTTTTTTGGATGCTTGAATCCATCCTCCCTATGGGAGTATCCCCCGAGTCCGTAGTGGAGTCGTAGACTCGACGTAGGACGCGAAGATCTTGTGTGTGCGCGACCAGCGCTCTAGTTTGGAGTAGCCCCCGAGTGTTTGGCGGAGTCGTAGACTCGGGCAGAGACTCGAGTGTTGTATTGTTGAGTTGTAGTCGGAAATCCCGTGGGTGTATCGCTGACCCGGTACATCGGGTGCGCGACCAGCGCTCCTGATAGGAGTAGCCCCCGAGTATCTAGTCGAGTCGCATACTCGAATGGAGACTCATGCGAGGAGAAACCACTGACCCGGAAGTGCATCGAGTTAGCGTCTCACGCATAAGGAGCCAAGAGTCTATGTAGTGGAGTGCGCGGCGTTTAGCCGGAAGGACTCGACGTTCCGGATGAAGTCGACACCATTGCTTCTGTCGGGTGCGCGACCAGTGTCGCATCAGTCGGGTGCGTGGCCAGCATCACGTCTTTGTAAGCTGCATAAAACATAAAGAATTGTGAAGTACTTGTATCTTGTAAGGAATATTTGCCTTTTGGCTTGTTTAGTAAGATTCTGGTGCCGATCGAGTGACACTTTTGCACTGTATGCTAGGCCTTTTCGTTAGCCGGATTACCCTTAGTCTCAGTACCTTGCCGAGGCACTCGGAGTTCAAGGATTCGACGATCAGGCAGAATCAGCTAATCGGGCTGTCGCGTTCGAGGTGCTCGAGTGCGTGGAGCCGATGGCACATTAGGTTACTCGAAGAGGGCACAGCCCCCGAGTGTTTTGAGTGCGAGTTAAAAAAAGAAATCAGCTCTAAGTAGAGGGAAACTTAGCTTTGTTGGTAGTTGTCGTGATGAACGGGTCGCGGGAGCCAATGCAACCGGCAGATCGCGGTCACGAGGGCCGATACGACCTATGGGTCGCGGTCGCGGGAGTCGAAGATCGTAACGAATAACCGTAGTCGAAGACTGCAGAGGGTCGCGGGTGTCGAAGGAGCCTCGAGTTATCGGAGCCGAAGATCGTAACGGATCGCTGGAGTCGAAGATTCATATCTTCCGTATGCTCCTTCCAAGCGGCGGTCTAATGCGCTCTGATTCCGATTTGAAGTATGCAATTTTCAGTCTTGAGAATCTCATCGTAGAGCCTGTCCGAATTAATTTGTTGAGGTCAATCGTGTTGATCCATCCTTTTCTTGGTCTACGTGTACCACTTTTCAGGTCGTGTATGCAGAAACACCAACCAAAATCCATCAAAAGAAAAGAACTTCTAGTCCCATCGATATTCCCGTGAAACCAAATAGAATTAATCTGTCCGCTTCGTGTGCTTATGTGGATGCTTGATCAACTTGCAGAATTTAAAGTAGCGATGCATCTTGCTAGCCTGCCATAGCGCTGCCTTGAATTTCCCAACACCAGGCGACAGCCCAATCTGACCGAGAGTACGTAGTGGATTTACTGGCTTCCTGTTCCGTGTAGGATAAAGAAAAAGGTGTCTGTTTCTCTGTCTTCTTCTGATCCATGTCCCAACACGTTGAGAGATGCGTCCAATGAATCTTGCTGGAAATTGAAATCCGACATTGATGAGAATTTTGCAGCAGCGTGACGTGGGGCCGCCACAAATCACGGATTTTGTAGACCATGGAAAGCGGCGGATGGCAAGGACGGTGTTGAAGTCAGCTCCGTGTCCGTGCTGGTGAATACAAAAATCGGGGCGGAGATTGATGACGAAGCTATGCGACTACGTCGGCACAGATGAATCGACCAGATGTGATCTGGCTGTTGTTGATGGTGAAGGAGCCGAAGTGGATCTGATCTCCAAAGATAATCGAGTCGTAGACTGCTGGTGATGGGACCGTCATGACCGCACAATCAGCGCCCCCAATTCCCACAGACGGCGCCAATTGACGAGGTTTAATCTCGTCAATGCCCATTGTTTTGGACTTGGGTTTTGGATAAGATGGGGATGCTGGACATCGTGGCACGGTTAACAGACAAGCAACCAGGGGACACGAGATTTACCCAGGTTCAGGCCCCCGGAGGGAAAACCCTACTCCTGCTTGTCTGCTCTTTGATTATGGCGGAACCGAAGGTTACAGGGTGCGCAGATTCGATCTGGCGTGGATGCGTGTGCGAAAGTATGAGTCGAGTTCTAGATCTGTAGATCTGTCTATTGTGTACGTGTCCTCCTCGTTGGACCCTCCTAGCCTTTATATATGGGGTGGCTAGGTCTCGTGTGCCAATACGAGTAGGTTACAAGTTGTATTCAATCTCTAGTCTTGAGGTTTCCTTGTCTTGTGCGCTTGGGAGTCCGTGTCCATATGGGCTTCATAGCAGCCGAAACGTCATAGGCGTCATGGACCCTGGCAGGTCGTCGAGTGGGCCTTCCGCCGGGCTGAACCAGATATGCTAACATCGGGTACCCGTAGGGCATATCCATGTCAGGTATTAGTGCAGTTTGAAGGATAGATCAAGCTCAGGTTATTTTTAGCCAGATATAAGAAGGAAGTTTAGTGTAGAACATACTTAAGCAATAAGAAGTGATGAACTCAATGTTCAACCAAAAGTAGGTGATGTTGTTAATGAATTAATGGAGTAATTATACCAAGTTCATGGAAGTATCATGAATAAGTACAAAAGAAGTAGCTTTGGAACCAAAATGGTATTCAATCTCTGACAATTCAGAGAGAATGCCAGAAGTATATTGGAAGCCATAGGGTAATACCTACAACCTAGGATTATCAGCATCTCGTATTTGATCCATAGTTGGTATCTTGTCCGTAGCCAGTGTTGGTTAACATAGTTAACCAAATAATCTTAAAAGTTGCATAAAGAGCATAAAACTTGGCCTAAGTTAAGAAAGACCTAAAGGAGTATAAAATTTAAGTGACCGTCTTTCGAGACTCTTCGCGAGAATTGACCCATCAAAGCGAAAATGTCCAAATAGTAAGTAAGACAAATAATGCTGAAAGATTCACTTCGGAGATCCACAATTGTGTGGATACACCGTACAATCTTTCATGAGACCCTAACTAGGTAGAGAATAAGCTATACAAAGCCCTACATTCTAGTTATAAAGCCAATGGTTACTTTAGAAGACAGTTTAGAGGCCATTAGTAAAACCTAAGGGGGGAGTAAACAGTAAACAAAAGTACTGTTATCCGAATTCCAAGTAAAGGTTGGAGAAGAAGTACTAACCTATAACAACATTAGGACTTATTTTCATAAGGTTAAAAGAAAAACATCATTCTAAAAGTACTTTCAGAAGTATGTCTAGAGAAAAGATCAAATCTTAAATTCAAAATGTAGTGCCTAGACCTGTAGATAGTTAATAAATGGGAGTTGAGGAAGTACTTAAGGAAATATAAAAAGAGTTTCAAAGCCTTGATAAGGTAAAAGCTCGAAGTAATTAAATGGAATAGTCCTAACAGACTAATTCTAAATGAAATAAGTCTTAAGTACTCCTTAAGAGGGAATAAAACATATCCAATTGGATATGTATAGTGGAACAATAAATTCCAATGGGTATGGACTAAATGAGTTCAAATTCAATCTTGGTAAGGATTACCAGTATAAACCATACCATCACAAATCAAAAGTTAATCTTTTGACCATAGTTATTGTTTAATAGAGTTAAAACCCTATTTTAGTGAGACCTCCTAGACCTTATATAGTATAACAAGAATGTTTTATGATCAAGTAAAGGAATTGGATTAGGATACCTAATCAGGGAAATGAACTAAATAAGAGACCCAATTAAAGAATTTTATAATAAGGACAACTTCCTAAGGGACTAAAGTCAAAGGAACATTCGAGTATGCAAGACAACAAGTTGAAGATTACCAAGAATGATGAGGATTCAAGAAAAATATTTGGATATGGAATATTACAATTATTCTCATTGAGGTTACCATGGAGTTGAGACCTATCATAATCAATGCAAGACAATTATTTACTCTGAAACATGAGAGTATACGAACTTCGAGGACGAAGTTTATTTTAAGGGGGAGAGTCTGTAACGTCCCAGCATTAGAGCTTATAAATAAGCTGAACACAGATGTGTGCATTGCATTCATGCATAGAAAAACCGAATAATTTTCACGGTTTTAAATAAAAACATGTCAAAGTGATTGAAGCTTCTCTTAACTTGATGGAATTGAAGTAGGTCATCAGGTTAACTGCGATAAGTTTCAATATGACCTTTGCTAAAATCATATTTTGGGTAAGGGAGATTTGATCTAAGGGTAGATCAAATGTAATAAAAGTTAAACCCTAATTCATTACTTAATGGATTATATTTGATCCTTATGTGATCATATACTAGTATTCATTACACACTCATGAATACAAGGTTATAAACATAACATAAGTAATAGGAATGGAACCACTAAATCTTAATCTCATTTACTTATACCATGAGTATCATGGTAATAACTAACCCTAACTCTTTAGTTATTTGGAGTAGGAGGGAAACCAATTCAAAGATCATTCACCATGTATCTTTTTATCCATATCAATCTTTACCAATATCTGTTGTTCATATCCCAATATCTGGTGTTCATCAATGTTGAGTAATCAACTATTGATTCACCAATTCTTAATATATCAACTCTTGACCATAACATAGCATTCACTCAATCCTATAGGGAAAGGAGTAAGAAGAGATAGGTGGTAATGTTAGTTCTAAATATCATGTATATGATGGAATTATTGGAGGAGAATTAAATCAATATGATAACTGATAGAGTTAACTCAATCCTGAATGAATAGAGGAGTCATCTAGAAGCTTATAAAGATGAGCATTGAAGATAGTTACCAGGAGTAGTCCTATTGGATCAAGTAGGTATAGTCAATGAATTATATTTCTTAATCCAATAGATATAAAGAGAAGATAATTTCAATACAACTGTAATGTTGTATTGATGAAGCCTTGGTTAGCCAGTTGGAAAGCTAAGCAATAAAGGATCAAAGAATTATAATGATCATGCCTTATTCACCAAGATTGATTGCTTATATAATGTACAGGTGGCATTGGTGGATAAAACATGATTGAAAACCCTAGTCTAGATAAATTATCCTAGGTTAGCCATGACAAGTCACATTAATATAATGTGAGGTTGGAGTGTGAGATACTGGAGTTAAGTAGAGACAAGATAGTATGATCAAGGGGATGATAGAGTAACATTGAATTATTTAGTTAGTATTTTCCTCTTAGGAAATACTAAACACTTGAGGTGAAGTAGGATTTGATGTATACATCTATTGAAGTAATGTTAGTGATGGATGATTAAGTAAGAGTATGAATGGAGTTATAAGTAACCACTTGTTGGATTGGAGATTATTAGAAATTGAATAGTTGATATAGCCAAGTATAGATATGAGAAAATTATAAAAATCTTTAGTGTCAAGCTTATTGTGTTTATAAATAGATTTACAAGAATAATAGGTGGATAAGGATTTTTCTATAAAGTAAAGCTCATCATGTTAGCACATGATGATGGATATAAAGAAGTAATATATATAGGAAAGGAATTCCTTAATTAGCAGTCCAGGATTGTGAATTATGGAAGATAGGAATTCTTGGTAAAACATTCAACCTTAAATCTATAATAAAACTCATTATCCATTTCATCTGAGTGATTTATCATCTTATTTCCACAATGTATTATAGGAATAATTTCCTATTGCAAATCACTCAAATATATCTTTGACACTTTCAAACCTTTAAATCATGTGTAGCACATAATTGGAAATTACTATAAACCCTTATTCCCAATATTATATCCATATATTAATCACACTTAAGAAAGTAGTGAATAACTAGTTCCAAGAAAATAATTATGCATATTCAAAATAAGAAGGTTGGTTAGTATTCACCTGTTATTAGATTTTGAATAATAGAATTAACTATATAAAGATTTCCTTAATATTATGAGTTAATGAGAATAAAATATCATTAGTTAATAGTAAGGCATTCTATAATTAGTTTGTAGATATTAACTCAATTAAATTCGTATCAAAATCCCTCACAAATAATAATAGGAAAAGTATATAGATAAAGAAAATGAAGAAAATATAATAATACATTATAAAAGTTCACAAATTGATTCATAATAACTTTATTGTTGCTGCAAGTATTTAGCAAAGAAATTCCATTAAGAAAAGTCAAAACAATTGCTTAAATAAGAAGCTAGAAAAGAAAACAGAAAATATAAGAAAAAGAAAAAATAACAGAAACGAAACCAAGCCAAGGCCCATCTTCTATTCACCGCTCAGGGCAACCATCAGTAGTAGACTTTCTCTTTTCTCGCATCCCAGAACCAGCCCACCACGGCCCGATCCCACATAGCATTTCATTCTCTCACTGGCAAGCGGGTCCCACGCGGGAGAGAACCGTCGTCTTCTTCTTCCTTCGTCTGATCGACACGCCGCCGGTGATCCACGTCGCCGCCGACATTGTGGACTGTCTCGGACGCGAGGACTGCTCCTTAGCCTCGCCCAATTTACTTGGAGTCCGCATCCACTTGTCACATTAAGGTTATTTCCAGAATCAAGCCTCACATCGCCGCCTCATCTCCATCGTCGTCGTCACCATTCCGCCGTGTCCAACCACGATTCACCGTATAAGAGGAAGGATAAGGATCGGCCGAGCCTCAGCTTCATGCCTCTCTCCTCAATGCCCCCTCAAACTCCCTCTGCCTTCCTCAATGAACAAATGCCGCCGCCGACGAGCTACGGCTAGCCGTCGTTGTAGTCCACCTTGACATGCGAGGAAGGGTCAAGGAGAAGCGCCACCGCATGTTAATCATCTGAGAGCATGATGGAATCAAGGGGAGTGCGGAGTCAAGCGAATTTCATCAATTTCCTCCACAACCGCTGGCCAGAATCGGCAACCTTGTACTCGCCTCCGGTCACCATTTACATCGTCAACCACTCCATCACGTCGGGGGTGAGTTTTTGCATCGAACAACCCTAACTACGCTTCCTAGCATCGTTTGTAGCTCGAGCTCGCCATCGGGACGATGGGCGCCGCCGCCGTAGGACATCACCGGAGACTTAATCGTAGCGTTTACACCACCCCTAGGATCTCCTTGCCCTCACAGTTCTAACCCAACCATCCGCGGTCACTGGGGAGCCCCGGTTCGCCCCCGGTGACCACTTTCTGGTGGTGGAGGCCGTGCTGATGTCACAATGACATCATGCATGCGTCAGGGTTGACATGGTCAACTGTTTGACTGGTCCTTGCCCATGTGGCATGTGACATGGCCCTGGTCCCACCTCTCATCGACTAAGAGTAGAAATGGATTTAGTAACAATTGTATTTGCTAATCTGGATATGTGATGTGGCATGTGGCCCACAGGTCAGTGACTAGGGCAAGATATGTGTGTGGTGTAAAAAGGTCTATGTTTTTTTAGTAAATTGGTTAAACAATATTAATTCAAATATAAACATTCCAGAAATTTAAATAAAGTAATTAAATCTTGTAAAATTAATAACTTTAGTTTTATAATTCAGAAAAATATGTGTAATATATGAAACTTTTCATAAAAATAAAATCTACAACATAAAACTATTATGAAATAATATTATGATGACTATTTAAATAAATATTATTTAATAAAAGTTTTATAAATAATAAAACTTAAATAATCCATATTTAAATATTGATAAATTCTAAAAATATAAATAAAATACCAAAAATCTTAGAAAAATAAGAATTATAATTTAACACTATAATCATGCATTATTATTCCACTTAATTAAATAATTTTTATTTATTAAGTCTTTATAAAGTAATAAGTATTATAAAAATCATATTTTACTATTTTTAATCACAAAAATAAGTGTAATATACCAAAATGATCACAAAAATAATGCCTATATGTTAAAAATATAATATTCCACTTTTGAGTTAAATAAAAATTTAAACACTTTAATAACTTGAATTTAAACCTATTTCTTTAGTGGTTAATTCATATAATGTTGAATAAGATTTGTTAAGATTTCTAAATTGCCAATTTAGGTCTAATAAATAGTATTCATCTTAAATATTGATAATAGGAAGTCAAAATGGTTTAACACACTTTAAATACAATTTTATTGAATTCTTCTTCAACCATAAGTGTAGTTTATTTTCTAAAAGAATCTTTATCAATTGTAAAATCTACAAGAATATTTTGGGATGAAATAAAATCTTTTACATTACTTCAAATACAAGTTATAAACAAACCAAAACACTATATTGAACCCATAAGTAGTTAAGTAATATTATTTCCTTGTTTACAAACTATAACCACTCATCCATAAAAAGGAAAATGATTCTATTCCACTAAACAATTAGGAAACCACTATTCAAATAGAAGTGTTACCATTCTTAAAGTATCCTTACAGAAACATTATAGTACACCTGGTACAAATAACATAAGCAATATTACTTAAGCCCATATATGTCTTTAAAGTTAACTTTACGCTATAATACTTTAAATACTATTCTAAAAGACTTTGTTATGTGTTTCATAGTTAACTTTGGTATGTCATAATTAAGTTATGAAGCATCTTAATACCAAACTATCACATCCCAAAAGTTTCCAAATTTTGTAATGTGAAAAATAAATAAACAAAATAAATAATTGTTGAAATTTAGGGTGAAAAGAAACTTTTTGATTCCAAAAGGAAACATCAAAACCCATCTTGAACAAACTTGGAACAAATTTGAAACCAACAAATCTCAATCAAGTGAAATGCATTCATCAATGAATGTGTCATGAAATTTAAACACTTGGAAAAGTTAAACCAAAACCCTAAAACCTTAATGGAAGAAAATCATTTCCAAGATCTCTCTAAGACTATGGATTTGATCCATATAAAATTTAGCAATAAACATTTATAAATGATCAAGAATGATAAATAAAAATATTATAAAATCATAGAAATTGGTTCCACTTAATTTGGAGCCATAGATAAAAACTTATAAGTTTAATATGGCAAAAGGAAATAATTTCCAAAGCTAATAAAGCTCCTATCTAAAATCCATACCAAATTGTGAGCAAAATAATCCTCAAAGGATTTAAAAAGATAAACAAATATTAAAATAAAAATATACAAATTGGAAACACCAATTTTGGATCTATAAATATAAAGATATGGATTTTATAAAAAAAGAAAAGAAATAAATAAATAAATAAATAAAATCAAAATTAAATCTTGCCCAAATCCATAAATAAATGGAATTTATTGAATAATAAAAAGGATTAAAAGATTATTTAAATAAAATCATAAGAATTGAACAATATCCAATTTTATTTAAATAAAGACAAAATTCCTTAACTAAATAATAAATTCCAATAAGAAAATGGAATTAAATAATAAATTCCAATAAAATTATTTAGAAGACAATTTAAGTCTTGAATTAAATCCATAAGAAAATGGAATAAATATAATCCAAATACAAATAAAATAAAGGGATAAGGAATATTCAAATAAAATAATATGACATTAACCAAATTCTATTCTATTTGAATAAATACAAAATCCCTAATAGAAATGATTAATTAAATCATGGGAAAATAATAATTGGAATATGCCCAAGTATAATAAAAGTTATTTAATTAACTTAAATGGAATAAAAGAATAATATGAATAAAATTTATATGGAATTAAAACCGTATTGATTTTAACTGAATAAAGACAATCTACCCAATTTAAATAATTAATAACTCATATTAAAATACTTTAAATAATTCAAAGAGAATTATTTGCGCTAATGAATAAATAAAACCTGCTGAAAAAGGTGTGATAAAAATTAAGATTCAAATAAGAGTTTGAAAATATAAATAAAAACTTATTTGAATAAAAGACAAGTGCCCATTTTTAAATAATATATAAACCATAAAATAATAAAAGAATTATTCCTAAAATGGTATTTAAAATACATGTTTTAACAGCATTAAAACTTACTGAAAGTTTGGTAAAGATATGAATTCAAATAGTGTTTGAATTATTTGAACAAAATTCAAAACAGAAAATCTAAATAGAAAAAGAAAAAGGTTTCAGAATAAAAAAAGGGGAAACAACCCAGCCCATCTAAGCCTAGCCCAACTGGCCCAGCGAGCCCACCTTCCACTCCCCCCAAGCGTTTTCCTACTCACTAACGCACCCGCACTGTCCCTGACGAGACGACCCCACCTCGTATTCCTCTCTCTCTCGCTGAACACTAGGCCCCACCTGTCGGTTTTCGTTCTCACCCACCCCCATGACCTGTTCGTCCCCGGTCGTTTCTGCCATAATCTTCTCTGCGTTAATTCGCTTTATTACCGTGACGATTACTCCTCGCGACCGTGCCCTCATAATCCCCTCTGCCCCTCTCTCTTTCCCCTCAAACTCCGCTGCCAGAGAGCCCCCAGGCTTCATCGAATTTAACTCACACCGCCGTGGACTCCGATGAGCTCCCTGACCGAATCCGGCCAGTACCTGCCACCCCTTTGCCCCTCGACCACACGAGGTTGATCGCGAGGATATCCTGCACCTGCCAGTGCCTCGCACTAGACCGCGCGTGCCCCGTATCCTCGACTCCGTTTTCAACCGAGCAGCGCCACCGTCTGCCATTACTCCGGCAACCTCCCCAGGTGAACCCTGACCTCCCCTCTCCCTCTCTTTCACATGCGTGTACTCTCCACGATTAGGCGCATCTTACTGCATCTTTTGTTTGCCCTGGCGTGCACCATAGCGTCACCTCCGTCTTCAACAGAGAGAAACCGAGCCAGTGAGCAACTCCGACGAGCGATTCAAGCCAACATCGAGCGCCCCTTCGCCAACCAAGCACTCGTTGAGCATCAGCAAGCTTCGGCGATTATGGTGGGCCACCCCACTTCTCCTATAGCTTCCTGTATCGCCGGCGACGCCACTGCCAGACCACTCCGCCGCCAGCCACCGCCGCCAGCGCCGCCCATTTTTGGTTATTCGATTTGGGCCGTTAGATCTAGATCGGATGCGTGAGATTAGAATTAACTCGAAGGGGTACGTAGCACTCTGAGCCACACGATCTGTTTTAAATCTAACGCTCCACGTAGCGCGATCCTCACGAACCGGTACCAGCCAGTAGAAACGTGACGCGTGGCCTGTGTGTTGATTTAAAAACAGATTTGATTCTATTAAATATGTGATTTTGTAAAATTCATAACTTTAAATCTACACGTCCAAAGTTTACAAATTTGATATCAATAGAATCAGAAAAAGGAGTACTTTCCAACCATGCACTTTTTTAATGATTTGATTCTGGAAAATTAGTTGTTTTTGCAGAAACTTGTGTAGGCATATTTTGTGTATAAAATTCATTCTAAAAATGGTTTTAGGGTAAAATCTTTTGTAAATGGATTTCTTTGAACCTACTGACCATAGAAACAAACTTGTAGATTTAAAAGTGTATTTTGTAGAGCTAAAGAATAAATCTTTGAATAAAAGCATTCCTAGTTAAATAAAAATATTGATTACGGTTTAAAATGCTTTTTGAGTAAAACCTTGGAAAATGATTTGAATTAAACTCTCTAACCATAAACACCAAGTTTAGTGAAATATAAAGAGTGTGAGTATTGCAAGACCAAGGAGTGAACTTATATTCTCTACCAAAAAGGCAAGTGGTGCTTCATACTTTTGTCCTATTATTTTCACTATGGATTAGTGATATTTCTAAGTAGGACTTGCATGGAATTTTCTAAGTGTTAACTATGCCATGGGAAATCCTAGTAGATGAAACCTTAGTAGAACTTTCCTGAGTTAATATTCCTACTACCATCATGCTTAGCTTATCTAGTAGAAAACAAGGGTGGATTATATTCATGCTATGAAATATTTCTAAGTCAAATGACTTGTGTTTTGTTTAATAAAACAACTTTGTGAATGAATCACCTGGGTGTAAAGGGACTTGCATGGATCGATTTTTGTTGAGTGGTTACACAGGGCCCATATTTATGGACTACCCTAGTGTATCTCACTTGTGGAATGCCACCTAGGAACAAAGAGATTTGAGATGTGAAATGTTGAGAAGCTTCAAGTGCAGCCACTTGGCATTATGGGCTCTGCATGGATCATATAGGTTGCAATAACTTAGCCAAATGGACAGTTGGTGGTAGGGGATGAAAGGTTTGGGAACGCGTCCATTCTGGTCTAAGGGAAGGCTTCTAAAAGATATTGTCTCGATGCATGTCGAGTCTTGTGGGGAAAGTGCACCACCTCTCGAGAGAGTAAAATCTAAGTACTTAGTCGTGTCCCCGGCAATGGAAAATTTGATCATCAAGACATGTAAGATATCCATAATCTCCTCATCCCAATTTCTAAGTTAAAAACATGTGGTTGAACAAGGGTTAAAGTATCACCAATGTCTATTGGTTGATGCCTTGGGTAATTTTGACAAACAAAAACTTAGTGTTTTCAACTGATAAGGAAAATCTATTTTTAGCAAAGCAAGCCTAAGCTCCACTTAGCCAAATACATATAGATGATAGATACCACTATTCTACCATAGTATCACTTGCCAATATAATTCAAATGTATTGACCCACTGTGGCTGTAACTTATTATGTTGCAGGTTTGTTTGATGTTAGTGAAGTGTGTTGATTAGGATTACAAGTCTACAACCAACATGATTTCCTGTGGCACTTTGAAGATGAAGGACTCCATGCTATATAGTTATTTCTGCTGCATTGTAATGAGATAGCCAAATGAGTAATGTAAGATGTAATGAATTATTTTGTTCCAGGTTATAAAGTTGTATTATGACCTTTGTTTCTTGATATTACATCTTAACTGTGGATGCTAGCTATTGATCCAGGGACTAGCATTGTAAACACAGGGATCTCTACCTTATTAAAGGTTGGGGCCTCTACACAAACTAACCAAGTTCAAAACGAAGATAGATAAGTCTCAAATAATACTAATATAATTATTCAAATAAAGCAATTTTTCTTACTTAAAGACTATAACTTGAAAGAACACCTAATAAGGTTAACTTAAAAATTTAAATACTTCCCTTAGCTAAGTAAGATTTTCTTCAAAAGTTATTCTTTTAAGGAACATTATAAAGCAAGACATAAGCATTTTTATGAAAGCTCTAAATGATGAACAAACCTTATATACATAGACTACAGATACATTTCCCACTTGAGTATTCCATTATTGTGTGTTCTTTATTATACTTACATGTTGTTTCACACACACTCACAATCCTTAATAAGAAGCACATGTGTGAAACTTAATCTAAAAGGGCAACACATTCTAAGGAAACCCTTTCCAGTTTCCAAACCCTAGATCAATGTTATCCTCGGGATTCGAGTTTACGAAATTTCATTACATTACTTATGCATAATAGCATCTTGCTTCTTTAAACATTAGTCCTTACCGGACCAATGATGTAGATTTCAGATATTGGATCTTTTATATTGTCTCGAAGACCATGAATGCATAATCTTGCAATCACAAAAGGCAAGTTCACACTTGCTCATGTCCTTTGATTATTTTCTATAAAGTATTTTGCAAATCTAGTGTTGTCATCACCTGCATTTGAAAAAGGTCAGAAAACACTATTTTTTATAATAATGTGAACTATTGGTTACTGATCCAGGGTGATCAGCTAATCTATTAAATCTGGCAGTTGGAATACCACTGTTCAGAACTATATCACCTAGGATTTAACAACCAATGTCGCCAGTGATTCTTGCGCCGTATATTACGCGTTGACCATGAGATTTGGAATGGGACAGAGAAGTCAGATGTATCTTCTTCCTATCGCATGTAGCCGGATGTGCAGGTCGTGGCTGTTATCACTCGTAACGTGCATATTAATTTGTAATTCGTAGAGGATATGCAGCATATGGGTGGGAACCCTCAACGTCCCACGATAGTTCTGGCATCTAACAGTCTGTACAAACCATTGTCGTAATTCAATATGTGGGCATGGTGTACACGAAGGAGGCACGGGAGGTCGTGAAGGGGGCAGTGATTGGCTTGGGTCTTAGGTTGGGCCTCAAACCAAGGAAGTTTGAACAGGAACATACTCCCGGCCGTGCAACAAAGCCTAAGGTCTCTCATGGGTAAAGTGACGCACCTCTGCTGAGTGTAAGAACTGTAACTTGTTACTCCCTATTCCGGGAAGGAGCTGCGAACACGGCGGGAAAGGAACTCCATGAAAGTTCTGGTAAACACGTGAAGGCTGACGGACATAGCTTTTCATAATAAAAGCAACCTTTGAAGAACTGTTTACGAAAACCTGCACGGCCTACGACCTATGGTCATTGTCCGTAGATATAGTGCATCAAACACTCCTTTTCTAGTGAACTTGCTGAGTGCGCTCATACTCAAAGTATATTCTTAACCCTTGCTAGGTTCTAAAGCCAGTATAGACGTTGTCTACATCAAGTTATGCTCCAGGAATCATCATCAAAAGCTAAAGTTCTTCAATGAAGTCAAGGAAGTCAACATATACATCAACTCAAAGTGAAGACAAAGTTATTGATTAGATAGGAATACAATCTCTAGCCATAGAACCCATTTCTGTAGCGTATTGCAATAACATCAATGCATGCCCCAATAGTTTAGATACTAATCTTATCTATATGATGAATTTGGAGTTGTTAATCTTTGATTCTTCTTGTAATAAGTTTCTTTCTCTCTCTTTAACCTAGAGTGTTCTCTGGATCTTGTGTAAAGAGTTGAGTTGTAAACTATAGTCATGTCTTGGACATGTTGTGTTTCTGTTATACTACTCTAAGGGATGTAATACTAGTGAACGGTGTTTCATTGGTGTTATGTCAACGACTATAGTGTACTACATCATGCAGTGGTATGCTGGGTCACCGCATCCATCTACATCCTTATACTTTTGCATCTCACAAAGTTCAACAAAGCTATTAAGATGGGCAGTAGGTTCATCAAAACTAGCACCAGAAAATTGCTCTCTCATCACAAGATTCAACAAAGCAGGGTTAATTTCATAAAAGGTAGCATCGGGAGTAGGTGGAGCAATAGGAGTGCTTAAGAAATCATTGTTGTTTGTGCTAGTAAAGTCACAAAACTTGGTGTTCTCAGTGGAGTTCATTTTGGCAAAGGTGGGCAAGCCAAAAACAGCAGCATCAGCTAGATCAGGAACTAATTTTTTTGTGTTTTTAAAAAAGAGTCAAACAAAACCAAGCAAAAGAAACAAAGAAAACTAAAAACAAAATAAAGAGAAAGAAAGTGAAGGACTCCCCTTGTGAAGACGTCCTTGGCCTCCCCGGCAATGGCGCCAGAAAAGCTTGACGACTGTCTACACACAGCCTGTTGGGAACCCCAAGAGCAGGTGTGAAGCAGCAAGCAACAAGTTTTCCCTCAGTTGAGACCGAGGTTATCGAACCAGAAGGAGGAAGGAAACGTCACACAGGTGTTGCAAGAAACGCAGAGACCTGCACAACACAAACTCAAGACTTTGCCCCAACGAACAGTGAGGTTGTCAAGCTCACCCGTTTGCTGTAACAAAGGATTAAACGTATGGTGTGGAAGGTAATGGTTTGCAGCAAGTAAACAAGTAACAGTCGAAGATGTATCAATGGTAAAGATTGGACCGGGGTCCATAGTTCACTAGAGGTGCTCTCCTTAGATAAACAACATGGCATGAAGGGTAAACAAATTACAACAGGGCAATTGACAGGAACTGAGCAAGGCATAACAATGCAATTACTAGTCAGAAAGGTCCTATGAGGTTGATTGGGAAATACAACAAGATACATAGACGGCCATCCAACTGAATCTATGACTAGAATTCGACCTTCAGGTTATCATCTGAACCCCCTCCACTATTAAGTTGCAAGCAACAAATAACTGCTTTAAGCAAAGTGTGTAAGGTAAACAGTCCACATGTTCCATGAACAAGAGACCGTTGTTTTGTCCCTAGTATAAATAACACATGTACAAACGAAGAGATTATTGTCAATTCCCTTGGAAACTAGAGGCATGAACCCACTATCGAGCATAAATACTCCCTCTTGGAGTCACTAATAACTACTTGGCCAAGATAGCTACTAACAACGGAGAGCATGCAAGATCACAAACAACACAGACATGGTAGAATCATAAGGAAAAAACCATTAATCAAACCAACATAATAATCTCAATATTCATCGGATCCCCGCAAACACAACATGCATGATTACAAATAGATTAGATCTTGATTATGAACGGAGCTCACAATATCTATACATGAAAGCACAAAGGAGGAGATACAACCATCTAGCTACTACATGGACCCATAGTCCAAGGTGGAACTACTCACGCATCATACCGGAGAGAAGGCCTCCGGGATGATCTCCCCTTCGGCAGATTGCCGAAAAGAACTTCAGATCCCCCCGATCTAGGGATGATGGTGGCAGCGGCTACAGACGGTTTCATGGAATTCTTATCGGGTACTCAGGGTTTCTGCATTGGGGGATTTTTATAGGCAAAGGGGAATACCGAGGCGGCGGCTAGGGGCTCCAAACCCTAGCTAGGCGCGGGGTGGGGCCCACCCGTGCCTGGGGTGGTTCTGGCCCCTCTGGCCAGCCCCTCCAGCTCTCCTCTAGACTTCTTGTTCCCCATGGAAAGTAATTGACTTTGTCCTTTGTGCCGTCCAATTCCGCGAATATCTATTTACTAAATTTTCTGAAACCAAAAACAGAAGAAAATAGGCATCTAGTACTGTTGCAACTTGTTAGTTGGTTAGTACGAGAAAACATGTAAAAAGCACCTCAAAGTGTGGACAAGTAAAGCAAAATAGAAACAAAACAAGCATGGAGCATCAAAAATTATAGATACGTTTTCAACGTATCAACACGCTTTGGACTATGTGTCATGAGTATGGGACCAATATTGATGTTGATAGATTCTTTTGAAATGATAAAGAAATACTGAAAGAGAAATCTAAGAAATATTTGGCAGAAAAGAAAAGACTAGAATTGTTCATCTTAGGTATATAGAGGATATACGTGTTATGGATGTATTATTTGCTTGTTAAACAATGTAGTTCTTAAGTATTGGATAATGAATTTGTTGGTGTGAATCATCATACGAAACAATACAATTCATGAACTAGAATGGCCTAAGTAACTAGCAAAAGAATATGTGATGACGTTCATCGAGAACAAATAAAGGGTTGTTATGTTGCTCGTTAATATCAAAGCTTTCCTTTAAGATTTGTTTTATCAGGTATTATGAGAACAAAAGGTTGTTCAAATAATTTCCGTGTTCCATGAAAGATGGATGATATACAAGTATAGTTGGAGAAATCACATCCATAAAACTAGTGCTAAAAATATCGAAAGACAATTGATTGAAAGATCACTTAGGAAGTGACATTGCCGTTTAAATTATATTGGAAAGAAAACATGAAGAAACTCCATATGGATGGAATTTTGGAGTCTTTTGATTTCGATCAAATGACGCTTGTGAAACTTTCCTAGAGATAATTAAAACTCCGTTCATAGGCCAAAAGTGAACGAATGACTAGCTTATTTGAACGTGTACATATAGATGTATGTAGCCCATTATGTGTAGTCATGAGCGAGGGATTTCAACTCTTATGCTTTCTCCGAAAATTTGAGTGAATATATGAATATTTACTTAATGAGGATGAAGTATGAAACATTTGAAAAATTCAAAGACTTTCAAGATGAAGTACAAAATCAATGTAACAAGAAAATAAAGAATTTATAATAGGATCATAAAGGAAGGTATTTGAGTTATAAGTTTAGCATTACACCTAATATTTCAGGAATCGTTCCATGAATTTGTGTTTCCCTAAACACCATAAGTGTATGGAGTGTTCGAGATATGTAATAAAACCTTATTTGACATGGTAAGATCAAAGGTTTCATTTACAAAACTTCCATTATATTTTAAAGATAAAAGCTTTAGAGACTGCCGTTTTTTCACTAAAAAGAGCTCCATCATGATCTGTTGAAATGATACCATATAAATTTATGGTTTGGGATAAAACCCAAGTTGTCCTTTCTTAAACATTGGTATGCTATGCATAAGTAAGATGTTTATAACCAAATACGGATGAGTGTGTCTTTGTAAGTTATTTCAAATAATCTTTGAGTATTCCTCTATAAAGACAAAAGTGTTTGTCGCTTAGAACGTCAGGTTTCTTGAAAAGAAATTTTTCGTGAAAAGTTAAGTGGGAGGACAATAGAACTTTGATAAGGTTAAAAGAACCTTAGCTATATGTTCAAAGTTGCGCAGCACCAGAAAGTGATCCGGATGCAGTAACAACACTCATGGCTCACGTGTCAAAGGTTGTGGTCACGGAGGTCTAAGTTCCTATTGGACCGAGTAGGTCAGGTAAAACAATCAAATACTAGGATTTGAATGTAGATCATTGTTATTTGACAATGATGAACCGACTGTATGCAAAGAAGCGATGATGGGCCCTGACTCCATCAGATGGCTTTAAGCCATAGAATCCGTGATAGTTCCATACACGATAAATCAAGCTTTGAACTTGAAAGACCCTCTGAAAAGGTGTAAGACCTTACACCTTTTCACATCTATAAAGAAATAGACATGGATGTTTCACATCTATGAAATAGTCAACATTTTGGGAAAGAGTTCGCAACAATGTTCAAAGGTTGAATATGTCAAGATTTGATCTTTCATAGCGATGTTTAGTCTAGACGGATTAATGTAGCAACCACTACATATATAATTCTATTATATGGTAGTTGAACAAACAAAACAAAGTTCTTTTAATAGAATTGTTACCTAGGACGTGTACATAACACGATCCAAAGGGTTTTGTTAATTCAAAGGATGCTAAAAGTGTATGCAAACTTCAATGGTTGAAATATGCATTGAGGAGTTGGAATCTTCACTATGATGAAATTGTTGAAGGGTTTAATTTCATCGGAGACGATGAAGATGCTTGCATTTGCAAGAAAGTAAGTGGGAGCGCTAAGACATATTTCTAATACATTATGTGGAAGATATATTGTTGATTGGAATTGATGTATCTTTTATTAACACAAGTTAAGAATTTTATCACGATGAAAGACTTAGGCAAAACCCGAATATTTGGTATCAATATCGATATGCATAGATTGAGACGCTAATATGGTTGTGCCAAATGTACATAGATGAGATATTGAAAGAGTTCAATATGGAAATTAAAAGAAAGGTTCTTACCACACAGAAAGGATTAAATCGAAATTCAAGTGTGTCGACACTTGGTAAGTGAAACAAAGATTCAAGTATTGGTTGATACTTGATGAATAAAATCACAAAGAGTATTTTTCAATCATACTGTGATATGTACAAATCCAGATATGTCCTATGCTCTAAATGTTATGAGCATATACCAGAATGATTCATAATATGATCATTGGACGATAGTAAGGATATTCGTATGATTATTTGAAGAACTAAGAATATATTATTTTGTAGAAGTGACAAATAGATGGTTAGTTCATTGTAAAAGTACTACATTGATACTAATTTTGTCACAAAGTACAAATTAAGTTTATCTCAATCTAAACTAAGGGTGGCACAATATGATGGAAAGTAAGTTCCATAATGGATTTGGATGAGTTCCAAAGTTAAGACATTGTGACAGATACTACAACAAAAGGCTAAAATATATAACTGCTATTATAGCAACAAAAGAGGGCATTTGTGTCAAGTAGTTTGTTATCAAACTAGGTGTGGTTCACAATGGGATGGTACTATGAAGATATATTGTACGACAATATTATAAACATGTTTTAACCCCAAGGAACTAAAGGTCTCACCAAAGGACCAAATTTATACAAAGCCATCTCATTAGAGAATGAGTGATGCGTAGAGACACAAATACATACAATTACACACGGACCTGAAACTGTCGGATCCGAAGATCAGTTGACCACTTGCAATCGTGTACATACAACACCGGAGAGCCATAGGTGTTGAATACACAAAGTTTTGAAACTAGATTATTGAGTCTAGTGTAAGTGGGAGACTGTTGGAGATATGCCCAAGAGGGAATAATAAAGTGGTTTTTATCATATATTCATGCTTATGATAAATATTTGCATCCCATGATATAATTGTATTAACCGGAAACATTAATACTTGTGTGGTTAGTAAACATAAAAGAGTCCCTAGTAAAGCCTCTTGTTAAACTAGCTTGTTGGTTAATATATGATCATGGTTTCCTGATCAGGAACATTCAGATGTTATTAACAACAAGGTCATACCATTAGGAGAATGATGTGATGGACATACTCCTATAGTTAAGCGTAGCATAAGATCAAGTCATTTAAATAGTTTAGTTGCTAGAAGCTTTCAAATAAATAGTAACCTAAATACTTCGACCATGAGATCATGTTAATCACCATCACCAGATGGATGCTTTGATGACATAAAACACCACTTCCTAACTAGGTGGTTATAAAGGTGGCATTGAGTGTTTGAAAAGTATGTGTTGAGGCACATGGATCAAGAGTGGGATTTGTCCATCCATATGACGGATAGATATACTCTGGGCCCTCTCGGTGGAATGTCATCCAATTGGCTTGGCAGCATGTGACTGGATCACAAGGGATCACATATCACGGGAATGAGAAAAGAGTACTTATCAGTAACGAGGTTGAACTAGGTATGCAGAGATACCAACGATCAGACTTCGGATAAGTAAAATATCGCGAGACAAAGGGAAATTGGTATCGTATGTAAATGGTTCATTTGATCGCAAAGTAATCGTAGAAATATGTGGGAACCATATGAATTTCCAGATTCCTCTATTGGTTATTGATCGGAGAAGAGTCTCGGTCATGTCTGCATAATTCGCGAACCGTAGGGAAACATACTTAAGGATTCGATGTTGTTTAGTAGATATGGAATGTAAGTAGGGACACTGAATGTTGTTCGGGGTCTCGGATGGGACCGGGATATCACGAAGAGATCTAGAATGGTCCGGAGAATAAGATTCATATAAGGAAAGTCCAATTCCGGAGTTCGAGAATGATTCTGGTGTTTTCACTGGAATGATCTAGAAGGGTGTAGAAGGTTCACCGGACCGGAAGGGGAAGGGTGCATGAATGTGTCATGACTAAGTGGAATTATTGCATCATATCCTAGGTGATACATCGTAAACGTATCTATAATTTTTTATGTTCCATGCTTGTTTAGTATCTACTTTGCTTTTCTTTGTCTACACTTTGAGGTATTTTTATATGTTTTCTGGGACTAACCTATTAACAAGATGTCACAGTGCCAGTTGTCTGTTTTCTTCTATTTTTGGTTCCAGAAAAGGCAGAAAATCAATATTCTCGGAATTGGACGGGACAAAAGCCAAAGTCAATATTTTACCGTGGGGAACATGGAGCCAGGATAAGAGACAGAGGGGAGCCACCAGGGGTCCACACCCCCTGGCCGCACGGCCAGGCTTGGCCCACGCCTGGGGGGTGCGGCCACCCTGGGTGCCCCCTGCCTTGCCTCTTGGCCTATAAGAAGCCCCTTATACCAAAACCCTAAGTACCCGATCAATCTTCCACGAAACAGTCTATAGCCGCAGCAGCCATCGTCCCTAGATCAGGGGGATCTGAAGCTCTTCCCGACATCCTGCCGGAGGAGAGATCATCCCGAAGGCCTTCTTCATCATCATGCAGGCCTCCGATATAAATCATGAGTAGTTCCACCTTGGACTATGGGTCCATGTAATAGATAGATAGTTGTCTGTCCTCCTTTGTGCTACCATGTGTCACATCCCAAGATTTTCCAAATCTTGTAATGTGAAAAATAAATAAGCAAAATAAATAATTGTTGAAAATTAGGGTGAAAAGAATTTTTTTCTAAATGGAAACTTAAAAATCCCATCTTGAACAAACTTTGAATAATGTTTGAATTCAACTAAATTCAAAACAAGTGAAAAACATTCTTCCTAAATGCATCTTGGAATTTAAACACTTGGAAAATAAACCAAAACCCTAATGGAAGAAAATCATTTCAAAAGATATCTCTAAGACCATGGATTTGATCCAAATAAAAATTTGCCAACAAACATTTACAAATGATCAAGATTGACAAATAGAAATGTTCTAAATCCATAGAAATTGATTTCATTCAATTTGGAGCCATAGATAAAATCTTATGAAATTAATAAGATAAGGAAATTGAATTTCCAAAGCTAATAAAGCACCTATCTGGAAATCCATACCAAATTGTGAAAAAATAATCCTAAATACATTTAAAAGGATAAACAAATATTAAATAATATTTTACAAATAGGAATCACCAAGTTTGAATCAACAAATAAAGAGATATGGATTTTATAAGATAAAGATAGAAATATTAAATGAGGAATATTTAAAGGCCAAATTAAATCTTGGCCTAATCCATAAGCAAATGGAATAAATATAATCCAAATCCAAATAAAATAATGGATAAAGAATTTTCAAATTAAATAAAATGGCATTAACCAAATTATATTTCCATTTGAATAAAGACAAAATCCCTATTAGAAATGATTAATTAAATCATGGGAAAATAATATTTGGAATTTACCCAAGTGGAATAAAAGTTGTTTAATTAACTTAAATAAGATCAAAGAAATCTTCCAAATAAAATTTATGGAATTAAAACTATATTTAATTTCATAGGAATAAAGACAAATACCCAATTCAAATGAATTATAAATCATATTAAAAACATTCCTAATAATTCAAGGTGAATTATTTGACACCCAAATAAACAAATAAAACCTACTGGAAAGATTTGGAAGAATTTAGATTTCAAATGGAGTTTGAAAAACATTATTAAATCTTATTTGAAATAATATAAGGGCCTACTTTAATTAATTATTATCCCCTAAAAAGAATAAATATATTATTCTAAATTTCACTTCAGAATGTATTATTAATCAGTGTTTGAATCCACACAAAGTTTGAGAGAAGTTTGAATTCAAATGAATGTTTGAATTGATTAAACAAAATCAAAACAGATTATTAGAATTGGAAAAATAAAAGAGAAACAGAACAAAAAAAGTGAGCAAAGCCAGCCCAACCCAGCTAGCCCACTAAGCCCAGCAGCTCACTCTCAGTCCCCTCCCCCCCCGAACCGTTTTTTTCTACTCGCGATCAAACCCGCAAAGACGTTGACAGTTGGACCACACCTCCCCTCTCTCTCACTCGCTGACGACCTTGCCCCACCTGCTAGACCATCATTTCCACCCGCCGTTGTGACCGCGCCTCCTCCCGACCATTTCTGGCGAAATATTCTCGGCGTCAATACGCGTTGATGGTGCACTAATTTCCTCTCGCGACCACGCCCTCTTAAGCACCTCTCCCTCCTTGCCATTTCCCCTCAGACCCCGCTGCCAGAGATCCACCAGGCTGCCTCTAATTTGCCTTGCACTGTCGCATCCTCTGACGAACTCCGACGGCGATTCCGGCCATCCTCCACCGCGCCTTGCCCCTCAACCACGCTCACTTGTTCCCCATAAACCACGGAACCTCCCAGTAGTCTCAGCTTGCTCGCGCTTGACCCATAGCGTCGGCAACGACGACAGCTGAACATCGTCGTCGTCTGCCTCGACTCCGGCGAGTCCTCCTAGTAAGCACAGACCCCCCCTTGACCTCCTTTTATGCACACATGCCAGTGACTCGCGTACGAAGCTAACCGCATCCTTCGTTTGCTTTCTCATGCTCCGTAGCTTCGCCCTCGTCGACGACTGACCGCACCCGTGCTAGCGAGCTACTCCGGCGAGGAATTCCGACTGACTCCGTGCGCCCCTCGACAAACAGCAAGCACGTTGAGCTTCATCATCACTCCGCGAACCTGGTGAGCCACCTCATCCTCTCCCTTTCTTCCTGTAGCCGCCGCAGCGCCGCTAGCAGAGTGCCGCCGCCGCGCGCCACCGTCGTCGCGCCGCCAGTTATTGGCAAAGCAATGGGAGCCGTCCGATCTTGATCCGAGTGACGCGATAGAACCTAAGCGAAGAGGTATCCTGCGATCTGTGTCGTGCGATTAAGTTAGATCCTGCGGCCAGAGCTGATCGATCCACGCGAACCTTTTTGTCCAATAGGAAGCAGCCACGTGGCCCAGAGTTTGTTATAAAAACAAAAATTGATTTATTAGATGTTCAATGTTGTAAAATTCATAACTTTCAAACCACACGTCCAAAATTTTCAAACTTTATATCAATGGAATCAGCAAGACAAGTACTTTTCAACCATGCCCTTTTTTAGTAAATTGCTTCTGTTAAATTGATTGTTTTTGCAGAAAACTTGTGTAGACATATTTTGGATATAAAATTTGTTCTAAAATTATTTTAATGATAAAACCTTTGGCAAAGTGTTTGTTTTCAACCTACTGACCCTAAAAATCAATTTGTGGTATCAAAAACATATTTTGTGAGGCAAAAGAATAAATCTTTGAATTAAAGCATTTCTAGGCAAATAAAAATGTTGTTTATATGTTAAAAATACTTTTTGGAGGAAATCTTTGAGAAATGTTTTCATTTAAACTCTCTGACCCTCAGCACAAAGATTTATGTTTTGAAAACTTATTTTGTGAACCCTATAAAATTTATTGCTTTGCTAAAGGCATTTTCAACCACATAAAATAATGCTTTGATTTAAAAAGAGTTTATAGATAAAATCTTTTGCAAATAGTCTTGCCACTTTTATAAAATGACAAATAAATGTTTTAGAATGTTTATAACCCATTAGAAATAACTTTTCCAAATAAAAAAATCTTTGGCATGGTTGCATGCATTGTTTTGATTCTATTATTTTATGTGATGTTTTGCTTGAATGGTAGATTGAATTTTTGCTTGCTTGATTGAATTGTAGTGGAATTTGAAGAGTGTGAATATTGAAAGATCAAGGAGTGAACTTATACTCTCTACCAAAAAGGCAAGTGATGCTTCATACTTTTGTCCCATTATTTGCACTATGCATTAGTGATATTTCTAAGAAGGACTTGCATGGAAGTTTTGCTAAGTATAAACTATGCCATGGGAAATCCTAGTAGATGAAACCTTAGTAGAATTTTCCTAAAGTTAAGATTCCTACTACTATCATGCTTATCTTAGCTAGTAGAAAACAAGGGTGGATTATATTCATACTATGGAATATTTCTAAGTCAAGGACTTGTGTTTTGTTTAATAAAACAACTAAGTGAATGAATCACCTGGGTGGAATGGAATGAATGGTTTGTGTTGAGTGGATACACAAGGCCCATTTCTATGGTTTACCTTGTGTATCACACTTGTGGATGGCCACCCAGGAACAAAGAGATTTGAGATGTCAAATGTTGAGAAGCTTCAAGTGCAGCCACTTGGCATTATGGGCTCTACCTAGATCTTATAGGTTGCAATAACTTAGCCAAATGGACAGTTGTTGGTAGGTGTTTTATAGGTTGGAGCGCGTCCATTCTGGTCTAAGGGAAGGCTTCTGAAAGATCTTGTCTTGGTGAAACCAAGTCTTGTGGGGAAAGTGCACCACCTCTAAAGAGTGTAAAAAAAATCTAAGTACTTAGCCATGTCCCTGGTAAAGGAAAATTTGAGCATCAAGACATGGAAGCTATCAAGAATCTCCTCATCCCAATTTCTAAGTAAAACTTATGGTTGAACATGGGTTGAAGGATCACCAATTTCTATTGGGTGATTTTGACAAACAAAAACTTAGTGTTTTCAAATGATAACGAAAATCTATTTTGAGCAATGCAATCCTAAGCTCCACTTAGCCAAATGCATATAGATGATAGACTCCACTATACTACCATAGTATCACTTGCCAATACAATTCAAATGTATTGACCCTTGTGGCTGTAACTTATTATGTTGCAGGTTTGTTTGATGTTAGTGAAGTTTATTGATTAGGATTACAAGTCTACAAACAACATGACTGCCTGTGGCACTTTTAAGATGAAGGACCCCATGCTATTGTTATATTATGCTGCATTGTAATGAGATAGCCAAATGAGCTATGTAAGATGTAATAAATATTTTATTCCTGGTTATAAAGTTGTATTATGACCTTTGTTTCTTGATATTACATCTTAACTGTGGATGCTAGCTATTGATCCAGGGACTAGCATTGTAAACACAGGGATCTCTACCTTATTAAAGGTTGGGACCTCTACACCATGTTTAGATCAGCTCCGTTCATGATCAAGATCATCTATTTGTAAGCATGCATGTTGTGTTTGCGGGGATCCGATGGATATTGAGATTACTATGTTAGATTTAGTAATGGTTTTGTCTTATTGATTCTATCATGTTTGTGTTATTTGTGATCTTGCATGCTCTCTGTTTCTAGTAACTATCTTGGCCAAGTAAATTCTAGTGACTCACATAGGGAGTATTTATGCTCGATAGTGGGTTCATGCCTCTATTTAATCTAAGGGAACTGACACAAATCTCTAAGGTTGTAGATGTGATGTTGCTACTAGGGACAAAACAACGATCTCTTGTTCATGGAACAAGTGGATTGTTTACTTACACACATTGCTTATAGCAGTTATCCGTTGCTTGCAACTTAATGTTGTAGGGGGTTCGGATGATAACTTGAAGGTGGATTACTAGTCATAGATGCAGTTGGATGGTGATCTATGTATCTTGTTGTATTGCCCAATCAAATCTCATAGGATCATGAATGTCTAGTATTGCATTGTTATGCCTTGCTCAGTCCTGTCAATTGCCCTGCTGTAATTTGTTTACCCAGCATGCCATGATTGTTTATCTTAAGGAGAACATCTAAACTGAACTATGGACCCCGGTCCAATCTTTACCATTGATACATCTTCCACTATTACTGTTTACCTTTCTGCAAACCTGTAACACCGCGGTTCTGAAAAGACTGAGGCTTCTATGTGACATGCCAATCCCTGGATCGGTTCATTGGCCCACAATAGAATAAGATGAATAACATAGCGAAATATCCGTGTATCATGAATAACGAAGATCTAGAGTACCATTATTACAATAAAAGTGTAGCCCAAGTCTAGCTCAAATTATTCAGGTAGCAACACAAACTAAGTAAATTCTCCATTCTTCAAATTGCCCACAAGTGAACAAGTGTCGAGTGGAGTACCGTGTCCTATATCGATTACTCAGAATCGGAATAACCTGCAACATGAAACGTAGCAGCCCCGAAGGGTCAATACATGGAATGTATGGCAAGTAGAGCTAGTAAAGGAGACAGTAGTACTAACATCTACATGCATATTTGGCAAGTAGAGCTGTGTCTGGCTTGCATTTGCAAATACCTTTGTCCTACTTTCATAAACAATTTTTGATTTTCTTTGAAAAGATCCCAATTAAGTTAACCCAACAATATTAAAACAATGAAGAAATTGGAATGAGCGAGAAACATGTCATGGAATCATTATCAAGCAACTCAGTTGTCCATAACCGGGGACACGGCTAATCAATTAGATTATACACCCTGCAGGGGTTAGTACACTTTACCCATGTGACTCGGCCAGCCCAGCTCGTACCATCACTCTCATTTTGGGTGATGATAGGGACAAGTCCAAGAAGAGACTGTTCGGGAAGTAGCTCCTCAATCCCGACGCGCACCGGTCCAACCTACCAAAATTCTACATCTCTGGATACGCGGGTTCGAGTTACCACAACCTACTAAGTCCAACCAACCGCCCATTTCATTATTGGAACATGGTTGTACACGTAAGCTACCAAATAAAGAAGTCAATCAATTTCTCTCGATACCTGGGTGCCTTTCCGCAATGAAACCACCAAAAATTATCAATACCATCACACCCAGGAGATTCATTGATTAAGTTGTTTTAGTTTTCACAAACCAATACTTTTAGAAACAAGTCTCAATGATGTAACCCAGCCCTCGTTCAACATAGCATGGCTAAGCACATCTACCAACGGTGGTTCATCTACAAGGAAGGCCCTACCACATAATAGGACATAGCATAGCGATAGTGTCATCCTACACATGCATCTACAAAATACACGAAAATGCATTGAAAATAGTAGGACAATATCATGAACAAGGTAGCATCTACTTGCCTTGGTTGTAGCAGTCGGAAGAACAATCCACACACGAGCAAGCGTTGCACTCGTCACAATCTACACGATACAATTGCAATCATAAACAAACAATCCACAAGCATATACAACAAAAATGATGCATGAATGCATGCATGACAAGTGGGGTGACGCTACAGCAACACCACATAATATAAATCATTAGAGGTACTGATTGCATGCATGGAAAATAGTTTTAGTGCAAGGAAAACTATTATGCAAAATATAATGCTCAAAACTAGAGCTAGAACTCAAATAATTCACTAGCGGTAGTATACTGTTTGTAAAATCTTGGGAAAATTCTACTGCATAGGCCTTGCTATTTAGGTACAGTACCAACTGGAATTACTCAAAAAGGAATTATAAAACTCCCCGAGTAATTAAAATACCGTAGAAAGCCACTAGGCCGTTTCTGCAAAAGATTTTACTATAAGCCTATCCTTTTAATTCACGAAAGGATTCCCCTCGTTCTGCTGACTCCAGGGACATATCATACGCAATTTTTAGAGTTACAGATCTTTTTCTACGAATTAATTACTCTAAAAAGGCCATTAAATAATTTGATTAAACTGTACCAAACCTTGCTGCAAAAGTGTGAAACAATGGTACAGCAAGATTCTACACGACTCACTGAATCTACACATCTTTTATTTGCATTTTTTGGCCCAGCGGTTTAATTTCTACGCAATTTACAAGTTTCTACCGAAATTTGCCAACTAAATCGATTAAAGAAAATACCCAGTCAACTATGTCTGTTCACTGGTCCACGTGGCTGCTGACTGGGCGTCTGACTAGTCAACGCCTAGGGGCTGACCGGTCAACGGCCGATCTGGACCGCTGATCCGAGATCCAACAGTCCCAAGATATGGCGGTTGCGGACTCACCGGAGACGAACGGCGGCGAGCTCGGGACGGTGGCGGCGATCGGCTCCGGCGATGGCGGTTCTGCGGAGGGAAAACGGTCGTGCTGGATTCGGCGGTCGCCGACAGGCGGCGGCGGCGTCTGGGCGGCGGCGCTGCGCGTGGGCGTAAGCGCGAGGCGACGCGGAGGCGAAGCCGGGCGCTGCCCGGCAGAGGGCGAGCGGGCGCAAGGCGCGGCGGCGGCGGCCAGGCAGCGGGCGGCGTGCAGCTGGCGCGGGAGGGCGGCGCGCTGCTGGCGCTGCGGCGGCGGCGGTGCGGCGCGGCGGTCGGTGTCGGAGGCCCATGCGCTGGCGGCGCGAGGCGGCTCACTCGCGGCGGGCGGCGGCGCAGGCCGAGGGCGGCGGCGGGCGCGGGCCTGTGGAAGGCGGTGGCGCGGAGATCGAGGGAGGCGGGGTCCGGGGCGCGGAGAGAGAGGCGGCGCGCGCGTGGGGTCCGCTTTTGTGGGCCCCACGCGGGGTCCTGGTCGGTTACGGGCGGCGGCGGCGGATACAATCCGCCGCGCGGGCGGCGCGAGGCTGGCCCGGCCCAGTAGATTTTTTTTTTTGATTCTTTAACTTTTTCCCCTTTTCGCAAATACTAAAACCTCCGTAACTTTTCCGTACGAGCTCCGAATCGGGCGATTCTTGTTCCTAAATTTTTTTAAAATCGAGGGGAACAACCTAGGGCAAGGGTTGAGTGAAACCACTAGGCTACAAGGGTGGACAACACAAATACTAGTAAAGCCTCCCGCAGGAGCCTCGTAGTAAAATAGGGTAGGGTTTATAAAATAGTGTTTTGCCGAATCTTTTCAATCGATGGTTTTGCATGGAAGAGTATGATGCAATGGCATGAATGATATGCAGAACCAAATCAAAAATTTGGGATGTGACAAGACTAACCCCTTTAAGATGAATCTCGTCCCCGAGATTCGGCGCGGCTAGCAAATAGGTGTGGGTAGTCCTCTCGGATGTCATCCTCACGCTCCCAAGTGGCTTCTTCTTCAGTGTGGTGTCTCCACTGCACCTTGCAAAAACCTGATCGTCTTGGTACGGGTAATCCTCTCCGCTGTCTCCAGAATCTTGACTGGCTTCTCCTCATAGGTCAAGTCATTCTCAAGCTGAACCTCTTCTAGTGGTACATTGTCTCTCAATGGTGTATCCACCATCTCCGGATGGCACTTCTTCAGCTGGGATACGTGGAACACATTGTGAACAGCGGACAGAGCCGCTGGCAACTCCAACTGATAGGCAACTTCTCCTTTGCGTGCTAAGACCCGATACGGTCCAATAAACCGAGGTGCCAGCTTACCCTTAATTCCAAACCTCTTGATTCCACGAAGTGGCGACACTCTGAGGTATGCTCTATCACCTATCTCATACACCACTTCCTTGCGCTTGGCGTCAGCGTAGCTCTTCTGCCTTGATTGTGCTACCTTCAGTCTGTCCCTAATCAAGGCGACCTTCTCCTCAGCTTCCTTGATCAAATCAGGCCCAAACAACTGACGTTCTCCTACTCCATCCCATAGCAATGGTGTCCGGCACCGTTTCCCATATAGCACATCGAACGGTGACGTCTTGATGCTGGTTTGATAGTTGTTGTTGTAGGAAAACTCCGCATACGGCAAATTCTCATCCCAACTAGAGCCATGAACCAAGGCGCAAGCTCTCAGCATGTCCTCCAAAATCTGATTCACCATCTCGGTATGTCCATCAGTCTGCGGGTGAAACGCCGTGCTAAACTCCAATCTAGTACCAAGTGACTCGTGCAGCTGGCGCCAGAAGTGTGAGGTAAATTGGGTGCCTCTATCAGATAGGATACTCTTGGGAACTCCGTGTAGGCACACAATTCTGTCCATATAAATCTTGGCCAACTTTGCACTCGTATAGGTTGTCTTTACCGGAACAAAGTGGGCTACCTTGGTCAACTGGTCGACCACTACCCAAATGGAATCATATCCTGACCTGGTCCTGGGCAATCCTGTGATAAAGTCCATCCCCACTCTATCCCACTTCCAATCTGGCACGGGCAATGGCTGTAGCAATCCTGCTGGCTTCTGGTGTTCCGCTTTCACTCGGCTACATACATCACATAGGGCAATATGCTCCGCGATGTCTCCCTTCATGTTGTTCCACCAGAATCTGTCCTTTAGGTCCATATACATCTTCATATTGCCCGGATGTATAGAGTATGGCGAGTCATGAGCTTCCTGCAGAATCAATTTCCTTATCTCGGGATCGTTGGGAACGCACAAAAGATCTCCATACCACAAGGTTCCTTGCTCATCCTCGCGGAATTCCCTCGCTCGATCCTCCTTCATCTTTTCCCTTATTTCATCTATCTCTTTGTCTCCCACTTGAGCTTTCCTGATTTTGTCCTGTAGCGTTGGTTGGACTTCCATTGTTGCCAAGTATCCTTCAGATACTACCTCCAGTCTAAGGTCCTTGAATTGCTTGCACAAATCCTCAGGTAATTCCCCAATCGTCAATCCGTTGGCATAGACCTTCCGGTTCAGAGCATCTGCTACTATGTTGGCCTTTCCTGGGTGGTATTGTAGATTCATATCATAGTCCTTGATAAGTTCCAACCATCTCCTTTGCCTCATGTTCAGTTCCTTCTGTGTAAATATGTACTTCGGGCTCTTGTGGTCGGTGTACACATCACAGTGTTTTCCCATTAAGTAATGCCTCCATACCTTGAGCGCATGAACCACTGACGCTAACTCCAAGTCATGTGTGGGGTAATTCCGCTCATGGTGCTTGAGTTGCCGCGAGGCATATGACACCACTCTCCCATCTTGCATTAGCACACTCCCAAGTCCCTGTCGAGAAGCATCACAGTACACTTGGAAATCCTTCTGAAGGTCTGGTAAACACAGAACGGGTGCAGTCACTAGTCGACGCTTCAGTTCCTGAAAGCTGGCTTCACATACGTCTGACCATTCAAACTTCCTCTCCTTCTTCAGAATTTTGGTCATCGGCTTAGCAATCTTGGAGAAGTTTTCAATGAACCTCCTGTAATATCCAGCAAGTCCCAAAAAGCTTCGTATCTCTCCTGCATTCTTGGGTGCTTCCCACTCAGTTACTGCAGTCACTTTGCTTGGATCAACAGCGACTCCTTCTCCTAACACTACGTGTCCAAGAAACCCAACGGTGTTAAGCCAGAATTCACAATTGCTGAATTTGGCATACAGCTTGTGTTCCCTCAGCTTCTCCATAATCAGTCGCAGATGTTTCTCATGCTCAGCATCATCCTTGGAATATACCAGTATGTCATCAATAAACACCACCACGAACTTGTCCAAGTACTCCATAAATACCTTGTTCATCATGGTCATGAAATATGCCGGGGCATTCGTTAGTCCAAAAGACATAACCGTATACTCATATAATCCATACCTAGGGGTGAAGGAGGTTTTTGGTATGTCCTCCTCCCGGATCTTCAATTGGAAGTAGCCTGATCGCAGATCAATCTTGCTGAACACCTTTGCTCCTTCCAGTTGATCAAACAAATCATTTATGTTCGGCAGGGGGTATTTGTTCTTGATAGTCACTTCATTCAGCGAGCGATAGTCCACCACTAATCTCTTGCTGCTGTCTTTCTTCTCCACAAACAGAATAGGTGCTCCCCATGACGACGAACTAGGCTGAATGAATCCCTTGTCCAACTGCTCTTTCAGTTGCTTCTTCAATTCCTTCAGCTCATCCACATCCATCTTATATGGTCTCTTTGCTATATGTCCTGTTCCCGGCATCAGGTCGATAAGAAACTCTACTTCCCTGTTAGGTGGCATCCCTGGAAGCTCTTCCGGAAACACGTCGGGGTAATCCCTAATCACTGGCACAGTATCCATGCTAACCCCCTTAAGAGAATTCAGCTTACACCTTCCCGGTCGCACTGCCGACTTGAATATAATCCTCTTACCATCCGGGGTTTTGAGTGAAACAGCTCGCTGTGCACAATCTATGTCTCCCTCATGCATAGACATCCAATCCATACCCAGAATAACGTCTAACCCCTATGATTCCAACACTACCAAATGTGCACTGAAGTTGTGTGTTCCAATCCTCACAGTTAAGTCGCGGCATCCCGCGCTAGCTATCATATCTCCTCCAGGTGAACTCACTCTAATAGACCCTTTCATAGACTCAGTAGGTAACTTATACTTATCCACAAATGCCCTTGATATGAATGAATGCGATGCACCAGTATCGAAAAGTATAAGTGCAGGGTAAGTGTTGATTGGAAACTTACCAATCATAAGGTCAGGCTCATCTGGAATCTCCTCCACATTCATGTGGTTCACTGTGGCCTTCTCGTTGTTGGTTGGCTTCAGTCCTTTCCTCTCCGGACAGTTGTCAGCATAGTGTCCCTTCTGTTTACACTTGAAGCATGTCACCTCACTCAAATCCTTCTTCACAAAGCTGCGATCGCGGTTGCGGTCATGTCCACCGTGCCCTCCAGAGTGGTGAGAGTGTCCTCCCTTGTGGCTGTGGTGGTTGCTCTTGTGGTTGTCATGGCGATGTCCATCGCCCCCATGGCGGTTGCGATCATGGCTCCCATAGTCACTCCCTCCATGCTTGGAGTATCCATCATAGGAAGTGCGAGACTTGTGATGTGAACCAGAGTGGTGATTATTGCTCTTTCTCTTGCGGTTCTCCACCTGTTTGTGCTTCCCTTCCAAGATCCTGGCCTTGTCCATAAGCTCCTGGAAAGTGGGGCAATAAACCACCAGTAGCTGCACTGAAAGCTCATCACTGAGGCCATTAAGGAATCTCTCCCTCCTTTTTGCATCAGTGTCAACATTCTCAGGTGCATAACGGGACAGGTTGTTGAACTCCTCAATGTACTCAGCCACAGTGCGGTTGGTCTGGCGCAAGTTGCAGAACTCCTTCCTCTTCAGGCTCAGAACTCCTGAAGACACGTGGTTGGTCCTGAAACCTTCCTCAAACATTGCCCAAGTCACAGTGTCCAGCGGGTGGGTGATCTGAAAAGTGTCCCACCAAGAAGCGGTTGGTCCCTCCAGTAGGTGAGCGGCAAATCTCACCTTCTCAGCATCAGTGCATCCAACAGTTACCAGATCCTTGTTGACTGAATGCAACCAGTCGAGAGCAACCATTGGTTCCGTTGCAGTAGAGAACTTAGTCGGCCTTAGCCTCAGAAATCTGGTGAGAGCATCTCCCTGAGGCTGGTTGTTTCCATTGTTGTTGTTGTTGTTCTGAGCTTCCATGAACTGAGTCATAACTTGGGTCAACTGTGCCTGAGCTGCCATGAGCTTCTCCAACTCAGTGGGTTGACGGCGGGGAGGCATCTGCGGTTCAGCACAGCTAAGCTTACAAAGAATCAACTACTGTAATAGGATTCTACCCATGCATATGATCAAACAACAACAAACAATAGCAGACAATCACAAGCAAGCAACACATCATCAAAAAAGTAATTCAGCAACATCCCAGGGGTTATCCTAGCAGTATATACCTACTGAAATAGTTTTACAAGAGTTGGCAATGGTTAACTAAACAGTTGATCAACTAAACAGCAAAAACAGCAATCTGCCAGAACAGTCCTGCAGCGTTCACGAATTTTTCCACCTGACTTAGACCCTTCAGAAAATTTAGCTGATTTTTTCACATACAGTAAAGAGAGTTTCGCATCAGCTCAATTATTTTAAGATTTTTCCCAGTTACCAGAAAAATATGAAAAATCGTACAGTACTGCTGTATCAGCAGAAAACTACAGCAAAAATAACACAGATGTTAACCAAACTTGCCATAACTCTTCCATAAAATTTGCACAAATAATTCTTGGGATATTGCAGTACATAAATAAGCAACTAAACACTCTTAAACTAACCGTGTCTAAGTTTCACATCGATCGAGACTAATCCTAATGATTTTACCTAACGTGGACTAATTGGTGGACTTCTATCTACTTCTTGAAGAGGTTGCGGTAGGTCCTTGCACTCATGCGTTGGCACTTCGGTACACGGTTCAACCATGGCGGCGGAGTGTACACTTCTCTTGAATCATCCCTTGAGATCTCAAACTCCACCTCTTCTGGATCCTCCTCTTCTTCTTCACTTTCTACCATCGCAATGCCTTCATCTCCTCCACCATCATCGTCTCCATCATCATCATCCTCGTCCTCATCATCATAATCGTTCCCACTGTCATCATCATCCCCATTTTTGCCATAATCTCCATTGTCATCATCAGAGGGTGAATTCAGCTATGCTTGGAGAGCAGCAATCTGGGCTGTCATAGCTTCAATAGTTTGATCCCTTTCCTGGACGGTCCCTTGCAACTACTGTATGTTATGGGTGTTCTCCTGCACCGTACCATGAAGATGACCTATGGTTGCATCTCTGGCTATCAGGGCATTCTCCAGAACTCCCACAGCTTCATGCAGGGTGTCAATCTCCTGTCCTTGGACCACCATACCATTGCTAGCAAAATCTGCAATCTCCTTTATCATCATCACTTTCTCGGCTAAAGCTCCATTCTCCCTTTCCATGTCCTCTATGTGCCTCGTGGAAGCGTTAATGTTGTTCATCATGGTATGCTGTCCCCATCCATCTCAATCTGCCCCATCTTCACATACCGGTGGTCACGGTCATGAGGGTGTGGGGCATGATGATGGCCATGACATGATGGTGGCGGCATGTATGATGAAGTTGTCTAAGAGTTGAGTCTGTGTCTTGGTGATTGATGTGTGCTGTGGTTCGCAAGGTGGGTGCCATGAAAGGTAGTGATTCCTCTGCATCCTCTCTCTGATCCCATCTCTCATGTACCTCTCTCCTTGACTTTTCAAGCAAAACATCTCCCCTTGAACATGAATCCCAATAATCCTTCTTGCAAAGGGCCTTGCAAAGAGCCAAGTGCATACTCCATATGTGACTCAGATATTCAAGAAAGAGGAAAGTCAAGAGAAGAAAGAAGTAGTAAAAAGAGAAAGAGGTAAGAGAATAAGGAGAAAAAAGGCAAAAGATCTGAAAAATCTAAAATAACCTAATCCTAAATAATAAGGCTTCACGTAATCATCCCATCACACACACTACATGTACGACACACACACCCAATGCTGTCATGTAACCACAGGATGATTGGAATAGAAGCTTCTATGTAATATATATCCAATAATACAATGAATAAAATATAATAATATATAAATATCTATAATATAGAATATCAAAATATCATATATCAAGAACAAATAATAAAGTTAATCATTCAAGCAACAAAAATAGCAACAAAAATTATTAAAAATTATTGTAAACATTCCAAAAACAAGTTGAATCAGCCTGTAACAAATTGCCTGGTGAGTGCGTAGATATAATATCACGATGCCTCAGAATGCAACTCGAATAATAACAAGGAATGAATGGTAGATGCATAAAGAAAGTAGACAAATGGAAGCTATGGCAGGTAAGCATAAACACATACATGTTTGCATGAGCTTTTACATTTTGCATGGGCAAGCATATTTTTTTTTTTTTTTTTTAAAAATTTTTTTTTTTTACTTTCATAAATTTTTAAACTTTTAACTTTTTAAAACAATTAAAAAATTAAACAACAAATATAACAAAACAATTAATATAAAAAATGACCGAAATTTCAAAATCATAAGGGGATTTAGATTATACAGATTAGTCCATACAACCTTAGTTTACTCATCGATTACCATAGTGACTCACCCACAAGACTTTACCAATCTCCAGCCCGGAGACTCTGATCAGGATAAGTCCAGTAGATCTCAGGATCCCAAGCAGAAGATCAATCCAAAGAGAAAAAAGTATCCCAAAAGTACAAAAATTAACCAGTCCAACCACCCATTACCTACACCTACTATTCAACTATTAAGTCCAACCAACACCTATTTTACACCAACCACATGGTTATTCAAAAAAGCCATTAATACCATTGTTGCAAAAATTAAAAAAATAAAAAATCAAAAAATCGATAAACAAATCCATCATTTTATTTTCACAAAAAATTTACATTTTCATTCACTTACCATTACACATTTTTCAACAAGTTCTTTTGACAAACAAACTCTTTCTTAAACCTATAGCATCAGCACAACCACCAATGGTTGTTCATCACATAGCATGTCCTACCAATAATCTACCAATGCATATAAAATATAAAGATCCTACCACATAATAGATACACAATACTATCATATGCATCTACGACACAATCACATCAACAAATAGCATCAATGCATTGAAGGTATGAACACAATATCATGAACATAATACATCTACTTGAAGCGCATGTTAGATCAATAAAGAAGCATCCACACAAGCATAAAAACAAACACAATCAACATCTATACAACAAAATACAATATAAAATAAACAATACACAAAAAAACACATACAAAACAAATGCATGACACATAAATTACAGAAAAATGAGCAACACAAATATATAAAATAAATTTAAGGAAATTATAATTAATTAAAAAAAATTAAAACATAAAAAATAAATAAAAAAAAAATAAAATTAATAGTAAAAGTATAAAATAAATAAAATAAAACTAAATTTATAAGCCTATAATGTTTTAAAAAAAAATATAAAGCCAAAATTTAATTAAAAAAAAAATTATAAATAAGAGTATTTAAATTAAAATAAGGAATTATAAAAACTAAAAAAAAAAAATTTAAACTAAAAGCCAAAAAAATTTTTTTAAAAAAAACTAAGCTTTTTCTTTAAAAGATTCAAACTAATTTTCTTAATTTTTAATTTCTTTAAATACTTTAATCGAAATTTGGAAAAACAAAATTTTTTATCTACAATTTTTTTTCAAAATTAATTTAATTAAAAATTACTTAAAAAATTTGATTAAACTAAAATTTTCACAAACAAAAAATTCGAAAAATTATTTTATAATCTTTCTTTATTTTATTTTCTTTTTACTTAATTTATTTCTTTTTCTGTTTTTTTTTTTTTAATTTACATGTTTCTACAATTTTCTAAATAAATCTACTCATGAAAAACGAAATCTCGAACTAAATCGATACCGATTAGGCCGACCGGTGATAACTCTTCTCGGACGCGCACGCGGCCCTATCGATACTGGGGGGCTGACCGGTCAACGACCGATCTGGACCGCTGATCCGAGATCCAACGGTCCCAAGAGATGGCGGTTGCGGACTCACCGGAGACGAACGACGGCGAGCTAGGGACGGTGGCGGCGATCGGCTCCGGCGACGGCGGTTCCTGCGCGTAGGGGAAAACGGTCAGCGCGCGGATTCGGCGGTCGGTGATGGCGCGAGGCGGCGGCGTCTTGGCGGCGGCGGCTGCAGCGTCGCGGCGGCGCGGCGCTTGGCGGCGAAGGCAAGGCGGCCTTGTAGGCTGCAGCGGCAGCGGCGTCGGCGTGCAAGGCGGGTGGCGAGCAGCGGGCTGGCGCGGGCGGCAGCGGCGCGGGCGGCTCACCTGTGGCGGCGGCGGGCGCGGAGGCCAAGGCGGCGGCAGTGCGGGGCCACAGGAAGCGGCGCGGAGATCGAGGGAGGCGGGGTCCGGGGCGCGGAGGGAGAGGCAGCGCGCGGGTGGGGTCTTCTTTTGTGGGCCCCACGCGGGGCGCGAGGATGGCCTCTGGGCCGGCGCGGCCCAGCAGATTTTTTTTTGATCCTTTAACTTTTTTCCCTTTTCGCAAATACTAAAACCTCCGTAACTTTTCCGTACGAGCTCCGAATAGGGCGATTCTTGTTCCTAAATTTTTGTAAAATTGAGGGGAACAACCTAGGGTCAAGGGTTGAGTGAAACCACTAGGCTACAATGGTGGACAACACAAGTCCTACTAAAGCCTCTCGTAGGAGCCTCGTAGTAAAATAGGGTAGGGTTTAGAAAATAGTGTTTTGCCAAATCTTTTCAATCGATGGTTTTGCATGGAAGAGTATGATGCAATGGCATGAATGATATGCAGAACCAAATCTAAAATTTGGGATGTGACAAAACCACCATTACCTTCCATACCATACAGTTAATCCTTTGTTTTAAGGAAACCGATGAGATTGACAACCTCACTGTTTGTTGGGGCAAAGTCTTGAGTTTGTGTTGTGCAGGTTTCCAAGTTGCTAGCGAAACCTTTGAGTCGTTTCCTTTCTCCTATTGGTTCGATAACCATGGTTTCTTACTGAGGGAAGACTTTCTATTGTGCTCATCATACCGTCCTCTTGGGGACTCTGAACGAAGCTCTACATTGATTTGAGCCACCATCAAGATTTTCTGGCGCCGTTGCCGGGAGGCTAAGGATGACTTCACAAGGGGAGTCCTTCGCAACCTTTCTCTTTACTTTGTTTTTGTTTTGCTTAGTTTCTTTTGCTTGGTTTTGTTTGCCTCTTTTTATAAAAAAACTCCAAAAAATTAGTTTTGTTTGTTTTGCTTTGTCTTATCAAAAACACACAAAAAATAGTTTCTACTCTAGTTGTCACCTTGCTCTAGCTCACCATGTTGATTACCAAGTTCACCATGAAAGACCTTTCAATAGGTAATGGTTCTTAATTGGGAGAGAAAACATTGAAGAATTCTTTAATCATGTTAGGAAACATGAGGATATTGAGGATAGATCCTTAGCAGAACTTGCTCCTAATTATGAAATTGATGTAGCTACTTTAGTTCACATGTTGGAGGCTAGGTTTGTTAACCTTAACCCCATGATGCAAATTTTGTTTCTTAAACTAAAAGAAGAAGAGGATGCTGAAAAGAGAGATTTTATCCTAGAAACTTTACTAAAAGAGTTCAATGATGTTGCTAAGGAAGCCAAAAAAAAGGTCTCTGAACTTGTAGGAATGTTATGGGTACTTTAATATGCTAGGCTCATGTGTAGATGTTATGGGTACTTTAGATCAAACCAAACCTAGAGAGGAAATTAAGATACCCATACATTTTAAACTTGTAGGAATGCATGAAGCCTTAGAAAAGAATTTTGATTGGATTGTTCCTGATAACCCATTTGATGAAGGTAGTGAAGCTAAGAGAGATGAGAAAGTATCCTCTAAAACTCATTTAGATGAGATACCTTTCCTAGTTGAAGAGATTTCGAGTATTGATCTTAATGCTTCTTCATTTGAAAATACTTGATTCTTGCTTCTTGTGCCTAACTTAAAGGCGTTAAAGAAAAGTACTTATTGGGAGATAACCCAAAAAATTTCTTGAGTCTTGTAAGTTATTACTTCATTAATGACCTCTCCTTATCCTTTTTATTTGCTTTTTGTGCCAAGAATAACCTCTAATGAGAGGGAAGTATGATTTGGGGAGTTGCTGCCCCGAAACAGATTTTTGTGCTCCACTGTAAAACTTCGTGTAAAATATCTGTAAGTCGGATTAAGCTGTAATTTTCTGAATAAATCCCCCAGTATTTTAGATAACTTTTCTTAGTTCAACACTTTTTGATTTGAGCAACAGAAGGTCTTCGAAAAAAATCGGTTACTACCTGCTGGTCTGTTTTGACAGATTTCTGCCATTATTTGCATTTGCTTCTTATTGATTCCTTTTTGGGTTCTTTTTGGGAAATTGAGCTTTTTGAGGGAATTTCTACATCAGCTTGTATCTTTAATGAATGTTTTGTTGTTTTGAAACTAAACCCAAAGGTTTATTATCTTTTGAATACACTAATGTTGCTAATGAACAATGTGTGAAGTTTTGTATGAAGGAAAATTTTCAGGTGTAAGGAAAGAATGATGTAATGAGATGAAGAATGGACAAAAGCTCAAGCTTGGGGATGCCACCCCGTGTCACCCCAAGAAATATTCAAGAGGTACAAGCGTTAAAGCTTGGGGATTCCCAAGGCATCCCCTTCTTCATCAATAAAAATCTCAGGTCTTTCTAGACACTTCGTTTTTATTGTTTCATACACAAGTTGTGTTGTTCTTGGAGCGTCTTAGTTTTCTTTTTTGGTTTTTGTTTTCTTAGTTTGCTTAAATAAAGTAGTTTGGACCCCTGTTCTCGTTGTGTTGTTTCAAATAAGTTGATTGGTGTTGGAGAGGAGTAGAAAGTTCTTGCTTGAATAGTACAAGAGGAGCTTACTTTGACTGTGACTTAGACTTTAGAATGTCATGCTAGATGTTGTTTTGACCTTATGCTTAGTGATTATTGCTTTAGCATGACTTGTTCCAAACAATTAGGATTGCTTAATGTGCCTTGAAGGAATCATACGTTGTTTTAGCATACAAAAGCATAGTATTGTGGTATTCTCCTTTGATGCTTTGTTTGGGTTGACTTGGCACATTCTCACACCATGTTATGACTATGAACAAGTCACCATAGCCTCTATGATCATCTAGTCCCTAACTTGTAGTACCACTTTATGCTTTGATTAGTAATGTTTTGTCACTCTGCATGATTATGGCCATTATTGCTCTCTTAGTTGGTCGCTCCCAGTCTTTTGCTAGCCTCCACTTGTATGAGTAAGCTCTACTCATGCATCCAACTCCCAAGAAAACAAGTTATTCCAAAGTGTCTACTATAAATTCCTATACATGGTGTGTTACACCATTCCAAGTATATTATTGTTTTAATCTACCTTCCAATTAAAAAGTCTCTTTGTTATGTGAAAACTTAGTGATTAAAGCTCTCACAAACTTGATGGCACACTTTATTTTTCGTGCCCCTAATAAACTTGAACCATTGTGTCATCTATGTTTTATATGCTTGCATTTATACGTTGAAATTAGCAGAACCATGTTGTCATGGGGAACGCTTTCAATATTGCACTTTTACATTGTACACAGTTGATATCATGCTCTTTTGCCTATGGATGTCGTCGGTGTGAAATGAAAGGGGAGCTTGTAAGTCCATGGAGTTATGTATGTGTGTTAGAGAAACGCCTTGGCCGCTATCCTAAGCCATGCCTAATCATGGTGGAAACTTGCATCATCACCATAGTGAGCAATCTATGAAGCATTCGTCTTATAAAAAAAGAGATAGTAAAAGAGATTGAGAAAAAGAAGAAAAAAGATGAGAAAAGAGGAAAGAGGAAAGAGAGAAAAAAGCACCATTTTCCCATGGTAAATAAGAAGATTGGTGAGATGCTCATTGTCTACTTTCCTTGTTATTTTGATTATGGGATAGCTCTTGTATCATGTGCAAGGGGTACCCCATTGGCGGTTCTCTATGATACACATGTACTTACTATGACAAGAACTTACCGGTAACTAAACTTGAGTAGCATGAGGAGCAGCCCTCGTATTGAAGGGACATGAGATTGCCAACTTATACTTTGTCAAGCATATACTCCATAGTTTGTTCACTTTAACCTTAATCACTTCAAGATGCTTATGATAGGGGCAATGAGAGCTGAAAGCTAACAAGTACCATAATTTTTGGAAGCTCTTTTTGAGACTTGAAATCCCTGCTTCCCTTTTTTATGAAGGACCTTTCTTCCACTTTTATATTGAGTCTCCACCTTCTATCCTTAGGCACCAGTTAAGAGAGCATAGTTTTCATTATTAGTTCTATGTGCATTGTCCCAAAACTTATTGGTTGATTCATATTGTTGATATTGCTTGTTATTGAACTACTTGTATATAGTCACCCTTATGAACATTGAAGGTGTTCTATGCATTTATTTGCTACTCCATGAGGGACAAGTTGAATGCCACTATGCTATATTTTCTATATGTGAAACAAACAAACGTCTTTCAATGCATTGTTATTCATGATCTTTGTTTGTAACCTTTCATGTTGCATGCATAGTTACTTTGTTTTATTGTTAGAACTCCATCTTTCATGCTCATCTATAGAGTTCTTTGATCTCAGCTTTCAATGGTTGCAAATGGTTTGATCTTGTTTGATGGTGCATGTCACCTCAAAAATTATTCTTTTTATCACTTATCTACTCGAGGACGAGCAGGACCTTGATACGTCGTAAACGTATCTATAATTTTTGATGTTCCATGCTTGTTTAATATCTACTTTGCTTTGCTTTTTCTACACTTTGAGGTATTTTTATATGTTTTCTGGGACTAACCTATTAACAAGATGCCACATTGCCAGTTGCCTGTTTTCTTCTGTTTTTGGTTCCAGAAAAGGCAGAAAATCAATATTATCGGAATTGGATGGGACAAAAATCCAAAGTCAATATTTTACCGTGGGGAACACGGAGCCAGAATACGAGAGGGATGGGAGCCACCAGGGGGCCACACCCCCTAGCCACGCGGCCAGGCCTTGCCCACGCCTGGGGGGGTCCGGCCGCCCTGGGTGCCCCTGCCTCGCCTCTTCGCCTATAAGAAGCCCCCGATACCAAAACCCTAAGTACCCGATAAATCTTCCATGAAACAGTCTGTAGCTGCCGCCACCATCGTCCCTAGATTGGGGGTGGATCTAAAGCTCTTCCCGGCACCCTGCCGGAGGGGAGATCATCCCGGAGGCCTTCTTCATCATCATGCCAGCCTCCAGTATGAAGCTTGAGTAGTTCCACCTTGGACTATGGGTCCATGTAGTAGCTAGATGGTTGTCTCTCCTCCTTTGTGCTACCATGTTTAGATCTTGTGAGATCCGTTCATGATCAACATCATCTATTTGTAATCATGCATGTTGTGTTTGCGGGGATCCAATGGATACTGAGATTACTATGTTAGATTGATTAATGGTTTTGTCTTATTGATTCTATCATGTCTATGTTGTTTGTGATCTTGTGTGCTCTCCGTTTCTAGTATCTATCTTGGCCAAGTAGATGCTAGTGACTCCAAGAGGGAGTATTTATGCTCGATAGTGGGTTTATGCCTCTATTTAATCTAAGGGAAGTGATAGAAATCTCTAAGGTTGTAGATGTGTTGTTGCTACTAGGGAGAAAACAACGGTCTCTTGTTCATGGAACAAGTGGATTGTTTACCTTACATACTTTGCTTAAAGAAGTTATCCGTAGCTGGCAACTTAATACTTTTGGGGGTTCGGATGATAACATGAAGGTGGATTATTAGTCATAGATGCAGTTGGATGGCGGTCTATGTATCTTGTTGTATTGCCCAATCAAATCTCATAGGATCATGAATGTCTAGTATTGCTTTGTTATGCCTTGCTCAGTCCGGTCAATTGCCCTGCTGTATTTTGTTTACCCAGCATGTCATACTTGTTTATCTTAAGGAGAACACCTCTAATGAACTATGGACCTTGGTCCAATCTTTACCATTGATACATCTTCCACTATTACTGTTTACCTTTCTGCAAACCACCATTACCTTCCACACCATACAATTAATCCTTTGTTTTTAGCAAATCGGTGAGATTGAAAACCTCACTGTTCGTTGGGGAAAAGTCTTGAGTTTGTGTTGTGCAGGTTTCCAAGTTGCTAGAAACACCTTTGAGTCGTTTCCTTCCTCCTACTGGTTTGATAACCTTGGTTTCTTACTGAGAGAAGACTTGTTGCTGTGCTCATCACACCTTCCTCTTGGGGACTCCCAATGAAGCTCTAATTGATCCGAGCCACCATCACTAGGTCACTTGGTTGGGCGTTTGAAAGAATGAAATTAAACTCCAAATTGAAAGTCAAAAGGCAAGTTTGAAAAAGTCAAACTGGGACAATGTTTCCTGGTGGAGGAAGGAGAGAATCCTTCTCTCCCTCCACAACAATCCTAGTAGGAGAGGAGTAGGGGAAGGATTCAAACTCCCCTCTCCCAATCTGCCCGTCCCTATCATAAATAGAGGGGAGGGGTGCCCCCAAGACACACCACAACCAGCCCCTCCCCACACTGCCGCCGCGCTTCCAGCCACCGCCATCGCAGCGCCATCACCTAGCGCCGCCGCACCAAGTCGCCTCCTCCCTAGCCGCCGGCCACCTTGAAAAGGATACAGATGCCGCCTACAGGGAGGGTGAATAGGCGGTTTAAAACTTTTACGAGATGGGCTTAACAAAGGCGGAATAAAACTAGCGTTTACTTTGTCAAGCACAAAACCTATATAAACTATGGTTCACCTATGTGCACCAACAACTTATGCTAAGCAAAACAAGCAACTATGTGATAGCTAGATATAATAATTCAAGCATGAAGGCTATCACAAAGTAAAGTGCATAAGTAAATAGCTCAGGTATAGAGATAACTGAGGCACGCGAAGACGATGATTTATTACCGAGTTCCTCCCATAAAGATAGTACGTCTCGTGGAGAGGGGGTGGTATCAAACCACCTACGCCACAAAAGGCCTCCCTTATTCTTCGGTGAATCTCACCCCAACGGGATCGATCTACACTTCCACTATCGGTGCACTTGTCGGTGGCAACCGGAACCTCTCACAAAGATTGGGGCACTTCTCCACAACTTAATCGGAGGCTCCCAACAAACGCCACCAAGGCCACAACCTGCAACACCAACAAACCGTCTAGGGTTCTAAGAACCCAAGAGTAAAAAGCTTCTAAACTTTCACTCACCAAATCCTCGGAGGAGAACTCAAACCGATGCACCAAATGCAATGGCAAGAACACAGGAAGTGCTCAAGTCCTTCTCTCCCAAATTCCACAAAAGCTACAAAAGCTAGTGGGAGAATAAGAGAGGAAGAACACACGAGGAAATCCACAAAAGAAACCCCAAGATCTAGATCCCAATATGTTCCCCTCACATAGAGGAGAGATGGATTGGTGGAGTTGTAGATCTAGATCTCCCCTTTCAAATCCCCCAAAAAGATTCAAGAAATATGGGAGGAATTGAGAGTATTTGCAAGCTCTTGAAGGTCAAAACAATGGAGGAGAGAGAGAATACAAGCCACCAGCCTAAGGAGGAAGAAGGGGTCTATTTATACCCCTCCCCAACGAAATATGACCGTTTGGGACCTTCCAGGCCAGATAATCCGCCCCTCCCCCGGATATTCCGGGTTCCCCGGGCCAAACCAATGGCTAAGGACTTGGCGGCGCGAGCCTCAGTATAGGGGCGGATTTTTGGGGCGGATAATCCGCCCCCGAAGGGCCAGAAAATCCGCCCCCATTACTGGGAGCCACGCCTCAAAGTCCTTAGCCGTTTTCCAAAAATTGGGCCGGATAATCCGCCCCCATGGCCGGATAATCTGCCCCCCTAAAAACTGGCAGGAACAGCAAAACTGAAACCATCATAACTTGTTCATTCGGATTCCAATTTTGATGATCTTGGGCTCGTTTCGAAGATAGTAACGAGCTCTACAAGATCATGAAGGGAACCATCATAGTGCAGCAAGGGAGGATAGAACCAAATGATGAAAGGTTTAACCTATCTATAAAAGGCAAACCGGTAAAACCTCCAATATCGAAAACACAATAGAGAATGCATATGAACTCCGTTTTCGATGAACTTAAGCTTGTCATAGAGATTGACACTATCTAAAACCTCTCATGGATAAGAACCAAATAATATCCAAGAAATATGATGCCAAGTATGCAAAGGTTTGAGCTCTCACCGAGGGATATGATCAAGTTACTCACTTGAGAGCCCCTCTTGATAGTACGGTTATCTATCCTATAAACCGTTCTCTCCAACTAACACCACAAGACCATTTAGAAAGAAACCCTATCAAAATCAAACCTTTGCCTTGTATATTTCACACCTCAGGATGGAGCACTTTTCTTGATTAAACTAGCTTGGTGAAGATGCTCCCCCATACTCCACTATGGAAGAGCCTCTCTTTTAGGCATATCTTCACATATCCATGATCACCATAAGGATGGAACGATACACTTGAGATCATCTTATGAAACCTTGATCAACACTTGATATTCTTCACTTTATTATTCCAACCTTGAAGCCACCATATGGTTCAAGCATTGTCTATGGACAAATCCTACAAGTAAAACTCAATGCAAACATAAGTCCATAAAACATTGTCATTAATTACCAAAACCACACATGGGGGCACACATGTTCTTTCAACCTCCCCCATTTTGGTAATTGATGACAATCCTTTGAGAGGGTTTACATAATCAACTTAACGGATAAAAAATGGTTGCACCAACATCAAATACTACACAAGTATGTGATGTTGGTACGCCCATAATATATAGAGCAAGATCCCCCACAATATATGCGCGTGTGATGAACCATTAACGTTGGTGGAGTTTCCTCTATATATTCAATATGCAAAGCAACAACAAAGATGCAAGAGCATGAGAGGCAAATGCTTAAGAACAAACTTCCCTTAAACCCTCCAAAACATCTCCCCCATTGGCATCGATTGCCAAAATGGGTGAATAGTTCTAGACGACCAATATAGTAATAATTCCTCCAAAGGTGTGTCTTCGCACATATACAATGATGAATACTTGGGAGGGAGTAGAACTATATCGAGGATGCGAAGATTGCCAAAGGAATAAAATAAAAGACGCAAGCAATAACAAGATCCGACAAACCAATTTGAAAACAACAAATGAGTTCAAATGGAAACTACAAGATATTATGATATGAGCAAAAGAGTGTTTTAAATAACAAATAGAGAAGCTCTCCAATATTTGTGCACAATTTTAAAATAAATGCATTGGAATACATAATGCACAAATATGGAATCCTTGTTCCCCCATAAGAATTTAAAACACAACACATGAAAGATCAAATAAGTGCTTAAATAAAATTGAGAAGCTCCCCAAGATTTGTGCATACTTTAAAATTGGTGTATTTCAATACAAAAATGCACAAATATGGAATCCTCACTCCCCCATAAACATTTAAGGCACCATAAATGACACAGAAGATAAATGAGCATTATTAAATGAATTAGATGAACTCCCCAAAGATAATGCACCAATTATGATAATTGCATTTGGGAACAAGGTGCATAATCATCGAATCCTCACTCATCCAAGTTCATTGAACAATACAAGGCATGAGAGAACAAATATGAGTGCCCAAAGATGCAAACAAATCGGAACACGCACCCATAGGCAATTAAATTTGGAAGCCACCAAAGAATCAAAAGGAATAGAAAGGTGGTCTCCAAGGATTAAAAATCAACTAACATTATCTTCACATATGTGTGTATGTTTCTAAATGGATAGCATCACAAAGACATATGCCCATAAAAAAAAAGCACACGCAAGGAAGATATACAATAAATCACATAAAAGGACAAAACCAACTCCCAAAAAGAGTAAGGTTCCAACAAGTAAACCAAACCCTCCAAACTTTTCATGATGGCAAAAAATACCAAAACGAATAGATCAAAGTTCCAAGCACATAAAACCCGATATGGATCAAACAAGGAAGCATAAAAAGATTGTTCTAGATAATATAGGAGAGCTCGCCCATAAGTAGTAAATTATATAGAATTTTCTTTTGAATGCAAAATGCACACAAATGGGATCATCACTACTACCTACAATAAGAAAAACACAAGAGGATATCAATAAAATAAGAAGATCCAAAAGAATCAAGGAAGGCTTGGGAGATAACACAAAACATTTTCTTGGCCAAAGATAGGATAAAATTAAACAAAGGCCAAAGTGAATATGATTAGTAAATTCTACCATAATTTGAGTACTCATTTTCCAAAGGACAAGAAATATTGGGAATAATTTTCCCAAGGTAGCTTGCATGGATATCCAAGATCATAGTCACAACAAGAAGAATATAACAAAATATAAGAATTAAGCATGATACTTCGAACAAGATTCTTGGTAGCTTCCAATAGTCACACAATCACTAGTGATTAGATTAACTTGAATCAAATGGTTTCCATGATGATATAGAGATCTAAATATGAGGAAACACATACCAAGAAACACTCTCAATGTGATCAATAAATGCATTCAAGCAAACTGGAACTTGTATGAGCAAATGTGTCACATAGGCGCTAGATAATTATCCATATCAATTCTAAGTGACACAACCTCGAATATTCACATTTTTTAGGATTGTAATATGCACCAAGCATATGAATCCCCCATAATGTGATACTACCATAAAAGCAACACGAGGCAACGGATCCAAATAAATATAATTAATGGACATTATAGAACTTAAATTTCTCATGTACACACATTTTTAGGATTGTGGAATGCCCAAGCATAACACTCCCCAAAATGGGATAGTCCATTAATCTCTCACAAGAGCCAAATAAGATACCAAATATAACCAAGAAAGGCTCAAACATAAGAAACACACATACATGGTGTGCCACCTAATCATACACAAAAATATGCTTGATTCCTCAAGATAATTAAGTGGAAATCACAACATGTACAAGAGCATGTAAGATACAAAACCAACACATGCACAAGGGGGCGAGTAACCTTCAATGTAATGAGTTAAGCATATGTTACCGCAAGGAGGAACACTAGATATATAGTAGAGGCAATATAATCTACATGACTTGACTTGACAATTATACTAGATGAAGATCACTCAATTCTTCATAATGTAACGAAGTCTCCAATGCCCTCCAACCAACACCTATTGATCAAGTTTTAGCTAGATGATCCCCAACCAAGTTGGGTCCTAAGAAGTTAGTAACAATAGGCTTGGCCACCCAAATGGTTCTTCTCTTGACACCACATTGGGAACCAACAAATTTGGCAAACACATTGCCAACCTCATCCTTACAAAGAGAATAAGCATTATCAATAATGATAGGGTTGGATGAGGAGATACAAATAGTGCATGAGGAAGAAATGTGCCCCTTATCACGGCATATGTAGAAAGTTCTACTCTTGCCATCTTTATTTTTGGATGAAGCAACAACTTGAGGAAGAGCTTGAGTCTTCTTGGGAGGAGGCCCATCTCTAACAGGATGTAGAGCTTGAGGCCGCTTCCCTTGTTGCTTCTTTCCAAGGGACTTCTTATTTAATGGGCAATGTTTGACATGATGCCCTTCTTCCTTGCACTTGAAGCAAACAATGTTGGCCGGATTATTTACTTGATCTTGGCCATTCTTCTTGTTATCCTTGTGCTTCAACTTGATAGTGGACTTGTTCTTGATATTGGAGTTGAATCCAATCCCACTCTTGTCATTGGGGGATTTTTGCACACTCAAGATTTTGTTGAGTGCAGCCCTCCCTTGATGACCCTTTTTCAAGTCATTCTTCAAAGAAGTGACTTGAGCCTTGAGCTCTTTGATTTCCTCTACATGGTTAGTTTCAACAAAAGTACTAGAGGAAGTAGATGCTACATTGTTAGAGCAACAAGGCACGGAATGTAATTCATCGCGAGTTATAGAATGGTTGTGAGAGGATGAATTACAAGGACTAGCACATGGAAATATAACATTTGGAGTAGATATAGTGCTAATGTCCACATGAGGCCCACTAGATGTTACCTTTGACACGATGGCATGATGAGCTAACTTTATCCTACCATGGGAGACTAGAAGATCATCATGCGAGCTCGAGAGCTTAAAATGACTTTCTTCTCATTTCCCATAGTTGCTAGTTAGAAACGCAAGTTGAGCCTTTAGCTCAACATTCTCCTTCAGAATAGATGCTTCACAAGAAATAGAGTTAGTATCACAAGCATCATCATTATTAGCAAGAGGTGAGGGAAACTTGGCAAGCTCTTTTGAATATGAAGCTTTAAGTTGCTCATGCGACTCGGTGAGTTTGATGAGCTCCCTCTTAATGACCCGAGAGCCACTTTTGATGTGCTTAAAATCCTCAACAAGTTTAGCATAAGCAACTTCAAGTTCATCATTTTTAATCTTGAAGGAGTTTGCCACCGCAAGTTCTCTATCATGGTATTCCTTTACTCTAGATAATTCTAGAGTAAAAGTCTCCTCAAGAGATTCTTTGGTGGTTTGTTCTTCTTCAAGAGCTTTATTTAGGTTTGCAATTATATTAGCATACTCACGCTCAAGACTACCCATTTTATCAAAGTTATTATCATGCACCTCAATTTGTGTTTCTAACTTATCAATATGTTCCTTGCTCTTAATAGCAAAGTCCAAGATTTCAACAAAGTTAGAGCATGCAATATTGTTCTTAACAAGGGCACGATAAACAATCTCACTTTTTTCATATAAATCATCAATATCAAGCTCTTCTTTCACATTATCCACATCCTCCTCATCACAAGAGGTAATGGGTTCCAAAGTAGGAGTTACCTTTGAATCCCTCGCCATAAGGCATAGGTGGGTACCGGAAGAAGGTGAAGACGAGATTGCATTTGTGGCTTCATTCAAAACCTTGTCTTGGCCCATAGAATCTTCGGTTTCCTCTACATGGTTAGCAACACAAGCACTAGAGGATATAGAAGAATTTTTATCATGGCAACAAGAAAACACAAGCATATCATCATGAGATTTATTCAAGTCATTTCTACATGATATGCAAGGACTATTAACACAAGCATGTAAGAAGTTTGTAGTGCTAGAAGTGTTAAAGTCCAAAGATAGATCATTGCAACTAGATAAAGATGATGGATTATAAATAGTAAGCACACTATCCAAATTGCAATTTCTATCACCACTCACCATATCATTACCTTGTGAAAAAACACATGTTGGTGAAGTGGTAGAAGATGAGAACTCATCTTGACCGGAAGTGGAAGCAACACAATCATCCTCAACAATATTGGACACAACATATTTATCTTGAAGTTTTGTCCATAACTCATGAGCGCTCCAAAAAGGAATGATTGAAGAGGTAACTACATAGCTCAAAGCATTAACAAGCACATTAGAAGCTTGAGCATCGAGATATAAGTTTTTCTTATCCTCACAAGATAGATTTTTGAAATCCATAGGAGGAGAAAAACCTATATCTACAATACGCTCCAAATTTGGGTCCATGTCACGAAAATGAATAAGCATACGAGTTTTCCATATATCATAATTTGTGAATAATAACATGCCATTGTGTACTAATCCCCTAGACGACATCTTTACTCTCAAGGCAGTGAAGCCTAAAATGAGAGACTGGGCTCTGATACCAATTGAAAAGGATACAGATGCCGCCTAGAGGGGGGGTGAATAGGCGGTTTAAAACTTTTACGAGATGGGCTTAACAAAGGCGGAATAAAACTAGCATTTACTTTGTCAAGCACAAAACCTATATAAACTATGGTTCACCTATGTGCACCAACAACTTATGCTAAGCAAAACAAGCAACTGTGTGATAGCTAGATATAATAATTCGAGCACGAAGGCTATCACAAAGTAAAGTGCATAAGTAAATATCTCGGGTATAGAGATAACCGAGGCACACGGAGACGATGATTTATTACCGAGTTCCTCCCATAAAGAGAGTATGTATCGTTGGAGAGGGGTGGTATCAAACCACCTACGCCACAAAAGGCCTCCCTTATTCTCCGGTGAATCTCACCCCAACGGGATCGATCCACACTTCCACTATCGGTGCACTTGTCGGTGGCAACCGGAACCTCTCACAAAGATTGGGGCACTTCTCCACAACTTAATCGGAGGCTCCCAACAAACGCCACCAAGGCCACAACCTGCAACACCAACAAACCGTCTAGGGTTCTAAGAACCCAAGAGTAAAAAGCTTCTCAACTTTCACTCACCAAATCCTCCGAGGAGAACTCAAACCGATGCACCAAATGCAATGGCAAGAACACAGGAAGTGCTCAAGTCCTTCTCTCCCAAATTCCACAAAAGCTACAAAAGCTAGTGGGAGAATAAGAGAGGAAGAACACACGAGGAAATCCACAAAAGAAACCCCAAGATCTAGATCCCAATGTGTTCCCCTCACATAGAGGAGAGATGGATTGGTGGAGTTGTAGATCTAGATCTCCCCTTTCAAATCCCCCCAAAAGATTCATGAAATATAGGAGGAATTGAGAGTATTTGCAAGCTCTTGAAGGTCAAAACAATGGAGGAGATAGAGAATACAAGCCACCAGCCTAAGGAGGAAGAAGGGGTCTATTTATACCCCTCCCCAACGAAGTATGACCGTTTGGGACCTTCCAGGCCGGCTAATCCGCCCCTCCCCCTGTCACATCCCAAAATTCTCCTAATTTTGGAATGTGAAATAAATAAATAAGTTTGATTGATTGTTTGACTATGTTGAAAATTCTCAAAGAGAAGAAACTTTTTGAATAGAAATCCTCTCAACCTTGAATTCAAAATCTTATATTCTTTTGTTATGACCTAAGTAGACATATAGGCAAAAGGGCATGGATTGATTGTGGATTGTAGAATTGGTGTGCAAGATTTCAAAATGAAAATCATGAAGCATTAATAAGCATTTCATTACATCCATGCAAAGATCTCACAAACTGAATCCAAATCCTGGTATCTAAATCCTATAGTTGATTTGCCCAAATGTTTCTAAAGGAATTAAATTGAATTTATAAAACCCACTATTGCTAAGACAGCGATTATTGCTAAATTATAGCCTAAAAAGATCCAATTAATATTACAAAATTTTAGAAACAAAATTGAGCTCATTTGGAGCTAGTATGAAAAAGTTATGGAACAAATACAAACACATAAAGATATAAATAAAATGGAGTATACAAGGATTTATAAATCCACTACTTCCAAACTAGTAAAAAGATTACAAATTCGATCCTATAATGATCTATTCGATTTTAGAAAAATTTAGAAACAAGAATCATGTCATTTGGAGTTCACATGCAAAAGATATGAGGGAAACAAGTAAATAGAAAAAAATGGGCCGGCCGAGCCAGCCGGCGGCCCAGCTAGCAGACCGAGCCAGCCACCACGTACAGATCGGTGGAGTGCTTTAAAATTCGTGCGAATCAGTTTTTCTCTAACCTATCTCTATTTAAACTCTCGTAACTTTTTATCTACAACTCCAAATCGACTTCAGTTTGTTTCTACTTGTTCCCTACTCCAATACCTATCTCTAAACCGTCCCAAACCTCCATATAAACTCGTGGATCTACAACTGTATGAGTTTCTCTTCTCGAAATCCTGAATCTACACAGGCCCGAATCTTATTTCGCTTTTTAACCCATCTAGACTTCGTCGTTTGCCTTCGGTCAAAAAACGAAAGTTGTAGGAATCGTCGAAATATTTCAATCCCGACAAACCTCACCTCTTTTCATCCACCATAGCCGGAGAATTTCGCATCGCAATATTTCAGATCTTACGGTGTAAATCCAAGATGTACTCGCGCTCGTTTCTTCAAATCCAAATTCCTTTGGTGAGAAGGTAGGAATAATGATTCCCCACAACTTTAATGTTCTAAGTTTTTCAATTTGACCTACGTATTTGTCTCTCTAACACAGATCTCTTTCTTGTCTATTCTGAGCCAAAATCGGGTCAATCTCTTCTTCTAGCCACCGGATCCTATCCAGACGGTCGAGATCCAATCAAACCGGTGTGTGCCATGTTGTCAACCCGGTCAGCTTCCTCATCAACGCCACGTCAACGTAAGGTCAACATCTAGTCTCAGTCAGCATGCAAAGTCAACATGTCCAGTCAGCGGAATATTCCCTGGAATATTCCATTCGAATTTAAAATTGCATATTATAGATCTAATTTGTAAAATTCATTAGAAATTCATACCACATCCAAAAATTGCGTATAATATATCAAATTGAAGATAATTTCACGTAGAATCATCTTATCAGAATAGATCCAACTTTTACTGTACGTAGTTACTGCAGTAATTTAATTAGTTTTAATGGTCTTTTAGGTTAATAAATTCATAGACAATTATCTGTAACTACGAAAAATATGAACAATATATCAAATTGAAGCTACTGTAATGTACTTTAATAATATCTGGTTGGATATAGCCTTTGCAGATTATTTAACCCGTAGAAATTTAATTAGTTTTAATGGCTTTATAAACCATTAAATTCATAGTAAATTAATTGCTTGTCACAAAAATATAAATGATAAATCGATGGAAAGCTGGTTCCATGTAGATCATCAATATGCAATTAGTTCAGCATTTTACTGTAAGGTTTTGCCGTGAAGATTTAAATGGTTTAATGGCTTATTTAGAGTAATAAATTCATAAGAAAATAAATACTATTCAGAAAATTACAAATAATTTGTCCCTGAAATCACAATTCCTTGCAGATTACAGATATAATTTTAGTTTGATTTTTAGACAACAAAAACTATATGAATCATTTAAAACCATTAAACACTATTTAAATCATACAAAAACATCTATAACTCCGATTAGGGTGAGTCCAACGCCTACTGGTTCGTATTAACGTCCTCTATCGAGTAAACCCAAGAAACAAATTTAATTCGAAAGTTAGAATAGGTGTTACAATAGAACTTTTAAAAACCCTATATTGGCAAGTAATTATTAATAACAAGTACTCCATTGCATTAATTGGCCTCTTGCATGCATCATATACTTCAATATTATTTAGAGAACTAAAGTAACAACCATTATGACTTATTAAATTCTCATGCATGCATTTGTTGCATTTGTTTGATCTCTATGTGCTATTGTTTATGATTGTATGCAATTGTTTGCCCGATAAATTGCGAGGAGTGCAATGTGTGTGACTGCAACTACTATGATTGCAAGTACTGTGGTTATGAAGAGTGCAACCATTATATCTATGAGGATTGTGAGGATTATCTAATCGACTACATCTACAACAAAGGAAAGTGGTGCTATCTTGGTCATAAATGTCCTATTGTTTTCCTATGCATTGTAGATGCTTTTGTAGAATTGCATCTGTAGGAATTGATGTGTATATGCTATGCTATGTCCTATTATGTGGTAGGGTTTTCCTGTAGATGAACCACCGTTGGTAGATGTGCTTAGCCATGCTATAATGAACGAGGACTGGGTTACATCACTGATGTTGATTCTAAATGTGTTGGTTTGCGAAAACTAAAACAACTTAATCAATGAATCTCCTGGGTGTGATGGGATTGATAATTTTTGATGGTATCATTGCGAAAAGGCACCCATGACACTGAGAAATGATTGGTTTCTTTGTTTGGAAGCTTTCGTGTGCAACCATGTGCCAATAATGGAATGGGCGGTTGGCTGAACTCAGTAGGTTGTGGTAACTCGAACCCGTGTATCCAGAGATGTAGATAGTGTAGGTTGGACCGGTGCGCGTCGGGATTGGGGAGCTACTTCCCGAACGGTTCCTTCTTGGACTTCTCCCTATCATCACCCAATATGAGAGTGGTGGTATGAGCTGGGCTGGCCAAGTCACATGGGTAAAGTGTACTAACCCTGAGGTGTATAAACTAAGTGCTTAGCCGTGTCCCCGATTATGGACAATTTGAGCGACGTCTTGATGCTATGATATTTCTCACTCATCCTTATTTCTTAATTACTTAAAACTTGTTGGGTGAACATAATTGGGTAGGAGCACCTGGGAGTGAACCAGAGTGTCCTATTTATCGTATTGGAAAACTACTTTGTTACAAATGTTAGGATAAAACTGTTGCTTTATGCAAATGAGCATGAACTCCACTTGGCCAAATAAGCATGTAGTTGATAGATCTGTTGTTAACCACTTTAGCCTACTTGCCATACATTCAATGTATTGACCATTCGTGGCTGCAACGTTTCATGTTGCAGGTTATATCGTATCTGAGTGATCGTTCATAGGTCGCGAGACTCCACTCAACAATTGTTCGCCTGTGGCACATTTGAAGGATAGAGATCTACCTTGTATCCATTTTCCATTGTGTACTTGAATAAATAATGTAAATTCTGGATCATATTCGTTGTATTTATGATGCACAGTTATATTTGATATCATTTTGTACTGTGTGTGCCAGTGAACCGATCCAGGGATTGGCACTATACACATGAACTCAGCCTTATCAGGCGAGGGTGTTACACCCCCGGATATTCCGGGTTCCTCGGGCCAAAAAAATGGCTAAGGACTTGGCGGCGCAAGCCTCAATATAGGGGCGGATATTTGGGGCGGATAATCCACCCCCATTACTGGGAGCCACGCCTCAAAGTCCTTAGCCGTTTTCCAAAAATTGGGCCAGATAATCTGCCCCCATGGCCGGATAATCCACCCCCCTGAAAACTGGCAGGAACAGCAAAACTGAAACCATCATAACTTTTTCATTCAGACTCTGATTTTGATGATCTTGGGATCGTTTTGAAGATAGTAACGAGATCTACAAGATCATGCAGGGAACCATCATAGTCAAGCAAGGGAGGATAGAACCAACTGATGAAAGGTTTATCCTATCTATAAAAGACAAACCGGTAAAACCTCCAATATCGAAAACACAGTAGAGAATGCATATGAACTCCGTTTTCGATGAACTTAAGCTTTTCATAGAGATTGACACTATCTAAAACCTCTCATGGATAATGTAACTACCTCGGTGAATTACGCTCCTAGTTACAAGCCTGGATGAGCGGAAATGGTTGAAATAGTACGGTGGGGCCCAAATGCCACTCACAGGTAGACCTTTCGGCCGTCCCAACCATTTCCAAACATCGGGACAAGAACGGGGCGTGTCGGCGAAGGGATCAACTACATACACAAATGAGTATGTATGCAAGCCACCATACAACAGTACATCAGAGCCATTCCATCTAAAAAGAAAGGAAATATAGCAACGCCATATGACAAGATTCAAATGTCCTAGATAGATATAATATTTTAGGATATCTCCTCATACATCAAACATCAGAGTATCAGGCGGAAGCGGCAAACAAGAACCGAGTACGGATAAGAGGCAAATCGGCATAAGATGCCCCATAAATAAACACATCCCGCCCACAGATCTCACGGATCCCCGTTCCCGGAATCTCTACAACGAATGATCGTTGTCCACATCGTCCGTATCCTCCACCCAGTATCCATCTCGTGAGTGTACTTGTCCATCTGAATCAAACAATTTATCGTGTCAGACCCTAGGGGTACTCAGCAAGTCTTTATGCCTCTAAAGGGGACACAACCTGGGGTGACGCAATTGCAGAAGAAGATAAACCCTAACAGTTCTATAGATACTTGCTAACCATCCGCCTAACCAAAGATAGACGGATGTCCGTGAATTAATGACAACAGTTATAACAGTAATATCAACAGATCCATCCTCCTCCTCGCTTACCAACGAGGAAGCGGACGAACAACCCCCATCCGTTGGCAGTTTTATTAACCATTCCATGAGTGTTGCACTATTTACTAGTCAGTTACTTAGTCAAATTAAAAGCGGTACTTTAGTTATACTTGTCTATGATCGAGAAACTGTGCTCCAAGTCGTCCATAACCGCGGACACGGCTTTCAGAAAGTTTTACCTGCAGGTGCACAAATAACACACACACTCGATCAACCTCGGAAAAACCAAATCAAAACCCACGAGGCTTTCACGACAAAGCAATCACAAGATTCAGAAATATTTCAGGGGCCATCCCATTAAGTATACCATAGCGAAGTTAGCTGACTTGAGACGGACTCAAGGTTTGTGGGGCAGTAACGATCGGGAACCCGAAAGTGTGGGCTTGTCGATCAGTGAAAAGCAGGTCACGATCCTAAACAAGTCAGTTCTCCTCGCACAAACGTAAATAAAGCAGTAAAGCATGGCATAAGTATAGGATAGTAAATAAAACCTCAAACTAGTTTGTGGCCCCAAGAAATAAGAATGAATCAAGCTCTGGCTCAGGGGGGTCCCATAAGCCTCCCGGATGAGGATAGCGCGAATATTCAAGGAACAGGAATCAAGTACTCGGGGTCCTACAGGACACAAGTGAGCAGGAAAAACCAAATAGCGGATATTGCTCACCGGTGCCACTTTCATTAGTTATCCCATTACTACTCAGGTTAAGTTGTTTAGGTACCTCGTTATCCATCAAACACTCACAAACCCTACACATGCTGTTCTACGACTCGCATGGCTCAAACAACTCCTGTAGTAATGGCTCATGGGATGGAGGAACAAGCTTCGGTGGGGTTTAAAAGTAAGGGCTATGCATTACTTGGGATTCAGTTTAATGCAATCGCGACTCAATGATGCAAGAATAAGATAGAGGCAATAGGTACTATATGTATGCAAGCATGTGGTAGTGCTTTCCTGGCAGCTCAGTTGAAGCGAGAGAAGGATCTGGGTAGTGCTCCTGGTTTTCTTGATATATCCCCGTCTATTCGAAGAAGAACCAAACAAACAAGGGCCAACATAAATATAGTGCACAAGCATATGAATTAAATGCGACAAGCAAAAAATCATGCCATGATGAATGATGCACAATTTGCATGGCATTAAAGTAGCATGGCATGGGTGAGGTGTGGAATACAAGAATAAATCATTTTTTATTGAGTTTTAGTCACATTTTATACTCAAATAAGTTGCCGTATACTTTATATTTATGTGATGCATGCTGCAATTCATAACATGGAATGCATAAACAGAAAGGTCTCGTCGAGCTAATCATTTTAGACATATCATTTGTGAAATTTGGAGTTATAAATCAAAAGTTATTAATTAATTAAGGGAGAAGGGCATTTTATTGTAATTTTTGTCAACTTGAAAATTAAAGTGTCCAAAATATATTTTGGATGGCATATTTGAAATCCTCACATTTTTCTGATTTGAAAACATATATTATTTGTATTATTTGGAATTATGAATTTAAATTTTTCTCAAAGTCAAAATTAGTCAAAAGGAGTCAAAGTCAAAGGTTTGACTAGTTTAAAACAATTCTGAAAATATTTGATTAAAGATTTGAATTAACATTCAAAAACAAAACATATTTCATATTACACTTTTGTTCAAATTCAACATAGTTTGAAAGATATGAATTATTTGGTATATTATCATTTTCTGAAATTTTATTTGTATTGAAAAGTCCCCGGGGTTTTTGTTACACGGGCTAATCCTACCCAAAGGCACTTGCAAGTGGGGCTGAGCAACGGCGCGGGAGGTTGGGTAGCTCAGGCAAGAGAGGGACTGCGGGTTGAGTCGAGGAAAACTCCAGGGGCCTAAGTAGAAAAGCTTCCAGGAGGATCGGTTTAGTCTGACGAAACTGCACTTTACTTCGCAAAAACTGCTAGCTGAAGCCGATGATCGGAGGAAGATGGTGAGCGAATGAGTCCATATCTTGAGACGCTATAAAACAGAAGTTGTAGAGGGAGGTTCTATGCCTATTTCTCCTTAAGGGACCATCACAGAAAAAGGATTGGAACGCCGGTTAATCGTCGATGAACATGGACAGATCCACAAGTTAGGACTGACGGAAAACTTGCAAAGACGCCAGGATCTGGACGAACTTTGGAGGAAGATGGCGAGCGATATACTACGAATTTCACCATGATGAAAAAATGAAAGATGAAGAGGGATGATAGGGCTACAACTTCCATTTAGCAAGCTCGCACGGAGGCGGACCACAGCGACCGGAATCTGCGAAAGAACAGAGGGGTGCGCTAGGGTTTCGCTGCTGCTGTCAGTCACAGCGTCGACGAGCGGCCGTCTTGGCGGTTGATTGCAGCAAGTGAGATTCGGTGGCGTGGCGTGGCTACGACTTCAGGGAGGTCGACGTGAGCCAGGGAGAGGAGGGCGAGGCGGCAGCTCACCGGGGAGGTGTCGGGGACGACGGTGAGCGGCGACGGGACCACGGCGGCAGCACGGACGGCAAGACGAACGCAAGAACCTGGCCTTCTCCTCCGTGCTCCAGGTACCGATCGACTTCAGGGTCCTAGCGCAGCTCCAGGACGCGGTGGCGCTCTTGGTAGCAGCAGCTCGCAGTCGAGGAAGGTGGTGAGGCTAGGGTTTAGATGGGGCCATGGAGAAGGCCATGGTGGGCATGGAAGGAGGAAAGGGGGACGTTGCTGGTGGGCATCTGGATGGGGATAAGATCAGGGAAAGGGGAACACATCACATGGGGCTGGTGGTGGCTTTGCACAAAGGTGAGGAGGGGGTGATCGGGTGGTCTCTCCATTTCCCTCTCTTTTCTGTCTTGTAGCCGAGAGAGGGCTAGGGAGGGACCAAGGGAGGTGGCGTGGTGGGCCTGCCTGGCAGAGAGAGAGAGCAAGAGAGAGGAGGGGGGAGGCGCTCGGGTAGGGTTAGAGGGTTGAAGGGAATATGCCCTGAGAGGCAATAATAAAGTGTTTATTATGTGTATTCCAAGTATATGATAGATGTTTATTTTGCATGCTATAATTGTATTAATACGGAAACGTTAATACATGTGTGTTTAATAAACAAACAGAAAGTTCCTAGTTATGCCTCTCTCATAAACTAGCTCGTTGATTAACAAGATGATCAAGGTTTCCTGATCATGGACATTGGATGTTGTTAATAACGGGATCACAACATTAGTGTAATGATGTGATGAACATTCATCCGAAGTATAGCATTACGATCAAAGTCATTGAGTTTATATTGCTATATCAACTTACGAAGTGATCCTAATCCTTAGACCATGAGATCATGCCAATCACTAACACCGGAAGAGTTTCTTGATAACATCAAACGTCACACCGTAATGTGGTGATTATAAAGATGGATTCAGAACTAATAAAGTGTTATGTTGAGGCTCATGGATCGAGAGTGGAATTTGTTCATCCCGATGACGGATAGATATACTGGGCCCTCTCGGTGATATCACATTGATTAGCTTGCAAGCAAGTGATTTGATCACTAGAATGTTATATCACATGAACGAGAAAAGAGTGCATGTCGATACGAGATCAAACTAGGTATGGAGATACCGATGATCGAATCTCGAACATTTAATATATCGTGAAACAAAGGGATTAAGATACTAGCGTAAAAGGTTCCCGATCACAAGAAAGTCATCGTTGAATGTGTGGGGATGTATGGGTCTCGGATCCCGCTTCGATTATTGATCCGAGAGGGTCTCGATCATGTCCGCATTATTCACGAACCGTAGGGTGACACACTTAAGAGACACCGACATCCAATTGGAGCAAATGTTTCATGCGAAAGAATGAACAAGCGCGAATTTATTTCACTAGATACCAAACAGGTTTTGGTGAAATTGCATAAAGTGGTTATGCATGTGAAATAGAATTCTAGCAAGGGTTATTGTGAATGTTTGTCATTAAAGTAATTGACAAAATTCTGAATAAAATAAAGAGTTTTATTTAATGAGAGTTTGCATTAAATTTGGTGGAAATTTAATGGGAATTTTGAGTGGACTTTTGAGTGGAGGGAATTTAGAGGAGTTTGTGAGTGGAGTGTCCACCCACATGAAGAGGGAGGGCAAGGGGCAGCCCCCATGCGCCCGGCCACCTTGGGGTTCCCCCTCCTCCTATAAAGGCCCCTCCTCACTTGTCTCTCACACCTCCTCGTGAAGGATCTCTCTCCCTCTAGAATTTATCCCCATGGTCTCGGACTAGCGAGATACATGTTCCCGGTGGCTATTCGGCAAGAAAGAGTTGTGCTTCCGCTGCATCGCTGGAGCGAGGAGGCGGAGGTTGCTCGGTGCCTCGAGCGTGTGTGCGAGCACGGATGCGCTTGATTTGCGGCGCTAGGACTTCCTCTCGATCTTGAGATCGGCAAGAGATCGTCTACATCAACCACGAGTTGAACTCGTTAAGCTTTGTCGGTCTTCAAGGGTATGTTCTCTGGATATACATCCGCCGTTGTTTGTATCTAGTATATAGATCTTGGTATATAGTTCACATCGTAGGAAAATTTTTGTTTTCTATCTGCGAACCCTACGGTGGTATCGAGCGGATCTATGCGTAGATACTTTACACGGGTAGTACACATATGAGTATGTGGGCGATGATGATCATGTTGTTGCTCCTTTGTTGTGATTTTGGATATTGGTGGCATAGTGGGATGAAGCGGCCCGGACAAACTTTACATGTCCTCGCACATGAGACCTGTTCCACGCTTGACATGCAACTAGTTTGCATAAGTGGCTAGCGGGTGTCTGTCTCTCCTACTATAGTCAATATCTATTTTGCAAGCGAGTTTTCAACAATTTGATTATCCTCGTTGTGGTTCATGTTCGTAGGTAAGAACGGTTCTATCTCGAAAGCCCTAAGCCACGTAAAACTTGCAATGGATAAATTAGAGGCGTCTAGTTTAGATTGTTGCTGGGCTAGTGTTATGATATGGTAGTGTTGTAAATAGAAGTATGAGATGATACTCTTACAACACACATAGCGTGTAAAATCCATAGACCTTGGATTTACACATATAGGTATGATAGTGATCATACCATGATGCACATGATAGAGATCATCTGCGGGAACCATATAATTTCACTAATAAACATATGATGTTTGATTACATCTTATATTGCTTGTTTAGCGCTTTGTTAAGCATAATAAGATGATCCCTCATTTAAATATCAAGATAAGAATGTGTTCTTCCTTTAGTATGCACCAATTATGTTTTCGTCGCTCCAAGACATCACGTGATGATCGGTTGTTCTTGGATCCACGACCATATTTCGGTGTAAAAAACAGTTACACGCAAATACTAAGGTTCTAACTTGGCGAGCCTAGCATGTACGGACATGGCCTCGGAACACAGACCGAAAGGTTAAGCATGAGTCATATAGTTGATATGATGCCCATTTGATGCTCGCCTTTGAAGCTATACCGACTCACGTGATGATCGGACTTGGTGTAGTGGATTTGGTTCATGTAATCACCAAAAGGACACGAGGGATGTCGCTTTTGAGTGGGAGTTCATTCGTAATATAGATTAGTTGAACTCGATCTATCATACACTTAGTCTAAACTTTAAAATTCTGTTGTAGATGGCACCACCTGCTTTTAATTTCAATGTGTTCATGGAGAAAGAGAAACTAGCAACGAACGGTGGCAACTTTCTTGAATGGGCCATGAATTTGAGGATTCTCCTCTGCTGCACAAAAGAAATATGTGCTAGAAGCGTTAGGCCCCCACCTTTGATGATGCCTGACGAGGAGAAGAATGTCTATCGGACTCGTCGGAGGACCACAACTTAGTTCATTGCCATATTGTATGGGCTAGAGCCAGAGCTTCGAAAGCGTTTCAAAAACGGCAATGAATTTGATACAATGGGTGAGCTGAAAATGATTTTCGACACACATGCTGCTGTAGAGAGCTACAATGCTTCAGAAAAAGTTCTTTAGCTGCATGATGAAAGAGCACTGACTCGTTAGTGAGCATGTACTCAAGATGTCGATTCGCCGATAAGCTTGTGTCCTTGGGAATAACGATTCCCATTGACTTAGGCATCCATCGTGTTCTGCGGTCTCGCCACCTAGCTATAAAAGCTTTGATGAACTATAATATGCAAGGCATGAAGAAGTCTCCCGAGCTTACAATGCTTAAAACTGCGAAGTGGAGATCAAAAGGAACATCAAGTGTTGATGATCAATAGGAACACTGGTTTCAAGAAAGACAAGAAGGGAAAAGCGGAAGGAAGTAAGGCTTTGTTGCGCTGAAAAGAAACCCGAGTTGGACCTAAGTCGATTCCGAGTGCTACTATTGTAAGGGGACCCTTTGGAAGCATAAGCGCCCAAGTATCTGGCGGACAAGAAGGCGGCAAGGCAAACAAAGGTATATATGATATACATGTTATTGATGTGTACTTGAATAGTGTAGTGCTTTGGGTATTTGATACGGTTCGGTTGCTAATATTTGTAACTCGAATCAGGGGCTGCGGAACAAGCGACCGCTAGCAAGGGGTGAGGTCAAGATGCGTGTCGGCAATGGATCAAACGTTGATGTAATCGCCGTCGAACGCTGCCTCTCCACTTACCGTCGGGATTAGTCATAAACTTGAATAAATGTTATCGGTGCACTGCGAGCATGAACATTGTATCTGGATCATGTTTGATGCAAAGTGGTTATTCATTTAAATCAGAGAACAATGGTTGTTCCATTTATATGAATGAAATCTTTTATGGTCATGCACCGATGATGAATGGTTTATTTCTGTTAGATCTCAATGATAATGTTACACATATTCATAATGTTGATGCTAAAAGGATTAAACTTAATGATGATATATCCGCATATATGTGGCACTGCCGTCTAGGTCATATTGGCATTAAACGCATGAAGAAGCTCCATTCGGATGGACTTTTGGAATCACTTGATTATGAATCATTTGATACATGTGAGCCATGCCTTATGGGCAAGATGACTAGAACGCCGTTTTCCGGTTCAATGGAACGGGCGACAGATTTATTGGAAATCATACATTCTGATGTATGTGGTCCAATGAGTGTGTCGGCACGAGGTGGATATCGTTATTTTGTTACTTTTACGGATGATTTGAGTAGATACGGTTATATCTACTTGATGAAACACAAGTCTGAAACCTTTGAAAAGTTCAAAGAATTTCAGAATGAAGTGGAAAATCATCGTAATAGAAAGATCAAATTTCTACGGTCCGACCGTGGAGGTGAGTATCTAAGTTACGAGTTTAGCACTCACATGAAAGAGTGTGGAATTGTTTCACAACTCACACCTGCCGGAACACCACATGAAATGGTGTGTCGAACGTCGTAATCGTACTTTATTAGATATGGTTCGATCTATGATGTCTCCGCGGACTTGCCGTTGTCATTTTGGGGTTATGCACTAGAAGCTGCTGCATTCACTTTAAATCGGGCACCATCTAAATCCGTTGAAAAGACACCGTATGAATTGTGGTTTGAAACAAACCTAAGTGTCATTTCTTAAAGTTTGGGGATGCGATGTTTATGTGAAGAAACTTCAACCGGATAAACTCGAACCCAAAGCGGAAAATGCGTCTTCATAGGATACCCTAAAGAAACTATTGGGTATTCCTTCTATCACGATCCGAGGGCAAGGTTTTTGTTGCCAGAATGGATCCTTTCTAGAAAGAGTTTCTCGCGAAAGGTGTGAGTAGTCGGAAGGTAGAACTCAAGAGGTTGTGGAACCTTCTCTTCAAAGTATGGCGAGTAGCGCCTTGGAAGTTGTTCGGAGTTGGCTCCACTGTTGAAGAGGGAACTAATGATAGAGATCATGAAACTCCGAAGAGAGTACTACCGAACCTCGCAGTCAAGCAGACGCGTGTAGCTCCCGAGTATGCGGAAATCCTGTCATGAATTTCATGGTTGATGAAAATAATGACCTGCGACGTATGAAGAAGCGATGATGAGCCCGATTCCAACAAATGGTTAGAAGCCATGAAATCCGAGATGGAATCCATGTATGAAAATCAAGTTTGGAACTTGGTGGAATTACCTCACGAAAGGCCGTGGAGAACAAATGGATTTTCAAAAGAAAAGCGATCTTGATGGTAATGTGACCATCTATAAAGCTCGACTTGTTGCAAAGGGGTTTCGACAAATTCAAGGAGTTGACTACGATGAGACTTTCTCTCCGTGGCGATGCTAAAGTCGGTTAGGATTATGTTAGCAATTGTTGCATATTTCGATTATGAAATATGGCAGATGGATGTCAAAACCGCGTTTCTCAATGGTAATATTGAAGAAGAGTTGTATATGATACAACCAAAGGGTTTTGTCGATCCTAAGGATGCTAACAAGGTGTGCAAGCTTCAGCGATCCATCTATGGATTGAAGCAAGCATCACGAAGTTGGAATCTCCGCTTTGATGAGGTGATCAAAGAGTTTGGATTTGTCCAAACTTATGGAGAAGCTTGTATTTACAAGAAAGTGAGTGGGAGCAATGTGGCATTTCTGATATTATATGTGGATGACATATTATTGATCGGAAATGATATAGAACTTTTAAACAATGTTAAAAGTTATCTAAACAGCAAATTTTCAATGAAGGACCTAGGTGAAGCATCATACATATTAGGCATAAAGATCTATAGAGATAGATCTAGGCGCCTAATAGGGCTATCGCAAAGTACATACCTTGATAAGATTTTAAAGAAGTTTAAAATGGACGGAAGTAAGAAGGGGTTCTTACCTATGTTGCAAGGCAAGACATTGAGTAAGACTCAAAGTCCGGCGGCGGAAGAAGAGAGATAATGGACAAAGTCCCTATGCTTCACCATAGGCTCTATAATGTACGCCATGCTATGTACAAGACCGGATGTGGCACACTCTATTAGTTTGACTAGTAGGTACCAATCGGATCCGGTTCGAACCGATAGCGGTCAAGAATATCCTTAAGTACTTACGAAGAACTAAGGATATGTTTCTTGTATATGGAGGTGAAGAAGAGCTCGTCGCTAAGTGTTATGTCGACGCTAGCTTTGACACCGATCCGGATGACTCTAAGTCTCAATCCGGATACGTATTTCTCATGAATGGCGGAGCGGTTAGTTGGAGGAGCTCCAAACAACCTGTGGTAGCGGGATCAACAACGGAGGCCAAATATGTTGCTGCTTCGGAAGCGGCTCAGGAAGCAGTTTGGATGAAGGAGGTCATATCCGAACTAGGAGTTGTGGCAAGCGCGTTGGACCCAATGGTGATCTATTGTGACAACAATGGTGCCATTGCCAATGCCAAAGAGCCAAGGTCTCACAAGCATTCCAAGCATATTAAGCGCCGGTTTCACTCCATCCGCGAGCATGTCAAGGATGGAGATATAAAGATTTGTAAAGTACATACGGATCTCAATGTAGCAGATCCGTTGACTAAAACTCTCCCTAGAGCAAAACATGATCAACACCGAACTCAATGGGTGTTAGATTTATCACTATGTAACTAGATTATTGTCTCTAGTGCAAGTGGGAGGCGAAGGAATATGCCACGAGAGGCAATAATAAAGTGTTTATTATGTGTATTCCAAGTATATGATAGATGTTTATTTTGCATGCTATAATTGTATTAATACGGAAGCGTTAATACATGTGTGTTTAATAAACAAGAAAGTTCCTAGTTATGCCTCTCTCATAAACTAGCTCGTTGATTAACAAGATGATCAAGGTTTCACGATCATGGACATTGGATGTTGTTAATAACGGGATCACAACATTAGTGTAATGATGTGATGAACATTCATCCAGTATAGCATTATGATCAAAGTCATTGAGTTTATATTGCTATAACAACTTACAGTGATCCTAATCCTTAGACCATGAGATCATGTCAATCACTAACACGGAAGAGTTTCTTGATAACATCAAAGCGTCACACCGTAACAGGTGATTATAAAGATGGATTCGAACTAATAAAGTGTTATGTTGAGGCTCATGGATCGAGAGTGGAATTTGTTCATCCCGATGACGGATAGATATACTGGGACCTCTCGGTGATATCACATTGATTAGCTTGCAAGCAAGTGATTTGATCACTAGAATGTTATATCATAGGAGCGAGAAAAGAGTGCATGTTGGTACGAGATCAAACTAGGTATGGAGATACCGATGATCGAATCTCGGACATGTAATATATCGTGAAACAAAGGGATTAAGATACTAGCGTAAAAGGTTAAGCGATCACAAGAAAGTCATTGTTGAATGTGTGGTCGATTATGGGTCTCCGGATCCTTCGATTATTGATCGAGAGGGTCTCGATCATGTCCGCATTATTCACGAACCGTAGGGTGACACACTTAAGACACCGACATCCAATTGGAGCAAATGTTTCATGCCGAAAGAATGAACAAGCGCGAATTTATTTCACTAGATCAAAAGCAGGTTTTGGGTGAAATTGCATAAAGTGGTTATGCATGTGAAATAGAATTCTAGCAAGGGGTTATTTGTGAATGTTTGTCATTAAAGTAATTGACAAAATTCTGAATAAAATAAAAGAGTTTTATTTAATGAGAGTTTGCATTAAATTTGGTGGAAATTTAATGGGAATTTTGAGTGGACTTTTGAGTGGAGGGAATTTAGAGGAGTTTTGTGAGTGGAGTGTCCACCCACATGAAGAGGGGAGGGCAAGGGGGCATCCCCATGCGCCGGCCACCCCCTTGGGGTTCCCCCCTCCTCCTATAAAAGGAGCCCCCTCCTCACTTGTCTCTCACACCTCCTCGTGAAGGATCTCTCTCCCCCTCTAGAATTTATCCCCCATGGTCTCGGACTAGCGAGATACATGTTCCCGGTGGCTATTCGGCAAGAAAGAGTTGTGATTCCGCATCGCTGGGCGAGGAGGCGGAGGTTGCTCGGTGCCTCGAACGTGTGTGCGAGCACGGATGCGCTGCTGATTTGCGGCGCTAGGACTTCCTCTCGATCTTGAGATCGGCAAGAGATCGTCTACATCAACCACGAGTTGAACTCGTTAAGCTTTGTCGGTCTTCAAGGGTATGTTCTCTACGGATATACATCCGCCCGTTGTTTGTATCTAGTATATAGATCTTGGTATATAGTTCACATCGTAGGAAAATTTTTGTTTTCTATGCTGCGAACCCTACAAGGGTGGCCTCGGGTTAGGTTAGAGGGGGTGGTATGGTAGATGGTGATAGTGGGTAGGTGATTAGGGTTAGGTTTTAGGATAGAGAGGAGGGTTTAGAGAGAGAGGGTGATGGGTGTGGCATCCCGCAAAACCACTACTAGAAAATCGCGTTGTTTTTGTGCATTGCATCGTCATCATCATGCATCGTTTGTCTGAACTATTTCGAAAAGCCTAGTTTTGCTTTGTACAAATACCCCTCTTTATTTCAAATGCAAAACCCCGATCGTATCGGATATTTTATTTACCTAAAAACTATTTGCAAAGTAGCCTTGTATTAAAATAAACAAAACCAAATAAACACATCTTTACAAAACCTAAACTCTAAATCCTATTTGCACCCAAATCCTATTCTACCCACCACTCACAGCTCTCCACCTCACCCCTCCCCCAATTCCCTACCCACCTTGCCACCTCACCAATCCTAGACTTTTCCCCCTCTCTCTCTTTCTCACACTCCCCACTCCTACCCCCTCTCCCTTACAATCTGGACCCACCTCTCCTGGCCCACCTCCTCTCTCTCTCTCACCCTCTCTCTCCCTGGGTCCCACCCCACTCACACCACACAACTCACACCACACAACTCACACACACGCCACACAGCACGCACCCGCCACCCTCTCCCTGGCCCACGTGCTGGCCACCTCACATTCCCCGACCCCACCCCTGGACCCAGCCAGCAGCCCACCAGTCCCGCCCCCCCCCACCCCCCCCCTCTTCCTCCTCTCTCTCTTCCCCCTCCCGCCGCGCTCCCCACCCCCCCCCCACGGCGCCGGCCTCCTCCTCCTCCCCGCCTCCGGCCAGTTCCGCGCCACCGCCTCCTCCATGCCCACAGCATAGCTCCGCCTCCCACCTCTCTCTCCTCCCCCCCCCCGCAGCCACTGCTCACCGCCTCACCCCACCTCGCCCTCGCCTCCACCACCGCGGCCCTCCTCCGGCCCGAGATCGCCCCGCCGGCGGCCCGCCTCCTCCACCTCGTCTGCACGCCCGCCGCCTCCGCTCCTCCATGCGCCCGCCTTGTGGCTCACTACTCGCTCTGCCTCCTCCGTGCGCGCTCGCCTCAAGCCGCCCCTCGCCCGCCTTCTCCCCTCTCTGGCCCGTCTCGCCCCGCTCCTCCTCACCGGCGGCCGCCCTCCACCGCCGCTCAAGCTCGCCTCCCGCTCGGTCCGCGCCCTTGGGCCACCTCAGCGACCCGCCCGGCCCCTCGAGCCTCCCGCCTCTCCTGCCGGCGTCCCTCCTTCCCTTCCTCTCCGGCGCCCTCCGCCCCTCCGGTGGCCTGCGCCTCTTCGCCCCTCTCCTCCTCCCGGCCGCCGCCTGCCTCCCTCTCGTCGGCGTCGCCGCTCCACCGCTTCCTCTGCCTCCGGCCCCGACCTCTCCCCTGGCCTCTCTCCACGGCAGCACCCCGCCGAGTCGCTTCTTCTCCTCCTCCCGGCTCCGAGCCCCGCCCTCCTGCGTCCGTCCGCCCGCCGCGACTTCGCGAGCCACGGCGCCCGTCTGAGTCCACGCCCGTCGATGCCGCCTCCTCGCCGTGTCGTCATCGTTGGCCGCCGTCGGGTCGCAGCGCCGTCCGTGCTACGCTGCGGCGTGTTCAACCCAAGTTCATGGCCAAGCTCTTCCGTAGATGCAAGTACCACCAAGGTGCTCGTGAACGCCTAACGGGACTACATCGACAAGATCTTCGACATGTGCCGCCATACTCGAAGCCCACGTCGCGGACCCGGCAACCACACACGCGACAAGACCGCGTCTCGGATACCAAGTCAAGAACCCGAACGCCAAGATCGCCGATTCCGAAGACCAATTCCGGCGACCGACCAAGACCGGACCCGATGACACCATGATCTCCGCCGAGCGACAAGGTCTTGGTGGAGTCAACAAGATCTACCGAGGACGCGAGTAGTTCGATATGCCATGACCTTCGACATGACCTGAAGTCCACGGATGCGCCAAGATCTACCTCCGTCATCAGAGAACGAATCCGCCGAGACCGAACCCCAGATCCGAACCCCGAGACCGACCCCAAACCCCCCGGAACCCCAAGTTCGTCGATACCCCCTAATGTGTGAACCCAAACCCGAGACCTTATTTTATTAAATGATACATACTTGATGCATATTGAATTGTCATACTTGCATGCATATCGTCATGTGGTTTGGGGCCACTATGCCGATTCACCTTATAATTAAATATGGAGCCCATATGCGGGCAAATCCAGCCTCATATTGGCCTCATTTAAATTTGTGTAGCGAACCGGTGCTATCTTTTATCTTGATAATGCAACATTTAAATTGCGGGGTAGCTAAATAACTTGAACCACCTAAATATTTGTCGGGACCCCGGTTCCGCTTAATATGGCCTAATCGCATTGCACCTTTGTCATGCCATGCATCATATCATAAGCATGCCCGATCTTTTGCCGTAGCATTAAATATTGCATCCGATGTTTCTTCTAGTGTTTTGGTTCTTCGCGGATAAGGCCGTTGAGTTGATGTGAGCTTCGCCCCGATCTTCGGTTGAACCTTCGGCAATGTTTTTCAGGCGAGCACCTCCCCCTTTCCACCTATCTTACTTTTATAGTATTTATTTCCCTCCTGTTGATCTATTGCTATATGTGTTGCGATGCTCTAGCTTTCGTACCCGTGATATCCCTTGCAGCCTTATATTGCCTTGGACACCTCCTATTACCTGTTGTGTGGTAGTTAGTTGGACCTGCGCATCGTAGTCGCTTGCTCAAGTGCTGTTGCGTGTTGTCAAGTGCCACAGTTGTTGGAGTAATGCCGCCTGTTTGATGTTGGAGATGATCATGGCTTTACTTATCGTTCACTTTAATTCCTGTTTAACAACTAAAATTGAAGTAAGTAAGTAGAGGCACAGGTGGGCAATAGATGTTATTTGGTTGTTAACCGTCCACTTGTGTCCCGTAGGACCCCGAGTGCTTGATACCTGTTCCTTGATTTATCGCGCTATCCACATCCGGGAGGATTATGGGACCACCCTGAGCCAGATCATGATTCATTCTTATTTCTTGGGGCCACAAACTAGTTTGAGGTTTTATTTACGATCATGTACTTATGCCATGCTTTACTTCTTTATTACGATTGTGCGAGGAGCACACTGTACTGTTTAGGTAAGCGGAATGTTTTCGCGGTATCGACAAGCCCAGTTTTGGGTTCCCAGTCGTTTACAGCCATTGTCGCAAACCTTGAGTCCGTCTCGGAGTCACCGGCTTCGTCATGGTCTACTCAATGGGGTGGCCCCTGAAATATTTGAATCCTGTGATTGCTTTGTCGTGAAGGCCTCGTTGGGTTTTGATTTGGTTTTCCGAGGTTGATCGAGTGTGTGTTGCTATTGGTGCACCCGGCCGGGTAAAACTTTCTCAAAGCCGTGTCCATGTTATGGACGACTTGGAGCACGATGTCTCGATCATAGACAACTATAACTAAAGTAGTGCTATAAACTTGACTTTATAATGACTAGTAATCAGCTTCACTATAATGGAATGGCTACATAAAACTGCCCACAATTGCTTGTTTGGGTTGTCGCTTGCGACCATTGTATCTGACTAGTAAGTATTGCAACTTCTAGCGGAATGGCTAAATAAAAGTACCAACAACTGCTGGGTTTTTGGGTTATCTCATGCTATGTGTATCTGACTAGTAAGTATTACAATCTCACGGAATGGTTAACTAAAAGTGCCCACTGCTTACTTTATCAGGATGATTATCTAAACCTGACTAGTAATTGCTGCCACGATAACTGAATAAATAAAACTGCCAACTGTGTGAGTTCCTCGATTGACTTCCTCGTTTGGTCTCGAGGGGGAAACACCAGGATGGGTTTGTTTGATTGTAGTATCAGGTTGGCTCCGAATAGGTTCTTCTTACCCCTCTCTGATAGCCGCCAGTTGTATCGAGTCTCTATAGGTTGTTTAGTGCATGCTGCCGCTTCAGTCCACCATACCTATGTAGGCGAGGACCGCCGAATTCTAGCCTCGCCGTCTTGGCCTCGATCTTGACGCTCCTCTTTTCCTTTGCCCTTTGTCGGCACCCTTTGTTTAAGCAGGTTTTGAGATCGGCGTCGTTAGCGAGGTTACCCTTCCGGCTTGGCACAGGCAGGGTTATGGGCGCCATTGGTTATTCTTGAGGCTCTTAGCCCCATTTGCATCTTGTCCGTAGCTGGACGATCTATCGTTTTAAAGGTGATTTGGATCTTTGTATATTATATCGTATTCTTGACTCATGGAGTCTGGTGTATATATATCTACATGGGTCCCATCGAGGACTGTTATGTAATGTTATTACTTCGTTCTCCACCCGCACGAAAGTGCCTAGTGGGCACCTTTGAATCGTTTCTATGCGGGTTTGGCGGGTTTCGCTAAAACTTGCATAGGGTCGATTCTGAGGGTGTTACAGAGTGGTATCGAGCTCGGCGATTGCGATACCCCACAAGTCCAGCCTGTAGGATAACCTAGCTAACGGCCGAAGTAGAGTGTCAAAACTATATTTGCAAAATCGGTTGGATAGATCTGATTAGGTCTGATTTTACTCCTTACCCCTCTGCTATTCTCCACTTACCTCTACGTCTTTTGAATCCGCTCTCTTCTCTCTCTTCGAGTCCAGGATTTCTCGTGGTTGGGTTCCGTCGTACCTTTAGGGTTTCGCTTCCTCCTTTGATAACGGTGTTCTACCATCCGGTGTTCATGCTGCCTGAGGAATCCGTCTACTGTGGTACCATTCTTTGTTCCTTGTTTGTTCCTTCCGGTGTTTTCCGACGCGACGACATCATCTATGCCAGATCCGATGCAGAGTCTGCATCATTCCTTTGTTTCTGAACCCCGATTGACGAGATCTTCAGTCTGATTCCGAGAGTTGGTTGCATAACCCGCCTATTCGTGTGCAGAGTAATGGTTTGAGTGCGGGATGGAGTAGCTACCATACCACTACCCTTATCATTCGCTCTTGTACATCGAATCAGTGGATCCAGCAGTTTTACTCCGTCCACGGAAGCTAGAGGTGGCTTTATTTGTTGATACCTCTACCTTCGCCCTCTTGTACCGGAGAGTTCTCTCGACGATCACGGACAACAACCTCTTGTTAGTGGTGTCGCGAGGATCTACACGAAGCGAGAAGACGCAGATCGCCGACCTTCCTTCCGGTACCATGAGGTGGATCTCGAGGGCGAGATCCATTGTTAGTGGTGTCGAATTGTGGCATCCCGCAAAACCACTACTAGAAAATCGCGTTGTTTTTGTGCATTGCATCGTCATCATCATGCATCGTTTGTCTGAACTATTTCGAAAAGCCTAGTTTTGCTTTGTACAAATACCCCTCTTTATTTCAAATGCAAAACCCCGATCGTATCGGATATTTTATTTACCTAAAAACTATTTGCAAAGTAGCCTTGTATTAAAAGAAACAAAACCGAACAAACACATCTTTACAAAACCTAAACTCTAAATCCTATTTACACCCAAATCCTATTCTACCCACCACTCACAGCTCGCCACCTCACCCCTCCCCCAATTCCCTACCCACCTTGCCACGTCACCAATCCTAGACTTTTCCCCCTCTCTCTCTTTCTCACACTCCCCACTCCTACCCCCTCTCCCTTACAATCTGGACCCACCTCTCCTGGCCCACCTCCTCTCTCTCTCTCACCCTCTCTCTCCCTGGGTCCCACCCCACTCACACCACACAACTCACACCACACAACTCACACACACGCCACACAGCACGCACCCCACTCTCCCCATGGCCCCACGTGCGCTGGCCACCTCACATTCCCCCGACCCCACCCCCTGGACCCGACAGCCCTGGCCCACCCCGGTCCCGCCACCCACCAACCCTCCCGTCTTCTTCCTCTCTCTCTTCCTCCTCCCGCCGCGCTCCCCATCCCCCCCCCACGGCGCCGGCCTCCTCCTCCTCCCCGCCTCCGGCCAGTTCCGCGCCACCGCCTCCTCCCGCCACCGCGCATAGCTCCACCTCCCACCTCTCTCTTCTCCCCCCCGCAGCCTCTGCTCACCGCCTCACCCCACCTCGCCCTCGCCTCCACCACCGCGGCCCTCCTCCGGCCCGAGCTCGCCCCGCCGGCGGCCCGCCTCCTCCACCTCGTCTGCACGCCGCCCCGCCCTTCGCCTCCGCTCCTCCATGCCGCGCCGCCTGAGTCACCCTGCTCTGCCCCTCCTCCAGCGCCCGCCGCCTCGCCGCCGCCCCTCGCACTCCTCCCTCTCCCGCCGCGCCCGTCTGCGCCACGCGCCGCCTCCTCCTCACCGGCAGCCTGGCCGCCCTCCGCCTCCTCAAGCTCGCCTCCCGCTCGGTCCGCGCCACCACGGAGGACACCTCCCATGACCCCGCGGCCCCTCCCGAGCCTCCCCGCTGCCCCGCCTCTCCCTCGCCGGTGTCCTCCTTCCCCTTCCTCTCCAGCGCGCCCTCCCGCCCCTCGGCCGCTGCTCCCCCTCGCCCCCCCACCTCTCCTCCTCCCCGGCGCGCCGCCGCATGCCTCCCTCTCGCTGGCGTCCCCGCCCCACCGCTTTCTCTGCCTCCGGCCCCGACCTCGCCCCTGGCCTCTCTCCACGGCAACACCCCGCCGAGCGGCTTCTTCTCCTCCTCCCGGCTCCGAGCTCCCCCCTCCTGCGTCCGTCTCCGCCGCCCTGCAGCTTCGCGAGCCACCAGCGCCCCGTACGAGTCCCTGACGCCCCGTCGAGGCCGCCTCCTCGCCGTGTCGTCATCGTTGGCCGCCGTCTGGGTCAGCCGCGCCCGCCCCGTGCTCGCCTGCAGCGTGTTCAACCCAAGTTCTGCATGGCCAAGATCTTCCGTAGATGCAAGTACCACCAAGATGCTCGTGAACGCCTAACGGGACTACATCGACAAGATCTTCGACATGTGCCGCCATACTCGAAGCCCACGTCGCGGACCCGGCAACCACACATGCGACAAGACCCGCGTCTCGGATACCAAGTCAAGAACCCGAACGCCAAGATCGCCGATTCCGAAGACCAATTCCGGCGACCCGACCAAGACCCGGACCCCGATGACACCATGATCTCCGCTGCAGAACGACAAGGTCTTCGGAGTGGAGTCAACAAGATCTACCGAGGACGCGAGTAGTTCGATACGCCATGACCGTCGACATGACCTGAAGTCCACGGATGCGCCAAGATCTACCTCCGTCATCAGAGAACAAATCCGCCGAGACCGAACCCCAGATCCGAACCCTGAGACCGACCCCGAACCCCCCGGAACCCCAAGTTCGTCGATACCCCCTAATGTGTGAACCCAAAACCGAGACCTTATTTTATTAAATGATACATACTTGATGCATATTGAATTGTCATACTTGCATGCATATCGTCATGTGGTTTGGGGGCACTATGCCGATTCACCTTATAATTAAATATGGGGCCCATATACGGGCAAATCCAGCCTCATATTGGCCTCATTTAAATTTGTGTAGAAAACCGGTGCTATCTTTTATCTTGATAATGCAACATTTAAATTGCGGGGTAGCTAAATAAATTGAACCACCTAAATATTTGTCGGGACCCCGGTTCCGCTTAATATGGCCTAATCACATTGCACCTTTGTCATGCCATGCATCATATCATAAGCATGCCCGATCTTTTGCCGTAGCATTAAATATTGCATCCGGTGTTTCTTCTAGTGTTTTGGTTCTTCGCGGATAAGGCCGTTGAGTTGATGTGAGCTTCGCCCCGATCTTCAGTTGAACCTTCGGCAATGTTTTTCAGGCGAGCACCTCCCCCTTTCTAGCTATCTTACTTTTATAGTATTTATTTCGCTCCTGTTGATCTATTGCTATCTGTGTTGCGATGCTCTAGCTTTCGTACCCGTGATATCCCTTGCAGCCTTATATTGCCTTGGACACCTCCTATTACCTGTTGTGTGGTAGTTAGTTGGACCTGCGCATCGTAGTCTCTTTCTCAAGTGCTGTTGCGTGTTGTCAAGTGCCACAGTTGTTGGAGTAATGCCGCATGTTTGATGTTGGAGATGATCATGGCTTTACTTATCGTTCACTTTAATTCCTGTTTAACAACTAAAATTGAAGTAAGTAAGCGAGCACGTGTGGGCAATAGATGTTATTTGGTTGTTAACCGTCCACTTGTGTCCGTAGGACCCGAGTGCTTGATACTGTTCCTTGATTTATCGCGCTATCCACATCCGGGAGGATTATGGGACCCCCACGAGCGAGCATGATTCATTCTTATTTCTTGGGGCCACAAACTAGTTTGAGGTTTTATTTACGATCTGTACTTATGCCATGCTTGCTTTATTACGATTGTGCGAGGAGCACTGCTTCGTTTAGGTAAGCGGAATGTTTTCATGATATCGACAAGCCCAGTTTGGGTTCCCGATCGTTCTGACCATTGTCGCAAACCTTGAGTCCGTCTCGGAGTCAGCTGGCTTTGTTGCGGGTCTACTCAATGGGGTGGCCCCCTGAAATATTTCTGAATCCTGTGATTGCTTTGTCGTGAAGGCCTCGTTGGGTTTTGATTTGGTTTTTCCGAGGTTGATCGAGTCTGTGTTGCTATTGGTGCACCCCGGCCGGGTAAAACTTTCTGAAAGCCGTGTCCGCGGTTATGGACGACTTGGAGCACAGTATCTCGATCATAGACAACTATAACTAAAGTAGTGCTATAAACTTGACTTTATAATGACTAGTAATCATCTTCACTATAATAGAATGGCTACATAAAACTGCCCACAATTGCTTGTTTGGGTTGTCTCTTGCGACCATTGTATCTGACTAGTAAGTATTGCAACTACAACGGAATGGCTAAATAAAAGTACCAACAACTGCTGGGTTTTTGGGTTATCTCATGCTATGTGTATCTGACTAGTAAGTATTACAATCTCACGGAATGGTTAACTAAAAGTGCCCACTGCTTACTTTATCAGGATGATTATCTAAACCTGACTAGTAATTGCTGCCATGATAACTGAATAAATAAAACTGCCAACTGTGTGAGTTCCTCGGTTGACTTCCTCGTTTGGTCTCGAGGGGTAAACAGCAGGATGGGTTTGTTTGATGGTAGTATTAGGTTGGCTCCGAATAGGTTCTTCTTACCCCTCTCTGATAGCCGCCAGTTGTATCGAGTGTCTATAGGTTGTTTAGTGCATGCTGCCGCTGCCGCTTCAGTCCACCATACCTATGTAGGCGAGGACCGCCGAATTCTAGCCTCGCCGTGTACTGGCCTCAGTACTGACGCTCCTCTTTTTCCTTTGCCCTTTGTCGGCACCCCTTTTGTTTAAGCAGGTTTTAAGATCGACATCGTTAGCAGGGTTACCCTTCCGGCTTGGCCTGGGTAGGGTTATGGACGCCATTGGTTATTCTTTAGGGCTCTTAGCCCCATTTGCATCTTGTTCGTAGCTGGACGCTCTATCGTTTTAAAGGTGATTTGGATCTTTGTATATTATATCTGCATTCTTGACTCATGGAGTCGCTGGTGTATATATATCTGTTCTTTGGGTCCCATCGAGGACTGTTGTGTAATGTTATTACTTCGTTCTCCACCCGCACGAAAGTGCCTGGTGGGCACCTTTGAATCGTTTCTATGCGGGTTTGGCGGGTTTCGCTAAAACTTGCATAGGGTCGATTCTGAGGGTTTTACAATGGGGTAGATCATGGTGGTGGTAGGGTTTAGAGAGAGAGGGTGATGGGGTAGATCATGGTGGTGGTAGGGTTTAGAGATAGAAATAGAGAAAGGGAAGGTTTAGGGTAGGGCTTAGCTATGATCACCAAAGATGATGCTTGGAAGGAGGTGGAAAGAGAGGAAGGTGGTGAAGGTGAGGTCAGAAGCAAAAGACTAGGGCCAACATGGATAAACTCTCAAAGGTCCATGTTTCACTTGCAAAAATACATGAAAAACCCAAAGGAGGGAATGATGGTGAGATTTGCATGGCCCATGCATAAACATTAATGCTAGGTTTTATCTTTTGAAAACAAAATAAATATCCATGGCATTTATACATATGCATTCCAAAAATATGGAATAAACCAAGCTAGAAGAAGTGAAAGGATGCCCCATGTGGAGTAGTTTGAGATGACCATATTTGAATAAAAATGGGACATACTAGTGTGTATGTGCCACTAGATGCTTAATAGCCCCTAAAATATCCCAACATGAGCATAACTCCATAATAATCCATATGGAAGCTAGGAGAAAAGGTCCCACTCACAAGGCTTGCAAAGGTGGCCATGTGGCTCTCCTAAACCAATAATGTGAAAACAATATGGTGCATATATGAGAGCATGTGGAGATAGAATGGATCCACACCAACACATATGAGCTAGAGGTAAAACCAAATAAGTTGCAATGCTCATATATGGTGGAATGGTGGAAAGATGGGGTGATGACAAGAAAAGTGGTGGAGTTAAATAAAAGATATGCCCCCAACTCAACTTGGGAATTAAACAATATATCAATAACCAAATACAATATCAAGAGGCAAATACAATTAATAATGCATATGAGAGAAGAACCAAAGAAAGAGGGAGGTTTTTTTTATATGATGATCAAATGCAAGGTGGCATGATGACATGAGCATGATATAATGATGATGCAACAATTATATATATGAAGTAGCCATTATATTACTAGACCAAGTAGCATTGCAATTGTTAGACAATTGGGATGCTACAACTCTCCCCCACTAAACAAGAATCTCGCCCCGAGATTCCTATGGAAAATAAAACAACACAAGGAGAGGAGGGTGTCCGAACGAAGGTGACCCTCACGTTCCCAAGTTGATGAACAACGGAATGGTGCGACCACTACACCTTGCAAAACTTGCTAGACTTGTTGCGAGTCTTGTGTTTTGCTTGAGAAACAACGGGTTAGAAGAGTTGAAGGATTGTCGTGAGACAAGAAGGATAGGATGGGCATAGCTCCGGTTTTCCCAAGAATCATGATAAAAGAAAAAGATCCACTGGTGAAAGAAAGGACAAGATGATGCATCATGGATAAAGAAAGACACACCGTTAAGATTAAAGATTTACCGATACGAGAGAGGATGAATCTTTGTCTCGCCGGAAGAAAGGAGCTAGATTGGAGAGGTTTGAACCACTATGACAATAGCATCGTATCTTCTCTCGCATTTGAGAAATGAAGTTCGGAAACAATATTGCCTTCAAACAATAGAGTCCTTGATAACAACAGAAAGATTTAGTTAGACATCGTCGGATTAGATTCTTCTTGCGCCGGTAGGAACCAAGGATCACGCAATTTAGGTGCGCAGATATAACTTCCAGAGATGGATGTGAAGCCAGATCATGGTGGAATCCCGAGAAGCAAAGAATATGAAGGATCTGGAGTTTATTGTAGAGATACTTACTGCTTTCTTTAGCCTTGAGGCTAATGCAATAGATTTGCGGCTGATGGCATCAACCATAATTGGCTTTACCACAGAAAAAGAATTGATGAAACAAAGAGAGAGATAGTTTCCTTTAATCTTGTTTGGGGATATCGAGCATCGGTAGAAAGACGAGGATAGAAAAAGGTTTGCGTATGTTTCCACCAGAAGATTGAGGATTTTGCTCCATCTAGAATAGACAGGCCACCAACAAGAGATTATTGATTACTTACTTCGAGAGAGCACTCCGGAAAAACAAGGACGGAAGTAAAAGTATCAAAGGATAGAGGCCACTTCTAACTTCCGTGGAATGAGTGAAATCACATTAATTCACTAATTCAATGTACAAGAGCAAATGATAAGAGTAGTGGTATGGTAGCTACTCCATCCCGCACTCAAAGCATTACTCCGCACATGAATAAGAAAATCATGCAACCCAACTACCGAAACAGACTGAAGGTGTTGGCAAAAACTCATAGAACTCCGTTAGAAAACAAGGATAGATGCAAACGATTCGCCGGATTCATAGATAGATAAAGATGATGATGTTGTCGTCATGTCGGATGTACCAAGCCACCGGAAAGATATAAAGGAAGATCACGGAGACAACCGCAAAATTTCACAGATATAGAAAAAGATAGCACCACTTGAACAGAAGGAATACAAGATCTGGAAGGTCTTCATGGCCTCCGGTGGATTGAGCATAGACGATAGAGCGAGCGGGAAAACGAACAAATGCTCGAAAACACTTTTTGAGCTCAACGCTCTTTGAAAGATCAACGTTACGAGTAAGGATTCCTGTTGAAGAAGACGCGCTGACAGAATAGGTTAACTGGTCCTTCGGAAGAAGAAGAGATGTCACCTGATTCACATTGTCGATCGGATCACCGGTTACAAAGATAAATAGATCTTGGATAAGAACCGATGATAGCTCATACCTTAAGCAAAGCTATCAGAGACGAAAATATGCAATTCCCTCGTATCCAGGAGAATTTTGCAGATATGGAGTTCAAAAAGATGTGCAGCATGATGGACAGATGATAGACCGCCGTAGTGCTTGGAGAAACTCTGGATTGCCAAAGGTGCTTGAATATGCATAGATATGATCACGGTGTACTCAAAATCACAGGAGATAACCGTCACCATTTGGAGGATAGAGTTGATAGCATTTCCCATATTCCATTCCATCATCCAGACCGATATGACACTTATCATGAGTGGAATATAGCTATGCCGAGAACCAAATTACAATCACCAGCATCGGATATGTAATTAGCCCAAGAGAATTGGAGATGAAATGAAACTCTAGGATTAAGCGCCGGTGACAAAAGAATGAGTTAGCATGGACATGCTGATAAAAGGGAGATAGATAATGTTTCACACACGATTGAAAAGGAGTGTGGAAGCACAGATGTATCAAAGAAAAAATTTCCGCATTTTTCGGCATTAAAATACCAATAGATGCGCAAAAACACTTATCAGGTAGCGGTATACCAATAGTTGCTAATCGCTACCGGATGGTTTCACAGAATGTGGAGTTGCTAGAAGGAAGGACACCCTTAAGAAGATGGCACCGGTTAACAAGGATTCAGATAGATCGCGCCGGTATTCAAAAGCCTGTCAGTATGGAATGTACCAACAGTTGATAACCAAAAGGCCGATTGTGATAACAACTTGGATGCAACAGATAGACAAGGAATTACACACACACACACAACCTATGGTACTACGGAAACCCAGAACACGTGAATCCTAGTTTGAACTTTTAAGAAGAGGATTGAAAACATTACACTTCCTTACCAGAAAAAGGGTGGGTGGGTGGTTAAGAAGAAAAGTGGAAGCAGTCCTACTCTCTCGTTTTGTTTTTCCCTAGTATACATAACTACCAAAATATTTGCTAGACTGACAACGACCATTTGGCTGAGACCCTGAAGAGCGGGATGGCTCTGATACCAATTGTAACTACCTCGGTGAATTACGCTCCTAGTTACAAGCCTGGATGAGCGGAAATGGTTGAAATAGTACGGTGGGGCCCAAATGCCACTCACAGGTAGAACTTTCGGCCATCCCAACCATTTCCAAACATCGGGACAAGAACGGGCGGCGTGTCGGCGAAGGATCAACTACATACACAAATGAGTATGTATGCAAGCCACCATACAACAGTACATCGAGCCATTCCATCTAAAAAGAAAGGAAATATATAGCATACGGCAAGATTCAAATGTCCTAGATAGATATAATATTTTAGGATATCTCCTCATACATCAAACATCAGAGTATCAGGCGGAAGCGGCAAACAAGATCCGAGTACGGATAAGAGGCAAATCGGCATAAGATGCCCCATAAATAAACACATCCCGCCCACAGATCTCACGGATCCCCGTTCCCGGAATCTCTACAACGAATGATCGTTGTCCACATCGTCCGTATCCTCCACCCAGTATCCATCTCGTGAGTGTACCTGTCCATCTGAATCAAACAATTTATCGTGTCAGACCCTAGAATTTTCGCAGAAGTCTTTATGCCTCTAAAGGGACACAACACAGGGTGACGCAATTGCGTAAGAAGATAAACCCTAACAGTTCTATAGATACTACTAACCATCCGCCTAACCAAAGATAGACGGATGTCCGTGAATTAATGACAATAGTTATAACGATAATATCGCCAGATCCATCCTCCTCGCTAAACACCGAGGAAGCGGACGAACAACCCCCATCCGTTGGCAGTTTTATTAACCATTCCATGAGTGTTGCACTATTTACTAGTCAGTTACTTAGTCAAATTAAAAGCGGTACTTTAGTTATACTTGTCTATGATCGAGAAACTATGCTCCAAGTCGTCCATAACCGCGGACACGGCTTTCAGAAACTTTTACCCTGCAGGGGTGCACAAATAGCAACACACACTCGATCAACCTCGGAAAAACCAAATCAAAACCCAACGAGGCTTTCATGACAAAGCAATCACAAGATTCAGAAATATTTCAGGGGGCCACCCCATTAAGTATACCCGCAACGAAGTTAGCTGACTTCGAGACAGACTCAAGGTTTGTGGGGCCGGCTGTAAACGACTGGGAACCCGAAAGTGTGACTGGGCTTGTCGATACCGTGAAAACGGGTCACGATCCTAAACAGTACAGGTTCTCCTCGCACAAACGTAAATAAAGCAGTAAAGCATGGCATAAGTACAGGATAGTAAATAAAACCTCAAACTAGTTTGTGGCCCCAAGAAATAAGAATGAATCAAGCTCTGGCTCAGGGGGGTCCCATAAGCCTCCCGGATGTGGATAGCGCGAATATTCAAGGAACAGGAATCAAGTACTCGGGGTCCTACAGGACACAAGTGAGCAGGAAAAACCAAATAGCAGATATTGCTCACCGGTGCCACTTTCATTAGTTATCCCATTACTACTCAGGTTAAGTTGTTTAGGTACCTCGTTATCCATCAGACACTCACATACCCTACACATGCTGTTCTACGACTCGCATGGCTCAAACAACTCCTGTAGTAATGGCTCATGGGATGGAGGAACAAGCTTCGGTGGGGTTTAAAAGTAAGGGCTATGCATTACTTGGGATTCAGTTTAATGCAATCGCGACTCAATGATGCAAGAATAAGATAGAGGCAATGGGTACTATATGTATGCAAGCATGTGGTAGTGCTTGCCTGGCATATCAGTTGAAGCGAGAGAAGGATCTGGGTAGTGCTCCTGGTTTTCTTGATATATCCCCTGCTCAGCGTCTATTCGAAGAAGAACCAAACAAACAAGGGCCAACATAAATATAGTGCACAAGCATATGAATTAAATGCGACAAGCAAACAATCATGCCATGATGAATGATGCACAATTTGCATGGCATTAAAGTAGCATGGCATGGGTGAGGTGTGGAATACAAGAATAAATCATTTTTTTATTGAGTTTTAGTCACATTTTATACTCAAGTAAGTTGTCGTATACTTTATATTTATGTGATGCATGCTGCAATTCAGAACATGGAATGCATAAACAGAAAGGTCTCGTCGAGCTAATCATTTTAGACATATCATTTGTGAAATTTGGAGTTATAAATCAAAAGTTATTAATTAATTAAGGGAGAAGGGCATTTTATTGTAATTTTTGTCAACTTGAAAATTAAAATGTCCAAAATATATTTTGGATGGCATATTTGAAATCCTCACATTTTTCTGATTTGAAAACATATATTATTTGTATTATTTGGAATTATGAATTTAAATTTTTCTCGAAGTCAAAATTAGTCAAAAGGAGTCAAAGTCAAAGGTTTGACTAGTTTAAAACAATTCTGAAAATATTTGATTAAAGATTTGAATTAACATTCAAAAACAAAACATATTTCATATTACACTTTTGATCAAATTCAACATAGTTTAAAAGATATGAATTATTTGGTATATTATCATTTTCTGAAATTTTATTTGTATTAAAAAGTCCCCGGGGTTTTTGTTACACGGGCTAATCCTACCCAAAGGCACTTGCAAGTGGGGCCTGAACGCTGGGTGCTGACGGGGCGGGGAGGTTGGGTAGCTCAGGCAAGAGAGGGACTGCGGGTTGAGTCGAGGAAAACTCCAGGGGCCTAAGTAGAAAAGCTTCCAGGAGGATCGGTTTAGTCTGACGAAACTGCACTTTACTTCGCAAAAACTGCTAGCTGAAGCCGATGATCGGAGGAAGATGGTGAGCGAATGAGTCCAGATCTTGAGACGCTGTAAAAACAGAAGTTGTAGAGGGAGGTTGTATGCCTATTTATCCTTAAGGGACCATCACAGAAAAAGGAGAGGAACGCCGGTTAATCGTCGATGAACATGGACAGATCCACAAGTTAGGACTGACGGAAAACTTGCAAAGACGCCAGGATCTGGACGAACTTTGGAGGAAGATGGCGAGCGATATACTACGAATTTCACCATGATGAAAAAATGAAAGATGAAGAGGGATGATAGGGCTACAACTTCCATTTAGCAAGCTTCATAAGGCGGACCACAGCGACCGAATCTGCGAAAACGGAGGGTGCGCTAGGGTTTTATTCTTTGTCGATCCACACGCAGCGGCCGTCTTGTAGCGTCTTGTTCTGGCGAGCAGCGGCAAGAGTCGGTGGTGTGGCGTGGCTACGACTTCAGGGAGGTCGACGTGAGCCAGGGAGAGGAGGGCGAGGCGGCAGCTCACCGGGGAGGTGTCGGGGACGACGGTGAGCGGCGACGGGACCACGGCGGCAGCACGGACGGCAAGACGAACGCAAGAACCTGGCCTTCTCCTCCGTGCTCCAGGTACCGATCGACTTCAGGGTCCTAGCGCAGCTCCAGGACGCGGTGGCGCTCTTGGTAGTAGCAGCTCGCAGTCGAGGAAGGTGGTGAGGCTAGGGTTTAGATGGGGCCATGGAGAAGGCCATGGTGGGCATGGAAGGAGGGAAGGGGGACGTTGCTGGTGGGCATCTGGATGGGGATAAGATCAGGGAAAGGGGAACACATCACATGGGGCTGGTGGTGGCTTTGCACAAAGGTGAGGAGGGGGTTATCGGGTGGTGTCTCCATTTCCCTCTCTTTTCTGTCTTGTAGCCGAGAGAGGGCTGGGGAGGGACCAAGGGAGGTGGCGTGGTGGGCCTGCCTGGCAGAGAGAGAGCAAGAGAGAGGAGGGGGGAGGCGCTCGGGTAGGGTTAGAGGGTGGCCTCGGGTTAGGTTAGAGGGGGTGGTATGGTAGATGGTGATAGTGGGTAGGTGATTAGGGTTAGGGTTTAGGATAGAGAGGAGGGTTTAGAGAGACAGGGTGATGGGGTAGATCATGGTGGTGGTAAGGTTTAGAGAGAGAGGGTGATGGGGTATATCATGGTGGTGGTAGGGTTTAGAGATAGAAATAGAGAGAGGGAAGGTTTAGGGTAGGGCTTAGCTATGATCACCAAAGATGATGCTTGGAAGGAGGTGGAAAGAGAGGAAGGTGGTGAAGGTGAGGTCAGAAGCAAAAGACTAGGGACAACATGGATAAACTCTCAAAGATCCATGTTTCACTTGCAAAAATACATGAAAAACCCAAAGGAGGGAATGATGGTGAGATTTGCATGGCCCATGCATAAACATTAATGCTAGGTTTTATCTTGTGAAAACAAAATAAATATCCATGGCATTTATACATATGCATTCCAAAAATATGGAATAAACCAAGCTAGAAGAAGTGAAAGGATGCCCCATGTGGAGTAGTTGGAGATGACCATATTTGAATAAAAATGGGACATACTAGTGTGTATGTGCCACTAGATGCTTAATAGCCCCTAAAATATCCCAACATGAGCATAACTCCATAATAATCCATATGGACGCTAGGAGAAAAGGTCCCACTCACAAGGCTTGCAAAGGTGGCCATGTGGCTCTCCTAAACCAATAATGTGAAAACAATATGGTGCATATATGAGAGCATGTGGAGATAGAATGGATCCACACCAACACATATGAGCTAGAGGTAAAACCAAATAAGTTGCAATGCTCATATATGGTGGAATGGTGGAAAGATGGGGTGATGACAAGAAAGGTGGTGGAGTTAAATAAAAGATATGCCCCCAACTCAACTTGGGCATTAAACAATATATCAATAACCAAATACAATATCAAGAGGCAAATACAATTAATAATGCATATGAGAGAAGAACCAAAGAAAGAGGGAGGTTTTATTTATATGATGCTCAAATGCAAGGTGACATGATGACATGAGCACGATATAATGATGATGCAACAATTATATATATGAAGTAGCCATTATATTACTAGACCAAGTAGCATTGCAATTGTTAGACAATTGGGATGCTACAGATAAGAACCAAATAAGAACCAAGAAATATGATGCCAAGTATGCAAAGGTTTGAGCTCTCACTGAGGGATATGATCAAGTTACTCACTTGAGAGCCCCTCTTGATAGTACGGTTATCTATCCTATAAACCGGTCTCTCCAACTAACACCACGAGACCAGTTAGAAAGAAACCCTATCAAAATCAAACCTTTTCCTTGTATATTCCACACCTCAGGATGGAGCACCTTTCTTGATTGCACTAGCTTGGTGAAGATGCTCCCCCATACTCCACTATGGAAGAGCCTCTCTTTTAGGCATATCTTCACATATCCATGATCACCATAAGGATGGCACGATACACTTGAGATCATCATATGAAACCTTGATCAACACTTGATTTTCTTCACTTTATTCTTATTCCAACCTTGAAGCCACCATATGGTTCAAGCATTGTCTATGGACAAATCCTACAAGTAAAACTCAATGCAAACATAAGTCCATAAAGCATTGTCATTAATTACCAAAACCACACATGGGGGCACACATGTTCTTTCACACCTCCTCCTCTCCGGCTTATAAACCCTAGATCACCGGGGAAACCCAATTTCTCCACCATAACCCACTCCGGCTTAGGCGCAGCCCTGCGGGATCTTCCGTCTACTTCCGACACCACGCCATCGTGCTGCTGGAATCACGAGGAGAGAGCTACAACCTCCGCTGCCTGTTGGAACAAGGAAGAGGAAGGTCTTCATCGAGTATCGTATTTGTGACCGACTGCGGAAGCACTGTCGAAATTCTCTCGTTAACCTCTTTGGATCTTGAGATCGGCAAGTGAACGACTACATCACCCATGAGAATCTGCTCTCGTTAACCTCTTTGGATCTTTGAGGGTTAGTACTCTATCGACTTTTTGCTACAATCTAGTAGATAGATCTTGGTTTGTGTGTGTTCATGCGATAGAAAATTTTTGTTTGCCATGCTATGAACCCCTACATTCCTTTTTATTCCATGGACTTTTTGAATTTATGCATAAGTTCCTGGTTTATATGAAACATTCCATTTCATGGCTTAACATCTTCAACAGGATTGTATTGCTCATCATTGAAGAATCTTACCACAAAAAGATTTATGAACTATGGCAGTGTTAAGTTGCTAGTAGATCGTGTTGGAGATATTCCCTAGAGGCAATAATAAAAATAGTTATTATTATATCTTTGTGTTTATGATAAATGTTTACATTCATGCTATAATGGTATTAACAAGGAAACATTAATACTAGTGTGATTTGTAAACTTAATTTGAAGTCCCTAGTATAGCCTCTATACTTCACTAGCTTGTTGGTTGATTAATGATTGTGGTTTCCCTATCATGAACATTGAGATGTTATCAACAACAAGATCATATCGTTAGGAGAATGATATGGTGGACATACTCCTATAGATAAGCGTAGCATAAAGATCAAGTCATTTCAATAGTTCAATTGCTATATGCTTTCTGATACATAGTAACCTAATTCCTTCAACCATGATATCATGCATATCACCTTTACCGGATGGATTCTTTGATGACATCAAACATCACACCGTAACTGGGTGGCTATAAAGGTGGCATTGAGTGTTCGGAAAGTATTGGTTGAAACACATGGATCAAGAGTGGGATTTGTCCATCCATATGACGGATAGATATACTATGGGCCCTCTCGGTGGAATGTCATCCAATTAGCTTGCAAGCATGTGACTAGGTCACAAGGGATCACATATCACGGGAACGAGAAAAGAGTACTTATCGGTAACGAGGTTGAACTAGGTATGCAGAGATACCGACGATCATAACCTCGGATAAGTAAACTATCGTGAGACAAAGGGAAATTGGTATCGTATGTAAGTGGTTCATTCGATCGCAAAGTAATCGTAGAAATATGTGGGAGCCATATGAATTTCCAGATTCCTCTATTGGTTATTGCTCGGAGAAGTGTCTCGATCATGTCCGCATAATTCACGAACCGTAGGGAGACACACTTAAGGATTCGATGTTGTTTTGAGTAGTTATGGTATTATGAGAAAGAGACCAAATGTTGTTCGGAGTCTCGGATGGGATCCGGGATATCACGAGGTGATCCGGAATGGTCCGGAGAATAAGATTCATATAAGGAAAGTCCCGTTTCGGAGTTCGGGAATGATTCCGGTGTTTTCATCGGGAATGTTCTAGAAGGTTCCGGATTGTCCGGCACTCCGGGGGGGAGGGTACATGAATGTTTTATTGAATGATTGCATCATGTACTAAGTGTTCTTGCTGTTCCAAAACTGAAAAGTCAAACTGCCAGTTTGAAAGTCAAACGGCTAAAACAGGAAACTGTGGGAAACAGGAAACTGTGGGAAACAAGCAAGAGGAGGTTGAAACCAACTTGGAGGAGGAGTCCTCTCCAAGCCGGGCCAGCCTAGTCCGAGTTGGGAGGGACTCCTCCTCCTCGGCCGCCCTCCACCTATAAAAGGAGGCAGGGCCTCCTCTACACACAAGTTCCTATCCTCTAATCTCCGGTTTAGAGTCGTTCTGGTTTAGAGCTTCTAATTGCTTTAGCCTGCGGTTTAGAGCCTTCTAATTGGTGTGTCTAATCTCTAGACCACTAATAGCCCTCTCTCATACTCCACCATACTCGCTCCGGCTTAAGGAGAAGCCCTGCGGGATTTCCCCTCTACTTCCGGTACCACGCCGTTGTGCTGCCGGAATCGCGAGGAGAGTGCTACAACCTCCGCTGCCTGCTGGAACAAGGGAGAGGAAGGTCTTCGTCGAATCGAACGCAGTGACCGATTGCAGCGCTGAACGCAGCGCCGGAAGGATCGTCTACACGATCTTGAGATCGGAAAGAGTACGACTACATCACCCATGAGAATCCGCTCTCGTTAAACACTTTGGAATCTTCGAGGGTAAGTTATTCCATCGACTCGTTGCTACAATCTAGTAGATAGATCTTGGCTTGTTTGTTTGTATGCGATAGAAATTTTTGTTTTCCATGCTACGAACCCCTCAAAGGGTATCGAGAGCCGTGTCTATATGTAGATCTGTTGCACGAGTAGAACACAATGGTCATTGTGGGCGTTGATGCTTTATTGTCGATTGCTTTTTGTACTTTGCATCTTGCGGTATGTTGGGATGAAGCGGCCGGGCTAACCTTACATGACATCGTTCATGAGACTTGCTCCGCTTGACATGCAACTTGTATTGCATAAGTGGCTTTGCGGGTGCCTGTTTCTCCTAGCATAGTTAAGATCCAATTTACAACAGGTGATCAACAATGCTAGTATCAATGTTGTGGTTCTTGTTCGTAAGTTAGAACGACACTTATTGAAAGCCCCAAACCACGTAAAATATGCAAAGAAAGTAGAGGCGTCTAACTTTGTTTTGCGAGGGTGTCTGATGATGTGATATGGCCATGATTGTGATTATATTTGATGTATGCAATGTTCCTTATTGTAAGTTGGCAACCGGCAGGAGCCATATGGTCGTCTTTAATTTATGTTAAGACCCGTGTGTCTATTCAAAGTAGTTGTAATAGTTGAAGCCGGTGGACGACAACCATGGTGAAGCGTCATTGACCTTGATGCAATGTCGGTGATGATGGAGATCATGTTCGTGCTTGAAGATGGAGATCGGAAGCACAAAGAAGAAAGGCCATATCATATCACATATTATTGAATTGCATGTGATGTTAATCCTTTATGCATCTTGTATTGCTTGGTAGACGACGGTAGCATTATAAGATGATCCCTCATGCACATCAATTTCAAGTCATAAAGTGTTCGCCCTTAGTTAGCGCCGTTGCTAAAGCTTGTTGTTTCGAAGCACCACGTGATGATCGGGTGTGTTAGATTCTGCAAGTGTATACAACGTGAGCAAGCCAGATTTGCTCATGCAGAAACTAAGGTTTGATCTTGACGAGCCTAGCATGTACAGACATGGTCTCGGAACACGGATCACCGAAAGGTAAACCATGAATCATATAGTAGATATGATGAACATGACGATTGTTCGCCATTGAAACTATATCAACTCTCGTGATGATCGGTGTTGATGTAGTGGATTTGGTTCGTGTGATCACTAAAACAATGTGAGGGATGTTGTTTTGAGTGGGAGTTCACCTAGTTTAATTTCATTAATTAATTTGAACTCAGTTTGTCATAAACTTAGTCTAAACTATTGCAAATATGTTGTAGATCAATGGCATCCCCTACCATCAATTTTAATGTGTTCCTAGAGAAAGAAAAGTTGAAAAACAATGGAAGCAACTTCGCGGATTGGTTCCGCAATTTGAGGATTGTCCTCACAGCTGGTAATTTGACCTATGTGCTGGATGCACCGCTGGGTGACCCACCTGCAGCTGATGCTTCCGATGAAGTAAAGAATGTTTACCTCGCTCGGAAGAATCAGTACTCCATAGTTCAGTGTGCTATCTTGTATGGTTTAGAATCGGAGCTTCAGAAAAGGTTTGAAGAGTCAGACCCATATGATATTGTCGAGGATCTCAAATTGATTTTTGAGACTCATGCGGAAATTGAGAGCTATGAGGCTTCTGAAAAGTTCTTTAACTACAAGATGGAAGAGGGCAGCTCCGTCAGTGAGCATGTGCTTAAGATGTCTGGGCATGCAAACAAACTTCAAAGCTTGGGTATAGTGATTCCTAATGCTTTGGGGATTTACCGTGTCCTCCAGTCACTACCACCAAGTTACAGGAACTTTGTGATGAACTACAACATGCAGAACATGAACAAAGTTGCAGGCTTTGCTATGTTAAAGTCTGCAAGTGGAGATCAAGAAAGAGCACCAAGTGTTGATGGTCAATAAGACCACCAAATTCAAGAAAGGAAAGTCTAAGCAAAGGGACACTTCAAGAAGGGTGGTAAGAAAGTTACCACGCCGAAGAAGACCAAGGCTGGACCCAAACTGGCCGAGTGCTTTTTGCAAGGGAGAAGGTCCTTTGGGCGGAATTGCCCAAAGTACTTGGCGGATCTGAAGAACGGCAACATCAAGAAGAAAGGTATATCTGATATACATGTTATTGATGTGTATCTCACTAGTACTCGTAGTAGTGCCTGGGTATTTGATACTGGTTCGGTTGCTCATATTTGTAACTCGAAACAGGTGCTGCAGAATAAACGGAAGCTAGTGAAGAACGAGGTGACGATGCGCGTGGGAAACGGATCAAAGGTTGATGTGATCGCGGTCGGCACGCTACCCCTTCATCTACCATCGGGATTAGTTTTATACTTAAATAATTGTTATTTAGTGCCTGTGTTGAGCATGAACATTATATCGGGATCTTGTTTATTGCGAGACGGTTACTTGTTTAAATCAGAGAATAATGGTTGTTCGATTTATATGAGTAATATGTTTTATGCACATGCACCTTTGATAGATGGTCTATTCTTATTGAATCTCGATAGTGGAAATACACATATCAACAACATTGAGGCTAAACGTTTGAAATCAAGCGATAATTCGACCTATATGTGGCACTGTCGTCTTGGTCACATTGGAGTGAAGCGTATGAAGAAACTCCATTCCGATGGACTTCTTGAATCACTTGATTTTGAATCACTTGAAAGATGCGAAGCATGTCTGATGGGAAAAATGACTAAGACTCCATTTTCTGGTATGATGGAGCGAGCTACGGACTTATTGGAAATCATACATACCGATGTGTGTGGTCCAATGAGTGTAGCATCGCGCGGTGGTTATCGTTATCCTTCACGGATGACTTGAGTAGATATGGGTATATCTATTTTATGAAACATAAGTCCGAAACTTTCAAGAAGTTTAAGGAGTTTCAAAGTGAGGTAGAGAATCAATGTAACAAGAAGATTAAATTTCTGCGTTCTGATCGTGGAGGTGAATATCTAAGTTACGAGTTTGGCGAGCATTTGAAGAAATGCGGAATACTTTCACAGTTGACACCGCCGGGAACACCACAGCATAATGGTGTGTCCGAACGTCGTAATCGAACTCTCTTAGATATGGTTCGTTCTATGATGTCACTTACAGATTTACCGCTATCATTTTGTGGTTATTCATTAGAAACAGCCTCATTCACTTTAAATAGGGCACCATCTAAATCCGTTGAAACGACACCGTATGAATTATGGTTTGGCAAGAAACCTAAATTGTCGCTCCTTAAAGTTTGGGGATCTGAAGCCTATGTAAAGAAGTTCTGACCGGACAAGCTTGAACCCAAAGCGAAAAATGCATCTTCATAGGATACCCGAAGGAAACCATTGGGTATACCTTCTATCATAGATCCGAAGGCAAGATCTTCGTTGCCAAGAATGGATCCTTTCTAGAGAAGGAATTTCTCTCGAAAGAAGTGACTGGAAGGAAAGTAGAACTCGACGAGGTTGTCGAACCTTCTCTCGAAATTGCGAGTAGCGCAGCACAGAAGAAGTTCCTGTGGTGCACCAATTAGAGAGGAAGCTAATGATGATGATCATGAAACTTGGGTTGAAGTTGCTCTGAGCCTCGGAGGTCAACGAGAACTCGTACCACTCCAGTTGGTATGATCCGTTATGAATTTCATGTTGGTGGACAACACCGATGACCCTGAGACATATGAGGAAGCGATGATGAGCCCAGATTCCAATAAATGGCAAGAAGCCATGAAATCCGAGATTGGATCCATGTACGAAAACCAAGTATGGACTTTGGTGGACTTACCGGATGGCGGAAGGCTGTCGAGAACAAATGGATTTTCAAGAAGAAAACAGATCTTGATGGTAATGTTCTTGTCTATAAAGCTCGACTTGTCGCAAAGGGTTTCGACAAATTCAAGGAGTTGACTACGATGAGACTTTCTCACCGATGGCGAAGCTAAAGTCTGTGAGGATTATGTTAGCAATCACCGCATATTATGATTATGAGATATGGCAGATGGATGTCAAAACAGCATTCCTCAATGGAGATATTGATGAAGAGTTGTATATGATGCAACCCAAAGGTTTTGTCGATCCTAAAGATGCTAACAAGGTATGCAAACTTCAACGGTCCATCTATGGATTGAAGCAAGCATACCGAAGTTGGAATCAACGTTTTGATAAGGTGATCAAAAGTTTTGGTTTTATACAAACTTATGGAGAAGCTTGTATTTACAAGAAAGTGAGTGGGAGCTCTGTAGCATTCTTAATACTATATGTGGATGACATATTGTTGATTGGGAATGATGTAGACCTTCTTAATAGTGTCAAGGAATATTTGAATAATAGTTTTCAATGAAGGATCTTGGCGAAGCAGCTTACATATTAGGCATAAAGATTTATAGAGATAGATCGAAGCCAAATATCATTGTCACAGAGTACATATTTGGACAAAGTTCTAAAGAGGTTTGGAATGGAAGAAAGCAAGAAAGGGTTCTTGCCCATGTTGCTAATACGACCTTGAGTAAAACTCAAAGTCCGACATCGCGAAGATAGAGAAAGGATGAGTAAGACTCCCTATGCCTCAGCCATAGGATCTCTAATGTATGCCATGCTATGTACTAGACCCGACATTGCATATCTTTAGTTTAACTAGCAGATATCAAAGTGATCCAGGAGTGGATCATTGGATAGCGGTCAAAAACATCCTTAAGTACTTGAGAAGAACTAAGGATATGGTTCTTTCTTATGGAGGTGATGAACAGCTCGTTGTTAATGGTTACACCGATGCTAGTTGGAACACCGATCCGGATGATTCTAAATCACAATCTGGATACGTATTTATTTTGAATGGTGCAGCTTAGGCTGGAGGTGCAAAGCAAAGCTTTGTGGCGAGATCTTCAACTGAATCGGAATACATGCTTCGGAGGCTTCACAAGAAGCGATATGGATGAAAGAGTTCATTACAGAGCTGGGTGTGGTTCCTAGTGCGCTGGACCCAATGTCTATCTACTGTGATAACATGGGCGCCATAGCCAATGCGCAAGAACCAAGGTCACACAAGAAGCTGAAGCACATCAAGCTGCGTTTTCATGATATTCGAGAACATATCCAGGATGGGGATATAAAGATTTGCAAAGTACACACAGATCTGAATGTGGCGGATCCGTTGACTAAACCTCTCCCGAGGGCAAAACATGACCAACACCAAACTGCCATGGGTGTTCGGTATATTACCATGTAATCTAGATTAGATGACTCTAGTGCAAGTGGGAGACTGTTGGAGATATGCCCTAGAGGCAATAATAAAAATAGTTATTATTATATCTTTGTGTTTATGATAAATGTTTACATTCATGCTATAATGGTATTAACAAGGAAACATTAATACTTGTGTGATTTGTAAACTTAATTTGAAGTCCCTAGTATAGCCTCTATACTTCACTAGCTTGTTGGTTGATTAATGATTGTGGTTTCCCTATCATGAACATTGAGATGTTATCAACAACAAGATCATATCGTTAGGAGAATGATATGGTGGACATACTCCTATAGATAAGCGTAGCATAAAGATCAAGTCATTTCAGTAGTTCAATTGCTATATGCTTTCTGATACATAGTAACCTAATTCCTTCGACCATGAGATCATGCATATCACCTTTACCGGATGGATGCTTTGATGACATCAAACACCACACCGTAACTGGGTGGCTATAAAGGTGGCATTGACTGTTCGGAAACTATTGGTTGAAACACATGGATCAAGAGTGGGATTTGTCCATCCATATGACGGATAGATATACTCTGGGCCCTCTCGGTGGAATGTCATCCAATTAGCTTGCAAGCATGTGACTAGGTCACAAGGGATCACATATCACGGGAACGAGAAAAGAGTACTTATCGGTAACGAGGTTGAACTAGGTATGCAGAGATACCGACGATCATAACCTCGGATAAGTAAACTATCGTGAGACAAAGGGAAATTGGTATCGTATGTAAGTGGTTCATTCGATCGCAAAGTCGTAGAAATATGTAGAGCCATATGAATTTCCAGATTCCTCTATTGGTTATTGCTCGGAAGTGTCTCGATCATGTCCGCATAATTCACGAACCGTAGGAGACACACTTAAGGATTGCGTTGTTTTGAGTAGTTATGGTATTATGAGAAAGAGACCGAATGTTGTTCAGAGTCTCGGATGGGATCCGGGATATCACGAGGTGATCCGGAATGGTCCGGAGAATAAGATTCATATAAGGAAAGTCCGTTTGAGTTCGGGAATGATTCCGGTGTTTTCATCGGGAATGTTCTAGAAGGTTCCGGATTGTCCGGCACTCCGGGGGGGAGGGTACATGAATGTGTCATTGAATGATTGCATCATGTACTAAGTGTTCTTGCTGTTCCAAAACTGAAAAGTCAAAGCCGGTTTGAAAGTCAAAGCGGCTAAACAGAAACTGTGTGGGAAGCAGGAAACTATGGGAAACAAGCAAGAGGAGGTTGAAACCAACTTGGAGGAGTCCCTCTCCTCCAAGCCGGCGCCAGCCTAGGCCGAGTTGGGAGGACTCCTCCCTCCTGGCCTTGCCCCTCCACCTATAAAAGGAGGCGGGGCCTCCTCCTCTACACACAAGTTCCTATCCTCTAATCTCCGGTTTAGAGCCGTTTTGGTTTAGAGCTTCTAATTGCTTTAGCCTGCGGTTTAGAGCCTTCTAATTGGTGTGTCTAATCTCTATACCAATAATATCCCTCTCTCATACTCCACCATACTCGCTTAAGGCGAAGCCTGCGGGATTTCCTCTACTTAGGAACCACGCGTTGTCTTTGGGAATCGCGAGGAGTGCTACAACCTCCATTTTCTTTGGAACAAGGGAGAGGAAGGTCTTCGTCAGTACCAAACGTGTGACCGATTGCGAAGCTATGGAGCCTTGGCCGGAAGGATCATCTACACGATCTTGAGATCGGAAAGAGTACGACTACATCACCCACGAGAATCCGCTCTCGTTAAACACTTTGGAATCTTCGAGGGTAAGTTATTCCATCGACTCGTTGCTACAATCTAGTAGATAGATCTTGGCTTGTTTGTTTGTATGCGATAGAAAATTTTTGTTTTCCATGCTACGAACCCCTACAGATCGTCCCACAGATAAATCAATCATATCTTTTGAATATTTATTTAGCCCATTATAGAAGAATTGGATAATTAGATGTTCCTAAAATCCATGATTTGATACTTTCATTATCATTCCATAAAATCTATTCCATGCTAGATAAAAGTTTTCCTCAATTCCTTGAAGAAATTTTGTAAAATATGCGTTTGATCTGCATGATTTTAGTAAAATAGCAATATTTATGCATAAACTCTCGGATGCAATCTTCCCAGCTTTTTATAGTGCGATACGGTAATGATTGTAACCAAGTAAAAACATTATCTTTTAAATACCAGAAAAAAAGTTTGAGGAGTACAAACTCTATTGGTAGATTTGCTGGTTTAAGAGTAGCACAAAGGTCATGGACCTTCGTCAAATGATCGTTGGGATCTTCATCTTATTTTCATGCGAAAGAATTTTTTCATCATATAGATTAGCTCGGGATATATTTCAAATTCCCGGATTTGAAGATCATGATAAAGAATAGGCATTTTTCTCAAGTGCATAGATGGATTCTCATATTCTCACAAAGGTTTCTCAAGCTCTTCGCCCCCTTGGTAATGGTCAAGTCTGACATTAAAGGAATCAAATTGGTCACGTCTATAGTACGTGAGTTATAAAATATTTAAATAAATTCTAGGTGTCTCTCAGTTGGAATATGATCAATATATGGAGGTAAATAGGTTTTTCCTGAACGAGTGGTACATCTATCTTCAATGGAGATCATGGATGGTGCCAACACTTACAAATGTCAAGAAAAACACTTAGCGCTTAGCTCCCCAGCAACTGCGCCAGAAAATAGCTTGATGGCCTGCAACTGCACTGGTTCGTCAGAGATCGTTTTCGTGGAAGTATTGATTCCAGTTTTTATATCGATCCTAATAAGGATCCTTGGTAAGTGTCTTTATGTGGTATTTCTATCGCACTCAAGGTGTCACATTGTCTTGAGTGAATTGACTGCAAGTGTTGAAGATGGAAAGGGGTGAGTGAATAATAGAGGAAACCTGAGTAAAGTAAAATGCAAGAAGTAAATAAGATAGAAGTAAAAGACGAGGAAAGTGTTTGGTGTTCCTATATATGATAAGTTAGATGTAGAGAAAAATGGTTCATGATAATAGTGAATATTCCAGGTGAATGAAATGAGATAAGTGATTGTGATACTTCATATTCATATGTGAGTAGGCAAGCAACCCGTATACTGACTAGCAGTCTTGATGGAAAATTCTTCCTAGTCCCAATGATCCATCTGTCTGTTATCACATAAATGGCCAGGACATTAATTGCGGTATTTCGACCATATCAAGACTTTAATCTTGCTGGTTCCTTGTTTTTCCTCGAGTAGTACTATCTCCTCATTGATATCGGCCGTATCACTTGGGGGTCGCCGATTCGCTAGTAAACAAGTTCATACCTATGAGATCTCTAGATCTGTTATCGCCATATTTTGGCCAACGAAGGAGATGGGCCGTGATCAAGATGGGCTTGGAAGATGCGTATATTCAACGTGTTGTTGGATCGGCCTAGTGCGTAGAATTGGGCTAAATTGCCCGTGTATCTTGTATCATAGTAGGTTTTGTTTCAGTTTAGGTTCTGTTTCAGTTTAGGTAAAGATAGAGTTGTAGAGTTATTCCAAAAGTAGAGAGTCTCCGGACTATAAATATGTACCTAAGGTTATCAAGAAAAGGAGGACAATCACGTTCACAACAAACACAATCTCGGCGCATCGCCACCCCTTGTTTCTAGGGTTTCTTTCGGGTAAGTGTCATGCTGCCTAGATCGCATCTTGCGATCTAGGCAGTATTTTTACTTATGCGTTGTTTGGTGTTACTCGTACTGAAGCCTTGTTGATGGCGAGTAACACTACTATCATAGATTTGTTGAGGCTAGCATCGGTGTTTTTCGCTATAATTGTTTAAAGTTATGCCGCCTCTAGTTGTCTCGCTACCTTTGCACCGTTTCCCAAGTGCAAGGGTAGCACCTTGCTTGATCTTTATTTAGCTGATTCGATCTGTTATGGTTGTGCCTTGCTCGCCAAGGTTCAGTTTGATATCTACGTAGTCAGGCCTTACAAACGGGTTGAACGATCCAGTAGTACGTGGGGCGTAGCTTATTCGTTCTAGAGAAGTTGTTCGGTAATTGACTTTACGTTGGTTATTAGGCCTCCTCTAGGGTTAATATTCTTCATCTTTTGTACATACCGGCTCAATTACGTGTAGGACGTTCGATTACGTGGTGAAAACATTAACCGTCAGAGATCGATTTAACTTGTAGTGATCAAGCAAAACCTCATGTTATCGTAAACCTAATGCAGAACCATGGGCAATCGGCTCTAGGAGCCGATTCACGAGAAACACAGGAGCAGTCACGGCTCGAATTTTACGTATACTTGTTTACCATGCAGGAAATCAATCGGAGCAATCCTTCACCTTCCCGACCAGGTATAGGTCGGTACGCCTCGAACCAAGCCGTGACGTGTGCGGAGTTTTGCGGGCCGTTGCCGAGGGACCGTGGCCCACCCAGTTACTGGAGCCTCCGGCTCTTCGTGTTGCTCGTCGCTGCTCGTCGGTGAGTTTTGGCAACACATTTTGCACGCCGGTGGGACCTTCAACAACGTCTACATCAACATCCGACGCTGCGATGGAGAGCGGACCGATCCATCTGACGAGCCACTGAAGAGCACAAGGCGAAGTATGATGAGATCAGAAATCTCTTCGAAGCCGATCTCATCGGCTCTTTTGAGAGGACCCGTAAGCATGGCATCAAGTGGAGAGGGTTCTCCCCCGAGGGTGCTCTTGATGAGGTGGATCTGTCTGTTCCTTCGGAGGAGCGCACCAGAGCTCTACGACAGGAAGTCAACTACATGGTGGCTCATTCTCTGCACCGCCATTCTGAGAGCCTGGTGAACGCTTTCGAACGGGTCGCGGTTCGCGTAGTTCAGGAGATCATGAAACATCAGTACTCTCCGTCGGGGCCTACTTTAGGGACTCACCAGGGAGAAAGACCGCTCCAGACCAGGCCACAGCTGCCATTCACACTTGCAGCTCCAGAGCCGCCAGGAGCAGCGGCTTATGTCGTCTACAAGGCTGGAGGCGACCCAGGCGATTGCCAATTCCTGTTTGAGCCACCTAAGGAAATCCCACACGGATATATATGCACCTACGTGCCGGACTGCAATAACCTGACACGCACCAACCAGATTGCAACCGCAGGAGTTTCTGCGGCAGGGGTTCCTGGGGCAGGATCTTCAGGAGCAGGCGTGTCTGGAGCAGCGATGTCTGGGATGGACGCTGACAAACAGGCGTGGCTAGCCAAGTATGCCACTGGAACAAGTCATGAGAATCTAGCCCCTGCAGCTCAAACAGTGGAGCAAATCCGTACCATCCTGAGAGACCAGTTAAACCGTGCGAGAGAAGGACAATCGGCTATTCAAAGCCGTACTAACGAGTTTGATCTGATTCCTGCCACCCAAGTATCGGCTCCCCAGTTCTCAAGGTTCATTGGTCAAGGGTCAAGGTCGATCGAGCACATAAGCCGATACAGCACAGCTAGGCATAATTTGACATCGGATCGGATGCGCGTAAGTTTTTGCGCAATCTCATGGGACCAGCTTTTGGGTGGTACACCTCGCCACCGATTCGATTCATACCGAAGCAACTGGAAGCAGTTCCACATCCAGTACCATTCGGAGGCTCCGAGGCTAGCATTGCGGACTGGCGCGAGTGCGAAGCGAGAAATCGTAGTCGAATACATCCGGCGCGGGACCGTCAGAACCGATGTTACTCAGCTCGTTTAATCGAGAAGGAAGCGGTCGAAATGGCGGTGTTGGGTCTCTCGGCACCCATCAAGGATCTGGCTTTCAAGTGGAGTATAACTCATTGGCGCACATGGCCCGAAGCGGCGATGTATGAACAGCGCCACCCTGAGTTGTACCAAGACAAATTCAAACGTCCGATAGGCCTGGTCGATGCAGAAGAAGATGATCCTACACAGGACCAGGAAGTGGCCGTAGCTGAATGGGCTCGGGGGGCAGATCATGTATCCTGCAAATGGGTGAAACAGCAAGGGCCTGCAAAAGGGTTCGAATTCGATGTGAGCAAAGCCGAGCAGATATTCGATTTGCTACTGAAGGAGAAGCAGCTGAGGTTACCCGAAGGCCACAAAATCCCTACGGCTCAGGAAATGAACGGAGACCATCGCAAGTGGCATCACTCGTTCACCCACACCACCAATGATTGCAAGGAGCTTCGCCGCCAAATCCAAATGGCGATAGAACAAGGCCGTCTGATCCTTGGGCAGTTCGCCATGAAAGTGGACACGAACCCATTTCCCGGCGTCAACATGATAGAACTCGATCGCTCAGCGGCGCCACTGGATTTTTCGCTCGGTGTTAATATGGCAGGGTCCAGGTACCACCATGACACGTACAAGGAGGAAGGTGGCGCTCTCGGGGCAAAGAAAGAAAGGAGGCTGGTCCATGCGACCGCCCAGCCACAATGACAAAGCGGTACTTAAGAGGAACAGGTGAGGAGAGTGCGGTATCGAAGCCACATTCCGCACCTCCTTAACAAGTATGGCGTCGCCAAGATGACCAACGTCGCGCTGATGGATACGATGAAGGATATGAGCACCTCGCTAGGGGACCGTCTAAAAAGAAAGGAAGGCGCAGACAAACATTGGGATTGTCCTTTCTTCAAGTATTGCTGGGACGCTGGAATGAACCGATTTCCTGATCGACAACTGCCGGAATGCGGTCAGCGAAGGAGGACACGAGGCGGTCGGTGTTCAAACGTCTAGGGCCTCTTCCACCCCGAGAGCCGTTCTGAGTCCGCCGGCAGAGGACCTCGAGAAGCCAAAGAATGACAAAGAAGAAGATATCACCGTCCAAGGTGGTGTCCCGACGGACTCAGACACACCCAAAAACGTAGAGTGCAGCGGCTGCGTAACTTGGAGGAAGCTGAAGCGCAGTATCTCCACGCTTTAAAGAAAGCACGACCCGATCTGGCCGTCAAAATTAGGCGGACCCTGGAAACGGAAGACCGCCCGACAAGGAAAGAATGGCGCCACAAACCAGTAAAAGCCGATGCACAGACATCGGCTGGCACAAACATGGTGTTCGTACTTCCGTCAGAATTCTGCGCCAAGAACCAATGAGCTACCGATGCACGTTTGACTGCGGTCCACGGCGGTTATCTTTGAAGCCACGTGAGAAGGGTTACAAACATCCGAAAGCCACATACCTACGAGGTTACATCAATGGGCAACTGTCGGCAAGATGTTGGTGGACACCGAGCGGTCAATATCATGCCGTACTCCATGCTACGACGTTTGGGGCGCTCCTGCAGATCGATCAAAACCAACGTCACGTTAAGCGACTTCAACGGTCGGTCTTGAGCGCAAGGCGTCTTGAACGTGGATCGGCGATGGGCAGGAAAACCATACCCACGTCATTTTTGTCGTGGACAGCAAAAGTACCTATCTTGTCTTTCTAGGTAGAGACCGGATTCACGCTAATTGCTGCATTCCATCCACGATGCGATGCCTATCTGATGGGACGGAGATGAAGTGGAGGTCATCCATGCAGATGATTCTATCGAGATTTCCATAGCTGGCATGAGCGTCGGGAAGCGAAGACCAAGAGCCGATCTCTGGAATCGATCTAGACGGCTGTGGCGCGTGAAGCTACAAAAAGCGGGTGAGGCTGGTCTTATCCACCGCGACAGAGTAGCAAGGTCCACGGCGCCGCGTGGTATGGCGATCCTCGCGATCGGCCACTAAAATAGGAAGCACCAATCGTCGACAAGCGGATCACGTAGTCGTGGCGGAGATGCCCGCCATTGTAACACAATAAGGTGTAAACCATCCTTAACTAATTTAATCAAAAGGGGCGATTCTGCAATCGGCCCAAATCGCTTTTGTTACCCTCACCTCTGTTTGCCCTGTGTTTAGCGTCGATTTGTGGTGACGTAAAGCTAGGGTATGGGTTTACATCCGCGATGAGCTAGAAGAGATCGACATTGGTCACGGGATAAGCCACGACCAACATTTATCGCCAGAAAGTTAGATCCGAATCTGCGGGGCCGATGATAGCCTGTTGAAACAATATCGGCGCCCGCTGGGACTACGTAGATGCAGGTTAGACAGAGCATCATTGAGCATCGACTCCGCTCAAAAAGGATTTCGCCATTTCAGCAGCGAGCACGACAAATGAAGGCGAAATTGGAAGAAGTCAAGAAAGAGGTCGAGAAAATGTTGGACCAAGTTAATCGGCCATGCGGTATGGTGAGTGGATTTCTAGTATCGTGCAGAGAGAAAAGGATGGCGGTGGCGTGTTGCCATAGATTTTCGGGATCTCATGAGCTACCCCAAAGGATGAGTATCCGATGCGGTGGCGACGTTAATCAACGCAGGCTGGTCATAAGATCTTGAGTTTCATGGATGGCAATGCGGTTACAACCAAATTTTATGGCTCGAAGACATACACAAGACGCATTGAGTCCCGTGTTGGTGGGGTTGTTCGAGTATGTAGTCATGACGTTTGGACTGAAGAATGCCGGCGCCACGTACCAAAGAGCCATGAATTATATTTTTCATGATCTGATCGGCAAGATGGTGGAAATCTACATCGATGACGTGGTGGTCAAGTCTGCTTCAGCGCAAGGACACGTAGACGAGCTACGACGCGTCCTGGACCGGACAAGAAAATTGACTCTGGATGAATCCAAAGAAGTGTGCCTTGAGGTGGCGGTCAGTTCTTGGGTTTTTGGTCCATGAACGCAGAATTGAGATCGGCTGAAAAGTCGAGGAGGCGGTCACGAACAATGAAGCCACCCACTACAAAGAAAGAACTGCAGTCTCTCATCGGCAAGATCAACTTCGTCAGAAGATTCATCTCCAATCTGTCAGGAAGAATAGAGCCGTTCAAGGGACTGGTGAAAATTAAATCTGACGAGGAATTCCGCTGGGGGGCAGAACAACAACGAGCCTTTGACGGAATCAAAGAATATCGGAAGCCGCCGGTGTTGGTTCCACCCGGACGGAACCGTTCTACATTTACTTGTCGATGGCGACACATCCATCGCCTCGGTGGTGGTGCAAGTTTATGATGGCTGGGCGAGTCGTATTTTACATAGCGAAGGATGATGGGCCAGGAGACAAGGTATCCCGATATCGATAAGTTGTGCCTCTGCTGTTTTCACCGCACCAAGCTGCATACATTTTGCTATCGTGAGAGATCATCATCATATGCAAATCGACGTCATAAAGCACATCTTTGTCGGCTCCTATGTTAAAAGGCCGAGGCAAATGGATGTTTGCATTATCGAGTTTGACATCCGGTATCAACCCGAAAGCGATTAAGGGACAGGCGTTGGCGATCTTATCGCTGAAAGGATCAACACTAACATAGCAGACCGTCCATAGGCGTGGGCTATGTTTTTCGACGGATCAGTTTGTGACGATGGCTGCGGCATCGGCATTTTACTCGTGTCACCCCGGGGGGCAACATTTTCCTTCTCCATCAGATTGTCTGCCTCCCGCACCAACAATGTCGCTGAGTACGAGGCGATACGCAAGGGAATGGAGTTACTCCTCGAAGCCGGAGCAGAGGCAGTGGAAATTTTTGGAGACTCCAAGTTGGTGATTTCCCAACTCACGGAGGAGTACAAGTGTGAGAGCGAGTCCCTCTTCCCATTATGGTTGCACTGCCGTGAGCTGATGACGCAAATCCGGTACATAAACTTCACTTGGATCCCGTGGTCGCAGAACATAGAGGCAAATGACCTTGCACAAATGGCTTCAGGCTACAAGGATGTAGCAGAAGGAGCCGATGTTCAGGTACAGTTCCTAGAAGCTCACGACTGGAGAGCCGATATCTTCAATTACTTGAAGGATTCGGCTCGGGGGGCACCTAAACGGATAAGGTACAAGGCCATGAAGTATGTGCTTATTGGGGATGACATGTTTTACAGGACTCTGGAAGGATTATTGCTCAAATGTCTGGGGACAGCCGAGGCTAATCGGCTCCTACACGAGGTACACGAAGGCGCCTGTGGAACTCACCAATCAGCTCACAAGATGAAATGGTTGATCAGGCGATCAGGGTTATTGGCCCACCATGCTTGAGGACTGTTTCAAGTACTACAAAGGGTGCCAAGCATGTCAGAAGTTTGGGAAAGTTCAGATGGTACCCGCGTCGGCCATGAACCCCATCATCAAGCCTTGGCCATTCCGAGGTTGGGGCATGGATATGATCGGCAAAATCAATCCCCCATCAAGCAAAGGCCACATGTGGATTTTGGCCATTACTGATTATTTCACTAAATGGGTGGAGGCTGTCCCGATGAAATCAGTAAACTCAAAGGATGTTATCAACTTTGTGAAAGAACATGTCATCCATAGATTCGGGATTCCCCAAACTATCACGACCGATGGAGGTTCGGTCTTTATTTCTCAGGAGTTTAGAAAGTTCTGCGAGGACACGGGGATTAAGCTGATCAGATCATCTCCATACTATGCTCAGGCGAATGGGCAAGCTGAAGCGTCCAACCAGAGCCTCATCAAGCTGATCAAGAGAAAAGTCGATGAGCACCCTAGGCGTTGGCACGAGGTTTTGTCAGAGGCATTGTGGGCTTATCGCATGTCATGCCATGGGGCGATTAAAACCTCGCCATACCATCTAGTATATGGACAAGAAGCCGTATTGCCTTGGGAAATTACGGCTGGGTCGAGACGTGTCACTTTTCAGGATGATCTAACGACTGAAGAATACGCAACCCTGATGAGTGACAGTGTGGAGGATTTAACCGAGCTCAGGCTGTGGTCACTGGAGAAAATCAAAGAGAACAAGGCCAAAGTAGCTCGTGCATACAACAAGAAAGTGAAGCCAAAGGAGTTCCACGTTGGTGATCTGGTATGGGAAGTTGTGTTGCCCTTGGGGACTAAGGATGCAACATATGGTAAATGGTCTCCAAATTGGCACGGGCCGTACAGGGTCGACCAAGTTTTAAGAGGAAACGCGTACATGCTTGAGGAGCTGGACGGCGTGAAATTCCCAGTGGCGGTCAACGGTCAACATCTCAAGAAATATTTCCCAAGCATGTGGGATGTTGGACAGTAAAACTTGAGGGGCCGATACATGAAATCGGTTAAGTAAAAGCACGTGAGACGATGGACAGTAAAAATGTGGGGGGCCGATGCTGAAAATCGGCCGAATAAAAGCAAAAATATATAGCCGATGCACGGTCATCGACTCTAGAGGTTCACACATATTACAAACAGGTGCCAGTTCGCACATACAAGCTACTGAAGAAATGCTTCGAAGGCATGGAGGGCGTCAGCACGGACACGGTCCACCTCGGCGATCTTGGCTTCGTCATCTTCATCCTTACCCGACACTAGCTGCTTGTTCAGGGCACGTATGTCTGCCAGATCGGTCTTCAGTTGAGCCTTGAGGCCTTCCGCCTCGTCTTGGGAACGGGCGATGGATTCTTCCTTGTCACGGATGAGCTGTTTAGTCACCCGGACCTTCTCCTCAAGATCTTCGGCTCCTTTTCGGATGCGAGCTCGTGCAGACGGAGGTGTCGGTTTTAGCATCGAGACGCCTTTTCTCGTTGAGTTGCGACATCATGCGCAATATCGGCTTTCAATGGAAGTTGGGCGTGGCGCAGGTTGATCCTTTCACGAGCTAACTTCACCCGGCCCGAAAAGGACGGTTGCAACTGACCAGCTTCACCGCAATGCTTGGAAGATGGTCCCGATTTCGGCAAGAACGCTCTGTTGCTGCCAAAACCCCACGGCGAAGCGACGAGCAACACGAAGAGCCGGAGGCTCCGGATCTTGGTGGGCCCTGGTCCCTCGGCGACGGCCCGCAAAAGCTCCGCACACGTCACGGCTTGGTTCGAGGCGTGCCACGACCTATACCGATCGGAAGGTGAAGGATTGCTCGATTGATTTCTGCATGGTAAACAAGTATCGTAAAATTGAGCCGTGATCGGCTCTGGGTTTCCAATAAATCGTCTCCTAAAGCCGATTGCCCCATGGTTCTGCATTAGATTTACGATAACATGGGGTTTTGCTTGATCACTACAAGTTAAATCGATCTGACGGTCTAATGTTTTCCACGTCTGGAACGTCCTACGTGATTGAGCCTGATGCGTACAAAAGATGAAGAATATTAACCCTAGGAGGCCTAATAACCAACGTAAAGTCAATTACGAACAACTTCTCTAGAACGAATAAGCCACGTCCTATGTACTCTTGGATCGTTCAACCCGTTTGTAAGGCCTGATTACGTAGATATTAAACTAAACCTTGGCGAACAAGGCACAACTATATGATCGAATCGACTAAATAAAGATCAAGCAAGATGCTACCCTTACACTTTGGGAAAAGGTGCAAGGGTAGCGAGATAGCTAGAGGTAGCATAACTTCGACGATAGTAACGAAAAGCACCGATGCTAGCCTCAAACGATCTATGATAAAGGTATTACTCGCCATCAACAACGCTTCAGTACGAGTAAAACCAAGTAACGCATAAGTAGATACTTCCTAGATCGCAAGATGCGATCTAAAAGATGGCACTTACCCGAAAGAAACCCTAGAAACAAGGGGTGGCGATGCGCCGAGATTGTGTTTGTTGTGAACGTGGTTGTCCTCCTTTTTCGATAACCTTAGGTACATATTTATAGTCCGGAGACTCTCTACTTTTGGAATAACTCTACAACTCTATCTTTACCTAAACATAAACGGAACCTAAACAAACACGAAACCTACTATGATACAAGATACACGGGCAATTTAGCCCAAATCCACGCACTAGGCCGATCCAACAACACGTTGAATATATGTATCTTCCAAGCCCATCTTGATCACGGCCCATCTCCGTGTTTGGCCAAAATACGGCGATAACACATGCCCCCCTGGTTTTGGCAATGATAATTCCAAAACCACTCTGTGTGTTTTTTTCTTCTTCTCCTCTTTTTTTATATCGGGCTGCGTCGGCCGAATCGCGTGGCGTAATAAATCGTCACGCTACCCCTTGATCATGATGCCCTATCTTCTCAACTCCTGCACAGTGCATGATTTGACGATTTTGGCAGTGTAATCTGGGGAACTGCTATGGCATTGAACTGTCTCTCCACTATTCCCCTTATTTAAATTCGCCTGAACAGTTCACAATCCCCATCTTCCTCGATTGCGGAAAACCCTCTTCCTTCGCGAAAAAAACCCTCTTTCGCCAATGGCCTCCTGCTTCCTCGCCTGTCCTCCCACGCCTCCAACTCGATTAGCGGCCGAGAGCGGCCTTGAGCACCCGCCTGGCGTGCAAGTACTTCGCCACCGATGGTGGGACGAAAGGGATCTGAGATTCGCCCGTCGAGTCGAAGGGCGATGCGTCCCGGACGGTGAAGAGCCCTGATTCCTCGTTGACGGGAACCGAGGCGAAGAGCATGACGACGCCTGGTCGTGGGGCGGCGTCGAGTCCTCCGACGAGGAGGAGGAATCGAGGAGGACACCTCCTCCGGCAGTATCCGCTGAAGCGCTTCGCGCCGGGTCCAGCGAAGACCGAAGATGACGATGAGGGCGAAGAGGTCCCGCTGGTTTCTTCAAAGAAGGCAATGAGGCGATGCCGCGGCGAAGAAGCGAAAGAGGACGGCGGCGGACAATGACGATCTCGCCCTTTAGATTAGGAACCGATGCGCAACAAGAGTAGTAGGCTCCTTTTGTAATCAATCGTCCTTTGTAAGCAATCATCTTTTGAATGAATGAAAATCTATTTCGAAGATTGCCTTGTTCGCCCCTGATCTTGCCGATAGCCACGATAGGTCGATGTCCTAGAAGTCGATGACACTGCATCGGCTCTCAACATACTGCACGCATACAGTTAATCAAGTCAAATCGCAAAGAGCCGATGACTATCCATCGGCTTCTCCCCAAAAACGTTGACAGGGTCAAACTTTGGTCGCATCTTTAGGCACATTAAAACGGCCACTTCTTGGTTTCAAACGATGACCTGCGACCTTTCTCAAAACGGGCGACCCAAATCACCAATTGCCCATCGAAAAACGTGCCCTGCACAAACGACTAGTGACCAGCAAAGATGAAGATGACGAAGCTGAGATCGTCGAGGTGGATCGTGTCCGTGCTGACGCCCTCCACGCCTTCGAAGCATTTCTTCAGTAGCTTGTATGCGCGAGCTGGCACCTGTTTGTAATACGTGTGAACCTCAAGTTCCACAGGCTATACATTTTTTTTTATTCGGCCGATTTTCAGCATCGGCCCCCATATTTTACTGTCCATCGTCTCTCGAGCTTTTACTTAGCCGATTTCATGTATCGGCCCCCTCAAGTTTTACTGTCCAACATCCCACATGCTTGGGAAATATTTCTTGAGATGTTGACCGTTGACCGCCACTAGGAACTTTACGCCATCCAACTGCTCGAGCATGTATGCGTTTCCTCTTAAAACCTGATCGACCCTGTACGGCCCATGCCAATTTGGAGACCATTTACCATATGCTGCATCCTTAGTCCCCAAGGGCAACACAGCTTCCCATACCAGATCACCAACGTGGAACTCCTTTGGCTTCACTTTCTTGTTGTATGCACGAACTACTTTGGCCTTGTTCTCTTTGATTTTCTCCAGTGACCATAGCCCACGAGCTCGGTTAAATCCTCCACCTGTCACTCATCGGTTGCGTATTCTTGATCGTTAGATCGTCACGAAAAGTGACGCGTCTCGATCAGCCGTAATTTCCCAGGGTAGGACGGCTTCTTGTCCATATACTAGATGGTATGGTGAGGTTTTTATTGCTCCATGGCATGACATGCGATAAGCCCATAACGCCTCTGACAAAACCTCATGCCAACGCCTTGGGTGCTCATCGACTTTTCTCTTGATCAGCTTGATGAGGCTCTGGTTGGGCCTTGACTTGCCCATTTGCTTGAGCATAGTATGGAGATGATCTAATCAGCTTGATCCCCATGTCCTCGCAGAACTTTCTAAACTCCTGAGAAATAAAGACCGAACCTCCATCGGTCGTGATAGTTTGGGGAATCCCGAATCTATGGATGACATGTTCTTTCACAAAATTGATAACATCCTTCGAGTTCACTGACTTCATCGGGACAGCCTCCACCCATTTAGTGAAGTAGTCAGTGATAGCCAGAATCAACATGTGGCCTTTGCTTGATGGAGGATTGATTTTGCCGATCATGTCCATGCCCCAACCTCGGAATGGCCAAGGCTTGATGATGGGGTTCATTCTTGTGGTACCATCTGGATTTTCCAAATTTCAGACATGCTTGACACCCTTTGTAGTAGTTGAACAGTCCTCAAGCATGGTGGGCCAATAAAACCCTGATCGCTTTGATCAACCATTTCATCTTATGAGCCGATTGGTGAGTTCCCAGGCGTATGTACCTCGTGTAGGAGCCGATTGGCCTCGGCTGTCCCGGGCATTTGAGCAATAGCCCTTCAGTCCAGTCTGTAAAACATGTCATCCCCAATAAGCACGTACTTCATGGCTTTGTACCTTATCCGTTTAGGTGCCCCGGAGCGAATCCTTCAAGTAATTGAAGATATCGGCTCTCGATCGTCGCTTCGAGGCTGCACGAGCGTCGGCTTCTTCTACCACGTCCTTGTATCCTGAAGCCATCTTCGCAAGATCGTTCGCCTCGATACTGCGATCGTGGGATCCAAGTGAAGTTTATGTACGGAATTGCGTCATCAGCTCGCGGCGATTACAACCATAATGGGAAGAGGGACTCTCTCGCACTTGTAGTCCTCCGTGAGCTGGGAAATCACCAACTTGGAGTCTCCAAAAATTTCCCGCTTCGCTCCGGCGAGGAGTAACTCCATCCTTGCATATCGCCTCGTGCTGGCTACATTGTTGGTGCGAGAGGTAGACAATCGATGGAGAAGGAAAATGTTGTCCCGGGCGACACGAGTAAAATGCCGATGCAGCCATCGTCACAAACTGATCCGTCGAAAAACATAGCCCGCTCTTATGGACAAGCGGCTATGTTAGTGTTGATCCTTTCAGCGATAAGATCGGCCTTTGTCCCTTAACTGCTTTCACGGGTTGATGACGGATGTCAAACTCTGATAATGCAAACATCCATTTGCCCAGTCGGCCTTTTAACATAGGAGCCGACAGCATGTGCTTTATGACGTCTGATTTGCATATGATGATGATCTCTGCTGATAGCAAAATGTGGCGCAACTTGGTGCAGGTGAAAAACAGGCAGAGGCACAACTTATCGATATCGTGGTACCTTGTCTGCGTCCGGCATCCTTACGCTTATGTAAAGACGACTCGCTCCAGCCCATCATAAACTTGCACCACTACCGAGGCGATGGACGTGTCAGCTACTGACAAGTAAATGTAGAACGGCCTGTCAGGCTGAGGTGGAACTAACACTGGCGGCTTTGTCAGATATTCTTTGATCTCGTCGAAGGCTCGTTGTTGTTCTGCCCCCCAGCGGAATTCCTCGTCAGATTTGATTTTTACTAGTCCCATGAACGGCTCAATCCTTCCTGACAGATTGGAGATGAATCTTCTGACGAAGTTGATCTTGCCGATAAGGGACTGCAGTTCTTTCTTCGTGGTGGGTGGCTTCATTGTTCGCACTGCCTCCTGACTTTTCAGGCCGATCTCAATTCCGCGTTCATGGACCAAAAAACCCAAGAACTGACCGGCCGTCACCCCGAAGGCACACTTCTTTGGATTCATCGTAGGCGAATTTTCTTGTTCGGTCCAGACGCTGCGATCGTCCAAGTGTCCGTGTCTTTGAGGCGGACTTGACCACCACGTCATCGATGTAGATTTCCACCGGTTCTTGATCAGATCATGGAAAATATAATTCATGGCCCTTTGGTACGTGGCGCGGCATTTTTCAGTCAAACGTCATGACTACATATTCAAATAACCCTTGAACACAGGACTCGAATGCAGTCTTGTGTATGTCTTACGGAGCCATGAAGATATGGTTGTAAGCATTGCCGTCCATGAAGCTCAAAATCTTATGACCAGCTGCTGCATTGATTAATGTTTCTGCCACCGGCATCGGATACTCATCCTTTGGGGTAGCTCTGTTAAGATCCCGAAAATCTATAGCAACACGCCATCGGCCATCCTTCTGCTACGACTACATGAGCTGCTTGTCGTATGATCGCTGCTTTTTATTTTTTGTGGCCGATCGCAAGGATCGGCCGTACCACGGATGACCGTGGGCTTTTCTACTCTGTGAGGCCAGTGGATAAGACCAGCCTCACCCCGTTTTTTGTAGCTTCAATGCGCTCACAGCCGTCCAAATTGATTCCAGAGATCGGCTCTTGGTCTTCTGCTTCCCAGACGTTCATGCCAGCTATGGAAATCTCGATAGAATCATCTGCGTGGATGACCTCCACTTCGTCTCCATCCCACTGGATCGTGCCGATGCATTGTGGAAGGATGCAGCAATTAGCGTGAATCAATCCCTTCCTAGCAAGGCAGTGTAAGTGCTCTTGCTGTCACGACGAAGAATGACGTGGTACGGTTTTCCTGCCCATCGGGGTCCACGTTCGATCGCCTTGCGTTCCGAAGACCGACGTTGAAGTCGCTTAACGTGACGTTGGTTTTGATCAGATCTGCAGTGGAGCGTCCCAAACGTCGTAGCATGGAGTACGGCATGATATTGACTGCCGCTCCGGTGTCCACCAACATCTTGCTGACAGGTTGCCCATTGATGTAACCTCGCAGGTACAGGGCTTTCAGATGTTTGTAACCCTTCTCACGTGGCTTCTCAAAGATAACCGGCCGTGGACCGCAGTCAAACTGTGCCACTGGTAGCTCATTGGTTCTTGGCGCGCAGAATTCTGACGGTAGTACGAACACCATGTTTGTGCCAGCCGATGTCTTTGCATCGGCTTTTACCGGTTTGGGGCGCCACTCTTTCCTTGTCGGGCGGTCTTCCGTTTCCAAAGTCTGCCTCACTTTGACGGCCAGATCAGGCCGTGCTTTCTTCAAAGCGTGGAGATACTGCGCTTCAGCTTCCTCCAAGTTACGCAGCCGCTGCACTCTACGCTTCTGGGTGTGTCTGAGTCCGTCGGGACACCACCTTGGACGGTGATACCTGTCTTCGTCTTTGTCATTCTTTGGCTTCTCGAGGTCTTCTGCTCGAGCGGACTCCCTGTGACGGCTCTGGGGTGGAAGAGGCCCTAGACGTTTGAATACTGACACTGGCCTCGTGTCCTCCTTCTGCTGACCGCATTCCGGCGGTTGTCATTGTAGGCAATCGGCTCATTCCGCGCTTGACAATACTTGAAGAAAGGACAATCCCAATGCTTGTCTGCGCCTTCCTTCTCTTTTGACGGTCCCCCAGCAAGGTGCTCATATCTTTCGTCGTCTCTGACGCGCCGGTGACGTTGGTCATACTGGCGCTCATACTTGTTAAGGAGATGCGTGGAATGTGGTTTCTGATATCGCACTCTCCTCACTTGTTCCTCCGTTAAATCGCTTTGTCGTGGTGGATGGGCCGGTCGCATGGACTAGCCTCCTTTCTTTCCTTGCCGCGAGTGCGACCACCTTCGTGTTTGTACGTGTCATGGTGGTACCCAGACCCTGCCATATTAACGCCGAACGAGAAATCCAGCTTACGCCTCGGAGCTTGGAGTTCTACCATGTTAACGCCGGGAAATGGGTTTGTGTCCACTTTCATGGCGAACTGCCCAAGGATCAGACAGCCTTGTTCTATCGCCATTTGGATTTGGCGGCGAAGCTCTTTGCACTCATTGGTGGTATGGGTGAGCAGTGATGCCACTTGCGTCTGACCTCCGTTCATTTCTGAGCCGTAGGGATTTTGTGGCCTTGGTAACCTCACCGCTTCTCCTTCAAAGACAAATCAAATATCTGCTCAGCTTTGCTCACATCAAGTCGAACCCTTCGCGGCCCTTGTTTCACCCATTTGCGGCCAGGATCTGCCCCGAGCCCATTCATTACGGCCACCTCCTGGTCCTGTAGAATCTTCTTCTTCCGCATCGACCAGGCCTATCGGACGTTTGAATTTGTCTTGGTACAACTCAGTGGCGCTGTTCATACATCGGTTTACGGGCCATGTGCCAATGAGTTGTATTCTACAGAAAGCGGATCCTTGATGGGTGCTGAGAGACCCAACACTTGCTCATTGCTTCCTTCTCGATTAAACGAGCCGAGTAACATTGGTTCTTGACAGTCCGAAGCGCTGGATGTACTCGGCTACAGTTTCTCCTCGCTTATGCCGCACCTGCGCCAGGTCTGCAATGCCAGCCTCAGTAGCCTCTGAATGGTACTGGATGTGGAACTGATCTTCCAGTTGCTTCCAGGTATGAATTGAATCAGGTGGTAGTGAGGTGTACCACCCAAAGGCTGGTCTGTCGGAGATTGCAAAAAATCTTACGCGCGCCGATCGATGCGAAATCATGCCTAGTTGTGCGGTATCGGCTTATGTGCTCGTCGAGCTCGACCCTTGACCAGAACCTTGAGAACTCGGGAGCTTATACTTGGGTGGCGGTGAATTAGATCAAACTTCGTTGAAGTACGGCTTTGAATAGCCGATTGTCCTTCTCTTGACGGCGAAGTCCCTCGGGATGGTACCGATTTGCTCCTTGTTTGAGCCATAGGGGCTAGATTCTCATGGCTTGTTCGGTGGCATACTTGGCTAGCGCCTGTTTGTCGCGTCCATCCATACATCGCTGCTCGGCCCACGCCTCGAAGATCCTGCCCCAGAACTCCCCGCGCAGAACACTCCTGCGGTTGCAATCTGTTTGTGCGTGTCGTTATTGCAGTCCGCACGTGGCGCATATATATCCGTGTGGGATCTCCTTAGGTGGCTCAAACAGGAATTGGCAATCGCCTGGGTCGCCTCCAGCCTTGTAGACGACGTAAGCCGCTGCTACTGGCGGTTCTGGAGCGGCAAGTGCGAACAGGAGCTGTGGCCTGGTGCAGGCGGTCTTTCTCCTGGTGAGTCCCTAAAGTAGGCCCCGACGAATCGATGTTTCATGATCTCACGAACTACGAACGCGACCGCTCGAAGCGTTCACGGGCTCTCGGAATGGCGGTGCGAGAATGAGCCACCATGTAGTTGACTTCACATAGAGCTCAGTGCGCTCCTCCGAAGGAAGAGACAGATCCACCTCATTGAGAGCGCCCTCGGGGGAGAACCCCTTCCACCTGATTCCATGCTTACGGGTCCTCTCAAAAGAGCCGATGAGGTCTTCCTCGAAGAGAGCCTTGATCTCGTCGTACTTGGCCTTGTGCTCGTCAGGTAGATCGTCGTAAGTGGTCTGCATTCTCCATTGCAGCGTCGGATGTTGATGTAGACGTTGTTGAAGGTCCCACCGGCGTGCGAGAATGTGTTGCCTGCCAAAACCCACCGGCGAGCAGCGACGAGCAACACGAGAGCCGGAGGCTCCAGGATCTGGTGGGCCCTGGTCCCTCGGGCGACGTCCATAAAAGCTCGCACACGTCTGGCTTGGTTCGAGGCGTGCCACCTGACCTATACGATCAGGAAGGTGAAGGATTGCTCCGATTGATTTCCTGCATGGTAAACAAGTATACGTAAAATTCGAGCCGTGATCGGCTCCCAGGTTTCCCTGTAAATCGTCTCCTAAAGCCGATTGCCCCATGGTTCTGCATTAGATTTACGATAACATGGGGTTTTGCTTGATCACTACAAGTTAAATCGATCTCTGACGGTCTAATGTTTTCACCACGTAATGGAACATCCTACGTGATTGAGCCTGCATGCGTACAAAGATGAAGAATATTAACCCTAGAGGAGGCCTAATAACCAACGTAAAGTCAATTACCGGAACAACTTCTCTAGAACGAATAAGCCACGTCCCTATGTACTACTGGATCGTTCAACCCGTTTGTAAGGCCTGATTACGTAGATATTAAACTAAACCTTGGCGAACAAGGCACAACTATAACAGATCGAATCGACTAAATAAAGATCAAGCAAGATGCTACCCTTACACTTTGGGAAAAGGTGCAAGGGTAGCGAGATAGCTAGAGGTAGCATAACTTCGACGATAGTAACGAAAAGCACCGATGCTAGCCTCAAACGATCTATGATAAAGGTATTACTCGCCATCAACAACGCTTCAGTACGAGTAAAACCAGGTAACGCATAAGTAGATACTGCCTAGATCGCAAGATGCGATCTAGGCAGCATGGCACTACCGAAGAAACCCTAGAAACAAGGGGTGGCGATGCGCCGAGATTGTGTTTGTTGTGAACGTGGTTGTCCTCCTTTTTCGATAACCTTAGGTACATATTTATAGTCCGGAGACTCTCTACTTTTGGAATAACTCTACAACTCTATCTTTACCTAAACATAAACGGAACCTAAACAAACACGAAACCTACTATGATACAAGATACACGGGCAATTTAGCCCAAATCCACGCACTAGGCCGATCCAACAACACGTTGAATATATGTATCTTCCAAGCCCATCTTGATCACGGCCCATCTCCGTCTTTGGCCAAAATACGTCGATAACACGCTCTTCACTTCCTCAGAACCCTCGATCAACTCCTCGATCGGGGAGGACAGCAAGGTTTTAAGACGCTGGAAATGAGGAAGACCAACCCTGGCTTGTGGTTCAGTGTTGGAAACAGAGGGAGTTGGTTCGATGGATTCAGGATCGAACGACAGCAAACCTGAAAGTTCACAACTCTGGCAGCCAGAAAAGCGTCAGTATGCGTCCAAACGTGCAAGGATGGGCCAAAAGAACTTAAACGTACCTCTCCTATCGAGGGGATAGCCGATGAGGAGACCATCGGTTTGTGTGTGGTCGCTGGAGGCTTGGCCAGAGTAGTAGCCGTTTCATCTACACCTTCGGGGATCCCCAGATCCGGCGTCGGCATTGCCCCAGCTGTCTCGCTGAGGACGTCAGTCGTCTGCATGAAGGGTGTTCTTAGCCGGTGTAAATAACGATAAATCGGCAGACAAAAGGAAACAAGTAGTAAGAGTATGAAGGGTGGTGATTTTTTTGAGACCTCCTGGCTCGACGAAGAAGCTTGTTGTCCTTTGCGAGCTCTCTTAGGACCCAGATTGGCCCGCCTCGGCCCGGTGCTCGGGGGCAGAGTTCGAGGCCGACCTTTTTCTGGAAGCCGGTGGTGGTGAATCTGGCTGGTTCGGTGTGATGGTCCTCTCAGAATCCGTTGGGCCTAGTTCTCCTCGATTAGTCTGGGTATCCTCACTGGAGGTGTCTTCGATGGAAGCCTGTAAAAGAGGAGAACCAGTAAGCGCGAGTATGTTTGCAAGAGTGGAGGAATGACGAGGATCGACCAAGGCCTGAATTAGCTTACATGCGAGCTATCTGGGGAAGGGCTCCGGCGCCTCAAGGTCTTCCTAGCAGCTACCTTCCTCACCATCGTTCTGGTTTTAGTCGGAACTCGAGGGGCAGCTGACTTAGGAGTTGCTGGTTTCTTGGAAGCCGATTGTGGTGTTATCGGCTGTTTCTGCATTATGACCTTTTTCAGAGGTGGCGAGTCTTTGCAGAAAAGAACCACAGGAGCTGGCGGGAAGAACTCGAAGGGGGAGCCATCACTGTGTGTAGGCTCAGGGCCATCTTGTTGCTGCAAAGAGAAAGAATGGATTAGTAAAAGGATCAATTGCAAGCTGCATCAAGAAAATTTGCAAGTAGTGGTACCTGTTCCACGGGGATGTCATAGTCAGCATCGAGCTGTTTCAGCAACGGTCCCAGAGCTCTCCTGAAGGCGTGAGTCTTCCACATCGACCACCAGTCTCCAAAGCCATCGGTTGATGAGGCAAAGGTGAGGTCGTTGGGAATTGGGATGGTTAGAGCATCAGAGAAGGAGTAACACCTTTGGCTGGTGAGAGGATCAGGCAGGTCGGCTCTGCTCTCCGTAAGATGATGGAGAAAGAAGTGGGGAGCTACTTGTCCAAGGCCGAATTGGCGAGCCACTAAGACTGGCTGGTAGAATTCATACCCGGGTTTGATTATTCTGTTGGACGTACTCATGCCAACTGGAAGGAAACAGGGGCGAATCACGGTGGAAAAGAGCTGCCGAGTGCTAGTGTCATCGGCAAAATTGTCCAGCCTGAAGGAGAGTGGATTTTCAAAGTGTTCCAATTCCTCCATATAAGGGAAGAAGGTAGGGTTGTCCAGGCCCTGGAAGAAAGTGTTGAACCACTTGGATGCTTCCTGAGGGGATAGTTTGCTGCCCGGCAGCCTATACAAAGCTTGGCCATAACTAGTGCATCGGAACTGTTTCCCTTTTACATCTGGAAAGGTGCAACTCGCCAGAAGGGGGAAGTTTGGGATGTGATTTTGGAAATACAGCTGAGCCCATAGCTGAATAAACCACCAAGGACCACCTGTTTTGACTGCTATGCCAGAAAACAGTTTGACAGACATCAATTGGAGGTATCGATAGACTTCTCCCAGAAACAATTTGCCGAGGCCAAGTTGAGTACCTTTGGCCAGTTCATGGGCTAAGGAGAGATAGTTTTTGGTTGGAGCAAGGGAAGGGCCACAGAATATGAAATGCTCCAGCCAGAAGTTGAGAAAGGCTGTGTGTTCTTTCTCTGAAACAGGACCCTTTGTTTTCATGTGGCGTTGGAGGTAGGCACCCCAGTTTGTGCAGTCTGTTTTAGAAGACAGCTTGTAAGGGACTTTGGTCAGTTTAAAGGCAGAGGGGCTGGGTGATGTAACATCCAGACCAGTGATCATCACCACATCTAATAAAGTCGGTGACATAGGGCCATGACCGAACATGAAACAGTTCAGAGCGTCAGACCAGAAGTAGTCGATGGTTTTGAGAAGATTCTCGTGTTTCTCAAGAGGAGACAATGATAGATGCAAGGCATCGGCTATTCCCGTAGTTTCCCATTGGGATTGGTAAGCTCTAGCTACCCTACTGAACCAAGAAACCCAATGTTCGGGGGGATTAGGCCAGGCTGCATAAGCGGCCCAAGAGTTCAGATCTAGATCTTGGCTTACGAAGGGATTCTATTTGCTTCAAGAAATCAGATGGGCAGGACTAGAATCAGACGAGGCCAAGACAAAGGGAATTTGGGAGAGAAGGATGCGAGGATGTCTGAAACCTAGAAAGTTTAATGGTGGAATAAAGGCATTAATTCAGGTGTTTGCCATTAAATTCTAACATCACTATCAGACTGCGAGGAGTAGGCGTACCTTCAGACCGGAGACCTCTGGATTGGTGTTGGACGATTCCGCCATCTAGTTTGCCGACGGAGATGGATCTATGCAAGTTGAGGATTGGGGGTTCTTGTTGCTGTGAGCTCGATCTGGTCGATGGGCAATTGGGGATCTAGGTCGCCCTTTTTGAAGAGGGTCGCAGGTTACCGTTTGAAGTGGCCGTTTGGGTTTTCCCAAGTATGCGACCAAGTTTGACCTTGTCGAACATTTTGGGAAAGACGATGTGCATCGGCTCTTTGAGCTGTGGCTTGGTTGCCTGTGTAAACGTAACAAGGTAAAAGCCGATGCGTTGCTATCGGCTTCTGGGACATCGACCTATCTTGACTATCGGCAAAATCAGGGGCGAACAAGGCACTCTTCGGGAAATAGATTTTCATTCATTCAAAAGATGATTGCTTACAAAGGACGATTGATTACAAAAGGGAGCTTATTGCTACTACTACTACTACTGGTTCCTAATCTAGGCCGAGGTCGTCGTCGCTGTCATCGCCGCCGTCTTGTGCGCTATCCTCAGCGCTGCTACCGGCGTCGTCTTCGCTGCTGCTGCTGAAGAAGCCAGCAGGGGCCTCCTCGTCCTCGTCGTCGTCGGTGTCCTCGCTGGACCCGGTGCGGAAGTACTTCACCGGCTGGTACTCCTCGGAGGAGGTGTCCTCCTCTTCCTCCTCTTCTTCGGAGGAGTCGACGCCGTCCCAGGACATGGCGTCGTCGGTGCTGTCTGCCTCCAGTTCCCCATCAGCAAGGAACTGCAGGTCTTCTTCGCCGTCAGTCAAGGACGCGTCGTCCTCCGACCAAACGGCGAAGTCCCAACCCCTCTCGTCCCACCATTGTGGGGCAAGAGTGTTGTACGCCGCCATCGGCGGGTGCTCTGGCGTCGGCTCTCGGTCGCTCATTGAGTTGGAGGCGTGGGAGGACAGGCCAGAGGAAGCAGAGGAAGAAGCCATGGCGGAGGAGGAGGGTTTTTTCGGCGAAGGAAGAGGGTTTTTTGGCTACTGGAGGAAGATGGGGACTGCGAACTGCTCAGACGAATTTAAATAAGGGGAATAGTGGAGAGACGGTTCAATGCCATAGCGGTTTCCCAGATTGCGCTGCCAAAATCGTCAAATCATGCACTGCGGAGGAGTTGAGAAGACAGGGCATCATGATGAAGGGGTAGCGTGACGATTACGTTACGCCACGCATTACATCAGCGCAGCCCGATACAAAAAAAGAGGAGAAGAAAAAAAAAACACAGAGTGGTTTTGGAATTATCATTGCCAAAACCAGGGGGGCATGTGTTATCGCCATATTTTGGCCAACGAAGGAGATGGGCCGTGATCAAGATGGGCTTGGAAGATGCGTATATTCAACGTGTTGTTGGATCGGCCTAGTGCGTAGAATTGGGCTAAATTTCCCGTGTATCTTGTATCATAGTAGGTTTTGTTTCAGTTTAGGTTCCGTTTCAGTTTAGGTAAAGATAGAGTTGTAGAGTTATTCCAAAAGTAGAGAGTCTCCGGACTATAAATATGTACCTAAGGTTATCAAGAAAAGGAGGACAATCACGTTCACAACAAACACAATCTCGGATCGCCACCCCTTGTTTCTAGGGTTTCTTTCGGTAAGTGTCATCGCCTAGATCGCATCTTGCGATCTAGGCGATTTTACTTATCGTTGTTTGGTGTTACTCGTCTTGAAGCATTGTTGATGGCGAGTAACACTACTATCATAGATTTGTTGAGGCTAGCATCGGTGTTTTCGCTATAATTGTTTAAAGTTATGCCTCTAGTTGTCTCGCTACCCTTGCACCGTTTCCCAAGTGCAAGGGTAGCACCTATGATCTTTATTTAGCTGATTCGATCTGTTATGGTTGTGCCTTGCTCGCCAAGGTTCAGTTTGATATCTACGTAGTCAGGCCTTACAAGCGGGTTGAGCGATCCGGAGTACGTAAGGACGTAGCTTATTCGTTCTAGAGAAGTTGTTTCGGTAATTGACTTTACGTTGGTTATTAGGCCTCCTCTAGGGTTAATATTCTTCATCTTTTGTACATACCAGGCTCAATTACGTGTAGGACGTTCCAGTTACGTGGTGAAAACATTAAACTGTCGTAGATCGATTTAACTTGTAGTGATCAAGCAAAACCTCATGTTATCGTAAACCTAATGCAGAACCATGGGGCAATCGGCTCTAGGAGCCGATTCACAGGGAAACCTGGGAGCCGGTCACGGCTCGAATTTTACGTATACATGTTTACCATGCAGGAAATCAATCGGAGCAATCCTTCACCTTCCTGACCAGGTATAGGTCAGGTGGCACGCCCTCGAACCAAGCCGGGCGTGCCGGAGTTTTGCGGGCCGTTGCCCGAGGGACCAGGGCCCACCAGCAGTTCTGGGAGCCTCCCGGCTCTTCGTGTTGCTCGTCGCTGCTCGCCGGTGAGTTTTGGCAGGCAACAAGATCATGTTATTTGGGCTCTTAAATTAGACAACAAGCATTACGCAAACATAGATATTCATTATCATAGAATAATAATCACGACAACAATCACAAATGGATGGAAATAAAGGAGGCACATCACATCTCACCATTCCCCTATATCTCCCATGCCTATGGGGATTTACTTAGACATGAGAGGAAGACAGATAAAAGGCATAATAATATTGCAAATAGAGTCATCTTAACTTTACCGTAGCAAGCCACGATACTATTTGAGGATCAAATACAAATCGAGGTAGATCAAAGTATCAAACCCTAATCTTACAAGTGCCAATCTCTCCCCCTCTCAGTACAAGTAGGGATGATGGTGGAGTGAATGGTTTAGAGGCTGGAGATCGTCGAAGAATGAGGCGATGTTCTTCTCCTTCAGATCTGATCTCCCCACTTATGGAGTTGTTTGCGGAGGTTGTGTTGTGTTTTTTTCTATCTCCCTTCACGAAAGTTGCTTGTGTTGGTATAACGGAGACGGAGGAGGGTCATACGGACAAACGGTATGGGCGCGTCCCGACCGTACCAATGGTCGTTATGGACCCTGGGAGCCTCTAATGAAAGGGCCTTCAATTGGGGATTTGTTTCTTCAAATGTAGTTAGCTCATAAATGCTCTCAGATCTTTCAAAGTGTTCATTACCTGAAAACCATAACAAGAAACCAAGGTTTCTCTAATTTGTGATGTTATCATTATTTAAAAGGTGAAATCCAACGAAACCCGGCAAAAACCAAAGGAAAATCATCGATAAAAAGTGTTAAATTTGGAGATATCATGAATGCTAATCAAACACATAATGAAGTTTGATTAATTTTATGTATTTTTTCTGAACAGTTTTATGTCTATTATACCTAATGAGAGAGTAGTCAAGTGAACCCATGAACCTCGGTCCATTTTTTATTATAAGAAACCATTTTCATTACTTTTATTTCCTTTAATATTTTCTTCACTAATTAAATCGTAAAATACAAAAACACTTATACTATTTACAAACACAAACAAAAACCAAAAAATAATTTTACTTTATTGTTTTTACTTTCCTTGACTAGTCATAGATTGTTTAATTTTATTTACTTATAGTTTTATTTATGTTTTAATAATATGAAACCTTCTTCTTGATAACCACACGGTAAAATTGGGAATAAAAGGAAAATACTTTGTTTTGTAGGTTGGTTGAAGAAGAAAAGAGAAGAAGTTCCCCCGAGAGTTCTATATAAACCCTTGAGTCATCTGTGTGGGATAAAGACATTTTCTACACCACTATGCACTTGGATCCCCAAAGAGTTGGTACACACAAAATTGTTGCCATCAAGAACATTTTTCTTGCTCCGTTGTGGGGGAATTGTTGAAACTACATCACAGTTGCATCATCACCAAACTTGGAGCACACCTCAACAACCACTGCAATTTGTTAGAACATTTTCTGGCATAGTTGCAAGAACAATTCACAGTGGGTGGAATAATACCCAAAACCATCATCTGAACATTTTCTGGCATCTTCACCCAACTTGTGCAAACACCTAAGCTTGGAGGTTGCACCATTGTGAGATTTTGTTTTCTTTTATATTTACAAAGCACTTCCTTTTTCTTCTTTTTGTCTTTTATTTGTTATTTTGTTTGTTTACTTTACGTCTTGTTTTTCCTTTCTACTATACACAAAAATCCATAAAAGTTATTTTAACTTCACTTTTCTTCAAATCATGGGAGAGTTAAACAAAGAAAACCTTGGTAAAATTGAAGCAGGAACCCCTATCTTAAGTATTACCTCCACTTTTAGGAAAAAAATTGGGGAACATTGAAATATGCTTGAGTAAGAATAAGTAAAATACAGAGTGAGGATTTTGACCCATGAGAGAATAATTGATGCATATTTATTTTTATATGGATTAAAATCTGGTACAGAAATGCCTTAGATCTAGCCATAGGAGGTAGTTTGGTTTTATGATCTCCAATAGGTTCCCATTTAGCAATTAAAAACATCTTTGAAACTCATGTTGGAAAAATGAGGGAATCAAAAGATATCACTACTCTACTTACATCTACAAGAAATAGAATTGAAGATTGTACAAAAACACTACTTGATAGGAGGAATATGGATCATTTAGAACTCTTCTCAAAGGAAATTATACCAAAACTACAAGAAAATATGTCCTTTATAGTGCACAAACTAAATATTTGTGAGAAAGAATTAAAAGAGGATGATAAAAAACTTATAGGGACTGAAAAAGGATATTTTGTCTTAGTGATCTTCTTAAAGGAGCCGCTTCTTTCAATATGCCTAAAGTAGACCCTAGACATCATGTTCTTATGATTCCTAAAGATAAAGAAAAGGAAGAAAAATGAATATGGATAGTAAAAGAAAACAAGGATAAAAAAGTAGAGGAAGTTAAAATGCTTAGTGAAGTAAATTAACCTCTATTGGATGTTGATAGATGTAGACTATGATGCCTTGTTCTTTCCCTTGAGCTTTTCTTTGCCATCAAACATGTTTTTGTTCTTGAACTTGTGGGGCTGAGATTTCTTATTCTATATCAAGTTGGCACTAGAACCTCCCTCAACACCTCGAGCATGTGTGTATTTTTATCTCACCTTCTCTTTCACATCAAGAGTCCCAATGATATCCGTAACGGAAACCCTTTGTCTCTTATGTTTTATAGAAGTATAAAAATTCCTCCATGAGGGAGAAAGCTTGGCAATGATGCCTGCGATAAATAGTTGTCCGGAAACACACAAGTGAAGTCTCAAGTTACTTAGAAAGTGACTGTATCTCGTGAGCCTGCTCGACTACGAAGGGGCCATCAACCGTCATGTAGTCTTAGAATTATTCCATGGCATACAATTCACTGCTACCATTTGAGACCCCAGATTTGGCCTTAAATGCAGCCCACATGTCCTTGCTATTATCAAATGACATGTAAGATTCAACAATTTTGTTCCCAAGAACACTCAAGGGAGCCGCCTTAAAAAGGGTATCATTTTTCTGAAAACTTGGCTTCCTGTAAATAGGAGTGAGCTCTCTTTCAGGTTTGCCAAGAGTGGTTCTATAGTAGCTAATGGTTTGAAATTAGAGAACTGATCTCACATGCCACTTCTTATATTGCATACCCTTAAAAGATAGGTGGCCTCATAGCCGCGGGAAAGCCACTTGGAGTAAATTGCCTATAATGAGGTTTTCAGATTGTTGGAAATATGAGAAATTTACAATATGAATTAACCTATAAAAACAGTAAATAAAACACGACAAAAAATAAGAATACAAGTTGGAAAGATTGTAAATAGAAAGTATAAATAGATTGCCACACATAACATATGACATATAATTTTCATTAGATAGAGCATGATCTGAACATGAGGGATGAATATAACATAGAATACATAAGAGGAAATGCTTGCGTTGATGTTAGTTTTCACGTTTTGTGGTGTTGTCAGCCATGTCATCAAAGATATGTTCGACTTCGGGGAAGTAGTCATCGTCCAGAAAGAAGTCGCCAGCATCCTATAATGAGTCTGTGATAAAATTAGTAGTCGCACGGCAGCGCTTCCTAAAATATTTATCCCTCTCCCGTACAGGATGGCAAGAGACCACGTTCTAAAGACCTACTGACTCGGCTCGTGGTGCACACCACAAGACGGGATAGAAAAGACTTGGCGACTACTCAGTGCTCTGAAACTATTGGCGCTATGTGATTCCGTGTGGGTCTATGGAGAGAAACAATCTCTCTTATATAGGCACAGGAGGGAGAGTTGAACATGTGAACAGACAGCGCGGAGAGATGAGAAGCGGCCACTCAGTTCCTATACTGAGTTTGTTTAAAACTCTACTAGCAAAAAATGCTTTAGCTTCTGTACGTGCTAGTTCACATTCCTGCGTAACAAAAGAGAGTCAACTCGCACGCGAGACATAGGTGGATCATTGACTTGAATCATTCTTGCAACCCATGGCATGCGCGTCGTGATGAGGCGAGTGGCGTAACACACGTCTAATACTCTGTTTTTCACATGCTTGTACAAGTGATGAAGTAGTCTCCCTTATAAGGGGTTCGAACTCCCACTCAACTAGCAATGTGAGACTAAATTTTTGTTTCACCTTTTACTATACATAAATGGGCCAAACGAGAATCTGGAATTTCAGAATTATTGCTAAAGAATAAATGAGCTGGGTCATGTTTAGGTAAAATTTCAACAAGTGCTATGCACTGACTTTCTTGGTAGAATTCATGTTTAAGTACGAAGGTAATAGTCCGTATTCATACTACACTCATGACAAAATTCATACTTTCTCGGTAGAATTCAAAATCTATGGGATTCTTTGTTGCATGTAAAATTGGTACTTGGTTCCCTCCTAACCATTGGTTAGGTTAACCTAACCTTAAAAAAGGCCCAATGGGCCAAATGGTTAACCCCTGAAATCTACATGGTACTTTAGGTACGATCCATATTTGCCAATGGTTCCCGTCACTCAGCTCAGGAAAAATAAAAAGGGTTTCCCTAGTCCACCTCCCGAGCGCCACGCGCCCACGCCGCTCCGCCGCCTCCTGCCTCCCTGCCCACGCCGCTCCCTCCCACGCGGAGGCGGCTTAGGGTTCCTCCCGAGCGTCGCACCGCGCTGCCGCCTCCTGACTCCCTGCGCAACTACGTCTCCACCTCCCGCCTTCCGAGCGCCTCCGCGTCAACGAGGCCAGCAGCGCCGCCTCCGACCGACTCGCCCGTCTCCTCGCCGCCCTCTCCTCCCCCGTCTCCTCCCCGTCAGAACACGCCGCCCATCTCCTCTCCGTATCCCTGGACGTCATCGACGAGCGAGGTAGGTGCCTTTACCACCCATCGCGATCAAGATCTGTATACTTGTTCCTATCAAATGCACTGGAGTTTGCTCAAATAGTGCCAACTTCCTGTCAAATCCTTGGTTAAAATTACCAAAATCTTGTCTGTAATTGTGAATGGGATGGGTGCTGATTATATGCCAGATGAGAGAAGTGACCCACGTTGTGGTAATAAAGAAACAGTTTCGATTTCCATGGCTATGAATGCAAACACTACAAAATCTTAGGCCGTAGGGGTTTCAGATGAGTCCTGGTAAAAGTGTGTAGCTGTCAATATCCATTGATTGTATGTCAGATTAAATATCTTTTCCCAAAAAAAATTGGTTAAATGCATCTATATGTAGTTTGTAGCTGTCAATGGATATTGATTGTATGTCAGATTAAACAAGTGTTCCACCTTGAGTAAAAAAGGATTTAGTTACAAACTACATGTTTTATTGGTACACGAAGGGCAATTAAGTTTCTCGCTCTGCTATGCAAAGCTTTCGATGTGCATAGAGCTGCAGGGGTTCCATCTGAGTCGTGATAATTGTGATACTTGCATCGATCTAATTAGAGATAGACTTAATTCACATGGTTATACTTGTACATGGTTATTGGCGGTTGTAGGCGATTTGTAATGCTGTCAAGTTGTGTAATTTCTTGTCTATGTAATTTAGAAAGCAAGTAATCATTGTATATTCTGCCATGTTGTTGAGGTCACTCGGGAAGAGGTTATTTAAATCAGTGTATATTCTGCTACACTCCTATGTTAAAGAGCGTGCTTATATATAATTATATGATGTGCAGGTATACATTGAATTGGGGAATGGATGAAGGTGCAGCATTACTGTCAAGATACATGGGGGAAAGACGATCTAAATATGTTGGAAGTTCAGAGATGAGAACAGAAGAGGAATATGGGGATCATGAAGATATTCAATTCGAAGATGAGGAAGACAAAGACGAGGATTATGAGCTAGAAGAGGATATTGATGATGAGGAGGACATTCGTGAAGGGCCAGCTGCAGTTGCTCAAGGACGGAAGTTCAGATCTATGTCTTGGAGAGAATTTGTGCCAATACATGTTGATGGGCAAGTTACATCAGGAGAGTGCAAGCATTGCAGCGCGGTAATTAGTGCCAAGAAAGGGCATGGCAGAAGCGGGTTGCGCAATCACTTGATCCGATGCAAAGCTAGGGTAGCCACGGTTGAAGCTCTAAATCAGATGAATGCAACCCTCATGACACCTGATGGAGTCAGCCACTTGTGGAAATGGGATCCTGATGTTGCAAGAACAGCGCCGGTGAGAATGGTGGTGCTTCATGAACTCCCATTATCAATTGTTGAATATGAGGGCTTTCGGAAATTGTCTTTAGTTTGAATCCAAACTTTCACATGATATCAAGAAGGACTTTGAAGAATGATATCATTAAAGCATTTGACGAGCACAAAAAAGATTTGAAGGAGCTACTTGGTGCTTCCAAGTCTAGGATATCATTGACCATGGATATGTGGACTTCAAATCAGACAATTGGGTACATGGTAATTACCTCACACTTCATTAATGACTGCTGGAAGTTAGAGAGAGGAATAATCAAATTCAATGCCTTGGAAACACCCCATACAGGAATAGCTATGTTCAATATGGTTCTGAAGTGCATTTGTGATCTGAACTTTGAGGACAAGCTATTTGCAATAACATTAGATAATGCTTCTAACAATGGCAGAATGGTACGAATGTTGAAGGAAAATTTGGTTGCCAAGAATATGTTACTTGGGGAGGGAAAACTCTTGCATCAACGGTGTGCAGGCCATAGACTAAATTTGGTATGCCAAGTAGGGATTGACTATTTGGATCCTATATTGACAAATATTCGTCAGACAGCCAAGTTCATAAGAGTTACTGCCAATCGGAAAGAAACATTTGCGAACATCGTTACACAGAAAGGCATTTCTTGTGAGAAGGGCCTTTGTCTTGATGTTCCCACAAGATGGAACTCAACCTTCACAATGATAAAATTAGCATTGAGGTATAGAAGAGCTTTCGATGAATTGGAAAGGCAAGATCCCTTATATTCATATGCACCTTCTTCCCAAGAATGGGAAGAGGCAAAAGCACTCTGCAAGTTGCTTGTATACAGTATTATGCTCTTCATTATACAATATTATGCTCTTGTATCTATCGAGATAAATTATTTTGTGTTAGACAATATTTCTTGTGACCCAATTAGGGCACCAACCGACTTCACCTTGTACTATATAAACCCTGTACCTCTTTGTTATTCAATCGAGCATTGCATTATCTAATTCTACATGGTATTAGACTAGTTCCGTTCCTAGGTCATGGGTCCTCCACCCATCCCGTCGCCGCCTCCTCCTGGCTACTTCGAGGCCAAGGCTGCCAGCGCTCGCTTGTCTGCCCACGCCGCCAACAAAACCCCTTCCTCCTCCACCCAATTATCTACCTACCAAAACCCTAGATCAATAGCCCCTCCTATCTCTATCACAGATACAATTTCTGATGTGTCCAATGTTATTCCTATTGTTTTAGATATTGCTGCCCACAACTATTATCATTGGTGTCACCTCTTTGATATTCATCTAGGTCATTGCGATCTACGTTCCCACATCGCCACGCCTGCAATTCCTCGCCCAGATGATTCTCAATGGGTGAAAGATGATCTCGCGATCATACAATGGATCTACACGCGGGTCTCTACAGAAATTTTCAATCTTGTCTACCGTGAGGCCACCACCGCTGCTAATCTCTGGGCCGCGCTTCGGCAGCTGTTCCAGTACAACGTCGACGCTCGCCTCACCACTCTCCATACCGAGTTTTGAAACACGGTCCAAGGCGACTCCTCCGTCAGCGTCTACTGTTAGTGTATCAAGGCCATCGCCGACGAACTGCGGGATCTTGGTGATCCCATCGATGATCGCCAGCTCATCAACACTCTCCTCGCCAGGCTTGGTGAAAATTTCGAGAAGCAGGCATCGTTCATCCCCATGATGCGTCCTCGGCCTACTTTTGCCGAGGTGTGCTCTATCATGCTGTGGGCCGATTGTGCCCAAGCCAACAAGCAGGCGCGTCCCCGGGTCTTCGCCGCGGTACCATGCCAACCGGCCCCTGCCCCACCGGTCGCCCCTCCTCCATCAGCTGCGGCACCACCCCCTGGATGGAGCCTGAGCCCTAACTATCGCGGGAAGAACCCCATGTACTTCCCGCCTCGGCCTGGTCCACCGCCTCGGCCTGCCGCACCTCCACCAGCTCCTCCGCCTGGAGCCTCGACATCGACACTAGCCTTCGCAGCATGGCGCCCCCCTCACGATCCGTGGACGGGTCTCGTTCAGGCTTGGTCCATGCCCTGGGCAGCACCATCTCCGGCCGGCGCGCCACCTACCTACTCTGGCGCTTGGCAACCGGGCATGCGACCTCACACTGGCAACCCTGGCCTCCTCGGCGTCCGTCCACCGGCTCAGGTCTACTACGCCGCTCCAAGATCTGTCCCCTATGTTGTTGCTCTGCCGATTCAGTATGGAGCATCGACGCCGACGCCACTTTACCACGCTGATCCAGGGGCCTACCACCATCCGATGCAGTACCCCATGTATGCGGCAACGCCACCTGCGCCAGCACCTGCACCACCGACAGCACTGTCCCCCGCCAATTCTCCGAGCTGGGATCAAGCTGTGTTCATCCAGGCCATGAATAACTTTGCTGCACAAGGTAATACAGGTACTGCTTGGATCTTTGATTCTAGTGCATCTAGTCATATGTCCTCATCCAATAATATGTTGTCACAATGCACTCCATCTTATTTTCCCTCAATTATCCTTGGTGATGGTTCCTCCGCGTTGGTAATGCACAACTCCCATCCACCACCAAACCACTACTCCTACGTGATGTCTTAGTTGTACCAGCCCTTATAAAAAATCTAATTTCCGTTCGTCGCCTCACCACTGACAATCTTGTCTCCGTTGAATTTGACCCTTTGGCTTGTTTGTGAAGGATTTCCTCACCAAGGCAGAGATCGCACGCTTCAATAGCTCCGGTGACCTATACTCCATTCATGGCGCACCTGCTCCACCTCCTTCATCCATGCTCGCCACGGTGGATCTTTGGCATCAGCGTTTAGGTCATCCAAATAGTGCCACAATGTCATCTTTTCTTAGTGATTTTTCCATCCCATGTAATAAGGATTCTCATAATCCATCGATGTGTGAGTCATGCCAATAGGGAAAACATGTTAGGTTACCCTTTAGCTCCTCGAGTTCCTCCAGTACTTTCCCTTTTGAGCTTCTACATTGTGATTTGTGGACATCTCCCACCTTAAGTATCTCTGGTTTTAAATATTATCTTGCCATATTGGATGATTTCACACACTTCATATGGACTTTCCCACTAAGAAACAAATCTGATGTGCACATAATTTTTCTCAATTTTCAACGCTATGTTGCAACTCATTTTTTTCTTCCCATCCGATTTATACAATGTGATAATGGAAAAGAATTCAACAATAATGCCAATAGAACCTTTTTCCTACAACATGGCATCCTTCTCCGTTTTTCATGCCCCTATACATCCCCACAAAATGGCAAGGCTGAACGCTCTCTTCACACAATCAATGATATTATTCGCACACTACTTATCCAAGCATCCATGCCATCTACTTTTTGGGCCGAAGCCCTGTGCACAGCCACCTATCTTCTAAACATTCGCCCCTCTAGTGTCACTCCTAAAACAACACCCTTTTTCTCTCTTTTTCTTTCTAATCCTAATTACTCTGAACTTCGTGTTTTTGGCTATCTTTGCTTTCCCAATGTGTATTCTACTTCAGTTAACAAACTATCTCTAAGATCTGTCCCATGTGTATTCTTCGGATACTCTGATGAACATAAAGGTTATAGGTGTTTTGATCTTGTTTCTAGTCATGTGCATATTTCTCGCCATGTCACCTTTAATGAAAGTGTTTTTCCGTACTCCACTTGTTCACTCACTGACACCACACTTTCATACGCACCCAAATCATCCTCTCCCAACACCGCACTACCTCTTTACCAACAAATCATTGCACAACAAGCCGTTGCCGTCGCACCTCCTGATCACGCTGTCGCGGCAGCAAATTCCCCATCTTTCTCTGTCGTGGCAACGCCCCCTCCTCCTGCCGTGGTCACACCAACCTCTGCCGCGGCAGCGCAACACCCCATTTTCTCTGCCGCGGCAGCACCCCCTTCCCCTGTCGTGGTCACGCCCTCCTCTGTCGCGGCATCCCACTCACCTTAATCCTCTGCCGCGGCAGACTCACGACAGCACACACTCGCGTCCGCCTCCTCCGCTGCGCCGGACGCTTCACCCTTACCATCCACGATTGCTCCACCATCCCATGCCGTCTCTGTTCCTGCACCGACTAATAACCATCCCATGCGCACTCGTGCCAAATCGGGCTTTCGTTTACCTATAACAAAGCTAAACTTGCATGTCACCACTACTCTCTCCTATCCCTAAATCTTACAAATCTTCCCTCCTAGATCCTAACTGGGCCACTTCCATGCGTGATGAGTATCATGCCCTTCTTGTTAACCACACCTGGCAGCTAGTTCCCCGCCCTCCCAATTCCAACGTCGTCTCTGGTAAATGGGTCTTCCGACAAAAATTCCACTCTGATGGCAGTCTCTCTCGGTATAAAGCTCGTTGGGTCTATCGTGGTTTCTCTCAACAGCATGGTGTAGAATATGATGAAACTTTCTCTCCTGTAGTTAAACCCAGCACTATCCGTACTATCCTTAGCATTGTCGTCTCTTCCAAATGGCCAATTCACCAACTAGACGTTAAAAATGCCTTCCTACACGGCTCCCTCACTGAAACTGTTTATTCTCAACAACCTTTAGGATTTGAAGACTCCCCTTTCCTAATCACGTTTTTCTTCTCCAAAAATCTCTCTATGGGCTCAAACAAGCTCCCCGTGCTTGGTTTCAGCGATTCTCTACCTTCATCCAAACAGTAGGTTTTTTCCCCATCTCGTTCTGATTACTCTCTCTTCGTTTATCACTCTAACAATCAAGTAGCCTATGTCCTCCTTTATGTAGATGATATTGTTCTCACCGCTTCCTCTTCGGATTTTCTTCACCATGTCATCTCTATTCTACAACAAGAATTCTCTATGACTGATCTTGGCCCTCTACATCATTTTCTAGGCATTTTCGTCACACGTGATCATACCGGTCTCTTTCTATCCCAACGTGAGTATTCCGTTGATCTTCTTAATAAAGCTGGTATGTTAGATTGTCGACCTTCTCGCACTCCTGTAGATACCACCTATAAACTCTCGTCCAATGGCGACAAATTTTCTGATCCCACTCTTTATCGTAGTCTCACCGGCGCTCTTCAATATCTCACTCTCACCCGTCCTGAATTATCCTATGTTGTGCAACATGCATGTCTCTTCATGCATCATCCTCGTGTTCCCCACTATAATCATGTCAAACGTATTCTTCGTTATGTCAAAGGAACCATCGATCATGGTCTTCACATTAATTCGTCAACACCTGCATCATTGATAGCATATTCGGATACCGACTGGGCTGGTTGTCCAGACACTCGTTGATCCACTTCAGGATACTGTGTTTACCTTGGTAACAATCTTATTTCTTGGTCTTCCAAACGCCAGCTTACGGTCTCACGCTCGTCTGCTGAGGCAGAGTACCGGGTTGTTGCTCATGAAGTTGCTGAAACAGTCTGGTTACGTCAATTACTTGATTCATCGCCCTATTCATCATGCAACAGTGGTTTATTGCGATAATATTTCTGCAGTCTATATGTCAGGAAATCCAGTGCAGCATCGTCATACCAAGCATATAGAGATTGACATTCATTTCGTTCGGGAAAAGGTTGTTTTGGGCCAAGTAAGAGTTCTTCATGTTCCTACAACAGCGCAATTTGCTGACATCTTCACCAAGGGGCTTACTACTACACCATTTACTGATATTCGATCCAGTCTCAACGTTGTTGAACCCACCGTTGAGACTGCGGGGGATGTTAGACGATATTTCTTATGACCCAATTAGGGCACCAACCGGCTTCACCTTGTACTATATAAACCTTGTACCCCCTTTGTTATTCAATCGAGCATCGCATTATCTAATCGGGAAATCTATCTCTAGGTCAACCTGAGTTTAGCGTACGGCCAGGTCGGTCCGACAAAAAAATTTGAAATGTTTTTTTTAGCTCAAACTGTTTATCTAAATTAGATTTCGTTTCACCGTTAGAAAAAACAGATCTTGAATCGGACAAAAGGTTTGAGTTAGAAAACATTTTAAATTTTTGGATTTCGTAATTATATACATGGGATAAAGTGCATGCAGTAAGGCTGACTAGTGTATCCATTTTTTAGAATAAAGACAAAACTCATTTGTTTTTTCTATTCTATTAGTGGTCTGTCTGACCTCCGGCGTCTAAAAAAAAAATTGATCAAAGCGGCCTGGCTATAAGCTAAATCCAGATCGACCTGGATATAGTCGCGTCCTTTATCTAATTCTAGATTTTGGATGCTACTGGCCGGGGAGGCGACGCCCTCATGTATTCCTCTAATGTATAAATACGACCCCTGGCATTCTCAAGCAGTTCGCTCCTCCACTTCACCACTCCTCCATTTCTGCCTTGCCCGCCGCGTGGAAATATGGCCGGCACCAAGGTAGACGGGCCTGCTATCGGCATCGACCTCGGGACGACCTACTCCTGCGTGGCCGTGTGGCGACCGTTGCACCAACGCGTCGAGGTCATCGCCAATGACCAGGGCAACCGCACCACGCCGTCCTGCGTGGCTTTCACCGACGCATGGCAGCTCATCGGCGACGCGGCCATGAACCAGGCCGCCATGAACCCCGTCAACACTGTCTTCGGTGAGAGCTCCTGTACTTTTCGCCGGCAGTTCTTAACTTGTTTAAGTTTCTCGGGTTCACGGCGGCGTTTTGAGTCTCTAACGTCCCAACTATGTTCAGAGCCTCAGATTCCTGCCGTCTCTTATTTTCTTCAGTTGTCAAATTCTTAATTAGTCCGCTGTACAGATAGCAGATCCCTGCGTCTTTTCTTTCAGCCGTTGAATTTTCTACGCCACCACGTTCCATTGAACTCTTGCATTGGGGTTATGCTCAAGTTCGCCTTCTTTGAATTTCAGGGTTTACAAAAGGTGTTAATAGGGAAAATTAACCCCAATGATTGAATTTGCGAAAAAGTTGTTTGCATACAACACATGGAAACCCAAAGATATTTCAGGACTTTGGTAAACGAGTTAAATGCAATGAAATTGTGTGTGAAATAATATTTTTTAAATATATCTAATGCCATCCTACAAATCAGAAACAACACAAGAGAAAATATTATGAATTCATCCCTCCAATTTTTCCATAAAAGTCTATCGAAAGGGCCCTTTGAGCTGGCGTATATATGGAGTAGTGTATGAGGAAATTATTCAAAAAATGGGTTTAATTACAAGGAATATTGTTCGAAAACTTTCAACAAATTGAGTAAGTTTTTCAGTGTAAGTTTCTGACGTGGAAACATTGACTGGCCTATTAGTTGGACTATATACTCAAATATTGACAGAAATTATTCATAAACTTGATTTCAGATGCAGATTGTGCACAAATTGCGTGAAACTACCCATTTAAAATATCGCAGAATTATAAATTTTATTAGTGTTCAACCATGTCACAAAATAGGATTTGCTTGTAAATTTTGTGATGTCTGCCTGTTTTGTGGAAATGCATCGTCATGAACTGTTAGTGAACAGGCTTGCAGTTTCGCATTACATATTTTCTCTTATAGGTCAGTGAAAGGATCTGAAAAATCAATGATGTTACATGAATCTTAAAATTCCTTGTAATCTCTTATAATTTTGGCATAAAGCTCTTGCTTTGTGAAATGTAGGTACCATTCAAACTAACTATGGCCTTTCGGCAGATGCAAAGCGACTAAGGCCTTGTTCGGTTGCCAGGGTATTAACCCCACGTGGAACCAACCCCCACAGGGTTTGGAGTGATCCACGTCCCTCCACCCAAACCCCCTTGTGGATTGAATACCTCCAGCCACTTAAATCCTCCACATTGTTACATCCTTCGGTCATTCCACTTTGAACAGCAGTCAGTGCAACATGCAGTTTTTATGCACCAACACCGGTAGCATTAAAAAAACATATAGCCATCCATTTCACTTACATAAACAAGATCAATCTCCATCTAAAAAAACAAGATCGATCATGTCTAGACAAGCTATCGGTATAAAAGATGTCAATGCTTTGTGCAGTATACTAAATGAACTTACAATGTGTAATTTAAGTTCAGAATAAATAAATATCAACAAAACATAAACAACTTAGTCTAATTTACTAGATAACAGGCAGTGAACACATGAGCAATGAAGTGTTTGTGGTCCTGGTGCAGATCTTCTGCCTCTAATGAAATGGCACCTCCTGATCTGTCCCAATTCCATCAGGTCGTTGATAGCCCTGCAAGCCCAAGCGATCTTGGATCTGCAGTGAGTGAGACGGTCAGGATATGGAGCGCATATAGCATCCTGATGAGAAATTGTTTGTGTAGTACAACACTGACCACTTAACTAGTAGTACTATAGCAGTTGAAAGTTCCAAAAAAAACTGCTCTACTAGAAGTAGCATGGTGCTAAACCGAAGCTTGTTCCTTCCATCTTTTTGCCAAACTTGAAATTTGATTCGAATTAGGAGCAAAAAAATTCTATCACCATGATTAAAACTACGTTAAGAAAATAGACATTAAAAGAACAGGGCCACTATTCAAATAAAAACATGACAAGAGGTTAATTTCTTCCACAATTGCTCGTTTGTTCAGAACATGGTTGGATTTCAGAGCGACAATGGGTAAACAAAAATTTCAAATGCTTCAATGAAAACATGGAATCTAATTGATAATAGGGAAAGTTAATATCTCTACACACTCGAATATTTGTTCTGGATAATACGATATCTGCACTCACTTAGAAAGAACTTGAAATAAGTGGTAGTGTCAAGATCTGCATACTAGAAAAAATGTACGATTTCTGCACTGACTTGAAAATTAAGATCTCTACACACTGAAATATTTGTTCTAGAAAAGAAGATGGACAACTTACTACCCAAAAATGGATAGCTTGAAATAAGTGGTAGTGTCAAGATCTGCGTACTAGAATTTCTGATGAGTTGGGCCCTAAAATATAATTAACTAAGCTAATAAAGTAAACACAGCAGTAGTTAACACCAAGATTCAGCCATCAGTGTTATACAAGTTATACAATAATTCCATGTAATTAGTTAACACCAAGATTCAGCCCAAGAATGCTCTATCATTTGAAGTAGAATGTACCTCTAACAAACAAACACCTAGACATGATTACTTCATTGTCCCTTTGACCATAAGGATATAAACAAAACAGAGATTGCTGAAACTATGATTGAAATTATTTTAACATGGTGCAACCTTCAATGCACACTCTATCAACCACAAATGTCTCCTTCGTTTTCTGAAACACACCCATTAGGCGATGATGTTTCTCACAAACAAAAAGAGACAAATAGACAATGTTATATATTGTTCTAAAGGGTGGTGTTAAAGTTCAGACCTCAGCAGATCTACTACCAAATCCATGGAGCTAATGTCGACGGAACAAAGATATGAGATGAAAGGGGGAAAAGAATGGCCCTACCTTGCAAGAAAAAGAGATGCTTACCAACGGGCAGATGGTAGATCGAGACTGGGACTGGTTTTTCGCCGGAGCCGGATGAAGAGGAGGAGGGGGAGTTTTACCGGAGAGAAAGAATATGCCGCCGCCATCTTCGTCATTGTCGGAGGTTGCAAATCTGGACTTCGTCGGGCACCCATGTGTCCGTCGCCATCGGGGGAGTGGGGAGGGAAGGACCTCCCGCTTCTTCCGGTTAGGGCGAGAGTGGTGCCCTGCCTCGTGTGGACGAGCTACATAGATGACCTGCCCCTAGGCCGCCGCCGGACGAGACGATGCCGCAGATCCCGTCGTGTCACGCTCCGTTCGCTCGCTTCTCTCGGGGTTATTCCCACGGGTGAAGACTCGATTATTTTTTCCCGTGGGGATTGGACGGGGTGGGCAGGGTTTGGGCTGGGGATCCAGCCTGGCCGGGTATAACCGAATGCGAAATTTCGGCTGGGCCGGGATTTTGTCCCCGTCAGGATGACCCCGGCGAAACCCGGTCAATCCACCTAGGGATGGGCCTAACCGAACAAGGCCAAAGTGATTTCAGGCCCCGGTGACCGGCCGATGATCGTGGTGCAGTACAGGGGAGAGGAGAAGCACTTCTCCGCCCAAGAAATTTCCTCCATGGTGATAGCCAAGATGCGTGAGACCGCTGAGGCCACCATGGAGTTCTGACTGGGAGATATCGTCTCACCGCTGAGGCCACCAGAGATTTCCTCGGGGTAGAGACTGGGAGATATCGTCTCATGAGAGTTCTGATCCCTAGGAACACCACAATTCCAGTCAAGAAGGAAGGGTTTTTCACGACCCTCTATGACAACCAGACGGAAGCGCTCATCCAGGTGTACGAGGGTGAAGCTGCATTCACCGAGGATAACAAGCTTCTCGGCAAGTTCACGCTCAATGGCATCTCTCCAGCGCCGAGTTGCGTGCCAGATATCAATGTGACATTCGAAATCGAGGCAAACGGTATTCTGAAGGTGGTGGCGGAGGAAATGCAGACCGGAAACAGGAACAAGATCACAATCACTAACGACAAGGGTGGGTTGAGCAAGGAAGAGATCGAGCGGATGGTGCGTGATGCCAACAAGTACAAATCCGAGGACAAGAAGGAAATGAAGAAAGTAAAGAAGGAACGCTGAAGCGCTGAATCCCATGAGGTTTTTAAACTGCGTGTGCATTCGTGCTTCTTTAATCCTGAAACTTCTCTTTTTTCTGCTAATAGTAGTACCGTACGTACTATTCTGCAGGTTCTGGCATAGGCACATATGCACGGCCGATCTAGACTGGATTATGTTTTGTTTCTATTCTGAACCATGTTTATCTGGTGTGTCCATCTAATGTCTAGTATCTACTTGAGTTACCCAAAAAAAATTGTATCTGAAAGATGTACTACCGATAAGAGACCATAGCAAACGCTTTTCCACAATGGACACAAAGCGAAGCCACGAAAGAGAAAATCACAAATAAACTCACAATATTTTAGCAAGCCCATAAATGAACTCACAACGTTTTAAGACTTCTATATTATACAAGTTTTAGAGTGGTTGACATTTTCAATAACCTTCCATCAATTTCAATCTAACGATAAACATATTGGCAGCACGTCACTACAGGAGAAAATGGAGACGTCGTGGCCGGCTAGGCCAAATGTCGGGGCCATCAGCGTAGCGGCCTTCCCCGGCCAGTCGCCCAGCCAGGCCGTCGACGTAGGGAAGCTGTTGGCGTAGATGAAGGTGCCGAAGGTAACCTTTGGCGAAGCGCGGCAGTCGGCGTAGGAGAGAAGGCTATGCCGACGGTGGTCCTCGGCGTAGCCTCAATTCCGGCACGGCGGCGAGAACGGCGTTAGGAAGCTCAGGCTGTGCCGATGGCCTGGCCGTCGGCATAGCTATTTGGGAGAAATTGGTTGGTCTGTGCTGACGGCTGGGCCGTCGGCGTAGGCCTCCAAATTGTTTTTTCCATTTAATTTTAGTCATAGCTATTTTTCTTTTTACCTCATTAATTTTTGAAAAATCATAACTAAATTATTCTAATTCATAAAAATACAAATAATATATTAAAATTTATAAAAAATAAGATCTATCAGTCTACACTCAAATATTACACATTTGTAAATAAAAAGTAAGTGAAACATAAAACATTATATATAGTTTAAAACGGGCGTAAGAAATTCAAAAACGATCCAAACAATGCGAAACAATCGCGTGGTGTCATATTATGTGACATAGTTAGAAGAAAAAATATCAAACTTGATATATTGATTATGTCTCAAAAAAACCTTCACAAAATAACATATCTCATTCGAGGTTTCCTGGCTTTCGGATCAAATGACTAATGTTATGGCTAGAATGAAGTCATAGTTTGTGATAATATGTCCATATTGTGCATACATGTGCATTATAGGATGGCGAACAATATTGTAGTAGGAAGATTTCCTTTTCGTCGCACCAAAAATCCTTTTCTATTTTTTGAGTGCAAAAAACGGACAGTTTTGTGAAGCAATCATCAAATGGCTAATTCAAAATGCTATCACCATATTTTTCAAAAATACTAGACCACCTTACATGGACAATATCCTAACAGGGGATCTCAAACATTTCCGTCTATCCATGGTGAAAAATACAAATTCCTGCCGAATCGGCAGGAAGTGGGTCAGATATAAACTACATGTACATGATCTGATGCTCATAATTTTTTACAAAAATCATTTTTAGGTTTACAATATAATATTTTATCAGAGATCCAGTTTAAGTTTAGCGAGTCTTAGCCCCGAGCTAATAATCTTCGTGCCCCCCTTCCCCCAGTTTGATAAAGTTTGACGATAGTTTAAAACGGGCATAATAAATTCAAAAAGATCCAAACAATATGAAACCTTCACGTAGTGTCCTATTACGTGACATAATTAGAAGGAAAATATCAAATTTGGTATATTAATTATAGGGTTCACAGCATAAAAAACAAAAAAATTCCTACGATGAAAACAACTATGTACCAAGATCTATCTACTAGATATAAACAACGGATGAATGTATATCCATAGAGAACATACCCTTGAAGACCGACAAAGCTTAACGAGTCCAAACTCGTGGTTGATATAGACGATCTCAAAATCGAGAGGAAGTCCTTAACACCGCAACTTAGCGGCGCATCCGTGCTCGCACACACGTCCGAGGCACCGAGCAACCTCCGCCTCCTCGCTTCAGCGACGCAGTGAAAGCACAACTCTTTCTTGCTGAATAGTCACCAGAAACATGTATCTCGCTAGTCTAAGATCATGGAGAATAAATACTAGAGGGGGAGAGAGATCCTTCACGAGGAGGTGTGAGGGAGAGAGAGGGAGGGGCTCCTTTTATAGGGAGAGGGGGGCACCCAAGGGGCCATGTATCTTACATATCATTGCTTCTTTGTATGTAGGCGGTTCATCATTGTCAAACAACAATGATTTACTCTCAAATCTTAGCATTTGATTGTTTATCCGACCTACTTGGTTCAATAGGAACTTAGATCTCCGTGACCACAATCTTTGAGGCACATAAGCTATGAGCATTATGGCTGCCTCCAGAACGATTTCCGGCGCTGCGCAATTCAGCACATTCAGCTAAGGTTCGTTAACCTTATCAAAGTTCTATTGTCCTCCCACTTAACTTTTATGAAAAAATCATTTTTCAAGAAACTTCATGTTTCAACTGACAAACCCTTTTGTCCTCGGTGTTATGGAGGAATAACCAATTGTTATTCGAAATAACCTACAAAGACATGCTCATCCGACTTTGGTTGTAAACATCTTACTTATGCTTAGCATACCAAAATTTAAGAAAGGACAACTTGGTTTTTACCCCAAACCATAACTCATAAGGTATCATTTCAACGGATCAAGATGGAGCTCTTTTCAGTGTAAAAGCGGTAGTCTCTAAATATTTAATCTTTTAAAACATAACGACAGTTTTATAAATAACACTTTTGATCCAACCATGTCAAACAAGGTTTTATTACAAATCTCAAACACTCCATATTCCTATGGTGTTTCGGAAGATGCAATTCTAGATATTTTTGCTAAACTTGTAACTCAAATAAATCCCTTTATGATAAAATAATAAATCATTTATTTTCTTGTTACACTTGCAACTCAAATAAATCCCTTATGATAAAATCATAAACCATTTATTTTCTTGTTATAATGATTTTACACTTCATCTTGAAAGTCTTTGAACGTTTTCAAATATTTCATACTTCTTTCTCATTAAGTGAATATTCACTCAAATTTCCGGAGAAAGCATATGAAGTTGAAATCCATCACTTAAAATTACACATAATGGACTACATACATCGATATGTATAAATTCCAATATTTTAGTAGATCGTTCTTGTTTGGCCTTTGAACGAAGTTTTAATTATCTCGAGAAAAGTCTCACAAACGTCACTTGATCAAATCAAAGACTCCAAAAATCCATGAAAATGGAGTTTTTTCATGTTTTATTTCCAATATAATTTAAACGGCGATGTCACTTCGTAAGTGATATTCCAATCATTTGTCTTGCGATATTTTAGCATTGGTTTTTATGGATGTGATTTATCCAACTAGATTTGTAAATCATCCATCTTATATGGAATACGGTAAATATTTGAAAAATCTTTGTTCTCATAATACCTGATTTAAATAACTATTAGTAAAACAAATCTTGAAGGCAAGCTTTGATGTCAACGAGAAATACAAACAACGGTTTGTTTGTTCTCGATGAACATCATCACATATTCTCTTACTAGTTACATAAGCCATTGTGGTTCATGAATTGTGTCGTTCTGTATGAAATTTCATACCAACCAGTTCGGTATTCAATACCCAAGAACCACATTATTTAAGAAGCAAAGAATACAACCATAACATGTATATCAACCATATTCCTAAATTGGATATTTCCAATCTTTTATTTTCTGCCAAATATATTTTATAGATTCTCTTTTAGCATTTCCTTTTCCTTTTTAAAAGAATCTATCAACATCGACAGTGGCGCCATATACATGACAAATAGTCCAAAGTGTGTATATTCAAGTAATAATACCTTTGGACTTGCACTTTGAAGTAGATCACCATCATCAAATGATTGGCATTCTTTCAAAATCCATTCTTTAGTAATCTTTTAGTGTAGTAAACACTTTACATACATCTTCTATTCATCCTTATCTTGACGACTTTCATGATCAAGCTATTGTAGCTTATAAAAGCGAATCGTGAGTATAACATTACTTTCCAAAACCCTTTTGGATGATTAGGATGTCTAGCATCTCCAACCTTTGCAAATTCTCATCCAATATGAGAACATATATTATACTCTATCATATTGCAACCAAAACATTGTTACAGATATCATTATATCTGCCACACATGATGGTTTCTGAAACAATTCTTTCAGCTCCTAGATAATCTCAATATTTAAATCAAGAATCATGGCGGCAAACATGAGACTTTAGATACTAACACTCAAATTTTCACTCTCGATTTAATACTAATTATTAAACTTCATGGAGTAAACAGAGTTTTCTGAAAGTTTGCAATAGGACTTTAAACTTTAGATTGACACTCAACACAATACGATGCCAGTTCGTAAAGTAAATATCCATAATTCTATATTTCTATTATCTCAATTACAACTAAGCATAAGGTGGTGAACGAATGCCAATGACTACAACAAATTATGCAAATTCACTTTGATTTAATTTATTATAAATTGAGTTCTACTAATCCAAATTAGAAATGAACTCCCACTCAAAAACGACATCCCTTGTGCCTTTTTGATGATTACATGAACCAAATCCACTACATCAAGTCCGATCATCACGTGAGTCGGTATAGCTTCAAAGGCGAGCATCAAATGGGCATCATATCTTCCATATGACTCATGCTTAACCTTTCGGTCCGTTCCGAGGCCATGTCTGTACATGCTAGGCTCGCCAAGTAAGAACCTTAGTATTCGTGTGTGTAACTGTCTTACACCCGAAATATGATCGTGGATCCAAGAACACTCGATCATCACGTGATGTCTTGGAGCGACGAAACATAATTGGTGCATACTTAAGGGAGAACACATTTTTATCTTGATATCTAAATGAGGTATCATCTTATTAGGCTAATAAAACGTCAAACAAGCAATATAAGATGCAACAAACATCACATGTTAATAAGTGAAATGATGTGGTTCTTGCACTTGATCTCCATCATGTGCATAATGGTATGATCGCCATCATACCTCTATGTGTAAGGCCAAGGTCTATGGAACTTACACGTTATGTGTGTTGTAAGAGTATCGAATTATACTTATACTTACAACATAGCCATATCATGACACTAGCCCAGCAACAATCTAAACTAGACGTCTCTAATTTATCCATTGCAAGTTTTACGTGGCTTAGGGCTTTCGAAGATAGAACCGTCCTTACCTACGAACATGAACCACAACAAGGATAATCAAATTGTTGACAACTCTTGCAAATTAGATATTGACTATAGTAGGAGAGACAGACACCCGCTAGCCACTTATGCAAAACTAGTTGCATGTCAAGCGTGGAACAGGTCTCATGTGCGAGGACATGTAAAGTTTGTCCAGGCCGCTTCATTCCACTATGCCACCAATATCCAAATTACAACCAAGAAGCAATAAAATGATCATCATCGCCCATATACTTGTCACATCCCAAGATTTTGAAAATTGGGACTACAAAAAAATTTGCATTTGCATTGCATTGGCATAGCATTTTGCATTCATGGAAAATTTTGAATTGAAAAACCTCATATATAAACCCTATTTTGAGTTACTAAAATGCACCTACAAAGGATTATGCAAGGAATTAAAAATCCACTATTTGCAAACTAGTGGAAATGATGCAAAAATGATTCTAAGATGATCCACTAAATTTTAGAAAAATTTGAAAACAAAAATCAATTCAATTGGATTATCTATTAAAAAGTTATAAAAGAAATAAGAAAAAGAAAAATGAATAAAAGTAAAAGAAACAAAAAAAACTAACTAACCTAAACTACCCGGCGAGCCCCCGGCCCAGCCCACCTGCCCCGCCTACCCTATCTGCCACGCGCCTTCCCCACGAAAGCAACTGGCGTGGCAGCGTAGCTAGAGGCCAGTCACCAGCAGAGCACCCCGTAGCAGCCCACTCCGCTCCCCTTCTCCCCTGTGCCACTGCCAGGCGGACCCCACCTGGTCTTCTCCTACCTCGCGACCGAGACAGAGCCCAACACGCTGTAGCGACCGCACGATTTCCTCGGCCAAATCCGCATGGATTGTTGAGATTTTTGCCCCTCTTTCCGCACAGGAACCACCCCATAAATCCCTGCCTCCGTCCCCTTTGTTCTGTTTCGATTTTTCTTGATACCCTAGCCCCAGATCGAGATCGATCCGATCGCCGCCGGTGGAGCTCACTGGACGTTCCCAAACTCGTGGTTCCCGTCACCCCCGACCCTCTCTTTTCCGTCTGACCTCTCCCTCTCACTTGACCGCATCTCCCTGACCACCTCTAACCCGTGCAGGAGCAGCCGACCGCGCCCAATTCCTCGCCGGAGCAACGCCGACGTCGCCCATCTCCAGCCGTCTGCCTCTGTCGCCCAAGGAAGCAATCCACCGCGTCGAGGCCACCAACCTTCTCGCCATCTTCCCCCGCATCTCGGTGACAAGCTCCCCGCCGTCGAAGCCCACCAGAACGCCGTCTGAGCCTCCGCCGTCGCCCACATACCTCGCCGGTGAGTCTCCTCCGGGACAACGTCAGCCGTCCGATTCTCCTCGAATCCAACGGCCCACGTTCTTTTCCGCAGCGAAGGGGTACTGGCCACTGAGGTTCTGCCACTTGTCCTGCCACGTCAGCACGCCCTGAGTCAGCGCCTGGTCAGCCGCGCATCCAATCACAGCGGGCCGCGTGGCAAGCCTGTCTGCTGACCGTATAATAATATTTTAAAATAGTCAGAATATTTGCAGAAATTGTAAAATTCGTAGAAAATTGATTATAGCTCAGAAAAATACAAATAAGATATCCCTGGATTCAGAATAATGTGTAGAATATTATCATGCAATAAAATTCGTAATTTGACCAATGTATATTTTCTGTATTATTTAAATCTCTTTAATGGTAAATAATTCATAGGAAAATATCCACAACTCCAAAATTGGCAAATTTGGTGTCTATGGATTCAGAAAATTGTAATCAACATCACTGTATCATTGGTTTATTTTGGTATAGTACAAAATAATTATCTATTATTAAATCACTTAAATTGGTATTTTGGCTATAACTTTTAATCTACAAATCATTTTAAGGTGAAACCAGTGGCAAATGAAAGCTATGAACATTACTATCCAGTAGGAAGGTTTCCATAATTTTATGAAACTATTCTATACTGAAAGTATTTAGAATTCATTAATCCCTATTAAAAGCCTATTTTTTTAATGGAAAATGTTTATGGAAATCTTTTAAACTTGTTTCTCTTTTATAAAATGCATGCATACTATTTTTTTGTGTTGCTCTACTGTATGATTGATTGTGTTTATTGTTTTTCGCGATAGACTACGAGGAGTGCAGAGTGTGCGATTGCTACGAGTGCTTGAACGACTTCAACTACAACCAAGGCAAGTAGATGCTACCTTGTTCATGATATTGTCCTACTATTTTTAATGCATTGTCGTGTATGTTGTAGATGCATGTATAGGATAAAACTATCGCTATGATATGTCCTATTATGTGGTAGGGCTTTCCTTGTAGATGAACCACCGTTGGTAGATGTGCTTAGCCATGCTATGATGAACGAGGGCTGGGTTACATCACTGAAAGTTGTTTCTAAATGTGTTGGTTTACGAAAACTAAAACAACTTAATCAATGAATCTCCTGGGTGTGATGGGATTGATAATTTTTGGTTATATCTTTGCGGAAAGGCACCCAGGCATCAAGAGAAAATGATTGACTTCTTTATTTTGTAGCTTACGTGTACAACCATGTGCCAATAATGGAATGGACGGTTGGTTGGACTTAGTAGGTTGTGGTAACTCGAACCCGCGTATCCAGAGATGTAGAATTTTGGTAGGTTGGACCGGTGCGCGTCGGGATTGGGGAGCTGCTTCCCGGACGGTCTCTTCTTGGACTTCTCCCTATCATCACCCAATATGAGAGTGATGGTACGAGTCGGGGTGGCCAAGTCATATGGGTAAAGTGTACTAACCCCTGCAGGGTGTATAAACTAATCGATTAGCCGTGTCCCTGGTTATGGACGTCTGAGTTGCTTGATATTGATTCCACGACATGTTTCTCACTCATTCTAATTTCATAATTGTTTTAATGTTGTTGGGTTAACTTAATTGGGATCTTTTCAAAGAAAATCAAAAAATGTTTATGAAAGTAGGACAAAGGTATTTGTAAATGCAAGCTAGCCACAGCTCCACCTGCCAAGTATGCATGTAGATGTTAGCACTATTGTCTCCTTTACCAGCTCTATTTGCCATACATTCCATGTATTGACCCTTCGGGTCTGCTACGTTTCATGTTGCAGGATATTCCGATTCTGAGTAATCGATATAGGCCATGCTACTCCACTCGGCACTTGTTCAGTTGTGGGAAATTTGAAGAATGGAGGATTTACTTTATTTATGTTGCTACTTGAATAATTTGAGCTAGCCTTGAGCTAAGCTTTTATTGTAATAATGGTACTCTGGATCTTCGTTATTTATGATACATGGATATTTTGCTATGTTATTCATCTTATTCTATTGTGGGCCAATGAACCGATCCAGGGATTGGCATGTCACATAGAAGCTACGGTCTTTTCAGAACCGTGGTGTTACAAGATGGTATCAGAGCCCGTGTGTCGACTATAGGATCGTGACCTAGGTTTGGAATAGGAAATCCATATGAAATTATAAACCCTATTTGATTCTATCTATTCTCTTCTTACACTTCTTTCTAGTATCTCTTATCATTTCAATTCTCATACTCTTCTCTTTTATGATATAGAAGGAAGACTCTCCCTAGCAATGAACTCATAATTTTGTACTTATTAGATTCTTGTAATCATTCATCTATCTTTTCTAATCTCATATTGTTCAAACTTGTAGATGAACACTTATGCAAGAAAGCGCTAGATTAAGAATAGTTAGATGATAGCCACCATATAGTTCTGATATGACTTCAATTATATATAGCAATCGATTGTTGTAAGAACTTGTTTGATAGTTGATTTATTATGTTTAGGTTGTGTTATTTGATACCTTAAAGTTTCAGAATATTTTTGTGAGATTCCATAATATATTAATGAAGGTTTTGATTAGAAATTCGTGATAGTTTCGATGCAGTTTTCTGATGACACAGCTGTACGTCACGAATTTTCATATTTTATTGGTAACTGGGAAAAATCTGAAAAAAATAGGGATGGTTCGAAACTTTCTGTACTATATGTAAAAAAATTGTATAAAATTCCTGATGAGTTTAAGGTGCCCATAAAAATTCGTGAACGCTGCTATAGTTTCAGGACAGATTCTGTCCATTGCTTTTATGATTATAGGTTCCCCCCCCCCCCCCCAAATGAATATTAGTCAATGGAAAATATTTTGTGGTTGTTATGCCAATAAAACAAAAATTCTGGAACATAAATGAAACTATTTTGGATTGAGTGTTGTTTGTGATGATTGTTTGCTTGTGTGTCAATTGCTTGTTGCATATAGATATGGGTAGTATTACTTCTCTAGTCTTTCTATCTATAACTTATCTATGCTGTCCCAACAGATGCCACCTCGCCGTAAACCTACTGAGATGGAGTAGCTTATGGAAGCTCAAGCACAACTAACCCAAGTGATGACCCAATTCATGGAAGCTCAGAACAACAATAACAACAACAACAATGGGAACAACCAGCCCCAGGAGGATGCTCTCACCAGGTTTCTGAAACTAAGGCCAGCGAAGTTCTCAACTGCAGCGGAACCAATGGTTGCTCTCGACTGGTTGCGTTCAGTCAATAAGGATCTAGTGACTGTTGGATGCACTGATGCTGAGAAGGTGAGATTTGCCGCTCACCTACTGAAGGGACCAGCCGCTTCTTGGTGGGATACTTTCCAGATCACCCACCCAATGGACACTGTTACTTGGGAAATGTTTGAGGAAGGTTTCAAGACCAACCACGTGTCTTCAGGAGTTCTGAGCCTAAAGAGGAAGGAATTTCACAACCTGCGCCAAACCAACCGCACTGTGGCTGAGTATATCGAGGAGTTCAACAACCTATCTCGTTATGCACTTGAGGATGTTGACACTGATGCCAAAAGGAGAGAGAGGTTCCTGGTTGGCCTCAGTGGTGAGCTTTCTGTACAGCTGTTAGTGGTCTATTGCCCAATTTTACAAGAACTGATGGATAAGGCCAGAATTCTGGAGGTAAAACACAAGCAAGTGGAAAGACGCAAGAGGAAGAACAACGATCACAACTCGGGATCACACCATAAGCGTACCAACCATGATGGTAATGGGAATTCTGGACATCACAAGCATGGAGGAAATGGACACAACCACAATGGAGGCAATGGACACAATTCAGGAGGCAACAATGGCCATAACCATCACTATCAGAAAAAGGATATTAGTCAAGTGATATACTTCAAGTGCAACCAGAAGGGACACTATGCTGATAACTGCCCGGAGAAGAAGAGTGAAGCTGGAGCCAAGCCGGATTCACCTCCAAAGTCAACTGTGAACCATGTGAGCATGGGGAAAGCACTCAATAAGCCATGCCGTGTGACTAGTAAGTTCTCGCTAATTTATGCATCACGCTCGTAATGTTTTCAATGCTGGTGCATCATGTTCATTCATATTGAGGCATTCATGGATAAGAATAGTTACATATGAAGTTACTTAGAGGAGTTGATGAAGAGAATCCACTGGAAAGGATTGATAGCTAGCACAAGATTCCACAATTAAGTATTGGATGTTGGAGATGCCAAGTTCAGTTTTCTTAAGGGGTTAGCCTCGACAACAACACCCATAACCTTGCAAGCCATTCTGAATCTCGGGATGAGATTCATCTTAAGGGGGTTAGTCTGTCACATCCCAAGATTTTGAGAAGTGCGACTACAAAAATTTTTGCATTTGCATTGCATTGGCATAGCATTTTGCATTCATGGAAAATTTTGAATTGAAAAACCTCATATATAAACCCTATTTTGAGTTACTAAAATGCACCTACAAAGGATTATGCAAGGAATTAAAAATCCACTATTTGCAAACTAGTTGAATGATGCAAAAATGATTCTAAGATGATCCTCTGAATTTTAGAAAAATTTGAAAAGAATAATCAATTCAATTGGATTATCTATTAAAAAGTTATAAAAGAAATAAGAAAAAGCAAAATGAATAAAAGTAAAAGAAACAAAAAAAACTAACTAACCTAAACTACCCGGCGAGCCCCCGGCCCAGCCCACCTGCCCCGCCTACCCTATCTGCCACGCGCCTTCCCCACGAGCAGCGCGCAACGCAGCGGCAGCGTAGCCAGAGGCCCAGCGCCGGCCCAGCAGAGCACCCCGCAGCAGCCCACTCCGCTCCCCTTCTCCCCTGTGCCGCTGCCAGGCGGACCCCACCTGGTCTTCTCCTACCTCGCGACCGAGACCGAGCCCAACACGCTGCAGCGACCGCACGATTTCCTCGGCCAAATCCGCATGGATTGTTGAGATTTTTGCCTCTCTTTCCGCACAGGAACCACCCCATAAATCCCTGCCTCCGTCCCCTTTGTTTTGTTTCGATTTTTCTTGATACCCTAGCCCCAGATCGAGATCGATCCGATCGCCGCCGGTGGAGCTCACTGGACGTTCCCAAACTCGTGGTTCCCGTTGCCCCCGATCCTCTCTTTTCTGTCTGACCTCTCCCTCTCACTTGACCGCATCGCCCTGACCACCTCTTCCCCGTACAGGAGCAGCCGAACGCGCCCAATTCCTCGCCGGAGCACCGCCAACGCCGCCCGTCTCCAGCCGTCTTCCTCTATTGCCCGAGGAAGCAATCCACCGCGCCGAGGCCACCAACCTTCTCGCCATATTCCCCCGCATCTTGGTGACAAGCTCCCCGCCGTCGAAGCCCACCGGAACGCAGTCATCCTCCGCCGTCTGAGCCTCCGCCGTCGCCCACATACCTCGCCGGTGAGTCTCGTCCGGGACAACGTCAGCCGTCCGATTCTCCTCGAATCTAACGGCCCACGTTCTTTTCCGCAGCGAAAGTGCGGCCACCGTTCGCCACTTGTCCTGTCGCAGACGCCTGAGTCGGCACCGTCACCAAGCATCCAATCACAGCGAGCCGCGTGGCAATCCTGTCTGCTGACCGTGTAATAATATTTTAAAATAGTTAGAATATTTGCAGAACTTGTAAATTTCGTAGAAATTTGATTATAGCTCAGAAAAATACAAATAAGATATCCCTCGATTCAGAATAATGTGTAGAATATTATCATGCAATAAAATTCGTAATTTGACCAATGTATATTTTTTGTATTATTTAAATCTCTTTAATGGTAAATAATACATAGGAAAATATCCACAACTCCAATATTGGCAAATTTGGTGTCTATGGATTCAGAAAATTGTAATCTACATCACTGTATCATTGGTTTATTTTGGTACAGTACAAAATAATTATCTATTATTAAATCACTTAAATTGGTATTTTGGCTATAACTTTTAATCTACAAATCATTTTAAGGTGAAACCAGTGGAAAATGAAAGCTATGAACATTACCTATCCAGTAGAAAGGTTTCCATAATTTTATGAAACTATTTTGTACTGAAAGTATTTAGAATTCATTAATTCCTATTAAAAGCCTATTTGTTTAATGGAAAATGTTTATGGAAAGCTTTTAAACTTGTTTCTCTTTTATAAAATGCATGCATACTTTTTTTGTGTTGCTCTACTGTATGATTGATTGTGTTTATTGTTTTTCGCGATAGACTGCGAGGAGTGCAGAGTGTGAGATTTCTACGAGTGCTTGAACGACTTCAACTACAACCAAGGCAAGTAGATGCTACCTTATTCATGATATTGTCCTACTATTTTCAATGCATTGTCGTTTATGTTGTAGATACATGTGTAGGATAAAACTATCGCTATGCTATGTCCTATTATGTGGTAGGGCTTTCCTTGTAGATGAACCACCGTTGGTAGATGTGCTTAGCCATTCTATGATGAATGAGGGCTGGGTTACATCACTTAAAGTTGTTTCTAAATGAGTTGGTTTACGAAAACTAAAACAACTTAATCAATGAATCTCCTGGGTGTGATGGGATTGATAATTTTTGGTGGTATCTTTGTGGAAAGGCACCCAGGCATTAAGAGAAAATGATTGGCTTCTTTATTTTGTAGCTTACGTGTACAACCATGTGCCAATAATGGAATGGACGGTTGGTTGGACTTAGTAGGTTGTGGTAACTCGAACCCGCGTATCCAGAGATGTAGAATTTTGGTAGGTTGGACCGGTGCGCGTCGGGATTGGGGAGCTACTTCCCGAACGGTCTCTTCTTGGACTTCTCCCTATCATCACCCAATATGAGAGTGATGGTACGAGTCGGGTTGGCCAAGTCACATGGGTAAAGTGTACTAACCCCTGCAGGGTGTATAAACTAATCGATTAGACGTGTCCCTGGTTATGGACGTCTGAGTTGCTTGATATTGATTCCATGACATGTTTCTCGCTCATTCTAATTTCATAATTGTTTTAATGTTGTTGGGTTAACTTAATTGGGATCTTTTCAAAGAAAATCAAAAACTGTTTATGAAAGTAGGACAAAGGTATTTGTAAATGCAAGCTACCCACAGCTCCACCTGCCAAATATGCATGTAGATGTTAGCACTATTGTCTCCTTTACCAGCTCTATTTGCCATACATTCCATGTATTGACCCTTCGGGGCTGCTACGTTTCATGTTGCAGGATATTCCGATTCTGAGTAATCGATATAGGCCACGGTACTCCACTCGGCACTTGTTCACTTGTGGGCAATTTGAAGAATGGAGGATTTACTTTATTTATGTTGCTACCTGAATAATTTGAGCTAGCCTTGAGCTAAGCTTTTATTGTAATAATGGTAGTCTGGATCTTCGTTATTTATGATACACGGATATTTTGCTATGTTATTCATCTTATTCTATTGTGGGTCAATGAACCGATCCAGGGATTGGCATGTCACATAGAAGCTACGGTCTTTTCAGAACCGTGGTGTTAGAATACTCATATGTGTACTACCCGTGCAAAGCATCTACGCATAGATCCGGCTCTGATACCACTGTAGGGTTCGCAGCATAGAAAATAAAAAATTCCTACGATAGGAACAACTATGTACCAAGATCTATCTACTAGATACAAACAACGGGCGGATGTATATCCATAGAGAACATACCCTTGAAGACCTACAAAGCTTAACGAGTCCAAACTCGTGGTTGATGTAGACAATCTCTTGCCGATCTCAAGATCGAGAGGAAGTCCTTAGCACTGCAACTTAGCGGCGCATCCGTGCTCGCACACACGTCCGAGGCACCGAGCAACCTCCGCCTCCTTGCTCCAGTGATGCAGTGGAAGCACAACTCTTTCTTGCCGAATAGCCACCGGGAACATGTATCTCGCTAGTCCAAGACCATGGGGCATAAATACTAGAGGGGGAGAGATATCCTTCACGAAGAGGTGTGAGTGTGTGAGGGAGAGGGGGCTCCTTTTATAGGGAGAGGGGGCACCCAAGGGGCCATGCGCCCAGCCATGGGGCTGCCCCTCCCCTCCTTTAATTCATGTGGGTGGACACTCCACTCACACAAATGCCTTTCAATTTCCTCCACTCAAAAACCCACTCAAATTCCCATTAAATTTCCACCAAATTTAATGCAAACTCTCATTAAATAAAACTCCTTTTATTTATTCAGAATTTTGTCAATTAATTTAATGACAACCATTCTCATATAAACCCTTGCTAGTATTTCATTTCACAAGCAAAAACACTTTCTGCAATTTCACCCGAAAACCCGTTTTGGTATCTAGTGAAATAAATTCCTGCGCTTGTTATTCTTTCCGGCATGAAACTTTTTCTCCAAATTGATGTCGGTGTATCTTAAGTGTGTCACCCTACGATTCGCGAATAATGCGGACATGATTGAGACCCCTCTCGGATCAATAATCAGAAGCGGGATCTGGAGACCCATACTGACTCCCACACATTCAGCGATGACTTCCTTCTGATCGCGAGAACCTTTTACGCTTGTATCTTAATCCCTTTGTTTCGTGATATATTACATGTACGAGATTAGATCATCGGTATCTCCATACCTAGTTTGATCTCGTTACTGACATGCACTCTTTTCTCGTTCCCGTGATATAACATTCTAGTGATCAAATCAGTTTCTTGCAAGCCAATCAATGTGATATCACCGAGAGGGCCCAGAGCATATCTATCCTTCATCGGGATGAAAAAATTCCTCTCTCGATCCATGGACCTCAACATAACACTTTAGTAGTTCTGAACCCATGTTTATAATCACCCTGTTACGATGTGACGTTTGATATTATCAAGAAACTCTTCCGGTGTTAGTGATTGACATGATCTCATGGTCTAAGGATTAGGATCACTTCGTAAGTTGTTATAGCAATATAAACTCAATGACTTTGATCGTAATGCTATACTTCGGATGAATATTCATCACACCATTACAATAATGTTGTGACCTCGTTATTAACAACTTCCAATGTCCATGATCAGGAAACCTTTGATCATCTCGTTAATCAACGAGCTAGTTTATAAGAGAGGCATAACTAGGAACTTCCTTTTTTTAATTAAACACACATGTATTAACATTTCAGTATTAATACAATTATAGCATGCAAAATAAAGATTTATCATAAATAAGGAATACAATAATAACCACTTTATTATTGCCTCTCGGGCATATTCCCTTCATTAGTTATGTCTCAAAAAACCTTCACAAAATAACCTATCTTATTCGAGGTTTCCTGGCATTAGGGTCAAATAACCAATGTTATCACTAAAATCAAAGAATAGTTTGTGATAATTTTTCAATATTGTGCATACATGTGCATCATGGGATGGCAAACAATGTTGCAGGAGAAAGTTTTCCTTTTTGTCGCACCAAAAATACATTTTCCATTTTCCGAGCACAAAAAACGGGTGGTTTTGTAAAGCAATCGTAAAATGGTTAATTCAAAATTCTACCACCACATTTTTCAAAAATACTAGACCACCTTACATGGACAATTTCCTAATAGGGGGATCTCAAACCTTTCCGTCCATCCCTAGTGAAAAAGACAAATTCCTGCCGAATTGTTAGGAAATGGGTCAGATATTACTATAGGTACATGATTTGATGCTCATGATTTTTTTTACAAAAATCATTCTTATGTTCACAATATGCTATTTCATCAGAAATCAACTTTAAGTTTAGCAAGTCTCAGCCCTGAGCTAAGAATCTTCATGTCCGTTGTTCGACAAAGTTAGACGATAGTTTAAACGGATATAAGAAATTCAAAAAGGATCCAAACAATGTGAAACCTTCGCGTGGTGTCATATTATACGACATAGTTAGAAGGAAAAAATATCAAACTTGGTATATTGATTATGTATCAAAGAACCTTCACAAAATGGCCTATCTCATTTGAGGTTTCCTGGCTTTCAGGTCAAATAACCAATGTTATGGCTAGAATAAAGACATAGTTTATGATAATGTGTCCATATTGTGCATCATGGGATGGTGAACAATGTTGCAGGAGGAAGTTTCCCTTTTGTTGCACCAAAAAGCTATTTTCCGAGTGCAAAAAATAGGCGGTTTTGTGAAGCAACCATCAAATGGTTAATTCAAAATGCTACCACAATATTTTTCAAAAATACTAGACCATCTTTCATGGACAATGTCCTAACAGGGGGATGTCAAACCTTTATCTCTATCCCTGGTAAAAATACAAATTCCTACTGAATCGGTAGGAAGTGGGTCGGATATGAACTATAGGTACATGATCTGATACTCATGATTTTTTACAAAAATCATTTTTAGGTTCACAATATGCTATTTCATTAGAGATCCAATTCAAGTTTAGCAAGTCTCAGCCCCGAGCTAAGAATCTTCATGCCCATTGTTCGATAAATTTAGGCGATAGTTTAAAACGGGCATAAGAAATTCAAAAATGATCCAAACAATGTGAAACCTTCGCGTGGTGTCATTATGTGACATAGTTAGAACAAAAAAATATAAAACTTGGTATATTGATTATATCTCAAAAAACACCTCACAAAATGACATATCTCATTCGAGGTTTCCTGGCTTTCGGATCAAATGACCAATGTTATGGCTAAAATCAACGCATAGTTTGTGATAATATGTCCATATTGTGCATACATGTGCATCATGTGATGACGAACAATGTTGCAGGAGAAAGTTTTACTATTCGTCACACCAAAAAGCAATTTTCCATTTTCCGAGTACAAAAAACAGGCAGTTTTGTGAAGCAACCACCAAATGGCTAATTTAAAATGCTACCACCACATTTAAAAAATACTAGACCACCTTACTGTTGGGGTTCGCAGCATGGAAAACAAAAAAATTCTATCGCATGAACACACATAAGCCAAGATCTATCTACTAGATTGCAACAACGAGTCGATAGAGTACTAACCCTCAAAGATCCAAAGCGGTTAACGAGAGCAGATTCTCGTGAATGATGTAGTCGTACACTTCCGATCTCAAGATCACGCAGACGATCCTTCCGGCGCTGCGTTCCGGTAGTGCTTCCGCAGTCGGTCACACGTTTTGTACTCGATGAAGACCTTCATCTCCCTTGTTACAACATGCAGCGGAGGTTGTAGCACTCTCCTCGTGATTCCGGGAGCATGACAGCGTGGTGTCGGAAGTAGAGGGGAGATATCGCAGGGCTTTGCCTTAAGCCGGAGCGAGTATGGTGGAATAAGAGAGGGCCTTGGCGATCTACGGTTTAGAGGCACCAAGGGGGGTGGCTTAACCGGCGGCTAGGGTTTGGGGAAACCCTAGTCGGCAACTTGGGAGATCCCTAGGCGGCGGCAGCACTTGTGGTGGAGGCGCCAGGAGCTAGGGTTTTGGTGTGTAAGGTAGGGGCGCCCTACCCCTCCTTATATAGCTGGGAGGGGCCGGTTTGGGAGGAGGGAGTCCTCCTCCAACTCCTTCTCATGGCCGGCAGGTGGAGGGAGTGGGACTTCCTCCCCAAGTAGGTTTCCTACTCTCCCTCCACCAAGCAAACTTCGGATTTGACTTTTCAAATTGGCGTTTGACTTTCAAACTTGGATTTGATTTCTCTCTCCATATTTCCCAGCCAAGTGACCTAGTACATGATGCAATCATTCCACATTGTCATGACACATCCATGTACCCTTCCCCTCCGGAGTGCCGGACCTTCTAGACCCTTCTAGAACATTCCTGGTGAAAACACCGGAATCATTTCCGAACTCCGAAACAGGACTTTCCTTATATGAATCTTATTCTCCGGACCATTCCGGATCTCCTCGTGATATACCGGATCCTATCCAAGACTCCGAACAACATTCGGTCTCTTACTCATCATTCCATAACTACTCAACAACATCGAATCCTTAAGTGTGTCTCCCTACGGTTCGTGAATTATGCGGACATGACCGAGACACTTCTCCGATCAATAACCAATAGAGGAATCTGGAAATTCATATGGCTCCCACATATTTCTATGATTAATTTGCGATCGAATGAACCACTTACATACGATGCCAATTTCCCTTTGTCTCACGATAGTTTACTTATTCGAGTTTTTGATCGTCGATATCTCTGCATACTTAGTTCAACCTCGTTACCGATAAGTACTATTTTCTCATTACCGCGATATGTGATCCCTTGTGAGCCAGTCACATGCTTGCAAGCCAATTGGATGACATTCCACCGAGAGGGCCCAGAGTATATCTATCCGTCATATGGATGGACAAATCCCACTCTTGATCCATGTGCCTCAACACATTCTTTCCGAACACTCAATGCCACCTTTATAACCACCCAGTTACGGTGTGGTGTTTTATGTCATCAAAGCATCCTTTCGGTGATGATTATTAGCATGATCTCATGGTCGAAGGAATTAGGTTACTATGTATCAGAAAGCATATAGCAAATGAACTATATTAAATGACTTGATCTTTATGCTACGCTTAACTATAGGGGTATGTCCATCACATCATTCTCCTAATGGTATGACCTTGTTGTTAATAACATCTGAATGTTCATGATCAGGAAACCATGATCATATATTAACCAACAAGCTAGTCTAACAAGAGGCTTTACTAGGGACTCTTTTATGTTTACAAATCACACAAGTATTAATGTTTCCGATTAATACAATTATAGCATGGTATGTAAACATTTATTATAAGCATGAAGATATGATAGTAACCACTTTATTATTGCCTTTTGGGCATATGTCCAACAGTCTCCCACTTGCACTAGAGTCAATAATCTAGTTTCAAACCTTTGTGCATTCAACACCTATGGCTTTCCGGTGTTGTATTTACATGATTGCTAGTGGTCAACTGATCTCCGGATCTGACACTTCTTGTCTTTGAGTCTCTACGCATCACTCATTCTCTAATGATATGGCTTTGTATAAATTTGGTCCTTTGGTGAGACCTTTAGTTATTTGGGGTTAAAACATGTTGATAATATTGTCGTACAATATATCTTCATAGTACTATTCCGCTCTAAACCACACCTAGTTTGATAACAAACTACTTGACACAAATGCCCTCTTTTGCTGCTATTATAGCAGTCATATACTTAGCCTTTTGTTGTAGTATATGTCACAATGTCTTAACTTTGGAACTCATCCAAATCCATTATGGAACTTACTTTCCATTATATCGTGTCACCCTTAGTTTAGATTGAGATAAACTAAATTTGTACTTTGTGACAAAACTAGTATCAATGTAATACTTTTACAATGAACTAACCATCTATTTGTCACTTCTACAAAACAATATATTCTTAGTTCTTTCAAAAGATTCATAAGAATATCCTTACTATTGTCCAATGATCATCTTATGAATCATTCTGTTATATGCTCATAACATTTAGAGCATAGGACATATCTGGATTTATACATATCACAATATGATTGTTATAAATACTCTTTGTGATTTCATACATCAAGTATCAATCTATACATGAATCTTTGTTTCACTTACCAAGTGTCAATACACTTGAATATATCATTAATATTGAACTCATTCAATCCTTTCTGTGCGACAAGAACCTTTCTTGTAGTTTCTATATTAAACTCATTCAATACATCATCTATGTACTTTTGGCACAACCATATTAGTGTCTATTGATGCCAAACATTTGGGTTTTGCCTAAGTCTTTCATCGGGATGAAATTCTTAATATGTGTTAATAAAAGATACATCATTTCCAATCAACAATATGTCCTCCACATAATGTATTAGAAATATGTCTTAGTGCTCTCACTTAATTTCTTGCAAATTCAAGCATCTTCATCGTCTCTGACGAATTTAAACTCTTTTAACAATTTCATCATGGTAAAGATTCCAACTCCGCAATGCTCACTTCAACCATTGTAGTTTTCATACGTTTTTAGCATCCTTTGAATTAACAAAACCCTATGGACCGTGGTATGCACACGTCCTAGGTAACAATTCTATTAGAAGAACTTGTTTTGTTTATTCAACTACCATATAACAAAATTATATGTAGTGGTTGCTACATTAATCCGTATCGACTAAATATCGCTATGAAAGATCAAATCTTGTCATATATAACCTTTGAGCATTGTTGTGAACTCTTTCCCAACATGTCGACTATTTCATAGATGTGAAACATCCATGTCTATTTCTTTATAGATCCAAACATGACTATAAGGTCTTACACCTTTCTCGAGGGTTCTTCAAGTTCAAGCTTGATTTCTCGTGTATGGAACTATCACAGATTTTATGGATCCAACCATTTGACGGAGTCAGGGCCCATCATCGCTTCTTTGCATGTAGTCGGTTCATTATTGTCAAATACTGATTCAACCCTCAAATCTTGGTATTTGATTGTTTACCGACCTAATAGGTTCAATAGAAACTTAGACCTCCATGACCATAACCTTTGAGGCACGTGAGCCATGAGCATTGTTGCTGCCTCCGGAACACTTTTCGGCGCTGCGCAACTTTGCAAATATAGCTTAAGGTTCTTTTAACCTTATCAAAGTTCTATTGTCCTCTCGCTTATCTTTTCACGAAAAATTCCTTCTCAAAGAAACTTGATGTTCTAAGCGACAAACACTTTTGTCTCCGATGTTATGGAGGAATACTTAACAGTTATTCGAAATAACACACAAATACAGGTTCATCCGACTTTGGTTGCAAACATCTTTCTTATGCATAGCATACCAATGTTTTAGAAAGGATAACTTGGGTTTTATCCCAAACCATAACTTTATATGGTGTCATTTCAATGGATTATGATGGATCTCTTTTCAGTGGAAAAAACGGTAGTCTCTAAATATTTTAATCTTTAAAATATGATGGCAGTTTTATGAATTACACCTTTGATCTTACCATGTCAAACAAGGTTTAATTACATATCTCGAACGCTCCATACTCTTATGGTGTTTCGGGAAATGCAAATCCACGGAACGGTTCCTTAAATCTTAGGTATTATGCTAAACTTGTAACTCAAATATCTTCCTTTATGATCTTATCATAAACTATTTATATTCTTGTTACAATGATTTTGCACTTCATCTTGAAAGTCTTTGAACTTTTCAAATGTTTCATACTTCATCCTTATTAAGTAAATATTCATATATTCACTTAAATTTTCGGAGAAAGCATATGAATTTGTAATCCATCGCTCTTGACTACACATAATGGACTTCATACAACAATATGTACAAGTTCCAAAAAAAACTAGTCATTCGTTCCCTTTTGGCCTTTGAACGAAGTTTTAATTATCTCTAGGAAAGTTTCACAAGCGTCATTTGATCAAAAATCAAAAGACTCCAAAATTCCATCCACATGGAGTTCCTTCATGTTTTCTTTCCAATATAATTTAAACGGCATGTCACTTCCTAAGTGATCTTCCAATCAATTTGTCTTTCGACATTTTTAGCACTAGTTTTATGGATGTGATTTCTCCAACGGGATTTGTAAATCATCCATATTTTATGGATTGCGGCAATTATTTGAACAACCCTTTTGTTCTCATAATACCTGATAAAACAAATCTTGAAGTCGAGCTTTGATGTTTAACGAGCAGCACAATAACCCTTTATTTGTTCTCGATGAACATCATCACATATTATTTTGCAAGTTACTTAGGCCTTTGTAGTTCATGAATTCTGTTGTTTCGTATGATGATTCATACCAACAAATTCAGTATCCAATACTTAAGAACCACATTATTTAACAAGCAAAGACTACAGCCATAACATGTATATCCTCTATATACCTAAGCTGAACAATTCTAGTCTTTTCTTTTCTGCCATATATTTATGAGATTCTCTTTCAGTATTTCTTTTTCTTTTTGAAAGAATCTATCAACATCAATAGTGGAGCCATATACATGACACATAGTCCAAAGCATGTATAGTAAAAAAACAATGTCTTTGGACTTGCACTTTGAAGTAGATCACCATCATCAAATGTTTGGTGTTCTTTCAAATTCCTTTCTTTAGTAATCTCTTAGTGTAGTAAACATTTTACCTACATCAAATATTCACCCTTATCATGGAATTATCCATGATCAAGCTACTTTTATCTTATAACGGTGAATCGCGAGTATAATGTTGCTCTCCAAAACCTTTTGGAGGATTAGGACAACTAGTGTCTCCAACCTTTTGTAAATTCTCATCAAATATGAGAACACAAACTTTGCCATATTATACTCTATCATGTTGTAACCAAAACATCATTTCAGATATCGCAATATCTTCCATACATGATGGTTTCTGAAACAACTCTTTCAACTCCTAGATTACCTTGGTATTGAAAACTATCTTTTGAATATCAAGAATCGTGGAGACAAACATGATACTTATATACCAATACTGGAATTGTTACTCTTGATTTAATACCAACTATTAAACTTCACAGAGTAATCAAAACTTACTGAAAGTTTGCAATGGGACTTTTAAACTTTAGATTAACACTTCAAAACAATACGATACCAGTTAGTAAAGTAACTAACCAGAATTCTATAGTTCTATCATCTCAATTATAACTAAGCGCAAGGTGATAAACGGATGCCAATGACTACAACAACTATGCAAATTCACTTTTTGATTTAATTTATGATAAATAGTGTTCAACTTTTAATCATATTGTCGTTTAACTCCCACTTAAAACAATATCCCTCACATTGCTTTAGTGATCACACGAACCAAATCCACTACACCAAGTCCGATCATCACGTGACATGATATAGTTTCAAAGGCGAACAATCATCATGTTCATCATATCATCTATATGACTCATGCTTTATCTTTTGGTGATTCGTGTTCCGAGACCATGTATGTACATGCTAGGCTCGTCAAGATCAAACCTTAGCATCCGCATGAGCAAATCTGGCTTGCTCACATTGTATACACTCGCAGAATCTAACACACCCGATCACCACGTGGTGCTTCGAAACAACGAGCTTTAGCAACGGTGCTTACTAAGGATGAACACTTTAAAACTTGAAATTTGTGTTCTTGAGGGATCATCTTATAATGCTACAGTCGCAAACTAAGCAATACAAGATGCATAAAGGATTAACATCACATGCCATTCATAATATGTGATATGATATGGCCTTTCTTCTTGTGCTTACGATCTCCATCTTCAAGCACGAACATGATCTCCATCATCACCGGTAAGGCATCAAGGTCAATGGCGCCGTTTCATGGTTGTCGTCCACCAGCTTCAACTATTACAACTACTTTGAATAGACATGCAGGTCTTAACGGAATTTAAAGACAATCATATGGCTCATGCCGGTTGCCAACTTACAATAAGGGACATTGCATACATCATATATAAACACAATCATGGCCATATCACATCACAGCACACCCCTGCAAAACAAAGTTAGACGCCTCTAATTTTCTTTGCATGTTTTACGTGGTTTGGGGCTTTCAACAAGTGTCGCTCTAACTTACGAACAAGAACCACAACATTGATACTAGTATTTTCAATTAACCGTTGTAAATTGAATCTTCAATATGTTGGGAGAAATAGGCACCCGCAAAGCCACTTATGCAATCCAAGTTGCATGTCAAGCGTGGAGCAAGTCTCATGAACGATGTCATGTAAGGTTAGCCCGGGCAGCTTCATCCCACCATCCCGCAAGATGAAAAGTACACAAGAAGCAATCGACAACAAAAGCATCAACGCCCACAATGACCATTGTGTTCAACTGTGCAATAGATCTACATATAGACACGGCTGTGATACCACTGTTGGGGTTCACAACATGGAAAACAAAAAATTTCTATCACATGAACACACATAAGCCAATATCTATCTACTAGATTGCAGCAACGAGTCGATAGAGTACTAACCCTCGAAGATCCAAAGCGGTTAACGAGAGAAGATTCTCGTGGATGATGTAGTCGTACACTTATGATCTCAAGATCGCGTAGATGATCCTTCCGGCGCTGCGTTCCGGCAGCGCTTCCGCAGTCGGTCACATGTTTGGTACTCGATGAAGACCTTCCTCTCCCTTGTTACAGCAAGCAGCGGAGGTTGTAGCACTCTCCTCGTGATTCCGGCAGCACGACGGCGTGGTGTCGGAAGTAGAGGGGAGATCTTGCAGGGCTTCGCCTTAAGCCGGAGCGAGTATGGTGGAATAAGAGAGGGCCTTGGCGATCTACGGTTTAGAGGCACCAAGGGGGTGTCTTAGCCGGTGGCTAGGGTTTGGGGAAACCCTAGTCGGCAACTTGGGAGATCCCTAGGCGGCGGCAGCACTTGTGGTGGAGGCGCCAGGAGCTAGGGTTTTTGGTGTGTAAGGTAGGGGCGCCCTACCCATCCTTATATAGGTGGGAGGGGCCGGTTTGGGAGGAGGGAGTCCTCCTCCAACTCCTCCTCATGGCCGGCGGGTGGAGGGAGTGGGTCTTCTTCCCCAAGTAGGTTTCCTACTCTCCCTCCACCAAGCAAACTTCGGATTTGACTTTTCAAATTGGCGTTTGACTTTCAAACTTGGATTTGATTTCTCTCTCCATATTACCCAGCCAAGTGACCTAGTACATGATGCAATCATTCCACATTGTCATGACACATCCATGTACCCCTCCCCTCCGGAGTGCCGGACCTTCCAGACCCTTCTAGAACATTCCTAGTGAAAACACCGGAATCATTTCCGAACTCCAAAACAGGACTTTCCTTACATGAATCTTATTCTCCGGACCATTCCGGATCTCCTCGTGATATCCCGGATCCCATCCGAGACTCCGAACAACATTCGGTCTCTTACTCATCATTCCATAACTACTCAACAACATCGAATCCTTAAGTGTGTCTCCCTACGGTTCGTGAATTATGCGGACATGACCGAGACACTTCTCCGATCAATAACCAATAGAGGAATCTGGAAATTCATATGGCTCCCACATATTTCTACGATTACTTTGTGATTGAATGAACCACTTACATACGATACCAATTTCCCTTTGTCTCACGATAGTTTACTTATCCGAGGTTTTGATCGTCAGTATCTCTGTATATCTAGTTCAACCTCGTTACCGATAAGTACTCTTTTATCGTTCCCGCGATATGTGATCCCTTGTGAGCCAGTCACATGCTTGCAAGCCAATTGGATGAAATTCCACCAAGAGGGCCCAGAGTATATCTATCTGTCATATGGATGGACAAATCACACTCTTCATCCATCTGCCTCAACACATTCTTTTTGAACACTCAATGCCACCTTTATAACCACCCAGTTACGGTGTGGTGTTTGATGTCATCAAAGCATACTTCCGGTGATGGTGATTAGCATGATCTCATGGTCGAAGGAATTAGGTTACTATGTATCAGAAAGCATATAGCAAATGAACTATATTAAATGACTTGATCTTTATGCTACGCTTAACTATAGGAGTATGTCCATAAAATTATTCTCCTAATGATATGACCCTGTTGTTAATAACATCTCTATGTTCATGATCAGGAAACCATGATCATATATTAACCAACAAGCTAGTTTAACAAGAGGCTTTACTAGGGACTCTTTTATGTTTACAAATCACACAAGTATTAATGTTTTCGGTTAATACAATTATAGCATGGTATGTAAACATTTATCATAAGCATGAAGATATGATAATAACCATTTTATTATTGCCTCTTGGGCATATCTCCAACACTTACATGGACAATGTACTAACAGGAGGATCTAAAACCTTTCCATCTGTCCCTGGTGAAAAAGACAAATTCCTGCCGAATCGGTAGGAAGCGAGTCAGATATGAACTACAAGTACATGATATGATGCTCATGATTTTTTATAAAAATCACTTTTAGGTTCACAATATGTTATTTCATCAGAGATCTACTTCAAGTTTAGCGAGTCTTAGCCCCGAGCTAAGAATCTTTACACATGCCATTTTAAACGGGAAAATAAGATTATGGTAAGAATCACAGCATAGTTTGTGATAAGTTGATATTGGTATCATATTTGGATTCCTCTCATTTTTCTGATCAATTTAGAAATATTAATTGTTGAATTACGATTTACATATTTAAAGATATTAATTATTCCATATTAAATAGAAAAATACAAAAAAATAAAATCATTATTTTTTATTTGGATTCAATAATATTTTTACTTATTCATTCTTGTTTACTTAAATAATTGTTTATAATTTCAAAAAATACAAACCTGTGACATGATGATATAAGAGTTAATAGGATTGATATCATAATATTGACAACAATGTATAAATTTCTTTGCGAAAACAGATTCTAAAGAAATGAGAAAGTTAAGCGTGCTGAAGGTGGAGTAGTGAGGATGGGTTACCGACTGGAAAGTTTGTCGAAGATTGCAATTTGATCAAAGATTAAATAAAATTAGTGTTAGAAATGTACAAAGAGAGATTAACGAGTCAAACAATTCAAAGATTAAAAAAAAATTAATTTAGGCTATACCGACGACCTAGTTCTCGACGTAGAAGGGCTCGTGCTGCTCCTGAGCTAGGCCTGTGCCGACGGCCTGGCCGTCAGCGTAGCTCCTGGGACATGCCTGTGTCGACGGCTTGGCCGTCGGCGTAGCTCCAGGGCTAGGCCGTTATCAAATGGCCGTCGCCTGACATCGTGAGGCCCGCTACAAGCACTATACCGAGGGGGATTTTATACGTCGACAGCCGAGGGGCTATGTCGAATGCTACGTACGTCGGGAGGACTATGTCGACGGACACCGTCGGCACAACCTGTGCTTACGACAAAATGGCACTGCCGTCAGCGCCTCGATTGTTTCGTGTAACCTAGCGGCAACAGGCAGAGACCGGTACAAAAATAAGGTAGAACTGGTACCATAAAAGCTATCTATCTATATATTCTATATCTATACCTAATAATAAAGTAAGAAGTGTTTCTTATAATACCTATAATTTTTTGAATCGATTTTCCCTCCCACAAAAACACGAAGAAAAATAAGTTAGGCTGGCAGAATATGATTACAAGGAGAAAGGATATTGACCGTGGTGACCGGACAGATAGACGGTGGTGGCCAGTGATCTAATTTTCTGTTGGCTAATATTAGGTAGGCCACGCTTACTTGGTAGTGGTGGAAAAAAATAAAAGAGCTGGAGGTTGAAGAACTGTTGCATATAGACAAAACGACGGGTCGTTGTAGAGATATTTTTTACTGCTATCTGTAGGTGACGTGGAGGACTAATATTCATGCCCTTACGTACGTGTCCGTTTAGAGGCTTCCTGCGTTGGCCTTAGGTGCGTGTCCATTTGGCTCTGCCAGATCAAGCGGAGAAGTTTGATTTCAGTAGATTGTCCGGTGTATCCTCAAGCAACGGAGAACCACAGGTGCGTGCCTTGCTCTTCCCTCGATTAAATCGAGTAGAACTTTGTTAATTAGATGGAGGAATCAACCCATAACAAGGCATATACATTTCATACAAAGTGCATAGTAGATCAAATTTAAATAATTAAAGATAAGAGCAAAATGAGGCCAGAGATATGCGGACGAGTGATATTGGTGCAAAATTTTGGCGATGCTAAAAGCTTATCTTTTTTCCTTTCTCGGTGCAACACACCGGCCTGTTTGCTAGTTATTAAAAAGATTAGGACCGTTCTTCCCTCACAATTTTTTCGTCTGCCTTGTTTGACGGTTTTGCCCCTATTTGTTTTGAGGTATTATAGGAAGTGCCACCGCTGAGTAAAAAAGGGTTCGTTATGTATTTTCGTCCGTACAAGGGCCGGCTGCTCGGGAAGGAATGCATGCACGCGTCCGGGAAGAGGCCAGGGCGGTAGTGACATGCACATGCAGGGAAGTGAGGGAGGGAGAGGGAATCGATCACTCGCAGTTCGTCTGATGTGAAGAAGAAGCAGAGAGCGAATTGGCCGAGCGAAGTAGGCGGGTGCGGTAGGGAACACTTGGAAGATGGGCAGAAAACAAAGGAATGCGCGGCGGCTGGCCGTCCATGCCAGCTTTCCTCCTTCCCTTATTGGCAAGTAACCTGCCGGCTTTCCGACTGCCCCACACACAAATAGCAACATGCGCCGCCCGTATGCAGGGAACCAAAGACGGGAGCGAGCAGGGGATCCCGACGGCGGCCCGCACGACGGGTTCCATGATCTCGGCGTCTAGCTCACCAGTGCGTATGTTGCTGCACAGCTGGCGCTAGTGCTCCTCAAGGAAGTGGATGGTGTGGAGGAACCCGAAGGTGAAGACGGAGCCAACTCGGAGCACGTCGGCATGGTGCACGAGCCCGCAGAGAATCTGCGCGTACATGCTCTGGTACGCATCGACGCACAAGATGGCCTCATCGGGGCTGGTGTACACGCTATAGGGGTCATGGAGCCATTCCAAGAAATGTCGGCTCTTATAGTAGCCGGTGAGCACAGGCCACGGTGGGCCGTCGGGCGTGCGCGCGCAACTCATCCTTGATAAAGTATATGTACATGGCCTTACCCTTGTCGAGCCCCGGCACTGCCTGGCCATCACCGGCATCAGCAGGCTATAGTGATGCGAGCGCCGGTCCATCTCCGCCGTGATCGCAGGCATCAGATTCCTCTCCTCTCCGGACTTGCCCGAGTTGCACTGTAATCGCAAACTTAATTTTCATGCGTGCCAACACGGGCATGCTTGTGTAGTCATGGGTCGATGCATGCACGCACAAACCTTGTGACTTTGTGAGGAACTCTTGGGGTGTCTTGCTGGAGAGGATGGGTGAGGTGTGTTAGCAAATAATCCTTGTGTCCGACGTGCGTGCGTGCGTGTGTGAGTTTTAGGTCGAGGTCGCGTCTGGACGTTGGTTTGGCCATGTTCATGTTCAGCTATTTCGAGTTGGCCAGGGTCTCACGGCTCGGGGCTCTGGCGCGGTGAGTCCGCGGTGAGCACGGCGGAGGCCGCGGCTGTGGCACGTTGTGACGTCGTTCGTGTGGTGGATGCAGAGGCGCGACGAAGACATGCAGCGGCGCTTGGGAAGGTCGTGTCTGAGAGCGGACGAAACGTCCGGCGTGTGTCAGCCGACGGAGGAGCTCGGCGTTTGTCACCCGAGGTGAAGGAGGACTGGCGTGTGTGCGCCAGGTCAAGGAGCTCGGCGTTTGTCGCCCTAGGTGAAGGAGGACCGGCATGATCGATGTTGGCGATGCGGATGACCTCGGGGAGGATGTCCTCATAGGTGGCCAGCGGCGCCAGATGGCGGAACGCTTCGTCGCTTCCAAGCGCGGTGGCCGAGACGCCTATGCGATGCAGGGTACTCGGCCGACGCGTTCTACGCGAGGATCTCTAGCAGCACGCTGCGCTGCACCTCCCCGCGCACGCTGTCATGCGCTATATGTACTCCAGCACCTCGCGGTGCAACAAGGACGTTGTGCCCGTGGGCGTGGGTGTGGCCGGCACCGCCAACGGCGCTTCGGGCATGGCGCCGTGCAGCCCTGCTGGACCTGGCCAGGCTTAGACGGAAGGATATAGGCGCCGTCATGAAGCGAAAACAGTTGTGCATCATGCACGACGAGGCCGTCGACCCACGCCTCGCTGCCATGGTGCGCCGTCCGCTTCGTTCTCTGGCGCGTCCCCTCGTCGGCTTGTTGAGACGATGCCATCGCACATTGTTGTGCTGCCGAGTGACGGTGCTCGACGTGGCACTTTGTTGGTAACCCCAAGCGCAGGGTGTGAAGAGCACATCAGCAAGTTTTCCCTCAGTTGAGACCGAGGTTATCGAACCAGAAGGAGGAAGGAAACGTCACACATGTGTTGCAAACAATATGGAGACCTGCATAACACAAACTCAAGACTTTGTCTCAATGAATCAGTGAGGTTGTCAAGCTCACCGGTTTGCTGTAACAAAAGATTAAACGTATGGTGGAAGGTAATGGTGGTTTGCACCAAGTAAACAAGTAACAGTGGAAGATGTATCAATGGTAAAGAATGGACCGGGGTCCATAGTTCACTAGAGGTGCTCTTCTTAGATAAACAACATGGCATGAAGGGTAAACAAATTACAGTAGGGAAATTGATAGGAACTGAGCACGGCATAACAATGCAATTACTAGTCAGAAAGATTCTATGAGATTCGATTGAGCAATACAACAAGATACATAGACCGCCATCCAACTACATCTATGACTAGAAGTCCACCTTCAGGTTATCATCCGAACCCCCTCCAGTATTAAGTTGCAAGGAACAGATAACTGCTTTAAGCAAAGTGTGTAAGGTAAACAGTCCAGATGTTCCATGAACAAGAGACCGTTGTTTTCTCCCTAGTAGAAACAACACATCTACAACCGAAGAGAGTTCTATCACTTCCCTTGGAAACTAGAGGCATGAACCCACTATCGAGCATAAATACCCCCTCTTGGAGTCACTAGCAACCACTCGGCCAAGACATCTACTAACAACAGAGAGCATGCAAGATCACAAACAACACAGACATGATAGAATTATAAAGACAAAACCATTAATTAAACAACATAATAATCTCAATATCCATCGAATCCCCGCAAACACAACATGCATGATTACAAATAGATTAGATCTTGATCATGAACGGACCTCACAAGATCTATACATGAAAGCATAAGGAGGAGATACAACCATCTATTACTACATGGATCCATAGTCCAAGGTGGAACTACTCACGCATCATACCGGAGAGAAGGCTTCCGGGATGATCTCCCCTCCGTCAGGGTGCCGGGAAGAACTTCAGATCCCCCTCGATCTAGGGACGACGGTGGCGGCGGCTACAGAAGGTTTCATAGAATATTGATCGGGTACTTAGGGTTTCTGCATCGGGGGCTTCTTATAGACGAAGGGGGAGGCCGAGGCAGTGGCCAGGGGGGCCACACCCTGCCTAGGCATGGGGCAGGGCCCACCCGTGCCTAGGGGGTCTGGCTGCTCTAGCACGCCTCTCCGTCTCCCCTCTGGACTTCTTGTTCCCCATGGAAAGTTATTGACTTCGACGTTTGTCCCGTCCAATTCCGAGAATATTTCTTTACTAGCTTTTCTGGAAACAAAAATAGAAGAAAACATGCAACTAGCGCTATGGCAACTTGTTAATAGGTTAGTACCTGAAAACATGTAAAAAGCACCTCAAAGTGTAGACAAAGCAAAGCAAAGTAGATACTAAACAAGCATGGAGAATCAAAAATTATAGATACATTTCTGACGTATCAAGCATCGCCAAGCTTAACTCATGCTCGTCCTCGAGTAGGTAAGTGATAAAAAGAATAAATTTTGAGGTGACATGCACCCTCACAATAAAGATCTAACCATTTGCAAGCATTGAAAGCTGAGATTAAAGAACTCTAAACATGTGCATGCAAGATAGGGTTCTAACAATAGGACATAGTAACTATGCATGCAACATGAAAGGCTACAAACAAAGATCATGAATAACATGCATTGAAAAACGTTTGTTTGTTTCACATACAGAAAACATAGCATAATGGTAACCAGCTTGTCCCTCATAAAGTGGCAAATAGATGCATATGACACCTTCAAACTTCACAAGGGTGACTATAAACAAATAGCACAAGAACAAGTAATATCACAATATGCTTCAATCAATAAGCTTTGGAACACTGCACACAGAATGACAACTATGCTCTCTTAATGGTGCCTAAAGGTAGAAGGTGGAGACTCAAATAATGGTGGAAGAAAGGCCCTTCATAAAGGAAGTAGGGATTTCAAGTTTCAAAAAGAGCTTCCAAAAATTATGGTACTTGTTAGCTTTCAGCCCTCATTGCCCCTATCATAAGCATCTTGAAGTGATTAAGGTTAAAGAAAACAAACTATGGAGTATATGCTTGATGAAGTATAAGTTGGCAATCTCAAGTCCCTTGAATACGAGGGCCACACCTCATGCTACTCAACTTTAGTCACTTGTAAGTTCTTGTCATTGTAAGTATTTGCATATCATTGAGAACCGCCAACGGGGTACCCCTTGCACATGGTACAGGAGCTTTCCCATAACCAAAATGGCAAGGCAAGCAGACAATGAGCATCTCAGCAATATTTTTATTTACTATATGCATAGCTTTTTATTGAGGATGCTTCATAGATAGCTCACTATGGTTATGCTGCAAGTTTCCACCATGATTAGGCATGGTTTAGGCTAGCGGCCCAGGCGTTTCTCTAACACAGAATAAAAACTCCATGGACTTACAAGTTCCCTCTTTATTTCACACCGGTGACATCCATAGACAAAAGATCATGATATCAACTAAGTACAAAGTATAAGTGCAACGTTGAAAACGTTCCCCGTGACAGCATGGTTCTGCTAATTCCAACGTATAAGTACAAGCATATACAACATAGATGACACAATGGTTCAAGTTTATTAGGGGCAAAGAATATAAAGTGTGCCATCAAGTTTGTGAGGGCTTTAATCACTAAGTTTTCTCATAACAAAATAGTTTTAAATTGGAAGATAGCTGAAAACAAGAATATACTTAGAATGGTGTAACACACCATGCATAGGAATTTATAGTGGACACTTTGGAATAACTTTGTTTCTTGGGAGTTGGAAGTATGAGTAGAGCTTACTCATACAAGTGGAGGCTAGCAAAAGAATAGGAGCAACCAACTAAGAGAGCAATAATGGCCATAATCATGCAGAGCAACAAAACATTACTAATCAAAGCATAGAGTGGTACTACAAGTTAAGGACTAAATGATCATACAGGCTAATGGTGACTTGTGAGAGTCATAACATGGTGTGAGAATGTGCCAAGTCAACCCAAACAAAGCATCAAAGGAGAATACCACAATACTATGCTTTTTGCATGCTAAAACAACGCATAATTTCTTTAAGGCACACTAAGCAATCCCAATTATTTGGAGCAGGACATGCTACAACAATTATCACTAAGCATAATGTCAAAACAACACCTAGCATGTCATGCTAAAGTCTAAGTCACAGTCAATGCAAGCTTCTCTTACACTTTCAAGCAAGAACTTCCTACTCCTTCCCAACACCAAGCAACTTATTTGCAAAACAACACAGCGAGAACGGGGGTCCAAACTACTTTATTCAAGCAAACTAAACAAACTAAGCAAACCAAACTAAAACTAATACGCTCCAAGAACAACACAACTTTGCATGAAACAATAAAAACGAACTGTCTAAACAGGCCTGAGCTTTTTATTGATGAAGAAGGGGATGCCTTGGGCATCCCCAAGCTTTGACGCTTGTACCTCTTGGATATTTCTTAGGGTGACACCGGGGTGGCATCCCCAAGCTTGAGCTTTTTCCATTCTTCATCTCATTGCATCATTCTCTCTCTACATCTGAAATTTTTCCTTCATATAAAACTTCACACAATCTTCATTAGCAATATTAATGTATTCAAAGGATATTAGACCTTAGTCAAAGCTTTGGAACAACAAAACTTTCCACTAAAAACACACTACTATAGTAACTACTTCAAAAAGCTCAATTCCCCAAAAGAGAACTCAAAAAGGAATCAATAAGAAGCAAATGCAAATAATGGCAGAAATCGGTCAAAACAGACCAGCAGGTAGAAACAATTTTTTTTAAAGACCTTTTGTTGCTCAAATCAAAAAGTGTTGAACTAACTAAAGTTAGCTAACATACTAGGGGATGTTTTTGTAAATTTTGATCTCAATACGAGTTACAGGGAGTCCTCACGAATTTTTATGGTGGAGGATAGAAATCTGTTTCGGGACAGCAACTCCCCAAATCTTACTTACCTCTCATTAGAGGTCATCCTTGGCACAAAAAGCAAACAAAAAGGATAAGGAGAGGTCATTACTGAAGTAATAACTTTCAAGGCTCAAGGAAAACTCTTGGTTATCTCCCAACAAGTACTTTTCTTTAACGCCTTTAAGTTAGGATTGATAGCTTGAGAAGATGCTCACATAAGAGTTATGAATTGAAGTCAAAGAGAGCATCAAGAAGCAAATTCAAGCACATTTAAGTCTAACCCACTTCCTATGCATAGGAATCTTGTATGCAAATAAATTCACAAAGAACAAAGTGACATGCATAGGAAGATGAAACAAGAGCAACTTCAAAGCTTTCATCACATAGAGAGGTGTTTCAGTACCATGAAAACTTCTACAACCATATTTTCCTCTCTCATAATAATTTTCAGTAGCCTCATGAATAACTCAACAATATAGCTATCACATAAATCATGCTTTTCATGATCTACAAACACATAATTTCTATCAAGCTCAAGAATAGTGGGATTAAAACCTCCACAGGTTTTATCCAAAGTAGATATTTCAAAAGGATCCACAAGAACATAACATTCATCCTCCTTTGATAAGCATGGGGGACAATCAAATAATGTAAGGGATAAAGAGTTACTCTCATTACAAGGTAGGCATGGGTATATAATCCATCCTTCCTCCTTTTGTTCATCACTCTCCCCTTTTTTTCATCTAATGAGCTTCCAGTTTCAACAATTTCTTCTTCCAAAGGCTCCTGCAAGACATTAGTCTCTTCCATTGGTGGAAAACGTCTATTAAAATATTCAAGAATATAGCTATTTTCTTTCCTGTAATTATCAAAGCAAAATTTAAGTATCTCAAAAACCTCATGTTCATAAGGTGCATCATCAGTATTTTCAAGAAAACTGGCAAGTTCAAATGCACCCTTGAAGGCAATAAATTCTTCAATTTGTTCCACATCATCAAAATCATAATTTCCTTTAACATAAGAATATATGGTAACATTATCATTATACTCACATTGAAAGGGTAGGTGTTTATACCTCCTGCAGCAGCTAGCTTTATCAAAGCAATAAGTAACATTATAAATATAGCACACGTCTCTAGCAATAGTATTCAACTTATCAATTTGTTCCCATAGGTGTTTCCCTTTTTGTGACAAACGGTGTTCCTTATAATAATACTTTTGTTCCTCCGTGAACCCACCTTGCCAATAAGAACTAGTTTTAAAGAAACCATCCATTGATAGAAAGCATGACCAAGCAAGGAAACAACAGACCACCAACTAGAGTAGGAACTAATTTTTTTATGTTTTTGAATAAAGCAAGCAAACCAAGCTAGACTAATTTTTTGGGTTTTTTGAAAAGAGGCAAACAAAACCAAGCAAAATAAACAAAGAAAACTAAAAACAAAGTGAAGAGAAAGGAAGTGGAGGACCCCCCTAATGAAGAAGTCCTAAGCCTCCCCGGCAACGGCGCCAGAAAGACTTGACGGTATTCGACGTGGCACTTTGTTGGCAACCCCAAGCGCAGGGTGTGAAGAGCACAGCAGCAAGTTTTCCCCCAGTTGAGACCAAGGTTATCGAAGCAGAAGAAGGAAGGAAACGTCACACAAGTGTTGCAAACAACGTGGAGACCTGCACAACACAAACTCAAGACTTTGTCCCAACGAATCAGTGAGGTTGTCAAGCTCACGGTTTGCTGTAACAAAGGATTAAACGTATGGTGGAAGGTAATGGTGGTTTGCAGAAAGTAAACAAGTAACAGTGGAAGATGTATCAATGGTAAAGATTGGACCGAGGTCCATAGTTCACTAGAGGTGCTCTCCTTAGATAAACAACATGGCATGAAGGGTAAACAAATTATAGCAGGGCAATTGACAGGAACTGAGCAAGGCATAACAATGCAATTACTAGTCAGAAAGATTCTATGAGATTCGATTGGACAATACAACAAGATACATAGACCGCCATCTAACTGCATCTATAACTAGAAGTCCACCTTCAGGTTATCATCCGCCCCCCCCCCCCCCAGTATTAAGTTGCAAGCAACAGACAACTTCTTTAAGCAAAGTGTGTAAGGTAAACAGTCTACATGTTCCATGAACAAGAGACCGTTCTTTTCTCCCTAGTAGCAACAACACATCTACAACCGAAGAGATTTCTGTCACTTTCCTTGGAAACAAGAGGCATGAACCCACTATCGAGCATAAATACCCCTCTTGGAGTCACTAGCAACTACTTAGCCAAGATAGCTACTAACAACGGAGAGCATGCAAGATCACAAACAATACAGACATGATAGAATCATAAAGACAAAACCATTAATCATACAAACATAATAATCTCAATATCCATCGAATCCCCGCAAACACAACATGCATGATTAAAAATAGATTAGATCTTGATCATGAACGGAGCTCACAAGATCTATACATGAAAGCACAAGGAGGAGATACGAACATCTAACTACTACATGGACCCATAGTTTAAGGTGGAACTACTCACGCATCATATCGGAGAGAAGACCTCCGGGATGATCTCTCCTCCGGCAGGGTGCCGGGAAGAACTTCAGATCCCCCTCCCCCCGATCTAGGGACGACAGTGGCGACGGCTACAGAAGGTTTCGTGGAATATTGATCGGATACTTAGAGTTTCTGCATCGGAGGCTTCTTATAGGCGAAGGGGGAGGCCGATGCGGTGGCCAGGGGCCCTACACCCTGCCTAGGCGGGGGGCAGGGCCCACCCGTGCCTAGGGGGGTCTAGCTGCCCTGGCAGGCCTCTCCGTCTCCCCTCTGGACTGCTTGTTCCCTACGAAAAGTTATTGACTTTGACGTTTGTCCCGTCCAATTCCGAGAATATTTCTTTACTACCTTTTTCTAGAACCAAAAACAACAGAAAACAGACAACTAGCGCTGTGGCAACTTGTTAATAGGTTAGTATCAGAAAACATATAAAAAACATCTCAAAGTGTAGACAAAGCAACGCAAAGTAGATACTAAACAAGCATGGAGCATCAAAAATTATAGATACGTTTCCGACGTATCACCGAGCATCGTGTTCCAACCCATCCTCCTCGCCGGCGCTGCAACTCCAGGTCACGCTAGACACTCCTAGGCGCAACTTACGAACACTTCACGCTTGGAGGTGCACATAGGGTGCTCGCCAGAATGCATGAGACGATGAATATGAACAAATGGATCTCAAGTTAAAAACCTGGGTTTGACTTGCCACGTCAGCGAAATTCCAACTCAAATAGCCTTAAGGTTTAAAATGGACCGGGAATAGGAAGTTCGGTGTGCTGATTTCGAGGATTGCAAATTCAGGGTTTGATTTAACTTTTGACTATGAAATTTAAGGTTTCTTTTGGACTTTTTCCTTTATCGAATACATAGTTTGAATTATTTGATTCTACCTTAGATGCATGGGTTGCTCGAAAAATAAGTTCTTCAACTAACAACACTTTGTATAAAATTTAAAAGTATTACATGTTTTGAATAATGTTTTGTCATTTTCAAACACGGTAGAAAAGACAGGTCAATTAAAGCATCCACGCCATTTGGGTTCAATCCACGTGCCGGTTTAAACATAATATGAAAGGATATCCATTTGATTTAACATGCCACCGTAGTAATGTACGGGTTTTATGCTAGTGTTATTTTAGTTGATTAGAGGAGCGATCGTTTGAGTACACGGTCTAAAATCAATATTTCCCCTTAAAAAATAAATATATCCACGGATCTCACCCCATCGTCCTCCTCCGTGTATCTTCTCCACCGAAGACTCGCTCTCTCCACACCGAGCCCTTTCCAGTTCTCCTCCCATCTTTTCTTCGTTGTGCTCGCGGTGGGACGAGTCAGGCTATAACCGGTGAAGTGTTCACTTGCGGTGGCCTGTGCCTTTTCCATGAAGCTCCCGCGCGTGCATGTGACTTGGTGGCATGGATGCCTGCGTGTAGATGTGCATACACCACCTGGACAAATGAGGCGTCGCGTGTGTGCTCATGATGATCTAGATGGCTGCGACGGCCATGCACTTCCATCTCAGTGACGGCACGACGATGTCGACTTCAAACATCGAGGACTAGGAGCGCCCTGGTGAGCACGTCCATGGGCTATGCGCCGCAGCCTCGACATCAGCACCCCGCCCGCACCTGCACACCAGTGAAGACAACAGAAGGTGCCCGCCGGACACGCCACAGACGGGTGCTCGCTGATACTGGTAGCACCTCAACTCGCAGTTTGTGCAGCGGTGAAGGGCTGTGCGGCGATGCAATCCCGCGTCCTCTAGACCGTCGTCTTCAGCATGGTTTCGAAGTACAGATGGCGCCGGGCTGCACTCTGATAGTCCCGCGCCCGGCTCGTAGGAGTGGAGATGGAGTATGCCGCCAGCTTGTCGTCATCTGCGGAGCGCAGCTTGTGGGAGTGGAGAGGGCACCTCTGCACGCCGCCGACGCTGTCATTCTTCAGTAACCGGTGTGCTCGCTAGTAGCCCCGTCGCCGTTCCTGGAGGCCGAGGTGACACCGGGCCACACACCGGCTGCCTTGTCAGTGACGTCTTTGGCCGGCCGCCCGGTTCACAGGAGCGGAGGGCGCTCCAGCCTGGTAGCCGGCAGACCTGACATAATGGATTTGTAGCCGGCGTCGGACTGCATGCCGGCGGACGACGTACGGTGTCGGCATCTGGGGATGCTAGCTTCTTCTCCATGAAGTCCTCGCTCCTGGCCTTGATCAATGAGTGTATGTGTATGGTATTTGGGCTGTGCGTGTTGATCGATGGATGTTTGGAGATTGGGTAGCTAGGTGGAGATTTGTAGATGTGTTTTGGCTGCAGGATTCGTACGTGCAGGTGGTTTCTTGGGTGTTCCTTTTTTTTTGGCTATGCTGATCCGAGTCTTGAATGAGATTGCCTATTATTCCCATGAGCTGTGCCGTAAGGTGTGAGAGCCGTCCGTACTTCAAGGCTTGAGAGTTGTGCCTCCAGATCGAGTTGCTTTTGTGCTCCAAGGCTGAGGCTGCTTGCGTGTGTCTCCTATTAGACAACGTATCGATTGTTACCATGTATAGAGATCCGATTAAGATACTAACGGATTTGTACCCGTGTTGTACAAGCGTTGTGCACATATTTGATCAATAAAAAAGAGCAAGCTGTGTGGGCTAACCACAACAAACAATCCATTCTCTGTTTTTTAACTTGGTATCTGAGCCTACGTTCTAGAGTTTCTTCTCCGGCACCGCACATCCTGTGCCATGGTGATGACAACCACACCTGCTCAAACCTCCAACATCACCGGCCCTCTCCCCATGACCGGACCAACCAACTCCATCACTGTCCGTCTCGACCGGACCAACTTTCTCCTCTGGAAGACCCAGGTCATCCCCAACCTCTCCGGTCAGGATACCTCGGCTACATCGATGAAAAACTCCGCGCGGCGCCGAAGACCATCACCATCGGCACCAGCGGGGACGCTATCACCACCACGAATATTGACTACGACACCTCTTGGTGGCAAGTCGACCAGGGCGTCTTGGTCACGCTTCTCGGGTTCATGACCGAAGACATACTCGCCCAGATGATCGGGCGAACAATCTCCGCCTTCGTATGGAGCTGCCTTTGCTCCATGTTCTCTGTCCAAGGATTGTCACATCCCAAAATTCTCCTAATTTTGAAATGTGAAATAAATAAATAAGTTTGATTGATTGTTTGACTATGTTGAAAATTCTCAAAGAGAAGAAACATTTTGATTAGAAAATCCTCTCAACCATGAATTCAAAATCTTATATTCTTTTGTTAAGACCTAAGTAGCCATATAGGCAAAAGGGCATGGATTGATTATGGATTGTAGAATTGGTGTGCAAGATTTCAAAATGAAAATCATGAAGTATTCATAAGCATTTCATCCATGCAAAGTTCTCACAAACTAAATCCAAATCCTGCTATCTAAATCCTATAGTTGATTCGCCCAAATGTTCCTAAGGCTAACTAAATTGACTTTTTAAAATCCACTATTGCTAAGACAGCGATTATTGCTAAATTATAGCCTAAAAGGATCCAATTAATATTATAAAATTTTAGAAACAAAATTGAGCTCATTTAGGGCTAGTATGAAAAAGTTATGGAACAAATACAAACACATAAAGATATAAATAAAATAAAATATACAAGGATTTATAAATCCACTACTTCCAAACTAGTAAAAAGATTACAAATTTGATCCTATAATGATCTATTCGATTTTAGAAAAATTTAAAAACAAGAATCATGTCATTTGGAGTTCGTATGCAAAAGATATGAGGAAAAAAAAAAGGCCGGCCCACCCGGTCCGACCAGACCGAGCCAGCCGGGCAGGCCACGTACGGGATCGATCGGGTTGCGCCAAAAAGCATGTAAAATCTGTTTTGTTAAACCTATCTCTACTCAAACTGCTATAACTTTTTATCAACAACTCTGAATCGACTTTCGTTTGTTTCTACTTGTTCTCTACTTCAAGGCCTATCTCTAAACCATCCTAACCTGCATATAAACTCGTGGAGCCACAGCTGTACGAGTTTCTATTCTCGAAATCCCGAATCTACATATGCCCGAATCTTATTTCGCTTTTTAACCCATCTAGACTTCGTCGTTTGCCCTTCGGTCAAAAAACGAAAGTTGTAGGAATCGTCGAAATCTTTCAATCCCGACAAACCTCACCTCTTTTCATCCACCACATCCGGAGAATTTTGCATCGCAATATATCAGATCTTACGGTGTAAATCCAAGATCTACTCGCGCTCGTTGCTTCAAATCCAAATTCCTTTGGTGAGAAGGTAGGAATAATAATTCCCTACAACTTTTATGTTCTGAGTTTTTCAATTTGACCTACGGATTTGTCTCTCTAACACAGATCTAATTTTTGTCTATTCTGAGCCAAAATCGGGTCAATCTCTTCGTCTAGCCACCGGATCCTATCCAGACGGTCGAGATCCAATCAAACCGGTGCGTGCCATGTAGTCATCCCGGTCATCTTCATCATCAACACCACATCAACGTAAGGTCAACATTTAGTCCCAGTCAGCATGCAAAGTCAACTGTCAGTCGGTGAATATTCCCTGGAATATTCCGTTCGAATTTAAAATTGCATATTATAGATCTAACTTGTAAAATTCATTAGAAATTCATACCACGTCCAAAAATTGCGTATAATATATCAAATTGAAGATAATTTCACGTAGAATCAACTTATCAGAATAGATCCAACTTTTACTGTACGTGGTTACTGCAGTAATTTAATTAGTTTTAATGGTCTTTTAGGTTAATAAATTCATAAGAAATTATCTGTAACTCCGAAAAATATGACTAATATATCAAATTGAAGCTAGTATAATGTACTTTAATAATATCTGGTTGGATCTAGCCTTTGCGGAATATTTACCCCGTAGCAATTTAATTAGTTCCAATGTCTTTAGAAATCATTAAATTCGTAGAAAATTATTTGCATATCACAAAAATATAAATAATATACCGATAGAAAGCTGGTTCCATGTAGATCATCAATCTGCAAATGGTTCAGTAAAATACTATAAGGTTTCGCAGTAATTAAATAAATGGTTTAATGGCTTATTTAGAGTAATAAATTCATAAAAAAATAAATACTATTCAAAAAATTACAAATAATATGTTCCTGAAATCACTCCGTGGGGATTACAGATATATAGTTTTAGTTTGATTTTTAGGCAACAGAAACTGTATGAATCATTTAAAACCCATTAAACACTATTTAAATCATACAAAAAGATCTATAACTCCGATTAGGGTGAATCCAACGCCTACTGGTTCGTATTAACGTCCTCTATCCAGTAAACCCAAGAAACAAATTTAATTCTACAGTTAGAATAGGCGTTACAACAAAACTATCAAAACCCTTATATTGGCAAGTAATTATTAATAACAAGTACCCTATTGCATTAAATGAACTCATTCATGCATCATATGATATATTAATATTCATAAAAATAATTATACCCATTGTGTAATGTTAAATCATCATGCATGTTTTCGATCATCCTTGTTGTGTTTGCTATGTTTGCAATTGTTTTGATTGGAACTACCTTGTCCTCGTATTAGATTGTTCGGAGAGTGCGATTGCTGCGAAGAAATACAATCAACACCCATATTATCAACATAAGGCAAGTTACACCACTTGTTCATAATTTTTGTCCTAGTTTTGATTCTATGCATGTGATCTTCAAAATTCTGTAGTATGCATGTGTATATGTTCTAGTAGAATTTTTCCTTAGTATTATTTTGCAAGTGCGATAATTTTGTAGTATTCCGTGAGTAGCTCTATACTTAGGATTTCCCATCCTAATAGGTTACCCCTGTTTTTGCTAAGTATTGCTTGCTATGCTATATATACAAAGTACCATTGGGGGGTTCGAAAGACAAAGAATTTTTCTAAGTATAAAGGCTCTCTAGAGCAAACTTTTCTTCTCAAATCCACTTCAAAATAAAACTAAGTTTTCTTAGGAAATGGTTGTCGGGTCAACGAGTGAGATTTTGGTGGAGGACGGCCTTGAGAATCAAAGAAGTCTGCCATGTTTGTAATTCAAGCTTCCAAGTGCAACCACAATACATTATGGGCTCTGTCTTGGCATAGTACTTAGTGGGAAACCTCACCTAGGTACCAACATTTGGAGGTTCTTGGCACGGTTGGATCCGGAAGGTAGAGGGATACTAAGGAAAGCCTCGCCATGGTCTTGTCTGTAAAGGACTTGATCGTGGATTGTGGGTAAAGTGCACAAACTCTCGAGTATTGCAATCGATCGATCGGTAGTGTTCACGGAAACAAAACAACATTGAGCATCTGAAGGATGGAGCCTCTGAAGGATCTTCCTCTCTCTTTTCTAAAACAAAGTTTTGAAACCCCATGGCGTGTGTAATATCGCTAATGGGTGGGAATTTGGGAACTTGGTGTGTAATATCCAAGTGACGCTTGGTGCGTAATATCCAAGTGTTTGGTTGTTTGGACACTTGGTGAGTAATATCCTCGTGTGTCATTCGACCCTATTTTATCTAAGCAAATGTTTACAAAGTAGGGTAAAACTCTCCCTCTCTTTTCTCCATACTTAGAGAAAATTAGCTTTATGCAAATGAACTCCAAAGCCTAAACTAGCCTTGCATGTAGAGTTAGTCTTTCCTTCCTTGGTGTAATTTGCCAATACATTTAAAGTATTGACCCAACTTGTTGGTACGCGTTTCATGTGCGATTTTTGAGATCGTTGAAAGGTGCGCTAGGATCGCGGGTCTTCACTCAACCTGCCTGTGGCATTGATGGGACTCCAAGTTGTATTTATATCGCTTCTATTGTAATAATGTAAACTCTGGATTATTCGATTCATGTAATAAAGACTTGTGTTTTACATGATATTCCATCGACTGTGAGTGCTAGATATTGATCCAGGGACTAGCATGTTAATCACAGGGACTTAGGATCCTTACCGATCCGAGGTCACTACAGATGGTATCAGAGCCGACCCTTGTGGTTAAACGGGCGTGTGCGGGTCAGTGACGGACATGTGGTGCATGGCGCGTGTGGCCCGGAGTGGACACGACATGGCACATGTGCCGGCACTGGACGCATAAACGTGTGCCAAGAGGGGACGTTCCTGGCTTGTGGTTGATCGACGAGGACGTCGATCTTCTAAGGGTGGGTGTATGTGAGACCCTGTCGCATGGCTCAATAGGATTGATAGGAAACCCATACCAACAAGTTGCAACTTCTTTTCCGGAAGCTCATTCGAAAAGAACTCTAAGGTTAAGCGTGCTTGGCCTAGAGCAATTCTAGGATGAGTGACCGACCGGGAAGTGGGTAACCGAGTGCGCATGAGTGAGGACAAAGTGCGCAGAAAAGACTAGTGTTGGTCTGTGGGGCTAGTCTAGAGATCCTATTGAGCTGCCAGAAGTGACAGCCGTCGGTCCGGAGTGATCGGGGGTGTTACAAATTGGTATCAGAGCATAAGTTGACTGTAGATCGTGACCCTAGACATGGAAAAACCTTAGGACAAATATTTTCTAAGTTATTTCAGAAAACTCTCATACTTCTCATCATCTACCTTGGGGTTTTAAAATTTCTTAAGTCTCTTCTTTTCAACATTAGAAAATGACCACTACACACTTCAAGAAGAAACTTTTCTCAAGATTACCTTTTCAAAGAAGATCATCTCAATGTTTCGATTAAGTTGGTACTTGAAGATCTCCATGAAAGATGTTCCAAGACTGAAGCTACGAGATTAAAGACTTCAAAGGCCTTAAATCAATGTTATTAACTGAAGAACTCGAAAGATTGAAGATTATGAAGAACATGAAGACTATCAAGAGCACGAATACTTTTGGAGACTCGAAGCCTCAAAGATTCCAAGTGACCTATTAGGAACCAAACCCTATAAGATTTCGCTAAATATAGATACGACAAATTGTTTGCTATCTTGTATGGTTTATTACCATAGCTAATGAAAACCTATTTTCTAAACAAGATTTCTTGTATGGGTTATTCTTCTTCTTTCCTTACTCCATTCATTCCTACTCTAAACCTTGGCCAACTCGACGGATGGACCATATCAATAAGGAGGACAAGGAACTCAACTCCACCAAGCGTAAGAGCCACGCCGATGCAAAGAAGTGGATGCTCCAGGTTGAAGAAAGAATGAAGGATGCCAACATTGAAGTCAACAGAATGCTTCATTATGCCACCCAATTCCTAAAGGACGACGCTCCAACTTGGTGGGAGATGCAACACACCATTGATGATCATCAAGGGGTGATATCTTAGGAAGAATTTAAAGTGGTTCTACTTCAATCTCGTCTCGTATACCAAAAATCCAAGAAGTTGAAGTCCCGAAACATTTAGCTTGCACGATCAATGGAGAAATAGGACATATCACCAAGGAGCATCATGATTAGCGCCCCTACTGTGAAGGAAGGCACCCATCATAAGAATGTCCCACCTCTCAAGTTACATTCTTACTGTGCGAAGGGACCAATCACAACCCCGCTTAATGCACCTCTACCCGGTGGTACATCAACTGAATCAACAAGTCAGAGACAGAATGCGCCAAGACCTCATGAAGCTCCGCGAGGACACGACAAAGACAAGGACGGATTCAAGACTCTAGACACCGCACCCAAAGTCATCACTTCGCAATACTCGACATATGAAAGGAATGCCCATTTTTCCCAAACTGGCTCAAGGAAACGATCAAGGCTTCCAAATGTTGAGGTAGAGCATGAAGAACCACAAGACAGGATGTTCTTGCCAAAAAGGAGGAAGGATCTAAGCAAAAGTCCTATGCTTCCAGTGTCATAATCCTAGGCATTATGCTGATAATTGTACAAAACATGTGAATGTAGCTGGAAAGGATAAAAACGACGATCGTAATAGCAATAGAAGACCTCTATTAGGAGAACTATCATATTTTATACTTATTAGATATTCTTATATTTCTTGTCTATCTTTTCTATAACCTCTTCTTGTTCTAATTTGTGGTTGTCCATTCTTATGATACCTATATGAGAGTTAGATAAGTAAAAGAACAAATAGTATGACATAAATAAATATCTCATTAAGTTTGGTTAGGTCTGGACCACCATATTTTATCTCTTTAAGAGATCATCGCTATCGTGTTAGCATATTGTTTTTACCAACTTATGTGGTATGACAATATATGTTGCTTGCTTGTTTGTACTGAACCATATCGTGTGATGCCTTGTTTTGTATCTGTTGTTTTAAAACTCTAAAGTTGCTGGAGTTTTCGTGTGGTTTTTAAAATTATTTTAATGATGTGAATTGATTGAAATTCGTGGGATTACTGCTGCAGTTTTCTGCCTAACCTGTTGTGCCGCGCGATTTTTCATATTTTATTGGTAACTCCGAAAAATATACAAAAATAGGATCTGGAGCGTAATTACCTATAGTACATGCACAAAAATTGGCTAAAATTCCTGATGAGTTTAGTTCTGTCAGAAAAAATTGTGAAACCTGTTGTACCGTTTTGACAGATTTTGTTTGTTGCTTATATGTTGCTATGTTGTACTCTAGTATTGTTCCCAATGCTTTCAAACTATTTTGTGGTTATATACTGCTATATTTAGACCCCTGTAATGTTATTATACAAGTGTTTGATTGTGTGTTGATCGCTTATGATTGTTTGCTTGTTTGTGACATTGAATGCTTCATATATTTATGGGTAGGATTATTTTCTTAGTCGTTTCTTTCCTATAGAATCTATTCTTCCCTATCTTGAACCCTTGGAGATATAATGATGTGTTAAGTGGAAGGTTTGACAACACAATGCATTTAGTAAGGGAATGCTCCACCTAATAGAAAAAAAGTATGTGGAAGTATGAAGTGTTGCACATGATGTTATGTAGTAGATTACCCAACCTGAAAGTTGAAGTAGCGATAGCTTAGTTTTAGTAGTAGCTTTATTGATTGGATACATGGGAGTATACATAGAGCATTAGTTCGTGCCCATGGAAACATTTTTCAAGGCAAGTAAGAATGCTCGAGTGATAGAAAAATGTGATTCACCTATCCTCATACAGGGTAATGATTTGGGTGCAGGATGGATTGATCACCATTCCTACTACTCTTATTATTCGCTCTTGTACTGTTGGCTTTGCGAATCTTGAGTGCCCTTTTCAACCTTAGCAGAGAGTCGACGTTGAGCCTAAACCCTAGAATGGTATATTGTTACACCCTTCTAAAAGCATCCATTGCTAAGCATAGGATGTACGGTAAGGATGAGTCCCGACCGTGAATTATGGGCACCGTGAAGTAAACATTCCCTATTTGCCCACCATGAGAGTTTTGCTAGTTTAAGAAGTGCTTTCTCGGAAACTATCAATCATGATGTTTAGAATGTGCTAGATACATTGTGCCAATAAAAGTCTAAAGGAGAACCAATTGAGCTAAGTGAATCCTCGAGAAGTGACCTAGTCAATTTCTTTTAAGGGTGGTAGCATCCTAAAGGATCCCGAACCTTTCTTTCTTTCTAGCCTTCCCAAATCTCGGGACGAGATTTCTTTTAAGGGTGGTAGTCTGTCACATCCCAAAATTCTCCTAATTTTGGAATGTGAAATAAATAAATAAGTTTGATTGATTTTTTGACTATGTTGAAAATTCTCAAAGAGAAGAAACTTTTTGAATAGAAAATCCTCTCAACCATGAATTCAAAATCTTATATTCTTTTGTTAAGACCTAAGTAGCCATATAGGCAAAAGGGCATGGATTGATTATGGATTGTAGAATTGCTGTGCAAGATTTAAAAATGAAAATCATGAAGCATTTCATCCATGCAAAGTTCTCACAAACTGAATCCAAATCCTGGTATCTAAATCCTATAGTTGATTCACCCAAATGTTCCTAAGGGTAACTAAATTGACTTTTTAAAACCCACTATTGCTAAGACAGCGATTATAGCGCTAAAAGGATCCAATTAATACTACAAAATTTTAGAAACAAAATTGAGCTCATTTAGGGCTAGTATGAAAAAGTTATGGAACAAATACAAACACATAAAGATATAAATAAAATGAAATATACAAGGATTTATAAATCCACTACTTCCAAACTAGTAAAAATATTACAAATTTGATCCTATAATGATCTATTCGATTTTAGAAAAATTTAGAAACAAGAATCATGTCATTTGGAGTTCGTATGCAAAAGATATGAGGGAAACAATTATAAAAAAAATAGGCCGGCCCACCCGGTCCGACCGGACCGAGCCAGCCGGGCCGGCCACCTACGGGATCGATCGGGTTGCTCCAAAAAGCGTGTAAAATATGTTTTGTTAAACCTATCTCTACTCAAACTGCTATAACTTTTTATCTACAACTCTGAATCGACTTCTGTTTGTTTCTACTTGTTCTCTACTCCAAGGTCTATCTCTAAACCATCCTAAACCTGCATATAAACTCGTGGAGCCATGGCTGTACGAGTTTCTATTCTCGAAATCTCGAATCTACATATGCCCGAATCTTATTTCGCTTTTTAACCCATATAGACGTCGTCTTTTGCCTTCGGTCAAAAAACGAAAGTTGTAGGAATCGTCGAAATCTTTCAATTCCGACAAACCTCACCTCTTTTCATCCACCACGGCCGGAGAATTTCGCATCGCAATATTTCAGATCTTACGGTGTAAATCCAAGATCTACTCGCGCTCGTTGCTTCAAATCCAAATTCCTTTGGTGAGAAGGTAGGAATAATGATTCCCCACAACTTTTATGTTCTGAGTTTTTCAATTTGACCTACGGATTTGTCTCTCTTAAACAGATCTAATTTTTGTCTATTCTGAGCCAAAATCGGGTCAATCTCTTCGTCTAGCCACCGGATCCTATCCAGACGGTCGAGATCCAATCAAACCGGTGCGTGCCATGTCGTCATCCCGGTCATCTTCATCATCAGCACCACATCAACGTAAGTTCAACATCTAGTCCTAGTCAGCATGCAAAGTCAACCTGTCCAGTCAGCGGTATATTCCCTGGAATATTCCGTTCGAATTTAAAATTGCATATTATAGATCTAACTTGTAAAATTCATTAGAAATTCATACCACGTCCAAAAATTGCATAAAATATATCAAATTGAAGATAATTTCACGTAGAATCATCTTATAAGAATAGATCCAACTTTTACTGTACCTGGATACTGCAGTAATTTAATTAGTTTTAATGGTCTTTTAGGTTAATAAATTCATAAGAAATTATCTGTAACTCCGAAAAATATGAATAATATATCAAATTGAAGCTACTGTAATGTACTTTAAGAATATCTGGTTGGATCTAGCCTTTGCGGAATATTTATCCCGTAGATATTTAATTAGTTTTAATGGCTTTAGAAATCATTAAATTCGTAGAAAATTATTTGCATATCACAAAAATATAAATAATATACCGATAGAAAGCTGGTTCCATGTAGATAATCAATCTGCAATTGGTTCAGTAAAATACTATAAGGTTTAGCAGCAATTAAATAAATGGTTTAATGGCTTATTTAGAGTAATAAATTCATAAGAAAATAAATACTATTCAAAAAATTACAAATAATATGTCCCTGAAATCACAATTCCGTGGAGATTACAGATATAATTTTAGTTTTATTTTTAGGCAACAGAAACTGTATGAATCATTTAAAACCTATTAAACACTATTTAAATCATACAAAAAGATCTATAACTCCGATTAGGGTGAATCCAACGCCTACTGGTTCGTATTAACGTCCTCTATCCAGTAAACCCAAGAAACAAATTTAATTCTACAGTTAGAACAGGCATTACAATAGAACTATCAAAACCCTTATATTGGCAAGTAATTATTAATAACAAGTACCCTATTGCATTAAATGAACTCATTCATGCATCATATGATATATTAATATTCATAAAACTAATTATACCCATTGTGTAATGTTAAATCATCATGCATGTTTTCGATCATCCTTGTTGTGTTTGCTATGTTTGCAATTGTTTTGATTGGAACTACCTTGTCCTCGTATTAGATTGTTCAGAGAGTGCGATTGCTGCGAAGAAATACAATCAACACCCATATTATCAACATAAGGCAATTTACACCACTTGTTCATAATTTTTGTCCTAGTTTTGATTCTATGCATGTGATCTTCAAAATTCTGTAGTATGCATGTGTAGGATGTTCTAGTAGAATTTTTCCTTAGTATTATTTTGCAAGTGCAATGATTTTGTAGTATGCCATGAGTAGCTCTATACTTAGGATTTCCCATCCTAATAGGTTACCCCTGTTTTTGCTAAGTATTGCTTGCTATGCTATATATACAAAGTACCGTTGGGGGGTTCGAAAGACAAAGAATTTTTCTAAGTATAAAGGCTCTCTAGAGCAAACTTTTCTTCTCAAATCCACTTCAAAATAAAACTAAGTTTTCTTCTGGGCGGAATGGTTGTCGGGTCAACGAGTGAGATTTTGGTGGAGGACGGCCGCCCAGGAATCAAAGAAGTCTGCCATGTTTCAGAATTCAGAAGCTTCCAGTGCAACCACAATACATTATGGGCTCTGTCTTGGCCTCGTACTTAGTGTGAAACCTCACCTATGTACCAACATTTGGAGGTTCTTGGCACGGTTGGATCCAGAAGGTAGAGGGGATACTAAGGGAAAGCCTCGCCATGGTCTTGTCTGTAAAAGGACTTGATCGTGGATTGTGGGTAAAGTGCACAAACTCTCGAGAGTATTGCAATATGATCGATCAGCCGTGTTCACGGAAACAGAAGAACATTGAGCATCTGAAGGATGGAGCCTCTGAAGGATCTTCCTCTCTCTTTTCTAAAACAAAGTTTTGAAACCCCATGGCGTGCGTAATATCGCTAATGGGTGGGAATTTGGGAACTTGGTGTGTAATATCCAAGTGACGCTTGGTGCGTAATATCCAAGTGTTTGGTTGTTTGGACACTTGGTGAGTAATATCCTCGTGTGCCATTAGACCCTATTTTATCTAAGCAAATGTTTACAAAGTAGGGTAAAACTCTCCCTCTCTTTTCTCCATACTTAGAGAAAATTAGCTCTATGCAAATTAACTCCAAAGCCTAAACTAGCCTTGCATGTAGAGTTAGTCTTTCCTTCCTTGGTGTAATTTTCCAATACATTCAAAGTATTGACCCAACTTGTTGGCTGCACGTTTCATGTGTAGAATTTCAGAGATCGTTGAAAGGTGCGCTAGGATCGCGGGTCTTCACTCAACCTGCATGTGGCATTGATGGGACTCCAAGTTGTATTTATATCGCTTCTGTTGTAATAATGTAAACTCTGGATTATTAGATTCATGTAATAAAGACTTGTGTTTTACATGATATTCCATCGACTGTGAGTGCTAGCTATTGATCCAGGGACTAGCATGTTAATCACAGGGACTTAGGATCCTTACCGATCCGAGGTCACTACAAGTATGGGCGAGCATCCACGCCTACCGTCGCAAGCTAGCAATGACAAAGCGGCACGACATGAGGGCAGATGACTACTATCACCTGATGAAGGGCTTCGCTGATGCTATGGCGACCGTTGCTTCGCCCTTGCCCGACAACGAGCTCATCGACTATATACTCGCTGGTTTGGGTGTGGAATTTTCTTCTTTGTAGGCGTCGCTCAATGTCTACTCCAACACCAACCCCGCCGCCGTCATCATCCTTTCCAATTTTCTGCTTGTTTCTCATGAGGCCATGCAGGATCACACTACGCATGAGGTTGACTTCAACTCCTCGGCGAACATTGCACACCGTGGTGACTACGGTCGCAACGGCGGCGGTTGCTTCAGTGACGGCCAGGATGGCACGCAGCAAGGCGGTGGTCGTCAAGGAGGTGGAGGCTATACCAAGGCGATGGCTACCAAGGGAAAGGAGGTGGCTATCAAGGGAAAGGCGGTGTCCAGCATGGTGGTGCCTATCAAGTTGGTGGCCACCAAGGACAGGGCGGTTGTCAGCAAGGCCCACACAATGGTGGTGGTGTTCAGCATGTGCTCATCTTGGTTGCTACGTTATGATTGGTCGAGATAGTTATCACGCAGAACCCACTAACCATTGATTCTCTATGATCTAGCGGACAAGATAACTCCTATATCTGTCGGGGGCACCCCTCTATCCATGCAAAAATAACGATTTTGCCACCGGTACTTTAACTTCATAAACAAATGATTTTGAGTATAATTTGAAGGAAACGTGTTCAAAGGTGTATAATTTTTGTATATGCAAGTTTATGCATTATATTTCACTCCATGAAAATGATAAATGATCAGGATTTTATTAGCATAATATTATCATGTTCTAAGTGCGATTTCAAAGATTTCAAAGGTGTATAATTTTCGTATATACAAGTTTATGCATTACATTCTATGAAAACGATAATCTCTTAAGATTTTATTAGCACAACATTATTATGTTCTAAGTGTGATTTCACAGTGTTTGAAGGTGTATAATTTTCGTATATGAAAGTTTATGCATTACATTCCACTCTATAAAAATAGGGAGAAAATGATAATCTCTGAAAATTTTGTTAGCACATCATTATCACGTATTAAGTGTGATTTCAAAGTGTTCAAAGGTTTATAATTTTCATATACGCAAGTTTATGCATTATATTTCACTCCATGAAAATGATAAATAATCGGGATTTTATTATCACAATATTATCGTGTATAATTTTCGTATATGCACGAGGCATAAAGATTTAGTTTAGAGATCATTTTTCATGCTCTAAAAATGGTAAACTCTCAAGATTTTATTAGGACAACATTATCATATCCAAATTATAATTTAAAAGTGTTCAAGAGTTGTATCAATTATAAACACTCTTTTATATTAAGAGTTGTATAATTTTTTTAATTTAAAAGTGTTCAAGAGTTGTGTCAATTATAAACACTCTTTTACATTAAGAGTTGTATAATTTTTTTAATTTGAAAATGTTCAAGAGTTTTGTCAATTATAAACACTATTTTATATTAAGACTTGTATACTTTTTTTAATTTAAAAGTGTTCAAGAGTTGTGTCAATTATAAACACACTTTTATATTAAGAGTTGTATAACTTTTTTAATTTGAAAAGCGTTCAAGCAGTGCATCAATTATAAACACTCTTTTATATTAAGAGTTGTATAATTTTTTTAATTTAAAAGTGTTCAAGAGTTGCAGTGGACACTCTTTTACCTCATAGATTCACTTGATTGCAGCCGAGACATTAACTCGATAAACCAATTAAATCATCGAAACGGCCCCGCTAGCCGCATTTTCCACGGCAAGCGCGCGTACGATTGAGATCCCGAGTTGTGCCAATTGATTGTCCACAGCAAGCGCCTCCGTCTAATCGGAACATTTTGGTGCGAGATTTAACCTTTCTTGCGCACGGTTGCCATGTCATCCTTCATACAGGTCAACGGGACAGCACCATACTGTGGCCAGGACAAACGGAAGGCTGAAATGAAGCTCGACAAAGGGCCGTCGTCGCCAGAGAAGGGACACCGTCATCGGAGAAGAAGAAGAAGAAGAAGAAGAAGAAGAAGAAGAAGAAGAAGAAGAAAGGAGAGGCAATGACACGGGCGCGGGGCTAGTTTGGGGTCCCATCTTGCAACGCCAACCTGGGTAAGCTGTGGGTCCGGCGCTCACATGGATAAGTTGTGGGTCCCATGCTGATCTGGATAAGTGGAGAGAGGTGTCCACTACGGGAACCGACTGAACGCGACCCCACTTATCAGCATGTAACAGCAAGGGTCCACTACGAGATCCAACAGAACGCGTCTTCACTTTTTAGCACGTAACGGCGAGTATTTTTTTGCCAAATCTGACCTATTGGCGAAACTAATTCCACGTCTGACCCCTCCACGAAACTAATTCGAAATCTGACCCCTAGGGTCGGCGCCATTTTAAATGGCGCCGAAGTTGTGAAGGTCGGCGCCAAGTTGTAGTAGCTGGGAGGCAGGCCAGAGGCATTGGCGTCATTTGATACGGCGCCGAACTCACCTCGGCTCCATATCAAATGGCGCCGAGCCCTCTGGCATGTCTCCTAGCTGCTACGACTTGGCGCCGACCTGCACAATTTTGACGCCATTTAAAATGGCGTCGACCCCAGGAATCAGATTAGGGTTTAGGGTTTCTGAATTAGTTTCGTGATGGGGTCAGATTCGGTTGAAGTTACAAGATTTGGGCAGATTTGGCAAAAAAAATACTAACAGCGAGGGTCTACTAGGGACCCGAATGAACGCATGCCCACTTATCAACATGTAACAAGGCTGACGAATAGCAGTTTCAGACCGTGTGAGAGTTTCTTAGAAAGAGATGGTGAAAAGTGAGAAAAAATTAAGCGGCTAGAGAAAAATGAATACAACTAAAAAACCAAAGGCACGAAAGTAAAAATCCCTTTACAAAAGGAGAAGTGTCCATAAACCATGAAGAAGAAGACAAAAGAAAATATACACATCCTCGCACCACATGTAATGTCCTTAGAAAAATCGATAATCAATCATAAAAAATATATAAAATAGGAAGTGGAACACGACCAGAGCTACTCAGAGAGGACACAATATTGAACATTTTGTCCGTTTGCTCTTAGTATTTTGTCGGCATCCCTATACAAAAAATCTAGACCGTTGTTTCATCATTTTGACTTTCTGGTTACACCTCTATGCATGAGCTCTCCTCTGGTCAGAGTGCAAGCAAGCTAATAATCATATGTGAGAGTTTGATTGATAGCATGAAACAAAAAATGGAAAATTGAAGGGATATAATAACTATATACATGCATATGTGAGAAATTATACTTTGAGGTACTTAAATGTGTTCCGGAAAATTAAAATATACCAAAATCGACTAAAGGATTAAATACTACATGCAGAAAAATAAGTTACAATTGAACCTCAACCTGAGCTTCTCTAAAATCTACTCCCTCCATTCTGATTTTTAATCTACATCGAGTGTCCATTTTTTGTTCCTATTTAATATATGTTCCACTATAGGAAATGGTGGTAGAAAATGATTATCGAGGTAATTAATCAAAGGGAATTAAATAGCATAAAATGACCCCATCCCTATGAGGCCACGAACTCTCTTGGCTCTCCGCGCCAACTAAGATAGCTAAGACGTTAGAGCCATTTTCATAACTCGAACGGTGTCAGGGCACCGTTATGCGAGAGCACGGCAACACATCGTATAACTGTTTTCCTATAGTGAATTTTCATGATTAGCGATGTAATATTTAAAGTTATGTGAGTGAGCACCTATTATAACTATATCATCAAAATATTGTTTGTGAAAAATCAAAAGGACTAGGTACCAAAACATGTCAGAAATATAATGAACCAAAAAATATAGAAATTATTTGTCATTGAAGTTAAGACAACTCAATACTTGTTTTTATAAATTCAGATCCGTCATAACTTGCACATTGGGTTCAGAAAATACCAAAAGAACTCTTCAGTGACCAAACCTATATGGTTGTACATGAGCAAACAACATACTACTGTTAAAATCTTCCTTAGGATCATCTAGGCTGGATCAATTCGGTAGATATCTTTAGGTATCAATTTTGACGAGTGAGAGAGGGATCGCGGATAGATCAGAGATGAGTACCTGATCCGGTGGAGCTCGAGGAGCCCGATCCGGTTTCCATGGGGAGAGCGACAGCGTGAGCGTGGGTAGTGGTGGCAGCGTCGGTGGTGCTTCCCGTCACTCTGCGCGAGCCCTCGATCGAAAGGGCATGGGAAGTGGCGCACGGTGAACCACGTTGGTTGTTCCACCGGCCCCCACTTCTTTATATACGCGCAGGTGACAGGGGCCCACCAACCAGAGGGGTTGGGCGTCCCCGATCAGGACGTGGTCAAAGGTTCAGTCGAGCCTTTAGGCTCAGTCCTGTGGAGATCAACCTTACATTCTCCCCCTTAATCTCAACTTTACTCGTTTCATCACGGATTAGTACATAGAGCATGTTTCATCGTCACAGCTCAATTGCCGATAGAATCAGACAAACACTATATAGTTTTCTGTTTTGAAACAAATCCTGTTACTTTTGGGCCTCTGTAGTCCAGTAATCATAGGCTTTCCATTAAATCCATGCCGACTATGTGCTCCTTGAACACATTGGGTGGTAAGCCTTTCGTTAGCGGATCCACAAGCATATCCTTTGTCCTTATATGCTCGAGACTTATAGTTTGATCCTGGACTTTTTCCTTCACAACATAATACTTTATATCTATTGACTTTGTAGCATTACTCGACTTGTTGTTGTGAGCATAGAATACTGCGGGCTTGTTGTCACAGTACATCTTTAGTGGCCTGCTGATGCAGTCTACCACTTTCAAGTCGGGTAGGAATTTCTTTAACCATAACGCCTGTCCCATGGCCTCATAACATGCTATAAACTCTGCATACATCGTAGATGATGCAACTATCGATTGTTTGGCGCTTCTCCACGAAATAGCACCTCCTGCGAGATTAAAGACATATCCCGTCGTGGACTTTCTATCGTCTTTATCTCCCGCAAAACCCGCATCTGAATACCCTCTTATTTCTAGGGAATCAGATCTTTTATATGTTAGCATGAGGCCTCTTGTGCCTTGCACATAACGTAGATCTTTCTTTACCATCTTCCTGTGCTCTGTGCCTGGATTCTCTTGATATCTACCGAGTACCCCGGTGATAAAATCTAAGTCAGGGCGAGTGCACACTTGTGCATATTGTAAGCTTCCAACAGCCAAGCATATGGTACTGACTTGATTTGATCGATCTCATATTGGTTCTTTGGACATTGGAATTTTCCAAAACTATCGCCCTTGACTATGGGAGCAGGTGTTGTATTACTCGCATGCATATTGTACTTCTTTAGAATATTTTCACAATATGCTTTATGCGATAGTCCTAACACTCCATTCTTTCTATCTCGGTGAATTTCTATGCCCAAAACATAAGAAGCTTCACCAAGGTCTTTCATGTCAAAATTTGAAGACAAGAACTTCTTTGTTTCTAGTAGTAGACTGATATCACTGCTAGCAAGCAAGATGTCATCCACATAAAAAATTAGTAAAATATATTTCCCACTTTTAAACTTTGCATAAATGCAATTGTCCTCAACATTCTCTTTGAATCCAAATCTTTTAATTGCATCATTGAACTTTAAATACCACTGCCTAGAGGCTTTCTTTAAAACATAAATGGATTTCTTTAGGCGGCATCCCATATGTTCCTTCCCCTCCATGAAAAAACCCTTGGGTTGTTTCATGTAAATATTTTCTTCTAAATCTCCATTTAGAAATGCCGTCTTAACATCCATTTGATGCAAATCTAAATCAAAATGTGCAACTAGTGCCATTATGATTCTGAAGGAATCCTTACATGAGACCGGAGAAAAATTCTCATTATAATCTACCCCTTCTCTTTGCGTAAAGCCTTTTGCCACAAGTCTAGCTTTATACTTTTCTACATTCCTATTGGAGTCATACTTTGTTTTGTAGACCCATTTGCATCCTACTGTTTTGGCTCCTTTAGGAATTTCCTATAAGTCTCAAACATTGTTGGAACTCATCGATTTCATTTCATCTTCCATTGCCTCCACCCACTTGGCTGAGTGAGGGATTCTCATGGCTTCTTCATATGAGGTAGGATCGCCCTCCATATGAACTGTTTCTGTGTTATAAACTTTGTAAATTTCTTTGGAAATTGCTGGTCTTCGTTCTCTTTTAGACCTTCTGAGTTCATCAGACTCTTGCTCATTTCGTGCCTCAGGTTCTGGCACATTTACAGTATGTGGCTGTCCTGGCTCCCTTTCATGCTCAACAGTGGGTTCAGGTGGCTCTTGATGGATAGGTTCCGAACCTTCTCCCATTGTTGTCACGTATGGAGTCACAACAGGTGCCAGCACCACAACCTCAGGGGTTGTAGATGGTGGCATAACAGGTAGCGAGAAAAATGGCTCCTAAGTCATCGGATTAGGTGCATGCACCCTCTTCTCCTCAACATCAATTTTCTGAGCTACCGTGCTCCCCCTCATCAATTCGTCCTCCAAGAAGACTGCATGTCTCGTTTCTACAAACATTGTGTATCTGTCAGGACAGTAGAAACGATAACATTTTGATTTATCTGGATAGCCAATGAAGTGGCAAGACACTATTTCGGGGTCTTACTTTGCAATGTTTGGATTGAAAACTTTTGCCTCAGCTGGGCTCCCCTAGACCCTCAAGTGGTGCAGAGAGGGGACTCTGCCTGTCCACAATCCGTATGGTGTTTTAGGCACCGACTTACTTGGTACTCTGTTGAGAATATGAATGACGGTTTTAAGCGCCTCCATCCACAATCCCAATAGGAGGGTGTAATATCTCATCATGCTGCGCACCATATCCATAAGGGTACGGTTACGCCTTTCAGCTACTCCATTTTGCTAAGGTTCGCCCGACATAAAATAGTGGGCGACTATTCCATTTTCTTGTAAGAACCTTGAAAAAGGTCCAGGTACTTGACCATATGGAGTGTGCCGACCGTAATACTCCCCCCCCCACGGTCGGACCGGACTATCTTAATTCTTTTATCATGCTGATTTTCAACTTCAGCCTTGAATATTTTAAATTTATCCAGTACTTTATATCTTTCTTTAATTGGATAAATGTAACCATACCGGGAGTGATCATCCGTGAATGTTATGAATGAATCATAACTATCCACACTTTTCACAGGAAACGGTCCACAAATATCAGTGTGGATGATTTCTAGTGTTGCTATACTTCGGTTTGCACCCTTTTTAGTTTGCTTTACATACTTCCCTTTGATGCAATCTATGCATTTTTTGATATCTGAGAACTCTAACGAAGGAAGAATGTCATTTTTAATGAGGCTTTCTATTCTTCCCCTCGAAATATGGCTTAGTATACAGTACCATAGCTTCGAGGAGTCACGAGTCCGCTTTTTTTTCTTTTGTACACACAGAAAACACTTGTTCACATAGTGATAACAAATAAAGCTAATTGTGAAGCAAACCAACACCCACATAAGCATTATTAAACCATATGGCACACTTTCCATGTCCAAACACTCATAGTTATCTTTGTCCACATGGGATACACATATCAAATTTCTGTGTAATGAAGGCTTTTAGTCTTTTCTATGTCCCGTTTTTCTGGGGACATGTTATAATTGAAAACAAAGGTGCCAAAACTATTGAGGTAGTCAAGCCAACACCAAGTTAATAAGGAGTGCAACCTTTAGCTCCAAAACAACATCCATGGAGTTAAGCTTAGCTGCCATGTTGCTCATCCGAAGTCTCTTATGCCATGTGCACCACCATTGTACCTTTCTGTCACCAGCTGTTTCAGCAGGTGGGGCATATGTCTTTTGAAGAACCAGTGAACTGGCTCTTTATCTTTTCTATAAACTCCGATGCAGAAGCACACTTTGTAATTGAGCCCTCATTAGCGTTATCAATTGTGTTCTTTAAAAATTCAATGCAACTTTTGTTAGTATTGAACATCTTTTGGTTCTCTAAGGTATATGCCATCTCCAATAGTGCATCGTCTATTTTCTTTTCCTGCCATGTAACATCATCATCTTTTCTTCTTTAAACCACAATGATGTGTAACCATAACAAAAATTACATGCATTAATCCAACGTTGGTATAAATTAAAACATACAATTATTTATGCAATTAAATCTATATCACCGTTGGGCAGATAATAGAGATAAATGCACATATTATTGCAACAAAACATGATCATGTTATTAATAACGTTGGTCTTAAAATAACAGAACCATAATTGTTTCAATAACCACTTTACTTTTGAAATTCAATTCACTTTAAACCTTTAATAAATCCTTTTAACTATTTACATAGATAAATGCACCTTTTAACATAAAATAACAAATCATGATCATGCTATTAATAATGTTGGTTATCAAATAACAGAATCATAATCACATTTTAATATCACTTTATCACCTTTTTTGAAAATTTAATTATCACTTTATTGCATTTAAGCAATTACCTTTAACTAATTTGCAACGGAAATACAATTAATCAACTTTTAAAACTTTACAGAAGAATTCTATCACTTTTGAATTCTCTAAACAATTTTTTGTTGGAATAATTTGAGTACAAAAACTGTACAAAAATTTGTTCAAAAACCGAACAAAAAACAATTAAAACAACCTCTGTAAAAAAAGAAAAAAACAGAAAACTGCACTATTAAGCCCTTTTGGGCCTTTCCTGTGCACGGTCCAGGCAACACAACGCGCGTGCGCTGCCGCTAGTGGCCCATGTCGGCCTGCAGCTGTTGTGCGCTACTCTCTTTGCATGACGCTCGCTTTCCCATGGCCCGACTGCGGCCCAAAACGGCCCATGTGGCCTGTCCCGCGCACCGCCCTTGCCGTGGCCGTCAGATCCAACCAATCGGCATCCAACGGCCACGCGCGACTATCGCTAGCTAGGTCAAAAGAGACCCGACCCCAGACGAAAACCCTAGCCCCCACTCTCCCCCACGCGCTCAACTCTCTGTCCCGGTGGCGGCGGCGCTGCGCTGCTCGAGACAAGGCGGCGCCGCCCGGCTCAGCCGGCGGCCCCTACCTCTCCTTCGCGAGCACACTTCCCCCTCCACCTCTCTGTTACCACACCTGCTGAACCCCTCCCCTGCTTCGAAGAAAAGGAGTAATGAGGAGCAGCAAGAAGTGGCGCCCCTGGCCCCTTGCCGGCGCCCGCATCCACCCAGGGTGGGTGCGTCGTGGTCAAGCGGCCCAGGCGGCGGTGCCCTTTTGCCGGCGTTGGCCGGCGATGACCCCCTTCTGCCCCTTCACGCCGGTGTCCGCGTGGTCTGGTGGTGCCCCCGTCAGCCCAACAGCCGGCGACGATCCTTTTCCACCGAAGGGATCACTGCCTTTTGGCTGTGGCGGAGGCGGGGTGCCCCCTCCACTGCCATGTTCTTCCTCCGACGGCTCGGCTTGCCGATGCCCATCTGTTGGAGAGGAACGACACGGCCGGGATGGCGGCGCACTTTGCCGTCGAGCCCGAGGCTGGTGGGTAAGTCTTTGCCCGTTTCCCCTTTCTCTCTGTTAGGGTTAGGGTTTCGAATTTGGGGATTTTCTTTTGGGATTTTTCTTTTTTGATTTTCTTTTTGGGGTTTGCAGGGGATGAACTAGGGTTTCTTTTGATTCTTTTCTACCGAAAATGATCTAGAACTAGCAGGCTCTGATACCAATGTTAAAATCTTCCTTAGGATCATCTAGGCTGGATCAATTTGGTAGATATCTTTAGGTATCAATCTTGACAAGTGAGAGAGGGATCGGGGAGAGATTAGAGATGAGTACCTGATCTGCTGGAGCTCGAGGAGCCCGATACGGTTTCCATGGGAAGGGTGACGGCGTGAGCATGCAGAGTGTTTGACATGGTTATACCCCGCGGGTACACGATATCAGCATACCTGGTCCAGTCCAAGGAATGCCCACGACAAGTATACGCCGGCCCATGAAGACTTTCGGGTGGCCAAGGCCCATGACGCCTTCGGATCCTTGGAGAGCAAGACTAGAGTAGATAGAAAATTCAAAGGGGTAAACCCTAAAACCTATAACCGACTTGATCTGTGCCTGGGACCTGCCTAACTTTATATAAAGGCTAGGAGGGCATGACCTAGATCTCTCACCTCATACTTCCGCATAGACACCTCCACACCAGATCGCATCTGCGCACCCCTGTAACCTTCGATTCCACCGTAATCAAGAGTAGACAAGCAGGAGTACGGTTTTCCCTCCGGGGGCCTGAACCTGGGTAAACCTCGTGTCCCTGTGTTGCTTGTTTGCTAACCGTTCTGCAATCTCCAGCATACCCATCTTCTCCAAAACCCAAGTCCATAACAATGGGCATTGACGAGATCAAACCTCGTCAATTGGCGCCGTCTGTGGGAACTGGGGACGCTGATTGTGCGATCGTGACGGTCCCAACCCGAGCAATCTACAACTCCGCAGCGACGGAGAGTCATCTCCACTTCGGCGCCTTCGACTTCACCGCCCACTCACCAGCCACCATGAAGTACTTCGAGCCCGTTGGCAGAGATCCTATTCGAGAGCTTCTGCTTCCAGGTGGGGCAGACTGGCACTCTCTGCCTCCCAGAGCGGGTGCCTCTACCATCGATCAGGCCCGCTTCGTGGGCTCCACACCATGTGCTACGCACCACATCGTCGACAGACGAGTCCTATGACAGCAGCAGCTGCAACTCCGATCTGTGAAGGGACCTACGGTTCCCGATCCGAAAGTTGCGGTAGCAGCAGACCGATCTACGAGCGCTACCAGTGCGCCGCGGTCATCCAGGATCAAGAACACAATCCTCCACCCAACCCGCAGGGTAGAAACGGTGGAAACAGAAGAAGCCAGTCCCCCCACCCAACAGGGAAAACAACAATCGGGTCATCCACCTCGACGAGGAGGGATGGGCTCAAGCACGCGAGGCCATGGCAGGCACCAAGATACTGCCCGCTGATGCCTCACGATATCTTCTGATGGCATACCACATGCTCCTCATCGAGGAGCACAAGAAGCAGATCAAGATGCAGGAAGTGCTAGACAAGTGCAAGCAGGCAGCTTCAGAGTCCAGTGCGCGGTGAGCTGCGCTCTCCGCCATGGGCATCGGCTCCAGCTCACAGGGCAACAACGAGAACAAGCACCATTCTCGGATGGAGAACATGGACCCCAAAGAGCGCCGCGAGGTGACCCGAGACCTCAATGCGTCCTTCATGGATATGGACACCGACGGCAACGTCATCCCAAAAACGTCGCAAGCTGCAATCATGGCAGCCACCGCATACCTCGCGTCCCACCCACCTCCGGAGGGGGACCCTAAGAGGGCCATGCACAAGTCTACGCTTACCGGGATCGGACTCGTTGGAGCTGCGCTCCACGGAGAAGCTCCTGCGGAGCCGAAAAAGAAGGCTACGGTCAGATTCAACCGCAACCCCACACCCTCATTCGAGGACGAAGAGCATGACCTTCCTCAAAGGCATAAGAGCTCACGTCATCGCAGCCGCGACTACGACGTTTGAAACGAGCTAACGCAACACAAGATCGACAAGGCATGCGCCAAGCGCGTATGCTCGTTTGAATCCGAGATGGACGAAGACGAAGGAGAACTCTGCGGAGCTCGATGCTTCAGCAGATCTGTCCGACGGACAAAGATGCCATGAAAATTCAAACTCCCTTCGGACACTTCGAAATTCGACGGCACATAGGACCCCAAGGCGTGGCTCAGTGACCACTTGTCATCCGTCAAGCTGCACGGCGGAAGCAGGGAAACCGCCATGCAATGCCTTCAGCTGCAGCTGACAGGCGCAGCTCGGATCTGGCTAAGCAGCCTATCCTCAGGGTCCATCCGAAGTTGGGAGGAGCTGGCGTACAGTTCCGTCCGAAACTTCAAAGGCACCAGCAAGAGGCCTGCCTCGATCGAAGAGTTGCGAGCCTGCACTCAACGAACGGGCGAATCCATTCGCTCGTATATACTGCGCTGGTCCAACACAAAGAACTCCGTGGCATACATCTCCTAAGAAAGGGCCATCGACGCCTTCAAGGACGGTGTCAAGCGCTAGGACTTCAAGGAAGAACTTGGGCGCGTCAAGACCAAGACACTCGACCACCTCATGGACATCGCCAACAGGTGGGCTGACGGTGTGGACTCCGTCCACCGAGCGCACTCGGAGGAACATGATGACTACGGCCGATGGAGAGAACACCGTAGCAAGAGGAGACCGCACGTCTACGACGATCGCGATGGACCCGACATGGTCGCGGCTGGCTACGCCGATCGCCGCAGTGATGCCAACCGCAACAGCGGCGGATACCGCGGAGGTAATTTCTGCGATGGAGGACGACTAGCACAGTCGTGGCAGCGCTGCGGTCGCGACAACGGACCCTCAGCATATGAAAGACTGTCGAGTCCATGCACCATCCACTTCTACATCGACAAGCAGGATGGCAAGAAGAAGGCAAGCCACATGCTCAAGGACTGCCGCGAGTTCCAGAAACTCAGCGAAAGCATGGCTCAGATGAGGCAGCAAGCCCCAAACCCTGGATTCGGGAATGCACCCGCACCAGGCGAGATAGCGCATGGAGCTCCTCCATCGCCACCTGTAGGCGGCCCAAACCACCCAGTCGCACCCGCACAGAATAACGGTGGGCACGGGTATCCCCCACCGAAAGGAGCGCTGATGATCCAAAAGGGCGCCCAACGAATAGGGTGCAGAAGAAAATCACCCGTCAGATCAACCTGGTTGTGATAGCTCCACCCGCCATCCCTGAGTACCTCAGTGGATCGGAGTCCTGCATCACGTTCAGCCGTTCGGATCACCCTTGCCAGGTCCCTCGCCCAGGTCATGCTTCCCTGGTGCTTGAGGCGCAGATCGGAGGTTTCGAGATGAGCCGCATCTTCATGTACGGTGGTAGCGGTATCAACCTCATGTTCGCAAGCACCCTAGCAGCAATGCGGATCCCGCTGTGCATCCTGGAACAGTCAGACACAACGTTCCATGGCATCGTTCCAAGAAAGGGCATATTCCCCCTGGGAAAGATATGGCTTGACGTCATCTTCGGCAAGCCGGATAACTTCCGATGCGAACGGCTCGAGTTTGAAGTGGTGGACTGGCCATCACAATACCACGCCATCCTCGGGCATGTAGCATTCGCAAGGTTCTTGCCAGTACCACACTACGCGTACCTGCTACTCAAGATGCCAGGACCCAGAGGCGTCATCACGGTCCACGGGAGCTTCACCCGATTGGACCACTGCGACAGGGACTTCAACAGAATCTCCCAGTCATTCGGCATGCAAGAGGAGGTCGTAAGGCTCTGCGAGGTGACGGACAATGGGGCACCCCCAGTCGCACGGCAAAACACACCTGATATGTCCTTCGACTCCACCGTCAACACAAAGAAGGTGTAGGTCCACCCGATGGATGCCTCCAAGACGGCGCTGATCGCCAACAATCTCAGCCCCGCATAGAAAAGCGCGCTCGTCGAATTCCTCCGTGAGTGCTGGGAAATATTCGCCTGGTGTCCTGCGGACATGCCAAGAGTTCCCATGGAATTCGCCGAGCATGCACTCAACGTCTTTCCAGACACCAAGCCCGTCAAGCAGTCCATCCGGAGACTGTCCGAACCCCGGGCCGAAGCCATAGGGATTAAATTCAACAGACTACTCGCTGCAAACTTCATCAGGGAGATCAAGGAAAGCGAATGGCTCACCAATACTGTGATGGTCCCCAAAAAGGACACGGACATCCTGCGGATGTGCGTGGACTTCACATCGCTGAACAAGCACTGTCCAAAGGACCACTTCCCTCTCCCTCGGATCGACCAGATCATCGATTCGACTGCAGGATGCGAGAATCTCTCCTTCCTCGACGCCTACTCAGGATACAACCAGATTCGACTCAAAGTCGAAGATTAGGAGAAAACTGCGTTCATCATATCGTTCGGGGTGTTCTTCTACAACACAATGCCCTTCGGGCTAAAGAACGCAGGTGCCACGTACCAGCGGTGCATGCAGGCATGCCTAAAGGACCAGATCGGTCGCAACGTCCAAGTCTATGTCGACGACATAGTCATCAAAACCAGGGAGGCGAGAACGCTCATCGACGATCTCCGCGAGACGTTCAATAATCTCGACCACTACAGGATCAAGCTAAACCCCGAAAAGTGCGCCTTCAGCGTCCCATCGGGTCAGCTGCTTGGTTACTTTATCTCCCAGCGAGGGATCGAGGCGAACCCGAAGAAAATACGGGCCATCATGGCCTTGGAGAAGCCGAAAAACCTCAATGGTGTCCAGCAACTTGCAGGACGAATAGCGGCATTAAGCAGATTCATCAGCCGCATGGGAGAGAAAGCACTTCCATTCTACCAGCTGCTACGCAAGGCCGACAAATTCAAGTGTACGCCTGAGGCGGATGACGCATTCGAAGATCTAAAGCGGCTGCTTTCTATCTCGCCCGTCTTGGTCACGCCAAAGGAGCGCGATCCCCTACTGCTGTACATAGCAGCTACACACCAGGTGGTGAGCACCGTACTGGTGGTCGAGCGACCCGAAGAGGGTAAGACCCATGGGGTCAAACGCCCAATCTACTACCTCAGCGAGGTATTGACGCCAACAAAGCAGAGGTACCCTCACTACCAAAAGCTCGCCTACGGCGTGTTCATGATGTCTCGTCGGTTGAGCCACTACTTCCAGGAGCACCAGGTGATGGTCGTTAACGAGGCACCCCTGAACAACATCCTGAATAACCCAGAGGCCACAGGACGTGTGGCCCTGTGGGGAATCGAGTTGTCACCTCTCGACATCATCTATGAGAAACACCACGCGATCAAGTCTCAATTCCTCCCGGACTTCCTTGTACACTGGATGGAGCTGCAACTGCCAGACACCCCAGACATGTCACAGTCATGGACGATGCATTTCAACGGATCCAAGCGCGAAGCTGGAGCGGGAGCTGGAGTCATACTGACCTCCCCGCAGGGCGATAAGATGAAGTACGTCCTCCGGATGAAGTTTCGAGGTTCCAACAACGAAGCAGAATACGAAGCCCTCATCCATGGCATGACGATGGCAAAGATCTGCGGCGCAACGCTCCTGGTCATCTACGGTGACTCCAACCTCGTCGTCCAACAGACGATGAATGAGTGCGACGCACACGCCGAAAACATGATCGCGTATCGCGCACTCTATAACTCACTCGAGGGAGAATTTGACGGCTGCGAGCCTCGGCACGTCGGGAGAGAACGCAACGAGGAGGCCAACAGACTTGCCAACATTGGCTCCACCTGTGCACGAGTACCACCAGGTGTGTTCCTCGAATAGATCTGCATGCCATCCATTAAGCGAAAGTTCCCCAAGGGATCACCCGAAGAGGCAGAGCACTCGGCAGCTGCGCTACCCGACGGTTAGGAATGACCCGAAAAGCTGGACACAGAGGTCGCCGTGGTCAACCTGATGCAGGTCATGGAAGTCGAAGAAACTTGGACACGACCATACCTCCGGTACTTGATAGACGGAGAACTGCCTGATAGCCCGACGGATGCCCGGCGCATATCTCGTCGGTCCAAAGCCTTCACCATCATCAATGGCGAGCTTTACAAGCGCAACATTTCGGGTGTACTACAAAGGTGCGTCACCATCGGTGACGGAAAACCCATCCTCCAAGACATCCACGAGGGCATCTGTGGCCATCATGCGGGCAGCCGCTCCCTTGTCGCCAAAGCTCTACGAGCTGGATTCTACTGGCCAACGGCCATGAACGACGCCAAGGACATCGTCCGAAGATGCAACGGGTGCCAAAGGTTCGCCGACAAACCACACACACCCGGGTTAGAGCTCAGGCACATACCTTTGGCCTGGCCTTTCGCCCAAAGGGGCCTTTGAAGGGGTTCGTAGCATGGAAAACAAAATTTTTCTATCGCATACAAACAAACAAGCCAAGATCTATCTACTAGATTGTAGCAACGAGTCGATGGAATAACTTACCCTCGAAGATTCCAAAGCGTTTAACGAGAGCGGATTCTCGTGGGTGATGTAGTCGATTTTCCGATCTCAAGATCGTAGACGATCCTTCCGGCCACGCCCGCAGCGCCCCGCAATCGGTCACACGTTCGATTTCGACGAAGACCTTCCTCTCCCTTGTTCCAAAGAAAATGGAGGTTGTAGCACTCTCCTCGCGATTCCGCAAAGACAACGGCGTGGTACCAAGTAGAGGGAGATCCCGCAGGCTTCGCTTAAGCCGGTGTAGTATGGTGGAGATTATGAGAGGCTATTAGTGGTCTAGTAATTAGACACACCAATTAGAAGGCTCTAAACCAATTAGAAGGCTCTAAACCGCTGGCTAAAGCAATTAGAAGCTCTAAACCAAAACGGCTCTAAACCGGAGATCTAGAGGTGAAGCTTGTGTGTCTCTAGGAGGAGCCCTGCCCCTCCTTTTATGGGAGGGGGGTCCTTGGCGCGCCAGGGGAGGGAGGGAGTCCCTCCCCAACTCGGCCTAGGGCTCGGGCCCCGAGGAGTCCAACCTCCTCCAAAGTTGGTTCCAACTCCTCTTGCTTGTTTCCCACAGCTTGTTTTGGCGCTTGACTTTCAAACCGACATTTGACTTTTCTGTTTTAGGATTCAATTTAATCCTTTATTTGGGACAGCAGAACACTTAGTACATGATGCAATCATTCCATTAAGTAATGACACATTCATGTACCCTTCCCCGGAGTGCCGACAATCCGAACCTTCTAGAACATTCCCGATGAAAACACTAATCATTCCCGAACTCAAACGGGACTTTCCTTATATGAATCTTATTCTCCGGACCATTCCGGATCACCTCGTGATATCCCGGATCCCATCCGAGACCAACAACATTCGGTCTCTTTCTCATAATACCATAACTACTCAAACAACGTCAATCCTTAAGTGTGTCTCCCTACGGTTCGTGAATTATGCGGACATGATCGAGACACTTCTAACAATAACCAATAGAGGAATCTGGAAATTCATATGGCTCCTACATATTTCTACGATTACTTTGATCGAATGAACCTCTTACATACGATACCAATTTCCCTTTGTCTCACGATATGTTACTTATCCGAGGTTATGATCGCTTGGTATCTCTCGCATACCTAGTTCAACCTCGTTCTTGATAAGTACTCTTTTCTCGCTCCTGATATGTGATCCCTTGTGACCAAGTCACATGCTTGCAAGCCAATTGGATGACATTCCACCGAGAGGGCCCAGTATATCTATCCGTCATGTGGATGGACAAATCCCACTCTTGATCCATGTGTTTCAACCAATACTTTCCAACACTTAATGCCACCTTTATAGCCACCCGCCACGGTGTGGTGTTTGATGTCATCAAAGCATCCATCCGTAAAGGTGATATGCATGATCTCATGGTCAAGGAATTAGGTTACTATGTATCGTAAAGCATATAGCAATTGAACTATTGAAATGACTTGATCTTTATGCTACGCTTATCTATAGGAGTATGTCCACCATATCATTCTCCTAACGATATGATCTTGTTGTTGATAACATCTCAATGTTCATGATAGGGAAACCACAATCATTAATCAACCAACAAGCTAGTGAAGTATAGAGGCTATACTAGGGACTTCAAATTAAGTTTACAAATCACACAAGTATTAATGGTTTCCTTGTTAATACTATTATAGCATGAATGTAAACATTTATCATAAACACAAAGATATAATAATAACTATATTTATTATTGCCTCTAGGGCATATCTCCAACAGCCTCCCACTTGCACTAGAGTCATCTAATCTAGATTACATGGTAATATACCAACACCCATGGCGTTTGGTGTTGGTCATGTTTTGCCCTGGAGAGGTTTAGTCAACGGATCCGCCACATTCAGATCTGTGTGTACTTTGCAAATCTTTATATCCCCATCCCGGATATGTTCTCGAATAGCGTGAAAACGCAGCTTGATATGCTTCACTTCTTGTGTGACCTTGGTTCTTGCGCATTGGCTATGGCGCCCATGTTATCACAAGAGATAGACATTGGGTCCAGACTTGGAACCACACCAGCTCGTAATGAACTCTTTCATCCATATTGCTTCTTGTGAAGCCTCCGGCAGCCATGTATTCCGATTCATTGAAGATCTCGCCACAACGCTTTGCTTTGCACTCCTCCAGCTAATCACTGCACCATTCAAAATAAATACGATCCGGATTGTGATTTAGAATCATCCGGATCTGTGTTCCAACTAGCATCGGTGTAACCATTAACAACGAGCTGTTCATCACCTCCATAAGAAAGAACCATATCCTTAGTTCTTCTCAAGTACTTAAGGATGTTTTTGATCACATCCAATGATCCACTCTGGATCACTTTGATATCTGCTAGTTAAACTAATAAAGATATGCAATGTCGGGTCTAGTACATAGCATGGCATACATTAGAGATCCTATGGTCGAGGCATAGGAGTCTTACTCATCCTTTCTCTATCTTCTGCCGATGTCGGACTTTGAGTTTTACTCAAGGTCGATTGAGCAACATGGGCAAGAACCCTTTCTTGCTTTCTTCCATTCCAAATCTCTTTAGAACTTTGTCCAAATATGTACTGTGACAATGATATTTGGCGTTTCGATCTATCTCTATAAATCTTTATGCCTAATATGTAAGTCGCTTCGCCAAGATCCTTCATTGAAAAACTATTATTCAAATATTCCTTGACACTATTAAGAAGGTCTACATCATTCCCAATCAACAATATGTCATCCACATACAGATTAAGAATGCTACAGCTCCCACTCACTTTCTTGTAAATACAAGCTTCTCCATAAGTTTGTATAAAACCAAAATTTTTGATTACCTTATCAAAACGTTGATTCCAACTTCGATGCCGCTTCAATCCATAGATGGACCGTTGAAGTTTGCATACCTTGTTAGCATCTTTAGGATCGACAAAACCTTTGGGTTGCATCATATACAACTCTTCATCAATGTCTCCATTGAGGAATGCTGTTTTGACATCCATCCGCCATATCTCATAATCATAATATGCATGATTGCTAACATAATCCTCACAGACTTTAGCTTCACATCGTGAGAAAGTCTCATCGTAGTCAACTCCTTGAATTTGTCGAAACCCTTTTGCGACAAGTCGAGCTTTATAGATGAACATTACCATCAAGATCTGCTTTCTTCTTGAAAATCCATTTGTTCTCGACAGCCTTCCGGCCATCCGGTAAGTCCACCAAGGTCCATACTTGGTTTTCGTACATGGATCCAATCTCGGATTTCATGGCTTCTTGCCATTTATTGGAATCTGGGCTCATCATCGCTTCCTCATATGTCTCGGGGTCATCGGTGTTGTCCACCACCATGACATTCATAACGGAATCATACCAATCTGGAGTGGTACGAGTTCTCGTTGACCTCCGAGGCTCTGTAGCAACTTCAACCGAAGTTTCATGATCATCATCATTAGCTTCCTCTCTAATTGGTGCAGGCACCACAGGAACTTCTTCCGGTGCTGCGCTACTCGCAATTTCGAGAGAAGGTTCGACAACCTCGTCGAGTTCTACTTTCCTTCCAGCCACTTCTTTCGAGAGAAATTCTTTCTCTAGAAAGGATCCATTCTTAGCAACGAATGTTTTGCCTTCGGATCTATGATAGAAGGTATACCCAATAGTTTCCTTCGGGTATCCTATGAAGACGCATTTTTCCGCTTTGGGTTCAAGCTTGTCCGGCTGTAACTTCTTTACATAGGCTTTGCATCCCCAAACTTTAAGGAACGACAATTTAGGTTTCTTCCCAAACCATAATTCATACGGTGTCGTTTCAACGGATTTAGACGGTGCCCTATTTAAAGTGAATGCGGCTGTTTCTAATGCATAACCCCAAAATGATAGCGTAACTGTAAGTGACATCATAGAACGAACCATATCTAAGAGAGTTCGACACGTTCGGACACACCATTACTGTGGTGTTCCCGGTGTCAATTGTGAAAGTATTCCGCACTTCTTTAAATGCTCGCCAAACTCGTAACTTAGATATTCACCACCACGATCAGAACGTAGAAATTTAATCTTCTTGTTATGTTGATTTTCTACCTCACTTTGAAACTCCTTAAACTTCTCGAAAGTTTCGGACTTATGTTTCATGAAATAGATATACCCATATCTACTCAAGTCATCCGTGAAGGTAAGAACATAACGATAACCACCACGCGATGCTACACTCATTGGACCACACACATCGGTATGTATGATTTCCAACAAGTCCGTAGCTCGCTCCATCATACCAGAAAATGGAGTCTTAGTCATTTTACCCATCAGACATGCTTCGCATCTTTCAAGTGATTCAAAATCAAGTGATTCAAGAAGTCCATCGAATGGAGTTTCTTCATACGCGTTTTCGATGTGACCAAGACGATGCCACATATAGGTCGAATTATCGCTGATTTCAAACGCTTAGCCTCAATGTTGTTGATATGTGTATTTCCACTATCGAGATTCAATAAGAATAGACCATCTATCAAAGGTGCATGTGCATAAAACATATTACTCATATAAATAGAACAACCATTATTCTCAGATTTAAACAAGTAACCGCCTCAATAAACAAGATCCCGATATAATGTTCATGCTCAACGCAGCACCAAATAACAATTATTTAAGTATAAAACTAATCCCGATGGTAGATGAAGGGTAGCGTCCGACCGCGATCACATCAACCTTTGATCCATTTCCCACGCCGCATCGTCACCTCGCTCTTCGCTAGCTTCCGCTTATTCTGCAAAGACTGCTTCGAGTTACAAATATGAGCAACCGAACCAAGATCAAATACCCGTGCACTACTACGGTACTAGTGAGATACACATCAATAACATGTATATCGATATACCTTTCTTCTTGATGTCGCCGTTCTTCAAATCCGCCAAGTACTTTGGGCAATTCCGCTCAAAGGACCTTCTCCTTGCAAGAAAAGCACTCAAGATCGTGCTTAGGTCCAGCCCTGGTCTTCTTCGTCGGCGTGGTAGCTTTCTTACCACCCTTCTTTAAGTGTCCCTTTTGCTTAGACTTGCCTTTCTTGAATTTGGTGGTCTTATTGACCAACAACACTTGGTGCTCTTTCTTGATCTCCACTTCTGCAGATTTCAACATGGCAAAGAGTTCTGGCAACGTCTTGTTCATGTTCTGCATGTTGTAGTTCATCACAAAGTTCTTGTAACTTGGTGGTAGTGATTGTAGGACACGGTAAATCCCCAAAGCATTAGGAATCACTATACCCAAGCTTTGAAGTTTGTTTGCGTGCCCAGACATCTTAAGCACATGCTCACTGACGGAGCTGCCCTCTTCCATCTTGCAGTTAAAGAACTTTTCAGAAGCCTCATAGCTTTCAATTGCCGCGTGAGTCTCAAAAATCAATTTGAGATCCTCGACAATATCATATGGGTCTGACTCTTCAAACCTTTTCTGAAGCTCCGATTCTAAACCATACAAGATAGCACACTGAACTATGGAGTACTGATTCTTCCGAGCGAGGTAAACGTTCTTTACTTCATCGGAAGCATTGGCTGCAGGTGGGTCACCCAATGTGCATCCAAAGACATAGGTCAAATTACCAGCCGTGAGGACAATCCTCAAATTGCGGAACCAATCCGCGAAGTTGCTTCCATTGTTTTTCAACTTTTCTTTCTCTAGGAACGCATTAAAATTGATGGTAGGGGCTGCCATTGATCTACAACATATTTGCAATGGTTTAGACTAAGTTTATGACAAATTGAGTTCAAATTAATTAATGAAATTAAACTAGGTGAACTCCCACTCAAAACAATATCCCTCACATTGTTTTAGTGATCACACGAACCAAATCCACCATATCAACACCGATCATCACGAGAGTTGACATAGTTTCAATGGCGAACAATCAACATGTTCATCACATCTACTATATGATTCATGCTTTACCTTTCGGTGATCCGTGTTCCGAGACCATGTCTGTACATGCTAGGCTCGTCAAGATCAAACCTTAGTTTCTGCATGAGCAAATCCGCTTGCTCACGTTGTATACACTTGCGTAATCTAACACACCCGATCATCACGTGGTGCTTCGAAACAACAAGATTTAGCAACGGTGCTAACTAAGGGTGAACACTTTATGATTTGAAATTGATGTGCATGAGGGATCATCTTATAATGCTACCGTCGTCTACTAAGCAATACAAGATGCATAAAGGATTAACATCACATGCAATTCAATATATATGTGATATGATATGGACTTTCTTCTTTGTGCCTCCGATCTCCATCTTTAAGCACGAACATGATCTCCATCATCACCGGCATTGCATCAAGGTCAATGACGCTTCTCCATGGTTGTCGTCCACCGGTTTCAACTATTACAACTACTTTGAATAGACACACGGGTCTTAACATAAATTAAAGACAACCATATGGCTCCCGCCGTGCCGACTTACAATAAGGAACATTGCATACATCAAATATAATCACAATCATGGCCATATCACATCATCAGACACCCTGCAAAACAAAGTTAGACGCCTCTACTTTCTTTGCATATTTTACGTGGTTTGGGGCTTTCAATAAGTGTCGTTCTAACTTACGAACAAGAACCACAACAATGATACTAGCATTGTTGATCACCCGTTGTAAATTGGATCTTAACTATGCTAGGAGAAAGCAGACACCATAAAGCCACTTATGCAATACAAGTTGCATGTCAAGCGTGGAGCAAGTCTCATGAACGATGTCATGTAAGGTTAGCCCGGCCGCTTCATCCCAACATACCGCAAGATGCAAAGTACACAAAAGCAATCTACAATAAAAGCATCAACGCCACAATGACCATTGTGTTCTACTCGCAACAGATCTACATATAGACACGGCTCGATACCCATCAAGGGGTTCGTAGCATGGAAAACAAAATTTTCTATCGCATACAAACAAACAAGCCAAGATCTATCTACTAGATTGTAGCAACGAGTCGATGGAATAACTTACCCTCAAGATTCCAAAGTGTTTAACGAGCGGATTCGTGGGTGATGTAGTCGTACTCTTCCGATCTCAAGATCGTGTAGACGATCCTTCCGCCATCGCTCCTGATCAGCCTTGGGTCACACGCTCGGTACTGACGAAGACCTTCCTCTCCTTGTTCCAGCAAATGGAGGTTGTAGCACTCTCCTCGCGATTCCGAAGACAACGGCAGTACCTAAGTAGAGGGAGATCCCAGGCTTAAGCGCTTAAGCAGTATGGTGAGGCTTATGAGAGAGGCTATTAGTGGTCTAGTAATTAGACACACCAATTAGAAGGCTCTAAACCAATTAGAAGGTTCTAAACCGCTGGCTAAAGCAATTAGAAGCTCTAAACCAAAACGGCTCTAAACCGGAGATCTAGAGGTGAAACTTGTGTGTCTCTAGGAGGAGACCTGCCCCTCCTTTTATGGGAGGGGGGTCCTTGGCGCGCCAGGGGAGGGAGGGAGTCCCTCCCCAACTCGGCCTAGGGCTGGTGCCGGCCTGGAGGAGTCCAACTCCTCCTCCAGGTTGGTTCCAACTCCTCTTGCTTGTTTCCCAGCTTGTTTTGGCGTTTGACTTTCAAACGACATTTGACTTTTCTGTTTTAGGATTCAATTTAATCCTTTATTTGGGACAGCAAGAACACTTAGTCCATGATGCAATCATTCCATTAAGTAATGACACATTCATGTACCCTTCCCTCCCGGAGTGCCGGACAATCCGGAACCTTCTAGAACATTCGATGAAAACACTAATCATTCCCGAACTCAAACGGGACTTTCCTTATATGAATCTTATTCTCGGACCATTCCGGATCACCTCGTGATATCCCGGATCCCATCCAAGACTCGAACAACATTCGGTCTCTTTCTCATAATACCATAACTACTCAAACAACGTCAATCCTTAAGTGTGTCTCCTACGGTTCGTGAATTATGCGGACATGATCGAGACACTTCTCAACAATAACCAATAGAGGAATCTGAAATTCATATGGCTCCCATATTTCTACGATTACTTATGATCGAATGAACCACTTACATACGATACCAATTTCCCTTTGTCTCACGATATGTTACTTATCCGAGGTTATGATCGCTTGATCTCTGCATACCTAGTTCAACCTCGTTCATCGATAAGTACTCTTTTCTCGCTCCGTGATATGTGATCCCTTGTGACCAAGTCACATGCTTGCAAGCCAATTGGATGACATTCCACCGAGAGGGCCAGAGTATATCTATCCGTCATGTGGATGGACAAATCCCACTCTTGATCCATGTGTTTCAACCAATACTTTCCGAACACTTAATGCCACCTTTATAGCCACCCGCCACGGTGTGGTGTTTGATGTCATCAAAGCATCCATCCGGGTAAAGGTGATATGCATGATCTCATGGTCGAAGGAATTAGGTTACTATGTATCAGAAAGCATATAGCAATTGAACTATTGAAATGACTTGATCTTTATGCTACGCTTATCTATAGGAGTATGTCCACCATATCATTCTCCTAACGATATGATCTTGTTGTTGATAACATCTCAATGTTCATGATAGGGAAACCACAATCATTAATCAACCAACAAGCTAGTGAAGTATAGAGGCTATACTAGGGACTTCAAATTAAGTTTACAAATCACACAAGTATTAATGGTTTCCTTGTTAATACTATTATAGCATGAATATAAACATTTATCATAAACACAAAGATATAATAATAACTACATTTATTATTGCCTCTAGGGCATATCTCCAACAGCCTTGACATGATCGGCAAACTGCCAAGGTCCTCGAAAGGGGGACACGCCTACTCTCTCCGGGTCGATAAATTCACCAAACAAAGTGATTGAGGACGCATCAAGAAATTCAGACCCTCGGAGAACCTACATACATCGCTATTCATCCGGCAAACATGTGGAGTCCGAGTCATACTCCAATCCATGGAACGTCGCACAACTGCGACGGTTCTACCCCTAGCTACCTCCCTCTTTTACTTTCAATAAGGCTATTCAGCCAAGGCTACTCAGCCGAACAATGTACCTCCTCCATTACGATATGAATAAAGCTAAGTGTCTCGCCCCAAAATTTTGTTTACTACTTGCATTTTTACTCCATGATACAAACGCACTCGGGGGGTCCCCCCACCTCACGACTTCGTCGACTGAGGATAATGCGTGTACACCTGAGTAGCTGACCACGTCAGGCTAACGAAAAGGGCATGCATACGAACAAAGCACTATGTGCTAAAACAAAAAACCTTTATAACAAAGGGCAAAACACGCCTAGTCAAATATACACAAATTTTACATCTATCTTTTTTACAAGTACTACCTATTCTGAAGAATAACCTGAGCACACTGCTCAAACAGATCTACGATCTATTCGGCATACTGCCTTACAGCTGCATAGTGCAGACGCATATCCCACTCGCCACCATCTGGCCGAAGAGGCGGCCCAGCCGCCACAACAGATAAATCTAAATCAGTACGATGCAAAAGCACAAGGGAGAGCGCAGCCTTCACCCCTGCGACGAGCTGATGCCGCACCAATTCCTTGACATGATGCACATTCCGAAACTTCGACAGCAGACCAGAGAGGATCGACGGTGCATCATCCAGCGGAAACATCACATGCAGAACCGACGCGAGTGAAGACTTCACCTAACGAAGCACCCGCGATACGTGATGAACGAGATCCTGCACCGTCGCAAGGACCATGACACGATCACGGTCCATCCAGAAGAACCCGCCGGCCTCCATGTCCTGCTGAGTCAAGCAGTTGATCCGAACAGCAACACGCTCCTTCTCCTTCCTTGGAGCAATGTTAGCACCTATAATACTTGCAAAAAAGTAAGATGCAAGGCCAGCAGGCGCATCCGAAGTAACGAGCATCGGCTCGAAAAACTCACATTGAAGCTGTTCGGACAAGCGAAGCAACTCCGTCATCTAGTACTCCTCTCTGGCAGCACCTCGATCCGCCTTGGATTTCCAAACGTCAGCATGGCCACGCACCCCAAGCAAATCTTTCTCGAGGCTACGGACACGGTCTTGAAGAAACGTAAGCTGCGACGCATCATCCAGAGATGGCCGCAGCTGCACTGTTGGCGAAGTGTCAACGGGATCAGCACCTGAAGGACCCTAGATTAACAGAAAGACAAAGACATGAACAAGCAGTTGAAGGAGCACGAAACTCAGCACATTCATTAAGGGCAGCAAAATCCACTACGTGGCACAAGGATTATTCATCAAAATATTTACAACAAAAGAGGCTACAACTATCCTATAACTACAGCGCCTACAAAGCTGCACCCTGAGTAGCCTCGGAGTCGGATTGCCTCGCCTTGGCTTACCCCTGCTGCCTTAGCGCGTACTCGACTAGCAGATCAATCAGCTTCGGCCCGTAATGCTTACATCGAACAGCATAGGCGGCGAAGTCTACCTCGGATCCATCAGCAGTCGTCGGCATCCGGGAAGTGACCTGGGGAAGGTCCAGCTCCGCTCCAGCCGCCAAGGCCATCGCAAGCCCGACGGACGCGTCGATGCCCTTCTGCTTATGCTTGTACGCCGCAGGTGCTTCGGCTGACAGCGCCTCCGCCAAGGCATCAACATCGTCGAGGGCCACGCCCTTGGGGATAATCTCCTTGTAGAAGCGCCCAAGGACCTCTTTGGCCTTGGCAAGCGAGTTGACAACGGTACTGCAGCGGTCTTCGACCGCCGCAGTAGCATCATCCAGAGCGCTCCCATGCTCCAGAGCACCACAGTCAAATTCGATGCCCGCGGCATCTAAGACAACAAAGAAAGCAGAATGAATAAAAGAACAGGAAAAGAAAGACCAGGAAATCAAAAAGAAGAAGGTAGAGACACTCACCCGAAACAGCTTTGGCAGCCGCCATAAGCTTGCCGGCCACCTCTTTCTCGCGCGAAGCCGTGGCAGTGGCGAGCTACTCCTCGCGGTCCGTAGCCTCCTGCTGCAGGCGCTCCTTTGCCTCGGCCGCATTGGTCAACTCCAGCCCGAGGCGCTCCTTTGCACCAATGGCGACCTCGACCTTTTTCTCTGCTTGACCAAGGATCTTTTTGAGAGAATCAATCTCACGAAGAGAGGCGTTGTGATCCTCTGCAACAGGCAATACAAATGTCAGATCGAAACAGACAATGCAAGAAAAAACAAAGACCAAGGCATAAAATACCTTGAAGTTGTTTGAGGCTGGCCTCCAATGCCAGGTGCTGCTGCACCAGTTGGTTGGCACCTTGCACAAAAGGCTGCAAACAAGAACCACCAGTCAAAAGAATGGCTTGGGGGCTACGCCCAAAAGAACGAGCAGAAGCAAGCCACACATACAAAAAAATGCACGGGGGCTCCCCCGTGACTCGAAGGAAAAAAAAACAACAAACTACCCTACAGATGCCCGGAGGCTCCCCCCGAGGTGGGAAGAAAATAAATAATCAATCATCCAAAAAGGCTCGGGGGCTCCCCCCGCGGAAAAAAGCAGAATTTCTTACGTGATTCGACGGCGCCTCCGAAGGTCCGCTTGCATCCTTCTGAGGCGCAACCACCCGAACCTCCTGCGGAGAAGGGTCTGGAGCAGCGCCTTCAGAGGTGGCCACTGTCTGAGGAGGAGGAAGCATGACCTTCGACTCCCCCATCATCTCCCGAGCACCATCACTAGAGGATTCGTTGGAGGAGCGGCTACACAAGGACAAATTAGCTAAGCGCAAGGTAAACAGACAAGAAAACGCAATGCAGAGCTAAGGAAACTTACGAGTCAAGCTCGCTCAAGTCGAAGACGGGAGGGGTCTTCCGGACCTTCTTCTCCTCTTTCTTCTCTTCCTTCTTTTCTTCCTTCTTCCGCTTCGCCGGCGGGTGCGGTGCCACAGCCCGCATGGGAACAGCAGGAATCGGAGAGGAAGAGCCCCCATGCCCATCACTGTGACGTTCAAGCCACAGCGGGTTCCTAGGCGTCGGCGGAGTTGAGGCATCTGACGACTCGCTGGAGCTCCGTGTCCGCTTGCGAGTGTGGTCCTCGCTCGACTCGTTGGCTTCTTCAGCTGGAGATCGCGCCGATGGAACCTCGGACAGGGAGTCCACCACCTCATTATCCGGAGCATCCGGGAATACTTCGGGCAATGGAGGCGACATCCCCGGCACCTTGAACTCCTGCACAAAAGAGGCAAACTTGTCAGCAGACAAATAAATATAAGTACAGCGCAGACGAAAATAGAGCAACGCACACGTCCCAGATCTACACCTGCGGAACCGGACGAGAAGCGGAGAATGGAGAAGTCAGGGACTTCCCCGGGATATCCTCTCTAGCCTTGAACTTCAGCAGCGGGCGTAGGACCCCATCGAGATCTCCCTTGGAGAATTCCTCAGCTGAAACCCTAGTCGGATCACGACGACCAGCATAAAGGAACATCGGGTGCGCCCTAGCCTGGAGTGGCTGCACCCGACGTTTGAGAAAGGTGCGGATGATATCCACACCATTCACCTCCTTCTCCGGAGTCAACTGGATATCCTCCACCCCACGATAGAGCCCCTCTATCTCCGCTACCTCGCCATCCAAGATATGGTTTTTCCAAGACCTTTTCAGCTCGATTTTCTGGGAGGGGTCGAAAGGAGCAAGGCCAAAATCCTGCCCAGCCACCGTGGAGCCGCGCGTGACCGGTCAATTCAAGGTCAGAAGGTGGGACCCATATTCGTCTAGTCACGTCATCTCTGGCGCAGCAGGTGCTTGAGGTCACCGATCGTCAGCACTGACGTCATCAAAAGCTATACTAGCAAAAGCCACAATTCTTCGGATGCAAAGCTAAGAGTACTCACTCGAATGTACGATTCGACTAACTACTCGGGGGCTACTCCTATCAGGAGCGCTGGCCGCGAACCCGAAAATGAACAAAAACTACAGCATTGAACCTCTTCTTCGAGTCCTACGTCGAGTTTGCGACTCCACTACGGACTCGGGGGCTACTCCCATAGGGAGCATGGATTCAAGCATCCGAAAAATTTGTGTCCTACAGACCTGAAGCTGGAAAACGGCTGAATTAAAGTCTTTGCTCGAGTCTACGACTCGAACAGACACTCGGGGGCTACTCCCATAAGGAGCGCTTGGTCGCACACCCTATGAATTCTTCGATTGCGGATCCTTCGGATCAGCGTGCAAAAATTTTCGGCAACTCTGCCCCATTTAACGCTAAGTGAGCAACATCCTCCTTGGCCACCCGAAACACCTCCGCGGTGATAAACATTCGGATGCTGTGTCTGCGACACAAAGATAAGACCTACAGATATCATATGATGGCCTGGTAATGCACATGACTGCGCTCTGCTAGTAAGAATCCGTGCCAACAGGCGCGATGAAAAATCCCGACGGACGCGTTGGGTACATCATTTAAATTCACTGGAATTCTACTCCTGTAAGTCCTCCGCGGCCCGAGTCGAATTGCGCCAGCATATGTTCCGGGTTCGAGTCGAGGGACTCGAACCTGAAGAAGATCGTGTTGTTTTGTCCTAAGACAGTTAACTGACCCTGATCCGTCGGGAGAGTTAGGCACACGCATCAACAATCCCTACACATTCTCTTAAAAGACAGAGTTGCACCCGAAGGATTGAAGAGTCCTCAGCCAAATCTACGATTCGACTGAACACTCGGGGGCTACTGACATGGTTATACCCCGCGGGTACACGATATCAGCATACCTGGTCCAGTCCAAGGAAGGCCCACGGCAAGTATACGCCGGCCCATGAAGACTTTCGGGTGGCCAAGGCCCATGACGCCTTCGGATCCTTGGAGAGCAAGAGTAGAGTAGATAGAAAATTCAAAGGGGTAAACCCTAAAACCTGTAACCGACTTGGTCTGTGCCTGGGACCTGCCTAACTCTATATAAAGGCTAGGAGGGCACGACCTAGCTCTCTCACCTCATACTTCCGCATAGACACCTCCACGCCAGATCGCATCTGCGCACCCCTGTAACCTTCGGTTCCGCCGTAATCAAGAGCAGACAACCAGGATTAGGGTTTTCCTACGAGGGCCTGAACCTGGGTAAACCTCGTGTCCCCGTGTTGCTTGTTTGCTAACCGTTCCGTGATCTCCAGCATCCCCATCTTCTCCAAAACCCAAGTCCATAACAATGGGAATTGACGAGATCAAACCTCGTCAGTGGTGGTGGCGTCGGTGGTGCTTCTCGTCACTCTGCGCGAGCCCTCGATCGAAAGGGCGTGGGGAGTGGCGCACGGCGAACCTCATTGGTTGTGCCACTGCCCCCCACTTCTTTATATACGCGCAAGTGACAGGGGCCCACCAACCAGAGGGGTTGGGCGTCCCCGATCAGGACGTGGTCAAAGGTTCGGTCGAGCCATTGGGCTCGATTGTGTGGAGATCAACCTTACAACTACAGTTCATCTATATAGTGATATCCAGTGGGAATAAATGGCACTTGATTTTAGCCAATAAGAATATGTAGTGAATCTATAATAGTATAATAGCACTTAGCGAATGTTGAAACTACAATGAAATGTAAGGAGCTGGCAGCCCATATTTTAGTTTCACATGCGTGTACGAAACCAAAAAATGCAAAACAGAAGATAATATGCTGCACGCAGAGATTGTGTAACCCTCATGACATCTGAAATAATTGGGACGGCAGCTTCTAATACATTGTACAATTTATAGGGGTTGTCACCCAACAACAACTACAATAATCTTTATACATTTTGAGTTTTGAACTGAAACCTAGAAATTTAAACCATATATAACTAAAAGGTTTCAATATGTAGGATCTAAATGTTTATTTTACCAGTAAGAACCTGTACATTGGTAACACACTATTGCGCTTTTCTTGAAAATAAAATTTCTTTACGCGAAAAAAAATCAAGGCTAAATTACCTTTGGCATACTTGGCTAACTTGAGTTCAGATAAGTGCCTTAGTGATAACTGGCATATCATGGATACTTTTTATCCGCTACAAAGCAGAAAAGAAGTGAAAATGGGTCCTAACTAATTCCACCTCAGAATATAGGTACAGAGCAGTAATATAGCTTTGAGTAACTTTACCTCTTCTACATCATATACCAACCTTAATATAGAAATAAGAATTCAGCCTACAATATAGAAGTGAAGCTTCTGAAGAGAGGGGAAAGTGCCAACAGAAACATGAATAACCCAAATGTGTCAGAAATAGTAAGAGATTTTTGTAGAACTATAGAGGAGGTACCAAAACCTGGAGTTCCCTTGGAAAGGGCTACTTGCCTTGCGATGACCAGCTGCTTTTAAAAATTATTTTCATATCCTTGTAACGTAACTTATTATATTTGAAACCCTGGTGTTTATGTATAGACATGCAAACCTAGAAATTGCCATAACATGGTTGAAAAATTTACAGCTTGTACAATTAATTGACTTGATGAATCAAATATAAGTACCAACACGTTGGAATACTGGTTTGAGCATGTAGGCACAATACAAACCATGCATCCATACACATATATGGCTCCATATGAAAATGGATTGCAAGAACATCACCTACCACCGAGAACTTGTCAAGGTTATGTATAACAAATATGTTAACATCAACAGTAACCTCTGAATGCTTTTCTTTTTCCCTTCACAAATCAAGAATCAATTGAAACGGTAGGAATACTTTAGTACACTTTATAGTCCATGGGTTGTTGTACATACTCTATCTTACCACGGCTAGATACTTCCATATTTCAAAACGTTTTTCTCAAACAAATTCAGTACAAGGATTCATCATCACTATTCTACGTTCTCTATATAATCAATTAAACATCATGGAGTATAAGGGTACGGACAGAAGAGGGCCATGGTTATGCGCATTTCTTCACAAGCCTACTGAGCAAAATAGAATAAAATTTGAGCACACACCTTAACAAAAAAGAGACCACAATATAATTCAAGGAAATAGGGAAAAGAAAGAACATAGAAACAACATGGTGGAAAATAATCTACTATACATCGGGCGACAATACATGCGACCGGGACGTCAGGAAAATCAGACCATCAGTGCTAGGACAAAGGAGTGAGAGGAGAGGGAAGGAGTTGCCACAGTCTGCAAATCATCTGGCGGCTCACAGGTTTATCCCTGAGGGACAGGCCGAGATTGGAAGCCGGTAAGGGATGTGTACCTAGTGGAGAGAGGCAGGATCAAGGGAGTTAAGAAAGCATGGGAGGTGATGAATGTTGTTATATGTTGATCCAAATTCTACAAAGTATAGGCCAACCTTGAGCGTGGAGGGAGAGGGCCCGTCGCCCGGCTTGGCCGAAGTGTGCAGTGTCTGGTTAGCCACCACACGGGGGCGGCCGGAGGTGCGGTGGTGCAACAGCCCCAATCTGTCTGCTGGGTAGACTGAGACCTAACCTTAGGTTATATAAACCCCTTAAGTTGCCGGTTGGGAGAGTTGAATCTCGAATGTAAACTTGAAATATAGTGTCCTCGATGGAGTGAAGTTTGTTGGGGGGCTTTCTCTGTTTTTTTTTTCTTTGTTTTTGTTGGAAAGTTTTTTTTTCATTTTTTGTTTTTTGTTTTTCGTGTTTTTTTTGTTTTTTCTCTTCTAAATGTACCTGTCCAGCACCGCGGAATGTCGTCGCAACTTCAGTGGTCTGGAGCTCCAGCGTCTTCTGCCCCTCCAAGGTCCAGTATCGCCATCGCACGTGGCTCGTCGAGGGAGGTGACATAGAGCTGCAGCCTGTAGGTAGGTGATAAAATGTATCACCACAGTCAAAATGACGACATGTATTCGGCTGAAATATCATCCGAATATAGCCTAATTCATATCATCTTGATAGTGCTCTTTATGGCTGATCCCAACGATATCATTCCGCTTTGCCTCGGAATATAGCCTAGCATTTGAGTATAGGAAAATGATAGATTACTAAGGAAGTGGAAGTCATTAATGTAAAATATAGGCGACAACTTCAGAAATGGGCTTATAGGGCAGGCGACACTGGGGAAATTCCTGCCAGCGACCCCTAGGCCCCCTCCACCCCTCCCCTCGCGCCGTTGTCACCAGAGCGGTCGACGAAGCCTCCGTAGGCTCCCGGGACGATGGCAGTGGGGCTTCTCCCGCAGGGCTCCTCCCAGACGTCGGCAGAGAAATCGGTCGTGCTAGGTGGCTTGCTATGGGAAGGTGTCCTGGCTCGTGGCGGCGGACGGATATTCGGCGCTGGCATGGTTGAGGTGTGAAGCGCGTCGCCGCGGGCACTCCGGCTTTGGTCGTGGGCTTCGGTCAGGGCCCGGTCTGGGTCATGTAGACCGCAGCCGGCACTGGCGCTGCCGATGAGAAAGGTGGGAAGAAGCGAGGATTCCGGTGTTGGCGCTTCGGTATGTGGCTCGGCTGGTTCTAGCTGCGACCCGGTGGTGCGGAGCTAGATAAGGAGGTGGGCATGGTGGTGGTCTGGTGGGAGACGTGTGGTGGTACCTATGCGCGGTGTGTTTCCAATTATCCATCCAAACTCCTCCAATAGTGTGTGAATTCAAATCGACATCGTTTGTATCGCTGTGTTGTAGCTCAACCATGTTTACATCCACCGACTTATCATAGTAGGGCCGAACCAAGAGGACATGTTGAAGCAACCACATGCTCTCAATTCCACGGAGCTTAGAGAATCTCCACCCGCGTTCCTAGGACGATGTTCCCATGGCGTTTTTTCATCCGGATGACGAAAATCTACCAAGTCGTATTCCTAGGACGCCGAATAGCACCGGATTTAGCCCAACTTTCATCTGGCGTTCCTAGGCCGAATCCGGGGCGCTGGGAACGCCGGATGAAGCGAAAATGGCGTGGGCCAACCCTATCGGCGAGACAACCCCATTTCGCACTTCCACTTGCCTCTCCCGCAGCGGAGAGCTTTCCCCAGTTGTCCCTGTCGCCATGCCTTCTCCGGTGAAGCTCCACCACGCCAAGACGAAGCCATGTCTGTAGATAGGTCTGCCGCCATCGCCGCAGCCTTTCCCCTCGTCCTAGGCCTCCTTCGTCGTCCCTGTTGGGCCACGCGGAGATAAAATAAAAAATTTCCCCTCTAACATGGTGATCCCAAGATCTAGCTGAAGTAGAAGGCCACGAGGTTTACCACTAGACGCGTAGTTGCGGATTACTGATGAAGCGCGTCAGTTGATGCAGTGCAGTCCTCACGATCCGATCGTCCTGGTGCTGATCGCACAGCACCTCTGCTGGTATCCACACGTACAAGGAGGAGCACTGGCGGCGAACTGATAGGTTCGTAACGACGGCTGGACTGCTGTGGAGCTAGGGTTTCCAACACATGGAATGACCTAACCGAACAACGATTAACCTTTCTGGGTTACGGTGCTCCACTATATATAGGGAGTGAACGTGGGCTCTGCTCGCGCGACCCATTCACTAAAGCCCATATAACACTAGTCACCGTGAGTCCAACTCACTAACTCAGTCCTAATCCGGTTTAGGTCCAACCCAACCAGATTACAGGTTCAGATCCAATCCGAACATGCTCCCGCTCTTAAGTGTGTGACCCCGCAGGCTCATGGCTACTTGGACACGATTAGAGTCCGACTCTCAATCGATTAGTCGGTAGCGGCTCCTAGCAGAACGTGCCGACTCCCAAGTACCAAAGAGTCATGACGACTTGCCTTTCTAATGCGACTTACGTCCGAGTTCCTTTTGCCTCACGATATACCTTCTTAGACTATAGGCGAATAATTGTCATCCCTTAAATAGTCCGACTCTCTTCTTGATCCGAGATAAGTGATTCAGCCAACTAACTCTTAGTCGATCGCCTCGGTTAACACTTAACCGAGTCGTGCATGGCCATGCTTTCTGAATCATATCTCACAAGAGGGCGCAGAGAATATCTCTCCAAGTGGAGGGGCAAAATCCCATCTTGGTTATTCACATCACACAGCTTGATTCTCAGTCGACCCGAACTCCGCCTTTATAATCGCTTTCGCCACGGATCAGCTTGATGTAACCTAACTCGGCGATCCTCAACTTGGACTATGCAATAACCTCAGGTCTAAGGATTACATTGATTGAGATATACAAATGACAACTTGTTCGTTGTACCTCAATATGGGTCAATCCGACTCGCTAAACTCTTTAGCCTAGTCTGTGTAAGTTGGAATAGCATCTCCATTCCCATGACAAGTGGAACCGAGTCATCAAGATAACTTTCGCATTGGTCTAAGTTGTGTGTCCAGCACAACCTCAATGACCAAGGTTATTTAGTACAAACAACATGAATGCATAGTTCCACAACCGAATCACATATTCAATGATACACATCAGATCTTTATACAAGGCCTACTTAATATCTTTATGAATACAATGGGAAATCTCATCATACATGATTGGCTCTAGGGCATATTCCCAACAGTCTCCCACTTGCACTAGAGTCAATCTTCCGACATCAAATGTCTAAGCATCTAATGCCCATGGCTCTCAGGTGCGCCCATGCTTTGGCTGTGGTAACGGCTTTGTCAACGGATCCGCAATATTTGCATCCGTGTGTACCTTGCATAACTTGATATCACCCTGATCCACAACCCGAATCGGTGGTACCGCATGAGTATGTGCTTATTCTTCGGTGGTGTCTAGGTTCCTTGGCTTGTGCAATAGCACCATTGTTGTCACAATACACGCCCAACGGATTGGACGAGCCCGAACCACACCAAGATCCATGAGGGAATTCCTCATCCAAACAGCTTCCTTTGTCGCCTCCGAGACGGCAATATACTCAGCCTCTGTAGACGCATACGCCTCTTGCTTGGAACTCTTCCAGCTCACAACACCTGCTTATAATAAACACGATCCGGATTATAACGAGAATCATCAGAGTCGGTAAGATAACTCGCATCCGTGTAACCCTTTACATTGAGTTCATCTTCACCACCATAAACCAAGAACATATCCTTAGTCCTTCTCAAGTACTTTAGGATATTTTTAGCCGCTGTCCAGTGGATCTCTCCAGGATCAGCCTGGTATCTGCTCACAACACTTAGAGCATAGGAAACATCCGGCCTAGTACAAATCATGGCATACATGATGGATCCGACTGCAGAAGCATATGGAATCGCACTCATCCGACTTCGCTCATCAGTTGTCGAAGGACACTGAGTCTTGCTAAGTTTGACACCATGGTACATCGGTAAGAACCCCTTCTTAGACGATTTCATGTTGAACTTCTTTAACACTTTTTCCAAATAAGTACTCTGACTTAATCCAATGAGCCTCCTTGATCTATCTCTATAGATCTGGATTCTGAGGATGTATGTTGCCTCACCCAAGTCTTTCATTGAGAAACTCCTTTCCAATGATTCCTTGGTTTCTTGCAACATCTGGACATCATTTCCAATCAGTAGTATGTCATCCACATATAAGATTAGAAAATTTACTTTGTTCCCACTAAACTTCTTGTACAAACAAGAATCATGATCACTCTTGATGAAGCCAAACGATTTGACTACCTCATCAAAGCGAATATTCCAACTCCGAGATGCTTGCTTCAACCCATAAATGGATTTTTGAAGTTTGCACAGCTTGTCAGCATTAGCCGGATCAACAAAACCCTCGGGTTGTATCATATACACGTCCTCGGTTAAATTTTTGTTAAGGAAAGCCGTTTTGACATCCATCTGCCATATCTCGTAGTCGAAATAGGACGCTATAGCTAACATGATCCGAACTGATTTAAGCATCACTACGGGTGAGAAAGTATCGTCATAATCAACTCCTTGAACTTGTCGGAAACCCTTCGCGACAAGGCGTGCTTTATAGATTGAAACATTTCCATCCATATCAGTTTTGTTCTTAAAGACCCATTTGCACTCGACGGGTCTTGCACCGTCTGGCAGATCAACCAAGTTCCAAACTTGATTTTCATCCATGGACTTTATCTCGGATCTCATGGCTCCAATCCATGACTCGGAATCAGATCCCACCATCGCTTCCGAATAATTTGCCGGCTCATCACTGTCTAACAGTAACACATCACGAACACTTCGTAATCTTGCCGATCTTTGTAGTACAGTGCCGCTGCCCGCCTACCACGATCGGCTCAACCTCCAAGGTTTTGCCGACTGCTACTAGCTGGTTCCTCTCGAATTTCTTCGAGCTGCACCATGCTCCCACTTACTCCCGACCGAGAAACTCTTTCTCAAGGAAGACACTGCCCGAGCGACAAACACTTTGCCCTCTTCTCGGTTGTAGAAGTAGTAACCCAAGGTTTCCTCGGATACCCACAAAATACATTTATCCGACTTGGTCAGAAGCTTGTCCGATCAAGTCGCTGACAAATGCTTCACAACCCCAAATCTTAAGAAAAGACAAACTCGGCTTTTTGCCTGTCCACATCTCATGTGGTGTCTTCTCTACCGATTTTGATGGTACTCTGTTTAGTGTGAACGCCGCTGTTTCTAGATAATAACCCCAAAATGATAAAGGAAGATCTGTCTGACTCATCATTGACCGTACCATGTCCAACAAGGTCCGATTCCGCCTTTCTGAAACACCATTCCTTTGCGGCGTTCCTAGCGTAATAAGTTGAGGAACTATTCCACAACTTTTCAGATGGTCATCAAACTCATGGCTCATGTACTCGCCTCCTCGGTCCGACCGAAGAAACTTTATTTTCTTTCCGAGTTGATTCTGTGCTTCATTCTGGAATTCTTTGAACTTTTCAAAGGCTTCCGACTTGTGTTTCATCAAGTAGATATATCCATACCTACTCAAATCATCAGTGAAGGTAATGAAGTACTCATAACCACCCCTCGGTCGTCGTGCTCATTGGTCCACATACATCACTATGTACTAGTCCCAACAAGTCGGACGCCTTCGCAACTCTTTGCAAAAGGTGTCTTGGTCATTTTGCCGAGTAGGCAAGATTCAGATGTCTCGAACGACTCCAAGTCGAACGGGTTAGAGTCCATCATCATGGAGCTTCTTCATGCGTTTCCAACTTATATGACCAAGCCGACAGTGCCAAAAGTAAGTCATATTCAGATCATTTGGTTTCAACCTTTTAACATTTATGTTATAAACCGACTCACCATCAAGATTCAACATAAATAACCCGTCCTGGACGGGTGCAAAGCCATGAAACATATCATTCAAATACAAAGAACAACCATTATTCTTGATATTCGACTCATAGCCTTGCCTCATCAAACATGAAGCAGAAATAATGTTTCGACTGAGCACTGGAACATAATAACAATTATTCAGTTCTATAATGAATCCGGAAGGTAAATGAAGTTGCATCGTGCCGACTTCCAACGCAGCAACTCTTGCTTTGTTGCCGACTCGAATATCAACCTCGCCTCTTGCTACGCTCCTAGTTCTTACGGTCCTCGCAACGAGTTGCGTATGTGAATAATCGATCCGATCATATACCCAAGAACTATTAGGTGCATCGGCAAGATATATGTCTATAACATTGCAAACAAGTGTACCGAGTCGAAGTCATACCTCCACTCTTGGCTTTGTCGGCCAAGTACTTGCCAGTTCCTCTTCCAAAGGGCCATCCGCCTTGCAAGAGAAGCAAGTGGATCCTGAAGGAGATGGTTTAGTCCCTGAGGAAGCGCTTGGGACCGGGTCCTGAGCCTGCTTTCCTCCTGACTTAGCCTTCTTCTTAGTCCAAGAACTCTTCTTGAACTTAGCCTTATTCTGCACCATCAACACTTGACTGGCGCCCTTCTTGAGATCCGCCTCTGCCTGCTTGAGCATCCCATGTAATTCAGTGAGCTTCTTATCCATACCATGCATGTGGTAGTTCGAAATGAACTGCCCATGCACTAGGAAGAGAGTTCAGAATTATATCTGTAGCGAACTCTTCGCTTATGGGGTAGCCAAGCCTCTCCAGAGACTGCACGTAGCCAACCATTTTGATCACATGCGGACTCAGTGGATCACCATCCTTAAGCTTGAAACTCAACAAAGCCTGAGAGACTTGATACCTCTCAGTCTTCGCCTGAGCCTGGAACATACTTTTGAGGCTTTCGATCATATCGTAGGCCTCAACATGCTCGAACTGCTTTTGCAAGTCCGGTTCCATTGAGCAAGCATAAGACAGCTAATATCCGTGGACTCATCCTTAGCCCAACGGTAGGCATTGGTGGCAGCGACAGTCGCATTCTCATTTGGCTCATCTGGAAGTGGGTTGTCTAGGACATGGTCCTTCTTTTCTTGTTTGAGAACAATTCTCAGATTTCGATACCAGTTTGTAAAATTAGTGTCGTTCAGTTTATCTTTCCCAAGGATAGTTCTCAACGCAAAACCGGATATCTAAGAGTGACTGCTACTTGGTGCCATGATCTACAACAGAAAATATACAAAACACTTAAGCCATGTATTCATAAAAGAGAAAGCATATTAAATGCTTTAATATTTTATGCTCCCACTAGAACCAACACCCCTCCGATGGTTACTTAGTGATTCAGGATTCTAAATAAGCAAGTCGGCTAGTGAGCTTTAGCATCACCGCTAGCCGTCAAGTGATCTAGGTAGACAACTCCTTGTCAATCGCATCTCATGCGACTCCTGTTGGATGGGTGGCATCACATGCCCCGGCTCCCATCCGACTTTTCCCCGAGCCCCACAACCGTTGTGATAGACCCGTCTATCTTACCAAGTGTTTCCGCAGTAAGAGTCCGACTCGAACCCACCTACTAGGAAAGAATTGGCAGCACCTCAATTTTATGAGCCCACTACCAAAAATGTCCGACTTGTGATGGTGCAAACACTGGCGGGAAAACCGACTAGACCTTCTTTGAGGGATTAAATTTTACCGACTATCTAATAGAGGTAAAACTGAGATATAACAATAACACAAAATAAAGCATTTATAATGTGAAATGGTATGGCTCTCTTCATGGCGATCTCCATCTCCACAAAGCCTCTAATCCGACTCGTGCCAACTCTTGTCACTTGCCGTCTTACTCCATGTCGCAGACATGTACAACGCCTTGCATGCCTTCCGGGTTCTCCAAACAGCTACACTAGATTAGTAAAGTAAATTATATAGAGAATCCGACACGCACGTCGTTATACAATAAAATGACAGCACCTAGGCTCCAGCCGGCTGACAAAAAACCGTGATTCGCAGATCACGTATGGATTACACACATACATCACATGCATATGAACCATACCATTCACAACTTCCTGCAAAAACAAGTTATGCATAGATACAATATCTACCGGCGTTGTGAAACTCACAACGACATCTAAGGCGCTACGACAGGGCGAAGCGGGCAGCGCACGACGATTTTTCCGAAAACGTAGATCTCATCTACGATCCGAACATGGATTCTGACCATCGTTCCGATTCGATCAAACTCTTTGATCTTCGATCACCGCTTCTGTATTTACGTGTCACAGTCTACCCCGATGGCGTGTTTACCAAGGTAGGGGTATGTCGTTCCACGACCTCAGCAGTATGATCACGGAAATCAGATCTACCATTCCCCGAGCACAGTTGATCCAATCAACTTCGTACAAAACCGATCTATCTCATAAATCGACCAGCAAACAGCACATAGATCTCATCTACAGCCAACCGCATATCACATATGCGAGATATCGAGCCTAAAACCAGAAGTTATCGCTCTGATACCACTGTTGGCCACGCGGATATAAAACAAAAAATTTCCCCTCTAACGTGGTGATCCCAAGATCTAGCTGAAGGAGAAGGCCACGAGGTTTACCACTAGACGAGCAGTTGCGGATTACTGATGAAGCGTGTCAGTTGATGCAGTGCAGTCCTCACGATCCGATCGTCCTGGTGCTGATCGCAAAACACCTCTGCTAGTATCCACACGTACAAGAAGGAGCACCGGCGGCGAACTCCTAGGTTCGTAATAACGGCTGGACTGCTGTGGAGCTAGGGTTTCCAACACATGGAATGACCTAACCGAACAACGATTAACCTTTCTGGGTTACGGTTCTCCACTATATATAGGGAGTGAACGTGGGCTCTGCTTGCGCGACCCATTCACTAAAGCCCATATAACACTAGTCACCGAGAGTCCAACTCACTAACTCAGTCCTAATCCGGTTTAGGTCCAACCCAACCAGATTACAGGTTCAGATCCAATCCGAACATGCTCCCGCTCTTAAGTGTGTGACCCCGCAGGCTCATGGCTACTTGGACACGATTAGAGTCCGACTCTCAATCGATCAGTCGGTAGCGGCTCCTAGCAGAACGTGCCGACTCCCAAGTACCAAAGAGTCATGACGACTTGCCTTTCCAATGCGACTTACGTCCGAGTCCCTTTTGCCTCACGATATACCTTGTCAGACTACAGGTGAATAATTGTCATCCCTTAAATAGTCCGACTCTCTTCTCGATCCGAGATAAGTGATTCAGCCGACTAACTCTTAGTCGATCGCCTCGGTTAACACTTAACGGAGTCGTGCATGGCCATGCTTTCCGAATCATATCTCACAAGAGGGCCCAGAGAATATCTCTCCAAGTGGAGGGGCAAAATCCCATCTTGGTTATTCACATCACACAGCTTGATTCTCAGTCGACCCGAACTCCGCCTTTATAACTGCCCAGTTACGGATCAGCGTTTGCCAGAACCTAAGTCGGCGATCCTCAACTTGGACTATGCAATAACCTCAGGTCTAAGGATTACATTGATTGAGATATACAAATGACAACTTGTTCGTTGTACCTCAATATGGGTCAATCCGACTCGCTAAACTCTTTAGCCTAGTCTGTGTAAGTTGGAATAGCATCTCCATTCCCATGACAAGTGGAACCGAGTCATCAAGATAACTTTCGCATTGGTCTAAGTTGTGTGTCCAGCACAACCTCAATGACCAATGATATTTAGTACAAACAACATGAATTCTTAGTTCCACAACCGAATCACATATTCAATGATACACATTAGATGTTTATACAAGGACTACTTAATATCTTTATGAATACAATGGGAAATCTCATCATACATGATTGCCTCTAGGGCATATTCCCAACAGTCCCACCTTTTCCACAGCTTTGCTTCGCTCTGAGCTCCCGCCACCTCGCCCGCCAAGTGTCCGGCGTTTTTCCTGTTCGGCCATGGACTCCGACGATCATAAGATGTTCATCATGTTGCTGGAGGAAGAGACCGCTCCCGCCGAAGATGAAGAGCACATGCAGATCCTTGCCTCTCTGGCCCGGCTGTACATGAAGACTGTAGCGCCGAAGCGTGGAGGCTCGGCGAAGGGTCGCCGAAAGGGCAAAGCAAAGTAGTGGATGGAGGGCTAATGCATGTTGTACGCCGACTACTTTGTCGATGAGCCGTTGCACGAAGAGGCCATGTTTCGGCGCCGTTTCATGATGATCCGAAATCTCTTCCTAGATCGTGCATGCCATCCGGGAGTTCGATCCCTATTTCGTGTGCAAGAAGGACTTCACCGGCATGGTTGGGTTTTCCTCACTACAGAAGTGCACAATGGCAATGAGGTTGCTTGCATACAGAGCGTCGAATGACAGTGCCAATGACTATCTCCATATGGCCGAGTTCACCGCCATCGATTGCTTGTACAGGTTCTGCAGGGCAGTGATTGCAGTGTTTGGGCCACAGTACTTGAGAACACCTACTGCTGAAGACACCGCTCGGATCCTCGCAATCAATGAAAGTAGAGGATTTCCTAGGATGCTTGGAAGCATAGAATGCATGCATTGGCACTGGAAGAACTGTCCATTTGCATGGCAGGGAATGTATAAATACCATAAAGGAGGTTGTAGTGTGATACTAGAGGAAGTTGCTACACGTGATCTTTGGATCTAGCACTCCTTCTTTGACATGGCAGGATCGAACAACGACATCAACGTCCTCCAGTCCTTAAATGTCTTTGCCAATCTTGTCGAGGATCATGCCCTCCCCTTAGACTTTGAGGTCAGCAAGCACCACTACAACAAGGGATACTATCTTTCAGATGGTATCTACCAAGATGGCCAACATTTGTGAAAACTATCTCAAACTCGATGCTCCCCAAGCATGCTCAGTTTGTCAAGGAACAAGAAGCTTGCAGGAAAGATATGGAGAGGGCATTTGGTGTGCTCCAGCAGAGGTTTGCAGTTGTCTGGTTCCCTGCTATGACCTGATCAAAAGATCAGATATGGGAAGTGATAAACTGTTGCGTGACCTTGCACAATATGATTATTGAGGATGAAAGGAAGGACCCAGTGAATTTGGTCGAGCAGAACGAGTCATACTACAGATAGGGACCTCTTGCAGAGCCTGATCACCAGATGCTATCAACCTGGATTGCCTTCATCATCATGCGTCAGGAGATCCGAGATCCGGTAGTGCATCAACAGTTGCAGGATGATCTGGTTGAACACATATGGATACACAAGGACAACATGTAGATGCCAAGCATGAAATCGCCGATCTAGGCCGAACTATGTTGTATTTTCAGTCCATGTCAAACTATGTTTAATTTAATGTCAAACTATATTTAAATTTATACCAAACTATGTTGTATTCATATTATGCCGAACCGAATGGTCGAATTTGAGTTGAATTTAGACGAAACTGCTTCGCAAACTCAGCCTAAAAACATGTGTAAAAAACTGATTTAAAAGTTATATTCGTCCCGACGATAAATAGTGCCATAGAAACACCAAACTAGAACTATAGTGGAGGTGCTCTTTGAGCTCTTGGAAGATGCCCAGCCGACAATCGATGTATCTTCACCCCCACGCTGTCTTTTTTTAACAAAAGCGTTCTCCGTGCTGTTTAGCTGCAGGAACATACTACTAACAAAATCATGGTGCACAACTCATCTCGTTTATTCAATTATTCGGGTTTGTTGATTGACCCCGTGACAAAGTACCGACAAGACAGTTCTTGTTCTCGAGGCACCAATGTTTCCCACACTCACACACACACTGCGCTCAAGAATTCGATCAGCTGGTCCATGTTCTCGCTCGATGTCCCGCCGTCCACCGTCGCCGCCCTGGCTCTCTCCTTCCACGCCAGCGCGCTCACCCTCATCGCCTTGCCCCTCTCGCCGTCCATCGCTTCGCGCACAAGCCGCGCCACCTCCTCCCTCGCCACGCCGCTGCCGATCTCCATCCCGATCCCCCACTTGGCGCACGCGTACCGGCAGTTGGTCGGCTGCTCGGCGAAGAAGGGCCAGCAGACCATTGGCACGCCGGCGCACACGCTCTCCAGCGTGGAGTTCCAGCCGCAGTGCGTCAGGAACAGCCCCACCGACGGGTGCGAGAGGACCAGCTCCTGCGGGCACCAGCTCACCAGGACTCCCCTGTCTTTGTGCCGCGGACGAACTCCTCCGGCAGGACGGCCTTCTCGCCGGAGACGAGGTCCGGCCGCACGACCCACAGGAACGGCCGGCCGCAGCTCGCCAGCCCCCACGCGAACTCCGTTAACTGCGCCGGCGTCACCACCGTGATGCTGCCGAAGTTGACGTACACGACCGAGCCGGGCTGCGGCTGGGCGTCCAGCCACCGGAGGCAGCTCGCGTCTTCCTTCCACAGGTTCCCGCCGATCGCGTCCAGCTCGGCGCCTCGCGGCGTGAACGCGGGGAGCGGGCCGACGGTGTACACGCGCGGGAACTCGCGGCGGAGCGCGTCCACGACGTCCTGCTCCAGCGCGTCGTACGTGTTGAGGATGAGCCCGCGGGCGCCGCGCGCGTTCTGCGCCTCGCCGCCGTCGTAGTTGAGCATGACGTCGTCCGGGTCCGTCGTTCGGATGAAGCTGGGGATGTCCTTCAGACGGACGCCCTCCATTCCGGGGATCCAGTCGATGGCAGTGTCCAGGTATCCGTTTGTCAGGTCACTCTCATCTTTGGCGGAGCAACAAAGAACAAATTTGCTCTGTCAGAAGCAAGAACATACGTCTGTAATGGGACGGTCAATTATGATCTCTGTCACGCCTCATACCTTTGAGTGGTACATAGCCTCTTCTGACGAGCTCGGCGAACTGGAGGTAACCCATGAAGCCGCAGGCGCTGGTGGTCCAGAACACCAAGGCCAGGATGCCTGCGGCTTGCCGTCGGCTATGACGCAGCTCACCGGCGGCGTCCCTGGCGTGCTGCTGCTATTCAGCCTGGCCAGCAGCTCCCTGAAGGGCGCGGCGCTGTGCTTGGTGGTGGACAGGCAGAGCGCGGCGATGTCCTGCGTGACGTCGTCGTCGTCCGACGGAGGCAGGCCGTCCGGGACGGCCTCGAAGCGGAAGCCGTCGGCGCCGTCCAGCGAGCCCGGGCCGCGGGACCGGAGCAGGCGGCGGTGGTTGTACTCGGAGTTGACGAAGGTGACGTGGAAGCCCCTGGCGTGCAGCGCCTTGGCGAGGTGCAGCATCGGCGTGACGTGGCCCTGCGCCGGCCGCGGGATCAGCACCGCGTGGGGCTGCTGCGTCGCCTCGGAGCTCATCGCCGTTCTCCGGTCTCCCGGCCTGGACGTGCACGGCGGATCACCGAGTGCTCGCAGATGATCGGTGATCCGGGGGCTTCGTTGCTCGCACCTTGCCGGCGGATCTGCGCGTGTCTGAATCCTGATGGAGTGATGGGCGTCGTGCCAAAGCAGTGGGCAGTGGCGCTTGACGGCGATGGATTGATGTTGTTAATCCTGGCGCCTGGCGGGGGGAAAGACGACGGCGGCGGTGAGTGTAGGGGTTGGGGATTTCTCGGGGGAATAGACGTAGTGGAGACAAGAGTGGTTGCTACCATCCTGCCGTCATGATACTATACTCCTCTAATCTGCACTCGTCACTCGTCGGTGAGATGAGTCCTGCACCTACTCGGTACACATTTGTCGTTGCGTGCCAGTGTCCTATCTAGCAGTACGTGCATCGAATTTTGGTTGGATTGTGAGAACTTTCTTGGTTCTCTATGTACTCCCTCAGTCTCAAAATACGGTTTACAGTTGAGATAGAAAAAAGGGTAAAAATTATACTTTCTCTGTCAAAATAGATGTTATAGATTCATCAAAATTGAATACTAGTCACTATTAAGATTTGTCCAAATTTTAACAAACTTACAACATCTATTTTAAGACTGATGGAGTACTTAAAAAACCAAGTTTGATTGAAAATTTCGTGTAAGCATGTAGTTACTCATTTTTCTTTTTAGTTAGCAAAAGGATTATTCTTTTTTATAACAAAAAGAAAAAAGAAAAAATTATAAGTTTAATAATCAGTAATCATACTTGAATTTGAAGATTTTTTACTTCTTATGCTCCTTTATCTTAAAAGAATGGACTAATAGGGTCAGCTACTAGGCCAATTTTCATAATTAAATAACGTCACTATATGAATAACTCTTATTGTAAAAAGAGCTATTATTATTAGGAATATTAAAAGTGAGTCAAAGAGGATACATGAACTGGGCAATTTTGCCTAAAAAAGACTTTCTATGCTTAAATGGGCTGGAATGCCTATTTCGGCCCGCTTTACTGCACCGTTCTACGACCGGGTCTCCTTGCTCTTATAGCATGTATAATGGAGGGTGCTTAAAGCAGTGTTTATAAAAATAAACCAACCATTTTGCTAAGTATTGGTGCTTATCTCTATAAAAGAGATGCCTAGTTAGGCATCTATCTAGTATAAATAAGCACCGGTGTTTAAAAAAAACCGGTTTATTTTATAAACATCATCCTAAGTACCTTTTGCATTGTACATGCTCTTAGGAACCACCGGAAAAGAGAGGACAAACGATGCGGCCGACTCCAATGGAAATTCGACCACCTAGACGAGATGCACACCTCCCGATCCATTCCACCGCAGGCCGGAATCTGGAGCGGGCATGCAGCAGACTCCAATCGAGATTGACCGACCCAGACCAGATGCACACCTCTCGATCCGTTCGCTTAATAGTATACGCCTTTTTTATTAATAATGTTTACCATTGCTATTCTTATATCCCTTTTATTCTTGCATCTTCTTTTTGACAGAGAGCAAGTGCAGTTTGTAAGTGCTCTTTTTCATGTGCGTCGGCCCACAAAGGACTCTGATGATCTTGTTTTTGCCGCTTCAGAATGTACCGTAATTCAGCAGCATTTTGCAATCCAGTTGAGCAAAATTTCCTCCTTTTGCAGTCTATCTATAACTTTTTCCCTTGCCTTATTACCAAGAACTACTGTTATCGGTATAGAATATATGCAAGAAAAAAAGCAAACGATCGCTAATCTGAATTTTATTCCATGGCAGTAGCAATCGTGTATTCATAACAATCTTGAGAGAACCTTCCATGTATGGAATATATGAAGATAAAGCATGGCTACACGTCGGCTATATCATGTTTGCTGATAAACGATACCGTCCCAATGCATAGAACATGCGAAAACCCAACTCTACATATACGTGGGTTTGCACATTGCACAAAACATCCTTAGTTATATCCATTTTGTGCCAATAAGCCCCTCTCCTTTTATATAGTAGATCTCACGTTCTTTCCATAATTACATAAATTTTATAGGAGGAAAACCTTCATCTGACCATAACTGAATTTTGCGTCTGTCAAGAAGACCACGCATGGATACAACCAGATTTTTTTTTGCATCTGACCATACTCTTTCCCCAATCCACGCGTGGTTCAAGAAAATTGAACACAAACAGGGAAAAAAAAATCCGAATCTGAGCTTGCTAATGGATTCACAAAAAAATTAATCACAAACTCGAGCAGCATGACGAAAATGAAGGGGAAAAATCACTACAGACTGAGCCAACAAAACATGAATAAATTATATCCTTGGCTGTAGTTGGTCACCGGCCAGACCGCCAAAGGCTAGAAGAGGGAGGAGGCGAGCAGGAAGGATCCTCCCATGCAGCCGCCACAGACGCTATCGACGCAGGGCTCGTCGCCGTCGACCTGGATATAGTGGTGTTTTCTCTCTTTTCTTCAATTCAAGGGGAGGTTGTCTACAAAACAGTATACTTTTTTTAATTTTACATCGTGAGGCCCCACAAGGTAGATACATTTATGTCCGGAGGCTGTATTATTTTTCTTTTAACACTGGAATTCCCTATCAGTCGTGTGTTCTACAATGGACGAGGAGAGATCAAAGGTTGCTACAAAAGCTTTTCTATACACGGAATACTCGATACATAAGTTCCCCACACAGTAGAATGTGTTTCCACTTTCGGTATATTGGTTCCATTGTGCTCATGTGTTTTCTCATTCTATGTTGTTTGGAATCCTCTCATGTTACTTTGCGGCCTCTTGGTGACTTATCTACTTTGATATTCCTCCCAGAGGATTACCTACTTTCTTCAACAATATGTAATATTCAGCACGAGAATAGGAATGTAATATTATACTCCTTTAGTGTTAGATACATCAATTTTAATGATAAGTAATATGGATTGGAGGAAGTATCTTACATTTCAACCATTGGTTTGTCACTAAGGAAGAGAGTGATTCTTAGCAAAAATTATCCCATTTATTGTGGGCAAGACAATGCTTCAACAAACTAAACAAATCTGGACAGAAGTATAATTCACAAACCCAACGTGCATGTGGTTTAACAATTCATAAGTTAAAAGCCTAATGTATTTGCAACAATTTCTAACAATTTATTGTCCTAATGGATGGGTGCGACAACACGCGCCTACGTGATATAGTTTTCTCTATAATGGATAGGTAGAGCCAAAGAATGTGAACTATACAAGTTCACAATACCTTTTGATGAAAGAAAAGGCTTCGGTGTATAGAGAGCGTCTTACGGTGGAACCATAGAAATAATGGAACCTATTATTCTTTTTTAGCATCGTTAGAATCAATTTGTTATTTTGCATAAAAATAACAGAACGGAGTGGAATAAAAAATTATAGTTGGGAAGGTTACTATAGCAAAAGCCATTAAAATTAATATTTTATATATCGAAATGATTGGTTTTGTTATTAATGGAAAAAGTATGGCTAAAATAAGAGAAATAATTAGTTATCCATTAAAGTTAATTTGATTCAATGACCAGAGTTCCGCGAGGATATATAGCCCGGAGACTTTGCCTTAAACTTTAGAGGGGCTCATTTAAGACTTAATTAATCGAATGATTACCCAATATGTAAAACAAACTTTTGTTTCCTCTCATCAAGATAGAGGTAGGCAAAAGAGGGATTTTCGTCGTTTGTGGATCACTTGGATAAACGCAGCAATGTGGGTATATAAAGTATTTGATAGTTATAGTAAATTAATACACAAGCCGGACAAGAAGAAATTGATTCTTAATCGTAAGATGCTTGTACAAGAAGCTGTATCAAATCCAAATAATCTTCACATGATTTTTCAATAAAACAAAGATCATCAATTAAAGGGATAAATAAAGTGGGTGCATCTAAAATTCTGAGCATGATCCTTGTTACTTGACGGCCTCTTCAAAGCATGTTGTGCTTCAAGCCTTCAACACACGGATTTACTCCATATAGGACATGTTAGACACGTTGTATAGATGAATAGCATTAAGGAAAGAAATCCAAAACACTTTGATATAGTAGAAATATGCGTACAACCCCAGATGCAAATATGGAGATTTGAACCTGGGCGGGTAGGGGTGCATCAGCCCACTCCAACCACTGGGCTATGCCTCAGTCAACCTAGACACGTTGTATAGATGGTCTAGTATAGTTGTATGCATTCTAACCACACACACTAACCGTCGTCGCCCCCAACTCCTCATCCCGCTTCTCCCCCGCTGCCACCGGAGGACTCCGGCAGGCAAAGCTCGTCCAGTAGATGGTGGCGGAGGGGCCGTTTCCTCGCGTGGTGGCCTCTCCCCCGCAGGGAGCCCCTTGGGTGATCGAAGGTTGTCGCCCCGACGGCGAACTGATGGCGATGGGGTCTAGAAGCCGGGGCGGCGGACTCGGGCTTTGATGGCAGTCCTTCCTTGGGCGGATGGCGACGCGGGTCGCATCTGCTGGCAGGGGCACAATCTTAGGGTTTCTCTCACGCCAAGACGAAGACCTGCCTTCAGTCTGTTTCCATTGATCTGGTGGCACTGTCGTGTTTCGGAAGGCTCCGCTAGCGAACTCCCATGGCCGATTTATGCCTCGAGATTGCTGAAACGAATGGGATTTGGTCGTACGCAACCTTTTTTCTGACCGTTTGGTTTCAGAGGGAGCGAGGCGAAGCTCTGTAGTCTGTTGCCATCGTGAAACATGTCTTTAGTTTCATGGTGAAGTCAGTGTGCGGAAAATTTCATGGAAGCCAATATTTTTGGACTAGCAATGGGTGGGTCAAGTCCTAGAGACGATAATGAATTGGCTTGGTGATTCATGACTTATAGCAGCGGCATCAGAAAGTGGGGGCGACAGCATAGGAGGAGTTCACAGTCTTACCTTGCATGGTAAAAATTCAAGGTCTGACCTTAATTGATTGTACCTGACAATGACCTTGTTGAAGGCATTATTTTATGAGCGAGGATTTTCTCCAGGGTAAAAACCTATAATCTTTGATCGTGCGACAACGCTGCTTGTGCTCTATTTCCTTCTTGAAGGCGTCGCTATTGGAGATATTGGACTTCTTGTGTTGTTTTGGTGGGGTTAGTGTCGCTGCAGCAGGGATCTTATTGCTGTAGCAGGACTTTTTTTATAATTTTACTTCTTTTTTCCGGCTTTGTTCATCTGTAATGCCAATAGGCAGCGTTGTTGCAGAGGCTGTGTGTAATTAATATTATCGCGATATTAATATATGCTCTTTAAAAAAAGTATTTAACCATATCGGTTAACCTCTGTACATGTAATCATCTTTCTATAAATATATATATGAAGGCCACGCTGTATGGGTTGTGCCATCCTCACAATGTTAGATTTGTATAGCTGTAATATTGTATATTGTACATATTGTACAAGGTCGTTGACACGTATTGGTACTATGTATCTCTATATATATGAGATATGCCACCCATAGAGGGTTGAGCAAGTTCTCCCAAACCCTAAGTTAAACATGGTGTCAACCTAAACCAACCGATCCACCCTCATCCCACCCCTTTGACCACCGCCTACCAACCCTAGGCAGCCGTCTTTGACCACCGCTTCCACCTCGGGCTCGTCTAGCGCCGATGTGATACCCGCATCGCTCGTCACCCTTCTCAACATGACGTCTCGATCGCTTGCTCCATCGGTGCCGCAATTTTTCGGCATCAATAGTTACGGGTCCATGTTCTCGGCCCGATCCCGAAGCTGTCGCCTGGGTCCATCCCGCTGCCATATGGTCTTCATCGCCATGACATCCGCACCTACGACGTCTCCCCTGGGCGTTATGCCGCAGGCCGCCTCGCCATCCTCCATGGCACTGGCCCGCCGCCTCGGCCCCTGCTGTTTCTCTATTTTTATTTACATGGAAATCTCTGACGTTTTTTTTTTGAACGGCTCTCTGACGTTTTCAAATGAATGTGTCTACTCTTACAAGAGATGCAGCGCGTGCATGCGGGAGCGAATAAGGTGAGAGAGATTCTAAGCTAGCTGGGCACTGCGAGCCCACTGGTCGTGGACTCATGGGTGTGCAGCTCATGGCGGCATGGGAAGTCTTAATTTGATTTCACACGAGCACCCATTTCAAAAAAAAAAAGTCAGAGATTTCCATGCACGCGCTGCAAACTTTTATACTTTTGTACTTTTTGATGTGAGTAAACTTGTACTTTTTTATACTTTTGCTTTCAATATAGTTCTACTTTTATATTTTGGCCGTGAGTAAACTTGTACCTTCCTTGTTTTTCCGTTGTGAGTAAATTTATATTTTTTATACTTTGACTCTCAGTACAATTGTACTATCGTACTTGGCTGGAAGTAAATTTGTACTTTTACATATTTTGGTACTTGTATTTTTGCGTACTTCTTCCTATACGCGACATGTGACGCTCCTTGGAAACCGTGCGTGTTTCTCAAACAGATCTTTATAAAGGTCTTATTTTTTATAAGAACTAGTAAAATGCTCGTATATTGCTACGGATTCTTAATTTGTTTAGCTTTCATAGGTGTACATATCATGAGTCTAAAATTTTAATAAAAAATTATATAGTTCATATAATTTAGTTTTTCAGAAGAAAGGGTATCACTATAGTCATTTGAACTGCCTTAAAATGCAATTTCACACGTAACATAAACCTACAGATTTATTTTTCTCTAACTCCTACACAAGAATGACTCGATATGGATTATGCAGCCTTGGCTCCTGTAAACATACGAGAATTGTAGCAACTGTTGGAAGCAGGCGTGGCACGACGATGCCCCACAGCCGCTGTATATGAACTCATTGCGCATCGGTAGCCTCCATGCCTTGGAGGATGACGTTGGTGGTGGCGACATGGCTACCACAAGTGAAATTGCAACGATTATGCGGAAAAGTGTAGAACTTTATTTTCTATTATATAACCTTTAACCGTAATACAAATGTAAATTGAGAGTTTTTCCATCCCAAATTATATGATCAAGATATACACAAGTAAATACTACACATCCAGACTTCAAAATTTAGAAACAAAAAATAATTTTCTAAACCTCTTTGACCTATCAAATACAATAAGAATAATAGTGAATGAACATGAAAGCTTTGAGAACTTATAAACTATCCGAGCTCATGCTATTACTGTCCTAATCATGAACTTATAATACTCTCTCTGTTTCAAAATAGATGTCGAGAGTTTGTCTAAATTTGGATGTATCTAAACACTAATTTGTTTAGCTACATCTAAATTTAGATAACTTTTCGATATCTATGACGAATCGAGTTGTTCTGAATTCAGTCCGAGGATCGGCGGACAGTTGACACCTCACATCATAACAATGAAATAACACCAAATGTGTGCCTTGTTTAATATCCAGTCTAATGGGTGAAGCTCCAAGTCAAGCCTCAGGCTAGTGTTTGAGGAAGGATGCCAATCAAACAACCTACATGCTGGTTATAGGGAAGCTCGAGTCTAGGCAAAAACATCCACGTGGTCAACCCGAATGCTTATCTCTTTCTCACTCCTTCACCTCACTACTTCTTTTCCTCACTCCTTCACCTAGCTCGACACATCGTCGGTCGCCCTGCTACCCGCGTCAAGACGGTGGTGCCGACCAATCCCACCAAGCTGGTCGCTCGACCTCCTCACCTCCACACTCTTCCCCACACCCCATCCCCCTTCCTTCACTTCATGCGACGGCACTCGAGCGACGGGGGACAATGGTCCTGTAGGTGGAAGTCACGGGTCCATACGTGGCAAGGGCTCTAAATCGGTGGCTGGAGGTCACCGTCCTCGGTCGTGATAGGGATGTTGTCAAATAGAACTAAGTTCACGATCTAGCACAGAACTAAGTTTATTATCTATATCATGTATGAAGTAATGCCAACCCTGATTAGAATCAGATATTAAGGTGACATTGGTTTTCTAAACCCCGGAGACTCCAACCAACATGAATCTAGATTCGTGTCACTCCTCAGTGCTCAAAACATACCGACAGCGCGCCAGCCTCCCTGCTTTTAGATTAATTCAATACAAAGTAAAAATAGAAATCATAGCAATGTCTAGGTGATCTACTTGCTTTTAGCCTTTCAGATCAATCAAATACATGGTCGAGACTATCGGCAGAGCCAAGAAGAGGGGACCCTGCCCAACCTATAACCAATTTTCATGCTAGTTTTGCGTTACGATGGCGCATGGGGAAACAATATACATAGTCCATAAATAATGCTGGAAGGAAGAGGACTGGAGGTTTCGCCACGGAAAAATAATCCGCACAGTACATACTGCATTGTAAAAATATCTGTATGCATACATAATAGAAAATAGTAAGTAGAACACAACGTCCGATTGTTACTTCACATTGTTGTAAGACGCAGTACTGGCACCAGCTATTCTTGTAACACAAAAGACCCAAATCCAATTCTAGTGTCAGCTACTCTAGTAGAATAACAATGCCAAATTTACCTTCTAACAACATCCATAAAATCAAATAGAACTAAGTTTACGATCTAGCACAGACCTAAGATTATGATCTATACCATTTATGACGTAATGCCAACCCTGATTAGAATCAGATATTAAGGTGCCATTTGTTTTCTAAACCCCAGAGACCATATACACCACAAAACGTCTAGTTACTCTGAAAAATTCATCACATTGATTTTTTCAATACGAATCTATGTACTCCATATAATAGTGCAACATCCAGGAGTTCAAGGATGATCCACATATTCTCATCTTGTTCCACCTTGCATCCCTGGTACAACAGAAAAAAATATTTGCTTCGGTGGGCCTTTCATTGAGTATGAGTACTTAGCTATCAAATCCGTGGCTTTTCATGAGATCATAGCATCACATATCGGAGTAAACCATAAGAGCAGAAACATGTCACAAACACAAATTTGAAACCGTGACATAAATTTGCACTGTAAAACTGCAATGCAAATTCTTCAAAACCTCACACTATATAAAAAAATCGCACCCGTGAATGATAAAAATCAGACGAACATTCGCCACACTTGATCAACTTGGAGACTCACCTAAGCTGCAACCTCATAGCTTCATCTGAATTTTCCCAAACCTAAGTAAGTAGTATTTTATAGTACTGAATTATTCGTGCATGACAGAGAGATGGCATGGGAGGGCAGGGGAGGGTGAAGAACCTAAGGCAAGGAAGAGGTGCTGGTGTCAAACACCCTCACAGGCATCCTGATGTCTACGCACGCTTCTATTCTTGTAGACAGTGTTGGGCCTCCAAGTGTAGAGCTTTGTAGAACAGCAGCAAGTTTCCCTTAAGTGGATCACCCAAGGTTTATCGAACTCGGGAAGGAAGTGGTCAATGGTATCCCTCTCAAGCAACCCTGCAATCAAGATACAAGAAGTCTCTTGTGTCCCCAACACACCCAATATACTTGTCAGGTGTATAGCTGCACTAGTTCGGCGAAGAGATAGTGAAATACAAGTAGTATGGATGATTATATGTGGTAATTGCAATCTGAAATAAATATGACAGCAATCAAACATGTAATAAGACTAGTTGTAAACGGTGTTTCAATGCTTAGAAACAAGGCCTAGGGATCATACTTTCACTAGTGTACACTCTCATATAAATATTTTCTCTTTATTATGCTACTCTGAACTACTCTCTGGTTGAATAACTCTAATCCATGGTACGGCTACAAAAGCTCTCCTTAAAGTTCGTATTCCCCATCTAGGTAACCCCACACTGTCACCTTGAGTGCTAGATGGTTCCAACAAACACAACAATTTCATAGATATATCCAACTCAAAATATAACTCATGATAAGCATTTCCGTAATCTTTAGCCTAAGTGGCACACGGTGTGCACACTATCAACTTAACACATGTGGGGATAACCGGAGATTACAATTAAAGCACTTGAGTAGCATAGTAGATCTACTTGATTACAAAGCTCATGACCACAATAAGATCACGCACAGAGAGAGATGAACAGATAGCTACTGGTAGATCCCTTAGACTCGAGGAAGAACTACTCCCTCCTTATCATGAGAATCAGCAACGGCGATGGAGATGGTGGTGGAGATCGATGGAGATGGATCCGGGGGCAATTCCCTGTCCCGGCAGGGTGCTAGAACAGAGACATATGTCCCCCGAATCTCCTCTTTGGTGGCGGCGGCGCTGCGGAACTTTTCGTGGATGGATGCTGATTGGTCTAGGGTTTTTGCCACGGGGGATTTTTATAGGCGAAGGGGCGATGTCAGGAGGTGGACCAGGAGCCCATACCACTCCCCGGGGCGGCTAGAGGGGGGCCCACCAGGGGGTGTGGCTGCCTCCTGGCCCTCCTCCGACTCTTCTTCGGTCTCCGTGTTTCATCTGGAAAAATAGCGACTTTGGCTTTTGTCCCGTCCAATTCCGAGAATATTTCTTTACTAACTTTTCTGAAACCAAAACAGCAGAAAACAGGAAACTGGCACAGCGGCATCTTGTCAATAGGTTAGTTTCGGAAAATGTATAAAAATACCTCAAAGTGTAGACAAAACATAAGAAAGTTGATATAATACAAGCATGGAGCATAAAAAATTATAGATACGTTTACGACGTATCAAGCATCCCCAAGCTTAACTCTTACTGGTCCTCGAGTAGATAAGTGATAAAAAGAATAATTTTTGATGTAACATACTATCAATTGATCAAGGTATTGCAAAACATTGATAGCTAGGATCAAAGTACTCTAAACATGAGCATGAAAGATATATTTTTAACAATAAGACATAGCAACTATGTTGTAACATGAAAGGTAACACAAACCAAATATCATGAATAATAATGTATTGAAAGACGTTTGTTTGTTTCACATATAGAAAACATAGCAATAGTGGTATTCATCTTGTCCTTCATGTTATAGCAAAACATAAATGCATAGGACACCTTCAAAGTTCATAAGGGTGAATAGATACAAATAATTTAAGAACAAGCAATATCAAAGTTATGAATCAATCAACAAGTTTTGGGACAATGCACATTGAACTAAGAATGACAACTATGCTCTCTTAGTTGGTGCATAAAGATAGAAGATGGAGACTCAACATAAAAGTAAAAAGAAAGGCTCTTCATAGAGGGAAGCAGTGATTTCAAGTTTCATAAAGAGCTTCCAAAAATTATGGTACTTATTAGCTTTCAGCTCTCATTGCCCCTATCATAAGCATCTTGAGGTGATTAAGGTTAAAGTGAAAAAAATATGAAGTATATTCTTGATAGATCATAAGTTGGAAATCTCATGTCCCTTGAGTACGAGGGCCATTCCTCATGCTACTCAACTTTAGTCACAAGCAAGTTCTTGTCATTGTAAGTATATGTGTATCATAGAGAACCACCAACGGGGTACCCCTTACCCCATGACACAGAAGCTATCCCATATCAAAATGACAAGGCAACAGACAGTGAGCATCTTAGTGATCTTTTTATTTACCATGAGCATGGTGCTTTTTTCTCTTTGTTTTCTCTTTTTTTTCTATATTTTTTTCTGAAGATGCTTCATAGATTGCTCATTATGGTTATGCTGCAAGTTTCCACCATGATTAGGCATGGCTTAGGCTAGCCGCCCAGGCGTTTCTCTAACACATATATAATACTCCATGAACTTACAAGATCCCCTTTTATTTGACACCGCCGACATCCATAAACAAAAGATCATGATATCAACTAGATCATATTTACAAGTGTTGAAATCGTTCCCCATGACAACATGGTTCTGCTAATTCCCAACTTATAAGTGTTGGAGATATGCCCTAGAGGCAATAATAAATGTAGTTATTATTATATCTTTGTGTTTATGATAAATGTTTACATTCATGCTATAATAGTATTAACAAGGAAACATTGATACTTGTGTGTTTTGTAAACTTAATTTGAAGTCCCTAGTATAGCCTCTATACTTCACTAGCTTGTTGGTTGATTAATGATTGTGGTTTCCCTATCATGAACATTGAGATGTTATCAACAACAAGATCATATCGTTAGGAGAATGATATGGTGGACATACTCCTATAGATAAGCGTAGCATAAAGATCAAGTCATTTCATTAGTTCAATTGCTATATGCTTTCTGATACATAGTAACCTAATTCCTTCGACCATGAGATCATGCATATCACCTTTACCGGATGGATGCTTTGATGACATCAAACACCACACCGTGGCGGGTGGCTATAAAGGTGGCATTAAGTGTTCGGAAAGTATTGGTTGAAACACATGGATCAAGAGTGGGATTTGTCCATCCACATGACGGATAGATATACTGGGCCCTCTCGGTGGAATGTCATCCAATTAGCTTGCAAGCATGTGACTTGGTCACAAGGGATCACATATCACGGAACGAGAAAAGAGTACTTATCGATGAGGTTGAACTAGGTATGCAGAGATACCGACGATCATAACCTCGGGTAAGTAACATATCGTGAGACAAAGGGAAATTGGTATCGTATGTAAGTGGTTCATTCGATCGCAAAGTAATCGTAGAAATATGTGGAGCCATATGAATTTCCAGATTCCTCTATTGGTTATTGTTGAGAAGTGTCTCGATCATGTCCGCATAATTCACGAACCGTAGGGAGACACACTTAAGGATTCGACGTTGTTTGAGTAGTTATGGTATTATGAGAAAGAGACCGAATGTTGTTCGAGTCTCGGATGGGATCCGGATATCACGAGGTGATCCGGAATGGTCCGGAGAATAAGATTCATATAAGGAAAGTCCGTTTGAGTTCGGGAATGATTAGGTGTTTTCATCGGGAATGTTCTAGAAGGTTCCGGATTGTCCGCACTCAAGGGAAAGGGTACATGAATGTGTCATTGCTCATTGAATGATTGCATCATGTACTAAGTGTTCTTGCTGTCCCAAATAAAGGATTAAATTGAATCCTAAAACAGAAAAGTCAAATGTCCGGTTTGAAAGTCAAAGCCAAAACAAGAAACGTGGGAAACAAGCAAGAGGAGTTGGAACCAACGGAGGAGGAGTTGGACTCCTCCAGGCGGCGCCAGCCCTAGGCGAGTTGGGAGGGACTCCTCCTCCTGGCGCCAAGGACCCCCTCCCATATAAGGAGGGGCAGGGCTCCTCCCATGGACACATAACTTTCTACTCTAGATCGGTTTAGAGCCGTTTTGGTTTAGAGCTTCTAATTGCTTTAGCCAGCGGTTTAGAGCCTTCTAATTGGTTTAGAGCCTTCTAATTGGTGTGTCTAATTACTAGACCACTAATAGCCTCTCTCATAAGCTCCACCATACTCGCAAGCTTAAGGCGGTCATGGATCTCCCTCTACTTCCGGTACCACGCCGTTGTCTTCGCGAGGAGAGTGCTACAACCTCCATTTTCTTGGAACAAGGGAGAGGAAGGTCTTCGTCGAATCGAACGTGTGACCGATTGCGGGGCGCTACGGAACGTGGCGCTGGAAGGATCGACTACACGATCTTGAGATCGGGAAGAGTACGACTACATCACCCACGAGAATCCGCTCTCGTTAAACACTTTGGAATCTTCGAGGGTAAGTTATACCATCGACTCGTTGCTACAATCTAGTAGATAGATCTTGGCTTGTTTGTTTGTATGCGATAGAAAATTTTTGTTTTCCATGCTACGAACCCCTACAGTGGTATCAGAGCCGTGTCTATATGTAGATCTGTTGCACGAGTAGAACACAATGGTCATTGTTGGCGTTGATGCTTTTATTGTAGATTGCTTTTTGTGTACTTTGCATCTTGCGGTATGTTGGGATGAAGCGGCCCGGGCTAACCTTACATGACATCGTTCATGAGACTTGCTCCACGCTTGACATGTAACTTGTATTGCATAAGTGGCTTTGGTGCATGTTTCTCCTAGCATAGTTAAGATCCAATTTACAACGGGTGATCCACAATGCTAGTATCAATGTTGTGGTTCTTGTTAAAAGTTAGAACGACACTTATTGAAAGCCCCAAACCACGTAAAATATGCAAAGAAAGTAGAAGCGTCTAACTTTGTTTTGCGGGGTGTCTTGATGTGATATGGCCATGATTGTGATTATATTTGATGTATGCAATGTTCCTTATTGTAAGTCGACAACGGCGAGCCATATGGTTGTCTTTAATTTATGTTAAGACCCGTGTCTATTCAAAGTAGTTGTAATAGTTGAAGCGAGTGGACGACAACCATGGAGAAGCGTCATTGACCTTGATGCAATGCCGGTGATGATGGAGATCATGTTCGTGCTTGAAGATGGAGATCGGAGGCACGAAGAAGAAAGGCCATATCATATCACATATATATTGAATTGCATGTGATGTTAATCCTTTATGCATCTTGTATTGCTTAGTAGACGACGGTAGCATTATAAGATGATCCCTCATGCACATCAATTTCAAATCATAAAGTGTTCACCCTTAGTTAGCACCGTTGCTAAAGCTTGTTGTTTCGAAGCACCACGTGATGATCGGGTGTTAGATTCTGCAAGTGTATACAACGTGAGCAAGCCAGATTTGCTCATGCAGAAACTAAGGTTTGATCTTGACGAGCCTAGCATGTACAGACATGGTCTCGGAACACGGATCACCGAAAGGTAAAGCATGAATCATATAGTAGATATGATGAACATGATGATTGTTCGCCATTGAAACTATATCAACTCTCGTGATGATCGGTGTTGATGTAGTGGATTTGGTTCGCGTGATCACTAAAACAATGTGAGGGATGTTGTTTTGAGTGGGAGTTCACCTAGTTTAATTTCATTAATTAATTTGAACTCAATTTGTCATAAACTTAGTCTAAACTATTGCAAATATGTTGTAGATCAATGGCAAGCCTACCATCAATTTTAATGCGTTCCTAGAGAAAGAAAAGTTGAAAAACAATGGAAGCAACTTCGGATTGGTTCCGCAATTTGAGGATTGTCCTCACAATGGTAATTTGACCTATGTCTTTGGATGCACCGCTGGGTGACCCACTGCAGATGCTTCCGATGAAGTAAAGAATGTTTACCTCGCTCGGAAGAATCAAGACTCCATAGTTCGTGTGCTATCTTGTATGGTTTAGAATCGGAGCTTGAGAAAAGGTTTGAAGAGTCGGACCCATATGATATTGTCGAGGATCTCAAATTGATTTTTGAGACTCATGCGGCAATTGAAAGCTATGAGGCTTCGAAAAGTTCTTTAACCGCAAGATGGAAGAGGGCAGCTCACGGTGAGCATGTGCTTAAGATGTCCGGGCACGCAAACAAACTTCAAAGCTTGGGTATAGTGATTCCTAATGCTTTGGGGATTTACCGTGTCCTCCAATCACTACCACCAAGTTACAAGAACTTTGTGATGAACTACAACATGCGTAACATGAACAAGACGCGTTGCGAACTCTTTGCCATGTTGAAATCTGCGAAGTGGAGATCAAGAAAGAGCACCAAGTGTTGTTGGTCAATAAGACCACCAAATTCAAGAAAGGCAAGTCTAAGCAAAGGACACTTCAAGAAGGGTGGTAAGAAAGCTACCACGCCCGACGAAGAAGACCGTATGGACCTAAGCCCAAACCGAGTGCTTTTCGCAAGGGAGAAGGTCACGGGCGGAATTGCCCAAAGTACTTGGCGGATCTCAAGAACGGCAACATCAAGAAGAAAGGTATATCCGATATACATGTTATTGATGTGTATCTCACTAGTACTCGTAGTAGTGCTGGGTATTTGAATCTTGGTTCGGTTGCTCATATTTGTAACTCGAACAGGTCTTTGCAGAATAAACGGAAGCTAGCGAAGAACGAGGTGACGATGCGGCGTGGGAAAGCGGATCAAAGGTTGATGTGATCGCGGTCGACGCTACCCTTCATCTACCATCGGGATTAGTTTTATACTTAAATAATTGTTATTTGGTGCTGCGTTGAGCATGAACATTATATCGGGATCTTGTTTATTGCGAGACGGTTACTTGTTTAAATCGAGAATAATGGTTGTTCTATTTATATGAGTAATATGTTTTATGCACATGCACCTTTGATAGATGGTCTATTCTTATTGAATCTCGATAGTGGAAATACACATATCAACAACATTGAGGCTAACGTTTGAAATCAAGCGATAATTCGACCTATATGTGGCATCGTCTTGGTCACATCGGAGTGAAACGTATGAAGAAACTCCATTCGATGGACTTCTTGAATCACTTGATTTTGAATCACTTGAAAGATGCGAAGCATGTCGATGGGAAAAATGACTAAGACTCCATTTTTACGGTATGATGGAGCGAGCTACGGACTTATTGGAAATCATACATACCGATGTGTGTGGTCCAATGAGTGTAGCGTCATGTGATGGTTATCAAGTTATGTTCTTACCTTCACGGATGACTTGAGTAGATATGGATATATCTATTTCATGAAACATAAGTCCGAAACTTTCGAGAAGTTTAAGGAGTTTCAAAGTGAGGTAGAGAATCAACGTAACAAGAAGATTAAATTTCTACGTTACGATCGTGGAGGTGAATATCTAAGTTACGAGTTTGGCGAGCATTTAAAGAAGTGCGGAATACTTTCACAATTGACACCGGGAACACCACAACAGCGTAATGGTGTGTCCGACGTCGTGTCGAACTCTCTTAGATATGGTTCGCTCTATGATGTCACTTACGATTTACCGCTATCATTTTGGGGTTATGCATTAGAAACAGCCGCATTCACTTTAAATAGGGCACCGTCTAAATCCGTTGAAACGACACCGTATGAATTATGGTTTGGGAAGAAACCTAAATTGTCGTTCCTTAAAGTTTGGGGATCTGAAGCCTATGTAAAGAAGTTACTGATGACAAGCTTGAACCCAAAGCGGAAAAATGCGTCTTCATAGGATACCCGAAGGAAACTATTGGGTATACCTTCTATCATAGATCCGAAGGAAAAACATTCGTTGCTAAGAATGGATCCTTTCTAGAGAAGGAATTTCTCTCGAAAGAAGTGTCTGGAAGGAAAGTAGAACTCGACGAGGTTGTTGAACCTTCTCTCGAAATTGTGAGTAGCGCAGCACCGGAAGAAGTTCCTGTGGTGCCTGCACCAATAAGGGAGGAAGCTAATGATGATGATCATGAAACTTCGGTTGAAGTTGCTACAGAGCCTCGGAGGTCAACGAGAACTCGTACCACTCCAGATTGGTATGATTCCGTTATGAATGTCATGGTGGTGGACAACACCGATGACCCCGAGACATATGAGGAAGCGATGATGAGCCCAGATTCCAATAAATGGCAAGAAGCCATGAAATCCGAGATTGGATCCATGTACGAAAACCAAGTATGGACTTTGGTGGACTTAGGATGGCGGAAGGCTGTCGAGAACAAATGGATTTTCAAGAAAAGCAGAGATCTTGATGGTAATGTTATCGTCTATAAAGCTCGACTTGTCGCAAAAGGGTTTCAACAAATTCAAGGAGTTGACTACGATGAGACTTTCTCACCAAAGAGAAGCTAAAGTCTGGAGGATTATGTTAGCAATCTGCATATTATGATTATGAGATATGGCAGATGGATGTCAAAACAGCATTCCTCAATGGAGACATTGATGAAGAGTTGTATATGATGCAACCCAAAGGTTTTGTCCATCCTATAGATGCTAACAAGGTATGCAAACTTCAACGGTCCATCTATGGATTGAAGCAAGCATCCGAAGTTGGAATCAACGTTTTGATAAGGTAATCAAAGTTTTGGTTTTATACAAACTTATGGAGAAGCTTGTATTTACAAGAAAGTGAGTGGGAGCTCAGTAGCATTCTTAATCTTGTATGTGGATGACATATTGTTGATTGGGAATGATGTAGACCTTCTTAATAGTGTCAAGGAATATTTGAATAATAGTTTTTCAATGAAGGATCTTGGCGAAGCAGCTTACATATTAGGCATAAAGATTTATAGAGATAGATCGACGCCAAATATCATTGTCATAGAGTACATATTTGGACAAAGTTCTAAAGAGATTTGGAATGGAAGAAAGCAAGAAAGGGTTCTTGCCCATGTTGCTAATACGACCTTGAGTAAAACTCAAAGTCCGACATCGGCGTAAGATAGAGAAAGGATGAGTAAGACTCTATGCCTCAGCCATAGGATCTCTAATGTATGCCATGCTATGTACTAGACCCGACATTGCATATCTTTGTTAGTTTAACTAGCAGATATCAAAGTGATCCAGAGTGGATCATTGGACAATGATCAAAACATCCTTAAGTACTTGAGAAGAACTAAGGATATGGTTCTTTCTTATGGAGGTGATGAACATTCGTTGTTAATGGTTACACCGATGCTAGTTGGAACACCGATCCGGATGATTCTAAATCACAATCCGGATACGTATTTATTTTGAATGGTGCAGCGATTAGTGGAGGAGTGCAAAGCAAAGCGTTGTGGCGAGATCTTCAATGAATCGAATACATGGTCGCCGAGGCTTCACAAGAAGCGATATGGATGAAAGAGTTCATTACTGAGCTGGGTGTGGTTCCAAGTGCTACTGGACCCAATGTCTATCTCTTTGTGATAACATGGCGCCATAGCCAATGCAAGAACCAAGGTCACACAAGAAGTCAAGCATATCAAGCTGCGTTATCACGCTATTCGAGAACATATCCGGGATGGGGATATAAAGATTTGCAAAGTACACACAGATCTGAATGTGGCGGATCCGTTGACTAAACCTCTCCGAGGGCAAAACATGACCAACACCAAACTGCCATGGGTGTTCGGTATATTACCATGTAATCTAGATTAGATGACTCTAGTGCAAGTGGGAGATGTTGGAGATATGCCCTAGAGGCAATAATAAATGTAGTTATTATTATATCTTTGTGTTTATGATAAATGTTTACATTCATGCTATAATAGTATTAACAAGGAAACATTGATACTTGTGTGTTGTGTAAACTTAATTTGAAGTCCCTAGTATAGCCTCTATACTTCACTAGCTTGTTGGTTGATTAATGATTGTGGTTTCCTATCATGAACATTGAGATGTTATCAACAACAAGATCATATCGTTAGGAGAATGATATGGTGGACATACTCCTATAGATAAGCGTAGCATAAAGATCAAGTCATTTCATTAGTTCAATTGCTATATGCTTTACGATACATAGTAACCTAATTCCTTCGACCATGAGATCATGCATATCACCTTTACCGGATGGATGCTTTGATGACATCAAACACCACACCGTATCGGGTGGCTATAAAGGTGGCATTAAGTGTTCGGAAAGTATTGGTTGAAACACATGGATCAAGAGTGGGATTTGTCCATCCACATGACGGATAGATATACTCTGGGCCCTCTCGGTGGAATGTCATCCAATTAGCTTGCAAGCATGTGACTTGGTCGCAAGGGATCACATATCACGGGAACGAGAAAAGAGTACTTATCAGTAACGAGGTTGAACTAGGTATGCAGAGATACCGACGATCATAACCTCGGGTAAGTAACATATCGTGAGACAAAGGGAAATTGGTATCGTATGTAAGTGGTTCATTCGATCGCAAAGTAATCGAGAAATATGTGGGAGCCATATGAATTTCCAGATTCCTATTGGTTATTGTTCGAGAAGTGTCTCGATCATGTCCGCATAATTCACGAACCGTAGGGAGACACACTTAAGGATTCGACGTTGTTTGAGTAGTTATGGTATTATGAGAAAGAGACCGAATGTTGTTCGAGTCTCGGATGGGATCCGGATATCACGAGGTGATCCGGAATGGTCCGGAGAATAAGATTCATATAAGGAAAGTCCCGCTTGAGTTCGGGAATGATTCCGTGTTTTCATCGAATGTTCTAGAAGGTTCCGGATTGTCCCAAGACCGGGGGAAGGGTACATGAATGTGTCATTGCTCATTGAATGATTGCATCATGTACTAAGTGTTCTTGCTGTCCCAAATAAAGGATTAAATTGAATCCTAAAACAGAAAAGTCAAATGTCCAGCTTGAAAGTCAAACCAAAACAAGAAACTGTGGAAACAAGCAAGAGGAGTTGAACCAACCGGAGGAGGAGTTGACCTCCAGGCCGCGCCAGCCCTAGGCCGAGTTGGGAGGGACTCCTCCTCCTGGCGCCAAGGACCCCTCCCATATAAGGAGGGGCAGGGCCTCCCATGGACACATAACTTTCTACTCTAGATCTCCGGTTTAGAGCCGCTTTTGGTTTAGAGCTTCTAATTGCTTTAGCCAATGGTTTAGAGCCTTCTAATTGGTTTAGAGCCTTCTAATTGGTGTGTCTAATTACTAGACCACTAATAGCCTCTCTCATAAGCTCCACCATACTGCACCGCTTAAGGCGAAGCCTCAGGGATCTCCTCTACTTCCTGTACCACGCCAGTCAGCCGGAATCGCGAGGAGAGTGCTACAACCTCCGTCACGCTGGAACAAGGGAGAGGAAGGTCTTCGTCGAGTACCGAACGTGTGACCGACTGCGGGAGCGCTGCCGGAACGTGGCGCTGGAAGGATCGACTACACGATCTTGAGATCGGGAAGAGTACGACTACATCACCCACGAGAATCCGCTCTCGTTAAACACTTTGGAATCTTCGAGGGTAAGTTATACCATCGACTCGTTGCTACAATCTAGTAGATAGATCTTGGCTTGTTTGTTTGTATGCGATAGAAAATTTTTGTTTTCCATGCTACGAACCCCTACAATAAGTGCAAGCATATAAACAACATATATGACACAATGGTTCAAGTTTATTAGGTGCAAGAAAGTAAAGTGTGCCATCAAGTTCATGAGAGCTTTAATCATTTTCACATAACAAGTTTAATTTGGAAGCTAGATAAAACATGAATATACTTGGAATGGTGTAACAAACCATGCATAGGAATTTATAGTGGAATCTTTGGAATAACTTGGTTTCTTGGGAGTTGGATGCACGAGTATAGCTCATACTCAGTACAAGTGGAGGCTAGCAAAAGACTGGGAGCGACCAACTAAGAGAGCAATAATGTCCATAATCATGCAGAGCAACAAAACATTATCAATTAAAGCATAAAGTGGTATCACAAGTCAAAAACTAAATGATCATAGAGGCTAAGGTGACTAGTTCATAGTCTTAACATGGTGTAAGCATGTGCTAAGTCAACCCAAACAAAGCATCAAAGGAGAATAGCACAATATTATGATTTTGTATGCTAAAACAACGCATGATTATTTCAAGGCACATTAAGCAATCGCAATTGTTTGGAACAAGCCATGCTACATCATTAATCACTAAGCATAAGGTCAAAGCAACATCTAACATGACATGATAGCGTCTAAGCCACAGTCAAAACAAGCTCCTTTTTGTACCACCTAAGCATGAAGCTTCCTACTCTTTTCCAACACCAATCAACTTATTTGAAACAACTCACAAAGATAATAATCAACAAAGATCAGTGAGCTTGTCTAATAAATCCACAAAGAAAAACTAAAAAGTTCTAAACTGAAAGCACAAGAAAACTAAGGCTAAACACAGTGCTTAGCAAAAAGAGAACACTCACAAGACAATAAGAATGAAAACTATAGTGTTCTAGGCAATGAAGAACGAGGTGTGTCTCTCTCCAATAGAAGTGTGCTGGGATCCAACCAACTTATTGCAGCAAACAAAGCAAAATAAAATTAAAAAAAAAACAAAGATGCTCCAAGAACAACACAATAGTGCATGAAGCAAAAATAAAGTGTCTTGAAAGAAGACCTGAGATTTTTGTTGAGGAAGATGGTGATGCCTTGGGCATCCCCAAGCTTTGAATCTTGTACCTCTTGAATATTTCTTGGGGTGACACGGGTGGCATCCCCAATCTTGAGCTCTTGTCCATTCTTCATCTCATCACATCATTCTTCCCCTACACTTGAAAATTTCCTTCATACAAAACTTCACACAATCTTCATTAGCAACATTAGTGTATTCAAGATAATAAGTCTTTGGGTTTAGTTTAAACACAAGTAAAACTTCCATTAAAACGCAAGCTACTATAGAAAATCCTTTTAAAATCTCAAGTGATCAAAGAAAACTCAAAAAGAAAACGGTAAGAGGCAAATGCAAATAATGGCAGAAATCTGTCAAAACGGACCTGTAGGTAAAGACCAATTTTTTCTAAGGCTATCTGTTGTTCAAATAGAAAAATGCTAAACTAACGAAAGTTAGATAATAACCTGGGGCATAAGCACAAACAATTATAGCTCAATCCGACGTACTGGGATATTTCACGAATTTTTATAGTGAAGCACAGAAATCTGTTTTGGGACAACAACTTCCCCAAATCTTACTTCTCTCTCATTAGAGGTTATTCTTGGCACAAAAACCACACAAAAAGGATAACAAGAGGTTATTGTAGCGGCAATAACTTCTAAGACTCAAATAAACAAAAATAAACTGAAAGCAAAAAATACAATGGGTTGTCTCCCAAAAGCTCTTTCTTTATAGCCATTAAGATAGGCATGATAATTTTGATGATGCTCACATAAGAAATATGAATTGAAGTAAAATAGAGCATTAAGAAGCAAATATAATTTTTTTAAGTCTAACCCACTTCCTATGAAAAATAATCTTGTAAATAAATAATTCATGAAAGCACAAAACAACAAGCATAGGAAAGCAAAACAAGTGCAACTTCAAAATTTTCAACATAAAGAGGGGAAACTTAATATTATTGAGATGCATAAAACCATGTTTCCCTCTCTCATAATAACTTTTTAGTAGCATCATGAATAAAATTAACAATATAACTATCACATAAAACATTCTTGCGTCACATGCATAACATGATTATTACTCTCCACATAAGCATAGTCATTCTTATTAATTGTAGTGGGAGAAAATTCAACACAATAGCTATCATTATTATTCTCATCACCATAATCATCAAATATAGGAGGCATATTGTAATCATAATTAATGTTCTCCTCAATATTAGGTGGACTAAAAATATCATATTCATTATTGTAATCATCATATATTGGAGGTTGATGACCCACAAGTATATGGGGTGTATCGTCGTACTTTTGATAAATAGGAGTGTCGATCCTAACAAGGAGCGGAAGGTGTTAACTAGTGGTATGGAGCAGGAAATCTCTATAAATACTTAGCAAACATATTTTTAGGGGTTTTCTGATAAAGCAAAGAAATAAAGTGTAAGTAATAAAGACAGCAAACAATTGCAGCAAGTGGCCCAATCCTTTCTTAGCAAAGGGCAAGCCAGTGGAAATACTTATGAGGACCAAACATTCTCGAGGACACATGGGAATTCTGTCAAGTGCTTTCGCTTCAAATAGTTGAGTACCCTTCTTTGGTTTTGTAAGTGTTGTGTGGGTGAACCTGTGCTAATGTACCGACCTTACTTGGACTAATACATACTTGTGATTAAAGCCCTTGCAAGCATCCGCAACTACAAGAAAGCAATTAAGGTATAAACCTGTAACATCCCAGCATTTAGGAACCAACGAAGGGTAGATTTAGGAATTTTTGCAATTGCATGCATTCATCTGTAAAAATGTGGGTAAATTTTTCGCCAAATAAAAAAATTAAAGTGATCAAAGTTTCTTTCACTCTTTAAGTTTGGGAACATCCTTGGAGAATGATCATTATAAACTTTGACATGATCGTTATTGATTAGAGTGCTTTGGGAAAGGAATTTGAATTCAAACTTGAGAGTTGGATTTATATCTTTTGAAAGATTAAGATTATGTTTGAGTAATATTATTTAATCAAGAAATAATATTTAGTAACTCAAACTTTAAATAGCAGAACACAATCAAGTAAATGAATATTTATTCCATATATTTATTCAATGAATAAGTTACAAAATGTAACTTATGAAGTTGATAAAGAAACAATAATAATAACTAGAAACTCTATGTAAGATTTACAATTAAATAAATGAATATTTATTACATATAATAATTTCATCAATAAGATACAAAATGTAACTTACAAAATTAATAAAGAATCTTTACAAGAGTAAAATTACAAGAAGAGGAAAGTATATTATTATTTAACTAATACATCTTTATTACACAAGAATAAAATAAAGCTTACAAAAGAATAAAATCAAGATTACAAAGGAACTATTCTATAAAAAGAAAACCTATTCTAATCTTGAATCTTCAAGTCTTGTACCTACAAAAAAAAGAACAAACAAAAAGAAAGAAAATAAAGATTAAGTTATTTTTACTCTCAGTAATGAACAGTGAGATGCACTGTTCCACTTATCATCATTGAGTAAATCTTTAGGAGAAAGTTTTACCAATATGAAAGAAATAAATCTTTCATAATAAATAAGCCACAAGTCAAATGATTCAAATTAGTAAGAGGGGCAAGTTTCACCAGACAGATAAATGTAATCAGATAAAAATTTAGATCATCCCCTGAGCATATCCATAAGGATGTAGCAGGCACACATGCAGCTTACACACCTAAATGCATGGTGTGTGCTGTCAAACACAACCACAGCTGCCCACACAATCAAAACAGCTCAACACAGCCGTGGGCAAGCACCACAGTACCATTTCTTTGCACATACACCACAAGCATCAGCAGTCTAGCCAAAAAAAACCAAGCCAAACCAAAGCACCACCAAAGATCAACCAAACATCACCAGATGGTGACATAAGGAGGGGGAAGAATCAGGTGGACAGCAAGGCCAAGCCACATGATCTAGGAGGAGCAGGCTAGATCAAGGCCAGGCATAGCAACTCAGCAAAACAATAACAACATCAGAGGTGAAGGACAAGATCCAATCAGCAAGATCAACATCAACACCAAACACAACAATCATCAGTTTTGTGGTGAGTATCATAAAACCATCGCATGATGTATTCATATTATCTAGACATAAGCATGTGTTGTTTTATGAAACAATCTCTCAATAATCACCCTAGTGAGGTGAATCTATCCTAGAGATTTTGAGTATAAAGATCAGAAATTAAACCTAGCCAAAAGCACCAATTTCTCAGACCAGCCTCACAGAGTTTGGTGTTAACACATGCAACTTAAATAATCCCCCATTTGTTCTTACCAGATCAGGGCACATCTCCCAGAGGGAGTAGCACCTCTGATCTTATAAGTTACAAACAAACCATTTACTTAACCAACTAGGACCTAGATCCTAGAGCCTCAGACCAGCATCATAGGCTTGATGAAACAATAAGCTTCCCAACTTATTTATCAGCATCTATCAAATTCTAGAAATGACCATAAGTAAAGCCAGCAACAAGATCTACTTATGTACCATTCTAAGAAGGTTTTCATAAGCATTGATCTTATCACTAAGACAATCAAATAGTCCAATCTACACAAATCAACTATCAAATCATTTCCTTGAGACCAGACACAGAGATCATATCATATTTATCTATTCATTTTCAAAGAATCATTTGATTCTATTGAATACAATTCAGACTAAGCATAAACAGACAAGCCAACCAACACTAAGACAGTGAATCATCACTGATAAGGTCACTGTCATTATCAAGATACACTACTAGGAAAATGCATGTTCGTGGCGCACTAGCAGTGTGCCACGGGCCTCACACTGCGGCTATCTCCTAGCCGTGGCGCACTTGCGCACGGTTGTGTCGAGATAGGCGTGGCGCACATGCCAGTGCGCCACAGAAAGTAGTCCAGGTGCGCCACGCGTATGAAATGATAACCGTGGCGCACTACGTGATGTGTGCCACGGATACAAATTTCAAAATTAAAAAAAGCGGCAGATCTGGATCTTGCCATCAGTGCCGTCGCTCGTCTATGCAGGTCGTCATCGTCGCCTCGTCGTTAGAACTACAAGGAGGAGGAGGAGAAGAAGAGGAGGAAGAGGAGGAGGAGAAGAAGAAGAAGAAGGAGCCCGCCATCGTCGTCGTCACTGGAAGGAGGAGGCCGCCGTCACCATCTTCACTTCAAGGAGGAGGAAGGAAGAGGAGGAGAAGGAGAAGTAGAAGGAGAAAGAGAAGGAGGAGGAAAATGAGAAGGAGAAGGAGAAGGAGGAGGAGAAGAAGGAGGAAAGGAGAAGGGAGGAAAAGGAAAAGGGAGGAAAAGGAAAAGGAGAGAAGGGGAGGGAAAAGAAAAGGGGTAGGTGGGCGGGGTGGGGATCCAAATTTTGAATCCTGCCCAACTTACTCGTAGCGCACTAGGTGGTGGTGCGCTACGGGTAAGTTGCCCTCTATTTATTTTTCTGCAGGAAAAAACGGTCTTTTGACCGTAACTTTTTACCCTTTTCAAATTTTGAAAATCTAAAAAATCTCTAAATGACCAAAGGTCATTGCGAGCGGATGCGAAATCTCGTTCTTGTCATTTTGGTATATTATACGATTTTTTTCGATATCGTATGCAAAAGTTACGGCCATTTTACCGTGGCATGACTTTTTTGCAGATAAAGTCGAAATTATTGTTTTTTAATTTTACTACAAAATATACCACATTACCTACCTCAATATGAAAGGATTATATTTTTGGAAGTGTTTATCATTTTCTTTTATTTTTTTCAAAACCTAAAAAGCCGCTCCTCGGGGGGGGTGTGGAGTTGGTGCAGGCCACTTAGCCGTAGGGCACTAGGGCAGAGTGCCCTACGGCTAAGTTGACCCAGCTGTTGCAGCACACATGCCCGTAGCGCACTAGGTCAAGGTGCGCTACGGCTAAGTGACACATCGTAGCGCACCTTGACCTAGTGCGCTACGGGTATGTGTATTGCGGCCACCTGTGCCCTGGCCCACACTTAGCCGTGGTGCACCATCCCCATGTGCGCCACGCTTATGTCAGTTAGCCGTAGGGCACCTATGGGCAGTGCGCCACGCCTATTTTACCCGTGGGGCACCACTAGTAAGTGCGGCACAGAAGTGTGAATTACCTATAGCTGTTTTCCTAGTAGTGATACTGACAACAGATAAACACACTAAGCCACCATAGTACCAACTAGAGGCAATACTATGTAACCCTAGCATTTGATCCAGTATTAGCCTCAGACCAAGAACAGCACCACATAATCAAAGGATGACCACAAGCACTAAGGTGCAGAGCACACAAATCCTCACTAAACATCATGACCAGACCATAGGAGCATCTTACAAGCACCAAAGATGAACCCTAGTAGCAATACAAGCACAAAACTAAGACTGGCAACTAGATACACACAAAGGGATTCGAGGTAACAAGATGAACTAGAATCCATAGAGGCACAACTCAACCGGGGTCCTCGCTGACGAAATGAAGAGGAAGCAGAGGGGCCGACGAGCTCATGGCGGCACGGGGAGCACCCAGAGGGCGCTGCAACCCGCACCAGCCATGGCGATGGCCATAGTAGCGCACAACACCACACACCACCATAGGAGGATCAGCAGCGGCGGTGGGAACACCCAACTCCAAACCCTAGGGTTCGGGAACGAAGCTAGCATGGCCACAAGAGAGTTCCAAGGTCAAATCGAGGCGGAGGAGACGAACCATCATAGTCGATAACCTTGCCCTGCACCACGGCAGCGGCCAGGGAGGGCCACGGCGGCGAGCATCGCTCGGCGGCGGCGCCAGCACCCCACGGGGTCGAGGGAGACAGGAGATGAGGACGAGAGAGAGAGACAGAGGGAGTGGGATGAAAGGGCCAGGACCCCTTCGGGGAGCCTTTTGGTCATGGCCACTTGGGCCAAAATGGCATAATAAGCCTAACAAAGCCAGCCCAACAACCTAAAGAAAGTTTTAATAATTAGGAAAAGACCAAAATACCCCTAAACGTAAATTAATTCTAGAAAATAAAATAAAAATCTAAAAATTATAAATAAAATATTTTAGATTCAAAATAATCCAATCTATCTAAATAAATTAACAAATAATTTTTTATGCATATAATTTTTATCCAGAATTTTATAATATATGTATTCCTTATGGAATTTTATAAAATTAAAGAAAGAAGACAAAAATAAATAAAAATCACTTTTATTATATATTAATATGGTAGTATTTTAGAAAAATACTAAATAAATATTTAATATCATAAAAATAAATTCTTGTATTTAAATGATAATTCTTAAAATAATTATTAAATAAATAAAAAATAAAATAAAATATAATAAAAAATACAATATTCAATAAATATTAAAAATTAATATTTATAAATCCTTTACTACTTAAAGGAATTTTTGAAGCTAAAATAATGGGTAGAGCACACAAAAATAAATAATGCATAAGATTACTTTGCATAATCATTTTGCCTCTTTAAATATTGTCCTTACCGGGCAATAATGATGTTTTGTAGACATAGAAGCTCAAGGTCCAGTGCAAGCATCCGACTTCACTACCTTGCAATCACAAGACAAGTTCATCACTTGGTCATGTCCTTTGAAGAGTCTTTATCAAAGTATTTGCAAATTGTGTGTTATCATCTATACTCCAAAAAAAGAATTTTTTTCTTAAATAAATAGATCTTAGGTATCAACCTCAGTGATGATCTTATAATGGAGCAATAGAACTTAGGTTTATATTTGCAACAATGATGATCAATTAGGGACTTAATAACCCATGACATCAGTGATTCTAGCGTCGTATATCACGCGGTAACCATGATATTTGGAATGGGACAGAGAAGTCAGCTGTGTCTTCTTCCTCTCGCATGTAGCCGGATGTGCAGGTCATGGCTGTTATCACTCATAGCGTGCATATTAATTGGTAATTCATAGAGGATATGCAGCATATGGGTGGGAACCCTCAACGTCCCACGATAGTTCTGGCATCTAACGGTCTGTACAAACCATTGTCGTAATTCAATGTGTGGGCATGGTGTACACCAAGGAGGCATGCGAGGTCATGAAGGGGGCAGTTATTGGCTTGGATCACCTACTGGGCCCCACATCATGGAATTGTGGACGGGAAAGTACGCCCGGTTGTGCAACAAGGAGTTGATCTCTCATGGGTAAAGTAACGCACCTCTGCAGAGTGTAAGAACCGTAACTTGTTACTGCCTGTTCCGGGAAGGAGCTACGAACGCGGTAGGAAAGGAACTCCATGAAAGTTCTGGTCAACCTATGAAGGCTAATGGTCATAGATTTTTATAATAAAATCAATCTTTGAAGAAAGATTTACAAAAAACTGCATAGTGCCAAGGACTTATAGTCCGAGGTGGTAGATAGAGCATCAAACTTCCCACCTTGCATATAATGAACTTGCCGGGTAACGCTGTTACTCACCCTTTCCTTTGAACCCTTTCTTAGACTCTAAAGATCCCGAAGACACACCTATGTATGCAGCTAAATGCCAAGAAGATGTGTTCTACGAGGAGCCTGACCTGTCAGAGGTGTTGAAGGAGTGGATTACGAAATCCGCTATGGAGTAGATGGGAACGAGTCAAACTAGTGCTCTAGTTAGTTGTAACCGACGGAGCCGAGCAACATGAACCCTATAGAATAAGCTGTTGAGCTCAACTCTTAGTTGGAGTTGTTACTTTTTAAATTCCGCTGAAACACTTTATATTTTGGTTTGTAAGTTGAATTTTTTCGAAGTCTTGAACTTCTGGTATTGTAATAATAATAAAGTGTGTATGTTTGTAATATGGACCCGCAATGTTTCTATTTTACCACTCTGAGGGATGTGATATTTATGGAACAGTGTTCTGTGAATGTCATGTCAACGACTATAGTGTACTATACATGCAATAGTATGCGGGGTCACCGAAAAACCTAACCACAACCTTAAACTCTGAGATCCTATACTCCCTTGTGCAATGGTGTCCTAACGGGGTTCAGGTTTCTGTCACTCGGGCAACCCCATAATTAGTAGCCGAATGCACAATGCATTCTCCTAGGCCCATAAATGGTGAAGTATCATGTAGTCGATGTTCACATGACACCACTAGAAGAATAGCACCACAACTTAAATACTAAACCATTGAATAATATCTCAACACAAATCCACTACTAACAACATGACTTCTCCCATGTCCTCAAGAACTAACTACTCACGAGACATCATATGGATAAAGATCAAAGATCATATGGTGATGAATAACAATACGAACATAAACAATAATCCAATGGTTCCACTCACAAGCATCAACTACAATAGTAATCAATACCGGAAAAGTTTCCCCTAAGAACTATGCAAGATTCAACACAATTGTTAGAGCGGGATGGAGTGATGATGATGGTGTTGGTGGAGATGATGGTGTGGATGATGATGATCCCGATGAAGTCTAGCTTGATGATGGTGTTGATGGCGACGATCTCCCCTCTCCGGGAAGGAATTTCCCTGGCAGAAATCTGTCTGCCGGAGAGCTCTTTCTCTCTCGGTGTTTTCCGCCCCGCAGAGGCGGCAGAATCTTTCTGTGGTTGCTCCCTGTGTATTAGGGTTTCGAGGAGAAGATATAGGCGAGAGGGAGGAGCCAGAGGTGGCCCAGGTGGGCCACACCCCTGTAGGTGCGGCCTAGGGATGGCCCGCGCCTGCTGTGGCCCATCTCCGCCTCCCCTTCCGTCATTCTTCGTCTTCTAGGAAAATAGGATTTTCTGTAGTTTTTTTGGTATTTTTCTGATCTTCGCGAAATTGCATCAAAACACTGGGTTTTCCATCAGAATCCTGACTCCGGCAGTTCATGCTCCAAGAATCATCCATCATGCAAAAACAAATGAAAAGACATAAGGAACACCCCTTAATATGAAATATATCAATGAATAGAGGCAAATTATGATATAGAATGGTGATGCAAATTGGACGTATCAACTCCCCCCAAGCTTAGAACTTCACTTGTCCCCAAGCGAAAACTGAGCTTAGTAAACATGTCCACATGTTATGGAGTGAAGTGTCGATAAAAGAATACGGACAAGAAGCATCACATTTACCATTACACAACTCATAGAAGAAAGCAACTCACCATTATATAACTTAGCTTGCAACAATTATAGGAGTCACAATAGAGATTCATAAAGATGAATCATAATTGGGATTGGCAAACTTTGTTCTTGGTCAGAGAACAGCTAGAAAACAGTTTCACAAATAAAGCTTTTGCAGAAGTTTCACAACAAGAGTACTCTTTGATCAAACATAAAAGGTTTTTCACAATGAAGGCTTTCAAATTAGTACTCAATAGATAAGAGTCTTGTGGAAACAAGGAAGATGAAGAACATGATTTAATAAATCATCATATGAATGCTTGAAACACAACAACTCAAATGCTTGCTGGAGGTAGAGAGGAATAGGTTTACTGACTCAACTTAGAAGTAGAAGAAAGGCCCTTCATAGAGGGAAGCAGGGATTTCAAGTTCATAAAGAGCTTCCAAAATATTATGGTACTTACTAGCTTTGAGCTCTCATTGCCCCTATAAGTTGGAAATCTCATGTCCCTTGAGTACGAGGGCCGCTCCTCATTCTGCTAAACTTTAGTTACCGGTAAGTTCTTGTCATTGTAAGTACATGTGTATCATAAAGAACCACCAACGGGGTACCCCTTGCACATGATACAGGAGCTATCCCATAATCAAAATGACAAGGCAAGCAGACAGTGAGCATCTCAGTGATCTTTGTATTTGCCATTTGCATAGGTTTTTATTGAGGATGCTTCACAGATTGCTCACTATGGTTATGCTGCAACTTTCCACCATGAGTAGGCATGGCTTAGGCTCGCGGCCCAAGCATTTTTCTAACACACATACATAACTCCATGGACTTACAAGATCCCCTTTTATTTCACACCGGCGACATCCGCAAAAAAAAGAGCATGATATTAACTAGATAAGTATCCATAAGTGTTGAAAGCGTTTCCTGTGATAGCACGATTCTGCTAATCCCAACGTATAAATGCAAGCATATACAACTTCGATGACACAATGGTTCAAGTTTATTAGGGGCAAGAAAATGAGGTGTGCCATCAAGTTCGTGAGAGCTTTACTAACTAGTTTTCACATAACAAAATATATTTTTTAATTCAAAAGATAGATGAAGCTTGAGAATTTTCTTGGAATAGACATAATGCTAATAGTTAGATATGGTGGACACAAATGGCACAGGTTTTGGTTCAAAGGGGTTGGATGCATGAGAAGTATGCCTTCTCAAAACAGGTTTTTGGCTAGCAAGAAAAAGAGTTGAAGGAAATAAGCAAACCTACTGTAACATCCCTAAAATCATGTTTCAAACTCATGCATATCATCCATGCTTTCATGATTATATGAATTTCATTTCAAACAAATCACTTCAAAAACAGGAGCATATGAGCTCATTATTTTATGTGATCAGCATTTGAAACAAATGCTACTCTCCAATAAGAGATTGTTGTTCATGAAACCAAACTTTGTTTTCTTATTACTCTCAGGTTGTATTGCTAGATTGCTAAGATTTAAACCAAAGTTTCAAAACAAATATGATTTGAAAACCAATTTCAAAACCTACTCAAACTGCTTTTTTTATTTATTTCCAAGTGACCAAGCCAATTCAAAGTGACCACTTGGTTTTATGCCCATAAATGTGACTGTTGCACACTACAAAAATCCTGAAAAGATTTGAATTCAAATAGGTTTTGAAATCATTTGAATTTGGTTCCTGAAATTGAAAACAGAAAAAGAAAAGGAATAGAGAAAAGGAAAAGGGCCGGCGCCAGGATTTTTGTCCAACAAGCGAAGCAGCCCGTTAGCCAGCCCACCCGGGTTTCCCCCTCTCCCTCTGTTTCTCACCCCGCTCGTGTACCCACTCGCCGACGACTGGGCCCTCACTGCCGCGTCACCTTTCTTCCTCAATCAACGCCGACGACCACCTCGCCGCTGCCGTTTCCTCGCACTGATGCCACACTTAAATTGCATTGATACGGCGAGAGATTTCCTCCCCCGCTCTGGCTATAAGACCACCTCCCCTCGCCGCTCATTTCCCCTCACCTAGCACAGACGCCACGCCACCAGGCTGCCCACACCCGAACTCGCCATGACCCGGACGAACTTTGGCAGCAAATTCCGGTGAGCTTCCCACGCCCCTTGACTTCTAACCTTGCCAGTACATTCCCTGCAACCATGCGCATCTCCTAACCCCTCTGGTACATGCTATGATCATTCAGAGCCTCGTCAACATCGACGACATCACGAGTCTGACGACACCATCAACTCCGGCAAGCTTTCCTGGTTAGTTCTGACCGCACCTTGCCCTCTCCTTGACACTCGCATGACCAACATCACTCCGCGCATCTGACGCACTGTCTATTTTGCCCTGGCATGATCTGTATCTTCGCCAACGTCAACGAGCAGCCGTACCCGACGCCTTCGCGAACTTCGACGAGGAATCCCTGACGACTCCGAGCGCCCCTTCGCCAACCAAGGACACGTTGATCTTCTCCTCGTCATTGCGAATTTGGTGAGCATCCTCCCACCTCCCCGGGCGACCTAGTTCACCGGCTCCGCCACTGACAGAGCGCGTCGCCGCCTGTCGTCGTCGCTAGCGCCGCCACTGGATGGTCAGGTGCTTAGGATCGTTAGATCTAGATCATGCGGATACGATAGAACATAGACGAAGCGGTAAGATTGGATCTGAGCCGCGCGATTAAGTTAGATCCAGCGGCTCAGAAGCGTGATCCAACGCGAAACGGTACCGGCCAATCAGATTAAGACGCGTGGCAGCAGTTTAGATTTAAAAACAGGATTTGAATTTATTAGATGTTTGAATTTGTTTTAGATATAACTTTTGATTCCGACTTTAGAATTTGACAAATTTTATATCATTGGAATCAGGAGAACAAGCCCTTTCTAAATATGCAATGTGTTTAATGTTTTGCTTCTGTTAAAATGGTTTTATTTACAGAAACATGTGTAGGGCTATTTTGAGTATATGAATTGTTTAAGAAATGTTTTAAGGTTTAAATAAATGTTGTTTGGCAAGTTTTTAACTTGTTTATGAACCAGTACTGTACACTTGCTTTGTTGAGTTTTAAAAATCATCACATATCATATTGCATGCATTCATATATTTTTGTTTGTATATGTTTTGTATGTGATTTGTGGCTATGATTCTTTGTGTAGATTTTGGTGACAATAGTGATTGTGATTGTGAGGAGTGTAGCTACTCTCCAAACTACCAAGGCAAGTGGTGCTTCATGATATTTTCATCCTTATGTTTTCTACTAAGCATTAGAAATATTTTGCTAGTCTTGCATGTTATTTTTTGCTTATATGCCATGTTGGGAAATCCTAGTAGTTGTAGAATTGCTAGGAAATTTCTAAGTTAAGATGCTTATCTATGCCATGCTTAGCCTAGCTAGTAGCAACCAAGGGTGGTGAAATATACATGCTATGATAAAATATTTCTAAGTCTTTGGACTTGTGTTTTGCCTAATAAAACAACTAAGTAAATGAAACACCTGGGTGGAATGGAAGGAATGGTTTATGTTGAGTGGTTACACAAGGCCCATTTCTATGGTTTACCTTGTGTATCTCACTTGTGGAAAGCCACCCAGGATCAAAGAGATTTTAGAGGCCAAATGTTAAGAAGCTTCTAGTGCAACCACTTGGCAATATGGGCTCTGCCAGGATCACATAGGTTGCTAGAACTTAGCCATTTGGCCAGTTGGTGGTAGTGGAATGATAGGTTGGAACGCGTCCATTTGGTCTAAGGGAAGGCTTCTGAAAGGTCCTGTCTTGGTGAAAATCAAGGCTTGTGGGGAAAGGGCACCACCTCTGCAGATGGAAGAATCTAAGTACTTAGCCATGTACGTGGAAAAGGACAACTTGAGCATCAAGACATGGAAGCTATCAAGAATCTCCTCATCCCAATTTCTAAGTAAAAACTTGTGTGTGAACAAGGGTGAAGGATCTCAATGTCTATTGGTGGTTCCTTGGGAAAAGTTTTGACAAAGAAAAACTTAGTGATTTCAACTAATAGGCAAAACCTATTTTGAGCAAAGCAAGCCAAGCTACACTTAGCCAAATTGCATATAGTATCTAGTCCACCTAAATTATAATAAGGTATCACTTGCCAATACTATTCCAATGTATTGACCCACTGTGGCTGTAACTTGTGATGTTGCAGGTTACTCTGATGAGGATTAGGAGTCATGAGTCTACACTCAACATGTTTGCCTGTGGCACATGAATATGAAGACTTTTATTTATTTACTTATTCAAACTCTTGTACTAGGCTTGTGGCCTTGGAGTTGTAAAGACTATGTTTGTCTCTGGAATGACTGTAATAATGACCTTTGTTTCTGTGTACTTCATCTTAAACTGTGGATGCTAGCAATGATCCAGGGACTAGCATTGCAATCACAGGGATCCTTTTCCTTTATAAAGGACGGATCTTACAGATGGTATCAGAGCACTGTGTTGCCTGTAGGATTATGACCCTAGGATTGGAAACCACTAAGGAAAATTTTTCAACAACTTCTACACTTGTCTATTCTTCTCGTAAACTTTTCTAATCTTCTTTCTCATATCTAATTGTCGATGAACTCCATCAACGAAGCCGTAAGGAAGGGACCACTCATGACAATGACTTTGGAGTGTGAGACAGAATTCCCCAAGGATCTCAAGGACCTCATGGTTGCAATGGAAATACATGGTGCAGCTGTGTACAAAGGCTTTCCTGTGATGGATGAAGGAGTTGAGTACTGGTGGGTGCAACTTCACTTGTATAAAAACAAGGAAGACAACCACAAGGAATCAGGATTCTGCATGTTCACCAATTCAGTGATGCACCCTACATTCTTTGATTCAGCAAGGGATGCAGCTTGGAAGACCATCAAAGAACTTGGTGAAAGAGTCAAGTGCAGAATGTTCAACATCCAAAATAGCTTAAAAGAAGAGAAGAAACATACCCAAGAGTTGGAGACTACCAACCAAACCTTAAGAGGAGACATTATAGACTTAGTGATGGAGTCATGTGCTCAAGAGAGAGTGATTGCTTCTAGAAATATTGTGTTAGCCAACATATCTAACGAGATAGGATTGTAAGCGTACTTCTTTAGTTGGACCACCACTTATGACCTTATTTTCCAAATGTTGCTTAAAATAAGTTGAACCTTGGTTATTGTAATGGAACCATGTATGCCATGACTTGTGTGTTTTGATTTCCAAGGATATGTATGTGATGCTTTGCCTTGTGTTTTATCTTAAACTGTGTTGTTCTAACTTTTTCTATCTTATAAATAGATGCCTAATGTTACCATCAGCACTGTTGAGGAGTTCCAGGAAACTCGCATTGGTCCTCGTATTGTTGAGCTCACTACTTTGCTAAATCTCCCTCTTCCTACCTTCATGGTGCTTCCCCTCACCAAGTTTGAGAGGAAAGACCTTTGGGGTTTCAAGGTCAATCAGCCCGGACGCCAGACTGAGCCTACCACGGAGGCTATCATCTTCAAGCTCATGCACGATGACAAGGAGAGAGGCCTTGAGGTAGTCATGCAGGATCTGATAGGACGTTTGCTAGGGAGACACTCTCGACAGGTTAGAGGTACTCACTTCCACGTCTTTGGTAGATGTGATGAGGATGGAGATGCCATCGACTTCGAGGACACTTCGAGGGAGACATCGGAGCCGATTCGTCTATACCTCCAGGACTTAGAGGCTCTCATTAGGCACGTGGACACTGATAGGACCAACGTCATGCTCAACAATGACGAACTCCAGGTGTAGCTTCGCAAGAAGGACAAGCTCTTCGCGGAGCAAGATGAGATAGTCAAGGAGATGGAGGCAAAGTTCGAGAGCCAGGACAGAAAGTTCAAGAGTCAGGAGAAGCGAGTCCATGATAGGAACAAGAGGATTCGGGACATGACTGAAGAACTGCAGGCCAAGGACTTCGAGCTCGAGCATCATCAGACGGTGATTGAGAGGCTTCGTTCTCAGAAGAGGGCTCTCAAAGCCAAAGTAGAGACCTTGACCGCCAATGTCGAGGAATACAAGACCGCAATGGAGAATGTAGGTCTTACCTTTGTTGAGGAGGAGGTTGATGCCGAGGAGTAGATTTGACTACTCATTTATCATTTATTTATCATACTTTAATTGTGTCACAATGACCATCCAACATGTGGATGGCTTGTTATTTGTGTCTTTACCTTGCGAACTTGTCGTTTTGTTGTTGAACTATTATTATTGTGATGCATGTTTGGTGATTGTTTATGTGATGTATTGTGCATGAAAGCATCTATGGGTATCTCATTCTTATCTCTATTGAACAAACCACAGATGCCTCCCCGTCGTGCCAATCCCAACCCCAACAACAACAACATCACTCCAGAAATGTAGCAGATGATGACAACTCAGACTCAACTGATGCAAATGATGACGATGTTCATCCAGAACCAAAACAACAACAATAACAACAACAACAACCCACCGGGTTTTGACATGCTTACCAGGTTCTTGAGATTGAGGCCAGCAAAGTTCTCAGGAACAACTAATCCCATGGTGGCCAATGATTGGCTACGCTCTGTGAACAAGGACTTGGTAACTGTGGGTGATCGATGCGTAAAAGGTCAGATTTGCAGCACATTTGCTGGAAGGACCAGCCGCCACTTGGTGGGATAATTTCCAGATCACCACTCCCATAGAAGATGTGACATGGGCTATCTTTGAGGATGGATTTCGTACTGCTCATATATCATCTGGAGTGATGAGTCTGAAAAAGAAAGAGTTCCATAATCAAGCGCCACAAGAAGATGGTGAATATATTGAGGAGTTCAACAATCTGGCGCGTTATGCACCGGATGAAGTTGACACTGATGCTAAGAGGAAGGAAAAGTTCCTTGAAGGCCTGAATGATGAACTGAACTTGCAACTATCAGTGGCCTATGTTCCCACTTATCAGTCTCACCCCAACGGGATCGATTCACCTTCCACTATATCGGGAACCTTCAAGGTGGAAGCCGACACCTTTACAAGTTTGGGGCACACATCCGCAACTTAATTGGAGGCTCCCAAATACAAGCAAGCTGTCAAATCAACCAAAGCCAAGCTTGTAAGAACCAAAACAAGAACTAGGGTTTCCAAGAAAACACTAGATCAAAGGGGCCCTCAATTGAATGAGGGGGAAATGAAGATCTCTTTTGGTGAAGTAGTAGATCGGGGCCTCCTCCTTCGATTCCCCAAAGATCAAGGACTTTGGGTGGTGGATTGAGGAGATCTTGAAGATTTGGTGGCTCCAATGGTGGACTTGACTTTAATGTGAATGAGAATCTTGTCCCAAGGTAGGTGGAGGGGTATTTATACCCCTCCAAGAAATCTGGCCGTTGGAGCCTTTAATGCAGCGGTAGTACCGGAAGTTCAAGCGATACTACCAGAGAACTCTGGTACTACCGGACCTGGTACCGGACGACCATCTTTCAAACTTCATACGCCCAGGCCACAGCGGTACCACACTTGATGCTACCGTAAGGCGGTAGTACCGCAAATGGCAACCGGTACTACCGGACGTGCAGTGGAATCAGCAGCTTGGTCCGAAAAACTCTCTGTCATGCCAGGTAGCAAAATGTACCTAGGCAGCCAGAGGCTTTTTGCCAACATACAAAAATTCTACTACCACGCCAGGTACTAAAATGCGGTACTACCGTATTTTAGTACCGGGGTGAGCAGTGGCCTTTTATAGGTTGGAAAAAGGCTCTGCTGCGCATGGTACTAAAATGCGGTACTACTGCATTTTAGTACCGAAGCAGGCAGTAGCTTTTGACAAGTGGTCAAAAAGCTACTGTCGCGCTAGGTACTAAAATGCGGTACTACCGCTTTTTAGTACCTAGCCCGGCGGAGGCTTTTTGACAGCTAGTCAAAACCTTCGGTCGCATCCGGTAGCAAAAAGCGGTACTACCGATTTTTGGTACCGCGCCAGGCAGGCAGTTTTTTGACCATTGTAAAACATTTTCAATGCACCTGCGATACACTTGGCAAATAATTAGTCCGATATGTGTGTTGTTATAAAACACCAAAATCACTAGGGATAGGAAATGCTCTTTCAATCTCTCCTTTTTTGGTGTTTGATGACAACACACATTTTGCAGGGAAATCTAGTGATGACAAGATATAGATGGGGCTCCCCCTAGATATGTAGAAACAAGCCCCATACTCTCTAACAAGTTACCTGGGAGTAGAAGTCGCACATAGAGCACATACCTTTGCTAAATAACATGTGATGACCAATATTGATTAGGAATGGGGAAGGTTGTCACATACACCACATGGGATGGATCCAAATGAGAATAGCCATATTACACCACATGGGATGGATCCATACGATAACCACATATTCTCACCATACATAGCACAAATAGTTAGTTCACACATAATAAGTCACACATAATAAGAGGCAATCAAATAAAGTTCACAAGCGAATAAAAATCAATGGCAAGAACGATCTTGTTACTTTTCCCTCGCAAATCCCGCATTCCTAATGTGCAACTTCTCCCCCTTTGGCATCAAGACGCCAAAAAGGGGCAAGAGCAACACTAACGTCCCGGAGATCACTCGTCATCATCATCAACCCAGTCCTCCCATGCATCATCATGAGGTGGCGGGGCACGGAAGGAGGAGGTGGAATCATCTTCCCAGTGGATGTGCTTGGAGATCCATTGGTCTTCTGGGGTAATGTTGTTCTTGGAGACCTTGGAGACGGTCAAGCCTTGAGCCTCCATCATTTCCTTCTGACGATCACATGACTTCTTGGCATAGACATGGGCCTCGTACATGCGTTTCTGATTGTCCACTTGGAAGTATAATATATTCTTGAGTTTGGCCTCAAACCTCTTGGCCCAAGATGGCTAAGCTGGCTTGCGACGTGAGACCACAAAGGCAGCATCCTGCTGCGCATCAGCAGCATCACCGGATTCCTCCACAACAGGGTTCCCATCCTCATCAACAATCTGACCATCGGCATTGCGTGGTTTGAGATGGGTCTTGATCAACAAATTCTTGTGGCGGTGGGTGGCAAGACGAAGAGAAGGCAAGTCACGAGCAATCATAGGGCACTTGCTAATAATGAGAGCCATGATGTATGGAGCAAAAGGAGGCACCCTCCTTTGAAAAGTGGCACAGACCATTTCATTCCAAATGACATCCATCACATCCATAGGTAGGCCAGAGTCACGGTGGTGATGGGTGGCGAGCATAATATCCACCATGAAGGCATGTATCACATCAACATTCCCAGCACGAGGGGCGATGGTCTCACGAAAGATGCGATGCAAGATGTCATATGTAGGGAGAAGCCCTTTGATGTTTCTAGGGATGCCACGCCCCCGGATGTACAGTGGTGCAAGAGCATCCTTCTTCATGGGACGATCATTGTCGTGGCACCGAAAGCCAATGGGAGTGTCTTTGCCACGGTCTTCGTACCCGATAATAGCCCCGAACTCAGCCAATGTTGCTTGCTTTACAACACCCTCGGTCATCCAGGTGAGATTCCGAGTCTGATTCTTGGCAAAGTGAACGGTTGCATAGAACTGATCAATGAGCATTGGATCATAGTTGCACCGGAACTCCATAATGGGAAGCAAGCCAATGTTGGTGCAAATGTCAAGGGCTTCACCAAAGTAGTTCAGGTTCTTCGTCACATGATTCATCTCGATCCATTTTTGAGGAACCACAATTTTTTCATCTTTCATGAGGATTTCATGGAACACCCGCTCCTGGAACTCCGTATAGAAGAGGCTACCTTCCCGAGCATGAGAGCGAGAAGCCACATATGGATTGACAACCCGCAGGTCATGAAATTCTGTCTCAGACAAATCAGACAGCAGCTTTGGCCCAGATGGCCCGGAACTGTAGCTCTTGCAAGGACCGGAGGGAGGAGGAGGTGGAGGAGCTTTACCACGACCAGCACTTTGATTGCCCCCCCCCCCCCCACCCTGACGACCATGAGTTGTTTGCGGTTTCAGACAGACACTAGGTTGAGGCATGACCTCCTATTCTGACTCAGTCTCTGATTCTGACTCATAGTCCTCGATCTCATAGTGAGCTTTGGAGCGTTTGCGCGATCCCCGGGAACCCCCTACACCTGTGAAAGAACGAGGGAGATAGAATAGGGGTAAGGGCACAAGAACCTGAGACAAACAGAGGACGGAACTCTTGGTATTTTAAAAAAATTTGCTGCTAGTACATGGCGGTAGTACCGGAAAAAGATTCCCGGTACTACCATCCCGCGACCACAGTGCAGATCTGAGACAGAAATCCATGTATGGGCAGTAAATTTGTTGTAAAACAAGAATTCCATCGGACAAAGTGGTAGATCTGGTAAATAGCACACGGTACAACCTCAAGAATACGTGTTTTAGCCAAGAATCAAAGTTACCCTAGATTCAGTGGAGAAAACAAGTGGGAAGATGAGGAGGGCGGTAGTACCGGTGTCCATGGCGGTGGAGAAGAGGGAGGAGCCCGCGGGGAGGCTGGATCCGGTGTGGATCCGGGAAAAGGAGAGAGGGGCGGGGCTCCTGCGGCGTCCTCGTGCTCCTACGGCGGCGCTGGTGAGGAGTGGATACGAGGGACTAATGAGGCACTGAGAGGTGCCTCTCCCACGTCTCCAATCTTAACCGATACGCACAAGCGGTAGTACCGGAGCCACGAGTGGTAGTACCGTAAATAACAACCGGTAGTACCACACCTGGGAAGTTTCCAGACAGGACCCTGGAAACAGAACCAGCAGCGGTAGTACCGCTAGCAATTTCCGGTAGTATCATTTGGCGGTAGTACCGCTTATGAGACCCGGTAGTACCGTAACCATCAGGACAGAGAGCCAAGATACATAAAATGGAAGGTTCTTGTGCAGAGTAGATGAGTTTTGTTGGGGGATAAGAATGGTATGGGTTTAGAGAGTCACACTGATATGGGCCAATGCACTCAAAAATTACTAAAAACATATGGAGAGCCAAATGTGAGTGCACGACCAAAAGAACAAAACCAACTAGAGGATGACAAACATGAGTAAGAACCAATTCAAAAGTGACAAACATGAGTAAGCACATCAACCTCTCGAATGAGAGGGGGCGGTGGCCTAGGCCACCATGTTTCAGTATACTCGGCTTGGAACCACGAAGATATATCTTGGGTCCATTACCGAAACTCGTCATTAAGCTCACATATCACAAAATGATATTAAGAGGAATGATTTTGTTTACTTTACGCATAATGGGGGAGGGATGGTACAATCAATTAGGACCGCACTCCCCCTATGTCCATGCCTACATCTAAACCAAATATGGGTTGAGTATTAGGTGAGAATGCAATATACTCAAGTCAAGCTCCTTGAATCTACGATATTTAGTTCATTCCTCAAGTAGCAAAATCTTGCTTCATCAAGTGGCTTCATGAAGATATCGGCAAGTTGATCTTTGGTTGATACATAGGATAGATCAATATCACCTCGAGCAACATGATCTCTAATGAAGTGATGGCGAATCTCAATATGCTTTGTCCTTGTGTGATCCACTAGGTTGTATGCAATCTTGATGGCACTTTCATTGTCACATAAAAGAGGCACTTTGTCACAATGGACACGGTATTCCTTTAAAGTTTGCCTCATCCATAGCAATTGAGTGCAAGCACTAGCGGCAGCGACATACTCGGTAGAGAGAGATATGCAATTTTGCTTCTTAGAAGACCAACATACCAAGGACCTACCAAGAAATTGGCAAGCCCCAGATGTTGATTTTCTATCATCCTTATCACCCGCCCAATCCGAATCCGTGTATCCACAAAGGGCAAAAGTTTATCCTCGAGGATACCAAAGACCATAAAATGGGGTATGAACTAAATATCGAAAGATTCTCTTGACCGCCATCAAATGGATTTCTTTAGGAGCCGCTTGATATCTTGCACACACACCTACACTCAACACAATATCGGGTCTATATGCACAAAGGTAAAGCAAAGAACCAATCATGGACCGGTATACCTTTTGATCCACATCTTTACCATTTGGATTTTGTTCGAGATGAGTCTTTGTAGCCATGGGAGTAGGAGCTCCATTTAAATCTTGCATTTTGAATCTCTTGAGCATATCTTGAGTATACTTGGCTTGATTGAAGAATGTCCCTCCTCTAACTTGCTTGATCTCAAAGCCAAGAAATACTCTTAACTCCCCCATCAAAGACATCCGGAACCTACCAGTCATAAGCTTTGAGAATTCTTCATTAAAAGCTTTGTTAGATGAGCCAAAGATAATATCATCAACATATATTTGGCATACAAAAATATCCCCATTGACTCTCTTAGTAAAAAGAGTGGGATCGATTTTCCCAACCTCAAAGCCACGGTCAAACAATAACTCTTTAAGGTGCTCATACCACGTGCGTGGGGCTTGTTTGAGCCCATAGAGCGCCTTATCAAGTTTGTAGACATGGTTTGGGAAGTTGGGGTCCTCAAATCCCAGGGGTTGCTTAACATATACCAATTCATTTAGTGGACCATAAAGAAATGCACTTTCTACATCCATTTGTTGCAACTTGAAGTTATGATGTGCCGCATAAGCAAGAAGGATACGAATGGACTCAAGATGAGCCACGGGTGCATATGTCTCTCCATACTCAATGCCTTCAATTTGAGAGAACCCTTGTGCAACCAATCTAGCCTTGTTTCTTACTATGATTCCATGCTCATCTTGCTTGTTCTTGAATATCCACTTAGTTCCAATAACATTGCGGCAATCCTTTGGCTTCTCTACTAACTTCCACACTTTGTTTCTCTCAAAGTTGTTGAGTTCTTTGTGCATAGCTTCTAACCAATCCGAATCTTCAAGAGCTTCCCACAATTTCTTAGGTTCAATCATGGATATGTGTGCTTGATGTTCACTGAACCTCTTAAATTGTGCTCTTGTGGAAATACCTTTCCTTAGATCACCAACTACATTTTGTAGAGAGTGGTCTCTTAATTCCAACATTCTTTCCTTTCTAGCTTCGCGACGAGCGTGGATCTCCGTGTTGTTTCTTGGGGGACCCTCTTCATCATTTTGATCCTCGTCTTGACCATCATCTTGACCTTGATAATCATTGGAATCATCCTCTACATTTGGGAGGCAAAGATTGACCTTGGTCTTGATCAAGTGCTCTTCTAGCGTTAATTTGAGCTTGTCTCAAAGCAGTTTGTACGGATATTCCTTGAGAAATTGACTTGGCACCACTTGACAACCCGTCGAATGGACCAAGCTCCCCTTGACTAGAGTTGTCACTTTGATCACCATGTTGAGGGTCCACATCTTGTCTTTGGCTTGAGTCAATGTTCTCTATGGTGGATGGAGCATGTTGAGGTTGTGAAGATGAGGGCTCCACTTGAGTGGAACATAGTTCTTCTCGATCCGCCATAAGGGGTTCCTCAACGGGGCGGATATATCCCACACCCATTCTTCCTATGGCATCCTGAGGCATTTCATCATCTACATCACAAGCATCAACACGCCCCCCTTGGGGACCATCATATTCTTCGAAGTTCACACTACAAGATTCTATGACGGCTCCGGAGAGCTTATCATAGATTCTATAGGTGTGAGATTCGAGACCATAGCCAACAAAAATACCCTCTAATGCTTTAGACTCGAATTTGGACAAGCGAACACCTTTTATGAGATAGAAACACTTACAACCGAACACCCGGAAGTAAGATATGTTGGGCTTGTTACCGGTAAGAATATGGAGTCTTGTTGATTTCTTTGCGGAGGTAGAGCCGGTTGGAAGCATGGCAAGCGGTGGAGATGGCTTCGGCCCAAAAGTTGTATGGAGATTTAAACTCCGCCAACATGGTCCTAGCCATCTCAATAAGGGTCTGGTTCTTCCTTTCGGCCACACCATTTTGTTGAGGGGTGTATGCAGCGGAATATTGATGTTTAATCCCCTCATCACTAAGGAAATAATTCAAGGTGTAGTTCTTGAACCCGGTGCCGTTGTCGCTTCTTATAATCAACACGGGAACATTGTATTGCCGTTGAACCAAGTTGATGAAGTCGATAAAAGTCTTTTGAGTCTCACTCTTCAACTTGAAGAAATAAACCCAAGAGTATCTTGAAAAGTCGTCAACAATCACCAAACAATATTTCTTCCCCCCAAGACTTGCATGAGATGGAGGACCAAATAGATCCACATGGAGGAGTTCCAAGATCTTGGTAGACTTGATTTGGTTCTTAGGCTTGTGAGGGGTGTCATGCATCTTCCCAAGAACACATGCCCTGCAAACACGATCTTTGGCAAAGGAAACATTTTATTTTAGTCCAACAATATGCCCCTCCTTATGGAGACTTTGCAAAGTTCTCATATTGACATGGGCTAGTCGGCGATGCCATAGCCAACCCACATCGGCCTTTCCGAATAAGCACATCGGACCAGTAGTGGTTTGCTCTGAAAAGTCCACCACATACAAGTCATGTTCGACATACCCAACGAAAGCGACCTTGAGAGACTTGCTCCACATGAGGACCACAATATCAACATCAATAAAGAAGGCAAAGCCCATCTTACCAAGAGAAAGGACTGAAAGTAAATTGTATCCAAGGGTCTCAACAAGCATGACGTTCACGAGTGTAATGTCGTGAGCAACCACAACCTTGCCGAAACCCATTACCTTAGACTTTGATTTGTCGGCATATGTCACGGTGATTTGATCATCATTTGGCTTTAACTCCTTGACAATAGACGAGCTTCCGGTCATATGACTTGTGCAACCACTATCAAGCACCCACTTTGACCCTCCGGAAGCATAAGTCTACAAAAGATCAAGCTAATTTTTAGGTACCCATTTTTCAATGGGTCCTCTTTTGTTAGCAACAAGGGTCTTGGGAACCCAAATAGACCAAGCAATATAACCATCATATGGGCCAACATATTGTGCATACACATTACCATAATAATCACGCATTAGAACATAGTGAGGATTAGCACTACCCGCAAAGTCATCATGAGACATAGTTTTACCACTTGTGGTCTTACTAGCCGCAATGGCCTTGTTAGTTTCTTGTGTGGACTTGGCCTTGTTCTTCTTGTTGGTCTTATTCTTCTTAGAATTGGAGACAAATCCAATGCCCCCTTTATCACCACTAGGTCTTTGCTTACTCAAAAGATCATCAATGGACTTGTTGCCTTGTGGATATGTGGCCTTAGCAAGCTCCCCCTTCAACCTAGCATTCTCTTCAAGAATAGTTGTACTACTAGATAGAATGAAGTTACTAGGTGAAGGAATATTGGACAATTGAGTTTGAAGCGTTTCATGGGACTTTGTGAGTGACAAGAGTTCACTCTCCAAGGCCTTGTGGTCCTTGTTAAGCAACCTAAAGTCCTCGGCAAGTTTTTCATGAACCACACCAAACTCAATCTTGTCTTTTTTAGCACTTTTGTATTTAGCAATAGCATGATCACGCTCTTTGATGAGTTTGTTAACAATAATGTCATTGGCCTCATCAAGCCCTTCAAGTTTTAATTCAAGTGACAACCTAGTTTCTTGTTCTTCTTCTAGAGCATTGTTTAAAGCCTCTAGCTCAGTCATGTGTTCATGTCCAAGTTTACATCTTACATCTAGAAGCTCTTGAGTATGTGAAAGTTGATCTAGGATGTTTCCAAAATGTAACTTAGCATCTCCTTCTAGGTTAGTCATCAACTCATCAAAGGCAATTAATTCCTTTTTAACATCAAGAGACATCTCATCATTAATTTCATCATTATCTAAGGGAGTAGAGCGGGATGATGAGGATACCTCCGTTACTCTTGCCATAAGGCAAGTGACGTTCTTGGTGGGAGATTTCTCATTTGGAGAATCGAAGAGTGAGAATGTCAGAGTAGAGGTGGTGGCTAGAGCAGCCACACCATGAGAAGTTTCCTCTTCCTCATATTCATCATCTTCATTGTTGGAGGAGTATTCTTCATGAGTGATCAACACAATTTCTCCTGACTTCTTGTTGATGGGATTCTTCTTGATGAAAGGTTTCTTGTAAGGTGCCTTGAGAGTCTTCTTCAACACAAGCTTACCCCCATGATCTTCTCTCTTCTCATAGGGACAACTTGCTACAAAGTGATAGCGGTCACCACAATTGAAGCAAGTTCTCAATCTCGTTGTATTTTCTGTTTTCCCATTTGGGTTGCTTTTTCTTTGCATTTCCATCTTGGCCTTGGCGGGGTTCTTCCAAAAGTTCTTTGCATAGAAGGCCATATATTGACTATGAGCAATCTTGACTTCATCGGGGTGGTCCATGGAGAGCCCTTCATCACTATCATCTTCATCCCCATGATCCACAACTTTTGCCTTCAAAGCAACATTGACAACATTGCTCATACCAAGTGCACGAGCACGTGCATCTTTGGCATTCTTGGCGGCAACCTTGAAAGCGGCCATCTCTTGCATAACTTCATTTGAGGTCATGAGATGGTAGTTGTGTCTTCCATGTAGGCTCTTCAAGTCGATGGGCTCAAAAGGCATGAGTGCAATCACATATTTCCTTTTTATCCATGCATCATCCACATGTGAGGCACCCACATTTCTAAAAGTGGTGGAGGTGGTCTTGAGCCTTCGGTACATGTCTTCGTGATCTTCACCTTCTTTCATGTAGAAGCCTTCGGCTTCATTGCTTAGAGCATCATATCGGTTCCTACTCATACTCTCATTTCCAACAAACAACACCGTGAGAGCATCCCAAGCTTCCTTGGCAATGCTAAAATGCTCAATGCGTGGGAAATCCTTTGTTCCCAATCCTTGTTGAATCATATGCAAAGCAGTGACATTGAGTTGACTATTGACAACCTCTCTTCTTGTCAAGTTGTTTTGATCCCCAATAAAGAGTCCATGTTCGATGATGTTCCATAGTTCAATGCAGGAGCTGCGCACATGAGTTCTCATTAGTGATTGCCATTGAGCAAAAGTAGCAGATTCTTCAAGCTTAGGTGGGTCACCTCTATTGTACACATGAGGGTGAGGGACTAGAGGGTCGGGAGAGTACCATGAATCACGGTGCTCACCCTTCCCACCATCATTGTGTGTGGAGGAATTAGCGTTGTCTTGTTTACTCCCCACCATCATACCCTCGGGGGATACCGAAGTATTCCCTTTAGGTACAACGGATGGTAGATCCACTTGAGGAGATGGGGGTGATGAGCCATCTTTGTCTTTAAGAAGTTTCTCAAGCATATTCTTGACTTTGTTGACCAAGGAAGAGCTCAATCTTGTTTCCAAGTTTCTGAGATCTTCCATGGTCACCGGGGTCGGCTCACTACCACCATCCCCTCCTTGGCTACCCATATTCTCTTAGGCGGTAAAGCCCAAATAAAGAGCCGAGGCTCTGATACCAATTGAAAGGATCGTATGGGCACCTAGAGGGGGGGGGGTGAATAGGTTCTACTTCAAATTTTCTTCTTTTTCAAATTAAGGTTTGACAATAAGGTAAATTCTCTAGATAATGCAACTAAGGTGAATTTACCTATATGACACTTATGCAAGAGCTATCACAACACAAGGTAAGAATAAGTAAGTAAAGTGCGGTAAAGGATAGAAGTAACCAAAGTGGTGGACGCGGAGACACAAGGATTTGTTTCCCGTAGTTCCTTCCTTTTTGAGGGGAAGTACGTATACGTTTGGAGAGGGGGTGGTTTGAAACCACCAACGCCACGAAAGGCCTCCCTTGTTCTCCGATGAATCTCACCCCAACGGGATCGGTTCACCTTCCACTATATCGGCAACCTTCAAGGTGGAAGCCGGCACCTTTACAAGTTTGGGGCACACATCCGCAACTTAATCGGAGGCTCCCAAATACAAGCAAGCTGTCAAAGCAACCAAAGACAAGCTTGTAAGAACCAAAACAAGAACTAGGGTTTCCAAAAAAACACTAGAGCAAAGGGGCCCTCAATTGAATGAGGGGGAAATGAAGATCTCTTTTGGTGAAGTAGTAGATCGGGGCCTCCTCCTTCGATTCCCCAAAGATCAAGGACTTTGGGTGGTGGATTGAGAAGATCTTGAAGATTTGGTGGCTCCAATGGTGGTCTTGACTTTAATGTGAATGAGCATCTTGTCCCAAGGTAGGTGGAGGGGTATTTATACCCCTCCAAGAAATTTGACCGTTGGAGCCTTTAATGCAGCGGTAGTACCGGAAGTTCAAGCGGTACTACCGGAGAACTCCGGTACTACCGGACCTGGTACTGGACGACCATCTTTCAAACTTCATACGCCCAGGCCACAGCGGTACCACACTTGATGCTACCATAAGGCGGTAGTACCGCAAATGCCAACCGGTACTACCGGACGTGCAGTGGAATCAGCAGCTTGGTCGGAAAAACTCTCTGTCATGCCAAGTAGCATAATGCGGTACTACCGCATTTTGCTACCTAGGAAGCTAGAGGCTTTTTGCCAACATACAAAAAGTCTACTACCACGCCAGGTACTAAAATGCGGTACTACCGTATTTTAGTACCGGGGTGAGCAGTGGCCTTTTATAGGTTGGAAAAAGGCTCCAGGCAGTAGCTTTTGACAAGTGGTCAAAAAGCTACTGTCGCGCTAGGTACTAAAATGCGGTACTACCGCTTTTTAGTACCTAGCCCGCCAGAGGATTTTTGACTGCTAGTCAAAACCTTCGGTCGCATCCGGTAGCAAAAAGCGGTTGGTACCGTTCCAGGCAGGTAGTTTTTTGACCATTGTAAAACATTTTCAATGCACCTGCGATACACTTGGCAAATAATTAGTCCGATATGTGTGTTGTTATAAAACACCAAAATCACTAGGGATAGGAAATGCTCTTTCATAGAGCTATGCTTGTAATTGGTTGGTGGCCTGATGGAGTGAGAGGATTTTGTCTCGAATCTCAGCAACCTCCTCCTTGTGCTTGGCGATGAGTTCTGAACTTATCTTATGGATGACATCCAATTCTCGTTCCGCCATTTTCTTGTATCTGAAAACTTTCTGTTCCAATGCTTTCATCCTGTCTTCCAGTCTGCCTTCTCCTTTAGGGCCTTGGACCTCTTTCATCTGCACCTTCCCATCCTTGAGAATCAACTCCTTAGGATGAACCTTCAACTCATACATATACAGGTTGATGACATCCGCGGAGGAATCCTCTATGGGTAATCTAGAGGAAGACATTGTAGCTCCAAAATCGAGAATCTGCCTGACAGAAACAGATCGAAACAGAAACACGACGAGAACATGATACACGAACCTCAGGGGATCTGGGGGTTATATATTACGAAGTTTCAATGCATAAGGAATGTACTGTGCGAAAACGAGGCGGAGACGGAGTTCAGGGGGCTCACACCCCCTCCAGGCGCGACCAGTTGGGGCCCGCTCCTAGGGTGGGTGTGGCCATCTTGGCCTTCGTTTCCTCCTCTGTTTCGTCTCGTAACCTTCCGTATGTAATAAAAACATCAAAAATATAAAAAGATAAGGTTTTCATGAACCTTCGGTTTTTACCACTTTTTACCTATTCGAAGACGGACTCTGCAGATTCTAGTGTTTGGTTTCTAATAGATTCTTCCAGAGTCACCATTTGAATACTATCAACATCTTCATTATAAGAATCTCCAGAAATATAATGTTTTAGCCTTTGACCATTCACCACCTGTGTGGTGTTGTCCTTTAAAGAAGATATTTTGATAACCCTTGAATGATACACTTCCTCAATAACAAAAGGTCCTTCCCATTTTGAGAGTAGTTTTCCTGCAAAAAATCTGAGACGAGACCTATACAAAAGAACTTTCTCACCAACATGGAATTCCCTTTTTAGGATTCTATTATCATGCCATCTTTTTACTTTTTCCTTAAAGAGTATAGCATTTTCATAAGCTTCACTTCTCCACTCATCCAAGGTACTCAAGTCAAGCAATCTTTTCTCACCAGAAAGTTTAAAATCTCTATTCAGTTCTTTCACTGCACAATAAGCTTTGTGTTCTAATTCTAGAGGCAAGTGACAAGCTTTCCCATAAACCATTTTGTAAGGAGACATTCCCATATGATTTTTATAAGCGGTTCTATAAGCCCATAAAGCATCATTCAACTTTTTAGCCCAATTTTTCCTAGATCTATTAAGAGTCTTCTGCAAGATAGTTTTAATTTCCCTATTGGAAAGTTCTACTTGCCCACTGGTTTGGGGGTGATAAGCTGAAGAAATTCTATGGTTAACATCATATTTAGCAAGAGTCTTCCTAAAACCACCATGAATAAAATGAGAACCTCCATCAGTCATGAGATATCTAGGCACACCAAACCTAGGAAAGATAACATGTTTAAGCATTTTTAAAGAGGTCTTACCATCTGCGCTGTTTATAGGTATGGCTTCTACCCACTTTGTAACATAGTCAACAACAACAAGAATATGAGTATACCCTTGTGAAGGAGGAAAAGGACCCATAAAGTCAAATCCCCAAAAATCAAAAGGTTCAATAACAATAGAATAATTCATAGGCATTTCATTGCGTCTAGAAGTGTTACCAACCCTTTGACATTCGTCACATGATAAAACAAACTTCCTTGCATCCTTGAAAAGGGTTGGCCAATAAAATCCAGATTGTAAAACTTTTTGTGCAGTTATATCCCCAGCATGATGTCCTCCATAAGCACTACCATGACATTTTCTCAATATCTCTTATTGTTCATACGCTGGTACACATCTTTGCATAATACCATCTACTCCTTCTTTATATAAATGTGGGTCATCCCAAAAGTATTGACTTAGATCATAAAAGAATTTTCTTCTTTGCTGGGTTGTAAAGGTTGGAGGAAAATACTTGGAAACAATAAAGTTAGCATAATCAGCATACCAAGGACTCTCATGCGGGCTTACCCTTATTCTAGCCAATTGTTCATTTGGAAAACTATCATTAACAAGCATAGGATCAAAAGAAATGTTTTCCAAACGAGATAAATTATCAGCAACAAGATTTTCAGCACCTTCCTATCCACAATATGCAGATCAAACTCTTGTAAAAGCAACATCCATCTAATAAGCCTAGGCTTAGCGTCTTTCTTTGTCATAAGGTACTTAATAGAAGCATGATCAGTATCAATAGTAACCTTTGAATCTACAATATAGGGTCTAAACTTATCACTGGCAAAGATTACAGCTAAGAACTCATTTTCAGTAGTAGCATAATTCTTTTGAGCAGCATCTAGATTCTTATTAGCATAATGAATAACATTCAACTTTTTATCATCACGTTTCCCAATAATAGCACCCACAGCAAAATCACTAGCATCACACATAATTTCAAAAGGTAAACTCCAATCAGGTGGTTGAACAATAGGAGCAGTAGTCAAAGCTTTCTTCAAAGTTTTAAAAGCTTCCTTACAATCATCATAAAAAAGAAAGGTACATATTTTTGAAGAAGATTGGTAAAGGGCTTTGAAATTTTGGAGAAATCTTTAATAAACCTCCTATAGAAACCAGCATGACCAAGGATACTGTAAATACCTTTTATATCCCTAGGGCAAGGCATCTTCTCAATTGCTTCAATTTTGGCTCTGTCAACTTCAATACCTCTTTTAGAAATTTTGTGTCCAAGAACAATCCCTTCAATAACCATGAAATTTCATTTCTCCCAATTAAGAACAAGGTTCACATCTCTGCAAAACTTTATCAAGGTTGTGCAAAAAATTATCAAAAGAAGTTCCATAGACACAGAAATCGTCCATGAAAACCTCCACAATTTCTTCACAAAAACCATGAAATATAGCAGACATACATCTCTGAAAGGTAGCAGGAGCATTACATAAACCAAAAGGCATACGCCTATAAGCATAAGTTCCATAGGGACAAGTAAAGGTGGTTTTATCTTGGTCTTGTGCTTTCACCGCAATTTGAGAGAACCCAGAATAACCATCAAGAAAACAAAAGTGGGTCTTTTTAGACAACCTTTCTAGCATTTGATCAATAAAGGGCAAAGGATAATGATATTTCTTAGTAACTTTATTAACCTTTCTAAAATCAATGCACATCCTATACCCAACCACTACTCTTTGGGGTATAAGCTCATTATTTTCATTAGGCACAATAGTGATTCCCCCTTTCTTTGGGACACAATGAACAGGGATAACCCATTGACTATCAGCAATAGGGTAAATAATACCAGCATCAAGGAGTTTTAATACCTCATTTCTTACCACATCCTTCAACTTAGGATTTATACAGCGTTGGTGCTCAATAACTAGTTTTGCATCAGGTTCTATATTAATAGCATGCTGACATATAGTAGGAGAAATCCCTTTTAAATCATCAAGAGTATACCCCATAGCTCCTCGGTGTTTCTTCAATATTTCCAATAACCTTTCCTGAAAGTTTAGAACTAATAATAACAGGATATATTTTCTTATCATCTAGATAAGCATATTTAAGATCATCAGGTAGAGGTTTTAATTCTAAAACGGGGACCCCTTTAGGTGGTAGTGTGGTACCCAAATCTTCCGCAGGCAGATTATGCTTAAGTAACTCAGGTTGACGAAGGAAAACCTCGTCAATCTCATTTATTTCCTTCATGAAGACCTTGCTTTCATGATCTTCCATAAACTGCTGCAGGGCATTGTTAGGAGCAAGAGAAATAACAGAAGTTGTTCAACCCTGAAATCCTCATTAGGCAATTCATTTTCATAAGGAGTTTTAGCAAATTTGGAAAAATTAAACTCATAAGACTCTCCATCAAACTTAGTTAAAACTTTCTCCTTCTTACAATCTATAATATCTCCACAAGTGTTAAAGAAAGGTCTACCAAAAATGATAGGGCAGGTTTTACTAGCTTTAGAACCAAGTACTAAAAAATCAGCAGGATATTTAATCTTACCACAAAGAACCTCCACATCTCTTACAATGCCAATGGGATAGACTGTCTCTCTATTAGCAAGGTGAATAACCACATAAATATCCTCAAGCTCACAAGGACCAATTTCATGCATAATTTCCCTATAAATCTCATAAGGAATAGCACTAGAACTAGCACTAATATCACATAAACCATAATAGCAATGATCACCAATTCTCACCAAAAGCACAGGGACACTATCTTTTCTAGCTTTACTAGGATGAGAGATAATATTATAAGCGTCTTCATAGAAGACAATGTGCTCATCCTCTATATTTTTAGTGACAAGATCTTCCACAATATCTACCATAGGTTCAATATTTATTTGCTCATCAGGTTCCACGGTTTTGTTTACACTTTTGCTAACCACATTAGCTATGATAGGATGTTCCTTTACCTTAGCAGGAAAAGGGATTTTCTCAACATAAGGTTCAGGAAAAATAGGATCAACAATACAAACTTCAATGCTAGCAGGAACATGGGTAACAATGTCTTTATAAGGAGCATGGTACTTGTCCCACTCCTTTTTGGGAATTTCAATAAAATAGGCAAAGGCCTTAAAACACTTTGCAAGAACTTGAGAATCAAGACCATACTCAGTACTAATATCACAGAAGTCATTAGTTCCCATAAAGGATTTAATGCATTCATAATCATAGTTTATACATGACTTTCTTCCTTTGGCATTCTCCCATGCTTCAGTGTTCTCTTGAATACGGTCTAGGAGATCCCATTTAGCTTCTTCCTTCATACGTGTAAATGATCCAGCACAAGAAGCATCTAGTAAATCTTTATCATGAAGTGAAAGCCTTGCATAAAAGTTATTGATAATAATATTGTTAGAGAGTTCATGAATAGGACATTTAAGCATTAGCAACTTCAATCTCCCCCCCAAGATTGAGCTGTACTCTCTCCATCACGTGGCCAAAAGTTATATATTAGATTCCTATCCTTATGAATCTCACTGGGAGGATAAAATTTAGAGTACAAGAGAGGCACTATTTCCTCCCATTCCATAGATTGTCTATTCTTTAGCAGCTTATACCATTCTTCAGCTCTTCCTTTCAATGATATAGAGAGTAACTTCTTCTTCACCTGTTCAGCTGTGATACCTGCACACTTAAACAACCCGCATAATTCATGGATAAAAATCAAGTGATCACTAGTGTGTACAGTTCCATCCCCTAAATAATAATTATCCATAACATGATCAACAATACTTGTAGGTATCTTAAAAAGATCTATATCAACATGTGGTGGTTCATCTACTACCCTAACAGTGGTAGTAGTTTTCCCAAACAGAAAACCAAGTGGGTTATCCATATTGAAACCAAAGTAACAAATAGAAATAAAAAATAATACTCACACTAGAAGTTTCCTTTACCAGTTCCACTCTTCAATAGCGCTTCACTCCCCGGCAATGGCGCTAGAAAATAGTCTTGATGACCCACAAGTATAGGGGGTGTATCGTAGTACTTTCGATAAATAGGAGTGTCGATCCCAACGAGGAGCAGAAGGTGTTGACTTGTGGTATGGAGCAGGAAATCTCTGTAAATACTTAGCAAACAGTTTTTTAGGGGTTTTCTGATAAAGCAAAGAAATAAAGTGCAAGTAATAAAGACAGCAAACAATTGCAGCAAGTGGCCCAATCCTTTCTTAGCAAAGGACAAGCCGGTGGAAATACTTATGAGGACCAAACGTTCTCGAGGACACATGGGAATTCTGTCAAGTGCTTTCGCTTCAAATAGCTGAGTACCCTTCTTTGGTTTTGTAAGTGTTGTGTGGGTGAACCTGTGCTAATGTACCGACCTTACTTGGACTAATACATACTTGTGATTAAACCCCTTGCAAGCATCCGCAACTACAATAAAGCAATTAATGTATAAGCCTAACCACGGCCTTAAACTCCGAGATCCTACACTCCCTTGTGCAATGGTGTCCTAACAGGGGTTCAAGTTTCTGTCACTCCGGCAACCCCACAATTAGTAGCCAAATACACAATGCATTCCCCTAGGCCCATAAATGGTTAAGTATCATGTAGTCGACGTTCACATGACACCACTAGAAGAATAACACCACAACTTAAATACTAAACCATTGGATAATATCTCAAGACAAATCCACTACTAACAACATGACTTCTCCCATGTCCTCAAGAACTAAACGGATTACTCACGAGACAACATATGGATCAAGATCAAAGATGATATGGTGATGAATAACAATCTGAACATAAACAATAATTTGATGGTTCCACTCACAAGCATCAACTACAATAGTAATCAATATCGGGAAAGTTTCCCCTAAGAACTATGCAAGATTCAACACAATTGTTACAGCGGGATGGAGTGATGATGATGGTGCTGGTGGATATGATGGTATGGATGATGATGATGATCCCGATGAAGTCTAGTTTGATGATGGTGTTGATGGCGACGATCTCCTCTCTCCGGGAAGGAATTTCCCTCGCAGAAATTTGTCTTCCGGAGAGCTCTTTCTCTCTCGGTGTTTTCCGTCCCGCAGAGGCGGCAGAATCTTTCTATGGTTGCTCCCCGTGTATTAGGGTTTCAAGGAGAAGATCTAGGCGAGAGGGCGGAGCTAGAGGTGGGCCAGGTGGGCCACACCCCCTATAGGTGCGGCCTAGGGGTGGCCCGCGCCTGGGGGGTGGAGGGTGTGGGCCACCTGTGGCCCATCTCCGCCTCCCCTTCTGGCATTCTTCGTCTTCTGGGAAAATAGGATTTTCCGTAGTTTTTCTGGTATTTTTCTGATCTTCGCGAAATTGCATCAAAACACCGCTTTTTCCATTAGAATCCTGACTCCGACAGTTCATCCTCCAAGAATCATCCATCATGCAAAAATAGATGAAAATACATAAGTAACACCTATTAATATGAAATATATCAATGAATAGAGACAAATTATGATATAGAATGGTGATGCGAATTGGACTTATCAGAGGTATAGTATCATCATAGCAAATTTTAACCTCAATAGTAGGTTGACTGAAAATATCATATTCATCATTGTAATCATCATACATTGGAGGTATAGTATCATCATAGCAAATTTTCTCTTCTAAAGCTAGGGGACTAAAAAGATCATTTTAATAAAAAATAGCTTCCCCAAGATTAGACTTTTTCATAGCATTGGCAATAATGGTGTTCAAAGAATTCATACTAATAGCATTGCTATTAGCATGCAAATAAAGTTCCATAGGTTTTTTAATTTTCTCTTCAAACACTTCATGTCCTAACTCAAGATAAATACTATAAATCTCTCTAATTTTTTTGTTTTCCATTAAGCCTAACTAGTGAAAATAAAAATAAGAAACAAAAAGATATAATTGCAGAATCTAAAGGAAATAACTTCGAGCACTCACACACCATCAAAATTACTAGAAGATAGCCTAGTAGCCAGAGGATGTGAGTACCTTTTATCTTACCTCCCCGGCAACGGTGCTAGAAAATAGCTTGATGTCTACGCACGCTTCTATTCTTGTAGACGGTGTTGCGCCTTCAAGTGCAGAGGTTTGTAGAACAGAAGCAAGTTTCCCTTAAGTGGATCACCTAAGGTTTATCGAACTCAGGGAGGAAGTGGTCAAAGGTATTCCCAACACACCCAATACACTTGTTAGGTGTATAGGTGCACTAGTTCGGCGAAGAGATAGTGAACTACAAATAGTATGGATGATTATAAGTGGTAATTACAATTTGAAATAAATATGGCAGAAAACAAACATGTAACATGTCTAGTTGTAAACGATGTTTAAATGCTTAGAAACAAGGCCTGGGGTTCATACTTTCACTAGTGGACACTCTCATATAAATATCTTCTCTTCATTATGCTACTCTGAACTACTCTCCTGTTGGATAACTCTAATGCACGGTAGGGCTACAAAAACACTCCTTAAAGTTCGCATTCCCTATCTAGGTAACCCCACACAGTCACCTTGAGTTGCTAGATGGTTCCAACAAACACAACAATTTCATAGAGACATCCAACTCAAAATATAACTCATGATAAGTATTTATGTATTCTTTAGCCTAAGTGCCACACGGTGTGCACACTGGCAACTTCACACACGTGGGGATAAACGGAGATTACAATTAAAGAACTTGAGTAGTAGAGTAGATCTACTTGATTACAAAGCTCATGACCATAATAAGATCACGCATAGAGAGATAGATGAACACATAGCTACCGGTAGAGCCCTTAGCCTTGAGGAAGAACTACTCTCTCCTCATCATGGGAATCAGCAACGGCGATGAAGATGGTGGTGGAGATCGATGGGGATGGATCCGGGGGCAATTCCCCGTCCTTGCAGGGTGCCGGAATAGAGACTTCTGTCCCCCGAATCTCCTCTTCGGTGGCGGCAGCGCTGTGGAACTTTTCATGGATGGAGGCTGATTGGTCTAGGGTTTTTGCCTCGGGGGATTTTTATAGACGAAAGGGCGATGTCAGGAGGTGGACCAGGGGCCCACACCACTCCCCGGCGCGGCCAGAGGGGGGGGGGGGAGGGCGCCACTAGGGGGTGTGGCTGCCTCCTGGCCCTCCTCCGACTCTTCTTCGGTCTCCGTGTTGCATCTGGAAAAATAGCGACTTTGGCTTTTGTCCCGTCCAATTCCGAGAATATTTCTTTACTAACTTTTCTGAAACCAAAAACAGCAGAAAACAGGCAACTGACACTGCGGCATCTTGTCAATAGGTTAGTTCCAAATATAAAAATACCTCAAAGTGTAGACAAAACATAAGAAAGTTAATATAAAACAAGCATGGAGCATAAAAAATTATAGATACATTTACGACGTATCTCATCCTCTGCGACATCTGCCTCGATTCCTCTGCTGCAGGTTATGCGTTGAGTTGGCCGCCTATGGAACGACAACCATCACCATGACGGTTTTGAACTCATTGTTGGAGGTCGTGGTTGCGCACCTACGGTATGCGTCCGGAACCACTCCTCCGGTTAGTAGAGAATCTCATGGGCGGTTAGTAGAGAATCTGAAGGGCGAGAGTGGATGGAGTCGGGCTTGGCCATGATGACAAATTTAGAAGACATGACAACATGTCTCTATAATTAAACTTCCCTGCGGATAGAACATTTTGCAGGCCAAAGCCACCAAATAGATGTATTCAAAGATGATCATCGGGAGAGCATCCTCACGGGCTAATAACTGAATCAATGGAGTAAAATATCTAGGGGCTTGGTTTGGCAAAGGAGAATGAGGGGATTACCGACCGTGATGGAAGTAGATGCAGGCGACCCTCCATAGGTCGATGTGATCCCGGCAGCAAGGTCCTCCAGGTTCACTCGACTCGGCAGCAACGCTCACCGTCTGTCCTTCTCTCTCCCCCCATGGACACAACAAAAATCCAGTGAGTCGGTGATTCCTTGAAACGATTCCTCACGGCCAATTCCCGTCCAAGACTCGCCTGATTCCTACCAAGAGCGGCCGGGCAATCCTGAGACCCGACGTGGCTCAGGCATTCTTGGGATCGATCTCTATTCGGTGCTTGAACTCCTAATCTTGGAATTCTGACCCGGCTAGCTATCCAGCCTGCCGGGAGGATCGGCTATGGCGTGCTCCCTTGAACCTATTAGGGCTTTGCGTTGCCTTTTTTAGTGCAGGATCCTTACCTTCGTGGGCGTGGGAACCGAGGAGAGATTGCAGGAAGCACCAGCGAAACCCTCAATAAGAGAAGTTTGTTAGTCAATTAGACTTTCGAGTTGGGCTAAAAATAGACATGTCTCTATTTTTTTTGCGATGACATTTTTAAAATAATTATATCGATGTGTAACACCGTGTGACACCACCACTTTGCTTTTACCTTTTATAAAAATGGCCGCACCAGACACGGTAGGATATGGTCAAACGAACGGGCCAAGAAAGTCTCGCCCCATGGGCATCGTCGGCGCCGTTTGTGATTTGACTTCAAATTAGCTGTCACTCAACGTAGAATTTGGACGGCACCGATGTTAGAAACGGCGTCACACACACACACCCATGCCATGCCATGCATCGCATGTCCCTCGTGTTCCTGGCTCCACCCGGCTCTAGATCGTCCGCAAATCGGCTTCGCATCATATATCTCCCACGGAAGGAAAGAGACGAAAGAGATTGCCTAGCACGTGCGTGGTGGGATTGACGAGGAGAACCCTAGACAAAAGCTGGCGGCATCCAGTCGCGCACGCGAAGTCGACCGAGATGCAGTGCGTTGCCCCTTGCAGAGAGCGAGGGGACGCACACCGTCGCCCTTACGTGTCCTCCATCCACCGTTGTATTGTACTCCTACGGCGGCAACACACGCAGCGTCCGGCGGCCGGCGATTCGATGCTTATCGTCGACGTACAGTCTCAGTCGCCGGTACGTAACGTGCTATCCTGGCCAGGCAACCAGCGGCGACTACCAGCAGGGGTTCACCAATTCAGTCTCAGTCTCAGTCACCGAGAGCTTTGTTTGCTCGATCCGTGCATCAAATTTGTCCCCCTACGGCGTGAAAGATCGATCTAGAAATGGACATGCAGAAAAATCACTATATCACGGTCAATCACGATCCATCATCTAGTGAAGAAGCAGACGCATGGAAGACATCCTGCGAGTAGATAGATACTGGACGTACTCTACTCTAGCTAATTGTCACCGCTCCGGCACACAACTTGCAGAGAAGCGCCAAGCAAATAAGGACTGGATGACCAAACTGACAAGAGACAGCGCGCTAGATGGACGACCGTGAAGTTCTAGATGTCTGAGGGATGGAGTGCGCTGAATCTAGGAGAAAATCAGCTCGATCGATCGATAGTGTAAAGACGATGGGAACGTGTACGTGATGCATAAAGCTACGTACAACGCCGATTAGGACTACAGAAAATGAGTTCCTATGAAGCTACGTACCTCTTCTTTGGCCGCGTCCACACTGTTAATTAAGAGTGTCGAAACTTTTTTTTTATCTGTGTGAGCAAAGTGAGCACCCACACTGTTAATTAAGAGTGTCGACTTTTTCTTTTACCTGTGTGAGCAAAGTGAGTACCCACACTGTTAATTAAGAGTAACAAGAAACAAACCCACGTGCAAACCCTTGTTGAATCCGTTTTTAGTGGAAAATGATGTTACCATAGACGTATGGAGTGACTTCGTTAATCTTAAAGTTTTGTGACTGTAATGTTGAACATGAAAAATAAAAGATTTGCATTTATACAGTATACATCAACGGAAGTACTAATACTAAAATTCGTAATTTCTATAAATATCAAATAACAAATAAATGTGCACCGAGCACTTGATTTTCGGATGATAATTACAGAAAATATATGCACTTACATAATTTTTTGTACTCCCTCCGATCTATAACAAGTGTCGCCAATTTAGCACAAAGTAGTAATAAATTAGCGATATTTATTATGGATCAGAGAGAGTACTTATTTCATCAGAGATATTTTTACCTTGTTACTTGCAAAAATTGACATGTTTTTCAGAAAGAACAATCAGTATATTTCATTCAAAGTATAAGTGCGAACTAGCATGTGGAATGTCCAAAGAAATCACGAAAAGTCATGTTTTTTTTACATTATCGCCACGAGAATTGCTTGTTATGTGGTTCTAATTCACACGACAATTAGAACTGTGTGAATCGGGCAATTGGAGCTATGCCATGAGCTGACGTGGTTTTGTTATGTCGGTGCCCATGATTTCGTTTGATGCCGGTTACTGTTTTGCCTGTCTAACTTGTCGTCTGGTTGACTAGGTTTTTTACATATGGGTCCCATCACACGCAGTCGTTTTTTTGGCAATTGTACTGATGAGAGGGTCCCGCCACCTAAACTGTCAACCGCGCGCATCCAGGTTCGAGGATCCGAACCCGCATTATTCTACAGTTTTTCATATTTCTCCGCTCCATCCTCCCGCTCATCCACTGATCTTCTCCCTTCCCCTGCTGCATCGTTCCGTCGTGCACCGTCCCCCGAATCTCCACCGCCCTCCTTCCCTCTCTCCTTCTCGTTGTGACCTTCCCTCATCCCATACAATAAGAAATCCAAAGTATTTTTTTGGTCAGGCGACACCCAGATTTGAACTGGGGATAAAGGATTTGCAGTCCCCTGCCTTACCGCTTGGCCATGCCGCCAAATCCGATCCAAAATAGTCCTAGCGTGGTCAGGAGGCCAGAAGCGAGAAGCTGAGCCGGACATTGGTCGCACGACCACGGCGGTGGACGTGTAGCGGATCCAACATAGAGATTGATCCTACATGGCAGGAGAGCACGGAGATGGATCCTGCGAGGCTGGAGAGCACGAGCGAGGGCGACACAAGGCAAGAGGACGCGAGGAACAAATCTCTGCAGCTCTGGAGCCCGGTGAATGTGCCTTTCGTCCTCCCTGAAGGGTAAGAACTGTAATTCCGTCTCTTCCCCTTTCAATCAACGACTCTAGTCCAGTGGTAATAGCGGGGATGTGTGTTCATAACCCGTAGGACATGTGCCGTATCTGGATTCCTACTAAAGATTCGACATGGGTGTCAGACTGAAACCTTGCTCGACGGTAGAATTTCAGTTAGCACGGGTTTTGATTATCGACTGATAGTAGACATGGTAGACCTAACTCTATGTTACTTCTACATGGAATTTCGCAAATTCCTGATTAGCCAAAATAAGGAATTTGTATCTGATGACCCACAAGTATAGGAGATCGCAACAGTCTTCGAGGATAGTATTACCCAATTTATTGAATCGACACAAAGGGAGCCAAATAATACTTGCAAGCCTTAACAACTAAGTTGTCAATTCAGCTGCAACTGGAAATAGTTCTTGCTCATAGAAGTTTATCAGTAGCAACAGTTTGGTAGTAGCAACAGCAAAGCAGCAGCAACAAAACAAGAGCAATAGTAACAGTAGGATATGAGCGCTGTAGGCATAGGGATGGATGGACGGACGTTGCATGGACAAGTCTAAACATGTAACTTTAAGATCTAGGGCAATTGCAGATAAATAAGAATAATAGTCCAAGTACTAAACAATCATAGGCATGTGCTCCATATATAGTCATGCATGCTCGCATTGAGAACTTGCACAACATCTTTTGTCCTGCCAGCCCGTGGCAACAGGGCCTCAAGGGAACTAATGACAATTAAGGTGCTCCTTTTAATAGAGCACCGGAGCAAAGCTATCACATCCCAAGTTTTAGATTTGGATTTGCATAGCATTCATGTCATTGCATCATGACCATCCTTGCAAAATTTCAGCTTGAAAAGGTTTTGGCAAAATAAATCACTAGCATTTGCGTTTTGACACCTACACTTGAATGCCCGGTTTTACCATGCCTCTGTTAAAAACATTATATTTTGGTGTTATGGAAGGCACAGGTGTATAGAGGGTTCCGCCACGAACCCGTAACACTTTGATTCTCCCAAATCGGTGATCCGTAGCAAAAGTTACGACAATCTGAATTTTTCCAAATTTCTGGAAAATTCTGGTAAAAAATTCAGTTAAAGGATTTCGTCAGAGAAAAAGAAAAAGAAAAGGAATAAAAAAAGAGAGAAGGCCAGCCGCGCCAGCAGCAAGACCAGCGGCCGCCAAGCGGATAGCCGCCGCCTGCCCCAACGCCCAGCCGCTCCGGGCCACAGCGCCCGATGTGGCGTCGCCGCGGCATGGACGCCGAGGAGGACACGGCGCGGAATCGTACGCCTCTCCGCACACCGCGAGCACCTCCTTAAAGCCCTCGCTCTCCTCTTCCGAAACCCTCCAAAAACCCTCGCCAAGCCGCCCCCAATCCCCGACGATTTCTCGCCGGAGTACGCCACCGCCGCCGCCGCCATTGATGAGGTGAGCACCTCTACGCCCGCGCCGTCGCCCCATTCCTCGCCTCGCTCTCCCGCGAGCTCGCTGCCACCGCCTACGTCTCACCGCCCCTTCTTCTCTCCCCGCAGGAGCTCGCCGCCACGCCGCCGACGCCGCCCGCCGCCGCCGTCGCGCCGACCGCCGCCACGCCGACACGCTCCCAAAGACGTCCGCCCCTTCACTGCCGCCAAGGATCGCCGACGCCGCCGCACCGACCATCGCCGCCGCCGCGCCCAACTCCGGTGAGCACACCGCCGCCGCCTCCCCTCTGCCCTCCGATCGGTATCCAATGGTCCAGATGGACCATTGACTAGTTCGCTCTGACCGCTGACCGGTCAGCGCGCCACGTCAGCGCGGTCAGCCGGTCAAAGTTGACTGAGGTTTTTTTTAATCGATTTATTTGGCAGATTTAGTTGTAATCTTGAAAAATTCATATCTTTTGATCTACTGGGCCAAAAATTGCAAATAAAATATGTGTGGAATCAGTGTATCACGTAGAGTATTGCTGTACAGTTGTTTTGTACTTTTACAGCAAGGTTTTGTCTTAGTTTATTAAATGATTTAATGCCCTTTTTAGAGTATTAAATTCATAGAATAAGTTCTATAAGTCCAAAAATTGAAAATAAGATGTCTCTGAATTCAGTAGAACAAAAGGAATCTTGTAGTGAATTAAAAAGGTAGACATATAGTACTGGTTTTGGCAGAACCTGTGCAAAGTATTTCTAGAGTATTTTAATTACCCAGGGCTTTATATAAAACCTTTTTGAGAATTTCCAATTGGTACCGACTCTATTTTAGGTTGCCTACACAGTGGATATTTTTCCAAGATTTTACAAACAGTATATTAGCAGTGGATAATTATTTTGTTTCTAGCTCTATTGTTGGGCGATTAAAACTGCATGCTTTGTTTTCTATGCACTTAAAATATTTTCCATGCATGCATATAGTAGGTATACTGAATAAGATTATGTGATGCTACTGTAGAATTATTCAACTTGTCATGCATGCATCTTGCATCGTCATTGTTTGTATATGATTGTGGATGGTTTGTTTATATGAATGTAATTATATCGTGTAGATTGTGACGAGTGCAACGCTTCCTCGTGTGTGGATTGTTCATCCGACCGCTACATCAATGGCAAGTAGATGCTACTTTGTTCATGATGTTGTCCTACTATTTTTAATGCATTATCGTGTATTTTGTAGATGCATGTGTAGGATATTACTATCGCTATACTAAGTCCTATTATGTGGTAGGGCTTTCCTGCAGATGAGCCACCGTTGGTATATGTGCTTAGCCATGCTATGATGAACGAGGGCTGGGTTACATCACTGAAGTTGTTTCTAAATATGTTGGTTTGCGAAAACAAAAAACAACTTAATCAATGAATCTCCTAGGTGTGATGAGATTGATAATTTTTGGTGGTATCATTGCGGAAAGGCATCCAGGTATCGAGAAAAATGATTGTCTTATTTATTTTGTAGCTTATGTGTGCAACCATGTGCCAATAATGAAATAGGCGGTTGGTCGGACTCAATAGGCTGTGGTAACTCGAACCCACGTATCCAGAGATGTAGAATTTTGGTAGGTTGGACCGGTGCGTGTCGGGTTTGGGGAGCTACTTCCCGAACGGTCCTTTCTTGGACTTCTCCCTATCATCACTCAATATGAGAGTGATGGTACGATCTGGGCTGGCCAAGTCACATGGATAAAGTGTACTAACCCCTGCAGGGTGTATAAAATAATCGATTAGCCGTGTCCCCGGTTATGGACATTTGAGTTGCTTGATATTGATTTCATGATATGTTTGTCACTCATTCTAATTTCCTAATTGCTTTAATATTGATGGGTTAACTTAATTGGGGTCTTTTAAAAGAAAATAAAAAAAACTGTTTATGAAAGTAGGACAAAGGTATTTGCAAATGCAAGCTAGCCACAGCTCCACTTGCCAGATATGCATGTAGATGTTAGCTCTGTTGTATCCTTTAATAGCTCTACTTGCCATACATTCCATGTATTGACCCTTCGGGGCTGCTACGTTTCATGTTGCAGGATATTCCGATTCTGAGTAATCTATTTAGGCCACGGTACTTCACTCGGTACTTGTTCACTTGTGGGCAATTTGAAGAATGGAGGATTTACTATATTTATGTTGGTACTTGAATAATTTGAGATAGCCTTGAGCTAAGATTTTATTGTAATAATGATACTCTGGATCTTCGTTATTGCTATGTTATTCATCTTATTCTATTGTGGGCCAATGAACCAATCCAGGGATTGGCATGTCACATAGAAGCTACGGTCTTTTTAGAACCGTAGTGTTACAAGATGGTATCAGAGACCGTGTGTCGACTGTAGGATCGTGACCTAAATTTGGATTAGGAAGCCATAGCATTATTAAAGCTTATATTAACCCTGTCTTTTATCTTATGCCTTTCACTCTCGTAAATTCTTACCATATGCTATTCTCACACTTTCCTATTTTAATTGATAGATGGGAGAAGTCAGGACTGAGTATGCGACAATGGAGTCACCAAGGCCCTTTGCAAGACAGTTGGCACAGCTTTCGCAGACATTGGGATTGCCACTGCCCATGTTCAAGGGAAGACGGCTGTACACCTATGGATATGGCGAGGATGCATGGGAGATCACCACCTTCATCTTCAAGGATGTCGCTTTGCCAAACCCTGTACATCTGATCTACACCAAGACATACTGCAATTGGGGACTTGGAATAAACTTGGCCCTTCATGAAGCCCTGTCACGCCAGTGCCATCTTGTTTGACACCTGCTACCAGAAGACTCACCCTATCGTGACTACGGAAGGCGTGATGAGAATGGGAATGTTGTGGTTACCCCGGGCGACAGGAACAACATGCCTCCCCATCGGAGGCACATAGAGGACATGGAAAGGGAGAATGGAGCTCTAGCTGAGAAAGTGATGATGTTAAAGGAGATAGCAGATTTTGCCAGCAATGGTATGGTGGTCCAGGGACAGGAGATATAGACCTTGCATGAAGCTGTGGATGTTCTGAATAATGCACTGATAGGCCGGGATGCAACCATAGCACAGCTTAATGGGACCGTGCAGGAAAACAATCAAACCATACAACAGCTGCAAGGTACCGTCCAGGAAAGGGACCAGACTATTGAAGATATGGCAGCCCAGATTGCCGCTCTCCAAGCACAGCTGAATCCACCCTATGATGATAATAATGGAGATGATGGAAACAATGATGATGATGATGATGACAGTGGGAACGATGATGATGAGGACGAGGATGATGATGATGGAGACGATGATGGTGGAGGAGATGAAGCTGTTGTAGCCGCAACAGAGAATGAAGAAGAAGAGGAGGATCCAAAAGAGGTGGAGTTTGAGATTTCAAGTGATGACTTAGGAGAGGTGTATACTCCGCCGCCATGGTTGGTTCGTGGACAGAAGCGGCAACGCATGAGTGCGAGGACCTACCGCAACCTCTTCATGAAGTAGATAAATGCCCACCAATTAGTCTTCGTTAGGTAAAATCGTTAGGTTTAGTCTCGATTGATGTAAAACTTAATTACTGTTAGTTTAAGAGTGTGTAGTTGCTCCTATGTGTACTCCAATGTCCCAGGATTATTTGTGCGAATTTTATAGAAGAGTTATGGCAAGTTTTGGTTGATTTGTGAGCTTTTCCTGATGCAGTTTTCTGCTGACATAGCTGTACCGCACGATTTTTCATATTGTATTGGTAACTGGGAAAAATCTGAAAAAAATAGGGTTGGTTCGAGACTCTCTGTAATGTATACACAAAAATCATCAAAAATTCCTAACGAGTTTAAGTCAAGTATAAAAATTCGTGAACACTGCTGGACTGTTCTGGCAGATTCCTGTTTTTAATACTTTGTTGACCTTTTGTGTTGATAACTGTTGCCAACTCTTCTTAAAACTATTTCAGTAGACATATACTGCTAGGATAACCTCTGGGATATTGCTGAATCATTTGTTTGCTGATGTGTTGCTTGCTTGAGATTGTCTGTGATTGTTATGTTGTTGTTTGGTCATAATGTATGGGTAGAATCCTGTTTTCGTAATCGATTCTTTCTAAGCTTACCTGTGCTGAACCGCAGATGCCTCCCCGTCGTCAACCTACTGAGTTGGAGCTGCTCATGGCAGCTCAGGTACAGCTGACCCAAGTTATGACCCAGTTCATGGAAGCTCAGAACAACAACAACAACAACAACAACAATGGGAACAACCAGCCTCAGGGAGATGCACTTACTAGGTTCCTGAGGCTAAGGCCAGCGAAGTTCTCTACTGCAACAGAGCCGATGGTTTCTCTCGACTGGTTGCATTCAGTGAATAAGGATCTGGTAACTGTTGGGTGCACAGATGTTGAGAAGGTGAGATTTGCCGCTCACCTACTGGAGGGACCAGCCGCTTCGTGGTGGGACACTTTTCAGATCACCCACCCGCTGGACACTATGACTTGGGAAATGTTTGAGGAAGGTTTCAGGACCAACCACGTATCTTCAGGAGTTCTGAGCCTGAAAAGGAAGGAATTTCGCAACTTGCACCAAACCAACCGCACCGTGGCTAAGTATATTGAGGAGTTCAACAACCTGTCTCGTTATGCACCTGAGGATGTTGACACTGATGCAAAAAGGAGGGAGAGATTCCTGGATGGCCTCAGTGATGAACTTTCAGTGCAGCTGCTGGTGGTTTATTGTCCCGCTTTCCAGGAGCTTATGGACAAGGCCAGGATCTTGGAAGGAAAGCACAAGCAGGTGGAAAACCGCAAGAGAAAGAGCAACAATCACCACTCTGGTTCTCACCACAAGTCTCACATTTCTTATGATGGATACTCCAAGCATGGCGGAAGTGACCATGGGCACCATGGAAGCCATGACCACCACAACCATGGAGGCGATGGACATCGCCATGATAGCCACAAGAGCAACCGCCACAGCCACAAGGGAGGACACACTCACCATTCTGGAGGACACAGTGGACATGACCGCAACCGTGATCGCAACTTTGTGAAGAAGGACCTGAGTGAGGTGACATGCTTCAAGTGTGGCCAGAAGGGACATTATGCAGACAACTGTCCGGAGAAGAAGGTACTAAAGCCAAGCAACAACCAGAAGGCCACAGTGAACCACATGAATGTGGAGGAGATCCCAGATGAGTTTGAGCTTGTGGTTGGTAAGTTTCCGATCAACACTCACCCTGCACTTATACTTTTTGATACTGGGGCTTCGCATTCATTCATATCAAGGGCATTTGTGGATAAGTATAAGTTACCTACGGAGTCTCTAAAAGGGTCTATAGAGTAAGCTCACCTGGAGGGGATATGATAGCTAGCACAGGATGCCGCGACTTAGCTGTGAGGATTGGAGCACACAATTTTATTGCACATCTGGTAGTATTGGAATCACAAGGTTTAGATGTAATACTGGGCATGGATTGGATGTCTATGCATGGGGGACACATAGATTGTGCACAGCGAGCGGTTTCGCTCAAAACCCTGGATGGTAAGAGGATTAGGTTCAAGTCGGCTGTGTGACCGGGAAGGTGTAAGCTGAATTATCTTAAGGGGGTTAGCATGGATACTATGCCTATGATTAAGGAATACCCCGACGTGTTTCCAGAAGAGCTGGCAGGGATGCCACCTGACAGGGATATGGAGTTTCTCATCGATCTGATGCCGGGAACAGGACCTATAGCAAAGAGACCATACAGGATGGATGTGGATGAGCTAAAGAAATTAAAGAAACAACTAAAGGAGAAGTTGGACAAGGGATTTATTCAGCCTAGTTCGTCGTCATGGGGTGCACCTGTTCTGTTTGTGGAGAAAAAGGACAGCAGCAAGAGGTTAGTGGTGGACTATCGCTCGCTGAATGAAGTGACCATCAAGAACAAATACCCTCTGCCGAACATAAATGATTTGTTTGATCAACTGGAAGGAGCAAAGGTGTTTAGCAAAATTGATCTGCGATCGGGTTATTTCCAATTGAAGATCCGGGAGGAGGACATACCAAAAAGTGCTTTCACTACTAGGTATGGTTTATATGAGTATACAGTTATGTCTTTTGGACTAACGAATGCTCCGGCATATTTCATGACCATGATGAACAAGGTATTCATGGAGTACTTGGTTCGTGGTGGTGTTTATTGATGACATACTGATATATTCCAAGGATGATGCTGAGCATGAGAAACATCTGTGAGTGATTATGGATAAGCTGAGGGAACACAAGCTGTATGCCAAGTTCAGTAAGTGTGAATTCTGGCTTAACACTGTTGATTTTCTTGGACACGTGGTGTCAGGAGAAGGAGTCGCTATTGATCCAAGAAAAGTGAATGCAGTAACTGAGTGGGAAGCAACCAAGAATGTGGGTGATATTCGTAGCTTTTTGGGACTTGCTGGATATTACAGGAGGTTCATTGAAAATTTCTCCAAGATTGCTAAGCCGATAACAGAACTTCTGAAGAAGGAGATGAAGTTTGAGTGGACGGATGCGTGTGAAGCCAGCTTTCAGGAACTGAAGCGTCGACTAGTGACCACACCTGTTCTGTGTTTACCAGATCTTCAGAAGGATTTCCAAGTGTATTGTGATGCTTCTCGACAGGGACTTGGTAGTGTGCTGATGCAAGATGGAGAGTGGTGTCATATGCCTCGCGGCAACTTAAACACCATGAGAGGAATTATCCCACACATGACTTGGAATCAGCATCGGTTGTGCATGCGCTCAAGGTATGGAGGCACTAAACACTACGATGTGTACACCAACCACAAGAGCCTGAAGTACATATTTACACAAAAGGAACTGAACAAGAGGCAACATAGATGGTTGGAGCTTATCAAGGATTATGATATGAATCTGCAATACCACCCAGGAGAAGACAATGTAGTAGCAGATGCTCTGAGCCGGAAGGTCTATGCCAATGGATTGACTGTTGGGGAATTCCGGAGGATTTGTGCAAGCAATTCAAGGACCTTAGACTGGAGGTAGTGTCATAAGGATATTTGGCAACAATGGAGGTCCAACCAACGCTACAGGACATGATCAGGAAGGCTCAGGTAGGAGACGAGGAGATGGAAGAAATAAAGGAAAAGATGAAGGAGGCTCGAGCAAAAGAGTTCCGCGAGGATGAGCAAGGAACCTTGTGGTATGGAGATCGTTTGTGCGTTCCCAACGATCTAGACATAAGGAAGTTGATTCTGCAGGAAGCCCATGACTCGCCGTATTCCATACATCCGGGCAATACGAAGATGTATATGGACCTAAAGGACAGATTTTGGTGGAACAACATGAAGGGATACATCGCCGAGCATATTGCCTTATGTTATGTATGTAGCCGAGTGAAGGCGGAACACCAGAAGCCAGCAGGACTGCTACAGCCATTGCCCATGCCAGATTGGAAGTGGGAATGGATTTTATCACAGGATTGCCCAGAACCAGGTCGGGATATGACTCTATTTGGGTAGTCGTCGACCATTTGACCAAGGTAGCCCACTTCATACCGGTGAAGAAAACTTACACGAGTGCAAAGTTGGCCAAGATTTATATGGACATAATTGTGTGCCTACATGGAGTTCCCAAGAGCATTGTATCAGATAGAGGCACCCAATTTACATCGCACTTTTGGCGCCAGCTGCACGAGTCATTGGGGACTAGGTTGGAGTTTAGCACAGCGTTCCACCCCCAGACTGATGGACAGGCCGAGAGGGTAAATCAGATTTTGGAGGATATGCCGAGGGCTTGCGCTTTAGTTCATGGTTCTAGTTGGGATGAGAATTTGCCGTATGTTGAGTTTTCCTACAACAACAACTACCAAACTAGCATCAAGACATCGCCGTTCGATGTGCTATATGGGAAAAGGTGCCGGACACCATTGCTATGGGATGGAGTAGGAGAACGTCAGCTATTTGGACCTGATTTGATCAAGGACGTTGAGGAGAAGGTCGCTTTGATTGGGGACAGGCTGAAGGTAGCACAATAAGGGCAGAAGAGCTACGCTGACACCAAGCGCAAGGAAGTGGTGTATGAGATAGGCGATAGAGCATACCTCAGAGTGTCGCCGCTGCGTGGAATTAAGAGATTTGGAATCAAGGGTAAGCTGGCACCTCAGTTCATTGGACCATATCGGGTCTTAGCACGCAAAGGAGAGGTTGCTTATCAGGCTCTGCCCGCCGTCCACAATGTGTTCCACGTGTACCAGCTGAAGAAGTGCCATCCGGAGATGGTGGATACACCATTGAGAGACACTGTGCCACTAGAGGAGGTTCAGCTTGAGAATGACTTGACCTATGAGGAGAAGCTGGTCAAGATACTAGAGACAGCGGAGAGGATTACCCGTACCAAGATGATCAGGTTTTTCAAGGTGCAGTGGAGCCACCACACCGAAGATGAAGCCACATGGGAGCGTGAGGATAACATCCGAGAGGACCACCCACACCTATTTGCTAGCCACGCCGAATCTCGGGGACGAGATTCATCTTAAGGGGGTTAGTCTTGTCACATCACAAGTTTTAGATTTGGATTTGCATAGAATTCATGTCATTGCATCATGATCATCCTTGCAAAATTTCAGCTTGAAAAGGTTTTGGCAAAACAAATCACTTGCATTTGCGTTTTGACACCTACACTTGAATGCCCGGTTTTACCATGCCTCTATTAAAAATATTATATTTTGGTGTTATGGAAGGCACAGGTGCATAGAGGGTTCCGCCATGAACCCGTAGCACTTTGATTCGCCCAAATCGGAGCTCCGTAGTAAAAGTTACGAAAATCTGATTTTTTCCAACATTCTGGACAGTTCTGGTAAAAATTCAGTTAAAAGATTTCGTCAGAGAAAAATAAAAAGAAAAAGAAAAAGAAAAGGAATAAAAAAAGAGAGAAGGCCAGCCATCTAGGCCGTCGGCCCAGCCGCGCCAGCGGCAGCCTCGCCGCCCGCCACAAGATAGTCACCAGCGCCTCCGGGCCTCCGCCACCTAGGGCTGCACAAGGCGTCGCCTTGCACAGACGCCGAGGCGGACACGGCATGGAATCGTGCACCTCTCCGTGCACCGCGATCACCTCCTTAAAGCCCTCGCTCTCCTCTTCCAAAACCCTCCAAAAACCCTCGCCAAGCCGCCCCCAATCCCCGGCGATTTCTCGCAGGAGTATGCCACCGCTGAAGGGAATATGCCCGAGAGGCAATAATAAAGTGGTTATTATCGTATTCCTTATTTATGATAAATGTTTATTTACATGCTATAATTTTATTAATACGGAAACGTTAATACATGTGTGTTTAATAAACAAAAAAGAAGTTCCTAGTTATGCCTCTCTCATAAACTAGCTCGTAGATTAACAAGATGATCAAGGTTTCCTGATCATGGACATTGGATGTTGTTAATAACGGGGTCACAACATTAGTGTAATGATGTGATGAACATTCATCCAAAGTATAGCATTACGATCAAAGTCAATGAGTTTATATTGCTATAACAACTTACGAAGTGATCCCGATCCTTAGACCATGAGATCATGTCAATCACTAACACCGGAAGAGTTTCTTGATAACATCAAACGTCACACCGTAACAGGGTGATTATAAAGATGGATTTAGAACTAATAAAGTGTTATGTTGAGGCTCATGGATCGAGAGTGGAATTTGTTCATCCCGATGACGGATAGATATACTCTGGGCCCTCTCGGTGATATCACATTGATTAGCTTGCAAGCAAATGATTTGATCACTAGAATGTTATATCACGGGAACAAGAAAAGAGTGCATGTCGGTAACGAGATCAAACTAGTTATGGAGATACCGATGATCGAATCTCGGACATGTAATATATCGTGAAACAAAGGGTTTAAGATACTAGCGTAAAAGGTTCCGACGATCACAAGAAAGTCATCGTTGAATGTGTGGGAGTCGATGGGTCTCGGATCCCGCTTCGATTATTGATCCGAGAGGGGTCTCGATCATGTCCGCATTATTCACGAACCGTAGGGTGACACACTTAAGAGACACCGACATCCAATTGGAGCAAAAGTTTCATGCCGAAAAGAATGAACAAGCAGGAATTTATTTCACTAGATACAAAGTTTTTTGGGTTAAATTGCATAAAGTGGTTATGCATGTGAAATGGAATTCTAGCAAGGGGTTATTTGTGAATGTTTGTCATTAAATTAATTGACAAAATTCTGAATAAAATAAAAGAGTTTTATTTAATGAGAGTTTGCATTAAATTTGGTGGAAATTTAATGGGAATTTGAGTGGACTTTTGAGTGGAGGGAATTTAAAGGGCATTTTGTGAGTGGAGTGTCCACCCACTTGAATGAAGGAAGGGAGGGGGCAGCCCCCATGGCTGGCGGACACCCCCTTGGGTGCCCCCTCCTCCTATAAAAGGAGCCCCCTCCTCAGTTGTCTCTCACACCTCCTCGTGAAGGATCTCTCTCCCCCTCTAGAATTTATTCCCCATGGTCTCGGACTAGCGAGATACATGTTCCTGGTGGCTTTTCGGCAAGAAAGAGTTGTGCTTCCGCTGCATCGCTAGAGCGAGGAGGCAGAGGTTTCTCGGTGCCTCGAACGTGTGTGCGAGCACGGATGCGCTGCTGTTTTGCGGCGCTAGGACTTCCTCTCGATCTTGAGATCGGCAAGAGATCGTCTACATCAACCACGAGTTTGGACTCGTTAAGCTTTGTCGGTCTTCAAGGGTATGTTCTCTACGGATATACATCCGCCCGTTGTTTGTATCTAGTAGATAGATCTTGGTACATAGTTGTTCCCATCGTAGGAAATTTTTTGTTTTCTATGCTGCGAACCCTACAACCGCCGCCGCCATTGACAAGGTGAGCAACTCGCCTTGTGTCGCCCCTTCCTCGCCTTCGCCCGGAAGCTTGCCTCAGCCACGGCTCATCGCCTTCTTCTCTCGCAGAGGCTTCGCCACGCCGCCGACGTCGCCGCCGCCATAGCCGCCGCCATCGCCCGCCATCTCCGATGCCGCCAAGCCCCGCCAACATGCCCCGGACGACGTCCGCCCCTTTACCACCGCCAAGGATCGCCGACGCCGCCGCCCCGACCATCGCCGCCGCCGCCTCCCCTCTGCCCTCCGATCGGCGCGCCACGTCAGCGCGGTCAGCCGGTCAAAGTTGACTGAGGTTTTTTTTAATCGCTTTATTTGGCAGATTTAGTTGCAATCTTGAAAAATTCATATCTTTTGATCTACTGGGCCAAAAATTGCAAATAAAATATGTGTGGAATCAGTGTCTCACGTTGAATATTGCTGTACAGTTGTTTTGTACTTTTACAGCAAGGTTTTGTCTTAGTTAATTAAATGAGTTAATGCCCTTTTTAGAGTATTAAATTCATAGAATAAGTTCTGTAACTACAAAAATTGCAAATAAGATGTCCCTGGATTCAGTAGAACAAAAGGAATCTTGTAGTGAATTAAAAAGGTAGACTTATAGTACTGGTTTTGGCAGAACCTGTGCAAAGGATTTATGGAGTATTTTAATTACCCAGGTCTTTATATAAAACCTTTTTGAGAATTTCCAATTTGTACCGACTCTATTTTAGGTTTCCTACACAGTGGATATTTTTCCAAGATTTTACAAATAGTATATTAGCAGTGGATAATTATTTTGTTTCTAGCTCTATTGTTGGGCGATTAAAACTGCATGCTTTGTTTTCTATGCACTTAAAATATTTTCCATGCATGCATATAGTAGGTATACTGAATAAGATTATGTGATGCTATTGTAGCATTATTCAACTTGTCATGCATGCATCTTGAATCGTCATTGTTTGTATATGATTGTGAATGGTTTGTTTATATGAATGCAATTGTATCGTGTAGATTGTGACGAGTGCAACGCTTGCTCGTGTGTGGATTGTTCATCCGACCGCTACAGACAAGGCAAGTAGATGCTACTTTGTTTATGATGTTGTCCTACTATTTTTAATGCATTGTCGTGTCCTATTATGTGGTAGGGCTTTCCTGTAGATGAGCCACCGTTGGTAGATGTGCTTAGCCATGCTATGATGAACGAGGGCTGGGTTACATCACTGAAGTTGTTTCTAAATGTGTTGGTTTGCGAAAACTAAAAACAATTTAATCAATGAATCTCCTGGGTGTGATGTGATTGATAATTTTTGGTGGTATCATTGCGGAAAGGCACCCAGGTATCGAGAGAAAATGATTGGCTTCTTTATTTTGTAGCTTATGTGTACAACCATGTTCCAATAATGAAATGGGCGGTTGGTTGGACTCAGTAGGTTATGGTAATTCGAACCCACGTAACCAGAGATGTAGAATTTTGGTAGGTTGGACCAGTGCGTGTCGGGTTTGGGGAGCTACTCCCCGAACGGTCCTTTCTTGGACTTCTCCCTATCATCACTCAATATGAGAGTGATGGTACGAGCTGGGCTGGCCAAGTCACATGGGTAAAGTGTACTAACCCCTGCAGGGTGTATAAACTAATCGATTAGTCGTGTCCCCGGTTATGGACATTTGAGTTGCTTGATATTGATTCCATGACATGTTTCTCGCTCATTTTAATTTCCTAATTGCTCTAATATTGATGGGTTAACTTAATTGGGGTATTTTCAAAGAAAATAAAAGAAAACTATTTATGAAAGTAGGACAAAGGTATTTGCAAATGCAAGCTAGCCACAGCTCCACTTGCCAGATATGCATGTGGATGTTAGCTCTGTTGTCTCCTTTAATAGCTCTACTTGCCATACATTCCATGTATTGACCCTTCAGGGCTGCTACGTTTCATGTTGCAGGATATTCCGATTCTGAGTAATCGATTTAGGCCACGGTACTCCACTCGGCACTTGTTGACTTGTGGGCAATTTGAAGAATGGAGGATTTACTATATTTATGTTGCTACTTGAATAATTTGAGCTAGCCTTTAGCTAAGCTTTTATTGTAATAATGATACTCTGGATCTTCGTTATTTATGATACACGGATATTTTGCTATGTTATTCATCTTATTCTATTGTGGTCCAATGAACCGATCCAGGGATTGGCATGTCACATAGAAGATACGGTCTTTTCAGAACCGTCGTGTTACAAAAGCATTAACACTCTGTGAACACATGTGATCCTCACATCACAGCCATCCCCTCAGGTTGTCCCAATTTCTATCACTTTGGGGCCTCTGGATCTGGACAATGATATGCATACACAACTTACAGATAAGATCACAAACAATACTATCATAATGATTCAATAATAATTTAAGATATGAGATCATGGCACTCGGGCCCTAGTGACAAGCATTAAGCACAACAAGTTGCAACAATGTCAAATAGCACTAATAGACATACTAGGCACCATGACCTAACAATCTTATTCGACATGATAGAACTCATCCAATCCCTACCATCCGCATAGCCTATAAAGGGGGATTACTCACTCATGGATGGGAGAAACATGGATGGTTGATGGAGAGGCGTCGATGATGATGGTGGTGGCGATGATCCTCTCCAAATTCTCCATCCCGACAGGGTGCCAGAACGGAGTTTCTAGTTCCGAATCACGGTTTCTGGTGGTGGCGGTGCAAAGGAACTCTTTCTTGAAAAACGACGAACCCCCTCGGTTTTTAGGTCAAGAGGCTTCTTCTAGGCAAAGAGAGAGGCCGAGGGGGTGCCTGGGCTGGCCACATCCCTCCTAGGCGTGGGGTGGGCCCACCCGCGCGGCAGGGGGGTGTGGGCCACCTAGGGCTCCCCTTCATCTCGTATTCTGGCTTCGTGGATCTTCTGGTAAAATAGGATTTTTGGCATATTTTTCAGGATTTTTCTTGATAGTTGATTTTCTGCACAAAAACTAGATACCAAGGTAATTCTGCTGAAAACAGCGTCAGTCCATGTTTGTTGTATCCAAATCACACAAGTTTAGAGGAGAAACAATAGCAAAAGTGTTTGGGAAAGTAGATACGTCTTGGACGTATCAACTCCCCCCAAGCTTAGCTTATTGCTTGTCCTCAAGCAATTCAGTTGAAAACTGAGTGCGATAAAAGAATTTTCACGAACACATTTGCTTCATATGATGTATATTCTCAGCACAAGAGTAGATACTTAAACCATTCATAATAAGAAGTATGCAACTAAGTCTACCCAATAGTCATTGCAAAATGTGAAGAGAAACCAACTCAATAATAATAAGTAGCATGAAACACAAACATAAGCAACATTGCAATGCTCATAATAATGTATGATAGAGTGGTATCTCGCTTGCCTTTGTTTTTAGAGCACAATATAAATGCCAAGGCACCTCTGAAGTTCAAGTGAAGACTAGAAGTAAAGATATCAGAGATACAAGCATCAAAGTCATGACATAATTAACCAAGTTTTGAGACAAACACAAGATTGACAACTATGCTCTCAAGAAGGCGCTCATAGAATAAGTGGTGACTCAACAAAGAAGTGAAAAGGGTTTTGAAAAGTTTGAAAGGCTTCCAAATGCTGAAAGTAAGGTACTCACTAGCTTTGAGCTCTCATTGCCCCTATCATAGGAATCTTTATATGGTTAATGGTGAAAGTGAGGTCCAATATGAGTTATATGCTTGACAGACCATAAACTAGAAATCCCAAGTCCCTTGGGTATGAGTGCCACTCCTCGTGATACTCAACTTTAGTCACCTGTAAGTTCTTGTCATCATAAATACATGCATATCATAGAGAACCGCCAACGGGGTACCCCTTGCACATGATACAGGAGCTATCCCATAATCAAAATGGCAAGGCAAGCAGACAATGAGCATCTCAACGATCTTTTTATTTACTATGTGCATAGGTTTTTATTGAGGATGCCTCACAGATGCTCATTATGGTAATGCTGCAAGTTTCCACCATGATTAGGCATGGCTTAGGCTAGCGGCCAAGTCGTTTCTCTAAGACATATATATAATTCCATGAACTCACAAGCTCCCCTTTTTGTAACACCACGGTTCTGAAAAGACCGTAGCTTCTATGTGACATGCCAATCCCTGGATCAGTTCATTGGCCCACAATAGAATAAGATGAATAACATAGCAAAATATCCATGTATCATAAATAATGAAGATCCAGAGTACCATTATTACAATAAAAGCTTAGCCCAAAGCTAGCTCAAATTATTAAGGTAGCAATATAAATAAAGTAAATTCTCCATTCTTCAAATTGCCCACAAGTGAACAAGTGCCGAGTGGAGTACCGTGGCCTATATCGATTACTCAGAATCGGAATATCCTGCAACATGAAACGTAGCAGCCCCGAAGGATCAATACATGGAATGTATGGCAAGTAGAGCTAGTAAAGGAGACAATAGTGCTAACATCTACATGCATATTTGGCAATTGGAGCTGTGTCTGGCTTGCATTTGCAAATACCTTTGTCCTACTTTCATAAACAGTTTTTGATTTTCTTTGAAAAGATCCCAATTAAGTTAACCCAACAACATTAAAGCAATTATGAAAATTAGAATGAGCGAGAAACATGTCATGGAATCAATATCAAGCAACTCAGATGTCCATAAACGGGGACACGGCTAATCGATTAGATTATACACCCTGCAGGGGTTAGTACACTTTACCCATGTGACTTGGCAAGCCCAGCTCGTACCATCACTCTCTTTTTGGGTGATGATAGGGAGAAGTCCAAGAAGAGACTGTTCGGGAAGTAGCTCCCCAATCCCGACGCGCACTGGTTCAACCTACCAAAATTCTACATCTCTGGATACGCGGGTTCGAGTTACCACAACCTACTAAGTCCAACCAACTGCCCATTTCATTAATGGCACATGGTTGTACACGTAAGCTACAAAATAAAGAAGCCAATCATTTTCTCTTGATACCTGGGTGCCTTTCCGCAATGAAACCACCAAAATTTATAAATCCCATCACACCCAGGAGATTCATTGATTAGGTTGTTTTAGTTTTCACAAACCAATACTTTTAGAAACAAGTCTCAGTGATGTAATCCAGCCCTCGTACGTCATAGCATGGCTAAGCACATATACCAACGGTGGTTCATCTACAAGGAAGGCCCTACCACATAATAGGACATAACATAGCGATAGTATCATCCTACACATGCGTCTACAAAATACACGACAATGCATAGAAAATAGTAGGACAATAGCATGAACAAAATAGCATCTACTTGCCTTGGTTGTAGCGGTCGGAAGAACAATCTACACACGAGCAAGCGTTGCACTCGTCACAATCTACACGATACAATTGCAATCATAAACAAACAATCCACAAGCATATGCAACAAAGATGATGCATGAATGCATGCATGACAAGTGGGGTGGCGCTACAGCAACACCTCATATTGGTAATCAGTAGAGGTACTGATTGCATGCATGGAAAATAGTTTTAGCGCAAGGAAAACTATTATGCAAAATACAATACTCAAAACTAGAGCTAGAACCCAATTAAATCACTACCGGTAGTATACTGTTTGTAAAATCTTGGGAAAATTCTAGTAGATAGGCATTGCTATTTAGGAACTGTACCAATTGGAATTACTCAAAAAAGAATTATAAAACTCCCTGAATAATTAAAACACTGCAGAAAGCCACTAGACAGTTTCTGCAGAAGTTTTTACTATAAGCCTATCCTTTTAATTCACAATGAGATTCCCCTCGTCCTACTGAATCCAGGGACATATTATACGCAATTTTTGGAGTTACAGATCTTTTTCTACGAATTAATTACTCCAAAAAGGCCATTAACTCAATTGATTAAACTGTACTAAATCTTGCTGCAAAAGTGTGAAACAATGGAACAGCAAGATTCTACACAACTTACTGAATCTACACATATTTTATTTGCAATTTTTGGCCCAGCGGATTAATTTCTATGCAATTTATAAGTTTCTACGAAAATCTGCCAATTAAATCGATTAAAGAAAATACCAAGTCAACTGTGTCTATGTTGACTGGCCCACGTGGCTGCTGACTGGGTGCTGACTGTGCGTTTGACTAGTCAGCGCCTGGGGCTGACCGGTCAACGGCCGATCTGGGCCGTTGGATCGCAGATCGGCGGCCTGGGAGCAAGGAGGCGGTGCTCACGGCGGCCCGACGTGGCGTCTCCCGAGGCGGCGTCTCACGGAGAGGGAGAGGCGGTCAGCAGGGACAGTGGCGGTTGGCGCGGGCGGCGGCGGCGCGCAGTGGCGGCTGCGCGGGCGCAAGCGGGCGGGGCGTGAGGCGGCGCGGCGCGCGGGCGGCGGCGGCGATGCGGCGCGGCTTACCGGCGGGCGGGCGCTCAGGCGCGGCAGGCGTGGCGGCGGGATGGGCGCGTGGATCGAGGCAGAGGCGGCGGGGTCCGCGGCTTATGTGGGCCCCCACGCGGGGTCCTTGTCGGACACGGTCCCACCTGTCGGTGGGCCGTCGCTGGGGCGGCGACGGATACTATCCGCCACGCGGGCGGCGCGGTGCTGGCTGGCTGGGCCGGCGCGGCCCAGCAGGCTGGCACCGTTTTTTTTTTTGGTCCTTTCTTTTTCCCTTTTTGCTTTTTAGTAAAACCTCCGTAACTCATTCATACGAACTCCGAATCGGGCAATTCTTGTTCCTAAATTTTTGTCAAATCGAGGGGAACAACCTAGGGTCAAGGGATGAGTGAAACCACTATGCTACAAGGGTGGAAAACACAAGTCCTAGTAAAACCTCCCGCAGGAGCATTGTAGTAAAATAAAATAAGATTTTGAAAATAATGTTTTGCCGAATCTTTCCAATCGATGGTTTTGCATGGAAGAGTATGATGCAATGGCATGAATGATATGCAGAACCAAATCTAAAATTTGGGATGTGACAAGACTAACCCCCTTAAGATGAATCTCGTCCCCGAGATTCGGCGCGGCTAGCAAATAGGTGTGGGTAGTCCTCTTGGATGTCATCCTCACCCTCCCAAGTGGCTTCCTCTTCGGTGTGGTGGCTCCACTGTACCTTGCAGAACCTGATTGTCTTGGTACGGGTAGTCCTCTCCGCTGTCTCCAGAATCTTGACCGGTTTCTCCTCATAGGTCAAGTCGTTCTCAAGCTGAACCTCCTCTAGCGGTACAGTGTCTCTCAATGGTGTATCCACCATCTCCGGATGGCACTTATTCAGCTGTGACACGTGGAACACATTGTGAACAGCGGACAGAGCTTCTGGCAACTCCAACTGATAAGAAACTTCTCCTTTGCGTGCTAAGACCCGATATGGTCCAATAAACCGTGGTGCCAGCTTATCCTTAATTCCAAATCTCTTGATTCCACGAAGTGGCGACACTCCGAGGCACGCTCTATCACCTATCTGATACAACACTTCCTTGCGCTTGGCGTCAGCGTAGCTCTTATGCCTTGATTGTGCTACCTTTAGCCTGTCCCTAATCAAGGCGACCTTCTCCTTAGCGTCCTTGATCAAATCAGGTCCAAACAACTGACGTTCTCCTACTCCGTCCCATAGCAATGGTGTCCGGCACCGTTTCCCATATAGCACATCGAACGGTGACGCCTTGATGCTGGTTTGATAGCTGTTGTTGTAGGAAAACTCAGCATATGGCAAATTCTCATCCCAACTAGAACCATGAGTCAAGGCGCAAGCTCTCAGCATGTCTTCCAAAATCTGATTCACCCTCTCGGTCTGTCCATCAGTATGAGGGTGAAACGCTGTGCTAAACTACAATCTAGTACCAAGCGACTCGTGCAGTTGGCGCCAGAAGTATGAGGTAAATTGGGTGCCTCTATCAGATACGATACTCTTGGGAACTCCATGTAGGCACACAATCCTGTCCATGTAAATCTTGGCCAACTTTGCACTAGTATAGGTCGTCTTCACCGGTATAAAGTGGGCTACCTTGGTCAAATGGTCGACCACTACCCAAATGGAGTCGTATCCTGACCTGGTCCTGGGCAACCCTGTGATAAAATCCATTCCCACTCTATCCCACTTCCAATCTGGCACGGGCAACGGCTGTAGTAATCCTGCTGGCTTCTGGTGTTCTGCCTTCACTCGGCTACATACATCGCATAGGGCAATATGCTCCGCGATGTCTCCCTTCATGTTGTTCCACCAGAATCTGTCCTTTAGGTCCATATACATCTTCGTATTGCCCGGATGTATGGAATACGGCGAGTCATGAGCTTCCTGTAGAATCAACTCCCTTATCTCTGGATCGTTGGGAACGCATAAACGACTCCATACCACAAGGTTCCTTGCTCATCCTCGCGGAATTCCCTTGCTCGACCCCCCCTTCATCTTTTCCTTTACTTCATCAATCTCTTTGTCTCCCACTTGAGCCTTCCTGATTCTGTCCTGTAGCGTTGGTTGGATTTCCATTGTTGCCAGGTATCCTTCAGATACTACGTCCAGTTTAAGGTCCTTGAATTGCTTGCACAAATCCTCGGGCATTTCCCCAATTGTCAATCCATTGGCATAAACCTTCCGGCTCAGAGCATCTGCTACTACATTGGCCTTTCCTGGGTGGTATTGCAGATTCATATCATAGTCCTTGATAAGTTCCAGCCATCTCCTTTGCCTCATGTTTAGTTCCTTCTGTGTAAATATGTACTTCAGGCTCTTGTGGTCGGTGTACACATCACAGTGTTTTCCCATTAAGTAATGCCTCCATACCTTGAGTGCATGAACCACTGACGCTAACTCCAAGTCGTGTGTGGGGTAATTCTGCTCATGGTGCTTGAGTTGCCGCGAGGCATATGACACTAATCTCCCATCTTGCATCAGCACACTCCCAAGTCCCTGTCGAGAAGCATCACAGTACACTTGGAAATCCTTCTGAAGGTCCGTAAACCTAGCAGTAGCGGTCACAAGTCGACGCTTCAGTTCCTGAAAGCTGGCTTCACACACATCCGTCCATTCAAACTTCCTCTCCTTCTTCAGAAGTTCGGTCATCGGCTTTGCAATCTTGGAGAAGTTTTCAATGAATCTCCTATAATATCCAGCAAGTCCCAAAAAGCTTCGTATCTCTCCCGCATTCTTGGGTGCTTCCCTCTCAGTTACTGTAGTCACTTTGCTTGGATCAACAGCGACTCCTTCTCCTGACACCACGTGTCCAAGAAATCCAACAGTGTTAAGCCAGAATTCATACTTGCTGAATTTGGCATACAGCTTGTGTTCCCTCAGCTTCTCCATAATCAGTCGCAGATGTTTCTCATGCTCAGCATCACTCTTAAAATATATCAGTATGTCGTCAATAAACACCACCACAAACTTGTCCAAGTACTCCATAAATACCTTGTTCATCATGGTCATGAAGTATGCCGGGGCATTCGTTAGTCCAAAATACATAACTGTATACTCATATAAACCATACCTAGTGGTGAAAGCGGTTTTTGGTATGTCCTCCCCCCGGATCTTCAATTGGAAGTAGCCCGATCGCAGATCAATCTTTCTAAACACCTTTGCTCCTTCCAGCTGATCAAACAAATCATTTATGTTCGGCAGGGGGTATTTGTTCTTGATGGTCACCTCATTCAGCGAGCGATAGTCCACCACTAATCTCTTGCTGCTGTCTTTCTTCTCCACAAACAGAACAGGTGCACCCCATGACGACGAACTAGGCTGAATGAATCCCTTGTCCAACTGCTCTTTCAACTAATTCTTCAATTCCTTCAGCTCATCCACATCCATCTTATATGGTCTCTTTGCTATAGGTCCTGTTCCCGGCATCAGGTCGATGAGAAACTCCACTTCCCTGTCAGGTGGCATTCCTGGCAGCTCCTCCAGAGACACGTCGGGGTAATCCTTAATCACAGGCACAGTATCCATGCTAACCCCCTTAAGAGAATTCAGCTTACACCTTCCCGGTCGCACTGCCGAATTGAACCTAATTCTCTTACCATCCGGGGTTTTGAGCGAAACAGCTCGCTGTGCACAATCTATGTGTCCCCATGCATAAACATCCAATCCATACCCAGAATAACATCTAACCCTTGTGATTCCAACACTACCAGATGTGCAATGAAGTTGTGTGTTCGAATCCTCACAGTTAAGCCGCGGCATCCCGCCTTCTATCATATCTCCTCCAGGTGAGCTCACTCTAATAGACTCTTTCATAGACTCAGTAGGTAGCTTATACTTATCCTCAAATGCCCTTGATATGAATGAATGCGATGCACCAGTATCGAAAAGTATAAGTGCAGGGTGAGTGTTGATTGGAAACTTACCAATCACAAGGTCAGGCTCATCTGGGATCTCCTCCACATTCATGTGGTTCACTGTGGCCTTCTGGTTGTTGGTTGGCTTCAGTACCTTCCTCTCCGGACAGTTGTCAGCATAGTGTCCCTTCTGTCCACACTTGAAGCATGTCACCTCACTCAGATCCTTCTTCACAAAGCTGCGATCACGGTTGCGGTCATGTCCACCGTGTCCTCCAGAATGGTGAGAGTGTCCTCGCCTCCATGGTGGTGGCGGTCATGGCTCCCATGGTCACTCCCTCCATGCTTGAAGTACACATCATAAGAAGTGCGGGTCTTGTGGTGAAAACCGGAGTGGTGATTGCTGCTCTTCCTCTTGCGGTTCTCCACCTGCTTGTGCTTCCCTTCCAAGATCCTGGCCTTGTCCATAAGATCCTGGAAAGTGGGGCAGTAGACCACCAGTAGCTGCACTGAAAGCTCATCACTAAGGCCATCCAGGAATCTCTCCCTCCTTTTTGCATCAGTGTCAACATCCTCAGGTGCATAACGGGACAGGTTGTTGAACTCTTCAATGTACTCAGCCACGGTGCGATTGGTTTGACGCAAGTTGCGGAACTCCTTCCTCTTCAGGCTCAGAACTCCTGAAGACATGTGGTTGGTCCTGAAACCTTCCCCAAACATTGCCCAAGTCACAGTATCCAGCGGGTGGGTGATCTGAAAAGTGTCCCACCAAGAAGCGGCTGGTCCCTCCAGTAGGTGAGCGGCAAACCTCACCTTCTCAGCATCAGTGCATCCCACAGTTACCAGATCCTTGTTGACTGAATGCAACCAGTCGAGAGCAACCATTGGTTCCGTTGCAGTAGAGAACTTAGCTGGCCTTAACCTCAGAAACCTCGTGAGAGCATCTCCCTGAGGCTGGTTGTTCCCATTGTTGTTGTTGTTGTTCTGAGGTTCCATGAACTGGGTCATAACTTGGGTCAGCTGTGCCTGAGCTGCCATGAGCTGCTCCAACTCAGTGGGTTGACGGCGGGGAGGCATCTGCGGTTCAGCACAGGTAAGTTTAGAAAGAATCAACTACGATAATAGGATTCTACCCATGCATTATGATCAAACAACAACAAACAATAGCAGACAATCACAAGCAAGCAACACATCAACAAACAAGTGATCTAGCAACATCCCAGGGGTTATCCTAGCAGTATATATCTACTGGAATAATTTTACAAGAGTTGTCAATGGTTAACTAAACAGTTGATCAACTAAGCAACAAAAACAGCAATCTGCCAGAACAGTCCAGCAGCGTTCAAGAATTTTTCTACCTGACTTAGACTCGTCAGGAAATTTAGCTGATTTTTTCACATACAGTACAGAGAGTTTCGCACCAGCCCTATGTTTTTCAGTTTTTTCCCAGATACCATAAAAATATGAAAAACCGTACAGTAATGCTGTATCAGCAAAAACTACAGCGAAAATAACACAGATAGTAACCAAACTTGCCATAACTCTTTCATAAAATTCACACAAATAAATCCTGGGATATTGGAGTACACAAATAAGCAACTAAACACTCTTAAACTAACAGTAATTAAGTTTCACATCAATCGAGACTAATCCTAACGATTTTGCCTAACGAGGACTAATTGGTGGACTTCTATCTACTTCTTGAAGAGGTTGCGGTAGGTCCTTGCACTCATGCGTTGGCGCTTCGGTCCACAGTTCAACCATGGCGGCGGAGTATACTCCTCTCCTGAGTCATCACTTGAAATCTCAAACTCCACCTCTTCTGGATCCTCCTCTTCTTCTTCACTTTCAGCTGCAACTTCAACAGCTTCATCTCCTCCACCATCGTTGTCTCCATCATCATCATCCTCGTCCTCATCATCATCATTCCCACTTTCATCATCATCATCATCATTGTTGCCACCATCTCCATTGTCATCATCAGAGGGTGGATTCAGCTGTGCTTGGAGAGCGGCAATCTGGGCTGTCATAGCTTCAATAGTTTGATCCCTTTCCTGGACGGTCCCTTGCAACTGTTGTATGTTCTGGGTGTTCTCCTGCACAGTACCATGAAGATAAGCTATGGTTGCATCTCTGGCTATCAGGGCATTCTCCAGAACTCCCACAGCTTCATGCAAGGTGTCAATATCCTGTCCTTGTACCACCATACCATTGCTAGCAAAATCTGCAATCTCCTTTATCATCATCACTTTCTTTGCTAGAGCTCCATTCTCCCTTTCCATGTCCTCTATGTGCCTCCGACGGGGCGGCATGTTGTTCCTGTCGCCCGGGGTAACCACAATGTGCCCATCTTCATCACGCCTCCCATAGTCACGGTAGGGTGAGTCTGCTGGCAGTAGGTGTCGGACATGATGGCACTGGCGAGACAGGGCTTCATGTATGGCCAAGTTGATTCCAAGTCCCAAGTTGCAGTATGTCTTGGTGTAGATCAGATGCACAGGGTTTGGCAAGGCGGCATCCCTGAAGACGAAGGTAGTGATCTCCCATGCATCCTCACCATATCCATAGGTGTATAGCCTTCTTCCCTTGAACATGGGCAGTGGCAATCCCAATGACTGCGAGAGCTGTGCTAACTGTCTTGCAAAGGGCCTTGGTGACTCCATGGTGGCATACTCAGTCCTGACTTCTCCCATCTATCAATTAAAAGAGGAAAGTGTGAGAATAACATATGGTAAGAATTTACGAGAGTGAAAGGCATAAGATGAAAGACAGAGTTAATATAAGCTTTAATAATTCTATGGCTTCCTAATCCAATCCTAGGGCACGATCCTACAGTCGACACACGGGCTCTGATACCATCTTGTAACACCACGGTTCTGAAAAGACCGTAGCTTCTATGTGACATGCCAATCCCTGGATCGGTTCATTGGCCCACAATAGAATAAGATGAATAACATAGCAAAATATCCATGTATCATAAATAACGAAGATCCAGAGTACCATTATTACAATAAAAGCTTAGCCCAAAGCTAGCTCAAATTATTCAGGTAGCAACATAAATAAAGTAAATTCTCCATTCTTCAAATTGCCCACAAGTGAACAAGTGCTGAGTGGAGTACCGTGGCCTATATCGATTACTCAGAATCAGAATATCCTGCAACATGAAACGTAGCAGCCCCGAAGGGTCAATACATGGAATGTATGGCAAGTAGAGCTAGTAAAGGAGACAATAGTGCTAACATCTACATGCATATTTGGCAATTGGAGCTGTGTCTGGCTTGCATTTGCAAATACCTTTGTCCTACTTTCATAAACAGTTTTTGATTTTCTTTGATAAGATCCCAATTAAGTTAACCCAACAACATTAAAGCAATTATGAAAATTAGAATGAGCGAGAAACATGTCATGGAATCAATATCAAGCAACTCAGATGTCCATAACCGGGGACACGACTAATCGATTAGATTATACACCCTGCAGGGGTCAGTACACTTTACCCATGTGACTTGGCCAGCCCAGCTCGTACCATCACTCTATTTTTGGGTGATGATAGGGAGAAGTCCAAGAAGAGACTGTTCGGGAAGTAGCTCCCCAATCCCGACGCGCACCGGTCCAACCTACCAAAATTCTACATCTCTGGATACGCGGGTTCGAGTTACCACAACCTACTAAGTCCAACCAACCGCCCATTTCATTATTGGCACATGGTTGTACACGTAAGATACAAAATAAAGAAGCCAATCATTTTCTCTTGATACCTGGGTGCCTTTCCGCAATGAAACCACCAAAATTTATCAATCCCATCACACCCAGGAGATTCATTGATTAGGTTGTTTTAGTTTTCACAAACCAATACTTTTAGAAACAAGTCTCAGTGATGTAACCCAGCCCTCGTACGTCATAGCATGGCTAAGCACATCTACCAACGGTGGTTCATCTACAAGGAAGGCCCTACCACATAATAGGACATAGCATGGCGATAGTATCATCCTACACATGCGTCTACAAAATACACGACAATGCATAGAAAATAGTAGGACAATAGCATGAACAAAATAGCATCTACTTGCCTTGGTTGTAGCGGTCGGAAGAACAATCCACACACGAGCAAGCGTTGCACTCGTCACAATCTACACGATACAATTGCAATCATAAACAAACAATCCACAAGCATATGCAACAAAGATGATGCATGAATGCATGCATGACAAGTGGGGTGGCGATACAGCAACACCTCATAATGGTAATCATTAGAGGTACTTATTGCATGCATGGAAAATAGTTTTAGCGCAAGGAAAACTATTATGCAAAATACAATACTCAAAACTAGAGCTAGAACCCAATTAAATCACTACCGGTAGTATACTGTTTGTAAAATCTTGGGAAAATTCTAATGTATAGGCATTGCTATTTAGGAACAGTACCAATTGGAATTACTCAAAAAGGAATTATAAAACTCCCTGAATAATTAAAACACTGCAGAAAGCCACTAGACAGTTTCTGCAAAAGTTTTTACTGTAAGCCTATCCTTTTAATTTACGATGAGATTTCCCTTTTCCTACTGAATCCAGGGACATATTATACGCAATTTTTGGTGTTACAGATCTTTTTCTACGAATTAATTACTCCAAAAAGGCCATTAACTCAATTGATTAAACTGTACTAAATCTTGCTGCAAAAGTGTGAAACAATGGTACAGTAAGATTCTACACGACTTACTGAATCTACACATATTTTATTTGCAATTTTTGGCTCAGCGGATTAATTTCTACGCAATTTACAAGTTTCTACGAAAATCTGCCAATTAAATCGATTAAAGAAAATACCCAATCAATCAGGTTCATTGGATCGCCCACGTGGCTGGGCTGCCGACTGACTGTGCGTTTGACTAGTTAGAGCCAGGGGCTGACCAGTCAACGGCCGATCTGGGCCGTTGGATCGCAGATCGGCGGCCAGGGAGCAAGGAGGCGGGGCGGTGCTCACCGGCGGCGGTGGCGAGGTCCTCCGGCGGCGGCGGGTCCTGCGCGGAGAGGGAGAGGCGGTCAGCGCGGGACGGTGGCGGGTCGGCGCGGCGGCGCGGCCAGCGGGCGGCGGCGGCGTGGCGGCAGCCATGGCGGCGGCGGCTGGCAGCGCGCGCGGCGAGGCGGCGGTGGGCGCGTGGATCGAGGCAGAGGCGGCGGGGTGGGGCGCGTGGATCGAGGCAGAGGCGGTGGGGTCCGCGGCTTATGTAGGGCCCCCACGCGGGGGCCTAGTCGGACACGGTTCCACCTGTCGGTGGGCCGTCGCTGGGGCGGCGGCGGAAACTATCCGCCGCGCAGGCGGCGCGGTGCTGGCTGGCTGGGCCGGCGCAGCCCAACAGGCTGGCGCCGGTTTTTTTTGGTCCTTTCTTTTTCCCTTTTTGCTTTTTAGTAAAACCTCCGTAACTCATTCATGCGAACTCCGAATCGGGCGATTCTTGTTCCTAATTTTTTGTAAAATCGAGGGGAACAACCTAGGGTCAAGGGATGAGTGAAACCACTAGTCTACAAGGGTGGAAAACACAAGTCCTAGTAAAACCTCCCGCAGGAGCATTGTAGTAAAATAAAATAGGATTTTGAAAATAGTGTTTTGCCGAATCTTTCCAATCGATGGTTTTGCATGGAAGAGTATGATGCAATGGCATGAATGATATGCAGAACCAAATCTAAAATTTGGGATGTGACACTTTTATTTCACACCGAAGACATCCGCAAACAAAATAGTATGGTATCAACTAGATATGTATCCATAAGTGTTGAAAGAGTTCCCCGTGACAGCATGATTCTGCTAACTCCCAGCCTATAATTTGCAAGCATATAACTTTCATGGACAGTCACAATGGTTCAGGTTTATTAAGTGCAAGGAATAAAGTGTGCCATCAAGTTCGTGAGAGCTTTACTAAATAACTTTCTCAAAACATTCAAAAAATTTATTTGGAAGAAATCAAGGCATAATGAATATACACTGAATTAGCAAATAATGCTAATAGGTAGGTATGGTGGACACTGTTGGCAATATTGGTATTGGGGAGTTGGATGCACAAGTAGAGCTCATACTTAGTGCGAGTGAAGGCTAGCAATAGAGAGGGAGCGACAAACGAGAGAGCAATAACTGCCATAATCATGCTTGCAACAAAACAAGACTAATTATGGCATGAAAGTGATACAAGAACTCTGAGGCAAAATAAATCATCTAGGCTTACTGACTATTGTTTAGTCATATGCATGCATGAGGATGTGCCAAGTCAATTCACATGAAACATTCAGAGGAGGATACCACAATTTCATACCAAAATATGAATAGAACAATGGAAGCAAACATTCATACGACATGCCACAAACTATTAGCAAGATGGAGCTAATTGTTTGAGATATGCCCAAGAGGAAATAATAAAGAGGTCATTATCATATCTTCATGCTTATGATAAATGTTTACATACCATGCTATAATTGTATTAACCAGAAACATTAATAATTGTGTGATTTGTAAACATAAAAGAGTCCCTAGTAAAGCCTCTTGTTAAACAAGCTTGTTGGTTAATATATGATCATGGTTTCCTGATCATGAACATTGAGATGTTATTAACAACAAGATCATATCATTAGGAGAATGGTGTGATGGACATACTCCTATAGATTAGCGTAGCATAAAGATCAAGTCGTTTCAATAGTTCATTTGCTATAAGCTTTCTGATACATAGTAACCTAATTCCTTTGACCATGATATCATGCTAATCACCATCACCGGATGGATGCTTTGATGACATCAAACACCACACCGTAACTGGGTGGCTAGAAAGGTGGCATTGAGTGTTCAGAAAGTATGTGTTGAGGTACATGGATCAAGAGTGCGATTTTCCCATCCATATGACGGATAGATATACTCTAGGCCCTCTTGGTGGAATGTCATCCAATTATCTTGCAAGCATGTGACAGGCTCATAAGGATCACATATCACGGGAACTGTAGGGGCTCGTAGCATGGAAAAACAAAAAATTTCTACCGCATGCACACAAACAAGCCAAGATCTATCTATTAGATTGTAGCAACGAGTCGATAGAGGAACTCACCCTCGAAGATTCCAAAGCGGTTAACGAGAGAAGATTCTCATGGGTGATGTAGTCGTACACTTGCCGATCTCAAGATCGTGTAGACGATCCTTCCGGCGATGCGTTCGGCGATGCTTCCATGGTCACACGCGTTGATGCCGATGAAGACCTTCCTCTCCCTTGTTCCAAAGAAAATGCGGAGGTTGTAGCACTCTCCTCGTGATTCCGGCAGCACAACGGCGTGGTACCGGAAGTAGAGGGGAGATCTCGCAGGGCTTCGCCTTAAGCCGGAGCGAGTATGGTGGACTATGAGAGAGCCCTCGGCGATCTAGGGTTTAGACACACCGAGGAAGAGGTGCTAGGGCCGGCGGCTAGGGCTTGGAGGTTCCCAAGTCGGCGGCTAGGGGAGAAACCCTAGGGGTCGGCGGCGGCTATGGAGGGCGGCTGCTGCTAGGGTTTAGAGGTGGGGATCTTGTGTGCTAGGAGGGGAGCCCTGCCCCTCCTCTTATAGGAGGGAGGCGCCGGCCAAGGGGAGGGGAATCCCTCCCCAATTCGGATCCCAAGTGGGCCGGCGGTGGAGGAGGGACTCCTCCCCAACTCGGTTTCCACCTCCCTCTCCACTTCCCAAAAATAGTCGTTTGACTTTCAAATTGGTGTTTGACTTTTCAAACAAGGATTTGATTAAACCCTCTATTTTGTTCAGCGATGACACTTAGTACATGATGCAATCATACCAACTTGATATAGCACATTCATGTACCCTTCCCCTTCGGAGTGCCGGACATTCCGGAACCTTTTAGAACATTCCCGATGAAAACTCCGGAACCATTCTCCAACCCCGAAACAGGACTTTCCTTCTATGAATCTTATTCTTCGGACCATTCCGGATCTCCTCGTGATATCCCGGATCCCATCTGAGACTCCGAACAACATTCGGTCTCTTACTCATCATTCCATAACTACTCAACAACATCGAATCCTTAAGTGTGTCTCCCTATGGTTCGTGAATTATGCGGACATGATCGAGACACTTCTCCGATCAATAACCAATAGAGGAATCTGGAAATTCATATGGCTCCCACAAATTTCTACGATTACTTTGCGATCGAATGAACCACTTACATACGATACCAATTTCCCTTTATCTCACGATATTTTACTTATCCGAGGTTTTGATCGTCGGTATCTCTGCATACCTAGTTCAACCTTGTTACTGATAAGTACTCTTTTCTCGTTCCCGTGATATGTGATCCCTTGTGAGCTAGTCACATGCTTGCAAGCTAATTGGATGACATTCCACTGAGAGGGACCAGAGTATATCTATCCGTCATATGGATGGACAAATCCCACTCTTGATCCATGTGCCTCAACCCATACTTTCCAAACACTCAATGCCACCTTTATAGCCACCCAGTTACGGTGTGGTGTTTGATGTCATCAAAGCATCCTTCCGGTGATGGTGATTAACATGATCTCATGGTCGAAGGAATTAGGTTACTATGTATCAGAAAGCTTATAGAAAATGAACTATATTAAATGACTTGATCTTTATGCTACGCTTAACTATAGGAGTATGTCCATCACATCATTATCCTAATGATATGACCCTGTTGTTAATAACATCTCTATGTTCATGATAAGGAAACCATGATCATATATTAACCAACAAGCTAGTTTAACAAGAGGCTTTACTAGGGACTCTTTTATGTTTACAAATCACACAAGTAATAATGTTTCATGTTAATACAATTATAGCATGGTATGTAAACATTTATCATAAGTATGAAGATATGATAATAACCACTTTATTATTGCCTCTTGGGCATATCGCCAACAGTCTCCCACTTGCACTAGAGTCAATAATCTAGTTTCAAACCTTTGTGTATTCAACACCTATGGCTTTCCGGTGTTGTATGTACACGATTGCTAGTGGTCAACTAATCTCCGGATCTGACACTTCCAGGTCCGTGTGTAATTGCATGTCTTTGCGTCTCTACGCATCACTCATTCTCTAATGAGATGGCTTTGTATAATTTTGGTCCTTTGGTGAGACCTTTAGTTCTTTGGGGTTAAAACATGTTGATAATATTGTCGTATAATATATCTTCATAGTATTATCCCGCTGTGAACTACACCTAGTTTGACAACAAACTACTTGGCACAAATTCCCTCTTTAGCTGCTATTATAGCAGTCATATACTTAGCCTTTTGTTGTAGTATCTGTCACAATGTCTTAACTTTGGAACTCATCCAAATCCATTATGGAACTTACTTTCCATTATATTGTGCCACCCTTAGTTTAGATTGAGATAAACTTAATTTGTACTTTGTGACAAAACTAGTATCAATGTAGTACTTTTACAATGAACTAACCATCTATTTGTCACTTCTACAAATAATATACTCTTAGTTCTTCCAAAAGATCATAAGAATATCCTTACTATTGTCCAATGATCAACTTATGAATCATTCTGGTATATGCTCATAACATTTAGAGTATAGGACATATCTGGATTTGTACATATCACAGTATGATTGATATAAATACTCTTTGTGATTTCATACATCAAGTATCAATCTATACTTGAATCTTTGTTTCACTTACCCAGTGTCAATACACTTGAATATATCATCAATATTGAACTTATTCAATCCTTTTTCTGTGACAAGAACCTTTCTTGTAGTTTCTATATTGAACTCATTCAACACATCATCTATGTACTTTCGGCACAACCATATTAGCGTCTATTGATGCCAAATATTTGGGTTTTGCCTAAGTCTTTCATCGAGATGAAATTCTTAATATGTGTTAATAAAAGATACATCTTTTCCAATCAACAATATGTCCTCCACATAATGTATTAGAAATATGTCTTAGCGCTCCCACTTAATTTCTTGCAAATGCAAGCATCTTCATTGTCTCTGATGAAATTAAACTCTTTTAACAGTTTCATCATAGTGAAGATTCCAACTCCGTTATGCTTACTTCAACCATTGAAGTTTTCATATGCTTTTAGCATCCTTTGAATTAACAAAAACCCTTTGGACCGTGTCATGCACACGTCCTAGGTAACCCTTCTATTAGAAGAACTTGTTTTGTTTATCCAACACATAACAAAATTATATGTCGTGGTTGCTACATTAATCCGTCTAGACTAAATATCGCTTAATGAAAGATCAGATCTTGTCATAGTCAACTCTTTGAACATTGTTGTGAACTCTTTCCCAACATGTCGACCATTTCATAGATGCGAAACATCCATGTCTATTTCTTCATAGATCCAAACACAACTGTAAGGTCTTACACCTTTCTCGAGGGTCTTTCAAGTTCAAAACTTGATTTCTCGTGTATGGAACTATCACGAATTTTATGGCTTCAAGCCATTTTACGGAGTCAGGGCCCATCATCGCTTCTTTGCATGTAGTACGTTCATTATTCTCAAATAATGATTCAACCCTCAAATCTTGGTATTTGATTGTTTACTCGAACTACTTGGTTCAATAGAAAACTTTGACCTTCGTAACCACAACCTTTGAGGCACGTGAGCCATGAGCATTGTTGCTGCCTCCGGAACACTTTTCGGCGCTGTGCAACTCTGCACATATAGCTAAGGTTCTTTTAACCTTATCAAAGTTCTATTGTCCTCCCACTTAACTTTTCACGAAAAATTCCTTCTCAAAGAAACTTGACGTTCTAAGCGACAAACACTTTTGTCTCCGGTTTTATGGAGGAATACTTAACAAAGACAGGTTCATCCGACTTTGGTTGCAAACATCTTTCTTATGCATAGCATACCAATGTTTAAGAAAGGATAACTTGGGTTTTATCCCAAACCATAACTTTATATGGTGTCAATTCAACGGATTATGATGGAGCTCTTTTTAGTGGAAAAACGGTAATCTCTAAAGCTTTTAATCTTTAAAATATAATGGCAGTTTTATGAATTACACCTTCGATCTTACCATGTCAAACAAGGTTTAATTACATATCTCGAACGCTCCATACTCTTATGGTGTTTCGGGAAAATGCAAATCCACGGAACGATTCCTTAAATCTTAGGTATTATGCTAAACTTGTAACTCAAATATATTCCTTTATGATCTTATCATAAACTATTTATATTCTTGTTATAATGATTTTGCACTTCATCTTGAAAGTCTTTGAACTTTTCAAATGTTTCATACTTCATCCTTATTAAGTAAATATTCATATATTCACTCAAATTTTCGGAGAAAGCATATGAATTTGAAATCCATCGCTCTTGACTACACATAATGGAATTCACACAACAATATGTACAAGTTCCAATAAGCTAGTCATTCGTTCCCTTTTGGCCTATGAACGAAGTTTTAATTATCTCTATGAAAGTTTCACAAGCGTCATTTGATAAAAAATCAAAAGACTCCAAAATTACATACACATGGAGTTTCTTTCAATATAATTTAAACGGCGATGTCACTTCCTAAGTGATCTTTCAATCAATTTGTCTTTCGACATTTTTAGCACTAGTTTTATGGATGTGGTTTCTCCAACGAGATTTGTGAATCATCCATCTTTATGGATTACGGCAATTATTTGAACAACCCTTTTGTTCTCATAATACCTGATAAAACAAATCTTGAAGGCAAGCTTTGATGTTTAACGAGCAACACAATAACCCTTTATTTGTTCTCGATGAACATCATCACATATTCTTTTGCTAGTTACTTAGGACATTGTAGTTCATGAATTGTGTTGTTTCGTATGACGATTCACACCAACAAATTCAGTATCAAATACTTAAGAACCACATTGTTTAATAAGCAAAGAATATAGCCATAACATGTATATCATCTATATACTTAAACTGAACAATTCTAGTCTTTTCTTTTACGCCATATATTTATGAGATTCTCTTTCAGATTTCCTTCTGTTTGAAAGAATCTATCAACATCAATAGTGGAGCCATACACATGACACATAGTCCAAAGCGTGTATAGTTAAATACCAATGTCTTTGGACTTGCACTTTGAAGTAGATCACCATTATCAAATGTTTGGTGTTCTTTCAAATTCCTTTATTTAGTAATCTCTTGGTGTAGTAAACATTTTACCTACATCAAATATTCACCCTTACCATGGAATTATTCATGATCAAGCTACTTTAGCTTATTGCGGTGAATCGCGAGTATAATGTTGCTCTCCAAAACCTTTTGGAGGATTAGGACAACTAGTGTCTCCAATCTTTTGCAAATTCTCATCAAATATGAGAATATGACTTTTGCCATATTATACTCTATCATGTTGCAACCAAAACTTTGTTTCAGATATCACAATATCTTCCATACATCATGGTTTCTGAAATAACTCTTTCAGATCCTAGATAACCTTGATATTAAGACAATTATTTGAATATCAAGAATCATGGAGACAAACATGATACTCATACACTAACTCTTGGAATAGTCACTCTTGATTTAATACCAATTATTAAACTTCATGGAGTAACCGGAACTTACTGAAAGTTTCCAATAGGACTTTTAAACTTTAGATTAACACTTCAAAAACAATACGATACCAGTTCGTAAAGTAACTAACCAGAATTCTATAGTTCTATCATCTCAATTATAACTAAGCGCAAGGTGGTAAACGGATGCCAATGACTACAACAACTATGCAAATTCACTTTGATTTGATTTATGATAAATAGTGTTCAACTTTTAATCATATTGCCGTTGAACTCCCACTCAAAACAATATCCCTCACATTGTTTTAGTGATCACACGAACCAAAACCACCACATCAAAACCGATCATCACGAGAGTTGATGTAGCTTCAATGGCGAACAATCAACATGTTCATCATATCTACTATATGACTCATGCTTTACCTTTCGGTGATCCGTGTTCCGAGACCATGTCTGTACATGCTAGGCTCGTCAAGATCAAACCTTAGCTTCCGCATGAGCAAATCTGGCTTGCTCACGTTGTATACACTCAGATCTAATCTAACACCCGATCATCACGTGGTGCTTCGAAACAACGAGCTTTAGCAACGGTTCTTACTAAGGATGAACACTTTAAAACTTGAAATTGTGTGCTTGAGGGATCATCTTATAATGCTACCGTCGTAAACTAAGCAATACAAGATGCATAAAAGGATTAACATCACATACAATTCATAATATGTGATATGATATGGCCTTTCTTCTTTGTGCTTCCGATCTCCATCTTCAAGCACGAACATGATCTCCATCATCACCGGCATTGCATCAAGGTCAATGACGCTGCTCCATGGTTGTCGTCCACCAGCTTCAACTATTACAACTACTTTGAATAGACACGTGGGTCTTAACAGAATTTAAAGACAACCATATGGCTCCTGCCGGTTGCCAACTTACAATAAGGAACATTGCATATATCATATATAATCACAATCTTGGACATATCACATCACAGCACACCCCTGCAAAACAAAGTTAGACGCCTCTAATTTTCTTTACATATTTTACGTGGTTTGGGGCTTTCAATAAGTGTCGTTCTAACTTACAAACAAGAACCACAACATTGATACTAGTATTATCAATCACCCGTTGTAAATTGAATCTTAACTATGTTGGGAGAAATAGGTACCCGCAAAGCCACTTATGCAATACAAGTTGCATGTAAAGCGTGGAGCAAGTCTCATGAACGATGTCATGTAAGGTTAGCCCGGGCCGCTTCATCCCACCATCCCGCAAGATGCAAAGTACACAAGAAGCAATCGACAACAAAAGCATCAACGCCCATAATGACCATTGTGTTCTACTCGTGCAACAGATCTACATATAGACACGTCTCTGATACCACTGTAGGGGATCATAGCATGGAAAAACAAAAAAATTCTACCGCATGCACACAAACAAGACAAGATCTATCTACTAGATTGTAGCAACGAGTCGATAGAGGAACTCACCCTCGAAGATTCCAAAGTGGTTAACGAGAGCAGATTCTTGTGGGTGATGTAGTCGTACACTTGCCGATCTCAAGATCGCGTAGACGATCCTTCCGGCGCTGCGTTCCGGCAGTGCTTCCGCAGTCGGTCACACGTTCGGTACCCGATGAAGACCTTCCTCTCCCTTGTTCCAGCAGGCACAGAGGTTGTAGCACTCTCCTCGTTATTCCGGCAGCACAACGGCGTGGTACCGGAACTAGAGGGGAGATCTCGCAGGGCTTCGCCTTAAGCCGGAGCGAGTATGGTGGACTATGAGAGAGCCCTCGACAATCTAGGGTTTATACACGCCGAGGAAGAGGTGCTAGGGCCGGTGGCTAGGGCTTGGAGGTCCCCAAGTCAGCGGCTAGGGGAGAAACCCTAGGGGGCGGCGGCGGCTATGGAGGGCGGCGGCTGCTAGGGTTTAGTGGTGGGGATCTTGTGTGCTAGGAGGGGAGCCCTGCCCCTCCTCTTATAGGAGGGAGGCGCCGGCCAAGGGGAGGGTAATCCCTCCCCAACTCGGATCCCAAGTGGGCCGGCGGTGGAGGAGGGACTCCTCCCCAACTCGGTTTCCACCTCGCTCTCCACTTCCCAAAAATAGTCGTTTGACTTTCAAATTGGCGTTTGACTTTTCAAACAAGGATTTGATTAAACCCTCTATTTTATTCAGCGATGACACTTAGTACATGATGCAATCATACCAACTTGATATAACACATTCATGTACCCTTCCCCTTCGGAGTGCCGGACATTCCGGAACCTTCTAGAACATTCCCGATGAAAACACCGGAACCATTCTCCAACCCCGAAACAGGACTTTCCTTATATGAATCTTATTCTCCGGACCATTCCGGATCTCCTCGTGATATCTCGGATCCCATCCGAGACTCCGAACAACATTCGGTCTCTTACTCATCATTTCATAACTACTCAACAACATCGAATCCTTAAGTGTGTCTCCCTATGGTTCGTGAATTATGCGGACATGATCGAGACACTTCTCCGATCAATAACCAATAGAGGAATCTGGAAATTCATATGGCTCCCACATATTTGTACGATTACTTTGCGATCGAATGAACCACTTACATATGATACCAATTTCCCTTTGTCTCACGATATTTTACTTATCCGAGGTTTTGATCGTCGGTATCTCTGCATACCTAGTTCAACCTTGTTACTGATAAGTACTCTTTTCTCGTTCCCGTGATATGTGATCCCTTGTGAGCTAGTCACATGCTTGCAAGCTAATTGGATGACATTCCACCGAGAGGGCCCAGAGTATATCTATCCGTCATATGGATGGACAAATCCCACTCTTGATCCATGTGCCTCAACCCATACTTTCCAAACACTCAATGCCACCTTTATAGCCACCCAGTTACGGTGTGGTGTTTGATGTCATCAAAGCATCCTTCCGGTGATGGTGATTAACATGATCTCATGGTCGAAGGAATTAGGTTACTATGTATCAGAAAGCTTATAGAAAATGAACTATATTAAATGACTTGATCTTTATGCTACGCTTAACTATAGGAGTATGTCCATCACATCATTATCCTAATGATATGACCCTGTTGTTAATAACATCTCTATGTTCATGATAAGGAAACCATGATCATATATTAACCAACAAGCTAGTTTAACAAGAGGCTTTACTAGGGACTCTTTTATGTTTACAAATCACACAAGTATTAATGTTTCATGTTAATACAATTATAGCATGGTATGTAAACATTTATCATAAGTATGAAGATATGATAATAACCACTTTATTATTGCCTCTTGGGCATATCTCCAACAAGAACGAGAAAAGAGAACTTATCGGTAACAAGGTTGAACTAGGTATGTAGAGATACCGACGATCAGACATCGGATAAGTAAACTATCGCCAGACAAAGGGAAAATGCTATCGTATATAAGTGGTCCATTAGATCGCAAAGTAATTGTAGAAATATGTGAGAGCCATATGAATTTCCAGATTCCTCTATTGGTTATTAATCGGAGAAGAGTCTCGGTCATGTCTGCATAATTCACGGACCGTAGGGATACACACTTAAGGATTCGATGTTGTTTAGTAGATATGGAATGTAATTAGGGAGACCGAATGTTGTTCAGTGTCCTGGATGGGATCCGGTATATCACGAGGAGATCCGGAATGGTCCGGAGAATAAGATTCATATAAGGAAAGTCCAATTCCGGAGTTTGGGAATGATTTCGGTGTTTTCACCGGAATGATCTAGAAGGGTCTAGAAGGTTCACTAGACCGGAAGGGGAAGGGTACATGAATGTATCATGAATAAGTGGAATGATTGCATCATGTCCTAGGTCACTTGGTTGGGCATTTGTAAGAAAGAAATTGAGCTCCAAATTAAAAGTCAAAAGACAAGTTTGAAAAGTCAAACTGGGACAATGTATCCTGGTGGAGGAAGGAGAGAATCCTTCTTTCCCTCTAACACAAGCCAACAAGGAGAGGGAATTGGGGAAGGATTCAAACTCCCCTCTCCCAAGATGCCCTCCCTCTCATAAATAGAGGGGAGGGGGTGCCCTAAGAGACACACAACACCAGCCCCTCCCCACACCGCCGCCGGTTCATCGCCGGCGCCCTAGCCGCCGCCGACTCCTCCACCTCCTCCTCTCTGGCCTCTAAACCCTAGATCGCTGGGGAACCCTATTTCTCCACCATAACCTGCTCCATCTTAGGAAAAGCCCTGCAGGATCTTCCCTCTACTTCCGACACCACGCCGTCATGCTGCCGGAATCGCGAGGAGAGAACTACAACCTCCGCTGCCTGCTGGAACAAGGGAGAGGAAGGTCTTCATCGAGTACCGAACATGTGACCGACTGCGGAGCACTGCCGGAACGCAGCGCTGGAAGGATCGTCTACGCGATCTTGAGATCAGAAAGTGTATGACTACATCACCCACGAGAATCTGCTCTCGTTAACCGCTTTGGAATCTTCGAGGGTGAGTACTCTAATCGATTCGTTGCTACAATCTAGTATATAGATCTTGGCTTGTTTGTATTCATGCGGTAGAACTTTTTTGTTTTCCATGCTACGAACCCCTACACTAATCACAAGAAAGCAAGAACTACTAAGCATCCATCAGTAACATACACCTTACATGAACAGACTAAGCATTGATACGTCGAAACGTATCTATAATTTTTTATGTTGCATGCTTGTTTAATATCTACTTTGCTTTGCTTTGTCTACACTTTGAGGTGTTTTTATATATTTTTTGTAACTAACCTATTAACAAGTTGCCACAGTGCCAGTTGCCTGTTTTCAAAAAGCTCAGGTCTGTCTAGACACTTCGTTTTTATTGTTTCATGCACTGTTGTGTTGTTCTTGGAGCGTCTTAGTATTCGTTTGGTTTGCTTAGTTGTTTAGTTTGCTTGAATAAAGTAGTTTGGACCCCCGTTCTCGCTGTGTTGTTTCAAATAAGTCAATTGGTGTTGGAAAGGAGTAGTAAGTTCTTGCTTGAAAGTGCAAGAGGAGCTTGCATTGACTGTGACTTAGACTTTAGCATGACATGCTAGGTGTTCTTTTGACCTTATGCTTAGTGATTATTGTTGTAGCATGTCTTGTTCCAAACAATTGGGATTTCTTATTGTGCCTTGAAAGAATCATGCGTTGTTTTAGCATACAAAAGCATAGTATTTTGGTATTCCCTTTGATTCTTTGTTTGGATAGACTTGGCACATGCTTACACCATGTTGTGACTATGAACAAGTCACCATAGCCTCTATGATCGTTTAGTCCTTGACTTGTAGTACCACTCTATGCTTTGATTAGTAATGTTTTGTCGCTCTGCATGATTATGTCCATTATTGCTCTCTTAGTTAGTTGCTCCCAGTCTTTTGCTAGCCTCCACTTGTATGAGTAAGCTCTACTCATGCTTCCAACTCCCAAGAAACCAAGTTTTTCCAAAGTGTCCACTATAAACTCATATGCATGGTGTGTTACACCATTCCAAGTATATTCTTGTTTTCAGCTATCTTCTAATTAAAAAGTATTTTGTTATGTGAAAACTTAGTGATTAAAGCCCTCACGAACTTGATGGCACACTTTATATTCTTTTACCCTAATAAACTTGAACCATTGTGTCATATATGTTGTATATGCTTGCACTTATACGTTGGAATTAGCAAAACCATGCTGTCATGGGGAACGTTTTCAACATTGCACTTGTAATTTGTACACAGTTGATATCATGCTCTTTTGTCTATGGATGTCACCAGTGTGAAATAAAAAGGGAGATTGTAAATCCATGGAGTTATGTATTTTGTGTTAGAGAAACACCTGGGCCGCTAGCCTAAGCCATTCCTAATCATGGTGGAAATTTGCAGCATCAGCATAATGAGCTAGCTATGAAGCATCCTCAATAAAAAGCTATGCACATAGTAAATAAAAAGATCGCTGAGATGCTCATTGTCTGCTTTCCTTGTCATTTTGGTTATGGGATAGCTCCTGTACCGTGTGTAAGGGGTACCCCATTGGCGGTTCTCTATGATACGCATATACTTACTATGACAAGAACTTACAGGTGACTGAAGTTGAGTAGCATGAGGTGTGGCCCTTGTATTCAAGGGACATGTGATTGCCAACTTATACTTTGTCAAGCATATACTCCATAGTTTGTTCACTTTAACCTTAATCACTTCAAGATGCTTATGATAGGGGAAATGAGGGCTGAAGGCTAACAAGTACCATAATTTTTGGAAGCTCTTTTTGAAACTTGAAATCCCTGCTTCCCTTATGAAGGGCCTTTCTTCCACTATTATATTGATTCTCCACCTTCCACCTTTAGGCACCATTAAGAGAGCATAGTTGTCATTCTTAGTTCTATGTGCAGTGTCCCAAAACTTATTGATTGATGCATATTGTGATAATACTTGTTATTGTGCTACTTGTATCTAGTCACTCTTATGAACTTTGAAGGTGTCCTATGCATCTATTTCTACTCTATGAGGGACAAGCTGAATGCCACTATGCCATGTTTTTTGTATGTGAAATAAACAAACGTTTTTCAATGCATGTTATTCATGATCTTTGCTTGTATCCTTTCATGTTGCATGCATAGTTACTTTGTCTTATTGTTAGAACTCCATCTTTCATGCACATGTATAGAGTTTTTTGATCCCAACTTTCAATGGTTGCAAATTGTTTGATCTTGGTTTTGATGGTGCATGTCACCTAAAAAATTATTCTTTTATCACTTACCTACTCGAGGACGAGCAAGAGTTAAGCTTGGGGATGCTTGATACGTCGGAAACGTATCTATAATTTTTGATGTTCCATGCTTGTTTAGTATCTACTTTCCTTTTCTTTGTCTACACTTTGAGGTGTTTTTATATTTTTTCTGGAACTAACCTATTAACAAGTTGCCAGTGCGGTTGCTGTTTTCTTACATTTTTGTTCGAAAAGGAAGAAAATCAATATTCTCGGAATTGGACGGGACAAAAGCCAAAGTCAATATTTTACCGTGGGCAACACGAAGCCAGAATACGAGATGGAGGGGCGCCATAGGGCGGCCAAAGCCCCCTAGGCGCGGGTGGGCCCAGCCCGCGCCTAGGCAGGGTGTGGCCCCCCTGGTGCCCCCCTGCCTCGCCCCTTCGCCTGTAAGAAGCCCCCGATGCAGAAACCCTAGGCACCCGATCAAAACTCCACGAAACCTTCCGTAGCCGCAACCACCATCGTCCCTAGATCAGGGGGGGAATCTGAAGTTCTTCCCGGCACCCTTCCGGAGGGGAGATCATCCCGGAGGCCTTCTTCTCCGGTTGAAGCGTGAGTAGTTCCACCTTGGACTACGGGTCCATGTAGTATCTAGATGGTTGTATCTCCTCCTTGTGCTTTCATGTATAGATCTTGTGAGCTCCGTTCATGATCAAGATCTAATCTATTTGTAATCATGCATGTTGTGTTTGCGGGGATCCGATGGATATTGAGATTACTATGTAAGATTGATTAATGGTTTTATCTATTTGATACTATCATGTCTGTGTTGTTTGTGATCTTGCATGCTCTCCGTTGTTAGTAGCTATCTTGGCCAACTAGTTGCTAGTGACTCCAAGAGGGGGTATTTATGCTCGATAGTGGGTTCATGCCTCTAGTTTCCAAGGGCAGTGACAGAAATCTCTTCGGTTGTAGATGTGTTGTTGCCACTAGGGAGAAAACAAAAGTTTCTTGTTCATGGAACAAGTGGATTGTTTACCTTACACACTTTGCTTAAAGCAGTTGTCTGTTGCTTGCAACTTAATACTGGAGGGGGTTTGGATGATAACCTGATGGTGGACTTCTAGTCATAGATGCAGTTGGATGGCGATCTATGTATATTGTTGTATTTCCCAATAGAATCTCATAGGATCTTTTTGTCTAGTATTGCATTGTTATGCCTTGCTCAGTTCCTGTTAATTGCCCTGCTGTAATTTATTTACCCTTCATGCCATGTTGTTTATCTAAGGAGAGAACTTCTAGTGAACTATGGACCCCGGTCCAATCTTTACCATTGATACATCTTCCACTATTTACTTGATGCAAACCATTATCACCTTCCACACCATACATTTAATCCCTTGTTACAAAAAACCGGTGAGCATGACAACCTCACTATTCGTTGGGGCAAAGTCTTAAGTTTGTGTTGTGCAGGTTTCCACGTTGCTTGAAACACCTTTGAGACGTTTCCTTCCTCCTACTGGTTTGATAACCTCGGTTTCTTACTAAGGGAAGACTTGATGTTGTGCTCTTCACACCTTGCTCTTGGGGTTTCCAATGAAGCGTCCCATGTCAACACCGGGTGCACGCATCAAGCATGTTCACCATGATGAGTATATGTACAAAAATGAAAACAAATAGAGTTCGTTACCAGCCTCTTACCACACCTCAAGTTGTCTTAATCTTCATTATTGCCTTTCACTTGTGTGACTTGAATAATAACATGAGACCAAACTCCACTAAGGACGGATGAACCCTGCAAAAGAACTCATAAAACCAAAGAAGAACAACAAATATTTTTGGTGTTTTCGATTTTTTAAACCAAGCAAACAAAGCAAAAACAAACAAAGCAAAATCTTTTTGGATTTTTCTTTAAGGCAAACAAAACCTAAAAAGCAAAGAGACAAACCAATAGAAACAACAAAAATATTTTTTTTGTATTTTTGTGTTTTGGGAAAGCAGAAACAAGAACAAAAATAAAGCGAAACAATGGATATACAGAGAACCGACAAAACATGATATATAGATGAGTGTGATGTCGGTATACCTCCCCCAAGCTTAGGATTTTGAACTAAGTGGGGCTCAATAGCGTGGGTAGTAACCCCAAGATGGTGGGTCATCATAGGAATGATCATAGTCAGGCGCTTGCGATGAAGAAGAAGACGCACCCCAATCATATGAGGGCTTCTGGTATTAAGACTCTCCCAAGTTGGAGGGCTGAACCGAATCATCTTCGGCATCCTCTCCAGCATTCTCTTGCTAGGAGAGCTTCGCCACGTATGTGTCAAACTCCTCCTCTATGAGCGACCATCCTTTCCTGTTATCAAAATTAAACAACACAGGTGCAGGCAAATAAACTACTTTCTCAGTGCTACCCCCTCTCCAACCACGCTTGACAAAGGATAATTCATACGGTAAACTATTCACAGTAGCCCCTAGAGAAACAAAGTTATGCTGAACCATGGAATTGGGAGCAAGAAGAGCAAGCACTCGAGCTTGAGAAAGTTTTCCGGTGTTTTTGGGAGAGAGAAAGAAGGTGGCTGGGAGGAGACAACTTGGAGGGCCTCAGGTGGGTCCCACCCATGCCAGGCGTGCCCCTAGGGCTGGCCGCGCCACCCAGGGGTGTGCTGGCCTGGGCTATCCCCCTGGGTCACTCCATGTGTCCCTCTGCCCCTTTTTGAGGAAAAAATTATTTTGAATTTTCTAGGATTTTTTGGGAAACTTTATTTTTGGCCAATTTTCACGGTATGAAAATTGATTTTCTCACAGAAAAGATTTTTTAGAAGAAGCAAAAGCAAACCAAAACCAAAACTACAGAAGTTCTGAGATACTCTAACAAGCAAACAACTAGCAAAACCCAAGCTAACAAAAGAAAAAGCAAAGACTAGGAAGGAGAAAAGTAAAAGAAAGTAAGAATTACCACAGTGAAAGCATTGTTTTGTCCACTAAAATCATTTTGTTAACAAGGTTGATCAAGTCTTGTTACCAAAACAATCTTATATGAAACAAAACTTTGAATTCCACAAGGTGATTATGTTACATCAACCTTGATAGCAATAGTCCCAATCATAATAGTTTCAAAATTTCCTTGTGGAATGGGACAATATATTTCTCCAACCTTGATGCTCTCCATATTTTCAATGGAATTCAGGAAATAGCTCTTAGCAACCTTCTTGGGGAAATAGACAGTATGCTCTTTGTCATTAATATTAAATGTTACTTTTTCTTGATTGCAATTGATGACATCACCTGCAGTATTAAGAAAAGGTCTCCCAAGAATAATAGACATATTATCATCTTTAGGCATTTCAAGCACAACAAAATTAGTTAAAACCAAGAAATTATGAGCCACTTGAATAGGAACATCCTCACATATACCAACAGGAATAGTAGTTGACTTATCAGCCATTTGCAAAGATATATCAGTTCGTATCAACTTTTCTAGCTGGAGTCTCTTGTAGAGAGAAAACGGCATAACACTAACTCCAGCTCCCAAATCACATAAAGCAGTTCTAACATAATTATTCTTAATAGAGCATGGAATAGTTGGTATACCTGGATCACCAAGTTTCTTTGGAACCTTACCATTGAAGGAATAATTAGCAAGCAGGGTAGAAATTTCCTCATTAGTAATCTTCCTTTTATTAGAGACAATATCCTTCATATACTTTGAATATGGACGCAACTTAATAGCGCCAGTCAAAGGAATTTGCAAAAATAAAGGTTTCATCCACTTACAAAACTTATTGTAGTGTTCTTCCTCCTTTGACTTGTGTTTCTTACCTGGAAAAGGCATAGGTTTCTGCACCCAAGGTTCTCTCTCACTACCATGTTTCTTAGCAATAAAATCTTCCTTAGTGTACCTAGTGTTCTTAGTGTGCTTCTCAGGTTCTTCCTCAACTTCCTCCTTATCAGGAGCATCATTTTTATCATTACCACTCTCAGTTTTTGCATCATAGACAGATATACTATTAAGATCTACAGCAGGTTCAAGTGGTTCCTCAACTATTTTATGTTTCTTTTTCTTTCTCTTATGAGGACTACCACTACTTTCATCTTGTTGAGAATCCTGCTCAATTCTCTTAGGGTGCCCTTCAGGATATAAAGGATCTTGAGTAGCTATGCCACTCCTAGTTCTAATTCCATAAGCATGTTTATCTCCTGAGGCATTAAATAGCATATCTTTTTATACCTTAGCAAGTTGATTAATTTGGGTTTGAACCATTTGAAAGTGTTTACAAAGCATTTTAATATCATTAGCAGTTCTTTTCACAATATCTTTCAACTCATTCATAGCTCTAGAGTTTTCCAATAAATGATTCTGAACTTGTTTATTAAAATTACCTTGTTTAACAATAAATATGTCAAGTTCCTCTAGACATTGATCAGGAGGCTTACCATAAGGAATATCACCTTCATCAAAGTGGAGAGAGTGTACCTCAATAGTGGATGAGTGGGGAATTGTCTTACATAATTCTTCTATAGGAGGTAGATTATTCACATCTTCACCTCTAATACCTTTCTCCTTTAGACATTTCTTAGCTTCTTTCATCACTTAATCATTTAATGCAATTACTCCCCTCTTATTTGGTGTTGGTGTTGGAACTGGTTCAGGCACAACTGGTTCAGGAGTAATAGGCCCAGGTGTATTTAACTCAGTTGAAGTCCAATCATCATAATTCTTTCTTATTTTATCCATTAATTCTTCATCATCTGTAGGAGTTCTTTTCCTGAAAACACAATCAACAAAACTATCTAGGTATGTCCTAGAATCATCAGTTAGTCCATTATAATAAATATCAAGAAGCTCATTTGTAGGTAATGGACATCCAGGATGTGGATGAATCAAGGCACAGAACCTTGTCCATGACTCAGGCAATTTCTCTTCCTCTCCCTGTTTAAAATCAAAAAGTTTCTACAAAGAAGCATGTCTAGCACTGGGAGGAAAATATTTCGGGAAGAAAGAAGCAATCAAGCAATCAGGACTATCAATGGAACCAGGAGGTAATCTATTAAACCAAGCCCTAGCCTCTCCTTTTAGTGAAAAAGGGAAGATCTTAGTAACAAAGTACTTGCGCATCTTAAAATCATCAGAGAATAAAGCACTCATAGTGGAAAGCTCATTCATATGAGCTACAACACTCTCATTTTCAGTCCCACAAAAAGGTTCTTTCTCAACAATGTCTAAATAGGATAAATCAAGAGAGAAATCATAATCTTCATCTTTAATATCTATGGGAGAGGTGGCAAACTTAGGATCAGAGGACAGTTTAGGAATAATGGTACGTCTTGCAAGGAGACTCTTAATAGAACTAGCACCATGTGTGTTTCGGCACTCTTCAACAAATTCATCAGTAAACTCAATGTAACCATCATTGATATCGTATCTCTCTCTAGACTCAGGTGAGCTAATAGGTGTAACAGTGTCTTCACTAGGATTTTTAGTATTTCCTAGACTAGCCATAGTAGCATCTAGGAAAGTACCTAATGAACCACTCGCATCAAGCACAATAGAAGTAACATCATGAGTATCAAAATCAGTTTCAGATTCAGCAGTAGTAGCAGTGTGTAGCATGAGTATGTGGTGGTGGTGTAAAAATCTTACTTATAACAGACGGTGAATCAAGAGCAGTAGAGGTGTTTAGGACTGTAGCTCTTCTTGTAGTGGATGGTAAAATAGGAAAATTTCCATCACGAGACTTACCCATGATGAGCGGAGTAGCAGTGAACAATAATAGATCCAAGTGAACTTACAAATAAAGTTATGCTCCCCGGCAACAGAGCCAGAAAATAGTCTTGATGACCCACAAGTATAGGGGATCGCAACAGTCTTCGAGGTTAGTATTACTCAATTTATTGATTTGACACAAGGGGAGCCAAAGAATACTTGCAAGCCTTAATAATTGAGTTGTCAATTCAACTGCACCTAGAAATAGTTCTTGCCCACAGAAGTTTATCAGTAGCAATAATTTGGTAGTAGCAAAAGCAACAGGAAAACAAGAGCAATAGTAACAGTAGTAGCAAACAGTAGAATATGAGCGCGATAGGCATAGAGATGGATGGACGGGCGTTGCATGGACGAGTATAAACATGTAACTTTAAGATCTAGGGAAATTGCAGATAAATAAGAATAAGCATCCAAGTACTAAACAATCATAGGCATGTGCTCCATATATAGTCATGCGTGCTCGCAATGAGAACTTGCACAACATCTTTTGTCCTGCCAGCCCATGGTAGCGGGGCCACAAGGGAACTACTGGCAATTAAGATGCTTCATTTAATAGAGCACCGGAGCAAAGCATTAACACTCCATGAACATATGTGATCCTCACATCACAGCCATCCCCTCAGGTTGTCCCAATTTCTGTCACTTCGGGGCCTTTGGATCCGGACAATGATATGTGTACACAACTTGCAAATAAGATCACAAATAATACTATCATAATGATTCAATAATAAGTTCAGATCAGAGATCATGGCACTCGGGCCCTAGTGACAAGCATTAAGCACAACAAGTTGCAACAAAGTCAAATAGCACTAATAGAGATACTAGGCACCATGCCCTAACAATCTTATTTGATTACATGATAGAATTCATCCAATCCCTACCATCCCCATAGCCTACATCGGGGGATTACTCACTCATGGATGGGGGAAACATGGATGGTTGATGGAGAGGCATCGGTGATGATGGTGGCGATGATCCTCTCCAAATTCCCCGTCCCGGCATGGTGCCAGAACAGAGTTTCTGGTTCCGAATCGCGGTTTCTGGTGGTGGCAGCACAGTAGAACTCTTTCTAGAAAAACGACGAACCCCCCTCTGCTTTTAGGTCAAGAGGCTTCTTTTAGGTGAAGAGAGAGGCCAAGGGGGTGCCTGGGCTGGCCACACCCCTCCCAGGCACGGGGTGGGCCCACCCGTGCGGTAGGGGGTGTGGGCCACCCAGGGCTCCCCTCCGTCTCGTATTCTGGCTCAGTGGATCTTATGGTGAAATAGGATTTTTGGCATATTTTCTGGGATTTTTCCTGATAGTTGATTTTCTTCACAAAAACTAGACACCAAGGTAATTCTGCTGAAAACAGCGTCAGTCTGTGTTAGTTGTATCTAAATCACACAAGTTTAAAGGAGAAATAATAGCAAAAGTGTTTGGGAAAGTAGATATGTTTTGGATGTATCAGTATGCAGGTACTATGACACAAACTCTTCGACTTTCTACGACATTAGGACCGACTAGGCCCTTGTAATGATGTGGGGTATGTTAGAGTTGTAATTATTTTGTATAAGGTATTGTATGGAAAAGTATTCCAACTATCCGTATATTATCTGTAAACCACACAGGGGGGTTTTCCCTTCCATATAACATGCAACCGATGCCCCAGAAGGGTTATGCATCGTTCTCCCAAAAGACCACGACAACCAACATGGTATCACGAGCTGCCCTCTTCCCATCTAGCTGCTGCCTCTGGTGATGATCTTCTCGACCGTCGCCGGCCATCTTCCTCTCCTCAAAACAACCAGAAACTTCTCCCTCCCATAGATCACGACAAGGCCTTCCAATTCCCCAAGTTTTTTCTCCTCAAAATAATCTCCTTCACCCTCCCTCCCAAAACCCTAGATCCCCATCGACCTCCTCATCCTCGGTTCTCCATCGACTACGAAGCTCACTCGTGATAACTTTCTCTCATGGAAAACGCAGGTCATGCCCTCCCTGCGTGGCGCCCAGGTCCTCGGTCTCCTAGATGGCACCGAGGCAGCGCCGACTCAAACCTTGGAGGCCGAGGATGCTGACCACAAGAAGATCACCATCCCAAATCCAGAATATGATGTCTAGGTCACCAAGTATCAAGCGGTGGTGAGCTTCCTCGGCAACTCTCTTAGCGATGACCTTCTCTTTCATGTAGTAAGTTCCTAGTTATGCCTCTCTTATAAACTAGCTCGTTGATTAACAAGATGATCAAAGTTTCCTGATCATGGACATTGCATGTTGTTAATAACGAGGTCACAACATTAGTGTAATGGTGTGATGAACATTCATCCGAAGTATAGCATTACAATCAAAGTCATTGAGTTTATATTGATATAACAACTTACGAAGTGATCCTAATACTTAGACCATGAGATCATGTTAATCACTAAGACCGGAAGAGTTCCTTGATAACATCAAACGTCACACCGTAACAGGGTGATTATAAAGATGGGTTCAGAACTAATAAAGTGTTATGTTGAGGCCCATGGATCGAGAGTGGAATTTTTTCATCCCGATGACGGATAGATATGCTCTGGGACCTCTCGGTGATATCACATTGATTAGCTTGCAAGCAAGTGATTTGATCACTAGAATGTTATATCACGGGAACGAGAAAAGAGTGCATGTCAGTAACGAGATCAAACTAGGTATGGAGATACCGATGATCGAATCTCGGACATGTAATATATCGCGAAACAAAGGTATTAAGATACTAGCGTAAAAGGTTCCGACGATCACAAGAAAGTCATCGTTGAATGTGTGGGAGTCAGTATGGGTCTCCAGATCCCGCTTCTGATTATTGATCTGAGAGGAGTCTCGATCATGTCCGCATTATTCGCGAACCCTAGGGTGACACACTTAAGAGACACTGAAATACAATTGGAGCAAAAGTTTCATGCCGAAAAGAATAACAAGCGCAGGAATTTATTTCACTAGATACCGAAACAGGTTTTCGGGTGAAATTGCAGAAAGTGTTTCTGCATGTGAAATGAAATACTAGCAAGGGGTTTTATGTGAATGTTTGTTAATTAAATTAATTAACAAAATTCTGAATAAATAAATAAAAGAGTTTTATTTAAATGAGAGCTTGCATTAAATTTGGTGGAAATTTAATGCATGTGAGTGGATTTTTGAGTGGAGGCTTTTTAATGGGAGTGGAGGCTTTTCATTTTGAGTGGGAGCTCCACCCACATGAATGTGGAAGAGGTGGGGGCAGCCCCATGGCTGGGCGCCATGCCCCTTGGGTTCCCCCCTCTCCCCTATAAAAGGCCCCCCTCTCCTCCTCTCAAAGCACGCCTCCTCGTGAAGGATCTCTCTCCCCCTCTAGAATTTATTCCCCATGGTCTCGGACTAGCGAGATACATGTTCCCGGTGGCTATTCGGCAAGAAAGGGTTGTGCTTCCGCTGCATCGCTGGAGCGAGGAGGCGGAGGTTACTCGGTTCCTCGAACGTGTGTGCGAGCACGGATGTGCTGCTGTTTTGCGGCACTGGGACTTCCTCTCAATCTTGAGATCGGCAAGAGATCGTCTACATCAACCGCGAGTTTGGACTCGTTAAGCTTTGTCGGACTTCAAGGGTATGTTCTCTACGGATATACATCCGCCCGTTGTTTGTATCTAGTAGATAGATCTTGGTACATAGTTGTACCCATCGTAGGAAAATTTTTGTTTTCTATGCTGCGAACCCTACAGTGGTATCAGAGCCGGATCTATGCGTAGATTCTTTGCACGGTAGTACACATATGAGTATGTGGGCGATGATGATCATTTTATTTCTTCTTAGTTATACTTTGGATATTGGTGGTATAGTGGGATGAAGCGGCCCGGACAAACTTTACATGTCCTCGCACATGGGACCTGTTCCACGCTTGACATGCAACTAGTTTTGCATAAGTGGCTAGCGGGTGTCTGTCTCTCCTACTATAGTCAATATCTAATTTGCAACGATTTTTCAACAATTTGGTTATCCTCGTTGTGGTTCATGTTCGTAGGTAAGAACGGTTCTATCTTCGAAAGCCCTAAACCACGTAAAACTTGCAATGGATAAATTAGAGGCGTCTAGTTTAGATTGTTGCTGGGCTAGTGTTATGATATGGTGATGTTGTAAGTAGAAGTATGAGATGATAATCTTATAACACACATAGCGTGTAAGTTCCATAGACCTTGGCCTTACACATAAAGGTATGATAGAGATCATACCACGGTGCACATGATGGAGATCATATGCGGGAACCATATCATTTCACTTATAAACATGTGATGTTTTTATTGCATCTTATATTGCTTGTTTGGCGTTTTATTAGCATAATAAGATGATACCTCATTTAGATATCAAGATAAGAATGTCTTCTTCCTTAAGTATGCACCGATAATGTTTCGTCGCTTCAAGACATCACGTGATGATCGGATGTACTTGAATCCATGAGCATATCTCGGGTGTAAGACAGTTACACACGCGAATACTAAGGTTCTTACTTGGCGAGCCTAGCATGTATAGACATGGCCTCAGAACACGGACCGAAAGGTTAAGCATGAGTCATATGTTTTGATATGAGGGCCATTTGATGCTCGTCTTTGAAACTACACCGACTCACATGATGATCGGACTTGGTGTAGTGGATTTGGTTCATGTAATCACCAAAAAGACACGAGGGATGTCGTTTTTGAGTGGGAGTTCATTTCTAATTTGGATTAGTAGAACTCAATTTATCATAAATTAAATCAAAGTGATTTTTCATAATTTGTTGTAGTCATTGGCATTCGTTCACCACCTTATGCATAGTTGTAATTGAGATAATAGAACTATAGAATTCTGGATATATACTTTACGAACTGGTATCGTATTGTGTTGACTGTCAATCTAAAGTTTAAAGTCCTATTGCAAACTTTCAGCAAACTCTATTTACTCTATGAAATCTAATAGTTGGTATTGAATCGAGAGTAACAATTCCAGTGTTAGTATCTTAAGTATCATGTTTTGCCTCCATGATTCTTGATTGTTTTAATATCAAGTTTATCTAGGAGCTGAAAGAATTGTTTCAGAAACCATCATGTGTGGCAGATATAACGATATCTGAAACAATGTTTTGGTTGCAATATGATAGAGTATAATATATGTTCTCATATTGGATGAGAATTTACAAAGGTTGGAGATGCTAGACATCCTAATCATCCAAAAAGGGTTTTGGAAAGTAATGTTATACTCACGATTCGCCTTTATAAGCTACAGTAGCTTGATCATGGAAGTCGTCATGATAAGGATGAATAGAAGATGTATGTAAAGTGTTTACTACACTAAAAGATTACTAAAGAATGGATTTTGAAAGAATACCGATCATTTTGATGATGGTGATCTACTTCAAAGTGCAAGTCCAAAGGTATTATTATTTGAATATACACTCTTTGGACTATGTGTCATGTATATGGTGCCACTTTTGATGTTGATAGATTCTTTTAAAAACGAAAAGGAAATGCTGAAAGAGAATCTATAAAATATATTTGGCAGAAAAGAAAAGATTGGAAATATCCAATTTAGGTATATGGATGATATACATGTTATGGTTGTATTCTTTGCTTGTTAAACAATGTGGTTCTTGGGTATTGGATACCGAATTGGTTGGTATGAAATTTCATACGGAACGATGCAATTCATAAACCACAATGGCCTAAGTAACTAGCAAGAGAATATGTGAAGATGTTCATCGAAAACAAACAAACTGTTGTTTGTATTTCTCGTTGACATCAAAGCTTGACTTCAAGATTTGTTTTAATAATTGTTATTTAAATCAGGTATTATGAGAACAAAGCTTGTTCAAATAATTACCGTATTCCATATAAGATGGATGATTTACAAATTTAGTTGGAGAAATCACATCCATAAAAACTAATGCTAAAATGTCGCAAGACAAATGATTGGAAGATCACTTACGAAGTGACATCGCTGTTTAAATTATATTGGAAAGAAAACATGAAGAATATCCATTTTCATGGATTTTTTGGAGTCTTTGATTTGATCAAGTGACGCTTGTGAGACTTTCCTCAGGATAATTAAAACTTTGTTCAAAGGCCAAAGAAGAACGAACGAATAAAATATTGGAATTTATACATATCGATGTATGTAGTCCATTATGTGTAGTCGTAAGCGATGGGTTTCAACTTCATATAATTTATCCGGAAATTTGAGTGAATATTCACCTAATTAGAAAGAAGTATGAAATATTTGAAAAACGTTTCAAAGACTTTCAAGATGAAGTGGAAAATCATTGTAACAAGAAAATAAATGGTTTATGATTTTATCATAAAGGGATTTATTTGTGTTACAAGTGTAACAAGAAAAATAAATGAATTATGATTTTATCATAAAGGGATTTATTTGAGTTGCAAGTTTAGCAAAACACCTAGATTTACATCTCCCAAAACACCATAGGAATATGGAGTGTTTGAGATTTTTAATGAAACCTTGTTTGACATGGTTGGATCAAAGGTGTTATTGATAAAACTGCCATTATGCTTTAAAAGATTAATCTTTAGATACTTCTGCTTTTACACTGAAAAGAGCTCCATCTTGATCCGTTGAAATGAAACCATGGAAGTTATGGTTTGGGGTAAAACCCAAGTTGTCATTTCTTAAATTTTTGTATGCTAAACATAAGTAAGATGTTTACAACCGAAGTCGGATGAGCATGTCTTTGTAGGTTATTTCGAATAACAATTGGTTATTCCTCCATAACACCAAGGACAAAAGGGTTTGTAGGTTAACGAACCTTAGCTAAATGCGTTGAGTTGTGCAGCACCGGAAATCGTTCCGGAGGCTGCCATAATGCTCATAGCTTATGTGCCTCAAAGGTTGTGCTCACGGAGATCTAAGTTCCTATTGAACCAAGTAGGTCAGATAAACAATCAAATACTAAGATTTGAGAGTAAATCATTATTGTTTGACAATGATGAACCGACTATATGCAAAGAAGCGATGATGGGCCCTGACTCTGTCAAATGGCTTGAAGCCATAAAATCCGTGATAGTTCCATACACGAGAAATCAAGTTTTGAACTTGGAAGACCCTCTGGAAAGGTGTAAAAACCTACCGGTCGTATTTGGATCTATAAAGAAACAGACATGGATGTTTCACATCTATGAAATAGTCGACATGTCGTAAAGTATTTTACGACAATGTTCAAGGAGTTGACTATGACAAGATTTGATCTTTCATAGCGATACTTAGTCTAGACGGATTAAAGTAGCAACCACTACATATAATTTGGTATATGGTAGATGAATAAACAAAACAAAATTCTTCTAATAGAATGGTTACCTAGGACGTGTACATGACACGGTCCAAAGGGTTTTGTTAAAATTCAAAGGATGCTAAAAGGGCATGCAAACTTCAATGGTTGAAGTAAGCATCGCGGAGTTGGAATCTTCACCTTAATGAAAAGGAGTTTTCATCAGGAGACGATGAAGATGCTTGCATTTGAAAGAAATTAAGTGGGAGCGCTGAGACATATTTCTAATACATTATGTGGATGACATATTGTTGATTAGAAATGATGTATCTTTTATTGACATAGGTTAAGAATTTCATTTCGATGAAATACTTAGGCAAAACCCGAATATTTAGCGTGAATGTCTATAGTGGATAGACTGTGACGCTAATATGGTTGTGTCAAACGTACATATATGAGATATTGAAGGAGTTCAATATAGAAACGACAAGAAATAGTTCCTGTTGCATGGAAAGGAATTGAATCAAGATTCAAGTGTATCGACACTTGATAAGTGAAACAAGATTCAAGTGCTTTGACACTTGATGAGTGAAATCATGAGAATGTTTTGATCAATCATACCATGATATGTACACATCCAGATATGTCCTATGCTCTAAGTGTTATGAGCATATACCATAATGAATCATAAAATGATCATTGGACGATAGTAAGGATATTCTTATGATCTTTTGGAAAGAACTAAGAATATATTTGTGTAGAGGTGACAAACAATTACAAATAGTTCATTGTAAAGCGTTACATTGATACTAGTTTTGTCACAAGATACAAATTAAGTTTATCTCAATTTAAACTATGGGTGGCACAATGAAATGGAAAGAAAGTTTCCATGATATATTTGGATGAATTCCAAAGTTAAGACATTGTGACGGATACTACAACAAAAAGGGCTAAGTATATGACTGCTATAGTAGCAGCAAAGGAGGGAATTTGTGTCAAGTAGTTTGTTATCAAATTAAGGTGTGGTTCGCAATGGGCTAACACTAAAGATATATTGTATGACAATAGTATCGACGTGTTTTAACCCCAAGGAACTAAAGGTCTCACCGAAAGACCAAATTTATACAATGCCATCTCATTGGAGAATGAGTGATGCGTGGAGACGCAAAGATATGCAAATACACACGGATCTGAAAGTGTCAGATCCGTAGATTATGTTAACCACTTGCAATTGCGTATATGGAACACCAGAAAGCCATAGGTGTTCAATACACAAAGTTTTCAAACTAGATTATTGTCTCTAGTGCAAGTGGGAGACTGAAGGGAATATGCCCGAGAGGCAATAATAAAGTGGCTATTATCGTATTCCTTATTTATGATAAATGTTTATTTTGCATGCTATAATTGTATTAATACGGAAACGTTAATACATGTGTGTTTAATAAACAAAAAGGAAGTTCCTAGTTATGCCTCTCTTATAAACGAGCTCATTGATTAACAAGATGATCAAAGTTTCCTGATCATGGACATTGGATGTTGTTAATAACGAGGTCACAACATTAGTGTAATGGTGTGATGAACATTCATCCGAAGTATAGCATTACGATCAAAGTCATTGAGTTTATATTGCTATAACAACTTACGAAGTGATCCTAATCCTTAGACCATGAGATCATGTCAATCACTAAGACCGGAAGAGTTCCTTGATAACATCAAACGTCACACCATAACAGGGTGATTATAAAGATGGGTTCAGAACTACTAAAGTGTTATGTTGAGGCCCATGGACCGAGAGTGGAATTTGTTCATCCCGATGACGGATAGATATGCTCTGGGCCCTCTCGGTGATATCACATTGATTAGCTTGCAAACAAGTGATTTGATCACTAGAATGTTATATCACAGGAACGAGAAAAGAGTGCATGTCAGTAACGAGATCAAACTAGGTATGGAGATACCGATGATCTAATCTCGGACATGTAATATATCGCGAAACAAAGGGATTAAGATACTAGCGTAAAAGGTTCCGACGATCACAAGAAAGTCATCGTTGAATGTGTGGGAGTCAGTATGGGTCTCCAGATCCCGCTTCTGATTATTGATCTGAGAGGAGTCTCGATCATGTCCGCATTATTCGCGAACCATAGGGTGACACACTTAAGAGACACCGACATCCAATTGGAGCAAAAGTTTCATGCCGAAAAGAATAACAAGCGCAGGAATTTATTTCACTAGATACCGAAACAGGTTTTTGGGTGAAATTGCAGAAAGTGTTTCTGCATGTGAAATGAAATACTAGCAAGGGCTTTTATGTGAATGTTTGTTAATTAAAGTAATTAACAAAATTCTGAATAAATAAATAAAAGAGTTTTATTTAAATGAGAGCTTGCATTAAATTTGGTGGAAATTTAATGCATGTGAGTGGATTTTTGAGTGGAGGATTTTTAATGGGAGTGGAGGCTTTTCATTTTGAGTGGGAGCTCTACCCACATGAATGTGGAAGAGGTGGGGGCAGCCCCATGTCTGGGTGCCATGCCCCTTGGGTGCCCCCATCTCCCCTATAAAAGGCCCCCCTCTCCTCCTCTCAAAGCACACCTCCTCGTGAAGGATCTCTCTCCCCCTCTAGAATTTATTCCCCATGGTCTCGTACTAGCGAGATACATGTTCCCGGTGGCTATTCGGCAAGAAAGAGTTGTGCTTCTGCTGCATCACTGGAGCGAGGAGGCGGAGGTTGCTCGGTGCCTCGAACGTGTGTGCGAGCACGGATGCGCTGCTGTTTTGCGGTGCTAGGACTTCCTCTCGATCTTGAGATCGGCAAGAGATCGTCTACATCAACCACGAGTTTGGAATCGTTAAGATTTGTCGGTCTTCAAGGGTATGTTCTCTACGGATATACATCCGCCCGTTGTTTGCATCTAGTAGATAGATCTTGGTACATAGTTGTACCCATCGTAGGAATTTTTTTGTTTTCTATGCTGCGAACCCTACAACCGCCTCATCAGGATCCGACAGCAGGGGGATCTCTCCTCAGGATCTTCTACAACAAGTAATGCTGCAGTGTCTCCTATAGCTGAACCACGTACTCGTCTACAAAAAGGTATAAAAATACAACCAAACCTCGTACCGACGACATAATTCACTGGGCATTGTTGACATCTACAGGAGAACCTGAAAACTTGAAGGAAGCTTTAATTGATGCAAATTGGAGACATGCCATGCAAGAAGAATACGATGCTCTTATGAAAAATAACACATGGCACCTTGTTCCACCAAGCTCCAAAAGAATTTCATTGATTGCAAATGGGTCTATCGTATCAAAAAAAAATGTTGCTGGTACAATTGAGAGGTATAAATCTTGTCTTGTTGCAAAAGGTTTTATACAAAGGTATGGAATATACTATGGGGATACTTTTAGTCCTGTTTTTAAAATTGCTACAATACGGCTTGTTTTATCCATATCGGTCTCAAAAGGTTGGAGTTTAAGGCAGCTAGATGTCAACAACGCGTTCTTACATGGTGTTCTAGAAGAGAAGGTTTACATGAGACAACCATCTAGTTTTGAGTCTTCCGCTACTCCAAATTATATTTGGAAACTTGATAAAGTTCTTTATGTACTGAAACATGCACCAAGGACATGGTACTCACGTCTCAGTGCTAAGCTCATACTCTTGGTTTCATACCTTCCAAGGGAGATACATCTTTGTTTCTATTCAACCATTCAGGCATTCGGATATTTCTGCTTATTTATGTTGATGATATCATTGTTACAAGTTCCTCTGATGCTGCAATAACATCCCTTCTCAAGAATTTGAGTCATGAGTTTGCTCTCAAGGATCTTGGAGATCTTCATTATTTTCTAGGACTTGAAGTTCACAAACATCGGAATGGTTTACTCCTAAATCAAGAGAAGTATGCCACAAATATTCTGAAACGTATTGGCATGAAGGATTGCACAACCTGTCCTACACCTCTGTCCGCAACTAAGACCTTATCACTGAATGATGGCATGCCACTTGGTCCTAAAGATAGCACACATTACAGGAGTATTGTAGGATCTCTTCAGTATTTAACATTGACACGACATGATTTGCATTTTTTAGTTAGTAAGGTGTGCTAGTTCCTACATGCTCCTACTACCACTTATTGTATAGAAGTGAAAAGGATATTGAGGTATATTAATGGTACACCCACAGTGAGACTTACTTTTTGTCGATCACCATCTACACTTTTAGTGCTTATTTAGATGCTGACTGGGCTGGAGCTTTAGATGATAGACGCTCTACATGAGGCTTTGCTATTTTATTTGGTTCTAACCTTATATCTTGGAGTGCCAGAAAACATCCTACTGCATCTCGTTCCAGTACTAAGGCCGAGTATAAATCTCTAGCCAATGCTACAGCTGAGCTAATCTGGGTTGAGGCTCTTGTCAGAGAATTGGGTGTTAAATTTTATGAAAAACCTACTCTCTGGTGTGATAATCTTGGTGCTACTTTTTTGTCAGAAAATCTAGTGTTCCATGCTCGAAATTAAACACATTGAGATTGATTTCTATTTTGTTCGGGAACGAGTTGCTAATAAACAACTTGATGTCAGGTTCATCTCCAGCAAGGACTAAATTGCCGATGATTTTACCAAACTATTGTGTTCCAAAAAGCTAACTGAGCTTATGCGTAATCTAAATCTTTACAAGCTTTAGATTAAGAGGGAGCGTTAGAGTTGTAATTATTTTATATATGGTATTGTATGGAGTAGTACTCCAACTGTTTGGATATTATCTATAAACCACGCAGGGGTTTTCCCCCTGACATATAACATGCAACCGATGCCCCCAGAAGGGTTATGCATCGTTCTCCCAAACAACCACGACAACCAACATGGTAAACATCTGGGGACTAGGATTGTGTTGATGTTTGTCCACATTGTTAATACAGAGATGCGGGAAGAGACTGTCGTCAATGATCTTGGACCACCTGCAACGCAAAAAACTCAATTTACCATAGCAGAGCAGCTTTTCCCCACGGTATAGTCGGTACAGCCCAACTTCTCCTTCAACATGATGCCTTATCAAGCGATCACAAAAACATATAAATAGGGGTGCACCGGGGAGGATTTTGTGTTTGGAGATAATGATGATGACAAGAAAGCATATCCATATGGTGCTGCTGATCCTGATCGGATGAAAAGTAGGGATATTTGGTTGATCCAGACTTTGAGCCTGGCTATGGGACTGATGAGGAAGAGGATGGTGAAGATGCTGAAATGGGATGCAGATATGATGATGAAGACGAGGACAGACCAGTGATACACTTTGATAGTGACATCCGTACAATTGACGAGAGGATTGTCTTTGAGATTATGGAGGACTGCTGATACGTAGTTATCACCTTTGCAATAAAAGTTGGGTTTGATTATATCATAAAAAAGAGTGACCATAAACGATTTAGGGTGTATTGTAGGGAAAAGTAAGATGTGTAAGTGAAGACTGCATGCATCTCCAATGAGGGGTGGGCACCCATTTCAAGTTGCATTGGCTAGCTTTTGATTCATTTTCTTAGGTTTAACATGTTGATATATATATATATATATATATATATATATATATATATATATATATATGGAAAATAGTGGGCTACTCACCCGGCTAGCTATGCATGCTCATAACACCATAGGATTAAAAGACGAGAGCACAATCTGATTAACAGATGTGATATAAACCCATTAAAAAAACTAACGGTCGTTGTATCAGGAGCATGAGGTTGATTATAAAAGTAAATAATGCATGCCATCCACACACATGAGTTTTTACCACAGTGTTACGCATGCCATCCGCCACGGTCTTACCCATCCATACACAGAAGTTCTCTCCACCTGGATTTGAAATTTACCATGACAATATGCCTTTTTTTGCATGCACGCATGCTAGGACACACATCCAAGAACATGCGTCATGTCACACATGCTATGATACACAACCAAGAAAATGCATCTTCCCACGAACCAAGAACATATGTTTTTCTCCAAAATAAAATAGGACGTTCTCTCGCTCAGCCAACACAGGTCCATTGAGGCGTCAAGAAGGTACCAATTATTTTGATGTTTCATATATGCGATTTTCCACCCACATGCGCATCTCAGACGCCACCACCAAAGAATTTAAAAGGCATCACCAGAGCGAGCCAATCCGGCACAAGACACGACGCCACGCTCTCAAATGAAGAGACACCTCGATACCACTCCATGCTCAGTGACACTGACGGTGTTAAGTCGGTGCTCCCCTCCAACTCCAATGACATCAAGGAATACTCCTTACCGAGCGACACCGACTCCCTCACCGATTTCGACACGGATGATGAAGACTACAAGCTCGTTATACGTGACTCGCGCCGTACATAGATGGAAGCGACAGCAAACCAGGCTGCTCAAAAAGCAAACATTAAGGAGAACGAGAAGGTCGGCGATTGGCTTGAAGACGTCTGCAACGTCACATATGATAATGTGGAAGGGCCATATGTCAAAGTGGAGCAAGCCATCAACAAAAATGAAGGCGGCAACAAAGGGAAGAACATCGTCATCATCGATATATCCGACGATGACAAACCATGAATCCTAGCAGCAGCATGTGCTACAGAGAGAATCACGCTCGCTTGTCTGTTTATCTTCCCATTATAGATTGTTGTTCAGTATCGCTTGTTAGTCGTTGTCCACATGGCACCATCCGGCATATCCAAGCACATCTTAATATTCCTCGTATGTAATAAAAAGCACTACTATTTTTATCAATAGTTGTTTGTTCACCAATACGTCTTTGTTACCATATACTAACTATGGTGGTATTTTAGTAACTACGTGCATTTTTTATTATCCAAATTTACCCGGTGCGATGTGTGGAAAGAGACATAATATTGTTTTTGGGGAAACATGAGATGACCATCAAGCCGGTGTTCATGTGTGGCCGCAATAATAATAGCAAAGGGAACTTTTAGCTGTACTCACATTTTTTCAGTTTTAGCAGTTTGACTTTGGTGGCTACGTGGGTCATATAAATGTTTTTCACATAAAATACGATATATATACAGTCTTCGACCAAATAAAATACCGACAGCCTGCAGTGATTTCGCACGAGGGTGTGCATGATAGGTACTTCGGTTACACCTTCCTTCATATATCTTTAAAATTTCACTCTTTATGGTTTTGTCTTTTCACCTTTCTGGGACATTTATTAATCAAGCGGCGTACAGGAGAAAGTCGACGCAGACTGGAAGATTGTTCATAAACTCTTCACAAGTTGCTGCACTTTGACAGTCGTCAGCAATGGTGCACGTATGGTGTTCGTGAGCTTTTTTTGTGGTACCTCATGTTCATTTGGCGCCTATATGTGTCATATAACTTTCGCGGGAACGGAGGATAGAAAGCACGGCAGAATAACAAGGCTAGTTGGCCGGACAAGCCATGAACAAATGTACATGGTATCGAGTGCACCCATCAGAAAATCACAAAATATGTGATTTTGGTGTCTACGACACATGTCAAAATCATAACGATATGACGATGGTGTCTAAGACATAAATAAAAATCACAATGATATGAGTGTGGTGTCTAAGACACAATTGAAAGGACAAAGGACATCTCCTATGGTCTATTCTTAGCAGAATTTAACGGATGACAAGATGACGCCGTTAGTAGAATAATGCCAACAACCAACGATGCGGATATTGTGGAATCATATGGTGACTATATCGGATAACAGCGCATGCATGCGCAGGTAGCATGGTGGGTAGCAAATATATATATATATATATATATATATATATATATATATATATAGGTAAAATGACTGGTGCACCTTGGTGCCCAGACACCAAGCATGATAAATTCTCTTTGAACTAGACATACCTGAAGGTATATATACTTAAGTTATACATACCTAGGTATCACATACCTAAGATATAGATACCTAAGTTACATATACCTAGGTATCACATACCTAATGGATACATACCCTGCATATGTGAATATATATGTAACTTGGGTACGTATGCTTTAGGTATGTGATACCTGTTGGAAATATAAGCAATAATCCATATGATTTAATCCGAATAATAAATTGATAAACCATGATCATACAAACGGTACTAAAACCAATTATGCAGATCAACAAAGTAGATGAACATATTACATCTATAGGAGATAAACCTATCATATCTACACCAAACGCTAGAACAAAGAACTCTAGCATAATCCGAAAAATACAATTGAGGATCACGTACTGTGTAGGCTGAATAGCAGCCGCAGCGGTCGCAGCAGCGTCGTCCATGTTGAGGTTGTCGAAGAGGTCGCTGACGTCCGGGAAGAAGTCGTCGTTCGGGAACTCGTCGTTGGACAACGTTGTGGTTGCCAGTAGTCGCGCTTGAGCGCTCCCCAAAAACCTGATTGTCCCTCACCCGTACAAGTTCATGAGAGGTGGGGTTCCGGAGGCCTACTGTCCCGATCTGGCGGTGCACGCCGCAAGCCGGGATGGGGAAGACGAAAGCGACGGCGCAAGATTCTGGAGGTAGGCGCGTGTGTGGATTGATACATTGTCGATTAGATTTATCCCGGGCGCTTATATAGTGCAGGTTAGGAAGATCGTGGGCTGAGCTCACGTCCGAGTCGGTAATAGACACGCCCATAAAAACTGGAAACGGCTGTAATTAACGCGTCCGTTAATGACTCATAATCAATTTTCCTAACCAACAAAATAAAGCTCGGCTCGGCGAGATTCCCGCAACCCAGGGCGCGCGCGCGCGTCGTGACGAGGCGAGGAGTGGCGAGGCGAGGTGGGCGGCATCGGAGGAGGAGTGCACGAGGGCTACTCTTCTTGTCACACCTTAGTGAGTGGTGCAACACTCTACTATATAAGGTGGTCCAATTCCCCTTCAACTAGAAATGTGGGACTAAACTTTAGCACCACTAGCACAGCCATATGCTGCCATATACAAGTGGGCCAAAGAGAATTTCAGAATTTGTCTAATGGGCCAACAACCCAATATACACCAAATTCCAACAATCCCCCACAAAGTCTCATTGGCACATCACATCACTTTTTTTCCAGAACATTGTTTTATATACCGGTGTGTAGTGGAGACTATTAAGTTGAAATTCCACATTAAACTTCATGCTACACTATCTTGCAACTTGAATAGTGGACTATGCCTTGAACTACAAGTTTTCTGCGTGCTAGTTTCACATAAAATCTAGACCGGTACAGGGCTATCGTCGGCTTCCCCGCGGTTTGGAGCTTATGCGTCATACTCCAGGGCCTTTAATGAGTTTATTAGAGAGCACCCAACTCTCACGGACTACGACGTTTGACAGTCAGACTCATATAAGTGTATTCCTTAGGAGATGTTCTGCAGGACAACATCTCCTCTTATAAAAGCCACTTGGAACACATTAAGATAAATATCAATCTGCCATGCTGATTAAGAGAGTATTGCATCTTTATGGAGATGTAAATATAATATGGGTATACTCTCCTCTCAGCTGATCAACAGCTTGTCTCCCAGCTCTAATTCACGGGATCTCCAATCACATAGAGTGGGTTGCCACTGGGATCAACTCATAGCGTGGGTCTCAAACCCATCTCCTTCGATGCATTATCTATCACATTGTGCGATAAACCCTTTGTGAAGGGATCTGCTAGGTTTTTGATGTTTGGATATAATACAACGCGATACCTCCGGAGTTTCTCAGTTTCCTGACAGATTTTAATCTCCTCTTCACATGCCTTGATGACTTCATATTATCCTTAGAACTGTTTACTTTGACGATCACAGTTTTATTATCACAGTTCATAGGGATGACGGGTATTGGTTTTTCAACCACAGGTAAGTCCATCAAGAGCTCACGAAGCCACTCTGCTTCAACAGTGGTTGTGTCTAATGCTGTGAGTTCTGCTTCCATTGTTGACCTCGTTAAGATGGTCTGCTTGCAAGACTTCCAGGAAACAGTGCCACCACCAAGTGTAAACAAATAACCACTTGTGGCCTTAATCTCATCAGCATCAGATATCCAATTTGAATCACTATAACCCTCAACTACCTGTGGATACCCAGTATAGTGAATACCATAACTCGCGGTGCCTTTCAAATAGCGCAGAACTCTTTCAAGAGCATGCCAATGATCATCTCCAGGATTTGACACAAATCGACTCAGTTTGCTTACAGCAAAGGAGATGTCAGGTCTAGTAGCGTTGGCTAAATACATGAGCGAGCCAATAATTTGAGAATATCTCAATTGATCTTTAGCATTCCTTCGATTCTTTCAAAGTAGGACACTCGGATCATAAGGCGTTGGAGAAGAATTGCAGTCACTATACCCGAAGCGACTCAATATCTTTTCCACATAGTGAAACTGAAGCAATGTAATCCCACCATTGTCATCCTTTAGTAGCTTGATGTTAAGATTACATCAGCCACTCCTAAGTCCTTCATCTCAAAGCAGCGATATAGGAACTCCTTGACCTCCTCAATAACAGTGAGGTTGGTCCCAAATATCAATATGTCATCAACATAGAGACACATAATAACTCCCTCGCCCCCACCATGGCGATAGTACACACATTTGTCAGCTTCGTTTACAACAAAGCCTTCAGCAGTTAAAGTTCTTTCAAACTTCTCGTGCCACTGCTTAGGAGCTTTCTTAAGACCATACAAAGACTTCACTAACTTACACACCTTTCCTTCTTGACCATCTACCACAAATCCGTCAGGCTGCTCCATATAAATTTCCTCATCTAGCTCTCCATTTAGAAAAGCTGTCTTAACGTCCATTTGATGAACGATAAGACCGTTTGAGGCAGCCAAGGAAAGTAGTACTCAAATAGTGGTCAATCTGGCTACAGGTGAGTAGGTATCGAAGAAGTCTTCACCTTCCTTTTGGGTATAACCCTTAGCCACAAGACGTGCCTTGTACTTTTCAATAGTACCATCAGGTTTAAGATTTTTCTTGAACACCCACTTACATCCTACAGGTTTGCACCCATAAGGACGATCAGTGATTTCCCAAGTACCATTAGCTAAGATGGAGTCCATCTCGCTTCGGACAGCTTCCTTCCAGTAGTCAGCATCTTGAGATGCATAGGCTTCTGAAATAGAAGTGGGAGTATCATCCACAAGGTACACAATAAAATCATCACCAAATGACTTTGCAGTCCTTTGTCTCTTGCTCCTTTTGGGAGCTTCATTGTCATCCTCCACGGGATCATCAGAGTGTTCTATCGGCATAGTGGGTTCAGGAATTATAAAAAATTCCTGACTAGATGAACTAGTCATCTCCTGCTTTGATGAGCTAGACATGCCTTTCATAGGAAAGATGTCCTCAAAGAAAGTCGCATCATTCGACTCCATAATTGTACCAACATGCATGTCGGATAGCTCAGATTTTACTATCAAAAATCTATAGCCAATGCTATGAAAAGCATATCCCAGAAAAACACAATCAACGGTTTTTGGTTCAAGCTTTCGCTTCTTGGGTATTGGAATATTTACTTTCGCCAATCAAACCCAAGTTCATAAGTAAGAGAGTTTAAGCCTTTTCTTTTCCCATTCCTCAAATGGAGTCATGGTTTTATCCTTTACAGGAACACGGTTTAGTACATGACACGCAGTCATTAGCGCCTCCCCCCACCATTCCTTGGAAAGACCCGGTGTATCTAACATGGCGTTAACCAAATCACTTAGAGTGCGGTTCTTCCTTTTGGCCACCCGATTTGACTGAGGTGAGTAGGGAGTCATCCTCTCATGTATAATATCGTGTTCTGTACAGAATAAATCAAATTCATTTGAAAAATACTCTCCACCATGATCCGACCTTAGCCGCTTGATTTTAAGATCAAGTTGGTTTTCTGCCTCAGCTTTATAGATTTTGAAGTAGTTCAAAGCTTCATCTTTAGATTTCAGGAGATAAACATAGCAATATCTAGTGGAGTCATCAATCAACGTCATAAAGTATCTTTTTCCACCTTTTGTAAACACACCATTCATCTCACAAAGATCTGAATGTATAAGTTCTAGCGGTGCTAAGTTTCTCGGTTTCATAGCCGTATGAGACTTGCGGGGTTGCTTTGCTTGCACACAAACTTGTCACTTAGAACCTTTTATAGTGGTAAATTTCGGAATTAAACTCATATTGACTAGCCGCGTCATGCAACCAAAGTTAATATGACAGAGTCGTGAATGCCAAACATTGGATTCATTATCATTGCAAACATGATTAATAACTTTAGTACATGAGTCTGACAGAGACAAGCGAAACAGACCTCCTCACTCATAACATTTTCCAACAAATTGTACATACTTAGAAATTACAACTTTATTGGACTCAAAAACCAACTTAAAGCCATTTCGACATAAAAGCGATCCGCTGACGAGATTCTTATTGATGGAGGGAACGTGCTACACATTCTTCAGCTGTACGGTCTTCCCCAAAGTAAACTTCATATTTACCGTACCAATACCATGAACAGAAGCACGTGAGCCGTTTCCCATTAGCACGGAAGAGGTCCTTGAGATCTGATAAGAGGAAAACATGGAGATATCAAAACACACATGTGTATTAGCACCCGTGTCTATCCACCAATCAGGAGAATGACATATTGAAAGGATAGTAGGTAAAATACCATACCCATCATCCTTCATCTCAGTATCACTAATAACAACATTAGCGGACTTGCCGATGTTCCCATAATCATGCTTGTCAAAGAGATTAGGACAACTAGGAGCCCAATGATCAGGGTCACCATAGACGTGGCAAGAGCCTTTCCTCTTATCATTTTTCTTCTTGAAGTTGGTTGAGTGCGTGGCCTTCTTCTTGCCATCGAAATTTCCCTTTCCTTCAGTTTTGTTCTTATTCTTAAACTTGTGGGATTGGAAGTTTTTCCTCTGCACTAAATTGGCAGTAGAACCTCCCTCAAGTCCTCGAGCAGTTTTGTCCTTTGCTCTCGCCTTCTCTTCCACATGAAGAGACCCAATGAGATCCGTAACAGAAAACTCTTGTCTCTTATATTTCAGAGAAGTAGCAAAGTTCCTCCACGAAGGAGGAAGCTTGGCAATAATGCCACCAACCACAAATTTGTCCGGTAAGGAACACTTGAACTGCTCAAGTTCTTTGGCAAGTGATTGTATCTCATGAGCTTGCTCAAGGACGGAGCGCTCATCAACCATCCTGTAGTCATAGAATTGCTCCATGACATATAGATCAGTGCCAGTGTCCGAGACCCTAAACTTGGCCTCGAGCGCTTCCCACGCGTCCTTGCCATTACCAAATGATATATAAGGGTCAACAATGTTGTCCCCAAGAACACTGAACAAAGCCTCCATAAACATGGTATCGGCTTTCTTAAAGTTCGCTTCCTGCTCAGCAGAAAGATCTCCTTCAGGCTTGCCAAGAGTGGGGCTATAGCAGTTTAGGTTTTCAAACCAGAGAACTGCTCTCTTGCGCCATCTCTTATAGTGCATGCCATCAAAAGGAGGCGGCCTAGTAGCCGCGGCTACACCAGTGGAATTCAATTGCCTATAATCAGGTTTTTGGATTGTTGGAAATATAAGCAATAATTCATATGATTTAATCTGAATAATAAATTGATAAAACATGATCATACAAACGGTACTAAAACCAATTATGCAGATCAACAAAGTAGATGAACAGATTACATCTATAGGAGATAAACCTATCACATCTACACCAAACGCTAGAACAAAGAACTCTAGCATAATCCGAAAAAAACAATTGAGGATCATGTACAGTGTAGGCTGAATAGCAGCCGCAGTGGTCGCAGCAGCGTCGCCCATGTTGAGGTTGTCGAAGAGGTCGCTGACGTCCGGGAAGAAGTTGTCGTTCGGGAACTCGTCGTCGGACGACGTTGTGGTTTCGATGATCGCGTTTGGCGCTCCCCAAAACCTGATCGCCTCACCCATACAGTTCACGAGGCGGGGTTACAGGCCTCTTGTCCCGATCTGGCGGTGCACGCCGCAAGCCGGGATGGGGAAGACGAAAGCGGCGGTGCAAGGTTCTGGAGGTAGGCGCGTGTGTGGATTGATACGGTGCCGATTAGGTTTATCCCGGGCACTTATATAGTGCAGGTTAGGAAAATCGTGGGCTCAGCCCACGTCCGAGTCGGTAACAGCCACGTCCATTAAAACTGAAACAGCTGTAATTAACGCATTCGTTAATGACTCATAATCAATTTTCCCTACTAGCAAAATAAAGCTCGGCTCGGCAAGATTCCCGCAACCCGCGGCGCACGCGCGTCATGACGAGGCGGGCGACGTCGGAGGAGTGCGCGAGGGCTACTCTTCTTGTCACACCTTAGTGAGTGGTGCAACACTCTACTATATAAGGTGGTCCAACTCCCCTTCAACTAGCAATGTGGGACTAAACTTTAGCAGCACTAGCACAGCCATATGCTGCCATATACAAGTGGGCCAAAGAGAATTTCAGAATTTGTCTAATGGGCCAACAGCCCAATATACACCAAATTCCAACAATACCTTGGGTATATGTAACTAGGATACATATAACTTAGGTATGAATAAATTAGGTATGTAAAATTTGCGTACGTACACCATCGGGTATGTAAGAATTTGAATGAAATATAGGTATGGTGCCCAGACACCATGGTGTCCCATATAGGCTTCCTATATATATATCTAGATTGATCTGCAGTTAGTGGCTAAAAGTTGGGAGAAGCCAACACATAAGGAAAACAGTGCAACTAATTTAAACGCTAAATTTAAAAGGCTTAGAGATGATCTGAAATTCTGGAGTAAATCAATTTCCAGATTATCTGTATGTATTGACAAAACAAACAAAGCTCTTTTGGAATTGGATAATTTGGAGGATTATAGGGGCCTGACTGTACCCGAGGCAAATTTCAGAAGCATTTTAAAGAAGCACATTTTGGAGTCGCTTGAATTTCAGAGAATTTATTGGAAAAAGATATGCACAATCAGATGGACAAAATTTGGTGATGAGAATACCAAGTTCTTCCAGAATATTGCTACTGAAAGATACAAGAGAAATTCTATTTCTCAGCTTAAGCTGGATGATGGAACTGTTGTCTCCAGCCATGAAGATAAAGAGAAGGTCATGTTTGATTCATTTAAGATGAGGCTTAGCACTAGTTGTTCCCCACCTATGATTTTTGATTTAGGCTCCACTATTCAGCCAATTGATGATCTGTCTAAACCCTTCACCACTGAGGAAATTGATAATGTGGTCAAGATTATGCCTGTTGAAAAAGCTCCAGGACCTGATGGTTTCAATGGACAGTTCCTTAAAAGTTGCTGGCATATCATTAAGCAGGACATTTATCAATTGTGTTTTGACTTCTATGATGGACAACTTGATCTTGAGAGAATTAATATGGGTCATATCACACTTATCCCCAAGGTCCATACCCCTGAAACTATTAATGAATTTAGACCAATCACACTGCTAAAATGTTGTTTGAAGTTTATTACAAAGCTATTGGCTAACAGATTACAAAAAGTAGTTCTGAAAATTGTGCATAAAAACCAATATGGTTTTCTCAAAGGAAGAACTATTCAGGACTACTTAGCCTGGGCCTTTGAGTTCATTCATCAATGTGCTGCTTCTAAAAAGGAGATTATCTTACTTAAATTGGATTTTTCCAAATCCCTTGATACTATAGATCATGAAGCTATGCTGAAAATTATGAAGCAAATGGGGTTTGATAAGAAGTGGTTACAATGGATTTCTATTATATTTGCTTTTGGAAAATCATCTGTCCTTTTAAATGGGGTTCCTGGCAGACAATTTTGTTGCAAGAGAGGTGTCAGACAAGGTGATCCACTTTCTCCTTTGATTTTTGTGCTGGTTTCTGATCTTCTTCAATCTGCAATTAACAAAGCATTTAGAGATCAGATACTCCTTGCACCCTTTTCCCCAGACTTTGGTATGGATTTCCCTGTTATACAGTATGCTGATGACACTTTAATCGTAATGCCTGCCTGCCATACTCAAATTAATGTGATAAAGGAGATTCTAAAAAGTATGCAATATCTACTGGTCTTCATATGAATTTTCACAAATCATCTTTGATTCCAATCAATATTTCTACCGAGCAAGCACATATTTATGCTGCCTCCTTTGGCTGAATTATTGTTCAGACGCCTTTCACTTATTTGGGACTTCCATTGGGGACTACTAAACCCTCAGTTATTGATCTTATGCCCTTAGTGGACAAGATTGAGAGGAAAATGACTGCTTCCTTCTTGATGATGACTTATAGTGGTAGAGTCACTGTCATAAACTCTCTGCTTACATCAATTGCCATGTTTCCCATGTGCTCTCTGAATATTCATTCAAAAATAATTGACCATGTGGATAAAATCAGGAGACATTGTCTGTGGAATAAGAAAACTGAGGATGGTGAAAAATGTCACTCTTTAGTTGCATGGGATAAGGTGTGCTGGCCAAAAAATAAAGGAGGTACTGGCATTCTGAATTTAAAACTACAGAATCAGGCTCTGCTTTTGAAGCATCTTCACAAATTTTATAATAAGATTGACACCCCTTGGGTGACAGTGCTCTGGGAAACTTACTATCATGATAAGATCCCTCATGCTGTGGCCCCTTGTGGATCTTTCTGGTGGAAAGACATTATTAAACTTATGCCAATTTTCAGAGGTGTTACTTCTTGTCAGATTGGTATTGGTGAGACTGTGATTTTCTGGAAAGATGATTGGCTGGGAACAATTGCTGCTGATAACTTTCCTAGAGCTTTCTCATATGCTCTAAATGAAGATGTGTCTGTTAAGTCTTTCTTGGTGGCCTCTAGCTTATTTGCTAACTTTTCTCTTCCTGTTTCCCCTGAAGCATTTGAAGAAATTAAGAAACTTCAACAGGAGGTCAGAAATGCTGATATTGGAGGGGAACCTAAGGACATTTGGAAATATGTTTGGGGCTCTGATTATTATTCTTCTAAGAGATATTATGAGTTCTGCTTCAGGAGTATTAATCCTCACGTTCCAATCCAGTTCCAACAATGCACTTTTCGGACCGAGAAAGGGGAACTGCTTGGCGCTGCATATTAGAACTCATTAAAGCCCGATTCGCATCATTGTGCTCAATAAAAGGAATGAGAGAACCTCCAATAGAAAAATATTGGAAAGGAAAAATACTTCTAACATGAATCTGTTCCCATGCAATAGTCAGGAATTCTTGGCGGTATCTAGCTGGAACATGCTGCTTTTAATTGGATCTGGAAATCCAAATGCACTCCAAAGGTTAAATTATTCTGCTGGATTCTCTTCTCAGATAGACTGAATACAAGGAATTTATTGAAAAGTAAGAATATGTTCCTACAATCTGGATATAATTGCATCATGTGTACAAATCCCCCTGAAGAAACAGTGGAGCATCTATTCTTTCATTGCCCGTTCAGTTCAGATTGTTGGAATATACTGGGGATGTCTTGGCATAATCAAGGTAACAGGCTGTCTATAGTTTCTGAGGCTAAAGAGAATAGGAATTGTAACATGTTCATGGAAAAATTTATGTTGGGAGCCTGGAATATTTGGAAGGAGAGGAACAATTTACACTTCAAGGATATTACTCCCACGGCCCAGAACTGGAAAACCAAATTTATTGAAGATTTTAGTTTTCTGGTGCATAGAACCAGAGAGGATTTACATCCCTTTATTCATAGTTTTGTAACTTCTCTGTAAGATTTCTGTTCTTCTTTCTATTCTTGGCTGCCTCCTTGGCACCCACCCTTCATGTAAGTCCACAAATTTTATAAGTTAATGAAGAAAAAGAGGCAGTAGGGATTTCCCCCCTACTGTCATGAGGTTCAAAAAAAAAATATATGTATGTGTGTATATGTATGTGTGTGTGTGTGTGTCTTTTGATTTATTGAATTGTTTCGAGTGCATATCAAGGTGAACACAAAGAAACACAACTGTCCTAATAATTATTTAAGTGATAAAATAAGACCTGCTACGACAAAGTGGATTGCTGCTACTGTACTTGATTGGGTAAGACGGGATCAACCCATTGGACCTGGTAAACTCATATCAAAGCTTAGTGATAAGTTTAACGTTCTGAGACTATTGAGTTTTTTATGGGAAGGAGATGACATTGGAATTTATTCAAGGCAAGTGAAATGACAGTTTCCACATGTTGTATAGTTTTAAAGGAGAGATAGAAAGGGCATCACCTTGAAGTGTTGTTGACATTGACTGCGAGGTAGTGAGAGGAAGAAAAAAGAGCTCAAGAGGGGCCAAGTATATCATAGAAGACAAAAAATTCTTCATAAAATGGTTTGTCTGTATGAAGACATGCTTGAAGGGATTTCTAGAGGGATGCACAGAATACTTGGCAATATACGCAACTTCTTTGATAGGACAGTTTAGGATACATCTTGCCATAACTTGTGTTGTAGACGCTCATAATTGGTTGTTTTCCGTCGCTTATGCTGTTTTTGAGGGTGAATCTAATAAAATATTAACATGGTTCATAGAGGAACTACGTGCAGTAGTTATCGTCACTCGGTAGATCATGGGTTTGACCTCCACTTCTTTCCCTTTTATTTTTCTTTCTTCGATTTTTTTTCTAAATATTTGATCTCATGTACAGCAGTAGTGATATGAGTGCACGAATGGAATCCTGATGTCAGTGTTTCCTTGGGCTCGCTTAGGAATTCCATCCTGCAGACAGGAGGAGGCAGGCAGGGTATATGCTGTTGCATTAGTAACAAACACTCGCGACTCGTCATGAAGTGATCTGGACAGGAATGGTTGGTGAGGGAGAGACCTAGATTAGCTTAGATGATTAAGGGAATTGAGGAAGAGAGATACGTACTTTTTAGGTGGCTCGTGTCCCTGCCGCGAGAGAAACGAGAAAATGACCATCACAGCTACACCTGCTGCTGATGCTTTAGGAGTCGGTCGTCAGCTGAATCTCGTGCAGATATAGCAACTCGTGTGTATGTGAAGCATCCTTTTTGTTTGGTCAGCAAACAAGCGACACCTGTTATGTTGGTGTACAGGCCATAGCACAAATACACACGTACACACACACAAAAACGACTCTTATAAATTTCTAAATTACACTGTGTTATGGTGGCTAGCACTCCACCTTACTCACAGTTCGAATTCTTTATTTTGCCAAAAAAAAATCGGCGGAAGAAGAATAAAAAGGGTTGAAAATAGGGATCAAACCAGCTGGTACATCCAACACACAAAGGAATATGGCAACCAGCTAGCAATAAATCTAGTTATAAACAGACAGACGTACCATATAATCTATCAGCATACCTAGTCTTAATCATGATTAACGCCGGATAAACACTATAGCATAAGGACGCCGGTAAAATTACAAATGGCGTGACTAAGAAGATCCTACCGCCTGCGAAAGTGGCGTGATATGTTTTTTTGTCAAGGGCCACAACTTCCATTAAGTTTACAAAAGTGATATTTAGGTAATAAAAGGCTCTGAAGAAGCCGACGCATGGAAGACATCCTCTAGGTAGATTAAATACTGGACCAGTGCTTGTACTCTAAGCTAAATTTTTTTTGAACAGAGGTTGGGTGCTGACGCACCCAAATATATTGCAGCTCAAAAATATTGTACATCGAGTATTACAAACCCAAGTTGCCTTATCTTTTCGATAGCAGCAATCATTGGACATAACTGGTTGTTATGAGATGGGTTCCTGCAAGAACAGATAGGCTCAGATCCTACTGATCTTCTTGCCTGTTGTACACAATTGTGGGCTACCCCGTTAACTTCCCTTTTGATATGGTAGATGGAACGATGAACAAGCTTCTGATATTCAATTGCTTGTCTTCTAATTTCCGAAATCATGTTAATATCTGATGCCCCTTGAGCCGTTGCCGCCTATGCTAATGATAAATTGTCTGTGAAGAATATAGGTCTTGTTAGCTTCATAGCATCAGCAAAGTTTGCAGCAAGGACCAGAGCCTGAGCTTCAGCCTGCAAAGGAGATGGCACATCTTTTTTTGAAGCTAAAATGAAAACATCAGTTCTTTCTTTACCCTGCAAAGATTCGAAAAAGTAAATGCCAACTCCAGCCGTATCAGTTGAAGATCCAGGTTGCTTCCTCCAAGCTGCATCAATGTAAATCTTTGGACCTGTAAAATGGAAATCAGTTGGAACTGATACTCCCAAGAGTTCTTTTGGAGAGTGAGAGGATTTTATTAGATTTTCAGTCTCTAGATCCTTAAGAAGAGCTGCAGTGTGCATTGGCACCTGTTGAGGAGAGGTCTTTTTCCTGCAAAACAGCTGGTCGTTTCTGGCCTTCGAGACACACCAAAGAAAAGTAAAGATATAATTTAAATTGACAGTTGGGTGGTTCTGGCTTAGCAAATTCACAATGATTTGAGAAATATCTAAAGTATTACTAGTTAAGATTTCACTTTTTATGAAACAAGGAGGAGCAACCAAGCAGCTTTTGCAAAAGGACAAAGAAAAAACAGATAAGAATCGGTTTTAGGAGTGGTTCTAAGCTAATTGTCACCGCTGCGGCACACAAGTTGCAGAAGAACCAAGCAAAGGACGGTGACAAAACTGACAAGACTGCAGCGCGCTAGCTGGACCGTGAAGCAAGCTCTAGATAACTGAGAGAAGGCCGGAGTGCTCGCTGAATCTGCTGAGAGAACCAGCTCGATCGACCGATAGTGTAGTGACGAACTAACGATGGGAACGTGTGTACGTGATGCATGCAGCATGATGATAAAGTTACGTAAAACGCCGGTTAGGACTATAGAAAATGTGTTCGACCAGCTTAATTTTGTAGCCTTGATAGGTGTGCGATACCTCTTCTTTGGTAGTAGCGTCCATCTCTACTCTCTAGATGAGAATGAGGTGCCATGTCGAAATTAGTTTTTTATCTATGTGGACAAAGTGAGCATCCACACTATTTAATAAAAGTAAAATTAATCAAAGTTAGGTACGTGCAGACCCTTGTGGAATTCTTTAATCTTAAAGATTTGTCACATTGCTTTTCTTCAACACATAGACATTGCTTTAGTGTCTGCTTGTGCTTTGGTGTTTCTAAAAAAAGAGTGTAGTCTCTTGTCGAGAAAGGTAGGAAGTAATATAATCATTTTTTTTTCTGTTGACCGCTTTTAATGGTTATGCTATTTTTTAGGCAACTAGGAAATAATGTTTTTCGAGAAGCATCCCACCTGAGTACTTACTAAGATTTTGTGTGAATACACACGAATGTGAAAATATTTTTTTTAGGATACGTCCTGTGAGACGTATCGTTTTCATAGAAGGAGAGTCAAGCGGTCAAGCTTTACAACACACCATGGCACAGACGCCAAGGGGGCAAATCCACGCCATCACAAAGACGACACACAGAACCTAAACAACTATCCGCGACATCTCCACTTATCTACCTATCCTAGACAGTCGCGGAAAAGCCGAGCAGTCCTCCAAAGGTCTACCTCCGTGGTGATTTTACGGATGACCTCTCCAGGAGAAGGAGCGGACCCTTCGAAGATCACGTCGTTCTGGTGGCGCCATAGTGTCCAGCAAACTAAAGTGATCCCTGTGCAGAGGTCGCGCTTGTGGCCCTTGCCGCCTCGCTTATCTTGGAGCCAAGCAGCAAACTTGGGATCATGCTTCGACATCCACTGTATCTTGTTCCACCAGCCCAGGCAGGCTGCCCAAACCTCGCGGGCCAGGACGCAACCCATGAAAAGATGATCGATGGTCTCTCCACATTGGTCACAGATGGGGCAGGCTGTCGGATGTTGGAGGCCACGCCGGCTAAGCCGATCGGCGGTCCAGCACCTGTTTCTCACGGCTAACCAAAGAGTTACCTTGCAACTAGCAGGGGCTCGGGACCACCAGATCTGAAGTGCCCCTGCCAAAGAAGTCCGCCCGACAAAGAGGGCCAGGTAGCAGGATTGGGCCGTGTAGCAGTTAGTTGGGTCCCAGTTCCACTTGAGGACGTCATGCGATCCCTCTATCAGGGTGTTTGCTTCAATACGGTCTGCCAGTTCAAGGAGCTCCCCGATGGCTATTGCGCTAAGATCCGGGGTGCATCATGCAACCAACCCCCTGCAAGGCCTTCGCGCACACGTCGCGCGGAGACTGCGCTCGGTGGGTCCGCAAAGAAGAGGCTTGGTGCCACATCACAAAGCCGCCCGCATGGGCGCCACTTGTCTGTCCAGAAGAAAGTAGAAGCACCATCCCCAATTACCGAGGTAGTCGCCGCGTCGAAGAGACGCCTTGAGAGCTCTTAGACCCGGATGTCGAGGCCATGCCATGGCCTATCCATCTACACGCGCTTCAACCACAGCCATCTGGCCCTCAATGCAATGTTCATGAGGCGCAGGTTGGGGATCACAAGCCCCCCACCCCCTCCCCGAGATCTTTAGGCAAGCACACCCTGTCCCAAGCCACCAAGCAGTGCCCGCCGTGTACGTCCTTTCTCCCCTTCTAGAGGACCCGCGGATGATCTTCTTGATGGTGGTGATGATCTCTATGGGAATATCGAGGGACATCATAGCAAAAATAGGCATGGAGGATAAAATTGTCTTGACGAGTTTGAGTCGCCCCCTCTATTGAGCATGGAGGCTTTCCACGATGGCAATTTGGTGGCCACCAGATCTACCAGCGCTTGGAGCTGCGCTGCCGACATGTTCCGCAGGGAGATCAGTAACCCTAGATAACAAAGGGGGAGTTGCATGATGGTGCAGTGCAACTCCCTCTCCACCAGGTCTCTGTCCTTAGCCGAGAACCTAATCAGGTTGAACGAGCATTTGTCGAGGTTGGTACGAAGACCAGAAGCCTCCCTAAAGTCCTCGATGATCCCGGAGATCACCTGGAAATCCACGGTTGACGACCTCATGAAGGTGACCACATCGTCAACGTAAATAGATGTGCGATGTAGGACGCCCGTGGCTACAAGTCGAGTGAGCAGTCCCTGATCCTCTGCCTTTACGACCATTAGGTGGAAAACCTCCATGATCAGGATGAAAAGCTGTGGGGAGAGCGGGTCTCCTTGCCAGAGGCCACGCCTGTTGGCCACCTTCGCCCCTGGGCACCGTTCATCAAGATGCTTGTGGAGGCCGTGGAGATCAGTGCACAGATGAACGCGAGGAGGCGCTCTCCAAAGCCAACTTCCTTAGCAATTCCAACAGGAAAGCCCAGTCCACAATGTCAAAGGCTTTGGTGATGTCCAGCTTGAGTAGCACTATTGGTGTCTTGCTGGTGTGTAGCTTGCGGGCTGTCCTCTGCACCATCATGAAGTTGTCATGCAAACACCATCCACGCACAAAAGCGATCTGATGCACCCCCACCAGTTGTGGGAGGATCGGGGCAACACGATTGGCAATCACCTTTGCCACCCACTTAGCGATTCCATGAATCAGACTGATCGATCGGAAGTCCTGCACTTCTTTGGCGCATGGCTTCTTGGGTAGGAGCGAATGCCTCTAATGGCTGCCAAAACTTCCTCCTCCGTGAATGCACTATATATGTATTAGAGGTCAACTTATTGTACATCCAAGAATTTCAAGTCCAGAGAGAACGGCATGTCTCCTGCCACACCGAGCAGGTTCTCGAAAAAAGTTTCCATGGCTTCTGCCTTTTCTGCGTGGTCCGAGATCCACACATTTTCCACCAGGAGATGATTTATGAAGTTCTTACACCTCCGATGGCTGGCATGCGTGTGAAAGAAGCGAGTACATGCATCTCCTCTCGTAGCCAGAGGATCCTCGATCTCTGTCGTGCGAGCGTCCACTCAAGGGAAGCTAGTCCTAGGAGCTTCTTCTTGAGAAGGCATCGTAGTCCACTCTCCTGAGGCAACAACTGTCTACTCTCCATGGCAACATCAAAGCAGAGGATTGTTGGAGATATGCCCTAGAGGCAATAATAAAGTAGTTATTATTATATCTTTGTGTTTATGATAAATATTTACATTCATGCTATAACAGTATTAACAAGGAAACAATAATACTTGTGTGACTTGTAAACTAAATTAGAGTCCCTAGTAAAGCCTCTTTATAATACTTGCTTGTTGGTTAATAAATGATTGTGGTCTCCCTATCATGAACATTGAGATGTTATTAACAACAAGATCATATCGTTAGGAGAATGATATGATGGACATACTCCTATAGATAAGCGTAGCATAAAGATCAAGTCATTTTAATAGTTCAATTCCTATATGCTTTCTGATACATAGTAACCTAATTCCTTCGAACATGAGATCATGCATATCACCATCACCGGAAGGATGCTTTGATGACATCAAACACCACACCGTAACTGGGTGGCTATAAAGGTGGCATTGAGTGTTCGGAAAGTATGGGTTGAGACACATGGATCAAGAGTTGGATTTGTCCATCCATATGACAGATAGATATACTCTGGGCCCTCTCGGTGGAATGTCATCCAATTGGCTCGCAAGCGTGTGACTGGCTCACAAGGGATCACATATCACGAGAACGAGAAAAGAGTACTTATCAGTAATGAGGTTGAACTAGGTATGCAGAGATACCGACGATCAAAACCTCGGATAAGTAAACTATCGTGAGACAAAGGGAAATTGGTATCGTATGTAAGTGGTTCATTCGATCGCAAAGTAATTGTAGAAATATGTGGGAGCCATATGAATTTCCAGATTCCTCTATTGGTTATTGTTCGGAGAAGTGTCTCGATCATGTCCGCATAATTCACGAACCGTAGGGAGACACACTTAAGGATTTGATGTTGTTTAGTAGTTATGGAATGATGAGTAAGAGACCAAATGTTGTTCGGAGTCTCGTATGGGATCTGGGATATCACGAGGAGATCCGGAATGGTCCGGAGAATAAGATTCATATAAGGAAAGTCCTCTTTCGGGGTTGGAGAATGGTTCTGGTGTATTCATCGGGAATGTTCTAGAAGGTTCCGGAAGGTCCGGCACTCCGGAGGGGAAGGGTACATGAATGTGTCATAACAAGTTGGAATGGTTGCATCATGGACTAGGTGTCATCGCTGAGCAAAATAAAGGGATAAATCAAATCCTAGTTTGAAAAGTCAAATGCCAATTTGAAAAGTCAAACGACAAGTTTGCTTGGTGGAGGGAGAGTAGGAAACCTACTCGGGGAGGAGTTCCTCTCCCTCCACCCGCCGGCCTTGGAGGCCGAGTTGGGGGAGGACTCTCCTCCCCTGGCCGGCGCCCTCCCACCTATAAAAGGAGGGGCAGGGCTGACCCTCTAGACCTACACCTCCACCACCCAAACCCTAGCCCTAAGCCGCCGGCGCCACCACCTCCTGCTGCCGCCGCCTAGGGCACCACCAACTCGCCGAGTTGGGGTGAAACTATAACCCTAGCCGCCGTCTAGGCTCCTCCCTTGGTGCCTCTAAACCCTAGATCGCCAAGGCCTCTCTCATAGTCCACCATACTCGCTTCGGCTTAAGGCGAAGCCCTGCGAGATCTCCCCTCTACTTCCGGTACCATGCCATCGTGCTGCCGGAATCGCGAGGAGAGTGCTACAACCTCTGCTTTCTTTGGAACAAGGAGAGGAAGGTCTTCATCAGTAATCGAGCGTGTGACCCATCTGGGAGCGCTGCGGAGCAGTGCCGGAAGGATCGTCTACACGATCTTGAGATCGGCAAGAGTACGACTACATCACCCACGAGAATCCTCTCTCGTTAAACACTTACGAATCTTCGAGGGTGAGTTATTCTATCGACTCGTTGCTACAACCTAGTAGATAGATCTTGGCTTGTTTGTTTGTATGCGGTAGAAATTTTTTGTTTTCCATGCTACGAACCCCTACAGTGGTATTAGAGCCGTGTCTATATGTAGATCTGTTGCACGAGTAGAACACAATGGTCATTGTGGGCGGTGGTGCTTTTATTATCAATTAGTTCTTGTGTACTTTGCATCTTGCGGTATGATGGGATGAAGAGGCCCGGGCTAACCTTACATGACATTGTTCATGAGACTTGCTCCACGCTCAACATGCAACTTGTATTGTATAAGTGGCTTTGTGGGTGTCTGTCTCTCCCATTATAGTATAGATCCAATTTACAACAGGCACTTGATAGTTCAAACATCAACGTTGTGGTTCTTGTTCGTAAGTTAGATCGACACTTATTGAAAGCCCCAAACCACGTAAAATATGCAAAGAAATTAGAGGCGTCTAACTTTGTTTTGCAGGGGTGTGCTGTGATGTGATATGGCCATGATTGTGATTATATTTGATGTATGCAATGTTCCTTATTGTAAGTTAGCAACCGGCAGGAGCCATATGGTTGTCTTTAATTTCTGTTAAGACCAGTGTGTCTATTAAAAGTAGTTGTAATAGTTGAAGCTGGTGGACGAAAATTATGGAGCAACGTCATTGACCTTGATGCAATGCCGGTGATGATGGAGATCATGTTCGTGCTTGAAGATGGAGATCGGAAGCACAAATAAGAAAGACCATATCATATCACATATTATGAATTGCATGTGATGTTAATCCTTCATGCACATAAATTTCAAGTTCTAAAGTGTTCATCCTTAGTAAGCACCGTTGCTAAAGCTTGTTGTTTCGAAGCACCACGTGATGATCGGGTGTGTTAGATTCTGCAAGTGTATACAACGTGAGCAAGCCAGATTTTCTCATGCGGAAGCTAAGGGTTGATCTTGACGAGCCTAGCATGTACAGACATGGTCTCGGAACATGGATCACCGAAAGGTAAATCATGAATCATATAGTAGATATGATGAACATGTCGATTGTTCGCCATTGAAGCTACATCAACTCTCATGATGATCGGTTTTGATGTGGTGGATTTGGTTCTTGTGATCACTAAAACAATGTGAGGGATATTGTTTTGAGTGGGAGTTCACCTAGATTAATTTAACTATTAATTAGAACTCAATTTGTCAGAAACTTAGTCTAAATTATTGCAAATATGTTGTAGATCAATGGCGGCCCCTACCATCAATTTTAATGCGTTCCTAGAGAAAGAAAAGTTGAAAAACAATGGAAGCAACTTCGCGGATTGGTTCCGCAATTTGAGGATTGTCCTCAATGCTGGTAATTTGGCCTATGTCTTTGGATGCACATGGGTGACCCGCCTGCAGCTGATGCTACCGATGAAGTAAAGAATGTTTACCTCGCTCGGAAAAATCAGTACTCCACAGTTCAGTGTGCTATCTTGTATGGTTTGGAATCGGAGCTTTATAAAAGGTTTGAGAATTCATACCCACATGATATTGTCCGTGAACTCAAATTGATATTTGAGACTCACGCGGCAGTTGAGAGCTATGAGGCTTCTAAAAAGTTCTTTAACTGCAAGATGGAAGAGGGCAGCTCCGTCAGTGAGCATGTGCTTAAGATGTCTAGGCACGCAAACAAACTCCAAAGCTTGGGTATAGTGATTCCTAATGCTTTGGGGATTTACCGTGTCCTCCAATCACTACCACCAAGTTAAAAGAACTTTGTGATGAAATACAATATGCAAAGCATGAACAAGCAGTTGCCAGAACTCTTCTCCATGTTAAAATCTGCAGAAGTGGAGATCAAGAAAGAGCACCAAGTGTTGATGGTCAATAAGACCACCAAATTCAAGAAAGGCAAGTCTAAGCAAAAGGGACACTTCAAGAAGGGTGGTAAGAAAGTTACCACACCGACGAAGACCAAGGCTGGACCTAAGCACGATCTTGAGTGCTTTTCTTGCAAGGAGAAGGTCCTTTGGGCGGAATTGCCCAAAGTACTTGGCGGATTTGAAGAACGGCAATATCGAGAAGAAAGGTATATCCGATATACTTGTTATTGATGTGTATCTCACTAGTACTCGTAGTAGTGCCTGGGTATTTGATACTGGTTCGGTTGCTCATATTTGTAACTCGAAATAGGTGTTGCAGAATAAACGGAAGCTAGCGAAGAACGAGGTGACGATGCGCGTAGGAAATGGATCAAAGGTTGATGTGATCGCGGTCGGCACGCTACCTCTTCATCTACAATCGGAATTAGTTTTATACTTAAATAATTGTTATTTGGTGCCTGCGTTAAGCATGAACATTATATCGAGATCTTGTTTATTGCGAGACGGTTACTTGTTTAAGTCCGAGAATAATGGTTGTTCGATTTATATGAGTAATATGTTTTATGCACATGCACCTTTGATAGATGGTCTATTCTTATTGAATCTCGATAGTGGAAATACACATATTAATAACATTGAAGCTAAACGTTTGAAATCGAGCGATAACTCGACCTATATGTGGCACTGTCGTCTTGGTCACATTGGAGTGAAGCGTATGAAGAAAATCCATTCCGATGGACTTCTTGAATCACTTGATTTCGAATCACTTGAAAGATGTGAAGCATGTCTGATGGGTAAAATGACTAAGACTCCATTTTCTGGTATGATGGAGCGAGCTACGGACTTATTGGAAATCATACATACCGATGTGTGTGGTCCAATGAGTGTATCGCATGATGGTTATCGTTATGTTCTTACCTTCACGGATGACTTGAGTAGATATGGGTATATCTATTTCATGAAACATAAGTCCGAAACTTTCGAGAAGTTTAAGGAATTTCAAAGTGAGGTGGAGAATCAACGTAACAAGAAGATTAAATTTCTACGTTCTGATCGTGGAGGTGAATATCTAAGTTACGAGTTTGGCGAGCATTTGAAGAAATGCGGAATACTTTCACAATTGACACCGAACACCACAAAGATAATGGTGTGTCCGAACGTCGTAATCAAACTCTCTTAGATATGGTTCGTTCTATGATGTCACTTACAGATTTACCGCTATCATTTTGGGGTTATGCATTAGAAACAGCCTCATTCACTTTAAATAGGGCACCATCTAAATCCGTTAAAACCACACGGTATGAATTATGGTTTGGGAAGAAACCTAAATTGTCGTTCCTTAAAGTTTGGGGTTGCGAAGCCTATGTAAAGAAGTTACAACCGGACAAGCTTGAACCCAAAGCGGAAAAATGCGTCTTCATAGGATACCCGAAGGAAACTATTGGGTATACCTTCTATCATAGATCCGAAGGGAAAATCTTCGTTGCCAAGAATGGATCCTTTCTAGAGAAGGAATTTCTCTCGGAAGAAGTGACTGGAAGGAAAGTAGAACTCGATGAGGTTGTCGAACCTTCTCTCGAACTTACGAGTAGCGCAGCACCGGAAGAAGTTCCTGTGGTGCCTGCACCAATAAGAGAGGAAGCTAATGATGATGATCATGAAACTTCGGTTGTAGTTGCTCTGAGAACCTCAGTCAACAAGAACTCGTACCACTCCTGATTGGTATGATCCCGTTATGAGTTTCATGTTGGTGGACAACACCGATGACCCTGCGACATATGAGGAAGCGATGATGAGCCCAGATTCCAATAAATGGCAAGAAGCCATGAAATCCGAGATTGGATCCATGTACGAAAACCAAGTATGGACTTTGGTGGACTTACCGGATGGCCGGAAGGCTGTCGAGAACAAATGGATTTTCAAGAAGAAAACAGATGTTGATGGTAATGTTACTGTCTATAAAGCTCGACTTGTCGCAAAAGGGTTTCAACAAATTCAAGGAGTTGACTACAATGAGACTTTCTCACCAGTAGCGAAGCTAAAGTCTGTGAGGATTATGTTAGCAATCGCTGCATATTATGATTATGAGATATGGAAGATGGATGTCAAAACAGCGTTCCTCAATGGAGACATTGATGAAGAGTTGTATATGATGCAACCCAAAGGTTTTGTCGATTCTAAAGATGCTAACAAGGTATGCAAACTTCAACGGTCCATATATGGATTGAAGCAAGCATCCCGAAGTTGGAATCAACGTTTTGATAAGGTGATCAAAAGTTTTGGTTTTATACAAACTTATGGAGAAGCTTGTATTTACAAGAAAGTGAGTGGGAGCTCTGTAGCATTCTTAATACTATATGTAGATGACATATTGTTGATTTGGAATGATGTAGACCTTCTTAATAGTGTCAAGGAATATTTGAATAATAGTTTTTCAATGAAAGATCTTGGCGAAGCAGCTTACATATTAGGCATAAAGATTTAGAGAGATAGATCGAGATGCCTAATATCATTGTCACAAAGTACATATTTGGACAAAGTTCTAAAGAGATTTGGAATGGAAGATAGAAAGAAAGGGTTCTTGCCCATGTTGCCCAATAAGACCTTGAGTAAAACTCAAAGTCCAGCAACGACAGAAGATAGAGAAAGGATGAGTAAGACTCCCTATGCCTCAGCCATAGGATCTCTAATGTATGCCATGCTATGTACTAGACCCGACATTGCATATGCTGTTAGTTTGACTAGCAGATATCAAAGTGATCCAGGAGTGGATCATTGGACAGCGGTCAAAAACATCCTTAAGTACTTGAGAAGAACTAAGGATATGGTTCTTTCTTAAGGAGGTGATGAATAGCTCGTTGTTAATGGTTACACCGATGCTAGTTGGAACACCGATCCGGATGATTCTAAATCTCAATCTGGATATGTATTTACTTTGAATGGTGCAAAGATTAATGGAGGAGTGCAAAGCAAAGCGTTGTGGCGATATCTTCAACTGAATCAGAATACATAGCTGCTTCGGAGGCTTCACAAGAAGCGATATGGATGAAGGAGTTCATTACAGAGCTCGGTGTGGTTCCAAGTGCATTGGACCCAATGTCTATCTATTGTCATAACATGGGTGCCCTAGCCAATGCGCAAGAACCAAGGTCACACAAGAAGCTGAAGCATATCAAGCTACGTTTTCACGCTATTCGAGAACATGTCCAAGATGGTGACATAAAGATTTGCAAAGTACACACAGATCTGAATGTGGCGGATCCATTGACTAAACCTCTCCCGAGGGCATAAAATGACCTACACCAAACTGCCATGGGTGTTCGGTATATTACCATGTAATCTAGATTAGTTGACTCTAGTGCAAGTGTGAGATTGTTGGAGATATGCCCTAGAGGCAATAATAAATGTAGTTATTATTATATCTTTGTGTATATGATAAATGTTTACATTCATGCTATAACAGTATTAACAAGGAAACATTTATACTTGTGTGATTTGTAAACTAAATTAGAGTCCCTAGTAAAGCCTCTTTATAATACTTGCTTGTTGGTTAATAAATGATTGTGGTTTCCCGATCATGAACATTGAGATGTTATTAACAACAAGATCATATCGTTAGGAGAATGATATGATGGACATACTCCTATAGATAAGCGTAGCATAAAGATCAAGTCATTTTAATAGTTCAATTGCTATATGCTTTCTGATACATAGTAACCTAATTCCTTTGACCATGAGATCATGCATATCACCATCACCGGAAGGATGTTTTGATGACATCAAACACCACACCGTAACTGGGTGGCTATAAAGGTGGCATTGAGTGTTCGGAAAGTATGGGTTGAGACACATGGATCAAGAGTGGGATTTGTCCATCCATATGACAGATAGATATACTCTGGGACCTCTCGGTGGAATGTCATCCAATTGGCTTGCAAGCGTGTGACTGGCTCACAAGGGATCACATATCACGGGAACAAGAAAAGAGTACTTATCAGTAACGAGGTTGAACTAGGTATGCAGAGATACCGACGATCAAAACCTCGGATAAGTAAACTATCATGAGATAAAGGGAAATTGGTATCGTATGTAAGTGGTTCATTCGATCGCAAAGTAATCAAAGAAATATGTGGGAGCCATATGAATTTCCATATTCCTCTATTGGTTATTGTTTGGAGAAGTGTCTCGATCATGTCCGCATAATTCACGAACCGTAGGGAGACACACTTAAGGATTCGATGTTGTTTAGTAGTTATGGAATGATGAGTAAGAGACCGAATGTTCGGAGTCTCGGATGGGATCCGGGATATCACGAGGAGATCCGGAATGGTCCGGAGAATAAGATTCATATAAGGAAAGTCCTGTTTCGGGGTTGGAGAATGGTTCCGGTGTTTTCATCGGGAATGTTATAGAAGGTTCCGGAAGGTCCGGCACTCTGGAGGGGAAGGGTACGTGAATTTGTCATAACAAGTTGGAATGGTTGCATCATGTACTAGGTGTCATCGCTGAGCAAAATAAAGGGATAAAACAAATCCTAGTTTGAAAAGTCAAACGCCAATTTGAAAAGTCAAACGGCAAGTTTGCTTGGTGGAGGAGAGTAGGAAACCTACTTGGGGAGGTTCCTCTCCTCCACCCGGCCTTGAGGCCGAGTTGGGGAGGACTCTCCTCCTGGCGGCCCTCCCACCTATAAAAGGAGGCAGGCTGCCCTCTAGACCTACCTCCACCACCCAAACCCTAGCCCTAAGCCCGACGCCACCACCTCTGCTGCCCGCCCTAGGGCACCACCAACTCGCCGAGTTGGGGTGAAACCAAACCTAGCCCGGCTGGCTCCTCCTTGGTGCCTCTAAACCCTAGATCGCCAAGGCCTCTCTCATAGTCCACCATACTCGCTCGGCTTAAGGCGAAGCCTGCGAGATCTCCCTCTACTTGGTACCACGCCGTCTTCTTGGGAATCGCGAGGAGAGTGCTACAACCTCCAGCCTTGCTGGAACAAGGAGAGGAAGGTCTTCATCGAAATCTTGAGCGTGTGACCATTGCTGGGAGCTGCCGAGCATGGCCGGAAGGATCGTCTACACGATCTTGAGATCGGCAAGAGTACGACTACATCACCCACGAGAATCCGCTCTCGTTAAACACTTTGGAATCTTCGAGGGTGAGTTATTCTATCGACTCGTTGCTACAATCTAGTAGATAGATCTTGGCTTGTTTGTTTTTATGCGGTATAAAATTTTTGTTTTCCATGCTGCGAAACCCTACAAGGATCACATCTATGGCTAGGAGGATCTGCAGCTTAACATTCCCGATAAATTTGGAGCTCCAACAGGAAAGTCTCTTAGCCACAACTTGCAATTTTGCATCGAGTCTCTTGAAAGGGTTCGGCTCCCATTGTTATGAGGTCCATGCTTCCTTCACCACTTCTAGGAAGCCATCGTCTTTTGTCCAGAAGGACTGAAACTGGAAATGACGTCCATGTTGAATGTCTAGGGAAAGTCACAACAACAAGGGGCAGTGGTCTGACGGGCCTGAGGACAGAGCCGAGAGGAAAGCATCGGGGTAGCACGCCTCCCAGTCCACTGTCGCGAAGACCCTGTTGAGTCTCTCCAAAGTGGGGTGTTCCCGTTCATTTGTCCAGGTGAATCTAGGATCATTGAGGTAGATCTCCTTGAGTTCCAGAATTGCAAGGGTCCACCTGAACTTGGCATCATGCGACAATGTAGGGTCCCGTGGTTATTATCCTCCAGATTGAGGATGTGGTTGAAGTCACGAGTAATGATCCATGGACCAGCGTGCAGGTCCCTGATTTCTTGCAACACTTGGAGGAAGGCACGCTTGTACATGTCGCTATGGGGCCCGTACACACCAGTGAACCACTAGCTGTGATCCACACCCGTTGAAATGCGAGAAGTTATCACATTGTCAGTGTTGTGGGGGTGGGTGACGGAGACCAGGCTAGACTGCCATGCAAGAAGGATTCCAACGCATGTCCTTTCGCCAGCAAGAAGAAAAACTTATCGTAGGAGGGGCCAAGGAATTCACACCTCCATCTTGGTCGCTTGGCTACTGGCCTGCTCACGACAATGTCGATGGGCTGCTTGTAGGCTCCACGAAAGGCAGCAGGGCTATGTGCCACCACTAGTGTAGTGCTAGAGATCACGATCTCGGTCCTCGCCCGTTGACCTGAATCCACGTCCATGGAGGACAAGTTGACTAATAAAACATCCATCAGGTCAAGTACTGATCTGGGGGAATCTAGATGATCAGAGGATATTGCCCAACAGGTGTCATCTGGCGAGGAAATTAGGCCAAGAGAGGGCAGCTGGTGGCCCGAACTGATTTGAACCGAGTCCCCGTGGTCCACAGGATTGGCGGACACTAGTATCCAAAAAGGAGACTTCCGACGCGACCGCGTCCTCTTCCTGGTCCGCAGAAATATCGTTTGATCTCATGGGGATCAGCACGGGCTCCACCTGGCCAGGAGCATTAGACACGGGCGTGTCATTTTCTTGGTCCATAGCAGCACGTAGTAGGTCGGCAGCTGTCTCCTTTCCATGCATGCAAACCAACTGCGGTTGAGGAAAAACTACGTTGGTGGTGGGACCCATTGCATGTAGATAAGGCCAGCTTTACCGCTCCCCTTCAATGCCGCAGGGCGCCACATGCGGCGACAACCATTCCGCTCGCTCATTTTCCACTCCATTTGAATCCACATGCGAGGAGGCGGGCTCGATCAAAAAAAGTGTGCAAAGCGGCCCACACTTTGCCTTTACTTGGTCAAAAGCTGAAACGATGACCAGGGGCGGTTCGCTCTGCGGCCTATCTGTTCCAGACAGCTGTTCCGGGTGGGCCCCAGGCTCGTCCTCCTCTGAACCGCAATCGTCCTCCTCCTCTAGGTCTTCTTCGTCTACCTCGGGACATGGCGAAACATCCAAGGGGGCAGCAATGGAGACGCGTCGGCTGCTGATGAGTGCATATTTGCATCATATTTTAGATTATTATTTTGCATTGTAGTAGTAGCATCTTGGTATTTTACAGCATTCACACGCACTTTTTATGTTTATTTTCATCAGGATCAGATCAAAGGATGGATCCAATGGACACAATTATTTGAGCAGTTGTACTGGAGTGAAAAGGAGTAAAAAACAACGTAAATCGCTTATTTGGGAAATACTAATAATACCAGAAGAAAACACGAAGCGAGCAAAGGAGGCAGAAGGGTTGATGACCAACTATACGGGTCGCCGCCGTATAGTTCCGGCTGTATAGTTGGAGTCGCCTCCGCCTCCTCAAATAGTTTCATCCCGTGCAAGTGGTTCGGAGAGATGACATACAGAACACGTGGAAATCGCCGAAACCTCACCTCTGGAAGGAATCTAGAGGGGGAACTTTCCCTAGGGATCCATCTTCGCCCTAAGCAGATCTGGGAGGCCAAGTCATCGATATCCATCTTCATCAACCACTACATCTTCATCACCTCCATCCATCCCATCTAGATCTTGTTATGATTCTTGCACTAGTTATGGATTTATACAAGTAATATTCATCGATAATCGTTTCCATTACCATTGCCATGATGCTATTTGCCTCCATGTCTGAGTAGATCATTAGTTCTTGGGAGACGGAGAAACCCTAGCATGAGATTGAAATAAGATAAAGTTTATTATGATATTCATCGTTGTGACCATGTGTTAGATTGTCTTCATCTTGATGTTGAAAGAAGTTGACCTCTCAATATTTGCCTCTTATGGGGACTTGATGGAGGGAACTACTTGTTGGTAGACGAAGGGATGTTAGCACTTATAGTTACTATAAAGCTATTGGCACTCCTTATGTATCAACATGGGAATCGAGAATCGAGGAAACTCACAAAACACTATCCATGCCATGGGATACGTCCTATAGGATTATGTCCCTTAATAGCGCAGTAATTCAATTGATGTTGATTGTTGTCTACTGTGGTTATGAGGATGATTTGAGCTGTGGTTGCTACCTCTTTATCCAAATACTGAGTTCCTCCCACACATACATAGTTGAGAATGTTTATGATAATAATATTTACCTTAGCCCTTTATAATACTAGTGGTGTATCCTCTAATCCCTGAGAATGCTTTCCCCACTGAAGTTTCATTTATCTTTTACATACGCGATACTTATTTTATGTATTCAGCTTTGTTTACATTACTCATTGTTCTCTTAGAGCAAGTCCAGCAGGAGCCCTAAATTTTCACCCCTATATCTCCCTGTAGGGGTCTCCCCTAAAAAGATTCCTCCCTTATATTTTGTCTATCTCCAGCAGCTCCCCTATGTCATCTCCCCTATAGCACATTCTACTATATTTTACCAATATTTCATAACTAACTTATTAACGATTATTTGTTTGGAAATAGTTCATATAACACAAAAATTAATTCATACAACACATCAAATAGTTGATAAATGTGAAATAGTTCATACAACACATTGTCTCATCTCATGTCCAACAAGACAAAGACGTTCACTCTTAATTTCACGCAAACCTAGTTGATCGCCGATGCAAATTTTACGAAATAGGATGTAGCTTGTTCAATTACGTACGCTTACGTAGTACCTTAGGCCATCTATGTAGTAATTTAGCTCGTGGCAGTCTTGCCTCCTTGTTACTAATCGGTCTTGTTTCGGGATCAGCGCAAATTTCAATGTTGGGATCCATATCAGGATCTTCAAACTTGCTTGTCTTGGCACTAGGAGTAGATGAACCAGAGGTAGAACTAGAGAACTTTTTCTGTTTTTTGTTAGACACCTCATCCTTCGAGATTGAACTCAGATCAACATTAGATGGATCCGCCATCAAATCAATCTACATCACAAAATTGACAAGAATTTTACAATAAATGGCAGGCAACAATACTCAACATTGTAAGATCATCTTATTAATATATACTTGACTTAAAATTGATAAAAGTTGACAGCATTTTGCATGGGGCAATTGGACATTAATTTGACAGATTTGAACAACAACTAATACAACAAGCTATATTGTACCAATATTAGTGAAAAACAAGAAACGTTTGTTCATCATCGACAGCAAACATCCAGAGAAAATTAGAAGACATTAGCATGGCGAGACGATTATCAGCTAAAAAATTTAGATCACGCATACGCGAGCTCTCGACCGTGCGTACATTAGATGGCGATGAGAGCAAATCATGGCCACACGGGGCTGCCCCATCTCCTTCCTCTCCAGGCACGCCTCCCTCTCCACCCATCTTCTTCCTCTCCCTGGCCTCATCCCCTTCCTCTCCCACGGCGAGGCTGCCCCATCTCCATCCTCTCCCAGGCGCGCCCCTTCTTCCTTCCCAGGCCCGCCATGGCAGCGCTGCTCCATCCCCTCCCCTCTACTCTACTTGGCGCCGGCGGGAGAGAGTCTTCCAAGGACAGAGCCGCCCCGCCATGGCAGCCGCTCCATCCCCTCCCGTCCGCCCTATTGCGAGCTCGATTTGGAGAAAAAAAAGGGGAGGAGTTGAACCTGATTTCGATCTCGCGCGGCCGGTGGCGGGAGGGAACCTTCCAGGGGCGAGCGGTTGCTCCCGTCCACGGATTGGGGACGCCTCCGTCGCCCCGATGCGTAGGGGTTGTGGGGGGGCTGGGTCGGGGAGGCGGATTCGTCGGGGAGGCTGTAGGGGAGCTGCTGGAGGGGGTTTTCTCGTTCTCTCTCCCCTATGCTCGGTATCGGGGAGGCTATCGGGGTCCTCCTGGACTTGCTCTTATACCAAAAAACCCAATGGGATCGATACCTTTATAATACTAGTGGTGTATCCACCTTTTTACGCAATACTCGCATTTTATCTTGTCACTTAGAACTTTATTTAGCATTTCTATTTCTAGTATTTATTTCAAGAATTCCTAGACTTCAGACTCCTACTCCCTATGAGATCGATATCTTTATTTAGAAACTAGTTACAACCGATCTGTGCACTTGCAGTCATATAGCTATTTTCTGGCGTCGTTGCCGGGGAGCTAAGCATTGTAGGTCTTTTAGTTTTTGATTATTTACTTTAGTTTTGTTAAAATTTTGTTTTGAGTAACCAGTTTTGATAACCCAAAAGTATAGGGGATTGCAACAGTCTTCGAGGATAGAATCAGCCAATTTATTGATTCGACACAAGGGGAGCCAAAGAATACTTATAAGCCTTAACAACTGAGTTGTCAATTCAGCTGCACCTGGAAATAGTCTTGCTCACAGTAGTTTATCAGTAGCAACAATTTTGTAGTAGCAATAGCAAAGTAGCAGCAGCAGTAAAGTAAAGACAATAGTAACAATTGTAGTAAACAGTAGGATTTGAGTACGGTAGGCATAGGGATGGATGGACGGGCGTTGCATGGACAAGACTAGTCATGTAATCTCAAGAACAAGGGCATTTGTAGATAAATAAGATAAAGCATCCAAGTACTAAATAATCATAGGAATGTGTTCCATATATAGTCATACATGCTCGCAATGAGATTTGCAAAACATCTTTTGTCATGCCAGCCTGTTGCAGCGGGATCTCAAGGGAATATACTAGAAATTAAGGTACTCCTTTTAATAGAGTACCATAGCAAAGCATTAACACTCCGTGAACACATGTGATCCTCATATCACAGCCATCCCCTCCGGTTATCCCAATTGCTGTCACTTCGGGGCCTCGGGTTCCGGACAACAATATGTGTAAACAACTTGTAGGTAAGATCATTGATACGTTGGAAATGTATCTATAATTTTTTATGCTCCATGCTTGTTTAGTATCTACTTTGCTTTACTTGTCTACACTTTGAGGTGCTTTTTACATGTTTTCTGGTACTAACCTACTAACAAGTTGCAACAGTGCCAGATGCCTGTTTTCTGCTGTTTTTGGTTTCAGAAAAGTCAGTAAAGAAATATTCTCGGAATTGGACGGGACAAATGTCAAAGTAAATTACTTTCCGTGGGGAAAAAGAAGTCCAGAGGAGAGCCGGAGGGGCCGTCCAGTGTGGCCAGACCCACCCCAGGAGCAGGTGGGCCCCATCCCGCGTTTGGCAACCGTTTGGCGCCCCTGGCCGCCGCCTCGGTCTCCCCTTCGCCTATAAGAAGCCCCCGATGCAGAAACCCTAAGCACCTGATCAAATCTCCACGAAACCGTCAGTAGCCACCGTCACCATCATCCCTAGATCAGGGGGGATCTGAAGTTCTTCCCGGCACCCTGCCAGAGGGGAGATCATCCCAGAGGCCTTCTCTCCGGTATGATGCGTGAGTAGTTCCACCTTGGACTATGGATCCATGTAGTAGCTAGATGGTTGTATCTCCTCCTTTGTGCTTTCATGTATAGATCTTGTGAGCTCCGTTCATGATCAAGATCTAATCTATTTGTAATCATGCATGTTGTGTTTGTGGCAATCCGATGGATATTGAGATTATTATGTTGGTTTGATTAATGGTGTTGTCTTTATGATTCTATCATGTCTGTGTTGTTTATGATCTTGCATGCTCTCCGTTGTTAGTAGCTATCTTGGCCAAGTAGTTGCTAGTGACTTCAAGAGGGGGTATTTATGCTCGATAGTGGGTTCATGCCTCTAGTTTCCAAGGGAAGTGACAGAAATCTCTTCGGTTGTAGATGTGTTGTTGCCACTAGGGAGAAAACAATGGTCTCTTGTTCATGGAACATGTGGACTGTTTACCTTACACACTTTGTTTAAAGCAGTTGTCTGTTGCTTGCAACTTAATACTGGAGGGGGTTCGGATGATAACCTGAAGGTGGACTTCTAGTCATAGATGAAGTTGGATGGCGGTCTATGTATCTTGTTGTACTTCCCAATCGAATCTCATGGGATATTTCTGACTAGTAATTGCATTGTTATGCCTTGCTCAGTTCCTGTCAATTGCCCTGCTGTAATTTGTTTACCCTTCATGCCATGTTGTTTATCTAAAGAGAGCACCTCTAGTGAACTATGGACCCCGGTCCAATATTTACCATTGATACATCTTCCACTGTTACTTATTTACTTGCTGCAACCATTACCTTCCACACCATACGTTAAATACTTTGTTATAGCAAACCGGTGAGCTTGACAACCTCACCGATTCGTTGGGACAAAGTCTTGAGTTTGTGTTGTGCAGGTCTCCATGTTGCTTGCAACACCTTTGAGACATTTCCTTCCTCCTTTAGGTTCGATAACCTCGGTCTCTACTGAGGGAAAGTTGCTGTTGTGCTCATCACACCTTTCTCTTGGGGTTCCAATCAAGTGTCCCACGTCAACACTGGGTGCAGGCATCAAGATTTCTGGCGCCGTTGCCGGGGAGGCTAAGGACGTCTTCACAAGGGGAGTCTTTCACTTCCTTTCTCTTTACTTTGTTTTTAGTTTGCTTTGTTTCTTTTGTTTGGTTTTGTTTGTCTCTTTTAAAAAAAACCAAAAATTAGTCTAGTTTGGTTTGCTTGCTTTATTTAAAAACACAAAAAAATTAGTTCCTGCTCTAGTTGCTGCCGTTGTTTTTGGCTTGCCCACCTTTGCCAAAATGAACTCTGCTGAGAACACCAAGTTGTGTGACTTCACTAGCACCAACAACAATGATTTCCTAAGCACTCCTATTGCTCCACCTGCTCCTGATGGTACCTTTTATGAAATTAAGCCTTCCTTGTTGAATCTTGTGATGAGAGAGCAATTTTCTAGTGCTGGTTCTGATGATCCTGCTGCCCATCTCAATAGCTTTGTTGAACTTTGTGAGATGCAAAAGTATAAGGATATAGATGGAGATATTATTAAGCCCAAGCTTTTTCCCTTCTCCTTGAGGGGAAAAGCTAAAGAATGGTTGCTTTCTTTGCTTAAAAATAGTATTGATTCTTGGACTAAGTGCAAAGATGCTTTTATTAGAAATTACTATCCTCCTGCTAAGATTATATCTATGAGAAGTGACATTATGAAATTTAAACAACTTGATAGTGAACATGTTGCTCCAGCTTGGGAAAGAATGAAATCTTTGGTTAAAAATTGCCCTACTCATGGACTCACTGCTTGGATGATTATCCATACTTTTTATGCAGGTTTGAACTTCTCCTCAAGAAAACTATTGGATTCAGCTGCTGGAGGTACCTTTATGGGCCTCACTTTGAGTGCTGCAACAAGTCTCCTTGATAATATGATGGTTAACTACTCTGAATTGCATGTTGAGAGAGCTCCACATGGTAAGAAGGTAAATTCTGTTGAGGAAACTTCCTCTTTGAGTGAAAAGATTGATGTTATTATGGCTTTGCTTGTTAATGGGAAAGATACTTTAGATCCTAATAGTGTTCCCTTAGCATCTTTGGTTGCTCAAGAAGAGCAAGTTGATGTGAATTTTATTAGAAACAACAATTTCAATAAAAATGCCTATAGGAACAATTTTGGTAGCAACAACAATTATAGGACTTATCCTCCTAATAATGGCAATTCCTATGGAAGCTCTTACAATAATGCTAGAAGTGCCCCCTCTGAACTTGAAGTCATGCTCAAGGACTTTATTAGTAAACAAACCACTTTCAACAAGACTATAGAGGAAAAGCTTTTAACTATTGAGAAAAATATATCCTCTTTGTCTGAAGCTCAGTCTTACTTGATTAATAATATGGCTACTAAACCTGAAACTATGGAAAACACCTTTGCTACTGCTCATGCCATACAAGTTACTATTGATGAAAATGTTACGCTATTAGCTCAACTTCGTGATAAGTGGGAAAGGGAAGCTGAAATTGATAGAAACAATAGTGTGTGCACCATCACCACTAAACCACAAGTAGCCCCTATTCCTTCTCCTACTATGCCTAAGCCTATTGAGCCTACTACTAGTGATGCTAAGTTTGACTTTGATATTGATGGTTGCAATATTTCTGAAGTGATTATGTTCTTACAAAAGCTTGCTAGAAGTTCTGATGGTAGTGATATGCATGTTGCTTTCACTAAACACATTATAGATTCTCTTGTTAAGATTAAAGAGAAGCTAAAACACAAAGCTTCTATTCTTAGGAAAGTAGAAGATTGTTGGGAACCCATTATTAATATGCAAGTGAATGACTTTGACCTCAAAGCTTCATGTGATCTTGGTTCTAGTGTCTCTATTATGCCTAGGAAGATTTATGAAATGCTTGATTTGCCACCATTGAAAGATTGATATTTAGATGTCCCACTCAATGATAATGCTAAGAAGAAACTCATGGGGAGTATTAATGATGTTATCATTATGGTTAACAATGCTTATGTCCCTGTTGATTTCTATGTTTTGGATGTTGAATACAATGCTTCTTGTCCTATTACTTTGGGAAGACCTTTTCTTAGAACAGTTGGTGCCATCATTGATATGAAAGAAGGCACCATTAAATATCATTTTCCATTCAAAAAAGGTATTGAACACTTCCCTATGAGGAGAGAGAAGTTACTTTTTTCTCCTCATTTGATAGCAAGATTTGATGTCAATGCTTCTTCATTTGAAAATACTTGATTCTTCTTGCTTCTTGTGCCTAACTTAAAGGCGTTAAAGAAAAGTACTTGTTAGGATATAACCCAAGAGTTTCCTTGAGTCTTGGAAGTTATTACTTTAGTAGACCTCTCCTTATCCTTTTTGTTTGCTTTTTTTTGCCAAGAATGACCTCTAATAATAGGGAAGTAATATTTGGGGAGTTGCTGTCCCGAAACAGATTTCTGTCCTCCACCAAAAGAATTCGCGAGGAGGCTCTGTAACCCGGAATGATCTCAAAATTTACAAATAAATCCTCCAGTATGTTAGATAACTTTCGTTAGTTCAACACTTTTTGATTTGATCAATAGAAGATGTTCGAAAAAATCAGTTTCTACCTGCTGGTCTGTTTTGACAGATTTCTACCATTATTTGCATTTGCTTATTGATTACTTTTTGAGTTCTCTTTAGGTGAATTGATATTTTTGAAGGAGTTACTATAGTAGCTTGTGTTTTTAGTGAAAATCCTTTCTGTTTCAAAGCTTTGACCGAGGTCTAATATCTTTTGAATACATTAATGTTGCTAATGAAGATTGTGTGAAGTTTTGTATAAAGGAAAATATTTCAGGTGTAGAGAGATAATGATGCTATGAGATGAAGAATGGACAAAATCTCAAGCTTGGGGATGCCACCATGGTGTCACCCCAGGAAACATCCAAGAGGTACAAGCGTCAAAGCTTGGGGATTCCCAAGGCATCCCCTTCTTCATTAATAAAAAGCTTAGGTCTGTCTAGACACTTCGGTTTTATTGTTTCATGCACAGTTGTGTTGTTCTTGGAGTGTCTTAGTGTTCATTTTATTTTCTTAGGTTGTTTAGTTTGCTTGAATAAAGTAGTTTGGACCCCCGTTCTCACTGTGTTGTTTTGCAAATAAGTTTGCTTGGTGTTTGGGAAGGAGTAGTAAGTTCTTGCTTGTAGGTGCAACATGAGCTTACATTGACTGTGACTTAGACTTTAGCATGACATGCTAGGTGTTGTTTTGGCATTATGCTTAGTGATTATTGCTGTAGCATGTCTTGTTCCAAACAATTGAGATTTCTTAGTGTGCCTTGAAGAAATTATGCGTTGTTTTAGCATGCAAAAACAAAGTATTGCGGTATTATCCTTTGATGCTTTGCTTGGGTTGACTTGGCACATGCTTACACCATGTTATGACTATGACAAGTTACCATAGCCTCTATAATCATTTAGTCCTCGACTTGTATTACCACTCTTTGCTTTGATTAGTAATGCTTTGTTGCACTGCATGATTTTGTCCATTATTGCTCTCTTAGTTGGTTGCTCCCAATCTTTTGGTAGACTCCACTTGTATGAGTAAGTTCTACTCATGCTTAAAACTCCCAAGAAACCAAGTTATTCCAAAGTGTCCACTTTAAGCTCCTATGCATGGTGGGTTACACCATTCCAAGTATATTCTTGTTTTCAACTATCTTCCAATTAAAAACTATTTTGTTATGTGAAAACTTAGTGATTAAAGCTCTCACAAACTTGATGGCACACTTTATTATTTGACCCTAATAAACTTGAACCATTGTGACAACTTTGTTGTATATGCTTGCACTCATAAGTTGTAGTTAGCAGAACCGTGCTGCCACGGGGAACGTTTTCAACATTGCACTTGTACTTTGTACTCAGTTGATATCATATTCTTTTGTCTATGGATGTCACCGATGTGAAATAAAGAGGGAACTTGTAAGTCCATGGATTTTGTATCCTGTGTTAGAGAAACGCCTGGACCGCTAGCCTAAGCCATGCCTAATCATGGTGGAAACTTGCAGCATCACCATAATGAGCTATCTATGAAGCATCCTCAATAAAAAGCTATGAATATAGTAAATAAAAAGATTGCTGAGATGCTCATTGTCTGCTTGCCTTGTCATTTTGGTTATGAGAAAGCTCATGTACCATGTGCAAGGGGTACCCCGTTGGCAGTTCTCATTGATATGCAAATACTTACAATGACAAGAACTTACCTGGACCCAAAGTTGAGTATGCATGAGGTGTGGCCCTCGTATTCAAGGGACTTGAGATTGCCAACTTATACTTCGTCAAGCATATACTCTAGCTTTGCCACTTTAACCTTAAGCACTTCAACATGGTTATGATAGGGGGAATCAGGGCTGAAAGCTAACAAGTACCATAATTTTTGGAAGCTCTTTTTGAAACTTGTAATCCCTGCTTCCTTTACAAAAAAAAGCCTTTCTTCCACCATTATTGAGTCTCCACCTTCTATCTTTAGGCACCATTAAGAGAGCATAGTTGTCATTCCATGTGCAGTGTTCCAAAGCTTATTAATTGATGTATATTGTGTTATTACTTGTTCTTGTGCTACTTCTTTCTAGTCACCCTTGTGAACTTTGCAGGTATCCTATGCATCTATTTGCTACTCTATGAGGGACAAGCTGATTGCCACTATGCTATGTATTCTATATGTGAAACAAACAAATGTTTTTCAATGCATGTTATTCATGATCTTTGTTTGTAGCTTGTCATGTTGCATGCTTAGTTACTATGCCCTATTGTTAGAACTCTATCTTTCATGAACATTTTTAGAGTTCTTTGATCCCAGCTTTCAATGCTTGCAAATGATTGGATCTTTATTGTGAGGGTGCATGTCACCTCAAAAATTATTCTATTTATCACTTACCTACTCGAGGACGAGAAGGAGTTAAGCTTGGGGATGCTGATACGTTGGAAATGTATCTATAATTTTTGATGCTCCATGCTTGTTTAGTATCTACTTTGCTTTACTTGTCTACACTTTGAGGTGATTTTTGCATGTTTTCTAGTACTAACCTACTAACAAATTGCAACAGTGCCAGATGCCTGTTTTCTGCTGTTTTTTGTTTCAGAAAAGTTAGTAAAGAAATATTCTCGGAATTGGACGGGACAAACTTCAAGGTCAATTACTTTCCATGGGGAATAAGAAGTAAAGAGGAGAGCCGGAGGGGCCGTCCACGGTGGCCAGACCCACCCCAGGCACGGGTGGGCCCCACCCCACGCCTGGCTATGGTTTGGCGCCCCTGGCCGCCGCCTCGGTCTCCCCCTTCGCCTATAAGAAGCCCCCGATGCAGAAACCCTAAGCACCTGATTAAATCTCCACGAAACCGTCTATAGCCGCCTCCACCATCGTCCCTAGATCATGGAGGAACTGAAGTTCTTCCCGACACCCTAACAGAGGGGAGATCATCCCGGAGGCCTTCTCTCCGGTATGATGCGTGAGTAGTTCCACCTTGGACTATGGGTCCATGTAGTAGCTAGATGGTTATGGGTCCATGCAGAAAACAACGGTCTCTTGTTCATGGAACATGTGGACTGTTTACCTTACACACTTTGTTTAAAGCAGTTTTCTGTTGCTTGCACCTTAATACTAGAGGGGGTTCGGATGATAACCTGAAGGTGGACTTCTAGTCATAGATGCAGTTGGATGGCGGTCTATGTATCTTGTTGTACTGCCCAATCGAATCTCATGGGATATTTCTGACTAGTAATTGCATTGTTATGCCTTGCTCGCCTCACAATTGCCCTGCTGTAATTTGTTTACCCTTCATGCCATGTTGTTTATCTAAGGAGAGCACCTCTAGTGAACTATGGACCCCGGTCCAATCTTTACCATTGATACATCTTCCACTGTTACTTGTTTACTTGCTCCAAACCATTACCTTCCACACCATACGTTTAATCCTTTGTTACAACAAACCGGTGAGCTTGACAACCTCACTGATTTGTTGGGATAAAGTCTTGAGTTTGTGTTGTGCAGGTTTCCACGTTGCTTGCAACACCTTTGAGACGTTTCCTTCCTCCTTCAGGTTCGATAACTCGGTCTCTACTGAGGGAAACTTGCTGATGTGCTCATCACACCTTGCTCTTGTGGTTCCAACGAAGTTTCCCACGTCAACACTGGGTGCACGCATCAATCACGAACAATAATATCATCATGAATCAATAACAGGTTCAGATTTGAGATCATGGCACTCGGGCCCTATTGACAAGCATTAAGCATAACAAGTTGCAACAATGTAAAAAATCACTAACAATAGATACTAGGCACCATGGCCTAACAATCTTATGCAATTACATGATAGATCTCATCCAATCCCTACCATCCCCATAGCCTGCAGCGGGGGATTACTCACTCATGGATGGGGGAAACATGGATGGTTGATGGAGAGGCGTCGGTGATGATGATGGTGATGATCTCCTCCAAAACCCTGTCCCGGCAAGGTGCCATAACGGAGTTTCTGGTTCCGAAGGTTTTTCGTGGTGGCGGCATAACGGAACTCTATCTGGAAAAACGTCGAACCCCCCTATGTTTTTAGGTCAGAGGGCTTATGTAGGCGGAATGAGAGGTCGAGGGGGTGCCCGAGGTGGCCACACCACCCCTGGCGCGGCCAGGCCTAGCCCGCGCCACCAGGTGGTGTGGGCCCCTCGTGGCTCTTCGCCGTCTCATCTTCCAGCTCCGTGAGTCTTCTAGTAAAATAGGAGTTTTGCGATATTTTTCGGGATTTTTCCTAAAAGTTGATTTTCTGCACAAAAACGAGACACCAAAGCAATTCTGCTGAAAACAGCGTCAGTCCGTGTTAGTTGTATCCAAATCACACAAGTTAGAGGAGAAACAATAGCAAAAGTGTTCGAGAAAGTAGATACGTTTTGGACGTATCAACTCGCCCCAAGCTTAGCTTATTGCTTGTCCTCAAGCAATTCAGTTGAAAAATGAGTGCGATAGAAGAAACTTTCACGAACATGTTTGCTTCATATGATGTATATATTCTTAGCATAAGATCAAATACTTAGACAATTCATAATGAGGAGTACTTAAATAAGTCTACTCAATAGTCATGCTAGCTATGAAGAGGTTCCAACACAATAATAATAAGCAACATGAAACATAAGCTTAAGCAACATTGTAATGCTCATAAGAAGGTATGATAAAGTGGTATATCGTATGCCTTTCATTGTGGAGCAAAACATAAATGCCAAGGCACCTCTGAAGTTTAAATGAAGACTAGAAGTAAAAAATATCAAAGATACAAGCATCAAAGTTATGTCACAATTAACCATGTTCTGGGACAAGCACATTACACTAAGAATGACAGCTATGCTCTCAGGAAGGTGCTCATAGAATAAATGGTGACTCAACAAAGAAGTGAAAGGTTTTGAGAAGTTTGAAAGGCTTCCAAATGTTGAAAGTATGGTACTCATTATCTTTGAGCTCTCATTGCCCCTATCATAAGCATCTTTAAGTGGTTAAGGTTAAAGTGAGGTCAAATTCGAGTTATATGATTGACAGACCATAAACTGGAAATCTCATGACCCTTGAGTACGAGGTTCATTCCTCATGCTACTCAACTTTAGTCACCGGTAAGTTCTTGTCATTGTAAGTACATGTGTATCATAGAGAACCGCCAACGGGGTACCCCTTGCCCCATGACACAGGAGCTATCCCATATAAAAATGACAAGGCAACAGACAATGAGCATCTTAGCGATCCTTTTATTTACCATGAGCATGGTGCATATTTTTTTTCTCTTCTCTTTTTCTATATATATTTTTTCTGTGGATGCTTCATAGATTTCTCACTATGGTTATGCTGCAAGTTTCCACCATGATTAGACATGGCTTAGGCTAGCGGCCCAGGCATTTCTCTAACACATATGCATAACTCCATGGAATTACAATCTCCCCTTTTATTTCACACCGCCGACATCCGTAAACAAAATAGCATGATACCAACTGGATAATATTTACAGGTGTTGAAAGCGCTCCCCATGACAACATGGTTCTTCTAACTCCCAGCCTATAACTTGCAAGCATATAACTTTCATGGACAGTCACAATGGTTCAAGTTTATTAAGTGCAAGAAAATAAAGTGTGCCATCAAGTTCGTGAGAGCTTTACTAAAATTTTTTCTCATAACAAGCAAACATTTTATTTGGAATAAAACAAGGCATAATAAATATGCACGGAAGAGCAATGATGCTAATAGGTAGATATGGTGGACACTTTTTAACAATTTTGGTTTTGGGGAGTAGGATGCACGAGTAGAGCTCATACTCAGTACAAGTGAAGGCTAGCAATAGAAAGGGAGCGAAAATCAAGAGAGCGGTAACTTTCATAATCATGCTTGCAACAAAACAAAATTAATCATGGCATAAAAGTGACACAAGAACTCTGAGGCAAAATAAATCATCGAGGCGTAACTGTCTTTTTGTTTAGTCATATGCATGCGTGAGCATGTGCCAAATCGATTCAAATAAAAAATTCAAAGGAGGATATCACAATGTCATACCAAGTTATGAATAGAACAATGCAAGCAAACATTTATATGACATGCTACAAACTATTAGCAAGTTGGAGCTGATCATAAGAGAGCAAGAACACTAAGGGTGTGTTTGGTTGAGCTGTAGATTTCTGAAAATCAGCTGTGCAAAATCTGCTGTGTTAAAACTGCTGTGAGCTGTCAACTGCGGGGAAGTTGAAAGTTGTTTGGGGAGCAACTGTGATCTAAGGATTTCATAAAAAACATCTGTAACGCCATCCAGGCCCTGGGAGATTATTTATATGCTAGCAGATTGTAGAACAACAATTTGTACAGAGATATACATGAAAATGACAACTTGGGAAAGAAATTTTCTATTTCTTACAATAACTAAAGTTTTTTTTACAGTAAAGTGAAGTTTTTGGGTGACCGACGATAGTGACACTAACACCAAGCCGCATTTTCTTTGCCTCCTATCAAATCGATCCCTTCAAAATTCAAAACACAAAACGTTGTTTTGGTTGGATTTGAAAGGACAGAAACAAAATGATCTAATTTTTTAGTCACGTCACAGGATTCAAGTTTCTGTTCATTCACCCACTTGTTCGAAGAGCTTGACTGCTCTTGAGGATATCACCTGACCTCACTAATCTCCCGGGGAGTTTATGACGCAATAACTAAACAAGATTTTTTTATCGCACTACAGGAGGCTCGTCACGGTTCGTGCATGCAGCCTTGGCGGAGGAAGAGGAGTGGAGAAAAAGAACTCCAAGATGCACAATTGATCTCTGGCCGGCCGGCGTCATGCGTCTAGGCAGCGGTGCGACAGACTGAGCTACGGACGTAGCGGCGGGCTGGGGCTAGCGCTTGGTGTCGAGTTAACCATATGTTCGAGACAATAGAGGGATTGGAGCGGCGGGCTGAAGGGGACTCGATTCCCGTCCGTAGGTTGCCGAAATAGGCCGGCGGCGAGGATCCCCATCCTGGCTCTTTGCTTCCTGTTGTAGTCATGGTGAAAAGGGAACCTACGCGAGGAGAGAGGATGGGTTGGAGGAGAAAATAAGGGAAATGAACCGGCCAGTTTCACTTACCGGTGGCATGCGGGTAATTGTCAGTTGTTTGGCTCGACCCAATGCAGTAGAATCTGGGGTTGGACTAGATTTTCTTCTGCTAGTGCGTTATGAGAATCACGGTCCTGAATTTTTCCGTTTGGTTGGGATTCTAGATTTCTAAACGCGAATCTGCTTCTGAAAGCTGAACCAAACGCAGCCTAAGCATCCATTAAATAACATACACCCTACACGAATAGACTAAGCATGCCCACCATGATGAGTATGTATACAAAAATGAAAACAAATAGAGTTCATTACCAGCCTCTTATCACACCTCGAGTTGTCATAAATCATCATTATTGACTTTCACTTGTGTGACTTGAAAAATAATATGAAAACCAAACTCCAAGGAGTCACTGAGGACTTGCTGAACCCTGCAACAAACTTTACAAAACCAGAGAAGAACAACAAATAGTTTTGGGTTTTCGATTTTTTAAAGAACAAGAACTAAAGGAAAGAGAAAACAAAGTAAAATCCTTTTGGTTTTTCCGTATAATCAAACAAAACTAAAAAGAGTGAATCAAACCAAAGATAAAAGCTGGAGAAGCAAACAAAGAGAAATAACAAAAATATTTTTGGTCTTTTTATGTTTTGGAAAGCATAAGTAAAAACTAAAAAGAAAGAAAGAAAGCGAAAACATGGATATGCAAAGTACCGACGGAACATGACATGTAGATGAGTGTGATGTCGGTATACCTCCTCCCCAGGATTGGGCTTTTGGCCTAAGTGGATATCAGTCAAAACGCGGGTAGTAACTCCAAGCTAGCGAGTCATCATAAGAATGATCATAATCCAGCCCTCATGAGGAAGAAGAAGAAGCGCCCCAATCATAAGTAGGCTGCTGGCATGAAGACTCCCCCGTGTTGGAGGGCTGAACCGAATTATCTTCAGCTTCCTCTCCAACATTATCCTCTTGCTGGGAGAGTTCTGCCATGTATGTGTCGAGTTCTTCCTCCGTGAGTGACCATGCTTTGCTGTTATCAAGGTTAAGCAAAGCAGGTGCAGGCAAAGGGACTACTTTCTCAGATTTACCCCTCCCCAACCACTCTTGAGAAAGGTTATTTCATAAGATAACTCGCTCAAACTAGCCCAAGAAGAAACAAATTTATGTTGTATCATGGAATTAAGATCAATCCTCTCTATGGAAAACTGCAAGTCTGAATGATGAGGTGCTAAACCATGCAAAGCTAATAAACGAGAGGCAATGAGGCCTCCACAAATTCCACCTTTCTCACGGTTAGCAGCAAGACAAAAAGCTATCAAAGTACCCAAATTATAGGTCCTACCTCGTTCAAGGCGGCTAAGATAAAATCTAGATCATATGAAGATAATTTACTAGCAGTCTTCCTAGCAAGAACGCACTTGGCAATGAAATAAGCAAAATATGAATAGATGGGAGATGAATATTCCGAATTTTACCACTCTCCTTTGAGAAGCTGCTCCCTTGACAAATCTCTTGCATATAATTCTGTAAGTGGCGTAGGCCTCTCCCTAATATTCTCGCACGAACCCCACTGTGGCACCTTAATAGCTGCACAAAAAGCATCGAAAGGGAGATCGACAGCTATATTGTAAACTTTATAATGAACCATGGGGTTAGGCAAGGACCAATGATGTTTATGCACTTCTATTCTTGTAGATAGTTGTTGGGCCTCCAAGTGCAGAGGTTTGTATAACAACAGCAAGTTTCCTTTAAGTGGATTACCCAAGGTTTATCGAACTCAGGGAGGAAGTGGTCAAAGGTATCCCTCTCAAAAAACCCTGCAATCAAGATACAAGAAGTCTCTTGTGTCCCCAACACACCCAATACACAGGGAGGAAGTGTTAATGCTTTGCTCCGGTGCTCTATTAAAAGGAGCACCTTAATTGCCAGTAGTTCCCTAGAGGCCCCGCTCCCACGGGCTGGCTGGACAGAAGATGTTGTGCAAGTTCTCATTGCGAGCACGTATGACTATATTTGGAGCACATGCCTAGGATTGTTTAGTACTTGGATGCTTATTATTATTTATGTACAATGCCCTAGATCTTGAAGTTACATGTTTAGACTTGTCCATGCAACGCCCGTCCACCCATCCCTATGCCTACCGCACTCGAATCCTACTATTACTGTTACTCTTGCTCCTATTTCACTGTTGCTGTTGCTACTACAAACTGTTCCTACTGATAAACTTCTGTGAGCAAGAACTATTTCCAGGTGCAGCTGAACTGACAACTCAGTTGTTAAGGCTTGCAAGTATTCTTTGGCTCCCCTTGTGTCGAATCAATAAATTGGGTAATACTACCCGCGAAGACTGTTGTGATTCCCTATACTTGTGGGTCATTAAGACTATTTTCTGGCGCCATTGCCGGGGAGCATAGCTTTATTTTTAAGTTCACTTGGATCTATTATTGTTCACTTCTACTCCTTTCATCATGGGGAAATCTCGTGATGGAAAGTTCCCCATTTCACCATCCACTACAAGAAGAGGTACAGTCCTAACCACCTCTGCTGCTATTTATTCACTGTCTGTTATAAGTAATATTGTCACACCACCACCACATACACATGCTACACACACTGCTACTACTGCTGAGTATGAAAATTCTTTTGATACTCATGATGTTACTTCTACTGTGCTTGATGCGAGTGGTTCATTAGGTTATTTTTTAGATGCTACTATGGCTAGTCTAGGAAATACCAAAACTCCTAGTGAAGACACTGTTACACCTATTATCTCACCTGAGGCTAGTGAGAGTTATGATATTAATGATGGTTACACTGAGTTCACTCATGATTTTGTTGAAGAGTGCCGAAACACACATGGTATTAAGAGTATCCTTGCTAGACGTATTATTATGCCTAAGATGTCCTCTGATCCTAAGTTTGACACTTCTCCCATAGATATTAAAGATGAAGATTATGATTTCTCTCTTGATTTATCTTATTTTGATATTGTTGAGAAAGAACCTTTTTGTGGGACTGAAAATGAGAGTGTTGTGGCTCATATTAATGAGCTTTCTACTATGAGTGCTTTGTTCTCTGATGATTTTAAAATGCGCAAGTACTTTGTTGCTAATATCTTCCCTTTTTCACTAAAAGGAGAAGCTAGGGCTTGGTTTAATAGATTACCTCCTCGTTCCATGTCACATCCCAAGATTTTCCAAATCTTGTAATGTGAAAAATAAATGAATAAAATAAAACTTTGTTGATTTTCAGGGTGAGAAGAAACTTTTGAATCCAATTGGAAACCTTCAAACCTATTTTGATCAAATAAATCCTAAAGGGATTTATAAAGATAAACAATTAATAAAGAAAGTTTTAAATATTTGTAATTACTATTTTTGGATCTTTTAATAAAAAAAGATTTGGTTTTCAAATAAAGAAGGTAGAAATATAAATAAGGATTATTTTATATAGCCAAATTAACCCTTGGCCAAGCTTTTGAAATAAAACATTTTGTTTTGATTAAAGAGTAAAGGTTTATTTAAATAAAAATAATGAGAGTTTTATTAATAAACCAATTTTATTAAAGTAAAGGTTTTTCCCATTTTAATAAAACACTAAAAAACTTATAAATTTATTTTAAATAAGTATTTCAATTGTTTTGTATTTTTAAATAAAAGCTACTGAAATGGTTTCGATATTATTTGGATTTTAAATGGAGAGTTTAAATAAAACAAATCCTATTTGAATAAATAACTAAGGACTATTTATTTAATTATTAAATAGATCCTAAAAAGAATAAAAATAATATTATTTTGTTTTTGGACTTTGGTTTATGTTGTTAAACAGAACCAAATTCAATACAAGTTTGGAGGAGGTTTGATTTGTTTTGAATGTTTGAATTGTTTGATTGAAATTCAAAACAGAAAATCAAATGGAAAATAGGAAAAAGTTTCAGTACAAAAAAAATACTAAAGGATTCAGCCCAACTTGTCTGGCCGAACAGCCCACCAGTCCAGCCCAACTTTTCCCCCACACGCGAAGCGTTTTCCACCTAAACACGCACCCGCAGAGCGACATACAGGTGGACCCCAATTCCCTTTCCCTCTCTCGCTGCTAGACGGCCCCACAACCAGCTCACTCTCTTCCTCCCCGCGACGACCTCGCCCCTCATTCCTCTCTGGCCATTACTGACGATGAAATGCCGGCGTGATTATGCGTTAACCACGCCATGTAACGGCCCTGCGACGATGCCTACTTAAGCGCCAGCATCTCCTCTCTTGTTCCCCTCTGTCGCCCCACCTTAGCGCGCCCCCAGGCTGCCAAATTTTCTCCTACACCACCCTCTGCTCCGACGAACTCGCGAGCAAATTCCGGCGACCCCGCGCCACCCCTTGCCTCCCCGAGAACACGGGCACATTCCCCAGACCCAGGCGCACCTTCCCGTGTCGCCAGCTCAACTGCGCGTGCTCTGTAGGCTCGGCAACAACGACGACCACTGTCGCCGCGTCTGTTTCTTTCTCCGACGACCTCCCCCTGGTAAGACAGACCGCCCCGAAGCCATTCATTGATGCTCACATGTTTCCTGGTACCATGCGCATCTAACGCACCCCTTAATTTGATCTGGCACGCCTTGTAGCCCCGCCTCCGTCGACGACCGTACGAACCCGAGGCGCAGCTCCACTCCGGCGAGCGATTACTCCCACTCCAGTGCGCCCCTCGCCAAACCAGCATCACCTCGAGCTTCACCACGACCTCGCAAACACGGTGAGACCCTCCTCTGTCATCCTTTCTTCATGCAACCGCCGCTAGCACATCGTCCGACCGTGCGCCGCCGCTCACCGCCGTCAGTGCCGCTCGAGTATGGTCAATTAGATTTACACCGTTAGATCTTGATCTTGTGGCTAAAAATAGAACTTAAGCGAGAGGGTAAGAAGCAGTCTGAGCCACGCGATCAGTTTAGATCCAACGCCTCACAGAGGCCGATCCGTGCGAACTGGTACCGACGAATAGGAAAGCGCCGCGTGACCAACTTTTGATTTAAAACAGATTTAGAATCTGATTTGTTTGCAAATTTGAAAAATCCATAACTTTAGTTCTACACGTCCAAATTTTAAAAACGTTATATCAATGGAATCAGTGGAACAAGACCTAGCCAACCATGCAATTTGTTTAGTAAAAAGCTTCTGGTAAAATGTTTGTTTTTTGTAGAAACATTTGTATGCTTGTTTAGGTTATAAAAAATATTCCAAAATGATTTTAGGGTTGAAATCTTTGCAAATTAGTTTTTTGTGAACCTACTGACCCTAAGAACCAACCCATGGATTTAAAAATGTATTTTGTGAAGTTTAGGGATAAAAATTTGAATTAGCTCATTTCTAGTCAAATAAAAATATTGATTTTGTTATAGAAATGATCTTTGAACAAAAACCTTTGGAAAATGTTTTGATTCAAAGCTACTGACCCTAAACACCAAGTTTTGTGAACTAACAACTTATTTGGTGAACAATATAAAATTGTTGCTTTGCTAAAAACAATTTCAATCACATGAAATGATGATTTGATTTAAAAATGGTTTTTAGATAAAACCCTTTTGCAAATGGTTTTTCCACTTTAGAAAATGACCACTTTGAACCTTGCAATGTTTAGAACCTAATAGAAACCACCTTTTCAAATAAAACTATCTTTTGCATGCTTGCATGCATGACCTTGTTTCTATTATTTTATGTGTGATGATTTGTTTGATTATTGTTGGAATGCTAGTTGAACCTATGTTTGCTTGATTTATTTGTAGTAAAGTTAGAAGAGTGTGAGATTATCAAGATCAAGAAGTGAACCAACATTCCCTACCAAAAAGGCAAGTGACACTATCATCCATGTCCTACTATTTTCATTATACTTAGTGGATTTTTGAAACATGCATGAAAAGGATTTCTATACTATATGCTATGCTAAATCCTAATAGGATACCCTTATACATTCCTTAGTGAAAACAATGTAGTTGTAAAATGCTTAGCCATGCTATATATTTTGAGAAGAGATACATGTTCAGATTTTATGAAGTTGAGAAAAGACTTATGTTTTATATAATAAAACAAGTACTCAATGAACCACCTGGGTGGACAAGGATACTCAAGTTTTGGAAAAGGTGGCAACAAGAGGAACCATATTTATATGGCAATCTCTTTTTTGTTGTGCACCAGATGAAAACCACCCAGGGACTTAGAGATTGAACATGTTTCTCGAACAGTGGCTTCCGTGTACAGCCACATGCTAAATGGGCACTGGCTTAGTCAACTACATTGGGAAGACCCATGCATTATCCTCTTCAGGTTAACTAAATGAGGGAACTTGGAACCCTACATTGGTGCCTGGTAGACAAGCTAGATTGGGAGGACCCTATGGAAAGACTTCGTCACATTCTCAATCTGCCGGTACTCCATCTTGGTGAGTACTTATCCAGCGGCCACTGGTGGCAACAAGATGAGAGTGTGTCATGTGGGTAAAGTGTACAACTTCTGCAGAAGATAAAAAATTCTAAGTACTTAGCCGTGTCCCCGGTTATGGAAAATACTGAGCAACTAAAGCCTGAAGCTATGGGAAATCTCGACATTCCAATTTCTAAAAGCAAAACTTTAAAGTGACAACAAAAGGCTTGAAGCACTTGGGGTGTACCAAGGAGCTCAAGAGATTTTGATAAAAACTTGAAGCACTTGGGGTGTACCAAGGAGCTCAACAGATTTTGATAAAAACTTGAAGCACTTGGGGTGTACCAAGGAGCTTAAGAGATTTTGATAAAACTTGAAGCACTTGGGGTGTACCAAGGAGCTCAAGAGATTTTGACAAAAACTTGAAACACTTGGGGATTTACCAAGGAGTTCAGAAAGATTTGACAAAAGATCAAAACCATTTTGAAAAGATAGGATAACTTATTGCTTTCTGAAAATGAGCCTAAAACCCTACTTAGCCAAATATGCATGTAATGATAGGATCCACTTATATTCTACATAGTAGTGAAACTTGCCAATACAATTCAAATGTATTGACCCTTGTGGCTGTAACTTGTTATGTTGCAGGTTTGCGTGTTATTTAGTGAAGTGTGTTGATTAGGATTACAAAGTCTACAACCAACATGTTTGCCTGTGGCACTTTGAAGATGAAGGACCCCATGCTTATAGATATTCTGCTGCATTGTAATGTAATAGCCAAATGAGCTATGTAAGATGTAATAAAATTATGTTATTCCTGGTTATAAAGTTGTATTATGACCTTTGTTTCTTGATATTACATCTTAATTGTGGATGCTAGCTATTGATCCAGGGACTAGCATTGTAAACACAGGGATCTCTACCTTATTAAAGGTCGGGACCTCTTACAGATGGTATCAGAGCATTGTGTTGCCTGTAGGATTTGTAAACCTAGGATTGGACAAAAACCCTTAGAAAAATAGGAGTTGTATTTGTTCCAAACTTATTTACAAACAATCTTGTAAACTCTTTCCTCAACCAGTTTGGTTTTGATTCTACATCTCTTCAATTTCAACTTGATGGTAAAACCTACCCCATGGACAAAGGACTTCTTCAACTCTAATGACTTCAACATCTACAACTCTAATGACTTCAACATCTTCAGCATGTTCACCAAGGACTTCAACCTTTGACATCACTAAGGACTACAAGTGAGACAAGAAATCTTGCTCAAGATTTGGAGACTAAGGAAACACAAATTAGAAGGAGCCATCATCACCTTTGAAGTTTTGTGACCAAGAGTTTTCCCAAGGAAACCATGAACTCATGTAAGAAGGAATCAACCAAGAAGGATGGAAAGATCACAAGTGAACCATATAGATGGACTACCATATTTTAGTTAAGTCAAACCCACCAACTTATGTGGTGTACCAAAAATATTTTGTTGCCTAAAGATATGATTGAACTTTGTTGTTTGAGTGAAATGTTTGGCTTGTGATTGCTTGCACATTACTTGAGTGAATTGTGATGTGTGTGATTAGAATTATTTCCTTAGAAATATCTTGCCTATTCTAATCCCATTCAACCCAAACAGATGACTACTCCAAGAGACTCCAACATCAAGGTTGATGACATCAACAACAACCAATAGGACAACATGGGAGAACTCATAACAACCCAAAACCAGTTGAACCAAATGACAGCTCAATTCATAGCCAACACCAGTGGGGAAGATCCAACCCTGCAAGGATTTTTGGAAACCCAAGCCCAAATGTTGCATAAGGTGACTGATCAAATGCTCAACATGGAAAGCAACTTTTCCAAAGGAGTTTATGACAACAAGGATGACAAGGATATTATTCTAAAAGGAACCAAAGATTGCAACATTTGTGGAGACAAAGATCACACTTCCAAGGAACATGGAGATCAATGCCCCAACTGTGAAGAGAAACATCCAATTGGCCAATGTCCCACATATCAAGCTACTTGTTACCTATGTGAAGGAAACAATCATGTCCCTATCCAATGCCCCATCTATTCCATAGTTGAACAAAGGAAACAAGGTGGAGTGCAAAAAATGATTGCAAACTATCAAGAAGGATCCAAATCTACCAGGAAGAATGAGGACAAAGGAAAAGCTCCACTTATACCTCCATGCAATACAACCCAATTTAAAGGACCAAAGAAGAGGCATATGAATTATCCAAGGAGCAATAGAAGGTCCAAGAAACAAGTAGACATTCCTACCTACAAGATAACATATGAGCAACATGAACTAGATGCACTCCTAGCTTTGGAGAAACCCAAAAAGAAAAAGAAGGACAAAAGCCAGGTACAATGTCATCATTGTAAAGAAAAGGGACACTATTCCAGTGAATGTCTAGAGAAACAGAAGTATAAAGAGATTGGCCAAGTATGGTGCAACAACTGCAGAGCTAGGCCATTATGCAGCAACCTGTCCACAAGATATACGTGAAGAACTCAAACTCATTGCATGTTACAATTGTGGTAACCAAGGACATTATGCAAGCAACTGTCCAGAAAATATGGAGCACAAGATAAACAAGCCTATGAAGGATCTCAGCCTTGTCACATGTTTCAAATGTGGAAACAAAGGACACTATGCAGATGTTTTCTCAGAGAAGTTTCCCCAAGATCCCAAGCAAGCCAATATGTAATTTAGTTGGAAAATTTTTAAGGGTGGTAGTACCCTAGATGCTTTGAGCCTACTTGTAACCCTAGCCTTCCCAAATCTCGGGACGAGATTTATTTTAAGGGTGGTAGCCTGTCACATCCCAAGATTTTCCAAATCTTGTAATGTGAAAAATAAATGAATAAAATAAAACTTTGTTGATTTTCAGGGTGAGAAGAAACTTTTGAATCCAATTGGAAACCTTCAAACCTATTTTGATCAAATAAATCCTAAAGGGATTTATAAAGATAAACAATTAATAAAGAAAGTTTTAAATATTTGGAATTACTATTTTTGGATCTTTTAATAAAAAAAGATATGGTTTTCAAATAAAGAAGGTAGAAATATAAATAAGGATTATTTTATATAGCCAAATTAACCCTTGGCCAAGCTTTTGAAATAAAACATTTTGTTTTGACTAAAGAGTAAAGGTTTATTTAAATAAAAATAATGAGAGTTTTATTAATAAACCAATTTTATTAAAGTAAATGTTTTTCCCATTTTAATAAAACACTAAAAAACTTATAAATTTATTTTAAACAAGTCATTCAAGTGTTTTGTATTTTCAAATAAAAGCTACTGAAATGGTTTTGATATTATTTGGATTTTAAATGCAGAGTTTAAATAAAACAAATCCTATTTGAATAAATAACTAAGGACTATTTATTTAATTATTAAATAGATCCTAAAAAGAATAAAAATAATATTATTTTGTTTTTGGACTTTGGTTTATGTTGTTAAACAGAACCAAAACTCAATACAAGTTTGGAGGAGGTTTGATTTGTTTTGAATGTTTGAATTGTTTGATTGAAATTCAAAACAGAAAATCAAATGGAAAATAGGAAAAAAGTTTCAGTACAAAAAAAAATACTAACGGATTCAGCCCAACTCTTCTGGCCCAACAGCCCACCAGTCCAGCCCAACTTTTCCCCCACGCGCGAAGCGTTTTCCACCTAAACACGCACCCGCAGAGCGACAGACAGGTGGACCGCAATTCCCTTTTCCCTCTCTCGCTGCCAGACGGCCCCACCGCCAGCTCACTCTCTTGCTCCCCGCGACGACCTCGCCCCTCATTCCTCTCTGTCCATTACTGCCGATGAAATGCCGGCGTGATTACGCGTTAACAACGCCATGTAACGGCCCTGCGACGACGCCTACTTAAGAGCCAGCATCTCCTCTCTTGTTCCCCTCTGTCGCCCCACCTTAGCGCGCCCCCAGGCTGCCAAATTTTCTCCTACACCACCCTCTGCTCCGACGAACTCGCGAGCAAATTCCGGCGACCCCGCGCCACCCCTTTCCTCCCCGGGAACACGGGCACATTCCCCAGACCCAGGCGCACCTTCCCGTGTCGCCAGCTCAACCGCGCGTGCTCTGCAGGCTCGGCAACGACGACGACCAGTGTCACCGCGTATGTTTCTTTCTCCGGCGACCTCCCCCTGGTAAGACAGACCGCCCTGAAGCCGTTCATTGATGCTCACATGTTTCCTGGTACCATGCGCGTCTAACGCACCCCTTAATTTGATCTAGCATGCCTTGTATCCCCGCCTCCGTCGACGACCGTACGAACCCGAGGCGCAGCTCCACACCGGCGAGCGATTACTCCCACTCCAGTGCGCCCATCGCCAAACCAGCATCACCTCGAGCTTCACCACGACCTCGCAAACACGGTGAGACCCTCCTCTGTCATCCTTGCTTCCTGCAACCGCCGCTAGCACATCGTCCAACCACGCGCCGCCGCTCACCGCCGTCAGCGACGCTCGAGTATGGTCAATTAGATTTACACCGTTAGATCTTGATCTTGTGGCTGAAAATAGAACTTAAGCGAGAGGGTAAGAAGCAGTCTGAGCCGTGCGATCAGTTTAGATCCAACGCCTCATAGAGGCCGATCCGTGCGAACCGGTACCGACGAATAGGAAAGCGCCGTGTGGCCAGCTTTTGATTTAAAACAGATTTAGAATCTGATTTGTTTGCAAATTTGAAAAATCCATAACTTTAGTTCTACACGTCCAAATTTTGCAAACTTTATATCAATGGAATCAGTGGAACAATCCCTATCCAACCATGCAATTTTTTTTAGTAAAAAACTTCTGTTAAAATGTTTGTTTTTGCAGAAACATTTGTATGCTTGTTTAGGTTATAAAAATTATTCCAAAATGATTTTAGGGTTGAAATCTTTGCAAATTGGTTTGTTGTGAACCTACTAACCCTAAGAACCAACCCAAGGGTTTAAAAATTTATTTTGTGAATTTTAGGGATAAAAACTTGAATTAGCTCATTTCTAGTCAAATAAAAATATTGATTTTGTTATAGAAATGATCTTTGAACAAAAACCTTTGGAAAATGTTTTGATTCAAAGCTACTGACCCTAAACACCAAGTTTTGTGAACTAACAACTTATTTTGTGAACAATATAAAATTGTTGCTTTGCTAAAAACAATTTCAATCACATGAAATGATGATTTGATTTAAAAATGGTTTTTAGATAAAACCCTTTTGCAAATGGTTTTGCCACTTTAGAAAATGACCACTTTGAACCTTGCAATGTTTAGAACCTATTAGAAACCACCTTTGCAAATAAAACTATCTTCTGCATGCTTGCATGCATGACCTTGTTTCTATTATTTTATGTGTGATGATTTGTTTGATTATTGTTGGAATGCTAGTTGAACCTATGTTTGCTTGATTGATTTGTAGTGAAGTTAGAAGAGTGTGAGATTAGCAAGATCAAGAAGTGAACCAACATTCCCTACCAAAAAGGCAAGTGACACTATCATCCATGTCCTACTATTTTCATTATACTTAGTGGATTTTTGAAACATGCATGAAAAGGATTTCTATACTATATGCTATGCTAAATCCTAATAGGATACCCTTATACATTCCTTAGTGAAAACAATGTAGTTGTAAAATGCTTAGCCATGCTATATATTTTGAGAGGAGATACATGTTCAGATTTTATGAAGTTGAGAAAAGACTTATGTTTTATATAATAAAACAAGTACTCAATGAACCACCTGGGTGGACAAGGATACTCAAGTTTTGGAAAAGGTGGCAACAAGAGGAACTATATTTATATGGCAATCTCTTTTTTGTTGTGCACCAGATGAAAACCACCCAGGGACTTAGAGATTGAACATGTTTCTCGAACAGTGGCTTCCGTGTATAGCCACATGCTAAATGGGCATTGGCTTAGTCAACTACATTGGGAAGACCCATGCATTAGCCTCTTCAGGTTAACTAAATGAGGGAACTTGGAACCCTACATTGGTTCCTGGTAGACAAGCTAGATTGGGAGGACCCTATGGAAAGACTCCGTCACATTCTCAATCTGCCGGTACTCCATCTTGGTGAGTACTTATCCAGCGGCCACTGGTGGCAACAAGATGAGAGTGTGTCATGTGGTAAAGTGTACAACTTCTGCAGAAGATAAAAATTCTAAGTACTTAGCCGTGTCCCCGGTTATGGACAATACTGAGCAACTAAAGCCTGAAGTTATGGGAAATCTCGACATTCCAATTTCTAAAAGCAAAACTTTAAAGTGACAACAAAAGGCTTGAAGCACTTGGGGTGTAGCAAGGAGCTCAAGAGATTTTGATAAAAACTTGAAGCACTTGGGGTGTACCAAGGAGCTCAAGAGATTTTGATAAAAACTTGAAGCACTTGGGGTGTACCAAGGAGCTTAAGAGATTTTGATAAAACTTGAAGCACTTGGGGTGTACCAAGGAGCTCAAGAGATTTTGAAAAAAACTTGAAACACTTGGGGATTTACCAAGGAGTTCAGAAAGATTTGACAAAAGATCAAAACCATTTTGAAAAGATAGGTTAACTTATTGCTTTCTGAAAATGAGCCTAAAACCCTACTTAGCCAAATATGCATGTAATGATAGGATCCACTTATATTCTACATAGTAGTGAAACTTGCCAATACAATTCAAATGTATTGACCCTTGTGGCTGTAACTTGTTATGTTGCAGGTTTGCGTGTTATTTAGTGAAGTTTGTTGATTAGGATTACAAAGTCTACAACCAACATGTTTGCCTGTAGCACTTTGAAGATGAAGGACCCCATGCTTATAGATATTCTGCTGCAATGTAATGTAATAGCCAAATGAGCTATGTAAGATGTAATAAAATTATGTTATTCCTGGTTATAAAGTTGTATTATGACCTTTTGTTTCTTGATATTACATCTTAACTGTGGATGCTAGCTATTGATCCAGGGGCTAGCATTGTAAACACAGGGATATCTACCTTATTAAAGGTTGGGACCTCTACATTCCATTGATACCCCTGATTGCTTGATTGCTTCTTTCTTCCAGAAATATTTTCCTCCCAGGGCTAGACATGCCGCTTTGCAGAAACTTTTTGATTTTAAACAGGGAGAAGAAGAGAAATTTCCTGAGTCATGGAAAAGATTTTGTGCCTTGATTCGTGCACATCCTGGATGTCCATTACCTAAGAATGAGCTTCTTGAGATTTATTATAATGGACTAACTGATGATTCTAGGACCTACCTAGATAGCTTTGCTGATTGTGTTTCCAGGAAAAGGACTCCTACAGATGCTGGAGAATTAATGGCTAAGATAAGCAAGAATTATGATGATTGGACTTCAACTGAGATGAATGCACCTGAGCCTATTACTCCTGAACCAGTTTTTACTGAAACAATTCCAACACCAACAACAAAGAATAGGGGAGTTATTGCATTAAATGATGAAGTGATGAAGGAAGCTAAGAAGTGTCTAAAGGATAAAGGTATTAGAGATGAAGATGTAAAGAATCTACCTCCTATAGAAGAATTATGCAAGCCAATTCCCCACTCATCTACTATTGAGGTACACTCTCTCCAGCATTTTGATCAAGATGATATTCCTTATGGTAAGCCTCCTGATAAATGCTTAGAGGAACTTGACATTTTTATTGTTAAACAAGGTCATTTTAACAAAGAAGTTCAGAATCATTTATTGGAAAACTCTAGGGCTATCCATGAGTTGAAAGATATTGTGGAAAGAACTTCTAATGATATTAAAATGCTTTGTAAACACTTCAAATCGTTTAAACTCAACTTGATCAACTTTCTAAGGTACAAAAGGATATGCTAGTTAATGCTTCAGGAGATAAACATGCTTATGGAATTAGAACCAGGAGTGGTATAGCTACTCAAGATCCTTTATATCCTGAAGGACACCCTAAAAAAAATAGAGAAGGATTCCCAACAAGGTGAGGATAGTGGTAGTCCTCGTAAGAGAAAGAAAAAGAAACATAAAATAGTTGAGGAACCACTTGAACCTGATGTAGATCCTAATAGTATATCTGTCTCTGATGCTGAAACTGAGAGTGGTAATGATAAAATGATGCTCCTGAAAAGGAGGAAGTTGAGGAAGAACCTGAGAAGCACACTAAGAACACTAGGTACACAAAGGAAGATTTTATTGCTAATAAACATGGTAAAGAGAGAGAACCTTGTGTGTAGAAACCTATGCCTTTTCCAGGTAAGAAACACAAGTCAAAGGAGGAAGAGCACTACAACAAGTTTTGTGAGTGGATGAAACCTTTATTCTTACAAATTCCTTTGACTGATGCTATTAAGTTGCCTCCTTATTCAAAGTACATGAAGGATATTGTCTATAATAAAAGGAAGATTCCTAATGAGGAGATTTCTACTCTACTTGCTAATTACTCCTCCAATGGTAAGGTTCCAAAGAAACTTGGTGATCCAGGTATACCAACTATTCCTTGCTCCATTAAGAATAATTATGTTAGAACTGCTTTATGTGATTTTGGAGATGGAGTTAGTGTTATGCCTTTTTCTCTTTATAAGAGACTCTAACTAGAAAAGTTGATACCAACTAATATTTATTTGCAAATGGTTGATAAGTCAACTACTATTCCTGTTGGTATATGTGAGGATGTTCCTGTTCAAGTTGCTCATAATTGCATGGTCCTAACTGATTTTGTTTTGCTTGAAATGCCTGAAGATGATAATATGTCTATTATTCTTGGGAGACCTTTTCTTAATACTGCAGGTGTTGCCATCAATTGCAATCAAGGAAAAGTAACATTCAATATTAATGACAAAGAGCACACTGTCTATTTCCCCAAGAAGGTTGTTAAGAGCTATTGCCTGAATTCCATTGAAAATATTGAGAGCATCAAGGTTGGAGAAATATATTGTCCCATTCCATAAGAAAATTTTGAAACTATTATGATTGGTACCATTGCTATCAAGTATGAGGTAACATAATCACCTTGTGGAATGCAAAGTTTTGTTTCATATAAAATTGTTTTGGTAACAAGACTTTATCAACCTTGTTAACAAAAGGATTTTAATGAACAAAATAATGTTTTCACTGTGGTTATACTTGCTCACTTTTATTTTTCTCCTTTCCAATCTTTGCTTTTCGCCGTGCCTAACTTAAAGGCGTTAAAGAAAATTACTTGTTGGGAGATAACCCAAGAGTTTACTTGAGTCTTGGAAGTTACTACTTCAATAATGACCTCTCATCATTTTTGTTTGCTTTTTGTGCCAAGAATGACCTCTAATGAGAGGGAAGTAATATTTGGGGAGTTGCTGTCCTGAAACAGATTTCTGTCCTCCACCATAAAAATTTGTGAGGAGTCTCTGTAAGTCGGGTTGAGCTCAAAATTTACGAATACATCCCCCAGTATGTTAGATAACTTTCTATAGTTCAACACTTTTTGATTTGAGCAACAGAATATTTTCTAAAACATCGGTTTCTACCTGCTGGTCTGTTTTGACAGATTTCTGCCATTATTTGCATTTGCTTCTTATTGATTCCTTTTTGAGTTCTCTTTTGGGGAATTGAGCTTTTTGAAGGAGTTGCTACAATAGCTTGTGTTTTTGGTGAAATTTTTTGCTGTTATAAAGCTTTACCTAAAGGTCTATTATCTTTTCAATACACTAATGTTGCTAATGAAGATTGTGTGAAGTTTTGTATGAAGGGAAAATTTCAGGTGTATAGAAAGAATGATGTAATGAGATGAAGAATGGACAAAAGCCTAAGCTTGGGGGGAGCCATCCCGTGTCACCCCAAGAAATATTGAAGAGTTACAAGCGTCAAAGCTTGGGGGTGCCCAAGGTATCCCCTTCTTCATCAATAAAAATCTTAGGTCTTTCTAGACATTTCGTTTTTATTGTTTCATGCACAGTTGTGTTGTTCTTTTGCTTTGTCTGGTTTTGCTTTGTCTGCTTTCTTTAAAAAAATCGAAAATACCAAAAATATTTGTTGTTCTTTTTTTGGTTTTATGAGTTCTTTGCAGGGTTCAGCCGTCCTTAGTGGATTTTGGTTTCATGTTAATTATTCAAGCCATACAAGTGAAGGGCAATAATGAAGATTAAGACAACTCGAGGGGTAAGAGGCTGGTAACGAACTCTATTTGTTTCATTCTTGTACATATACTCATCACTGTGAGCATTCTTAGCTTGTTTATGTCAGTTGTATGTCATTATGGATGCTTAATAGTTCTTGCTTGTCTATGATTAGCTCCAGCTTGCTAATAGTTTGTAGCATGTCATATGAATGTTTGCTTGCATTGTTTTATTCATACTTTGTTATGACTTTGTGGTATCCTCCTCCGACTGTTCATGTGAATCGACTTGGCACATTCTCATGCATGCATATGACTAATCAATAGTCAGTAAGCCTCGATGATTTATTTTGCCTTAGTGTTCTTGTATCACTTTCATGCCATAATTAGTCATGTTTTGTTGCAAGCATGATTATGACAATTATTTCTCTCTTGTTTGTTGCTCCCTCTCTATTGCTAGCCTTTACTTGCACTGAGTATGTGATATACCTATGCTTCCAACTCCCCAAAACCAATATTGCCAGCTGTGTCCACCATACCTACCTATTAGCATCATTTGATATTTTCAGTGCATATTCCATATGTCGTGTTTTCTTCCAAAATAAAATGTTTATCTGTTTTGAGAAAGTTAGTTAATAAAGCTCTCATGAACTTGATGGCACACTTTATTCATTGTGCTTAATAATCCAGAACCATTGTGACTAGTCCATGAAATTTATATGCTTGCTAATTATATACTGGGAGTCAGCAGAACCGTACTGCCACGGGGAACGCTTTCAACACGTTTTGGATATCTCATCCAGTTGATTCCTTGCTCTTTTGTTTACGGACGTCGACGATGTGAAATAAAAGGTGAGGTTGTGAGTTCGTGGAGTTTATAGACTGTGTTAGAGAAACGCCCGGGCCGCTAGCCTAAGCCATACTTAATCATGGTGGAAACTTGCAGCATCACTATAATGAACATCTATGAAGCGTCCTCAATAAAAAGCTATGCCTATGGTAAATAAAAAGATTGCTCAGATGATCATTGTATGCTTGCCTTGTCATTTTGGTTATGGGAAAGCTCCTGTACCATGTGCAAGGGGTACCCCGTTGGAGGTTCTCGATGATATGCATGTATTTACAATGACAAGAACTTTCAGGTGACCAAAGTTGAGTAGCATGCGGAACGACCCTCGTACTCAAGGGACTTGGGATTTCCAGTCTATGGTCTGTCAAGCATATGATTCAGAGTGGACCTCACTTTCACCTTAACCACATGAAGATGCCTATGATTGGGGCAATGAGAGCTCAAAACTAATGAGTACCTTCCTTTCAGCATTGGGAAGCCTTTCAAAACCTTCAAAAAACCGTTTTGACAACTTTGTTGATTCACCGCTTATTCTATGAGCACTTTCTTGATAGAATAGTTTTCATTCTTGTGTTTGTTCCAAAACTTGGTTAATTATGTCATGACTTTGATGCTTGTATCTCTGATATCTTTATCTCTAGTCTTCATGTGAACTTCAGAGGTGCCTTGGCATTTTTATTGTGCTCTTCAAACAAAGGCAAGCGAGATACCACTCTATCATACCTTATTATGAGCATTGCAATGTTGCTTATGTTTATGTTTCATGCTACTTATTATTATTGAGTTGGTTTATCTTCATAGCTTGCAATGACTATTGAGTAGACTTAGTTGCATACTCCTTATTATGAATTGTCTAAGAATCTACTCTTGTGCTGAGAATATTTACATCATACGAAGCAAAGTGTTCGTGAAAGTTCTTTTATCGCACTCAGTTTTCAACTGAATTGCTTGAGGACAAGTAATAAGCTAAGCTTGGGGGGAGTTGATATGTCCAAAACGTATCTACTTTCTCGAACACTTTGCTATTGTTTCTCCTCTAAACTTGTGTGATTTGGATACAACTAACATGGACTAACACTGTTTTTAGCTGAATTACCTTGGTGTCTTGTTTTTGTGCAGAAAATGAACTATCAGGAAAAATCCCGAAAAATATGCCAAAAATGATTTTTCACCAGAAGATCCACAGAGTCAGAAGGGGAGACAGAGAGGAGGCCTAGGTGGCCCAGACCCACCCCAGGAGTCGGCCCACCTGACCCCATGCCTGGAGGGGATGCTGCCATCCCAGGCAGCTCCTCGGCCTCCCTCCGTGGCTATAAGTTGCCTTCTGACCTAAAAACTCGGGGGGGGGGGGGGGCAATAGCTTTCCAGAAAGAGTTCCGCACCGCCGCTGCCACCAGAAACCAAGATTCGAATCCAGAAACTCCATTCTGGCACCCTGCCGGGACGGGAAATTTGGATAGGATCATCGCCATCGTCATCACCAACGCATCTCCATCAACCACCGATGTTTCCCTCATTCATGAGTGAGTAATCCCCCGCTGTAGGCTTGGGGATGGTAGGGATTAGATGAGTTCTATCATGTAATCGGATAATATATGTTAGGGCATAGTGCCTAGTATCTCTATTAGTGCTATTTGACTTTGTTGCAACTTGTTGTCCTTAATGCTTCTCACTAGGGCCCGAGTGCCATGATCTCATATCTGAACTTATTATTGAATCATTATGATAGTATTGTTTGTGATCTTATCTGCAAGTTGTGTACACATATCATTGTCCGGATCCAAAGGCCCCAAAGTGACAATAATTAGAACAACCGGAGGGGAAGGATGTGGTGTGAGGATCACATGTGTTCACGGAGTGTTAATGCTTTGCTCCGGTGCTCTATTTAAGGAGAACCTTAATTGTCAGTAGTTCCCTAGAGGCCCCGCTTCCACGGGCTGGCTGGATAGAAGATGTTGAGCAAGTTCTCATTGCGAGCACGTATGACTATATTTGGAGAACATGCATAGGATTGTTTATAACTTGGATGATTGTTATTATTTATCTGCAATGACCTAGATCTTGAAGTTACATGTTTAGACTCGTCCATGCAATGCCCGTCCATCCATCCCTATGCCTACCGCACTCGAATCCTACTGTTACCGTTACCGTTACTATTGCTCATGTTTCACTTTTGTTGTTGCTACTACAAACTGATGCTACTGATAAACTTTTGTGAGCAAGAACTATTTCCAGGTGCAGCTGAACTAACAACTCAGTTGTTAAGGCTTGCAAGTATTCTTTGGCTCCCCTTGTGTAATACTACTCACGAAGACTGTTGCGATCCCCTATACTTGTGGGTCATCACACTCTTTGCCCAATCATATTTGGAAGAAACTTTTTGAGTGATATAGGTGCCACAGTCGACTTTAAAAAGGAGGTTGTATCTCTCAAGCTTCGCAAAGCGGAAAAAGAATTCCACTTTTTCCAAATTTAAACACAGAGCTCCATTCATACAAGAAGAGAAAGAAAAAACCATTGAGGAGATGGCAGCTCTTTTCTTAAGTAATCAAGAAGAAGAAATAAATGAAAACTCAAATTTTGAGGAAATAATTATGGAGGGTAGAACTTTAGAAGAACTAGAAAGTGAATTTGATCCATTTCCCATTTTAGAACCTCCAACTCATGAAGCTTTTGAAGAGCCAGAAAAGAGAGGGGATGAAGAATTACCACCCCTAGAATTAAAAACTCTAACAGATAATCTTAAGTGTAGATTCTTAGATGATACTAATAAATTCCATGTTATTGTTAGTGCTAAACTTTCTGGAGAAGAAGAAGAACTCATGAAGGTTCTAAATGAACACCACAAGGCCTTTGGATACTCAATGGACGACTTGAAGGGTATTAGTCCCATGATATCCGTCCATTGGATATTCATGGAGGAAGGTGCTAAACCAATTGCAGAATTTAATAGAAGACTAAATCCTGAAATGAAGGAAGTGGTAAGAAAAGAAATAGTACGCCTACTTGACGCGGGTATAATTTATCCTGTAAAAGAAAGTGAATGGGTAAGTCATGTTCATTGTGTTCCTAAGAAAGGCGGCTTTGTTGGAATTATGCCCTAGAGGCAATAATAAAGATGTTATTATTATAATTCTTGTTCATGATAATGTTTATATTTCATGCTAGAATTGTATTAAGAGGAAACTTTAATACTTGTGTGGTTTGTGAACAACACCGTGTCCCTAGTACGCCTCTATGGACTAGCTCATTGATTAATGATGGTTAAGGTTTCCTAACCATGGACATGAGTTGTCGATTAATAATGAGATAATATCATTGGGAGAATGATGTGATGGACAGACCCAAACTAAGGGAAGCAATTAGATCGTGTCATCGTGTTCATCTTTGCGAAGCTTTTCTTATGTCAAATATTTTATTCCTTAGACCATGAGATAATACAACTCCCTGGTATCGGAAGAAAGCTTTGAGGTCATCAAACGTCATCCTATGAGAGGGTGATCATAAAGGTGTCTCTCAGGTGATCGGAAAGTATCTGTTGGGTTGTATGTATCGAGATGGGATTTGTCCCTCCCAAGTCGGAGAGATATACTTCGGGCCCACTAGGTAATCGATATCAACACCGCTTGCAAGCATGTGGTTAAGGAGTTAATCACAAAGTGATATCGGACGGAACGAGTAAAGTACTTGCCGTGAACGAGATTGAACTAGGTATGATGCAAGCGATCAAATCTCGGGCAAGTAAAATATCGCGAGACGAAGGGAATATATATATGGGATTGATTGAATCTGGCATCGTGGTTCATCCGATATGATCATCGATGAATGTGTGTGGGAGTAAATATGGGTTTCCGCACTTCCGTTGATTATTGATAGAACATCATGTCTGCATATTCTCGAACCCGAAGGGTCACACACTTAACGTGTCTCGACGCTAGGATAGATTGGATAATTGGTTTATGAGTTTTTGTTCGGAGTCTCGGATGGGATCCGGGACATCACGAAAGTTTCCGGAGTGGTCCGGAGAATAAGATTCATATAAGGCAGTGCAGTTTTTGGATTTCGGAATTGTTCTGGGTTAATCGGTATTGTACCGGAAGCTTTTAGAACCTTCCGGAAGGGGGCCAACGTGGTCCCACCTGTCGGGAGGGGGCATGGGCCTATGAGGGAGTGCCCTGGCCGCATTGGGCCAGGGGCACAAGGCCCCATAGGGCCCAGCCGGCCAACCAAGGGATAAACCCTAGTTGGAGCTTCTAGAAGGGGGGGGAGGTTTCCTTGCCCCCCACTCCTCCCTCCTTTGGACGCCGGCCTAGGGCTTGGGGGAGGGGCTAGGGCTGGCGCCCACCCCTCTATATATAGAGGGCTGGGGCGCACCACCCCCACACACCTTCCCCTCAAGCCTAGTCGCCCTGCTGCCCTCCTCTCTCTCTCCTTCCCGACTGCGTATAGGCAAAGCCCTGCTGCAGAAACTCTCCACCAATTGCACCGCACCGTTGCGTTGTAGATCCAACCCATCTCTCCACCATACTTGCTGGACCAAGGAAGGAGGAGACATCGAGGTGCTGCACGTGTGCATCTCACGGAGGCATTACCACTTGTGGTGCTAGATCGGATCGGATCGCGAGGAGGAGAAGCGAGTACGACTACATCACCCACGTTCCGATAACGTTCACGTCGCGAATCTTCAAGGGTATGAAGATATAATCCAATCTCTCTCGTTGTTTGCATCTCCTAGATTAGATCTTGGATTCCCTCTGTTCGCATCCGTAGAAAATTTTGATTTACTATGCCGCGAAATCCTTCAGTGGTATCAGAGCTAGATCTATGCGTAGATGTGTTTCACGAATAGAACGCAACATGGTTGTTGCGGGCGTTGATGTTTTCTGTTGCAAGCCTATTGTTTGTGTTCTTCTTATGACGCAGGATAGTGAGATTGAAGCGGTCCAGGCCAACCTTAAGTGACGTCGTTCGCGAGACCTGCTCCGCACTTGACGTGTGGCTTGTTCCACACATGCGGCTGGTCGATGCCAATTTCTCTCACTATAGTTGTCATGGGATTTACACCGGAGTTTGGCAACCATAATATCACCGTTATGGCTTTTCGTAGGTAAGAATCGTTCTTAGCATGCTACTCCCATAAGCCACGTAAAACATGCAACAACAAAGTAGAGGCGTCTAACTTGTTTTTGCAGGGAGTGTTTTCTGTGATATGGTATGGCCCAAGATGTGATGTGAATAATGTATGCGATGTGTTGGAGATATGCCCTAGAGGCAATAATAAATGTAGTTATTATTATATCTTTGTGTTTATGATAAATGTTTACATTCATGCTATAATAGTATTAACAAGGAAACATTGATACTTGTGTGATTTGTAAACTTAAATTTGAAGTCCCTAGTATAGCCTCTATACATCACTAGCTTGTTGGTTGATAAATGATTGTGGTTTCCCTATCATGAACATTGAGATGTTATCAACAACAAGATCATATCGTTAGGAGAATGATATGGTGGACATACTCCTATAGATAAGCGTAGCATAAATATCAAGTCATTTCATTAGTTTAATTGCTATATGCTTTCTAATACATAGTAATCTAATTCCTTCGACCATGAGATCATGCATATCACCTTTACCGGATGGATGCTTTGATGACATCAAACACCACACCGTAACTGGGTGGCTATAAAGGTGGCATTGAGTGTTCGGAAAGTATTGGTTGAGACACATGGTTCAAGAGTGGGATTTGTCCATCCATATGACGGATAGATATACTCTGGGCCCTCTCGGTGGAATGTCATCCAATTAGCTTGCAAGCATGTGACTGGCTCACAAGGGATCACATATCACGGGAACGAGAAAAGAGTACTTATCGGTAACGAGGTTGAACTAGGTATGCAGAGATACCGACGATCATAACCTCGGATAAGTAAACTATCGTGAGACAAAGGGAAATTGGTATCGTATGTAAGTGGTTCATTCGATCGCAAAGTAATCGTAGAAATATGTGGGAGCCATATGAATTTCCAGATTCCTATTGGTTATTGTTCGAGAAGTGTCTCGATCATGTCCGCATAATTCACGAACCGTAGGGAGACACACTTAAGGATTCGACGTTGTTTGAGTAGTTATGGTATTATGAGAAAGAGACCGAATGTTGTTCGGAGTCTCGGATGGGATCCGGGATATCACGAGGTGATCCGAAATGGTCCGAAGAATAAGATTCATATAAGGAAAGTCCCGTTTCGGAGTTCGGAAATGATTCCAGTGTTTTCATCGGGAATGTTCTAGAAGGTTTGAATGTCCGCACCGGAGGGAAGGGTACATGAATGTGTCATTGCATATTGGGATGATTGCATCATGTACTAAGTGTTCTCGCTGTTCCAAATACAGGATTAAATTGAATCCTAAATTGAAAAGTCAAATAGCAAGTTTGAAAAGTCAAACGGCTAAAATTGGAAAGAGGGAAAGAGGAAGGTGTGGGAAACCGAGTTGGGGAGGAGTTCCCTCCTCCAACCGGCGGCCCACCTCCAAGCCGAGTTGGGGAGGGACTCCTCCCTCCCATGGCCAGCCCCTCCACCTATATAAGGAGGGGCAGGGCTCCCTCCTATAGACACACAAGTTCCTATCCTCTAAATCTAAACCCCAGCCACAGCCTCCGGTTTAGAGCCGTTTTGGTTTAGAGCTTCTAATTGCCCTAGCCTCCGGATTAGAGCCTTCTAATTGGTGTGTCTAAACCCTAGACCACCGAGGAACTCTCTCATACTCCACCATACTCTCTCCGGCTTAGGCTGCGGGATCTCCCTCTACTTAGGTACCACGCCGTCAGTGCCGGAATCGCGAGAGAGTGCTACAACCTCCATTTCGCTGGAACAAGGGAGAGGAAGGTCTTCGTCGAGTACCGAACGTGTGACCGACTGCAGGAGCGCTGCCGGAACGCAGCGCCGGAAGGATCGTCTACGCGATCTTGAGATCGTCAAGTGTATGACTACATCACCCACGAGAATCTGCTCTCGTTAACCGCTTTGGAATCTTCGAGGGTGAGTTCCTCTATCGACTCGTTGCTACAATATAGTAGATAGATCTTGGCTTGTTTGTGCATGCGGTAGAAATTTTTTGTTTTCCATGCTACGAACCCCTAAAGGGTATCGAGAGCCGTGTCTATATGTAGATCTGTTGCACGAGTAGAACACAATGGTCATTGTGGGCGTTGATGCTTTTATTGTCGATTGCTTCTTGTGTACTTTGCATCTTGCGGTATGTTGGGATGAAGCGGCCCGGGCTAACCTTACATGACATCGTTCATGAGACTTGCTCCACGGTTGACATGCAACTTGTATTGCATAAGTGGCTTTGCGGGTGCCTGTTTCTCCTAGCATAGTTAGGATCCAATTTACAACGGGCGATCAACAATGCTAGTATCACTGTTGTGGTTCTTGTTCGTAAGTTAGAACGACACTTATTGAAAGCCCCAAACCACGTAAAATATGCAAAGAAAGTAGAGGCGTCTAACTTTGTTTTGCAGGGGTGTGCAGTGATGTGATATGGCCATGATTGTGATTATATTTGATGTATGCAATGTTCCTTATTGTAAGTTGGCAACCGCGTGAGCCATATGGTTGTCTTTAATTTATGTTAAGACCCGCGTGTCTATTCAAAGTAGTTGTAATAGTTGAAGACCGGTGGACGACAACCATGGAGAAGCGTCATTGACCTTGATGCAATGCCGGTGATGATGGAGATCATGTTCGTGCTTGAAGATGGAGATCGGAAGCACAAAGAAGAAAGGCCATATCATATCACATATTATTGAATTGCATGTGATGTTAATCCTTTATGCATCTTGTATTGCTTAGTATACAACGGTAGCATTATAAGATGATCCCTCATGCACATGAATTTCAAGTCATAAAGTGTTCACCCTTAGCTAGCACCGTTGCTAAAGCTTGTTGTTTCGAAGCACCACGTGATGATCGGGTGTGTTAGATTCCGCAAGTGTATACAACGTGAGCAAGCCAGATTTGCTCATGCGGAAACTAAGGTTTGATCTTGACGAGCCTAGCATGTACAGACATGGTCTCGGAACACGGATCACCGAAAGGTAAAGCATGAATCATATAGTAGATATGATGAACATGACTATTGTTCGCCATTGAAACTATATCAACTCTCGTGATGATCGGTGTTGATGTAGTGGATTTGGTTCTTGTGATCACTAAAATAATGTGAGGGGTGTTGTTTTGAGTGGGAGTTCACCTAGGTTAATTTTATTATTAATTTGAACTCAATTTGTCATAAACTTAGTCTAAACTATTGCAAATATGTTGTAGATCAATGGCAGCCCCTACCATCAATTTTAATGCGTTCCTAGAGAAAGAAAAGTTGAAAAACAATGGAAGTAACTTCGCGGATTGGTTCCGCAATTTGAGGATTGTCCTCACAGCTGGTAATTTGACCTATGTGCTGGATGCACCGCTGGGTGACCACTGCGGTGATGCTCCCGATGAAGTAAAGAATGTTTACCTCGCTCGGAAGAATCAGTACTCCATAGTTCAGTGTGCTATCTTGTATGGTTTGGAATCGGAGATTCAGAAAAGGTTTGAAGATTCAGACCCATATGATATTGTCGAGGATCTCAAATTGATTTTTGAGACTCATGCGGCAATTGAAAGCTATGAGGCTTCTGAAAAGTTCTTTAACAGCAAGATGGAAGAGGGCAGCTCCGTCAGTGAGCATGTGCTTAAGATGTCTGGGCACGCAAACAAACTTCAAATCTTGGGTATAGTGATTCCTAATGCTTTGGGGATTTACCGTGTGCTCCAATCACTACCACCAAGTTACAAGAACTTTGTGATGAACTACAACATGAACAAAGAGTTGCCAGAACTGTTTGCTATGTTAAAGTCTGCAGAAGTGGAGATCAAGAAAGAGCACCAAGTGTTGTTGGTCAATAAGACCACCAAATTCAAGAAAGGCAAGTCTAAGCAGAAGGGACACTTCAAGAAGGGTGGTAAGAAAGTTGCCACGCCGGCGAAGAATACCAAGGATGGACCCAAGCCTGATACTGAGTGCTTTTACTGCAAGGGAGAAGGTCACTGGAAGCGGAATTGCCCAAAGTACTTGGCGGATCTGAAGAAAGGCAACATCAAGAAGAAAGGTATATCTGATATACATGTTATTGATGTGTATCTCACTAGTACTCGTAGTAGTTCCTGGGTATTTGATACTGGTTCGGTTGCTCATATTTGTAACTCGAAAGAGGTTCTGCAGAATAAACAGAAGCTAGCGAAGAACGAGGTGACGATGCGCGTGGGAAACGGATCAAAGGTTGATGTGATCGCGGTCGGCACGCTACCCCTTCATCTACCATCAGGATTAGTTTTATACTTAAATAATTGTTATTTGGTGCCTGCGTTGAGCATGAACATTATATCGGGATCTTGTTTATTGCGAGACGGTTACTTGTTTAAGTCCGAGAATAATGGTTGTTCGATTTATATGAGTAATATGTTTTATGCACATGCACCTTTGATAGATGGTCTATTCTTATTGAATATCGATAGTGGAAATACACATATCAACAACATTGAGGCTAAACGTTTGAAATCAAGCGATAATTCGACATATATGTGGCACTGTTGTCTTGGTCACATTGGAGTGAAACGTATGAAGAAACTCCATTCCGATGGACTTCTAGAATCACTTGATTTTGAATCACTTGAAAGATGCGAAGCATGTCTGATGGGAAAAATGACTAAGACTCCATTTTCTGGTATGATGGAGCGAGCTACGGACTTATTGGAAATCATACATACCGATGTGTGTGGTCCAATGAGTGTAGAATCGCGCGGTGGTTATCGTTATGTTCTTACCTTCACGGATGACTTGAGTAGATATGGGTATATCTATTTCATGAAACATAAGTCCGAAACTTTCGAGAAGTTTAAGGAGTTTCAAAGTGAGGTATAGAATCAACGTAACAAGAAGATTAAGTTTCTACGTTCTGATCGTGGAGGTGAATATCTAAGTTACGAGTTTGGCGAGCATTTGAAGAAATGCGGAATACTTTCACATTTGACACCGCCGGGAACACCACAGCGTAATGGTGTGTCCGAACGTCGTAATTGAACTCTCTTAGATATGGTTCGTTCTATGATGTCACTTATAGATTTACCGCTATCATTTTGGGGTTATGCATTAGAAACAGCCGCATTCACTTTAAATAGGGCACCGTCTAAATCCGTTGAAACGACACCATATGAATTATGGTTTGGGAAGAAACCTAAATTGTCGTTCCTTAAAGTTTGGGGATGCGAAGCCTATGTAAAGAAGTTACAGCCGGACAAGCTTGAACCCAAAGCGGAAAAATGCGTCTTCATAGGATACCCGAAGGAAACTATTGGGTATACTTTCTATCATAGATCCGAAGGAAAAATCTTCGTTGCCGAGAATGGATCCTTTCTAGAGAAGGAATTTCTCTCGAAAGAAGTGACTGGAAGGAAAGTAGAACTCGACGAGGTTGTCGAACCTTCTCTCGAAATTGCGAGTAGCGCAGCACCGGAAGAAGTTCCTGTGGTGCCTGCACCAATTAGAGAGGAAGCTAATGATGGTGATCATGAAACTTCGGTTGAAGTTGCTACAGAGCCTCGAAGGTCAACGAGAACTTGTACCACTCCAGATTGGTATGATTCCGTTATGAATGTCATGTTGGTGGACAACACCGATGACCCCGAGACATATGAGGAAGCGATGATGAGCCCAGATTCCAATAAATGGCAAGAAGCCATGAAATCCGAGATTGGATCCATGTACGAAAACCAAGTATGGACTTTGGTGGACTTACCGGATGGCCGGAAGGCTGTCGAGAACAAATGGATTTTCAAGAAGAAAACAGATGCTGATGGTAATGTTATTGTCTATAAAGCTTGACTTGTCGCAAAAGGGTTTCGACAAATTCAAGGAGTTGACTACGATGAGACTTTCTCACCAGTAGCGAAGCTAAAGTCTGTGAGGATTATGTTAGCAATCGCTGCATATTATGATTATGAGATATGGTAGATGGATGTCAAAACATCATTCCTCAATGGAGACATTGATGAAGAGTTGTATATGATGCAACCCAAAGGTTTTGTCGACCCTAAAGATGCTAACAAGGTATGTAAACTTCAACGGTCCATCTATGGATTGAAGCAAGCGTCCCGAAGTTGGAATCGACGTTTTGATAAGGTAATCAAAAGTTTTGGTTTTATACAAACTTATGGAGAAGCTTGTATTTACAAGAAAGTGAGTGGGAGCTTTGTAGAATTCTTAATACTATATGTGGATGACATATTGTTGATTGGGAATGATGTAGACCTTCTTAATAGTGTCAATGAATATTTGAATAATAGTTTTTCAATGAAGGATCTTGGCGAAGCAGCTTACATATTAGGCATAAAGATTTACAGAGATAGATCGAAACGCCAAATATCATTGTCACAGAGTACATATTTGGACAAAGTTCTAAAGATGTTTGGAATGGAAGAAAGCAAGAAAGGGTTCTTGCCCATGTTGTTATCGACCTTGAGTAAAACTCAAAGTCCGACATCGGCAGAAGATAGAGAAAGGATGAGTAAGACTCCCTATGCCTCAGCCATAGGATCTCTAATGTATGCCATGCTATATACTAGACCCGACATTGCATATGTTGTTAGTTTAACTAGCAGATATCAAAGTGATCCAGGAGTGGATCATTGGACATGATCAAAAACATCCTTAAGTACTTGAGAAGAACTAAGGATATGGTTCTTTCTTATGGAGGTGATGAACAACTCGTTGTTAACGGTTACACCGATGCTAGTTGGAACACCGATCCGGATGATTCTAAATCACAACTGGATACGTATTTATTTTGAATGGTGCGAAGCTAATGGAGGAGTGCAAAGCAAAGCGTTGTGGCGAGATCTTCAACCGCATCGAATACATGGCTGCCGGAGGCTTCACATGAAGCGATATGAAAGAGTTCATTACAGAGCTGGGTGTGGTTCCTAGTGCCTGGACCCAATGTCTATCTATGTGATAACATGGGAGCCATAGCCAATGCGCAAGAACCAAGGTCACACAAGAAGTCAAGCACATTAAGCTGCGTTTTCACGCTATTCGAGAACATATCCGGGATGGGGATATAAAGATTTGCAAAGTACACAGATCTGAATGTGGCGGATCCGTTGACTAAACCTCTCCCGAGGGCAAAACATGACCAACACCAAACTGCCATGGGTGTTCGGTATATTACCATGTAATCTAGATTAGATGACTCTAGTGCAAGTGGGAGACTGTTGGAGATATGCCCTAGAGGCAATAATAAATGTATTTATTATTATATCTTTGTGTTTATGATAAATGTTTACATTCATGCTATAATAGTATTAACAAGGAAACATTGATACTTGTGTGATTTGTAAACTTAAATTTGAAGTCCCTAGTATAGCCTCTATACATCACTAGCTTGTTGGTTGATAAATGATTGTGGTTTCCCTATCATGAACATTGAGATGTTATCAAAAACAAGATCATATCGTTAGGAGAATGATATGGTGGACATACTCCTATAGATAAGCGTAGCATAAATATCAAGTCATTTCATTAGTTCAATTGCTATATGCTTTCTAATACATAGTAACCTAATTCCTTCGACCATGAGATCATGCATTTCACCTTTACCGGATGGATGCTTTGATGACATCAAACACCACACCGTAACTGGGTGGCTATAAAGGTGGCATTGAGTGTTCGGAAAGTATTGGTTGAGACACATGGTTCAAGAGTGGGATTTGTCCATCCATATGACGGATAGATATACTCTGGGCCCTCTCGGTGGAATGTCATCCAATTAGCTTGCAAGCATGTGACTGGCTCATAAGGGATCACATATCACGGGAACGAGAAAAGAGTACTTATCGGTAACGAGGTTGAACTAGGTATGCAGAGATACCGACGATCATAACCTCGGATAAGTAAACTATCGTGAGACAAAGGGAAATTGGTATCGTATGTAAGTGGTTCATTCGATCGCAAAGTAATCATAGAAATATGTGGGAGCCATATGAATTTCCAGATTCCTCTATTGGTTATTGTTCGGAGAAGTGCCTCGATCATGTCCGCATAATTCACGAACCGTAGGGAGACACACTTAAGGATTTGACGTTGTTTGAGTAGTTATGGTATTATGAGAAAGAGACCGAATGTTGTTCGAGTCTCGGATGGGATCCGGATATCACGAGGTGATCCGAATGGTCCGGAGAATAAGATTCATATAAGGAAAGTCCCGTTTGAGTTCGGAATGATTCCGTGTTTTCATCAGGAATGTTCTAGAAGGTTCCGGAATGTCCGGCACTCCGGAGGGAAAGGGGTACATGAATGTGTCATTGCATATTGGGATGATTACATCATGTACTAAGTGTTCTCGCTGTTCCAAATAAAGGATTAAATTGAATCCTAAATTGAAAAGTCAAATAGCAAGTTTGAAAAGTCAAACGGCTAAAATTGGAAAGAGGGAAAGAGGAAGGTGTGGGAAACCGAGTTGGGGAGGAGTTCCCTCCTCCAACCGGCGGCCCACCTCCAAGCCGAGTTGGGGAGGGACTCCTCTCCCTCCCCATGGCGCGGCCGGCCCCTCCACCTATATAAGGAGGGGCAGGGCTCCCTCCTATAGACACACAAGTTCCTATCCTCCAAATCTAAACCCTAGCCACAGCCTCCGGTTTAGAGCCGTTTTGGTTTAGAGCTTCTAATTGCCCTAGCCTCCGGATTAGAGCCTTCTAATTGGTGTGTCTAAACCCTAGACCGCCGAGGAACTCTCTCATACTCCACCATACTCGCTTCGGCTTAAGGCGAAGCCCTGCGGGATCTCCCCTCTACTTCCGGTACCACGCCGTTGTGCTGCCGGAATCGCGAGGAGAGTGCTACAACCTCCGCTTCCTGCTGGAACAAGGGAGAGGAAGGTCTTCGTCGAAAATCGAACGCGGTGATCGATCATGAGCGCCGAACGCAGCCTTGGGAAGGATCGTCTACGCGATCTTGAGATCGGCAAGTGTACGACTACATCACCCACGAGAATCTGCTCTCGTTAACCGCTTTGGAATCTTCGAGGGTAATTTCCTCTATCGACTCGTTGCTACAATCTAGTAGATAGATCTTGGCTTATTTGTGTGCATGCGGTAGAATTTTTTTTTTCTATGCTACGAACCCCTACACGATGATCATGTTTTGTAATGTTTCACGACTTGCATGTCGATGAGTACACAACCGGTAGGAGCCATATGGTTGTCTTTATAATTGTGTATGACCTGTGTGTCAACTTCTTATACGCCATGTAATAGTTTCACTTTATCGCTAAGTAGTTAGCAATAGTTGTAGTTGCTATTCGTGGTGGAGGCAATCATGGTGGAGTGATGGAGATCATGCCGGCACGCACAAGATGGAGATCATTGCGCGAAGATTGGCTATACCATGTCACATAAAGTTATATGCATGTGATGTTTATCCTTTTATGTATCTTATTATGCTTAGATCGCGACGGTAGCATTATAAGATGATTCCTCACTTAAAGATCAAGATAAAAACTGTGTTCTCCCCAAGTATGCATCATTGAGAAAGTTCGTCGTGTCCAAGCATCACGTGATGATCGGGTGCTATGGACTCTACGTTCACATACAACGGGTGCAAGCCAGTTTTGCACACGCGGAAATACTTGGGTCTAACTTGACGATCCTAGCATGTACAGACATGGCCTCAGAACACATGAACCGAAAGGTTAAGCATGAGTCATATGAATGATATTATCGACACTTCGTTGTCCACCATTGAAACCACATCTCTTCTCGTGAAGATCGGATTAGGTGTGGTGAATTTGGATCGTGTTCACTAAACAACTTGAGGGATGTTGAATTTAGTGGGAGTTCATCTAGTAATTTGATTAAAAGTTGAACTAGTTATCATGAACATAGTCTAATTTGTACTTGCAAATATTGTAGATCAAATGGCTAAGTCCAACTTCAACTTCAACATTTTTGCTGAGAAGGAAAATCTTAAAAACAATGGGTCTAACTTCACCAACTGGTTCCGCATTCTGAGAATCCTTCTCTCTGGCGGTCAAAAGGACTATGTCCTTGAGAATGCGTTAGGTGACGCCCTAACGCTCTACCGGATGATGAGAAAGCTGTCTATCAGTCGCGCAAAGATGATTATGGTGTGATTAAGAGCACCATGTTGTTTGCTATGGAATCGGACCTTCAAAATTGTTTTGAAGACTATCCCAGGCCCTTTGAGATTCTCGAGGATCTGAAAACCATGTTTCAGACTCAGGCCCGTTCTGAGAGATATGAGATCTCTGGGAAGTTCTTTAACTGCAAGATGGAGGAAGGGATTTCCGTTAGTGAGCACGCCATTAAGATGTCGGGCTACACTCAACGCCTTGAGCAACTGGATTGCAAGATTCCAGAGGAGCTCAAGATTTATAGGGTTCTGCAATCACTCCCTCCCAGCTACAAAAGTTTTGTAGTGACTCACAATCAGATTGGTTCCACTGATACGATCACCGAGCTCTTCGCAAAGCTGAAGGCTGCGGAAGTGGACATCAAAAAGGATAATCATGTGTTGATGGTCAACAAGCCCCCCACCTTCAAGAAAGGTAATGGTGAAAAGAAGCCCTTCAAGAAAGGCGGACAGCGCGTTGCCCTGGCGAGAAGAAGCTCAGTCGGTCCTAAGCCGGACACTGAGTGCTTCTATTGCAAGGACAAGGGTCAGTGGAAGCGCAACTGTCCGAAGTACTTAGCGGACAAGAAGGCTGGCACCATCAAAGGTATATTTGATATACATGTTATTGATGTTTTCCTTACTAGCCCTCGTTGTAGTGCCTGGGTATTTGATATTGGTTCGGTTGCTAATATTTGTAACTCGAAGCAGAGCTACGGAATAGACGGCTTGCAAGGGATGAGGTGACGATAAGCGTTAGCGGATCAAGAGTTGATGTGATGGCCGTCAAGACGCTCTCCTTAGTTTTACCTTGGGATTAGTTTTAAACCTTAATAAGTGTTATTATGTACTGCGTTGAGCATGAACATTATTCTGGATCTTGTTTATTGCAAGACGGTTATTCATTTAAATCGGAGAATAATGGTTGTTCAATTTATATGAGTAACATCTTTTATGGTCATGCACCTGTTGTGAATGGTTTATTTCTTCTAAATCTCGAAGGGATGAAACACACATCCATAACATTGAGGCTAAGAGATGCAAAGTAGATAGTGATAATACTACTTATTTGTGGAACTGCCGTCTAGGTCATATTGGTGTAAAACGCATGAAGAAACTCCATTCTGATGGACTTTTGGAGTCTCTTGATTTTGAATCATTTGACACATGCGAACCATGCCTCATGGGCAAGATGATCAAAACCCCGTTCTCCGGTATGATGGAGCGAGCAACGGACTTGTTGGAAATCATACATACCGATGTATGCGGACCGATGAGTGTTTCGACGCACGGTGGATATCGCTATTTTCTCACTTTTACAGATGACTTAAGTAGATATGGGTATATTTATTTAATGAAACATAAATCTGAAACATTTGAAAAGTTCAAAGAATTTCAGAATGAAGTGGAGAACCATCGTAACAGAAATATTAAGTTTCTACGATCCGATCGTGGAGGTGAATATTTGAGTTATGATTTTCTCACGCATCTTAAAGCAAGCGGAATCGTTTCGCAACTCACGCCACCCGGAACACCACAGCGCAATGGTGTGTCTGAACGCCAGAATCGAGCCTTATTAGATATGGTCCAATCAATGATGTCTCTTACTGATTTACCGTTATCATTTTGGGGTTATGCATTAGAAACCGCTGGATTCACTTTAAATAGGGCACCATCTAAATCCGTTGAGACGACACCGTATGAATTGTGGTTTGGTGCTAAACCTAAGTTGTCGTTTCTCAAAGTTTGGGGATGTGAAGCTTACGCCAAGAAGTTGATGCCGGAAAAGCTCGAACCCAAAGCGGAGAAATGTGTCTTCATAGGATACCCTAAGGAAACTATTGGGTATACCTTCTATCATAGAACCGAAGGCAAAGTGTTTGTCGCAAAGAACGGTTCCTTTCTTGAGAAGGAGTTTCTCTCGAAAGAAGTGAGTGGGAGGAAAGTAGAGCTAGACGAGGTTATTGAACCTTCTCTTGAGTTGGAGAGTAGCGCAGCACCTGAAATTGTTCCAGTGTCGCCTGCACCAACAATAGAGGAAGCTAATGACAAGGATCATGAAGCTTCGGACGATCTTTGTCTTGAGCGTCGCAGGTCGACAAGGTCGCGTGCCCCTCCTGAGTGGTACGGCAACCCTGTCTTGACTGTCTTGTTGGTAGAAGACAATGAACCTACGAACTATGAGGAAGCGATGATGAGCCCAGACTCTGAGAAATGGCTAGAAGCCATGAAATCCGAATTGGGATCCATGAGCGAAAACCAAGTATGGACTTTGGTGGACCCTCCTAGCGACCGAAAGGCCGTTGAGTGCAAATGGATCTTCAAGAAGAAAACGGACGCGGATGGTAATGTTACCGTCTATAAAGCACGGCTTGTCGCGAAAGGTTTTCGGCAAGTTCAAGGTGTTGACTACGATGAGACTTTCTCTCCCGTAGCAATGTTTAAGTCTATTCAGATTTTATTAGAAATTGCTGCGTTTCATGATTATGAAATATGGCAGATGGATGTCAAGACTGCGTTCCTCAATGGAAACATTGATGAAGAGTTGTATATGATGCAACCCGAAGGTTTTGTCGATCCTAAGGATGCTGATAAAGTATGCAAACTTTAGCGTTCTATTTATGGACTGAAGCAAGCATCTCGGAGTTGAAACCTTCGTTTTGATCAAGTGATCAAGAGCTTTGGATTTGTTCCAAATTTCTATGAATCTTGTATCTACAAGAAAGTTAGTGGGAGCTCGGTGACATTTCTGGTACTATATGTGGATGACATATTGATTATCGGAAATGACATTAACATGCTTAACGATGTGAAGAGTTATTTGAACAAGTGTTTTTCAATGAAAGACCTAGGTGAAGCTGCTTATATATTGGGCATCAAAATCTATAGAGATAGACAAAGATGCCTGATAGCTTTAAGCCAGAGTACATACCTAGAGAAAGTTCTGAAAAGGTTCAGAATGGATAAGGCAAAGAAAGGTTCGAGGCCTATGTTGTCGTAAGATATTGAGCAAGGCTCGGTGTCCATTATGGTAAATGATAGGAAGCTATGAGCAAAGTGCCTTATGCCTCGGCCATAGGTTCTATCATGTATGACATCTTGTGTACTAGACGGATGTGTCCAATGCTCTTAGTTTGACGAGATATCAAAGTGATCCGAGTGGAACCTTTGGACAGCCGTGAAGAACATCCTAAAGTACCTAAATAGGACTAAAGAAATGTTCTTAGTCTATGGGGTGATGAACAGCTCGTCGTAAAGGTTACGTCGGCGCTACTTTTGACAATCACAAGGATGATTCTAAATCTCGGGTGATACGTGTATATTTTAATGGAGGAGCTATGAGTGGAGAATTTGCAAGCAAAGCGTGATCGCGGGATCTACGATGAAAGCGGAATACATGGCTGCCGGAAGCGTCAAGTGAAGGAGTTTGGATCAGAACTTCATCACTGAGCTTGGTGTGGTTCAAGTGCATTGGACCCACTGGAGATATTGTGTGACAACACTGCGCCATAGCACTCGCTAAGGAACCAAGATATCATCCAAAGACCAAGCATATCAACATAAGTTTCATATAATCCGAGATTATATAGCGGATGGAGATCAAGATTAGCAAAGTACATACAGATCTGAATGTCGCCGATCCATTGACTAAACCTCTTCCACGTGTAAAACATGATCGGACCTCGATTGCCATGGGTGAGATTGTTGCCAAATGTAAACTAGATTATTGACTCTAGTGCAAGTGGGAGACTGTTGTAATTATGCCCTAGAGGCAATAATAAAGATGTTATTACTATAATTCTTGTTCATGATAATGTTTATATTCCATGCTAGAATTGTATTAAGCGGAAACTTTAATACTTGTGTGGTTTGTGAACAACACCGTGTCCCTAGTACGCCTCTATGGACTAGCTCATTGATTAATGATGGTTAAGGTTTCCTAACCATGGACATGAGTTGTCGATTAATAATGAGATCATATCATTGGGAGAATGATGTGATGGACAGACCCAAACTAAGTGAAGCAATTAGATCGTGTCATCGTGTTCATCTTTGCGAAGCTTTTCTGATGTCAAATATTTTATTCCTTAGACCATGAGATAATACAACTCCCTGGTATCGGAAGAAAGCTTTGAGGTCATCAAACGTCATCCTATGAGAGGGTGATCATAAAGGTGTCTCTCGGTGATCGGAAAGTATCATTGGGTTGTATGTATCGAGATGGGATTTGTCCCTCCCAAGTCGGAGAGATATACTTGGGCCCACTTTCGTGTCGATATCAACACGCTTGCAAGCATGTGGTTAAGGAGTTAATCACAAAGTGATATCGTATTACGGACGAGTAAAGTACTAACGTGAACGAGATTGAACTAGGTATGGCATGCAAGCGATCAAATCTCGCAAGTAAAATATCGCGAGACGAAGGGAATATATATATGGGATTGATTGAATCCGCATCATGGTTCATCCGATATGATCATCGATGAATGTGTGGGAGTAAATATGGGTTTCGGACCCATTGTTGATTATTGATAGAAGATCATGTCTGCATATTCTCGAACCCGAAGGGTCACACACTTAACGTGTCTCGACGCTAGGATAGATTGGATAATTGGTTTATGAGTTTTTGTTCGGAGTCTCGGCTGGGATCCGGGACATCACGAAAGGTTCCGGAGTGGTCCGGAGAATAAGATTCATATAAGGCAGTGCAGTTTTTGGATTTCGGAATTGTTCCTGGTTAATCGGTATTGTACCGGAAGCTTTTAGAACCTTCCGGAAGGGGGCCAACGTGGTCCCACCTATCGGGAGGGGGCATGGGCCTATGAGGGAGTGCCCTGGCCGCATTGGGCCAGGGGCACAAGGCCCCATAGGGCCCAGCCGGCCAACCAAGGGATAAACCCTAGTTGGAGCTTCTAGAAGGGGGGGAGGTTTCCTTGCCCCCCACTCCTCCCGCCTTTGGACGCCGGCCTAGGGCTTGGGGGAGGGGTTAGGGCTGGCGCCCACCCCTCTATATATAGAGGGCTCGGGCGCACCACCCCCACACACCTTCCCCTCAAGCCTAGTCGCCCTGCTGCCCTCCTCTCTCTCTCTCTCCCGACTGCGTATAGGCGAAGCCCTGCTGCAGAAACTCTCCACCAATTGCACCGCGCCGTTGCGTTGTAGATCCAACTCATCTCTCCACCATACTTGCTGGACCAAGGAAGGATGAGACGTCGAGGTGCTGCACGTGTGCATCTCACGGAGGCATCACCACTTGTGGTGCAAGATCGGATCGGATCGCGAGGAGGAGAAGCGAGTACGACTACATCACCCACGTTCCGACGATCGTTCCGTTGTGCGAATCTTCAAGCGTATGAAGATCTAATCCAATCTCTCTTGTTGTTTGCATCTCCTAGATTAGATCTTGGCTTCCCTCTGTTCGCATCCGTAGAAAATTTTGATTTACTATGCCGCGAAACCCTTCAGGCTTTACTATTGTTAAAGAAAACTTAAATATGCTTTATCTCGTGCTTTCTTCATTAAACCACCTATATGGGATATGACTTTTGATTTAATATGTGAATCTAGTGATGATGTTGTAGGAGTAACTCTGGGACAACACATAGGTCGTAGATTTAATATTATACATCATGCTAGTAGGACTCTTAATAGTGCTCAAAAGAATTATCCTAAGTAAGAAAGATAACTCTTTACTGTATTTTTCTCTTGTGATAAGTTTTGTTCTTATACCAAGACTGATTCGTTGGATCCTTTTACTCCAAGAATTTGAGTTGCAGATTATGCAGAGACAAGAAGCAAAGATAGTGGATGCAGCATCTCTATGTGCCCAACAAGATTCAAATCTTATTGAGAGGAACTTTAGTCTTGATTATTTTCATTTTCAAGAACTATTATATGAGCTAAGGTCAAATCCTCCCAAGAAAAAGAAGTCCTTATTGTTGGAAGAGCTTGTCACTCCCGATTAAATAAAATGTTAAGTGGAAAGTAAGTTTTCTAACTCTAATAAGTGCTTTGTTTTCACATTATCTACTTCTAATTTTGTTGCCTTTGTATTCCTCTTGTTTTTCTGAAGTTTTTGAGGGGTTTCAGTAACTATACGGGCGCAACTATACGGCCGGAGAAAAATATCCCGCCATATAGTTGGTCTTTAAACATTATGTATCCCCCTCACGAAATAACTTTAGGGGTGTTGTATCTATATGGGCGCAACTATACGGTCGGAGAAAAATCTCATGTCGTATAGTTGGTCATAACACGTTCTATACCCCGTCGCAAAAATAAATTTGGGGTACTGTATCTATATGACCGCAACTATATAGCCGGAGAAGATTCTCCCGCCGTATAGTTGGTCGTCAAAGCTTCAGTACCCTCGACCCTTTTTCGTTCTTATTCGATTAAAAACAATGCTTTGTCGGTTCCTAGTCGGTAATTTAACCGACCTGGGCTCGAGATTATTTGGAATTATTTGCCCGGAACCAACTATACGGCCAGAACTATACGGGTTGCGACCGTATAGTTGGTCATTACGGCGCATGGCTCCTCCAAATCCGCGATTTCTTTTCCTAGTCGGTTTGGATTCTTTTCTTGGATGAGAATTTGGTGTTTCTCGCGAGTTTTACCGACCTCTGACCCCTCTTATATACTGCCCTATTATCTCTCTCTAATCACAATCACCAGGAACAAATCTACCTCTTGTTCATACAAGAGGACACACCACACAAGGAGGTCAAGACCACCCTTTTGGAGTTCTTTGATGACAAAAAAGAATGCCGAAAGAGGGAGTTGAAAGCCCTCGAGTTGAAGATTGAATAAATAAACAATGAGGCGCCGGGAACGCCTAGGCATTTATTTGGTGGCTGCGTGTGTATCTTGATAAACTTGATGAAGATATCAAGCAAACCACCAAAGCAGGTTTCACCATGAGTCTCAAGGCAATACAAACCCTCCAAAACAACAATGAGATCATTAAAGAACAAGTGAAAGTGATGGAGAAGAATAATCTCCTCTACAAGCTGCGTTAATCAATCCCTCCGTCTCTGCCTGGCCCTTGAAGAGAAGATACCACGTGCCATGGCACCAAAGTGACCTTCAATAAATCACGGTATTAAATAATCGCGAGGGATTATTTGATCCCTCCTGGCTTGATTCCAAGCTTGGGGAGATCTTTAAGACCTTGTAATCTATCTTACAACTTTTTATTTCTATTCTAGTTTTGCATTAGTTCGAGCTCATGAATAAAGTTTGCATCATTAGAATTCCCTTCAGGAATAGTTGATCCCTCTTATGAAATTCTAAGTTTATTATAATATATGGAGCATTATTGAGTTTGAGTTTGTCTTATTGGATATATGAATTGCTTGAGTATGATTTTACTTTCACTTGATGACAGCAATAGTAGTCTTCCACACCATTGGTATCAACAGAACAAATAAAGATAATTTGGTTAATATGTTGTAGGTCAATGGTTTGATTTACAAAAAGGAGAGATTACCTAATTAATTAAGACTAAAAAGAAAAACCTTGAACAAAGAAGAAATTATAAATGCTATCAAATAGAGCGAGAACAAGTTGAGGTAGAATACTCAAGTTATAAAGATGCTTCATATATATTTGGAATTTGATAATTGAGATTATTAAACTTTGAAATTCCTACGTGAATTGGAATATATGGCTAACTTCTTTGCACAACACTTAAACAAAAGTGTGAGCACAAATATTTATAGAAAAATAAGAAAAAGAAAGATGAAGAAAAAGAGCGAATGTGTAAAGAGCAAATAGGCATATACCACTATATTGTAGTAAGACAAAGAGACGTTTGAGATTTTGAATCCCAAGTGAATATGTTAATCCTAAAAACACTTGGTACTACCTCACTAACTCATTTGGTTGAACCGAATACTTTTACATCATGTTGAGAATAATCTTTTATGAACTGTTAATTACTAAGGTGTGGAAGTAATATTATTTGGATGGGTCGAGTAAGGTACTATTCATGAACTTATTTAAATGTATCCTTTATGATAAACACATGTTGCAACTGCCTCATTTATTTTATCGACTCAGCTTCATGAATATGAGGATCACATCCATTAAGCTAAACTTGCTCGGGACGAGCAAGAGTCTAATCTTGGGGAAGTTGATGAGTGCATATTTGCATCATGTTTTAGATTATTATTTTGCATTGTAGTAGTAGGATCTTGGTATTTCACGGTGCTTGTAATATCCCAAAAATACTAAACTTAAATCATCAAACTCTAATCATCAAAATTAGGGTTAACAAAAACTTTTCTAATTAAAATTATGAAAGCATGCATATGTGTATGCATTTAATTTGAAATTCTTTTGAACCACCTTGTTTGTATGTTTCCTTGATTGTAAAATGTTTCTTAGGTGAAATAAACATCATCTAAACATTTCCCAAACTTTTCCTAAAGACAAATAAATCAAAACCAATAAAATAAAGGAATGGTCATTTTGACCAATTTAACTCCCATGCCTACTTTGGCTGACTCAAACTTTTAGAAGCTAATAGAAACTTTTCTGGATCCTTGCACCCCTTGAATGTACTCATAACAAAGTATCAAGGCCCACTTTGTGATCATCCAGAAACTTTCAAATGCATGGTTTAAATGACAATTCAAAATTGAATCTTTATCATATGGGAAGATCCCACTTTTTCAAAAACCACTCAAACAAGCTCAACTTTCAAAACCCAAGCATCTGCAGACTCACCAGCACCAATCTAGCACACCCACCAATTTTTTTTTCAAAATTCAAAACTTGAATTCATGCGGCCATTTCATCAAACACTTGGCAGACACAAATCAAACAAAATCAAAACACTATTGTGAGCAGTGATTCTTGCCTAACTGGTTCCCTATCTAGCTCACAACCAGCTCAGTAGATCATCTAGCAAGATTAACCAAGAACTAGCACCACTGTGAGCTTGCCAAAACCATCAATGGTGAACAGCCGAAGCCAACCTTGTCACCCCCATGTCGACAGCAAGCTAGGAGGAGAATCAAGCCTAGCGGCATATGCAGGAGGAAGCCCACCGTCCACCGCCACTTCACATCCGGCGCTCGAACCACCGACCCATGGACCACACGCACGGACCGCGCCCAGACCGCCAGCGACCATGTCGAGCGTGCGCCAGAGCGCCACCCTCGACCGAAACCCACAGACCGCGCGCCGCCCTCGCCGCGTGCATAAGTGATCAACATCGACCCAGGAGACCGCCAGACATCCCTCTTCGCCGCCCCGTGACGCACAGCCACAGCTCGTCGTTGAAGACGCCGCCTCTGCCGCGCAGAGTGTCGCATGTTCCAGACCAAGCCGCACCGCCCCACGCCTCGAAACCATGTCGTTGGGCATCACCAGGGAACACCGCACCCGCCGCCCCATAGCCCATGCCACCATCGCTTCGCCCGGCGAGCTCACCGTGCGCCCCGTCGGTCCCCTCGCTCGACTATAAATAGAGGCCACCCCTAGTAGATTTCTTCACACCATTCTACTCCCCTCTCATCACTGATCGTGCCACACCGTTCCCGGAGCAAGGCGAGCAGCACATCGCCGGAATTTCACCAGAGCCCGCCGCCTCTGGAGAAGGAGGGCGCCATCGATTTCGTCCACGCAAGAGCTGCCGCGACCACCCCTGAGTTCGTCGTCATCGACTTCGTCGTTCGCCCGCCTCGCCGACCCTCGCCAGCACCCCGGTGAGCCCCCGTCAACCCTCACTGGCCGCGCTAGGTTTCTTTCTCGCCGGCGTTGCTCAACGTCGACGATGACTCTCAGTCGTTGGATTAGAATCAGATCGAACGCACCATGTTGCCCCGTACCACTTCGCACCCACCTGTCTCACTGACGAGTGGGGACACCCACTTAAGCAGCCCACGGGAGCACTGCGCTTAGCAGGCCGGCCCGTTAACTTTTTCCGCGCAGCCCAGTTATTTGAATTAAACCTTTTCTATTTTATTTCAAACTCACTTCTATACCCAACTTCAAAAATAAACCCAGAATGATTCAGTGCATCAAATTGAATGAAACTAATTTAGTTAGAAAGGCCTTGAAATGTTGAATCAAAGGCCGTTGGATTCAAGTCATTTGGATCTATAGATCATCCATGGTAAAAATAACAAGGCAGAAGCTTTTCTGCATTCAAACATTTTTCAAATTTAAACCATAATAGCTTTCAAATTGATTCCAACTCTCAAAAATCACATTTAACCATACCTTTCAGAATATATAAAAATATATAGGTTTACTTGCAGAAATAATGTTCAAGTAATAAAAGAATGCTACATAGGCATTTCTAGTCACTTTAATTAATTCGAATAAAAGGGTAAAACCTTATTAAATTGTGACACCACTTTAAATCACATTCCCATGAACTATAATATGTGGTCATGACATGTGTCAACATGATCCCATGTTTTGTTTGGAGAATATTAAATCTTAAGTAGTTTTTCAATGAGTAGAAATTACTTTTCTAAAAATAAAAGGAATTAAACCAAGCTTTAATCTTGTAGTGTTAGAGATGATGTTAGATCATCTATAGGACCTTTTTGTGTGATGATTGCAAGTAGTTAGTATTGTTTGGTGATTTTGTACATCGTATTTATTTATAGACGCTAGTACCGACCAAGGATACGAGGAGGAAGGAGGATACTACGAAGAAGAAGCCGAGGAGAACTTCAACCACTGCTCTGCACAAGGCAAGCTTATACTGATATTGTGCAAGCCAATACTTGCAAGCCTTACTAATCAAGTAGACCTATGCAAGCTACTACTTGCTTGCTACCATGCCACTATATGCCTTAAAGCATATATGATCATAACCACTTGATAAACCAATCCTAGTTTTATTTGCCAGTTTATTACTTTATTTCTTTATCAAAGCTCTTACTTAGAGTTTACTGGAATAAATGGTAGATACTAGAAGGATATTTGAAGGTTGCATAAAAAGCATAAAATTTGGCCTAAGCTAGATAATCTTGATGTCCTCTTAAGGCATGAGATTAAACTTAGTTGAAACTCCACTAGTTTACCACCCCTCATTAGTGCTTACCCCCACTTGTAGATGCTAGTGCTAAGCATAAAACTTGATCAACTTTAGATGGGAATACTTGGTGGAAAAATGGTTATTAAAACCTTGGAATGATGGATCATTCTATTGAAATGTTTTGGACATGTGTTTCCAAACACCTGATGAGTTTGGTGATGAAAATGTTGAGGCATGAGCCTTAGCCCTTTATAAAACTGATGGTTGTCTGGATGCGATACCATTCCAATTTTATCGTACAACCACAATATCCGAAGATTGGGTAGGGCTTGACTGGAAACTTATATACCTTATTATTAGTTCCCTCACGGCCAAGATCTGAGCTGAGGCTACCTTGTGAAGATTGTCCACATGCGATACCAAGATGATGATGGTCATGGTTGGGAGGCCAAACTCATAGGAGAGGTGCTTATACTAGGGCGTGTAATTGAAAGGTTAGGATTGATTATCCGCATACTGAGTATGGTGAATTCAGGATTTGTTCCTGACGGATGTATCGAATGTTGTGGTGAAAGTGTACAATCTCTGCAGAGTGTCAAACTATTTGAATAGCCGCGTCCATGATTATGGACGATTAGATGGCCATCTTGTTCCCCGAGACTTTTCAAAATGACTTGTGAAATGAATTGAGACTTTGACTTGACCACAATAGGGTTGTGATCTGAATTACAAGTTCCCATTTAGGTGTTATAAACTTCAACTAGCATTTATTGCTTCTGAACTTAGTAGAGATAAATCTGGCTTTTGCAAAACAACCCTAGAGCCTAGTGTCCTATTATCCAAAAACCCCTTTACTTGTTAGTATTAGTTTGCGAGTACTTAAAGAGTACTCATGGCTTTGTCCCTGGCTATTCCCATGGCCAGACTATGAAGAGTAGTACCTGGAGGATGGACCCCAGGAAGGTTACGACAACTAGGATCATCTCCCATCGTCAGCATTGCCTGTGACCCCGAAGATGGAGCTTCGCCCATGCTACCGTTATTATTACGTATTCCGCTGCTTGATGTTGTATTAAGAACTGGATCATGAGATCCCTATTTGTGTAAGAACTTATGTATCGTTTGTAAGGTATGATGTACTATGGTATCCAATTCTGTTATGTCTCGCAAAAATGGTAATCCTGGGATTGCGATGTATGGCATAACAGGCATCTGGGATTAAAAATACGGGTGTTGACAGTGTTCGCACGCACTTTTTATGTTTATTTTCACCAAGATCAGATCAGATGATGGGTCCAATGGACACAATTCTTGGAGCAGTTGTACTGGAGCGAAAAGGAGTAAAAAACAATGTAAATCGCTTATTTGGGAAATACTAATAATACCAGAAGAAAACCTGAAGCAAGAAAAGGAGGTAGAAGGGTTGACGACCAACTATACGGGTCGCTGCTGTATAGTTCTGGCCGTATAGTTGGCGCCGCCTCCGCCTCCTCAAATAGTTTCATCTTGTGCAACTGGTTCAGAGAGACGACATTCAAAAACCTAAAAATCGCTGAAACCTCACCTCCGGAAGGCATCTGGGGGGTGAACTCGCCTAGGGATCCATTTTCTCCCTAAGCAGATCTAGGAGGCCAAGGCATCAATCTCCATCTTCATCAACCACTGCATCTTCATCACCTTCATCCATCCCATCTAGATCTTGTTTTAATTCTTTCACTAGTTGTGGATTTACACAAGTACTATTCATTGATAATCGTTTCCATTACCATTGCCATGATGCTGTTTGCCTCCATGTCTGAGTAGATATTTAGTTCTTGGCGAGATGGAGAAACCCTAGAATGAGATTGAAATAAGATAAAGTTTATTATGATATTCATCGTTGTGACCATGTGTTAGATTGTCTTCATCTTGATGTTGGGAGAAGTTGACCTCTTAATATTTGCCTCTTGTGGGGACTTGATGGAGGGAACTATTTGTTGGTAAACGGAGGTATGTTAGCACTTACAGTGACTACAAAAATGTTGGCACTCCTTACATATCAACTATCCATGCCATGGGATACGTCCTGCAGGATTATGTCCCTTAATAGCGCAGTAATTCAATAGATGTTGATTGCTGTCTGTTGTGGTTATGAGGATGATTTGAGCAGTGGTTGCTGCCTCTTTGTCCAAATACAGAGTTCCTCCCACACATACATAGTTGAGAATGTTCATGATAATATTCTTTACCTTAGCCCTTTATAATACTAGTGGTGTATCTGCTAATCCCTGAGAACGCTTTTCCCCACTGAAGTTTCAAATCTCTTTTACATATGCAATACTTATTTTATGTATTTAGCTTTGTTTACTTTACTCATTGTTCTCTTATGCCAACCCATAAACACCTTTTTACGCAATACTCGTATTTTATCTTGTCACTTAGAACTTTATTTAGCATTTCTATTTTTAGTATTTATTTCAAGAATTCCTAGACCAGACTCCTGCTCCCTGTGGGAACGATAACTTTATTCAAAACTAGCTACAACCGATCTATGCAGTTGTAGTCATTAGCTGCGTCCCTAACCGTCGGAGGAGGATCATTGATGGCGTGCCGCATCCCTAGGCCCATCACCACGCCTGTCACCATGCCTATAGCGAGCCTCTCGAAACGAACCATGGGTCCCTAGCTAGGCCGCGGCGCTTCGGTCTAGACCACCGTGCACGTCACATCCATCTCACCCGCCACCTCTGTCGCTCCTCCCTGCGTCCTCCTCGTCGCTGCCTCCCCCGTCTCCCGGTGGAGGGCCGAGCCCCGCCGTCGTCATGTCTTCAGCTCGGACTAGCCGGATATTTACGATGTACTGCAGCATAAGCTTCTCCAAGGGAATGAGGGCGTCACCAGGGAGAACCAGACCATCATCTTCCTCCATCAGATCGCCGGGAACATCAATGAGGAGGGACTTCTTCGGTGGTAGATGACTGATACTATCAATCCATGCCACCACTTGGAAATGTCCCAGATCCTCGCGATTCGTTGTTGCAGCACCCAGGCGCTCGATCCACATGGCGAAGCCGAGCAGCACCACCGCCGTGGTATGATTCCATGCGTGCGCGTGAATACCAATGAGCTCGAGATGCGCTCGATAAAGGAGCAGTCGGCGCACTGCTTGCAATTGGCTGTTCCAAGGCGAGAACCAAAGGGAGAAACCCCGGCCATCTACCACCCCTACCGCCATGATATCGTCCTACACCCGCCTACTACTACAGACCAAAAGGAAATCAGCCGGCCAGGACCGATGGACAGTGAAGTTGTCCTCCGTGCGTGGCACCTGTGCCACCACCGCTGCTCCGGCCTTAATCAGGGAGACGCTATACTGCTGCCCGAAGACGAAGGAGACAAGAGCCCAACGAAGAGCACCCTCGGTCGCGACGATCTCCATAGACCTAGGAAGGATCACCGTTTCCATGGCCGGGTGGATGGGCGCCTCGCGCTGGGAGGTGGATGGTACCTCCAGGGGGAAACCATCACGTCCATCACAGCCAGAATCTCCAATGTTTCGTGGAGGGGGTAGGCTTCTGCCTCGCTCACGACCATCGGCACCACCACGACCATCACAACCAACACGCCATCGCGGCCACCACGGCCATTTCTGCCACCACGCGAGTCCCGCTCGCCACGTTCTCCACCGTGGTCGGCACGTTCGTCACCTATGGGGCACACGCCATGCTCACCGCTCTCCTCCCGCATGATGCCATGAGTTGTGCGTCAACCATGATCAACCCAGTCGCCTCGGTCACCACCAGTTGCTCCGTCGTGGCCTACCCACCTAGAGCCAGTGGAGCTCAGCTGGGGGAGGGGGGAGAGGTGGGCTCTGTGCCTCTATGCCTGGCAAGGTAGGCTCGAGAGGCGACGTAAGCGTGGGCGCTGGCCGGATGTGGCTTCCTAGCCTATCATGGACATCTCGACGGCAACCATTCGCCTCAGGCTCGTGCTGCTGCTGCCTTTCTCGCGGCTTCTCATCTCACTGTCCACACACCTCCAACCGTCGCGGCTGCTCTTGGCCTTGTCCACGCGTTTCCTGTAGGGGTTCGTAGCATGAAAAACAAAAAAATTCTACCGCATGAACACACAGAATCCAAAATCTATCTACTAGATTGTAGCAACGAGTCGATTAGAGTACTCACCCTCTAAGATACCAAAGCGGTTAACGAGAGCAGATTCTCGTGGGTGATGTAGTCGTACACTTGCCGATCTCAAGATCGCGTAGACGATCCTTTCGGCCCTGCGTTCCGGCAGCACTTCCGCAGTCGGTCACACGTTCGGTACTCGATGAAGACCTTCCTCTCCCTTGTTCCAGCAGGCAGTGGAAGTTGTAGTTCTCTCCTCGCGATTCCGGAAGCACGACGGCGTGGTGTCGGAAGTAGAGGGAAGATCGCGTAGGGCTTTGCCTAAGACGAAGTAGGTTATGGTGGAGTATTAGGGTTTCCCCGGTGATCTAGGGTTTAGAAGCCGGAGAGGAGGAGGTGGATCTTGTGGCGGCACGAGGCGGCAGTGCAAGGCGGCGGCGCGGCTGGCGGCGGCGGCTTGGGTGGTGGTGGTGTTGTGTGGAGGGGGCATCCCCCTCCCCTCTATTTATGAGAGGGAGGGGCAGCTTGGGAGAGGGTATTTTGAATCCTTCCCCAACTCCCTCTCCTATTAGGCTTGTGGTGGAGGGAGAGAAGGATTCTCTTCTTCATCCACTAGGAAACATTGTCCCAGTTTGACTTTTCAAACTTGCCTTTTGACTTTCAATTTTGGAGTTTGATTTTACTTTTTATTTGCACAGACCTTTGACCTAGGACATGATACAACCATTCCACTTAGTCATGACACATTCATGCACCCTTACCCTTCTGGTCCGGTGAACCTTATAGACCCTTCTAGATCATTCCGGCGAAAACACGGGAATCATTCCCGAACTCCGGAATTGGACTTCCCTTATTTGAATCTTATTCTCCGGAACATTCCGGATCTCCTCGTGATATCTCGGATCCTATCCGAGACTCTGAACAACATTTGGTCTCCCTATTTAAATTCCATATCTACTAAACAACATCGAATCCTTAAGTGTGTCACCCTACGGTTCGTGAATTATGCAGACATAACCGAGAGTCTTCTCCGATCAATAACAAATAGAGGAATCTAGAAATTCATATGGTTCCCACATATTTCTACGATTACTTTGCGATCGAATGAACCATTTACATACGATACCAATTTCCCTTTGTCTCACGATATTTACTTATCCGAGGTCTGATCGTCAGTATCTCTGCATACCTAGTTCAACCTCGTTACCGATAAGTATTCTTTTCTCGTTCCTATAATATGTGATCCCTTGTGTGCCAGTCACATGCTTGCAAGCTAATTAGATGACATTCCATCGAGAGGGCCCAGAATATTATCTATCCATCATATGGATGGACAAATCCCACTCTTGATCTATGTGCCTCAACACATACTTTCCGAACACTCAATGCCACCTTTATAGCCTCCCAGTTATGATGTGGTGTTTGATGTCATCAAAGTATCCATCCAGTGATGGTGATTAGCATGATCTCATGGTCGAAGGAATTAGGTTACTATGTATTAGAAAACTTATAGAAAACAAACTATTGAAATGACTTGATCTTTATGCTACATTTATCTATAGGAGTATGTCCATCACATCATTCTCCTAATGTCGTGATCTTGTTCTTAACAACATCTCAATGTTCATGATCCAGAAAGACAATTTAGGTTTCTTCCCAAACCATAATTCATATAGTGTCGTTTCAACGGATTTAGATGGTGCCCTATTTAAAGTGAATGCGGCTGTTTCTAATGCATAACCCCAAAATGATAGCGGTAAATCTATAAGTGATATTATTGAACGAACCATATCTAAGAGAGTTTGATTACGACGTTCAGACACACCATTATGTTGTGGTGTTCCCAGCGGTGTCAATTGTGAAATTATTCCGCATTTCTTCAAATGCTCGCCAAACTCGTAACTTAGATATTCACCTCCACGATCAGATCATAGAAACTTAATCTTCTTGTTACATTGATTCTCTAATTCACTTTGAAATTCCTTAAAGTTCTCGAAAGTTTTGGACTTATGTTTCATGAAATAGATATACCCATATCTACTCAAGTCATCCGTAAAAGTAAGAACATAACAATAACCACCGCGCGATGCTACACTCATCGGGCCACACACATCGGTATGTATGATTTCCAATAAGTCCGTAGCTTGCTCCATCATACCAGAAAATGGAGTCTTAGTCATTTTACCCATCAGACATGCTTCGCATCTTTCAAGTGATTCAAGAAGTCCATCAGAATGGAGTTTCTTCATACGCTTCACTCCAATGTGACCAAGACGACAATGCCACATATAGGTTGAGTTATCGCTTAATTTCAAACGTTTAGCTTCAATGTTATTAACGTGTGTATTACTACAATCGAGATTCAACAAGAATAGACCATCTATCAAAGGTGCATGTGCATAAAACATATTACTCATATAAATTGAACAACCATTATTCTCGGACTTAAACAAGTAACCGTCTCGCAATAAACATGATATTGATATAATGTTCATGCTCAACATAGGCACCAAATAACAATTATTTAAGTATAAAACTAATCCCGATGGTAGACGAAGAGGTAGCATGCCAACCGCGATCACATCAACCTTTGATCCATTTCCAATGCGCATTGTAACCTCGTTCTTCGCTAGTTTCCGTCTATTCTGCAGCACCTATTTCGAGTTACATATATGAGCAACCGAACCAGTATCAAATACCCAAGAACTACTATGACTACTAGTGACATACACATCAATAACATGTATATCGGATATACCTTTCTTCTTGAGGTTGCCGTTCTTCAGATCCGCCAAGTACTTAGCGCAATTCTGCTTCCAGTGACCTTCTCCCTTGCAGTAAAATCACTCAGTATCAGGCTTAGGCCCAGCCTTGGTCTTCTTCGCCGGCGCAGTAGCTTTCTTACCGCCCTTCTTGAAGTTTCCCTTTTTCTTAGGCTTGCCTTGCTTTTTGAAATTGGTGGTCTTATTGACCATCAATACTTGGTGCTCTTTCTTGATCTCCACTTCCGCAGACTTCAACATAGAGAAGATTTCTGGCAACGTCTTATCCATGCGCTGCATGTTGTAGTTCATCACAAAGTTCTTGTAACTTGGTGGTAGTGATTGGAGGACACGGTGAATCCCCAACGCATTAGGAATTATTATGCCCAAGCTCTGGAGCTTATTGGCGTGCCTAGACATCTTAAGCACATCCTCACTGACGGAGTTGCCCTCCTCCATCTTGTAGTTAAAGAACTTTTCAGAAGCTTCATAACTCTCAACTGCCGCGTGAGCCTCAAATATCATTTTGAGTTCACGGACAATATCATGTGGGTCAAAGTTCTCAAACCTTTTCCAAATCTCTGATTCTGAACCATACAAGATAGCACACTGAACTGTGGAGTACTGATTCTTCTGAGTGAGGAAAACATTCTTCACCTCATCGGTAGCGTCAGCTGCAGGTGGGTCACCTAGTGGTGCATCTAGCACATAGGTCAAATTACCAGCATTGAGGACAATCCTCAAGTTGCAGAACCAATCCGCAAAGTTGCTTCCATTGTTTTTCAACGTTTCTTTCTCTAGGAATGCATTAAAATTGATGGTAGGGGCCGCCATTGATCTACAACATATTTGCAATAGTTTAGACTAAGTTAATGACAAATTGAGTTCTAATTAATAGATAAATTAATCTAGGTTAACTCCCACTCACAACAACATCCCTCACATTGTTTTAGTGATCACATGAACGAAATCCACCACATCAAAACCGATCATCACGAGAGATGATGTAGCTTCAAAGGCGAACAATCAACATGTTCATCCTATCTACTATATGACTCATGCTTTACCTTTCGGTGATCAGTGTTCCGAGACCATGTCTGTACATTCTAGGCTCGTCAAGATCAAACCTTAGCTTCTGCATGAGCAAATCTGGCTTGCTCCCGTTGTATACACTCGCAGAATCTAACACACCCGATCATCACGTGGTTCTTCGAAACAACGAGCTTTGGCAGCGATGCCTACTAAGGATGAACACTTAATAACTTAATATTTTGTGAGAGTGATCATCTTATAATGCTACCGTCGTGAACTAAGCAATAGAAGATGCATAAAAGGATTAACATCACATGTAATTCAAAATATGTGATATGATATGGCCTTTCTTCTTGTGCCTTCGATCTCCATCTTCAAGCATGAACATGATCTCCATCATCACCGGTGTGGCATCAAGGTCAATGGCACCGCTCCATAGTTGTCGTACACCAGCATCAACTATTACAACTACTTCGAATAATAGACACCCAGGTCTTAACGAAATTTAAAAGACAACCATAAGGCTCGTGTCGGTTGCCGACTTACAATAAGGAACATTGCATACATCATATATAATCACAATCATGGCCATATCACATCACAACACACCCCTGCAAAACAAAGTTAGACGGCTCTAATTTTGTTTGCATGTTTTACGTGGTTTGGGGCTTTCAATAAGTGTTGTTCTAACTTACGAACAAGAACCACAACGTTGATACTAGTATTGTCAATTACCCGTTGTAAATTGAATCTTCACTATGTTGGGAGAAATAGGCATCTGCAAATCCACTTATGCAATACAAGTTGCAAGTCAAGCATGGAGCAAGTCTCATGAATGATGTCATGTAAGGTTTGCTCGGGCCGCTTCATCCCACCATCCCGCAAGATGCAAAGTACACAAGAAGCAATCGACAAACAAAGCATCAACGCCCATAATGACCATTGTGTTCTACTCATGCAACAAATCTACATATAGACATGGCTCTGATACCACTGTAGGGGTTCGTAGAACGGAAAAAAAAATTCTACCGCATGAACACACACAAGCCAAGATCTATCTACTAGATTGTAGGAACGATTCGATTAGAGTACTCACCCTCGAAGATTCCAAAGGGGTTAACGAGAGCAGATTCTCGTGGGTGATGTAGTCGTACACTTGCCGATCTCAAGATCGCATAGACGATCCTTCCAGAGCTGTGTTCCACAAGCGCTTCTACAGTCGGTCACACGTTCGGTACTCGATGAAGACCTTCCTCTCCCTTGTTCTAGTAGGCAGCGGAGGTTGTAGTTCTCTCCTCACGATTCTGGCAGCATGACGGCATGGTGTCGAAAGTAGAGGGAAGATCTCGCAGGGCTTCGCCTAAATTGGAGCCGGTATGATGGAGTATTAGGGTTTCCCCAGCGGTCTAGGGTTTAGAAGCCGGAGAGGAGGAGGTGGAGACGGTGACGGCGAGCCGGCAGCGGCGTGAGGCGGCGGAGGCGGCTTGGGTGGTGGTGGTGTTGTGTGGAGGGGGCAGCACCCTCCCCTCTATTTATGAGAGGGATGGGCAGCTTGGGAGAGGGGAGTTTGAATCCTTTCCCAACTCCCTCTCCTACTAGGCTTGTGGTGGAGGGAGAGAAGGATTCTCTTCTTCCTCCACTAGGAAACATTGTCCCAGTTTGACTTTTCAAACTTCCCTTTTGACTTTCAATTTCGAAGTTTGATTTTACTCTTTATTTGCATAGCCCTTTGACCTAGGACATGATACAACCATTCCCCTTAGTCATAACACATTCATGCACCCTTACCCTTCCGGTCCGGTGAACCTTATAGACCCTTGTAGATCATTCCGGTGAAAACACCGGAATCATTCCCGAACTCCGGAATTGGACTTTCCTTATATGAATCTTATTCTCCGGTCCATTCCAGATCTCCTCATGATATCCCGGATCCCATCCGAGACTCTGAACAACATTCAGTCTCCCTACTTACATTCCATATCTACTAAACAACATCGAATCCTTTAGTGTATCTCCCTACGGTTCGTGAATTATGCAGACATGACCGAGACTCTTCTCCGATCAATAACCAATAGAGGAATCTGGGAATTCATATGGTTCCCACATATTTCTACGATTACATTGCGATCGAATGAACCATTTACATACGATACCAATTTCCCTTTCTCTCGCCATATTTTACTTATCCGAGGTCTTCGTCGGTATCTCTGGATACCTAGTTCAACCTTGTTACTGATAAGTATTATTTTCTCATTCCCGTGATATGTGATATCTTGTGAGCTAGTAACATGCTTGCAAGCTAATTGGATGACATTCCACCGAGAGGGCCCAGAATATATCTATCAGTCATATGAATGGAAAAAATCCCACTCTTGATTCATGTGCCTCAACACATACTTTCCGAACACTCATTGCCACCTTTGTAGCCACCCAGTTACAGTGTGGTGTTTGATGTCGTCAAAGTATCCATCCGGTGATGGTGATTAGCATGATCTCATGGTCGTAAGAATTAGGTTACTATGTATCAGAAAGCTTATAGAAAACGAACTATTGAAATAACTTGATCTTTATGCTACACTTATCTATAGGAGTATGTCCATCACATCATTCTTCTAATGATACGATCTTGTTGTTAACAACATCTCAATGTTCATGATCCAAAAACCAAGATCATCTATTAACCAACAAGCTAGTATTATAAAGAGGCTTTACTAGGAACTCTAATTAGTTTACAAATCACACAAGTATTAATGTTTCCAGTTAATACTGTTATAGCATTAATGCAAACATTTATCATAAACACAAAGATATAATAATAACTACTTTTATTATTGCCTCTAGGGCATATATCCAACATTTCTAGCCGCCGCCGTTGTTGCTCCACGAATCCATGCGGCTGGGGCCGTTGACGCCCGCCGCGGCGCTCCGGGCACTCCCGCGCGTGGTGGCCTTCCTTCCTGCAGCGTAAGCACACCGTCTCGAAGGTGCAATCTTTCGAGATGTGGCATTTGGGCAGGCAGTTGAAGTAGCAGCCGACGAGGTCTTGCGGTAGGTCATCCGGCCGGATGGCGAGCGCCGGAAGCTCCGCCTCCTCGTTGCGCCGCCTCTTCCGCCCTTCAGCTTTCTTCTAGAGGCCATCCTCTTCACGCCACGCAGTAGCGTGGTTCGCCTCGGGGCCATGCGCTGGGAGGGGAATGGGGCAGGTCAAGAAGTGGCCGTCAGAGCCGGAGGGCGGCTTGCAGGGGAAGGGGTGCCGCTCCGGAGCACCTCGCAGTATGAACGGGGCGTATGCTCCTGTTCGTCGTCGTCAGAATAGTCTGCCCACCGGTGGGCCTGGGAGGAGGAGGGGGTGGAGATGGATGGGGTGGGTGAGGCCATGGCGGAGGGGGCAGTCTAGGTTGTCGCCGACGCCGGAGGGGCGGCCAGCGTGGGGCCGGGGACACCATCGCCGGAGTAGCAGGCGGCGGTGGGTTACCGGGAGCAAGCTACGATCGAACCTCGTCCAAAGAAAAACAGACCAGGCAGAACACCACCTCTCAGCTACCACTCTGAGTATAATCATCTAATGAATACGAATATTAACTCCAAAGTAGTCACTCCATATTTCGTATAGCCTCCGATCCATAATAAGTGTTTATGTGCTGGGAATTTTGTTCAAATTTAGACTAAATGAAATTAAACCCCGACATGACATTTATTATGGATCGAAGGGAGTAATACTTTTGTACTTGTTGGCTTATACTAAGTGCTAGGCGGCCTATTTTTACCACTTTCTCAAAAGCTGGAAGCAATGCCTCATTTCCTCTAAAATAAATTAACAGTGCGGGAAATATACATGTTGGACATAAAGAGTAAATGATTGCATTTATGCATAGTATACATCAAGGAAATTATTATTGAAATTTGTCGATATCACATAAATGTGCACTGTGTGTTACAACGAGCACTTGATTTTCACATATAATTACATATGCACTTACAAATACTTAGAGATATTTTTTCCTTGTTATTGACACAAATTGACATGCTTTTCAGAAAGAACGATCAGCATATTTCATTCAAAGCATAAGTGCAAATTACTATAGCCTGTGGAATGTCCAAAGAAGACACGAAAATTTCTGTTTTTTTTTTCAATGTACTAGTTAAATGTCCGTGCATTGCTACGGGCTCTCAAGCATAATTTTTTACCTCACATTTAAACATTTCAATGGCAAAACTATCCAGCCGATAGAAAGAGCATGGAGTTTTGGTTAGAAAAACTAAATTTTCCAATCAGGTTTACATCCCTTCCCATTGATTCAAAAGGAAAGAACAAGTTCACATAGTACTAATTGTTCAGAAAAAAAAAGAAAAGAAAAGGGTTAGGGGAACATGGGGGCACCGGGCACCCATCCAAACCTACCGAGGAGTCCAGAACGTCGAAAGACCATGGGAAAAAAACTTATGCCCACCATCTAAACAAACAAAAAAATAAAAAAAAAAAACTTATAAAAAACTCAAAAGCTTGAGATGTACAACTCAAAAAAAAAGCAATTTCCTTCCTTGTGTCTTCTTGTCTCCCACCTTTCATTGTTTTCCATTTAGGTCAGTGTTAGGCTTGCATTCATTTGATCATCTCTTTTAGTGATTATCAAACCCATGATTCTGAATCTGGCCTAGGGGATGTTCACAAGAGATTACAAAAAAGAAAATAATAAAATAAGGATGCTTCATCTTATCAAAAAATTATCTTCAATGAATCCAAATAATGGCATAAAGTTCAAAAAAAAATTTGAAAGGAAAAATTTAAAGAATTTTTTATCTTCCATATCTTTCCTATTTTTCATGACCAAAATTTTTTTTTGACCTCATTGACATTATGGAGAGATTTTTATTATGGATTTTTTTTTTTGTCACATTTTGTCTACATTTTTTCCAACATCAACCCCCTCCACTCTCTCTGTATCCCTATCATTTTTGCCATATAGCTGTGTGTTCACAAAAAGAAGAAGAAAGCAAGCACAAATTTCACAGGGGGGGAATATTTATTATATATAATTATATATTAAGGAACACACACAAGGGAATAAAGCACAAACTTATTTTGTTTGCATTTATACAAAAAGCTTAACATATTATTCAGTTCTTCTTCAGTATTTTTATATGTTTAGTTCATCGCATTGAATATTCTTTCGTTTCATTTTTACCTTGTATACTCCATTCTTATATTTTATCTCGTTCTGCCTCCATCGGCCCAAATAAATACGCGTACTCGAACGTATAATTTATAATTCACAATTTATAATGCCGATCACACCTTTTGAACCTTTGTTTTTGTTGCCGTTTTGTTCACAATTAATTTGAAATAATTTGAACAAATAATAATGAATCATTGAACCTGGCAATAGGAACACGGCAATATAACAAATCTTTAGTTTTTCCTCCCATCCGACTCCACATTGAGTTGATATTTAAAGCAAAAAACAGCAATTTGTCTATTTCACATTTACCTGATGACAGCTAGCAAAAGTACATAGTTACATGTAATATTTATTACCAAATAAATTATAAATAAAATAAATATGCGTGATAGATGATAATTACTATTAATTTTATTATGTTAAATCCTATGTTTTTATTTTACAATACCATTCTTATATAAATTATAAAAAAGTTAAAAATACCATAGGAACCTTCTCTGTCTGTGAGTGCTGCTCATATTTCTGAGCAAATCTATCAAGTTTTCAAATGCATAGAAAAAATGAAAATTTAAAATTCTAGAAAAAAAAAATTGCAAATAAAAAAAAATATAAAACAAATATTTACTCACAGATATAAAATAAATTGTTTCTTGGCAGATCTATCAAATAGAGGCTAGACAAGAAAAAGTGAAAGCATAATTATAGATAAACTTATTCAAAATTAATGTTTTACAATAAAATACTGTAATAGTATTAACTAAAAAATAGAGCTCTACACACAGTTTATTTTAAATCACACTTTTGTAGCTTAAAAGCTTGAGATATTATCATATAAGTAAACTTGACCAAACTTGGTAATAAGTGTTACTCTTGGTAATAGGTAACATTATATATGTACAAAAAATGATAAAATTATTTAATTACTGATACAACTCTGAGATTAAAATTATTATCATACCAAATGATATCTTTTTATTCATACATAAATATCAATTGTGGTCATATAAAAATCAGTAATATACTGTATATAATATAACAATTTTGTCCTTATCACTGTTGTAAGAAATCTGTTCATAAAAATCAGTATCCTGTTATTAACCAGTAGTATTAAATTCAGAAAATTTAACTTATTAATTTTTTATTATAAAAAGATTTATTTATAATGATTAACAGATTGATGTTTTTTATATTGACAGTTTATTATGTACAGAATGTATATTATTGAAAATGTAACAGAATGTGTTTTATGAATTTTAATTTGTTAAAATTAAACAAACACCAAACAAATGAACAACAAATGTGCATTCAGATTGCCTAAGCAGCAAATTCATATTATAAATTGGTATTATTGTGGTACCATCAGATATGTTACATGATATATACCAACATGATGAAGTCATATCCATTATAAATAATGTCATTGTTATTGTGTCCAGTAGCAAGTAAATAACAATAACAATACAGCGAAACAATGTGTTTGTAGTAAACATCAAAACTAAACAAACTAAAATAAAATACATAATGTTCTGAGACAATGTTGTATGAAACTTTTATATGAGCATGATATAATGTTGCCTTATGATAAGTTCTTCAAACTTATATGATTGGAGAATAACAGACCTTCTATAGTATAATATTTCATCATCACTAATAACACCTACAGAACTATATAACACATCACCATTCTTCACGTGCCAAGTGTGATCTTATATATCCTATCATCACTACATGGGAAAGAATTCAGGCCAGTAAAGAGGCTGCCTACAAATTTCCTGGAATTTAGTATGAATACCACACTTACACAACACCAAACCACACTGGCTGCACAAATTTATATTAGTCCTATATATCCCAACCACACACTTCTAAATTTTTTTTTCATATGCCTCATTCTTATCACCAAAAGTCTTTTATTTGTTTTTTCCCTTGATCACATCATCACACACTCAACATAAAATCTTCATCTGATCTACTTCTATGTTAACACCAAACTTTATAAACAATAATGCTTTCAGATTCAGATGATCCTTGATAAATGATGATGACACATTATAAAATCTATAGTACACAAGAACACATGCACAATTATAGAATATAGAAAAATAGATAAATTGCTACAGTTGCAATTGTAACATCAAATCAGAAGGAAAAAAATCCCTAAATGACAAAAAAATGGAAATAATTGGATTCAAGCCTAAAACTCAAACAATATGAAATACAGTCCCCTCGCAAATCACATCATGGATCAGAGCCGATCTGACAAAAGGCACAAGAGCCGATTTCTCCCTCTGACACAATAACTAAACATGATGGACGAGATCCATAATCACGAGGTCATGGGACCTGCAGAGAAACGAAGAACACACTGTCGGCCATACTCATCCTGGGCACGGGCAGAGCGCTAATCCCTCCGAACGGTGAGACGTCGCTCCCGGCTGCACGGCACCTTGACGGCCGCAATCTCTCTCCTGTCCTCCACCACCACCTTGACGGGAGCTTCCTCTCCCCACGACAACGACACCTCCGCGTTCCTGGTGCGCGATCGGTCAGAGAACCAAGGCGGGCGGCGGAAGAGCTCGAAAGCGGGATCTAGTCAGGGCGTGTCGGATGCGAGAGAGTGAAGTGGGCGCGGCGGCCGGGCGAGAGGAAGGCGGCGGGCAGGAGGGGAGAGGCCGGGGGGTATGGAAGCCTTTTTTCTGCGGCTGCGTGATGTGTCTCCTTTTTTTGGAGGAGGTCTCGGGCCTATGTGGAGGGGGGGATTAGATGGGGATAGCCACACGATTAATCTGCTACGTACCGTGAATTCAAATAAATGATAATTGACATGTTCATCGATGATTAAAAAAGGATTGAATACTACAATTATGTTGTGAGCAGTAGCTAAATAGAAATCCAAGTTGTTTGAATACTACTACAATTATTTGAATAAATCTAGACACTATTTAGTATATAGATTCATTTAAATTTTGACAAATTCAAGTAAACTAATATGGATAGAATTTGAATTAGTAGCATCTGGTGGTGGCGGGTACTATTACAGAAGTGTTGTTGGTCAACGTTTGAGTTATAACGCGACGAAGATGTCAAATGCAATAATTTGCTCCTCTCTAGCGATTGCACTGTGCATGCAGCCGCCGGGGTCGTTGTTCTGTTGTTCTGGACCTAATCCTTGTCTGTTCTGCACACGTCATACCACATGCACGAGTATCCTAGCGTTCAAAGACTTCCCGCTTCGTGGCAAGCTACGATGATGGCAACTGCACTCCAGGATTACGGGCCAACGCATGGACGTGTAAAAATTTGCTAACCATCGACGGCGCCAGTTTTAGAAAGGAACCATTGCCCCTACAGGTGATCAGTGAGTCTGCCTTTCTAAAACTGGTTTTTCTATTTGCCAATTTCCAAGATGAATGTAAAATATAACAACTACATTCATGTTGGTTTTTCTACATTTAGGAGTACTAGATCATACCAATGTGATTTTTTCTACTAGCTCCGATCTATAATAAGTACCGCAACTTTAATAAACTTATAATAAGTGCAACCGTAGTTCAAAAAGTAAGACTTATTATGAATCAGAGCCAGTAGTACAAAAGATAAAAAATCATCATCAGATGAGTATAAGTACTATATCAATCACAATCCATCAAGAAATATTGACTCTCGGTTTTTTTCACATTTACAATAGATCATTTAACGTTGCCGAGTGAGAGCGCTTTATTGGCTATTTCAGCGCGCATCTATAGCACACGGGAAGTGGGAGTGGGATTATTCAGTAAGATTCATTCCGTACGTCGTCTAAGATTTCTCATCATGCATGCATCAGAGTCAAGGTCCCGGGTCGCCGGGCCGGCAGCCAGCCAGATTTGCTACCTAATACTCCTTTAATTGCAATTATAAGTCTGTCTAGATATACATGTATTTAATTTTATTTAAGAATACGTCCTGAAAAACGTATCGTTCTCGTAGAAGAAGGACCAAGAGGCCAGAACATTACAACACGATGGGGCACATGCGCCCCGAGCGCAACTCCATGTTGCTCTTGCAGCAACACACAACCCCTATACAACTACTCGTGACATCTCCACTTGTCCACCTGCCCTAAGCAGTCGCGGAGATCTCGTCCTGAATCTTCCGAATAACCGTAATTGCGGAGGGTGTGGCTCCCTCAAAAACTACATCATTTCGGTGCCACCAAAGTGATCAGCATACCAGGGAGATCCCGGTCTAGAGGTCGTGCTCATGGCCCTTACGCCTCTTCTGGAGCCAAACTACAAGCCTTATATTCTGCTCCGACATCCGGTGGCTCTTGTCCCACTAGCCTAGACATGAAGCCCACACTTTACTGTCTAGGACACATCCCATCAGGAGATGGTCGATGGTCTCTCCACATTGTCTGCAGAGCGGGCATTGCCGCTGGGTGCTGTAATCCGTGCCTGCTAAGCTTGTCCGCTGTCCCCATCTGTTCCTTACTGCAAGCCACAACGCTAGGTGTAGATACATAATACTTCTTCGGTTCAAAATATAATATGTTTAGCTTTTTTTCTGAAACACATGTATATATATTTTAAGATTTACTCATTTTCTCTTAAACCTACACACTAAAAAATGTTTTAGATACACTGGTTTAAAAAGAGACTAAAATATCTTACTGTATAATTTTAGAACAGAAGGGTAAGTTAATTTGAAACGGAGGAAGCGGTACTATCGTCCATGCGGCGCCGTTGCTCGCCTACCAACCTCATGCTGACCCGTACATGATCACACACGTACGCCCGGCTGCTCTCTGTGGAGCTTGGACCATAGAGTCTCCATCGTGGAAGGAGATGTACCAATAAACAAACAATATATCCAGCCAACGAGCACAATAATTCTGATACGTCATGACTTGCGTTACTCATAACAAAATGGTGTTTCTCACTGCCATAGTGTGTCGTAGCCATCGTGCCTATAAATACAAGCGCCCATACCAAAACCAGTTCATATCGACTCCCAGCAAACCAAGCCACGAAACGAAGCAAGTGCCACAAGAGAAGTCAATCCTTGTTGCGATCGATCGATCTTCATATCGGCTCGCTCGGAACACACAAGCGGAATCTAGCATCTCATCTGCAGAAGAAATGGGTTCGATGGGAGCGGCGGCGGCGGCGGAGAAGCCACACGCGGTGTGCCTGCCGTACCCGGCGCAGGGGCACATCACCCCGATGCTCAACGTGGCCAAGATCCTCCACGCCCGGGGCTTCCACGTCACCTTCGTCAACACCGAGTACAACCACGCCCGCCTCGTCCGCTCCCGCGGCCCCGATGCCGTGGCCGGCGTCCCGGGCTTCCGCTACGCCACCATACCCGATGGCCTGCCGCCGTCCGACGACGACGATGTCACGCAGGACATCCCGTCGCTCTGCAAGTCCACCACTGAGACCTGCCTTGGCCCCTTCCGCCGCGTCCTGGCGGAGCTCAACGCCGACACGGCACACCCGCCTGTCACATGCGTCGTATCCGACGTCGTCATGGGGTTCTCCATGGAGGCCGCCAAGGAGCTCGGCCTCACCTACGTGCAGCTCTGGACCGCCAGCGCCATCAGCTACCTCGGCTACCGCCACTACCGCCTCCTCATGAAACGCGGCCTTGCCCCACTCAAAGGTACGTACTACGTACACACGGTTTTTCCTCTTCCTCCCGCTGAAGCTCTTATCTGAATAGTTTTGTTTTTACACGTATACCTGCAGACGCCCAGCAGCTGACGAACGGATACCTTGACACGCCGGTGGACGACGTGCCGGGGCTGAGAAACATGCGGCTCAGGGACTTCCCGACCTTCATCCGCACCACGGACCCGGACGAATACCTGGTGCACTACGTCCTGCGAGAAACGGAGCGCACGGCGGGCGCGTCGGCGGTGATCCTCAACAGCCTCGACGAGCTGGAGGGCGAGGCGGTGGAGGCCATGGAGGCTCTGGGCCTGCCCAAGGTGTACACGCTCGGCCCTCTCCCGCTCCTGGCGCACGAGGAGCCGCCCACCGCGCGCTCCGCCATCAACCTCAGCCTGTGGAAGGAGCAGGACGAGTGCCTCGAGTGGCTCCACGGCAGGGAGCCTGGCTCCGTCGTGTACGTTAACTTCGGCAGCATCACCGTCATGACCAGCGCGCAGATGGTGGAGTTCGCGTGGGGGCTGGCGCAGAGCGGGAGGCAGTTCCTGTGGATCGTGCGCCGGGATCTTGTCAAGGGCGACGCGGCGGTGCTGCCCGAGGAGTTCCTGGCCGAGACGGCGGGGCGCGGGCTCATGGCGACCTGGTGCCCACAGCAGGAGGTGCTGGATCACCCCGCCGTGGGGGCCTTCCTCACGCACAGCGGGTGGAACTCGACCATGGAGAGCATGTGCGGCGGCGTGCCGGTGATCAGCTGGCCCTTCTTCGCCGACCAGCAGACCAACTGCAGGTACCAGTGCGAGCAGTGGGGCGTCGGCATGGAGATCGACAGCAACGTCCGTCGCAACGCCGTTGCAGGGCTCATCACGGAGATCATGGAAGGGGAGAAGGGGAAGGGGATGAGGAAGAGGGCGCTCGAGTGGAAGGAGTGCGCGCTCATGGCGGCCCTGCCCGGCGGCTCGTCCCACCGCAACTTCGACGAGCTGGTCCGTGACGTGCTCCTGCCCAAGAACTAGAAGATCTCTCTCCATTGACATTGTGATTATAGAACAGTATCTTGTTTGTATGTATTGTTTCATAGTGAGGCTGGTCGTACCGGTAAGTAATTTGGAACAGTAATATGGGTATATTACTAGTTCTTACTATCTTTATAGTGAAAAATAACATATGTGTGGTCTTATGCAAATGCTTATTTATTACAATGTAGACTCATTTTGTCTTGAAATGTGTGATGTTATGGTAATATAGCTAGTTACCACAAGCCTTTCTTTTATCATTTAATTGCATGCCATGTTAGCTAAATGTTTAGTTAGCAATACATGTAGGATTATGTTGTTACTCAATTTACTCCCACTTCCGACGGGCTCTCACTGCTGAGTGTGGTTGTGTAGAACAATAAAGAATTCGTTTTGCTTGCTCAATGTAGGGCTGGGCGTGGTGTCGAGCTAAACTCTGCATATGAAGAACACTCTGAATTTTTTGTTTAGTTTCCTTGTAAATAACACGTACGAGTTGTGTAGGCCACGTAGTGTAAGCTTAATTCTAGCTGTTAGGATTAGCTAGTAGTGCACGTTGATCAACTCGTGGGATGACGCGAGTCTCACGGTCATCGTGCGCTTAGTCAGGGCGTGCGTGAGAGGAGTTGGGATGGCAGCTCCACCAATCTCTCCATGATCCTGTTTTCCCATTGATTCAGTTGTAAACTAGGAATAAAAGGAACACACCAGAAAAACTCCAAGGTGGTTGCACGCAACACAAAAATCCTGTATCTTGTGTTTACCCGTTCTTGAGTTCAGTTTCAGAAAACGTGAGTGAGAGATCGGTATTTGCAATGTCATTTGGTATCAGAGCGAGAGTTCTGAGATCATGGTCGGAACCCCACCATCGGCAGAGGGAGGAGGAGCCGCAGCGACGGCGAAGGGCGCAGGAGCCGCTGCAGCGGTGAAGGCGACAACTGCGTCGTTGGCTCGCACACCGAGCAGGTCAGTGACCCCGGTGGGCGATGGCTCGCAACGTCGTGGCGAAGCCGGAGTCATGGTGGAGGCGAGATCGTCGTTAGGGAGGTCGTGTGCGAGGGAGGCAGTGGCAGCGTCACCTACCCCACTCTCACCAAGACAAACTACCCGGAGTGGGCGATCCTCATGCGGATCGCACTCCAAGGCGCGGGCATCTTGGAGGCCGTGGATCCAGGCGATGCCACGGAGCGACAGGAGCATCAAGCTCTCGGCGCGATCCTTCGCTCCGTCCCGCTAGAGATGGTCCCAGCGCTCGCCACCAAGGACGACGCCAAGGTCGCCTAGGACATGCTCAGGTCCATGCGCGTCGGCGACAACCGCTTGCGCGAGGCACGCCGACAGAAGATCCGCAAGGACTTTGAGGCGATGGCGTTCAAGGCCGGCGAGCACGTTGAGGACTTCGCGATGCGCATGTTGAGCCTGGTCAGCGAGATGCAGTCCACCGAGCTCTACGCCGTCCAGAAGACCCTACGCGTCGTGGCGTGCTCCAACGAGACCCTCCTTGATCTTAGCGACATGTCAATCGAGGAGCTGAGTGGACGCCTCGCGGCGTCCGAGAACCGCGGCACACAGGAGAAGGAGGCCGGTGGGCGTTTGCTTCTCACGGAGGAGGAGTGGGCAGCCCGTCAACAGCAGCGCGGGCACGGAACATCCTTCGTCTCCAGGGGCAACCCCAAGCAGAAGCCTTAGAACGGTGGTGGCGAGAAGGAAAAGGGCAGTGCCAATGCGGCCAACGTGCCTGGCAGTGGTTGTAACGCGGCGCCAAGGAACGCCGGAAACTGTCGCTACTACGGGAAGTCAGGGCACTGGGCAGTCGAGTGCCGCAAGAACCAGCGCGATCACGAGCGCAAAGGTGAAAAGGGCGAGGTCGCGAACGTTGCAGAGGAGCAGGCCGAGGCGCCGGCGCTCCTACTGGCATCGATCGACATCGTCAGCGACGTGTCAGACTCCACCTCTCTGCAGCTCACCACGGCTGCGGCAGACAAAGCCTCTAAGGAGGCTGTGTTCCTCAATGAGGAGAGGGTGCCTGTCCCTGTGGCCACCGGCGTCTGGTACCTCGATACCGGCGCGAGCAGTCACATGACTGGCGGACGGGACGCGTTCGCCACGCTGGACGAGATGGTGAATGGCTCCGTGCGCTTCAGTGACGGATCCATGGTGCAGATTGGCGGAAAGGGGAATGTGTTGTTCCGTTGCTCTGACGGAAACCAGCGCATTCTCGCTGGCGTGTTCTACATTCCCAAGCTCCGCACCAATATCATATCCATCAGCCAGCTCGACGAAAACGGGTGCAAGTCAGTGGTCGAGGACGGATTCATGCGTATCTACGATCAGCAGCGATGACTCCTCGTCAAGGTGAAGCGCTCAACCAACAAACTGTATCTTCTGAATTTGCACCTCGCCGCACCTATCTGTCTGGTGGCCAAGTTGAGCGATCCAGCCTGGTTGTGGCATGCTCGGCTGGGCCACCTCCACTTCTGCGGTGACCCAGCATACCACTGCATGATGTAGTACACTATAGTCATTAACATAACACCAATGAAACACCGTTCACTAGTATTACATCCCTCAGAGTGGTACAACCGAAACACAGTAGGTCCAAGACATGACTATAGGTTACAACTCAACTCTTTACACAAGATCCAGAGAACACTCTAGGTTAAAGAGAGAGAAAGAAACTTCTTACAAAGAAGAATCATAAATAAACAACTCAAAAACTATCGTACTAATAAGACTAGTATCTGAACGATTGGGTTGGCATTGCTTCTATTGCAATATACTACAGAAATAGGTTCTATGGCTAGAGATTATATTCCTATCTAATCAGTAACTTCGTCTTCTCGTAAGTTGATGTATATGTTGACTTTCTTGACTTCATTGAAGGGCTTTAGCTTTTGATGATGATTCCTAGAGCATAACTTGATGTAGGCGTCGTCTGTACTGGCTTTAGAACCTAGCAAGGGTTAAGAAGATACGTTGAGTATGAGCGTATCAGTAAGCTCACTAGAAAATGAGTGTTTGATGCACTATATATACAGCCACAGACCATAGGTCGTAGGCAATGCAAGTTTTCGTAAACATTTCTTCAAAGGTTGCTTTTATTCTGAAAAACTATGTCCATCAGCCTTCACGGGTTTACCAGAACTTTCATGGAGTTCCTTTCCCACAGCGTTCGCAGCTCCTTCCCGGAACAGGGAGTAACAAGTTACAGTTCTTACACTCTGCGGAGGTGCGTCACTTTACCCATGAGAGACCTTAGGTTTTGTTGCACGGCCGGGAGTATGCCCCCTTTCAAACTTCCTTGGTTTGAGGCTCAACGTAAGATCCAAGCCAATCACTGCCTTCTCCATGACCCCACATGTCTCCTTGGTGTACACCATGCCCACCTTTTGAATTACGGCAATGGTTTGTACAGACCGTTCAGATTCCGGAACTATCGTGGGACGTTGAGGGCTCCCACCCATATGCTGCATATCCTCTATGAATTACCATATAATATGCACGCTACGAGTGATAACATCCACGACCCGCACATCCATCTCCATGCGAGAGGGAAAAGATACAACTTACTTCTTCGTCCTATTCCAAATCTCTTGGTCAACGCGTAATATACGGCGCAAGAATCACTGGCGACATTGGTTGTTAAGTCCTAGATAATATGTTCCTTTACCACCGGAACTCTTATAGTAGGTTATTACCTCATGGTAAATAACCTATAATCACATTATTATGAAAATAGTGTTTTCTGACCTTTTTCATATGCAGGTGATGACAACACTGGATTTGTAAAATACTTTTCAGAAAATAATCAAAGGACATGAGCAAGTTTGAACTTGCCTTTTGTGATTGCAAGATTATGCACTCACGGTCTTCAAGGCAATATAAAAGATCCAATATCTAAAATCAGCATCATTGGTCCGGTAAGGACTAATGTTTAAAGAAGCAAGATGCTTGTAACACCGCGGTTCTAAAAAGACCGAGGCTTCTATGTGACATGCCAATCCCTGGATCGGTTCATTGGCCCACAATAGAATGAGATGAATAACATATCAAAATATCCGTGTATCATAAATAACGATGATCTAGAGTACCATTATTACAATAAAAGCTTAGCTCAAGGCTAGCTCAAATTATTCAGGTAGAAACATAAATAAAGTAAATCCTCCATTCTTCAAATTGCCCACAAGTGAACAAGTGCCGAGTGGAGTACCGTGGCCTATATCGATTACTCAGAATCGGAATAACCCGCAACATGAAACGTAGCAGCCCCGAAGGGTCAATACATGGAATGTATGGCAAGTAGAGCTAGTAAAGGAGAAAATAGTACTAACATCTACATGCATATTTGGAAAGTGGAGTTGTGTCTGGCTTGCATTTGCAAATATCTTTGTCCTACTTTTATAAACAGTTTTTGATTTTCTTTGAAAAGATCCCAATTAAGTTAACCCAACAATATTAAAACAATTATGAAGTTGGAATGAGCGAGAAACATGTCATGGAATCAATATCAAGCAACTCAGTTGTCCATAACCGGGGACACGGCTAATCGATTAGATTATACACCCTGCAGAGGTTAGTACATTTTATCCATGTGACTTGGCCAGCCATTGCACCATCACTCTCATTTTGGGTGATGATAGGGAGAAGTCCAAGAAGAGACTGTTCGGGAAGTAGCACCCCAATCCCGACGCGCACCGGTCCAACCTACCAAAATTTTACATCTCTGGATACGCGGGTTCGGGTTACATCAACCTACTAAGTCCAACCAACCACCCATTTCATTATTGGCATATGGTTGTACACGTAAGCTACACAATAAAGAAGCCAATCAATTTTCTCTCGATACCTGGGTGCCTTTCCGCAATGAAACCACCAAAAATTATCAATACCATCACACCCAGGAGATTCGTTGATTAAGTTGTTTTAGTTTTCACAAACCGATACTTTTAGAAACAAGTCTCATTGATGTAACCCAGCCCTCGTTCAACATAGCATGGATAAGCACATCTACCAACGGTGGTTCATCTACAAGGAAGGTCCTACCACATAATAGGACATAGCATAGCGATAGTATCATCCTACACATGCATCTACAAAATACACGACAATGCATTAAAAATAGTAGAACGATATCATGAACAAAGTAGCATCTACTTGCCTTGGTTGTAGCGGTCGGAAGAACAATCCACACACGAGCAAGCGTTGCACTCGTCACAATCTACACGATACAATTGCAATAATAAACAAACAATCCACAAGCATATGCAACAAAGATGATGCATGAACGTATGCAAGACAAGTTAATTGGTGCTACAGCTGCACCACATAATCCTATCCAATAAAGCTACTGATTGCATGCATGGAAAATAGTTTTAGCGCAAGGAAAACTATTAAGCAAAATATAATACTCAAAACTAGAGCTAGAACCCAATTAATTCACTACCGGTAGTAAACTGTTTGTAAAATCTTGGGAAAATTCTACCGTACAGGCATTGCTATTTAGAAACAGTACCAATTGGAATTACTCAAAAAGGAATTATAAAACTCCCGGAGTAATTAAAACACTACAGAAAGCCACTAGACAGTTTCTGCAGAAGTTTTCACTGTAAGCCTATCTTTTAATTCGCGATGAGATTCCCCTCGTTCCACTGAATCCAGGGACATATCATACACAATTTTTGGAGTTACAGATCTTTTTCTACGAATTAATTACTCCAGAAAGGCCATTAACTAATTTGATTAAACTGTACTAAACCTTGATGTAAAAGTGTGAAACAATGGTACAACAAGATTCTATACGACTCACTGAATCTACACATATTTTATTTGCAATTTTTGGCCCAGCGGTTTAATTTCTATGCAATTTACAAGTTTCTACCGAAATCTGCCAACTAAAACGATTAAAGAATAAACCCAGTCAACTATGTCTGTTGACTGCTCAACGCGGCTGCTGACTGGGCGTCTAACTAGACAACGCCTGGGACTGACTGGTCAACAGCTGATCTAGACCGCTGATCTGAAATCTAACGGCGGCTGTGGACTCACCGGAGACGAACGGCGGCGAGCTCGGGACGATGGCGATCGGTTCGGCGACAAATCTGCTTCCCGAAGAAAAGCGGTCGCTTCGGATCAGGTAGTCAACGCGGCGCGGCGCGACAAGCAGCACGCAGCGCGAGGCGGCGCGGCGGCGGGCGCGGGCGCGCGTCTTGGGCGCTGTGGCGGCTGCAGCCGGGCGCGCTGGAGGCGTGGGGCGACTTGGCTGGCGGCGGCTGCAGCGGGCGGGCGCTGGGCGCGAGCAGCAGCGGAGGCGGCGGGAGGCAAAGCTGCCGCGCTGCAGCGGGGCGGCCAGGCGGCAGCGGCGGAGCGGGCTCACCGCGCGCGGTGGCCAAGGCCGGGTGAGGCGGCGGCGGCGGGGTCCAGGAGGCGGCGGCGGCGGCTCGGAGATCGAGGCGGCGCGCGGGGTCCAGGAGACGGGGTCGGGCACGGGAACCGAGGCAGGGGCGGTGGCGGCCTCTTAAGTGGGGCCCCCTCGTGGGGTCCTACGCGGACACGGGCCGCGCAGTTTTTTTTGTCCGATTATTTTCCCTTTTTCGCAAATACTAAAGCCTCCGTAACTTTTCCGTACAAGCTCAGAATCGGGCGATTCTTGCTCCTACGCTTTTGTAAAAACGAGGGGAACAACCTAGGGTCAAGGGTTGAGTGAAACCACTAGGATACTAGGGTGGACAACACAAGTCCTACTAAAACCTCCCGCAGGAGCCTCGTAGTGAAAATAGAATAGGGTTTAGAAAATATTGTTTTGCCGAATCTTTTCAATCGATGGTTTTGCATGGAAAAGTATGATGCAATGACATGAATGATATGCAGAACCAAATTCTAAAATTTGGGATGTGACAATGCTATTATGCATAGGTAATGTAATGCAATTTCGTAAACTCGAATCCCGAGGTAACGTTGTTCTATGGTTTGGATACTGGAAAGGTTTTCCTTGGAATGTGTTGCCCTTTTAGATTAAGTTTCACACATGTTCTTCTTATTAAGGCTTGTGAATGTGTGTGAAACAACATGTAAACATAATGGCATACAACAATAAGATATACTAATGAGATGTGCTACTCAAGGACCGCTTATATGTGAATTATCTTATCTTCAAGTTTTACCTTGCAAGTAATGACATTTATAATGAACTGAAGTGTTAACAATCCTAGGTATAAAAGTAAAGCTTAATGTAATGTGATTATTATTAATTGTCATTTGATGTTTGAAGTGGAAAAAAGAATAACATTTGAAGAAAATCTTATTCAACTAAGCAGAAGCATTTAAGCTTTTAAGTTAACCTTAGGAGGTGTTCTTTCTAGCTATAGTTTTTAAGTAAGAAAGAATTAATCCATTTGAATAATGACAGCATTAGTATTTGAGACTTATCTATCTTGGTTTTAAACTTGATTGGTTTGATATTAAGATACTTTATAACTTAATTATAACAGACCAAAGTTAACTATAAAACATATAATAAAGTATTTAGTATTATATTTAAAGTTTGGTAGACTAAAGTTAACTTTAAAACATAGATGGAATTTAGGTGTAATGCTTGTTATACTTATGTCTTGTTCACCTTATAATGTTTCTTTAAGTTACTTAAGAATGGAATTATTTTTAGTTGTTAATGGTTTCTTTACATTATAAATGTATAAAGGGATTTATCTCCCTATAAGGGTGTGGTTAAGGTTTCTGTATAAGTAAACAATATTATTTACTACTTATGAACTCACTATATTGTTTTCATTTGTTTATAAACTTGTGGTTAAAGTAAGGTAAAGGAATGGTTTTTATCTTATTACAATTATTCTTGGAGATTTTAGATTGGATAAGGATCCTTTTATAGTTGAAGGATAATTCAATAAAATTTCATTTAAAATGTGTTGAACCATTTTGACTTCATATTATCAATATTGAAGACCAATACTATTTATTAGACTCAATTGGTTAATTTTAGAATATTAGAAATTTTTATTTACTCTTATATGAATTATTAACTAAAGAAATAGGTTTAACTTCAAGTTATTAAAGTGTTTAACTTTTTATTTAACTCAGAAGTGGAATATTATATTTTTAACATATAGGTATTATTTTTGTGATCATTTTGGTATATTACACTTATTTTTGTGATTTAAAAATAATAAGATATGATTTTTTATAATACTTATTATTTTATAAGGACTTAATAAATAACAAATATTTAATTAAGTGGAATAATAATGCATGATTATAGTTTTAAATTATAATTCTTATTTTTCTAAGATTTTTGGTATTTTATTTATATTTTTAATATTTACTAATATTAAAATATGATTTATCAAAGTTTTATTACTTATAAAATTTTATTAAATTTATTTATTTAAATAATCATCATAATAACATTTGATAATAGTTTTAAGCTGTAGATTTTATTTTTCTGAAAATTTTCAAATATTAAACATATTTTTCTGAATTATAAAATAAAAGTTATTAATTAGACAAGATTTAATCATTTTATTTATATTGGAATTAATATTGTTTTATTTAATTCCTAAACAGAAAAGACATTGTGCACCTAAGCTAAATCTACCCACGGTCACTGACGAGTGGGCCAGTGACCATGTCATATTCCACGCGAGCAGTGGACTAAGTCCAACACACTGACGTGGCTGGGGATGATGCAGTGATGATGTCAGAGTGACGTCATCCAAGGATGAACCTCCCAGATCTATTGTCAATCGATGGATTTCATTCACGCGCGCGGCTGCGGTTGTGTGTATCATAAAGAGGGCATCGCCAGGAACCCTACGGTGGCGGCACCACCATTTTTTGGCCGAATGGAGACGGGGGTAACCGATGCTCGGCGCGGGCTCAGTAGAGGAAAATATGAAGGTAGAGGGGAGGTCCCTAAGGATCAGGAGTCACCACGAAGCGGGCAGAGGGGTGGTAGAGGAGCTAGGTGGCCGGAATCGATGGCGAGCGCGACGGCCGGAGGAGGGAAACGAGGATCCGATTGTGGCATGGAGTCCTTGCTTGCTTGCACGCTTCGGGGCAGTCGACGGAGACGAACGAGGCGGAGCACCCAGACACCACGAGGAGGTTCAGGACGGACGGGAACACTGGAGCATCTGGAGCTCGGTTTCAGTGTCGAATAGGGAAACGAAGGAGGAAGAGTATAAGGAGAAGCTAGGGTTGTCAAGGGGTGGCACGACGCACTTAACGGCTCTAGGGGGCGGCGGCGTGCATCTCCACGCCGGCGAGGGACGCGATGCCGCCAGCGAGCTGCTTCCGACGTGGCCGGAGGTGGCCGACGGGGATAGATTGGACGAAAAGGTATCTTGGGCCTGGGCCTTGGTGGGCTGCAGCGAAGTGAGCGGAAGAAGGAAGGGTTGCTGCTGGGCAGTAGATAGGTAGCAGAGAAAATGGGCTGAGGCCTGGTTTCGTTTTTCTTTTTAATTTCACATTTTTATTTCTGTTTTCTTTCCTAGCTTTGTATTTATTCATTTGTTTTAACTTTCTAGGAATTCTTATTTAGAAAATTGTAAGTTTATGGAAATATACTTAAGATTCTAGTATTAATAATAAATTTTTTATAATAATATATTTTATTGATTTACCTTTTTATATACTTTCATATTCATAATTATATGAAGGTTATCATATCAAATAGAATAAGTAGAAATTAGGGTCTTAGGTTTTAGGATTTGTTTAGGATCTTATAAAATTGATGTTTTGATTCTTATTGATTTATAATATTCAAGAAACTTTTATATATCTTAATCCTTCATTATTATTTGATACTTAAAGTTTTGAGGACTTAATAGGGTTAATATTATTCTCATAATTTAGGAAATAGCAATGTAAATATTTTATTATTACTAACATAAGGGTTAGAGGTTTGAGATTATAAATGTCTACCATAAATTTATGGGAGTTTTAATATTTTTATATCCTTTTATAAATGTGAATATGGGTGAATGGCTAAACATATTGTCTTTATGTTTATGATCTTTTTTAATATCACCCTTTAAATTAAAATAGTGGGATTGTTTTCTAGGCTAACTTATGAGACATAATTGATAAAGATAGTTCTTAAGCATATGTGATCATGATAGTTGAGAATGACCAAGATATGCTGAAGTGACTAGATGTAGGAAATTATTCCTATTAACCATTGTGGAAACAAGATGATTGATCCAACAGATGGGATGGATGTTAAGCTTGATTATAGATTTATGGTTTAATGTTTACCCAGAATTCCTATCTTCCATAATTCACAATCCTGGACTTCTAATTAAGGAATTCCTTTCCTAGATATACTATTTCTTCTTATCCATCATCATGTGTTAACATGATAAGTTTTACTCTACAGAATCTTCTTATCCACCTTTTATTCTTCTCATTCCATTTATAAATCCAATGAGCTTGTCATTTAAGCTTTTCATAATCATTTCACATCTTTACTAGGCTATACCAATTACTCTACTACTGATAACCTCCAATCCAACAAGTGGTTACATCTAACTCTATTCATATCCTTTCTAAATCATCCATCACTAATACTACTCCAGTAGAGACATATATCAAGTTCTACTCTCCTCAAGTGATTAGTATTTCCCAAGAGGAAAATACTACTTCTACATTCCAATGTTGCCCTACCATCATCTTAATCATACTATCTTCTCTCTACTTAACTCTAATAACAAAATACCCCAACCTCACATTATATTAATGTGACTTGTAATGACTAATCTAGACTAGCATATCTATATTAGGGGTTAATCATGTTCTATCCACCAATGTCACTTATACATGATATAAGCATTCGATCTTGGTGAATAAGGCATGATCACTATAATCTTTTGATCCTTTATGGTTTAGGTTTCCAGTTGGCTAATCAAGGCTTCATCAATCATTATAGTTGTATTATAATCATCTTCTGTTTAGATCTATTGGATTATGAGATATAATTCATTGACTATACCTACTTTACCCAATAGGACTACTCCTATTAACTATCTTAATTATTCATTCTTGTAAGCTTTACCTCAGATACTCTTCTATTATTCCAAGAGTGAGTTAACTCCATCAGCTATCACATTGATCTTATTCTCTTCCAACACTCCCATCCTATAGATGATACCTAAAACTAGCATTACTATTTACTTCTTCTTACTTCTTATCTAAAGGACTGAAGAAAATGCTATGATAAGGACAAGAGTTGATAGGTCAAGAATTGGTGAATCAATAGTTGATTACTCAACATTGATGAACAACCGATATTAAGATAGGGTTCATTAGAGATGATAAAGATTGATATGAAAAGAAAGATACATGTTGAATGATCTTAACTTGGTTTCTCTCCTACTCCAAATAACTAAAGAGTTAGGGTTAGGTATTACCATGATACTCATGGTATAAGTAAATTATATTTTGATTTAGTGGTTCCATTCCTATTACTTAAGTTATGTTTATAACTTGGTATTCATGAGTGTGTAATGAATACTAGGATATGATCACCTAAGGATCAAATATAATCCATTAAGTAATGAATTAGGGTTTAACTTTTATTACATTTGATCTACCCTTAGATCAAATCTCCCTTACCCAAAATAAGGTTTTAGCAAAGATCATATTGAAACTTATCGCAGTAAACTTGATGATCTACTTCAATTCCATAAAGTTAAGAGAAGCTTCAATCACTTTGAAAAGTTTTTATTTAAAAGTGCGAAAATTATTCAGATTTTCTATGCATGAATGCAATGCACACATTTGTGTTCAGCTTATTTCTAAGCTCTAATGCTGGGATGTTACAACTTCCAAGCGGTGAACATGATGTCCAGGCAAGGGATGGTGTGAGGGATGCCAAAGGTCAGCCACATCGATGATATCTGCGACGGCTGCACGATCAGCAAACAGCACAGGTTGTCAATCCCGCAGGCCACAAAGCATCATTCAGGGCACCCACTCGATCTCGTTCATACGGATCTGTGTGGGCCTATCAAGCCAACAACCGGCGGTGGAAATCAGTAGTTTTTGCTGGTTGTCGACGATCACAGTCGATACATGTGGCTGGAGGTGTTGAAGACGAAGGATGAAGTGTTCGCCCGTTTCAAGAAGGTTCAGGCACTTGCAGAATCCAGAAAGAACTGCAGGCTGCGAGCATTCCGCTCAGACCGCGGCAGTGAGTTCAACTCTGGAGAAATGAAGGAATGGTGCACTGAGCATGGCATTGAGCACTTTACCACGACGCCATACTCGCTGCAGCAAAATGGCGTCGTGGAGCGCCGGAACCAAACAGTGGTCGAGATGGCCAGGTGTATGTTGAAATGCATGAGTATGCCATCCATGTTCTGGGGAGAAGCAGTGAGGTGCGCGGTGTACGTACTGAACAGGGCACCAACGCGAAGCCTGAGCGGCGTCACACCGTATGAAGCCTGGCATCACCGCAAGCCCACCGTCGAGCACCTCCGTACCTTCGGGTGTGTGGCACACATGAAGAAGGTTGGGCCAGGCATCACAAAGCTGGCTGATCGATCTCTGCCGATGGTGTTTGTAGGCTATGAGGAAGGTTCCAAGGCCTATAGAGTATACGACCCTACCGGTGGCAATCTGTATGTCACACGCGATGTCGTGTTCGAGGAACAACAGGTATGGAACTGGATGGAGGAGTAGCACGGTGGAGCATCGACGACGTTCACGGTGGTGTACACCACTATAAACGGCTCCACTGTCTCTAACGATGGAGTTGGGTCGTGCAGCAGCACATGCCCGCGCATGCCCTCGCCCATGGGGACAGGGGCACCAGCGGCAACTCCAATCACGGCATCGGCCACCTCATCCACGCCTACCGTGGAGTTCTGCTCGCCTCCGTCACAGGACATCGCGCTGGACGCTGCAGATGATGGTTCTGTCCCTCATCGCTACAGGCGCATCTCCAACCTCTACGGTACCACCGAAGCGGAACGCAATACTCCGCCCTCTCCAGACTTTGGTTCTAACAGTGGAGATCCAGACCCTGAGGTGCTCACCCTGGTGGCTGTCGAAGAGCCTGCGAGCGTCGAGGAAGCACTGTCAGTACCACCCTGGAAGAAGGCCATGGAGGAAGAGATGAAGTGCATCATCGACAACAATACATGGGCACTGTCGTCCCTCCCCGCTGGCCACCATGCCATTGGGCTGAAGTGGGTGTTCAAGCTTAAGAAGGGCCCAGCTGGCAACGTTGTCAAATACAAGGCGAGGCTCGTCATCAAAGGCTACGCGCAGCGGCAGGGGGTGGACTTCGATGAAGTTTTCACTCCCTTGGCACGCATGGAGACCGTGTGTGTCCTGATGGCGCTCGCCGCGCACGGCGGGTGGCAGGTTCATCACATGGACGTCAAGTCCGCCTTCCTGAATGGGGAGCTCGCCGAGGAGGTGTTTGTCCAGCAGCCGCCAGGATTCGTGAACAAGAGCAATCCTCATGACATGTTGAATCTGAGGAAGGCCCTTTACGGACTTCGTCAAGCGCCGCATGCATGGTACGCAAAACTTGATTCTTCTCTCACTGATCTTGGCTTCACTCGCAGCCTGTTGGAACACGCTGTGTACCTGCGTGGCGACGACGCCAACTATCTGCTCGTTGGTGTCTACGTGGATGACTTGATCATCACTGGCACCTGCATGAAGGAGATCGAAGCATTCAAGCGACAAATGCACCAACTCTTCAAAATGAGCGATCTCGGGCTGCTCTCGTACTATCTCGGAATCGAGGTCAAGCAGGAGCATGGCAAAATCACATTGTGTCAGCGGGCTTATGCTGAGAAGATACTCGAGCGCGCCGGCATGAGCGGGTGAAATACATGCCAAACGCCGATGGAAGTCCGCGTCAAGCTGCAGAAGGACGGCGGCGCACCAAAGATGGACGCCAAGGAGTACATGGGTGTGATCGGGTGCTTGCGATACCTCGTCAACACACGCCCTGATATTGGACTCGCTGTTGGCATCACGAGTCGCTTCATGGAGGCCCCAAGCACTGTGCATTGGGCCACAGTGAAGCAGATCCTCCGTTATGTGCGCGGCACCCTCGGCCACGAGTGCAGATACAAGAAAGGGGGAGGAACACCTGATCTGCTAGGGTACAACGATAGTGATCTTGCTGGAGATATCAATGACAGAAGAAGCACATCTGGAGTTGTCTTCTTCCTCGGTGGAAGCTTGGTTACTTGGACATCGCAGAAGAATAAAGTGGTAGCCATATCATCCTGTGAAGCAGAGTATGTCGCAGCTGCAGCGGCAACTTGCCAGGGGGTGTGGCTCAGCAGCCTTGTTACTGACCTGATGGGCAAATCGCCGGAGAAGTTCAGGCTCCTCATCGACAACAAATCCGCGATTTCTCTCAGCAAGAACCCGGTACATCACGACCGAAGCAAGCACATTGACATGAAGTTCCACAAGATCCCTCAGTGCATTGAAGAGAACAAGCTGAATGTAGATCTTGTCAGAACTGATGAACAACTAGCAGACATTCTGACCAAAGCACTGGGAAGGACTCGCTTCGTGGAATTGAGGTCGAAGCTTGGTGTGTTTGAGGTGCAGGTTTAGGGGGGTGAAATGTTGATCTAAACTCTGCACCTGAAAAACACTCTGAATTTCCTGTTTAGTTTCCTTGCAAATAACCAGGCCTGTCAAGTACGAGTTGTGTACTGATGGGCCATGTAGTGTAGGCTTAATTCTAGATGTTAGGATTAGCCAGTAGTGCATGTTGATCAACTCGTGGGATGGCGCGAGCCTGATGGTCATCGTGCACTTAGTCAAGGTGTGCGTGAGAGGAGTTGGGATGGCAGCTCCACCAATCTCTCCATGATCCTGTTTTTCCGTTGATTCAGTTGTAAACTAGGAATAAAAGGAACACACCGGAAAAGCTGTAAGGTGGTTGCACGCAGCACAAAAATCCTGTGTCTTGTGTTTAACTATTCTTGAGTTCAGTTTCAGAAAACGTAAGTGAGAGATCAGTGTTCGCAACGTCACGTGGCAACCTGGCTACTTGGCCCTACATGGCCTGAATTCGTTGGCTTACATTGAAAGTTGGCAAACCATGATTCATCGGGTAATTTCTATTTCTCCCGAAACGTATCTATTAAATCGAAGAAAACCCTAATTTGGATCTGAAATAACTTTACAAGAAATCCGGACACTACCAATCCTTAAACATTTCTGGAAACCACATTGGATCAGTATTGCAGTGCTCGTCAATCATTTTATCCCCTACAATATCGACAAGTCCATAAGCTTTGGCTTCGTTTGCTAACATAAAAACATCCCTTTCCATGTCTTCAGATACTGGCATGTCCCATCATTAGAGCATATCCTTTTAGCAGTGGCAAAACCCCTTTTTAGGGCATGAGAGCCCAAAAAAAATACTCTAGTATATGCCATAAATTGTGCATGTTTTCCTTTTCAAAATTTCACCAATCTATTAATAATAAAACAGCAGTACAATGAGATCGAAACATAATAAAAATTATAAATAGGTCACTGGACCATCTAGCGATGACTACAAACATTAGCACGAACCAAGGCGCCCCACCGTTCTCGTCCCTCCATCACTGGAGCCGCGCAAATCTTGCCGTAGTAGAACTTATTGCAGTAGACAGACGGTAATTCATCGTGCTAAGGACAATGGACTAACGCACTAGAGTAGCAACCATCGCCAATGATGACATCCGTAGATCGAAAGAGATTGACCTAAAAATAAACTGACAAACAAGAAAACAGACTAAATCGTAGGAGATCCGTCAGACAAACGACTCCACTCTCCCTCCGTTAGCGCTAGATGCACCACCAGAATGAGGATAGAGTGGGTAGTAACTTATTTTGACTTCAGGACGTAGCCGTCGCCTCAACGTCCCGAAGAAAACAGAAAAAATAGACGAAACAAAGAATGGAAAACCTCCCGTCGGCGAGAGGTCATGGCCCGCCACACCTCCAAGGCCCTAGGGCCACCAGAGGCGGAGCGGACCGGCTACATCGACAACGAGGGGTGCAAAACCCTAGATGGGTTTTCTATCTTGTCGGGCGCCTCTCCTGGCGGCCCTATTTTAAGGCTATCTCAAAATTTGCCCCTCCTTGCCTCGTATTTTGGGAAGAGAGGACTACTCGTGGTCAGTGCCCTTTCCACCAAATCCCATGGGCGCGCACCGCAACCGCTCCGTTGAAACTTCCATCGCCCCCGCACCGCCCCGCCTCTTACCCTGATTCGACTGTCGCCGACGTCCATCGTGCCATAGAAGGTGACAATGGTGCCCATATCGACTTATCCACCCTAGCAACTATTTATGGCCCTTTCCCAACCCCGGTTGCTTCCTCTGCCGTCTCGGAAAAACCTAGGGCCCTGCCCCTCCCTCGTCTGGCACTCACAGTGCCCCGACCCATATCCGGCGCCTGGAATCCATCCTCGAGGCCACATCAGTGGCGAAACCAGGTGTCGCCCACAAGAAGGGGCCACGACCAGCAGCAAGAGAGGGTCAATGGTGAGCAAAAATGATGTACATGAGTGCCATGGGCGGCATGGGAGATATGGGATATGCCATGGGCTACGTGGGATTCGTGGGAGCCATGGGAAACATGGGTGTTGGCATGGGCTGCATGGAGGTGCCATGGGCGACACGTGTTGGTTCATGTCACCCCCCATGGGTATCATGGGTGGTTGCATGTGATATGCATCGAACCCTACTCATGATGGAACCACCAAGGAGGTCGAAGAGGTCAATGTTGAAGATGCCAACAAGGGCAATGATGCATGATGAGGGACTATGTGTTGTTTTGTTTGAACTAATTTTATGCTTTGAACTATGTGTCGTTTGTGTTCTATGCTATGATTGGAACTATGGTATGCTATGGATTGAATTAAATTCGTCTATTAATTCTGCAGTGTTAAAGTTCATGTTTGTCTTCATCTCCCAAAGATCTGGGTGCCCTATTCTAGGGCATCTTTTGGAGCGGTCGTGCCATAAAATAGGGCGTCTAAAAAAGAAAAACAAAATTTGGTGCCCTATAACACTAAAATAGGTGCTCTATAACAAAAACTGGTGCCCTAAAATAGGACATCTGTTAGATATTCTTTTAGGATATACTACCATAAAAGTACTAGCACATATCAAACCATAATGTGAAACGGTGATGCCCATAAGTATAGGGGATCGCTGAAATCTTCGATGGGAAGTATTACCAAAATTTATAGTTCGACTAAAGGGGAACACAAGAATATCAATAAGACTTTAGCAATTTAGATGTCACTCTCAATCACACATGTATATCAATAAACTTGGAAAGAAAGTGGTGATTTATAGTAGTTGATTCAAAACAGTAAAACAAAGCAGCAAATAAAGCATCAGATTTCCAGTTTTCACCAGAAGTAATGTTGTGAAACTTTCAGTGGCTAAAACGCAGGCATGAGGTGATAGAGACGTGTTGTATGAATGATATCCATCATATAATTACTAACTTTAAATTTATCTCTAATTCAATTGTGTGTAGGTGTGTGCTCCAAACATAATCATGCATGTAAGTTTGCATAATACATTTTGTCCTCTATGCCATTTCATCGGGGCCAACTTGGCACTATAGGCAATTAAGATCTACCTTTTCAAATAGACCAGAACAAAGCACTAACACTACATTGACACACAATATCCTCAAACTATCATATATTCCCATTGTTTTCCCTAAATGTCACCTTAGGGTTCGCAGGTTCAACATAATAATAGGTAATACACTTTGCAAATACATACCAAACTCAAATATATGATTGGGAAATAAAAGTTCAGTACTGAAATCATGTCACTCGGGCCCTAGCAACAAGCATTAAAGATAGAAAAAGTATACCAACACTTATACAAGAATGTCTACAAGATAAACACCTCAAATCTCAATACATATGGATGATTACATGATGGATCTCATCCAATCCCCATCCACCTCACATGCCCATAGGGAATTAATCACACATGATTATGGGGGATTAACTCATGGCTGTTGGTGATGATGTTGATGATGATGGTGGTGGAGAAAACCTCGAAATGCCACTCCCCGGGGTGGAGAGCAGAAACAATCTGACCCCTGAAACAAAGATCATGGATCTAGCGGCGCTCTGTTTTGCGAAATGCTCCGTACTTCTGGAAACCTAGGTTTTATGGTATATAAGGGGGTACGCCAAAGGAGACCAAGACGACGCTCCATGGGAAAAAGGGCCTGGGTGGCACACCCACTCTTACTGGGTGCGCACCTGGTCTATTTTGGGCCTCGTGGCTCCATTTGCTTGATTCCAAGGTCCCAGGCTTTATTATTTGGTGAAAAACTGACATGGTATTTTTCCTCGATTTTATTTCCTACAAAACTGACATAAAGAAGACTTTTGCTAAAAACAACGTTAGATTATCAGTTTTAACCAAGTATGGGAAGATTCCGGATCAAATCATCGAGCAAAGTACTTGGAAAAGTAGATACATTTGGGATGTATCAGCTCCCCTAAGCTTAGCTTGTTGTTTGTCCTCAAAAAACTCAAATGCAGTGTAGAAGCGATAAAAGACTTTGACAAGAACTTTGCTATATTCATGAATAACACTTTAACATGGCAAATATTTGAAACATAGCTTTATCAATGAATAGCAAAGTAACAATCTGTAGAGGTCCCAACCTTTAATAAGGTAGAGATCCCTGTGTTTACAATGCTAGTCCCTGGATCAATAGCCATCATCCACAGTTTAAGATGTAATATCAAGAAACAAAGGTCATAGTACAACTTTATAACTAGGAATAAAATAATTCATTACATCTTACATAGCTCATTTGGCTATCACATTACAATGCATCAAACATAACTATAGCATGGAGTCCTTCATCTTCAAAGTGCCACAGGCAATCATGTTGCTTGTAGACTTGTAATCCTAATCAACACACTTCACTAACATCAAACAAACCTGCAACATAGTAAGTTATAGCCACAAGGGTCAATACATTTGAATTGTATTGGCAAGTGATACTATGGTAGAATAGTGGTATCTATCATCTATATGCATTTGGCTAAGTGAAGCTTAGGCTTTCTTTGCTCAAAATAGATTTTCCTTATAAGTTGAAAACACTAAGTTTTTGTTTGTCAAAATCACCCAAGGCATCTACCAATCAAAGATTGAAGATTATTTAACCCTTGTTCAACCACAAGTTTTTAACTTAGAAATTGGGGTGAGGAGATTCTTGATAGCTTCCATGTCTTGATGCTAAAATTGTCCATTGCCGGGGACACAGCTAAGTACTTAGATTTTACTCTCTCGAGAGGTGGTGCACTTTCCCCACAAGACTCGACATGCATCGAGACAAGATCTTTCAGAAGCCTTCCCTTAGACCAAAATGGACGTGCTCCAAACCTATCATCCCTACCACCAACTGTCCATTTGGCTAAGTTATTGCAACCTATATGATCCAGGCAGATCCCATAATGCCATGTGGCTGCACTTGAAGCTTAACATTTGACATCTCAAATCTCTTTGTTCCTGGGTGGAATTCCACAAGTGAGATACACTAGGGTAGGCCATAGATATGGGCCCTGTGTAACCACTCAACACAAACTATTCTTTCCATTCCACCCAGGTGATTCATTCGTATAGTTGTTTTATTAAACAAAACACAAGTCATTGACTTAGAAATATTTCATAGTATGAATATAATCCACCCTTGTTTTCCACTAGCTAGGATAAGCATGATAGTAGTGGAATCTTAACTTAGGGAAAATTCTACTAAGGCATCATCTACTAGGATTTCCCATGGCATAGTTTATACTTAGAAAATTCCATGCAAGTCCTACTTAGAAATATCACAAATGCATAGTGAAAATAATAGGACAAAAGTATGAAGCACCACTTGCCTGTTTGGTAGATAATATAATTTCACTCCTTGATCTTGCAATAGTCACACTCTTAAAAGTTGACTACAATACAATCAAGAAAGGCACAAATTCAAACTAGCATTCAAACAATTTACCACATAAAATATAGAAAACAAAACAATGCATGCAAGCATGCAAAATATTGTTTTATTTGGAAAAGTGGTTTCTAATAGTCTATAAACATTTTAAAACACCTATTGGTCATTTATAAAAGTGGTTAAACCATTAAGTTAGTGAAAATGGCCACTTTAAATCATTTTTGTTTTGTTAGAAATGATTTAAATCAAAGTATTAATTTCTAGTGTTTGACAAATATATTTTTAAACACAAATGTTAGTGTTTTAGGGTCAAGTGTTTAATATTAAACCATTTGCAAAAGGTTTCACCTAAAACCCATTTTTAAATCAAAGCATCATTTTATTTTGTTAGAAATGCTTTTAAAGAAAGTAATATCTTATTAGGGTTTATCAATATATTTTTAATTCCCAAAACTTGGTTTTTAGGGTCAGAGAGTTTAATTTAATCCATTTTCAAAAGGTTTTACTCAAAAAGCATTTTTAAACCATAATCAACATTTTTATTTAACTAGAAATGCTTTTATTCAAAGATTTATTATTTAGCATCACAAAATATACTTTTAAATCTACAAGTTGGTTTTTATGGTCAGCAGGTTCTAAACAAACCTTTTACAAAATATTTTACCCTAAAAACATTTTTAGAATAAATTTTATACTCAAAATATGCATACACATGTTTCTGCAAAAACAATCAATTTTACAGAAGAAAAATGCTAAACAAAGGGCATGGTTGGAAAGTATTCTTTTTGCTGATTCCAATGGTATAAAGTTTGAAATTTTGGACGTGTGGATCAAAAGTTATGGAATTTACAAATTCAAACATCTAATAGGATAGTTTCTGTTTTTAAATCGAAACACAGGCCACGCGTCACGTTTCTACTGGCTGATACCATTTCATATGGATCGGCTAACACAACGCATTGTATCTAAAGTGCATCGTGCGGCTCTGATCTAATCATACCTGTTCGCTTAAGTGATTCTATCTACGTCACAGGATCAAGATCCAACGGCTCTCGACCATGCGACCATATCCTGGCGGTGCTTGGTGACGGCTGTGCGGTGGCGGCGCTCAGGCGATGGCGTACCGGCGATACTAGCAAGCGCGGGAGAGGGAGGAGATCGTTAACGAACTCGCCATGGCATGTTGAAGCTCGAGATGGTCGTTGCAGGGGCAGGGGCGCATGGAGTCTTCGTGGATTCCCCGCCAGAGTTGCTACTACTGTCGGGCTCGTCTGTTCGTTGACGGAGGCGAAGATTTACAACATTGTAAAACAAACGGAGGGCACCGTTAGGTTCGTAAGAGATTCGCGAGCATGTGAGCATCAAATAGAGGGGAAAGGGAGGTCAGGGCTCACTCGTAGAGCTTGTCGGAGAAGTGGCAGACGGTGGCGACGTGCTGTCGTCGAGGTTGCCGATGATGTGTAGCGCACGCGGGCGAGCTGGTGCTACGGAAAGATTCGCAAGGAGATGAAAGTGTCCTCGTGGAAACTAGCAGTCAGGGGATGGTGAGGAGTGGCCGGAATCGTCGCCGGAAGGTCATCGGGGCAGTAGGGTTCACGCGAGGAATTAAGGCAACCTGGTGGCTCCGAGGAAACGAGGACTGAGGGGAAAGATAGAGGAGGGCGAGGCGATTATGAGGGCACGGTCGCAGGAAAGAATTATGGAGGCGTTTAAGCGAATTTACGCGAGGTTTCAATGACAGAAACAACCGGGGAGGAATGAGGGGCGTGGTCACTACGAGGTTGATGACGATGGTGGGGCAGTGGGGTCGCCAAGTCAGCAAAAGAGAGGGGTTCGGTGGGGTCCTGCGGTCAGAGAGTGAGCTGGTGTAGTCGCGAGTGAGAAAAACGGTTCGGGGAGGTTAGTTGGGCTGCGAGTTGGGCCTGAGCCAGGTTAGTTGGGCTGGGCTGGTTTTCTTATTTTTTTCCTTCTTGTTTTCTTTTTTCTTTTTCTGTTTTCATTTTCTGTTTTGAATTTGTTCAAACAATTCAAACAACCATTTGAATTCAGAACCTTCCAAACTTTTCAGTAAGCATTTAATATTGTTTATCAATGTATTTTAAATTCCATTCTAGAATAATTCTTTTATTCATTTATGGTTTATTATTTATTATAATAGGCACTTGTCTTTATTCAAATAAGATTTTAATTATAATTTCAAACTCTTATTTGAATTCTAATTTTCATCAAACCTTTTTCAGTAGGTTTTATTTATTCAATAGTGTGTTAAATAATTCATTTTGAATTATTTAATATATGATTTATTAATCATTTAAATTGGGAAAATTGTCTTTATTCAAATAAAATCAAATATGGTCTCAATCCCATATAAATTTAATCAAGTAATTATTTTATTCCATTTAAGTTAATTAAATAACTTTTAATCCATTTTGGCAAATTCCAATTTATTTTCTCATGATTTAATTAATCATTTATTTTAGGAATTTTGTCTCCACTTATATATATATAATTTTTGAATATGGTTTAATGCCATATAATTTTATTTGAATATTCTTGATCCTCTTATTTTATTTGGATTATCTTTATTCCATTTTCTTGTGGATTTAATTCAATATTTAAATTGTCTTCTAAATAATTTTCTTATTATTTAGTTTAGGAAATTTGTCTTTATTTAAAATAAAGTTGGATATTGTTTAATCCTTATGATTTTATTTAAATAATCTTTTACTCCTTTTAGTATTCAATAAACTTTCATTTGTTTATGGATTTGGCCAAGATTTAATTTGGCTTTTAAATTTTCCTTATTTATTTATTTCTTTCTTTATCTTATAAAATCCATATCTTTTTATTTATAGATCCAAAATTGGTGATTCCAATTTTTATATTTTTATTTAATATTTTTTTATCCTTTTATATCTATTTAGGATTATTTTGCTCACAATTTGGTATGGATTTTAGATAGGAGCTTTATTAGCTTTGGAAATATTTCCTTTTATCATATTAAACTCATAAGTTTTTATCGGTGGCTCCAAATTAAATGAAACCAATTTCTATGATTTTATAATATTTTTATTTATCATTTTTGATCATTTATAAATGTTTGTTGTTAATTTTTTTATATGGATCAAATCCTTAATCTTAGGGAGATCTTGGAACTAATTTTCTTCCATTAGGATTTTAGGGTTTTGGTTTACTTTTCCAAATGTTTAAATTTCAAGATACATTCATTGGTGGATGCATTTCACTTGATTGAAATTTGTTGGATTCTATTTTATTCAAAGTTTGTTCAAGAAGGGTTTTAATGTTTCCATTTAGAAACAAAAAGTTTCTTTTCACCCTAAATTTTCGACAATTATTTATTTTGTTTATTTATTTTTTCACATTTCAAAATTTGGAAAATTTTGGGATGTGACACAATGAGAGCCTACTATGCTGGTGTACAGATGATTATACATGGTACAAATGAGATAATATATGGAAACACTATTTGAGCATGATTACCTAATAGTGGAAATGAACAACGTTCTCACATCGCATTTGATTGAATCATACGTAAGGTTTTTGATCCCTTTGATTCTTTCAATTGTTGACAAGTAGTTCATCATGCTTGCATCACGAAATAAATAGTTTCGGGACAATATATCCGTCCGTTCTTTCAACATTTAGACACTCATAGATGACCCATACATGAGTAAGTAACTAGTATCTTTAGTTGACAACAGGTGGAGCCAAATAGGATAGGTGCTTTTTGGTATGTTTCTCGCACCTTTGCATGATTGGAAGGAGATTTTGGTTGCCACTTTTTGGGCTTTCAAGTCTTTTTTCATTCAGCTTTGAGTTGATTTTCTTGTATCCATAATGCATCAACATTTTGATTATAAGCTCTGAACGAATAAGCATCTCTTGATTTTTGCCTTTCTTAGTGGGCACTTCTTAGTTTCAACCCGTTTTATTCCGTAGAAGAGACAACTCATTGGGATATTTTTTTTAGGATAAGGGTTTAGACGATGGGTGCCCACGAACACAATGATGGCCATGTTGGTGGAATTGGCTTAAAGGCTAGCGGAAAGGCTTAGTTGTCAACTAAAGATTCTATAAACTCACTAACATATAATTCGACGATGAGATTCACAATTTGAAAGACTGGACTATCATACAAGTCTCCACCTCCATATTTCAAAGACACATAGGAATATAAATATTCATCATTGAATACGTGCCACGTCCACATCAACAAGCATAATGGGATGCATAGACTTTTGTTCAGTGCTACTATCATGCAATCGAGTTAAAATAATGCTCCCTAATAGCATCTCATTTGCCTCATTATATAGCCAAAAGTACACAACCAAAGTAACCATTCATTACCACTTCCCTAAGTATTAATGAAACTTTGCCAAAGCATTTGCTAATGTTAACCTGCATGCATAAGTACAGTAAAGGAGTCATACCTCTTTAATAAATTCATACACATGTATTCATCATTGTTGTTATTCCTCTCTCATCTTGAACTGCACAATATGCTCATATATGTTGAAATAAAGCAAGCTTGGTTCATTCCGGACTTCATTATCATCAATTTCAAAAATATTGGTGCAAGCTTTTCCATTAATCATTTCTCAAAAACATGGTGTTTTATAGTGTCTATGATCCATATTTTATCATAGCATTCAATTAAAGATCAATTACAAGTTAACTAGCCACTTTTTAGAGTTAAAAATTGTAATCTGCCAACAAATTACTGTAGTGATAAAGCACAATAATTCCCTACTTAGACATCTCAGGAATATTTGACATTTTTTTGTGTATGGGGGATGAAAAGTTATAGTTGCTTTATAAATTTCAGCCCAATCGGAGTTAATGATAAAAAATGAAAAATAAAACATTGAACCACATCATGTAGATTTATGCAACTCCTTCGTGCAATTTTAAAAACAAAAATATTTTTTTGGTTTTTAGGTTGGACAACAAAAGAAATCAACTTAATGGAAAGATAACTACATAAACAAGCAAAAATATTTTTTCGTTTTGGGTTTAACTGAAAGTAAACAACATGCATAAGCCTTAAAAAGTCAAATCTTTTTTGGTTTTTCAAGTTTTGCTAAAATGAAACTACACTCTCACAACGTAAACAATTCTAGCATGGAATTTACAATGAAAAGGAAGGGAGGACATCATACTCCCCCAATATTGGGTGACAGATAGTAGCCCAGATAGTTGGGATTGTGCCCCCAACCGTATTGTCCATTGACATAATATGGAGGCTACTGCTCCCATGACGTCCACTGCAGTGGCCCGTCCTTGTTCCGATGTTGAGAAGAGGAGCCTTCTTCGGTGTGATAATCAGGACCTGCGTGCATTCCACCCCATGTGGTACGTGCTGGGGGTTGAGAATAATCATCCCACATTGCTGGTGAAGACGGTTCAGCAGCCTCTCCCATGCATACTCGTTGGCAGGGCTGTCCACTTCCCTCTCAACTTGTCAAAATAATCAATATGAGGAAGCAAAGTGGATTCCAGCCAACCACAGTTAACCATATATTGATACATCATGTGACCCGTGCCATATTCCCTCAATATTCCCATGTGAACCAACATATTACTATCCAAAAGAATGGGTCCCGGAACTGGAGTTACCATGTATTTAAATTTCCTTTCATTCTTAAGGTATTCAAAAACTAATGTGGCTATTGCTCCAACATGAAGAGGTTTGGTGTTATTATGTTTTACAACATATGACAAGGTTCTAGCAATAACCACACCCAAGCTATATTCAGGAGCTACACCTTCCTTAGCACATTTCAGTAAAAATTATGGGGCCAGTGCATCCTATTGAATTCTTCCTAGCAAGAAATCCTCTAACAAGAAACAATGCAAAATATCTTAATGCACGGTGCTAAATATGAGTGAACTTTCCTCTATTGATATCCTCAAGCACATCCACACTTATACTTCTCCAAAATGAACGGAGGCTCTCATCAGAATAAGGAGGAATGGCTTCCCATTTTCCCTCATTAGGGACATGTATGGCATTACAGAATTCCTCTACGGGCATGATTAACCTTTGACCCTTCATGACAAACCTCACATCAAAAGTGTTGGGAGTTTCTTTACCTCTTCTACTTACCTTCCCATTGGTTTGTACAAACCTGAAGGTGGCAAGGAACTCACTGCTCAGCTCTTAGTAGGTCGGTTGAGGATGTCTTGCAAATTCCTCCATCTTGGATTTCTGCTAGAAATAAGTAAAATATTCTTCTATGGATAATTCCTTCAGTGAATTGGGTTAGGCCATTTGGTGGCCTTCACCTTCAAGGCCTCCGCCTTAAATATCATATCATCTTCCCATTCTTTCTTTTCATCATAATTGGGTAAGGTTCTTGAGCCTCTCCTTGGTCTTAAACTCCTCATGAGGATTTTTCCCTTGGTCATGGTGGATGAGACCTCGCAGCACAATAAGAATCCCTCCAAAGGGATTTGAAAATAGCTGCCAAAACTTGGAGATTGAGAAATGGGCAGCAAAGTAGTAGAAGAATTTTTTTAGTGGTACCTGGTCGGGTTCTAAGAGGAAGTGAAGAACCTAGGAGGTTGGAGTCCAACTAACTCCACCTAGGGGGCCAGAAGGGCAGGGGGCACGCCACCTGGTATTTCCTGGCCCCTGTTCACTTTCTGGCAGTGTCCTTTGGTAGGGTGGATCCTCTGTGTAGGAAAATGGTTTGGGATTTTTTTTCGTAATTTTTGAAAAATATTTTCTATGTAAAACTTTCCTGGACTAAAAAATTGTCAAAAATAGACATAAAATAATTAAAGTGACTAATTCTAAATAAAGGAATTCAAATAAACTATAATACACTGTAGCAATATTTAAATGGCAATCATTATCTCATCATTACCATTTTAAAAATGAGGTTAATCAAGTCTCATTAATAATATGATTAGGATAAACAAAATGGTTCACTTATTGTTTTTAGAAGAAAAAATTTAAGGTACCTCACAATGGATTGGAATAGTTCCAACCATTATTATTTCATACTTAGGCTTGGGAGGAGGAACAAGAATTTCAAAACTTCCAATTATAAGAAGTTTTGGTTCAATGTCATTAACACTTGTCTTAGGTAACTCAATAGAATTATTCTTTGGAAAATATGTACTGTGCTCCTTCCCTATCACATTAAATGTTACATTGCTTTTAGTACAATTAATCACAGCCCCTACAGTATTTATAAAAGGTCTTCCAAGAATAATAGATAGATTATCATCTTCAGGCATGTCTAATATAACAAAGTCTGTGGGAATCTGCACATTAGCAATCATAATAGGAACATCCTCACATATACCAATAGGAATAGTAGTAGATTTATCATCAATTTGAAGTGAATCTTTAGTAGGTACCAACTTATTTAAGTTAAGTTTCTTATAAAGTGAGAAAGGCATGACACTTACTCTAGCTCCAAGATCACATAAGTCATATTTCACACGAGTATTTTTAATGGTGCAGGGAATAGTTAGAATACCTGGATCCCCTGTCTTTTCAGGTAGTTTTCCCTTAAAATAATAGTCAGCAAGCATGGCAGTAATAGCTTCATTTGTTATCGTTATTTTATTAATGATAATATCTTTCATACATTTGGAATATGGAGGTACTTTAATAGCATCAACTAAGGGAATTTGCAAGTATAAACTTTTTATTAATTCAATAACCTTCTCAAACCTCGCATCATCCAAAGCATCACCTCTTGGGGATAGGGTATAGGTCTTTGTACTCATGGATCCCTTTCTTTACATTTTGGTTGTGGTGGAGGCTTCTTCTTCTTATTTTTATACCTTGATGATTGAGGGTCCTCACTTACAATAGGTTCATATTCTTCATTATTCTCCTCTTCTTATGATTCTTCATTTGTTTTGGACACTTACACATCATCTTTTTCATTATTATTATCCTTAGTTTCAACATTAGAGAGAGATACATCATTTTCTTGATCTTAAAAATTTCCATTATCTTCATTTTCATTGGGAGATTTTCCTGCAATTAACTTCTTCTCAAGAGCCTCTTTCTCTTTCCTTTTTGGATGTCCATCGGGATAATTAGGACCCTGAGTGCTAGAGCCTCCCCTTGTATTAACTCCACAAATTTTCTTCTTCTCATTAGAATCTTTTCATACAACTTATTTTTGAAGAGAAATCATTTGTTCAACTTGATTATTCATTATTTTTCAATGCTTAATAGTCATCTTAAGAGAGTCAACACAAGATCCTACTCTTTTATGGAGAACATTTTTATTATGAGAGTTCTCTATTATTTCAATTTCAATATTGTGATCATATGTTTCTTGATGAGCAACGAAGTTGGTAGAATGGTCAAGGTAAGATATTTCAGTAGGAGGTTATACCTTTCCATTGCTTTTAGAAGGACATATAGCATGAACTTGAATAGGGAAGCATGGTTTATCAATAGGGAATTTAAAACCCATATCATAAAGTTCCTTTAAATGAGAAGATTTAATACCCCTTTCCTCCATAGATTTATGAGATTCTTCCAAATCTTCATTAGATAATATGAGAACACCTCTCTTATTATGAGTCTTCTCACTTTTCTCTTCTTCTTCAATATGCCAATCATGATAATTCTGAATAATAGTATTCAATAATTCCTTAGCTTCCTCAATAGTCCCGTCCCTGAAAATATTTCCTTTAACACTGTCTAGATAGGTTCTAAAACTTTGAGTTAGTCCATTATAAAATGCATCAATTAATTCATTATTTTTAAAACTATGTGAAGTACATCTACTTCTAGTGGCACAAAATCTCCCCCAAGCTTGGGGAATACTTTCTTCTTTGTTTTGTGTAAAGTTACTAATTTCAACTCTCATAGCATGTATTTTACTATCAGAAATATACTTATGGAAAAACAAATACAAGCATGCTTCCTTACTAGTATTGGATTTAGTAGCTAACGATTTGTACCAAGTTTTTGCATATCCTCCTAAAGAGAAGGGGAACCATTTTAATAAATAATAGCGTTGTTGTATCTCAATTTCTCCAAATAGGTAAGCAGTGTCTTCTAAATTCATTAAATTATCATAGGGAAATTCTTCTTCTTTACCATAGAACTTAGATGCTTCAACTCTTTCTATTATTTTAGGGTTAATTTAAAAGTCATAATCCTTATCTTTAATGAATATCGCAGGTTCTTCGCATTTACTAGCAACAGGAAATAGTTTTCCTAGAGAAAAGGTACTCAGAGTTTCTTCAAATTTATCCAAGTCATTTAGATCAAGACTCATAAAAGATTTAGTGAAAGCAATATCCTCTTCACCAGGTGTCTCTTTATAACTAATGGCACTATATTTTTCATTAACATGTTCATCTTTATCATATTTAGATTCAATATCATCATTGGACAAGGACTTAGATAAATCAGGCGTCCCCTCTTTATCTTGGCCCTCATCCAACAAATATTTTTTAATACTAGTAGACATACTAAAAAATGGTGAACTTGCTAGGATTGTAGTTTTCTTTTTAATAGCAGGAGTAGTAACAATATTGGGTGAAAATTTTGGCCTAGAGGGCAAATCCGTACCTCTCCTTGTAGTAGAAAGCATAATACCCTTCTTAGCAGCATCCGTTATCTTTCCCATGATGAGAGACAACTAAGTACAACAATTAAATGATAAAATATGGTCTTACTAATAAATCTAGGATCCCTGATAATGGAGCCATAAAATGTCTTGATGCCCACAAGTATAGGGGATCGCTGAAATCATCGATGGGAAGTATTACCCAATTTTATAGTTCGATTCAAGGGGAACACAAGAATACCAATAAGACTTTAGCAATTGAGACATCACTCTCAATCACACCTGTATATCAATAAACTTGCAAAGAAATTGGTGATTTATGGCAGTTGATTCAAAGTAGTAAAACAAAGCACCAAATAAAGCAACAGATTTCCAGTTTTCACAGGAAGTAATGTTGTGAAACTTTCAGTGGCTAAAACACAGACATGATGTGATAACGGGGTGTTGCATGAATGATATCCATCATATAATGTATCATACTAACTTGACATTTATCTCTAATCTACTTGTGTGTTGGTGTGTGCTGCAAATATAATCATGCATGTAAGTTTGCATAATATTTTTTGTCCTGCCTGCCCATTTCACTGGGGCCAACTTGGTACTACAGGAAATTAAGATCTACCTTTTCAAATAGACTGGAACAAAGAATTAACTCTTCATGAACACACAATATCCTCAAACTATCTTATATTCCCATTGTTTTCCCTAACTGTCACCTTAGGGTTCACATGTTCAACATAATAATAGGAAATAACTTTGCAAATACATATCAAACTCAAATATATGATTGGGAAATAAAAGTTTAGTACTGAAATCATGTCACTCGGGCCCTAGAAACAATCATTAAACATAGCAAAAGTGTACTAACATTCATACAAGAATGTCTACAAGATAAACACCTCAAATGTCGATACATATGGATTATTACATGATGGATCTCATCCAATCCCCATCCACCTCACATTACCATACGGAATTACTCACAAAATAATGATGGGGGATGAACTCATGGTCATTGGTGATGATGTTGATGATGATGGTGGTGGAGAAGACCTCGAAATACCACTCCCCGGGGTGGAGAGCAGGACCAATCTGACCCCCGAAATGAAGATCATGGCTCTGCAGGTGCTCCGTTTCATAAAATTCTTCGTGCTTCTAGAAAACTAGGTTTTTAGGGTATATAAGGGGGTATGCCAAAGTAGAGACTGAGACGATGCTCCACGGCAAAAAGGTCCTGGGTGGCGTGCCCACCCTTACTGGGCACGCCACTTGGTCTCTTTTTGGGCCGCGTGGCTCCATTTGCTTGATTCCAAGGTCCCAGGCTTCATTATTTGGTGAAAAACTGACGTGGTATTTTTCCTTGATTTTATTTCTTGTGAAAACTGACAGAAAGAAGACTTCTGCTAAAAACAACGTTATTCAGTAGGTTTATTTAGGGATTTCTATTTTCGTGCCATTGGTTCGTTAGTTGTACTCACTTTTCCCCAGCCGCCTGACTTTTCCTCACTTTTCTCCTCGCCATGTTAAGAAACCCTCGCGGGCGCTCACAGGAGCTCGGACGGAGGGATGCCGTCATGTCAAAGGCTTGACTGTTACATGCTGACTGGTGGGACCGCGTTGGGGAGGGTCGGGCGTTGAGCGTTACGTTACGAGGCCTCAACCGTTACATGCCAGATTGGTGGGGCCGCGTTGGGACGGGTCCTGCATACGTGGTGAAGGGTGGGTCCGCGTTGGGACGGGTCTTGCATACATGGTGAAGAGTGGGGCCGCATGGAGACACGTCGGACAAGCCATTCTCGCTCACCCAAAGCATTCGCTTCCCCCGAGCCTGCTCCTACATCGCTGCTCTGCTGCCCCGCCGTCGTGCCCTCCTACCTTATGTCGTCCTCGACCCTAGAGCCGCCCCTCCCCATAGCCGTGGATCCCAATACACCTCCGACTCTGCTCCCGCCCTTGCTAGATCTACCCCTTTCGTAGAACAGTATGCAACACCGGCTGGTGCACCGTCCATCCCCGTCGAGCACGGAGAAGATTCAGTGGAATCGCAGGGATCTAACACATGGATTCCATCTAGGTAAGCATCATTTCCCTTTTGTGTGTTGATTAATGGTACTCCCTCCCGTTCTTGTATACAAGGCCACTACCAAAAAGACTTTTTTCATATATATACAGGGCCACTATCTTTAACCGAGGTAAAATTGATGTCATTTTCCTCATACACCACACAACTTGAGAACTGGAAAAAAATTGCATTTAATTAGGCTGCCAATCCATACATGCATGCGGAGGCCATCCCGTCTCAATAAAATTCCCGTCCACTCAACTCTTTCGTCCTTCATCTATCCCACTCTCATGTTTTTCTTTTTGTTTATTCAAGTTTTAAATCAGTCTAAATGATAAAAAAAATCATAAATTAACCATACATGATTACATTACAAAATGATTCTCATGCATGGACGTACATCACCATCTATGAATTTAGAAATTCCTCGGCAGCTAAGACATACGATGGCTCACACTTTAGCCTAATCGATAGACGACCTTGTTTCTCGAGCACCTTCTTCTTAATGTGAGGGACAGCATAGTGAATGGAACCCTTAACCCTAATTGTCTCACGCATGCAAGCTTGATGAGTAAGAAAAATCCTATTCAGCCGTTGAACAGGATACTCATCGTAAGATTCCTCCACTTTCTGCACTATTTCTGGGATATTTTTTGGCATCTTTTTGTGAAATATAGCCTGAATAGATGCAAAGTAGCCAAGATCTAAAATGTTTGTATCTGGAGAGTTCGATGGCTGACAATTGATCCTAATATCCCAATCACCCGCCTGTGCCGCCTCAAGGACTTCAGAGTCACTCACCGAAACATGTGTTCTGGTATTGTCCTGCTGGATGTAAATAGTCTGATGACGGTCCTCTACAGGCCATTTTGCTTTTATCGCAGGCAAGACTTTCTCTATGAGGAACTTACGGCTAACATCTCTGTTCATAACCGGAATGGCCTTGAGTTCCAAAGTTCCACGTAATCTGTACTTGCTCTTCTTTAAGGCAGCCTTCTGCTCAACAAAACCCCACACGCCGATCTTGCCATCAAAAGTGCAGTTTCCATCTGCATCAAACCTGGGTCTCGCGACGGCGCACAAGAACATGACTTTCTCTATGTAGTTCTTGTTCTTGACGCTTCTTTGTGGATTTGGCTCCTTGGGGACTAAGTAAATTTTTTGGCTTCTCTTTGTGCGCTAGAACCACTTTTCGTCTATATGAACATGATCATATCCTGCCTTGAACACGGGATTCTCCGGACAGCTCTCGGGCACTAGATTGTCAAGGCAGTACTTTACACGTGCCTTCTGGTTTTCATCTATCAGCAAAGGCTTGAGGTCGTTAGTGCGACGCCTGATCTTACGTTCCTTCAACCGGTTGAAAATAGTGGTTTTCTTAATATTTAGTACCGCGGAAAGATCACGCAAAGTCGTCCGCTGAGCCGGGGGTATTGCCTCCATCACATCAGTGTCTATATCAACCCTCTTCCGACCACAATTTTTTGCCTTCCTGTTAATCACAGAGTTTATTCCATCAAGAGTTTGTCCTCTATTCCATATGCGCCTAAGACACCTCGGTGTCACATGTAAGAGCTCACACATTTCTTTGGGAAGACCACGCTTCATCCTACCATTACCATTTATCGCTAAAATCTGTGAATACATACTGCGCTTTTCATCATCGAAATACCAAGTCCTCCTTACAATGTTTCCAAACTGATCTGCACCAAAATGATCACACATTTTAGTCCATTGTTTACGCACTTACGCAAGGCAAAACCAAAGCTAACATAGTACTCGTCCCCGCTGAAACCAAAATGATCTTCACCAAAGAGTACATAGAGACGAAGATGAAAAACTTACTGAGATCAATGCCCCCGTTGTTAAGTTCTTCCTCGTGGCCGCCCGCGCCGGACATGTTGGCAGACCTTGGCGTCGGGTACAGCCACGTAGCATCTCCGATGCCAACCGTTCGTTCGACGTTGCGCCCAAAACCATCACGACCCATGCCTGCGCCACGGCCTCGACCAGTAAGCCCAAGGCTGCCGGCACCGCGTCCGCGAGTGCCGTGCCCGTGACCGGAATGCCCGATGCTGCCCTGCTCGAAGCTGACGTGTGCACGGCCGGCATGTCCGCTGCTATCCTGCACAAAGCCGCCTTGCGAGCGACCGACGTGTCCACGGAAGGCATGCTTGAAGACGCCGCGACTGCGACCGGTCAAACCGAGACGCCCACCGTTTCTTCCTCTGCCTCGACCACTGTTGCTTGAGGAAGCTCGTGCATCGAAGCCGCCTCGTCCGCGACCAACTAGCCCAAGGGCGGCATGCCCACGTCCAGCCGGTGAGGTTCTGGATGAGGTCTGGCCGGCACGCCATCCGCCGGTTCTTAGGGAACCGACGAGGCCGAGCGTGCCGTGACCTCTGTCGACGGCACCATATCCGCCACCACCACCATGGATGTCGTCTTGGACCTCCTCTAAACAGACATTCAAATCGGGAATCATTTTTTTGGTTTAGTGCTGGTAGGTGATGACTACATTGTGTTGGCTCTAATGGAGTACAAATAGTAAGCAGGTCAGTAAAAACTAAAATGGCGCCGGCGCGAACTTATTTTAGTTTGGTTTCTGTTTGAATTTCTAGTACATGTACCGGCTGCTATACAAGCTAGTCTGCATGCTGCATGCAACGCGAAAGTTAGGAAGGAGAGAGAGAGAGCTGCGCGTGGGGCTGAATTTTTTTTGCATGCATGCGCAGAGAGAGAGCCGCGCGGGGCAGATTTTTTTTGCACGCATTCCCATTTATCACCGGACGGAATCGAGGAGCTTGCATCTAAGTTTGTGATGTTTTTTGCCAATGCATTAATTGGTTTAAAGTTTTGCCTTGGTGGCCTTGTATACAAGAACAGAGGGATTAGTATTTAAACGTGAATCTCTAGTGCTCAACTAACCGCCTTGCTTTTCGAATAGGATTGATCCAGTGCTAGCGTAATTCATGGTTGTGAACAATATCTCTCTAGATTTTACTTCCCAGCGATGGTTTCAACCTCCATAACTCTTAGAGATAGAGAAAATCTCCCTAAAATATATTGTTAATTCCCCTGGAGCAGTGGCGATTCAGTTGGTTTGCAAGAGTGTTTATAATTATGAAACTCTCGCGTGGTATGAAACTATAATTGACACAACTCTCGCACGACTAGAAATTCACTTTCAAATTAAAAAAAATGATACAAATCTTAATGTACAAGAGTGTTTATAATTGACACAACTCTTGAACACTTTCAAATTAAAAAATATATACAACTCTTAATGTAAAAGAGTGTTTATAATTGAGACAACTCTTGAACACTTCCAAATTTTAAAAATTATACAACTCTTAATGTAAAAGAGTGTTTATAATTGACACAACTCTTGATCACTTTCAAATTTAAAAAAAACATACAACTCTTAATATAAAAGAGTGTTTATAATTAACACAACTCTTGAACACTTTAAATTGAAAAATCATACAACTCTTAATGTAAAAGAGTGTTTATAATTGACACTTCTCTTGAACACTTTCAAATTGAAAAAATTATACAACTCTTAATGTAAAAGAGTGTTTATAATTGACACTACTATTGAACACTTTCAAATTAAAAAAAATACAACTCTTAATTAAAATAGTGTTTATAATTGACACTACTCTTGAACACTTTCAAATTAAAAAAATTATACAACTCTTAATGTAAAAGAGTGTTTATAATTGACACTACTCTTGAACACTTTCAAATTAAAAAAAATACAACTCTTAATGTAAAAGAGTGTTTATAATTGACACTACTCTTGAACACTTTCAAATTAAAAAATTATGCAACTCTTAATGTAAAAGAGTGTTTATAATTGACACTACTCTTGAACACTTTCAAATTGAAAAATTATACAACTCTTAATGTAAAGGAAAAGGGTGTTTACCATTTTTATAGTGTGAAAAGTGATCCCTAAACTTGCGTATACAAAAATTATAAACCTTTGAACACAGTGAAATCGCACTTAATACGTGATAATGATGTGCTACGAAAATCTTGAGAGATTATCATTTTCATAGAATGTAGGGATGTAATGCATAAACTTGCATATGGCAAAAATTATACACCTTTGAACTCTTTGGAATTGCACTTAGGACATGTAGTGAAATATAATGCAAAATTATACACCTTTGAACACTTTACCTTCAAATTATATTCAAAATCATTTGTTTATGGAGTTAAAGCATCGGTGGCAAACTCGTTATTTTGCATGGATAGAGGGTGCCCCTGATGGATACAGGGGTTATCCTGTCCGCTAGATCACAGAGGATCAACGGTTGGTGGGTACGATCCGCGTGACAACTGTCTCGACCAATCAGAGTGTAGCAGCCAAGATGAGCACATGTGTGAGAGATTGTCACTAAGAAGGAGGGGAAAACTGAGTAGAACTTAAAAACCAAGGGCAAAACTGACAAGAGGGTTCAAATATAAAACAAAAAGAGATTTAAAAAATGGAAAATGCTTCTTTTATACGATAAAATACATATTGGCATACATCAAACTATTTGCAATTCAAATATACATCAGTTTGACAATTATTGCCTCATTCAGACAAATTATGTTTTAGGGAGGGATGTTTTGGGGAGAGGCTTGAGTAGAAAGCCATGAACCTTCATAGATAGTAGGTGATTTGAGAAGTGGTGATTTAGGTTAAAACTTTATTTATATACATTTCTTATGGTGGCAGGTCACATAATAAAACTCCCTGGGTAGATGCCACTATATTTTGATCTTTTTGAATTTGTTGTGCATAAAATGACTCAATTATCTAGCTAAAAACCATTCGTTGAATCTCTGTTGACCAACCACCGGAGGGTAAAAGTGAGTACATTGCACACGGCAGTGTTAGTACTGGAGGGCAAAACTTAGTACAACCAAACTGCCAGTGCTACACTCGAGGGTATAAGTGAGCGCAACTAAGTGGCCAAGGTTAGACACACGGGGGGGGGGGGACGTGATGCACGGTACGCGTGTCGCGGTGCACGGAGCGGTAGCGGATGCGTGTGGCCGTGCATGGTGCAGTAGCGCAAGCGGTTACGCGGTGCACAATGGTGCAACGAAACGTCTCCTCCCTTCACCTTTATAGAGACCTCACTCTCACTCATCACTCACTCGATCACACTCATGCAACCATCTCCACTGTCCCATCACCTTCTGCAAACCCCGAAGAAAACCCCAACAACGCCGGCAATGGAGAAGAACAGCGCGGTGGCCATCGTCGCCTCCAAGGCGGCTGACAACGAGGCCCTCGTCCCCGTACCAGCCCCTGTCGAGGCATTGAAGGCAGCCGCCATCCCCGTCCAGACCCACATCCCCGCTTCCGCCGTAGCCGCCGGCGAGGAGGCTCCCGTCTCCGTACAGACCCCCGCCGTTCTCCTGCATATCACGCACGGCTGGGACCCCTACAGGGACAACGATTAGATCAGGTCAGAGAACCCCTTCGACACCATCTTAGCTGACCCATGGTCGAAGGTAACTAGGGTTTTCTCCCATTCCTTTATTCTCCCCCCATTCCCATCATTGGATGCTAGATCATGTGTTATTAGGGATCGGCTAATCGGTGGATGCTAGGTATTTTTGCAGTAGCTAATGCTCTTGTGTTAGATCTCATATTTCGATGAATGCCCCTAGTTGGGATCAGTACTAGCACCGATATGTATTTGGGATCAGTACTAGCACCGATCTGTAGTTGGGATTAGTATTCGATTTGGTTTGAGATTTGGGGATGGGGAATAATTAGGGGATCTCAATCGATTAATTTATGTAAGTAATCAATCCCGATAATCACGGTATCTCAATCATGTCCTTATTGCACGCTACTGTCTTTTGTAATAGGTGGATAGCAGCGACGTCTGCAGCGACGACGAGTCCATGGACACCAAAACTCGTCAGGTGCTAAGGAAGATGAAGTCCGGCCAGTTCAACGTCTTCTTCGCCGGTGACGTCTACAGGTGCACCTTCTACACCAGGAGCCTCGCCACTGACTTCAACTCCCTCGTGATGCATGCCGAGGACGTGAAGACCTGCAGACCGTCAAAGAACGCTAAATCCTTCTGAGCCCATCACAAAGGCGCTCGGTTTTCACCTCCGTAACTTCCAAAAGGTGGCCATCGAGGAGGGTCACCATGAATGAAGAGAGAAGCTGCTCTAGATTCGCTGCCTTTTTGGGCAAAAATAACAACTGTTAGCGACATAAAGGGGAAAATGTGCTCTTAAAAAGGCCAATCATAAAAATAAAAAAAAAGAAATGTTACAATTTAGGCGACAATGGCGCACGTAACTACCATAAGCGCCCCACATGGTCCCACACCACATCCCCCAAAACGCGTTCCCAACAAGCCGGCCCACACCATGGGGGGTCCTACTACGGGACCCTACTTAACGTGGCCTCACCTGTCATCATGTAACGGGGGTGGGTCCTACTTGTCAGCACATAACGGCGAGGGTCCACTATAGGACGCACCTGAATGCGACCCTACTTGTCAGCACGTAACGGCGAGGGTCCACTAACGGGACGCAACGGAGAGCGAGTTTCAGACCGTTGTGAGAGTTCCATAATAGGAGCTGGAAAAAAATGAGGAAAAACTAAGCGTCTTGGTAAAGTGAGTACAACTAACGAACAAGGGGCACGAAAATAGAAATCCCTTTTATTTAAGTATGGGAAGATTCCGGATCAAATCATCAAGAAAAGTACTTGGAAAAGTAGATACATTTGGGATGTACCAAACGGGTCAACATATATACTACTAGCTAGTAAGAGTTTCTCATTAATCAACATACTCTTGGTTGGTGGAAATGTTGGAACATATGGTATTTCATACCGAAGGTATATTTGGGGGTGCTAACTAAGCTTTTTTATTGCATGCAAGTATAATAATTATTTGTATCATGGTTCATTGATCTTAAAAGTTGATGATATTGCCATAGGATTTTACCTGATGACAGTTAGAGCAACTCCAATAGCTTACCCATAATTTGGGTAAGAAAAGTGCGCATAGGTAAGGGAGAGAGAAGGTTTGGGTAACAAAACACTGGTTTGCTTTTGTAGCTTACCCATATGTGTTTACCCAAAACTACTTTGCTACACTTTCTTCTCTATACAATCGGTTAACACAAGATATTTAAAAATATTCATTATAAATATAAACATGATAAATCCAACATAATAAAGTGTGCCATCAATCATAGAAGTAGTAGGAAAGTAGTAAATCATTCATCAGTGCATTAGAACAACACCACAAAATATATAGTTCATCGGTGTGTAGACCAACACCAAAAAGTAGTAAATAGGTCATCGATGAATGCTAAACCTGAAGGGAATAGGCCCTGAGAGGCAATAATAAAGTTGTTATTATATGTATTCCAAGTATATGATAGAATTTTATTTTGCATGCTATAATTGTATTAATATGGAAACGTTAATACATGTGTGTTTAATAAACAAATGGAAAGTTCCTAGTTATGCCTCTCTTATAAACTAGCTCATTGATTAACAAGATGATCAAGGTTTCTTGATCATGGGCACTGGATGTTGCTAATAACGATGTCACAACATTATTGGAATGGTGTGATGAACATTCATCCGAAGTATAGCATTACTGTCAACACCCGAATTTTTAATCCCAGATGCCTGTTATGCCATACATCGCAATCCCAGGATTACCATTTTTGCGAGACATAACAGATTTGATATCACAGTATATTATCCATTACAAACCATACATAAGGTCTTACACAACTAAGGATCTCATGATACAGTTCTTAATACAATTCAAGCAGCGGAATAATGTAATAATAACGATAGTGTAGGCAAAGCTCCATCTTCAGGGTCACAGGCAATGCTGACGATGGGAGATGATCCTAGTTCTCGTAACCTTCCTGCTGTCCGTCCTCCTGATACTCCTCTTCATAGTCTGGCCACGGGAATAGCCAGGGACAAAGCTATGAGTACTCTTTAAGTACTCGCAAAATAATGCTAACAAGTGAAGTGGTTTTGAATAGGATATACTAAGATCTAGGGTTGTTTTGCAAAAAGCCAGATTTACCTCTACTAAGTTCTAAGGCAAAGAAAGTAGTTGAAAGTTTTATAACACCTAAGTGGGAACTTGAGTTTCATATCACAACCCTCTTGTGGTCAAGTCAAAGTCATGAATCATTTTATAAGTCATTATGAAAACAACTGACGATAGAACAATATCGCCACTCCAACTGTCCATAACCGCGGACGCGGCTATTCGAATAGTTTGACACTCTGCAGAGATTGTACACTTTCACCACAACATTCGATACATCCGTCAGGAACAATCCTGAATTCACCATACTCTTTATGCGGATAATCAATCCTAACCTTTCAATTACACGCCCTAGTATAGGCACCTCTTCTATGAGTTTGGCCTCCCAACCATTACCAACTATCATCTTGGGTACTACACAGATGGACGATCTTCACAAGGTAGCCTCAGCTCAGACCTTGGACGCAAGGGAACCCATACTAAGGTATATAAATTTCTAGTCAAGCCCTACCCAATTTTCGGGTATTGTGGTTGTACGGTAAAATTGGAATGGTATCGCATCCAGACAACCATCAGTTTTGTTAAGGGCTAAGGCTCATGTCTTATCATTTTCATCATCAAAATCATCTGGTGTTTAGAAACACATGTCAAAACATTTTAGTAGAATGACTCATCATTCTAAGGTTTTCATAACCATTTTCACCAAGTATTCCCATCTAAAGTTGATCAAGTTTTATGCTTAGCACTAGCATCTACAAGTGGGGTACATACTAATGAGGCGTGGTAAACAAGTGTATCTTATCTAAGTAAATCTCATGCCTTAGGATGTCATCAAGATTATCTAACTCAGGCCAAGTTTTATGCTCTTTATGCTACCTTCAATTATCTTTCTGGAAACTACAAGTCACTAAGTAAACTTTTGATAGAAAGCTTTTAATAAAGAAAATAAAGTATTAAGCTTGTAAGTAAAACTAGGATGGTGTGTCAAGTGGATATAATCTCATATGCTTAAGGCATATAGTTGGCATAGTAACAAGCAAGTAGTAGCTTGGTAAGCTATCAGTATAAGCTTGCCTTGTGTAGAGCAGTGGTTGAAGTTCTCCTCGGCTTCTTCCTCGTAGTATCCTCCTTCCTCCTCGTATCCTTGGTCGGTACTAGCATCTACAAATAAATATGAGGTATACAATCACCAAACAATACTTAACTATTTCTAATCATCACACAAAGGTTCATACTAGATGATCCATTATCATCACTAACATTACAAGGATTAAAGCACTTGTCCTATTTATTTTATTTTGATAAAAGTAATTTCTACTCATTGAAAAACTACTTAAGATTTAATATTCTCCAACTCAAACATGGGAATGTGATTTAGAGTGGTGTCACAATTTAATAAGGTTTAACATTTTTATTTTATTTAACTAAAGTGACTAGAAATACCTATGTCGCATTCTTTTATTACTTGATCATTATTTCTGTAAGTAAACCTATATGTTTTTATATATTCTGAAAGCTATGGTTAAGTATGATTTTTGAGATTTGGAATTAACTCAAAAGATCTTATGGTTGAATTTTGAAAAATGTTTGAATGCAGAAAAGCTTCTGCCTTGTTATTTTTACCAAGGGTGATCTACAAATATTAATGGTTTGAATCCAACGGGCTTGGATTAATCATTCCAGTATCTTTCTAAAAAATTTGGTTTCATGCATTTTGGTTTAGTGAATCGAGCTAGGTTGATTTTTTAATCTAGGTACAGAACTAGGTTTGAAATTAATTGAATAAAACTAAATTTGAATCTGGTTTTCATGTGATGTTTAACTGGCCCACTAGAATACGCATGACTGGCTGCTTAAGTGAGCGACCCCACTCGTTAGTGAGACAACGAGGGGCGAAGCGGTATGGGGCGATTAGGACCGTAGGATCTAACTCTAATCGAACGGCTCTGGTTCATCGTCCACGTCGGGCAGCGTCGGCGAGACAGAACCCTAGCGCGGCCGGTGGGGGTCGTGGGAGGCTCACCGGGGCTCAGGCGATGGTCGGCGGCGGGGGCGAACGACGAAGTCGACGATGGAGATTCTCCTGGTACCAGGAGCTCCTCTAGGGGCGGCTCCAATCGACGACACCTTTCCTCCTCTGCAGCGTCGAACTCCGGTGAAATTCTGGACACCTGGTGCTCGCCTTACTCCGGGTGTGAGTGGGTGTGATCAGTGAGAGGTGGGGAGTGAACTGGTGTGAAGAAAATGAGCGGGGGAGGCCTCCTTTTATAGTGGCTGAAGGGGACCGAATGGCGCGGGTGGAGCTCGTCAGTGTCGACGGCACAACGAGCTAATGGCATGGGCGATGATAGGGGGCGGTGATGTGCTCCCTGGCGAAGCTCAACAGCGTGGTGGTGAGGCGTGGGGCGGTGCTGATCGGTCAGAACACGTTGACACTCTAGGTGGCTCCGATGGAAGTCTTAATGGCGCACAGGTGCTCCTGGTCGCTCAGCGGTGAACGAGCATGTCTGGGAGGTTCCTGGTGCGGTGGTGATCACGTACGCAAGCGGCAAAGGCGGGGCATGGTTTGTGCGAGCATGTCGAGCGTGGCGCTCTGGCGCGTTCTCGGCATGGCCGCAGAGAGAATGGCCGCGCGTGTTCTGGGTGGTCCAGTGGTTGGCTGCGCTCGGGGCTTGGACAGGGAGTGGCGGTGGACGGTGGAGTGCCTGCTAGACAAGGTTGGTGAGGCTAGTTAGGCTTGTAGCTTGCTGTCGACGTTGGGGTTGGCAATTGGGCTCGGCCATGGTCGCCATTGATGGCATTATCGAGTTTACAATGAGCTAGAGCTGGTTAAACTAGTTAGATGATCTACTGAGAGTGTAGTGAGAGCTAGGGAGGGGACAAGGTTGGCAAAACACTGCTCACTATAGTGTTCATTGTTTAATCTGATTTGTGCCCAGAAGGTGTTTGATGAAATGGCCGAAAGAAATTAGAATTTGAATTTTGGATTCAAACTTGGTGGGTTTTATAGGCACATACTAGGGAATCTCTGTTTAGTTGGATTAGTCAAGGGGCACTGGTTTGGTTGAGTTTTTAAAATGTGTGATATTCACATATGATGAAGATTCAATTTTTACTTGTGATTTGAATGAGGTTGCCAAATGTTTCTGCAAGTTTGAAAGGTGGTCTTTGCTTCACTTTTACTTGTTCTTGCAAGGGGTGAAAAGAATTGGAAAAGTTTCTGTTTGAAATCTTGGAATAGAAACACTCAAAGTGACCTAGTGAGAAAGATTGGGAAAAATGACCATTTGCTCTATTTAATTTGATTTAGATTTTCTCTTGATTTGTTTCTGCTTGGAAGTGTTTTAGATGATGTTATATTCCTCTTTGAACCATTCCTTACTATTTAGGTTAATCACACAAGTCCATTCATGCATTTATCAAATTATCACATACACACATGCATTCATATGATTTTAATTAATCAAAGTTTTTGTTAACCCTAATTTTAGTGATTAGAGTTTGATGATCATTGTTTCATGTTTTTGGGATGTTACAATTATGATCAAACTCATTGTGTTTATATTTCTATAACATCAAACGAAGTAATCCTAATCCTTAGACCATGAGATCATGTCAATCACTAACACTAGAAGAGTATCTTGATAACATCAAGCGTCACACCGTAACAGGGTGACTATAAAGATGGGTTAAGTTCTACGAAGGTGTTATGTTGAGGCTCATGGATCAAGAGTGGAATTTGTCCATCCTGATGACAGAGTGATAAACTCTGGGCCCTCTCGGTGATTCACATTAGTAGGTTGCAACCAAGTGATGTGATCACTAGAATGTTATATCATGGGAACAAGAAAAGAGTACATGTTGGTAACGAGATCAAACTAGGTATGGAGATACCGATGATCAAATCTCTGACATGTAATATATCGTCAGACAAAGGGATTAAGTTACTAGCGTAAAAGGTTCTCATGATTACAAGAAGTCATCGTTGAATGTGTGGGAGTCAGTATGGATCTCCATGCCCCGCTTCTAATTATTAATCTGAGAGAGGTCTCGATCATGTACGCATTATTCATGAACCGTAGGTTGACATACTTAAGAGACACCGACACCATTTGGAACAAATAATTTCTAGACGAAAATATTTACAAAGCGCAGGAATTTATTTCACTACACACCGGAATTATTTCGGGGTGAAATTGCTAAAATTGTTTCTGCATGTGAAATAGAATACTAGCAAGGGGTTTTATGTGAATATTTATTAATTAATGTAATTTAAAAAATTCCGAATAAATAAATATAGGGAGTTTTATTTAAAGAGATATTACATTAAATTTGGTGGAAATTTAATGGGATTTTGAGTGGAGAAATGAAGAGGCATTTTGTGAGTGGAAGCTCCACCCACATGAATGGAGGGAGGGGAAGGGGGAAGCCCCATGCTCTGGCCATGCCCTTTGGGTTCCCCCTCCTCCTATATAAGGCCTCCCTCTCCCTCTCTAACACTCACACCTCCTCGTGAAGGATCTCTCTCCCCCTCTAGTTTATCCCCCATGGTCTCGGACTAGTGAGATACATGTTCCTGGTGGCTTTTCGTTTGGAAAGAGTTGTTTCTTCCGTTGTATCGCTGGAGCGAGGAGGCAGAGGTTTCTCGGTGGCTTGGACGTGTGTGCGCACGGATGCGCTGCTGATTTGCGGTGCTGGACTTCTTCTCGATCTTGAGATCGGCAAGCGTTCGTCTACATCATCCACGAGTACAACCTCATTAATCTTTGTCGGTCTACAGGGTATATTCTCTATGGATGTATATCCACCCGTTACTTGTATCTAGTAGATAGATCTTGGTACATAGTTGTTCCCAACGTAGGAATTTTTTTGTTTTCTATGATGCGAACCTTACAGTGGTATCAGAGCCGGATCTATGCGTAGATGATTTTCACGGGTAGTACACATATGAGTATGTGGGCGATGATGATCATGTTATTCATTCTTGGTTGTACTTTGGATATTGGTGGCACAGTGGGATGAAGAGGCCCGGACAAACTTTACATGTCCTCGCACATGAGACCTGTTCCACACTTGACATGCACCTAGTTTTGCATAAGTCGCTAGTGGGTGTCTGTCTCTCCTACTATAGTCAATATCTAATTTACAACGAGTTGTTAATAATTTGGTTGTCCTCGTTGTGGTTCCATGTTCGTAGGTAAGAACGGTTCTATCTTCGAAATCCCTAAGCCACGTAAAACTTGTAATTGATAAATTAGAAGCGTCTAGTTTAGATTGTTAATGGGCTAGTGTCATGATATGGTAATGTTGTAAGTAGATGTATAGTTGATACTCTTACAACACACCTAACGTGTAAGTTCCATAGACCTTGGCCTTACACACAAATGAATTATAAAGATCATACCATGATGCACATGATGGTGATCAAGTGCAAGAACCATATCATTTCACTTTTCACATATGATGTTTGTTACATCTTATATTGCTTGTTTGGCATTTTATTAGAATAATAAGATGATCCCTCATTTAGATATCAAGATAAAAATGTGTTCTCCCTTAAGTATATACCGACTATGTTTCGCCGCTTCTAGAAATCACGTAATGATCGGGTGTTCTTGAATCCACGATCATATTTCGGGTGTAAGACAGTTTTACACATGCTAAATACTAAGGTTCTTACTTGGCGAGCCTATCATGTATAGACATGGCCTCGAAACACGGACAGAAAGGTTAAGCATGAGTCCTATGTTGATATGATGCCCATATAGATGCTCGCCTTTGAAACTACACCGAATCACGTGATCATCATACTTGGTGTAGTGGATTTGGTTCATGTAATCACCAAAAAGACACGAGGGACGTCGTTTTTGAGTGGGAGTTCATTCACAATTTGGATTAATTGAACTTGATCTATCATAAACTTACTCTAAACTTTAAAAATTCTTTTGTAGATGGCACCACCTGCTTTTAATTTCAATGTGTTCATGGAGAAAGAGAAACTTGCAACGAATGGTAGCAACTTTATCGACTGGGCCATGAATTTGAGGATTCTCCTCTCTACTGCACAAAAGCAATATGTGATAGAAGCTCCGCTAGGCCCCCCACCCTTCGATGACGCCCCTGACGAGGAAAAGAATGCCTATCAGACTCGTCAGGAGGACCACAATTTAGTTCATTATGGCATACTGTATGGGCTAGAGCCAGAACTTCGAAAGCGTTTCGAAAACGGCAATGGATTTGATGCAATGGGTGAGTTGAAAATGATTTTAGACACCCATGCTGCTGTAGAGAGTTATAATGCTTCTGAAAAGTTCTTTAGCTGCATGATGGAAGAGAACATCTCCGTTAGTGAGCACCGTACTCAAAATGTCTGAGTATGCTGATAAGGTTGTGTCCTTGGGAATATCTATTCCCTTTGACTTAGGCATACATCGTGTTCTCCATTCTCTGCCACCTAGCTATAAGAGCTTCGTGATGAACTATAACACGCATGGCATGAAGAAGTCTCTCCCCGAGCTTCTGTCAATGCTTAAGACTGCAGAGGTAGAGATCAAGAAAGAACATCAATTATTGATGATCAATAAGACCACCAGTTTCAAGAAAGACAGAAAGGGTAAACATAAGGGAAATAAGGGAGGCAAATCGGTTGCCGTACCTGAAAAGAAATCCCGAGATCGCCCTAAGTCTGATACCGAGTGCTATTATTGTAAGGGGACTGGCCATTGAAAGCGCAACTGCCCCAAGTATTTGTAACATACCAAAAATGTTGAACAATGATTATCAAATTCCAATCACCAAAATTAGGGTTAACAAAAACTTTTGTTAATTAGATTCAATATGAATGCATGTGTGTATGTGATGATTGCATGAATGAATGAACTTGTGTGATTGATCTAAATAGCAAGGAATAGATTAAAGGTGAAAAAAACATCATCTAAAACATTTCCAAGAAGAAACAAATAAAGAGAAAATAAAAAAACAAAACAAATAAGGCAAATGGTCATTTTTGCCAATCTTGCTCACTAGGCCACTTTGAGTGTTTCTAGTCCAAGATTTCAAATAGAAACTTTTCCATTTCTTTTCACCCCATGCAAGACCAAGTAAGAGTGAATCAAAGCCCACCTTTCAAACTTGCAGAAACATTTGGCAACTTGATTCAAATCACGATTCAAAATTGAATCTGATTCATATGTGAAGATCCCACATTTTCAAAACCCAACCAAACCAGTGCACCTTGACCAATCCAACTAACCAGAGACTCCCTAGTATGTTACCAACACACCCACCAAGTTTGAATCCAAAATTCTAATTTGAATCTCTTTCGGCCATTTCATCAAACACCTTGTAATCAGCAAACTAACAAACATCAAACACTATTAGGAGCAGTGATTTTGGCCAACCTTGTTCCCTCTATAGCTCACACTAAACTCTCAGTAGATGATCTAGCAATATTAACAAGCTTTAGCACCACTGTGAGCATGACATAGCCATCAATGGTGACCATGACGAGCCTAACTTGCCACCCCCATGTCGACAGCAAGCTAGGAGAAGCACCAAGCCTAGCAAGCATGTCTGGGAAGCTCCCCACAGTCCATCGCCACCCCCTGTCCAAGCCTCGAGCACTGCCAGCCCCTGGACCACACTACCCGAGCATGCCAAGCCTCTCTGTGTGCGAGCCGAGAGCGCGCCAGAGTGCCGCACTCGACACGCACCCACAGACCACGCGCCGCCCTTGCCGCTTGCGTACGTGATCGCCAGCACCCCAGCAACACCGCGGACAAGCCCATCGCCGCCTCGCGGATAGTAGGCATTGTACGCCATTAAAACCACCGTCGGACCTGCCTAGAGCGCCGCGACGTTCCGACCATTTCGCACCGCCCCGCGCTGCATAGCCATGCTGTTGAGCTTTGCCAGGGAGCACAACACCACCCCCTATCGTCGCCCATGCCTTTAGCTCGCTGTGTCGACTACCACGACGAGCTCAGCCCGTGCCTGTCGGTCCCCTTTAGGCACTATCAATAGAGGCTTTCCCTGTTCGATTTCTTCACACCATATCACTCCCCTCTCTCTTAGAAGCACCCCACCTCACTCCCGGAGCAAGGCGAGCAGCGCATCGCCGGAATTTGGCCGGAGTCTGCCACTGCTGGAGGAGAAGGGAGCCAGCGATTGGAGCCGCCCCAGGAGGAGCTGCCGGTACCAGGAGGATCGCCGTCCTCGACTTCGTCGTTCGCCCCCGTTGCCGACCCTCGCCTGAGCCCCGGTGAGCCCCCGTAGATCCCCACTGGCCGCGTTAGGGTTCGACCTCGCCGGCATTGCCCGACGTGGACGACGAACCACAACCGTTGGATTAGAGTTAGATCATGCGGTCCACATGCCCCCATACCGCTTCGCCCCCCTCTGTCTCACTGAAGAGTGGGGACAACCTCTTAACCAGCCCGCGCACGTGCTGTCCGTAGTGGGCCGGCCTAGTTAAGTAATTAAAATTTAAGTTTATTCTTTTAGTTTCAAACATAGTTCTGTACCCAGATTCAAAAATCAACCCATCTTCATTCACTAAACCAAAATGCATGAAACCAGTTTTGTTAGAAAGGTAATGGAGTGCTTCAACCAAGCCCGTTGGATTCAAACCATTTAGATTTGTAGATCTTCTATAGTAAAAATAACAAGGCAGAAGCTTTTCTGCATTCAAACATTTTTCAAAATTCAACCATGAAAGTTTTTGAGTTGATTCCAACTCTCAAAAATCACATATAACCATACCTTTCAAAATATAAAAAATTATATAGGTTTACTTGCAGAAATACTGATCAAGTAATAAAAGAATGCGCCATAGGCATTTCTAGTCACTTTAATTAATTAAAATAAAAGGTTAAACCTTATTAAATTGTGACACCACTTTAAATCATATTCCCATGTACTGAAATATGTGGTGATGATATGTGTCAACATGATCCCATGTTTGAGTTGGAGAATATTAAATCTTAAATAGTTTTTCAATGAGTAGAAATTACTTTTCTAAAATAAAGGAAATAAAACTATTTGCCCTAATGGTTGTAATGCTTGTGATGATATTAGATCATCTAGTGAAAACCTTGGTGTGATAAATAGAAATAGTTAATTATTGTTTGGTGATTGTGTACCTCGTATTTATTTATAGACGCTAGTACCGACCAAGGATACGAGGAGGAAGGAGGATACTACGAGGAAGAAGACGAAGAGAACTTCAACCACTGCTCTGCACAAGGAAAGCCTAATACTACCAGTTGACTTGGCAAGCTTATACTTGCAATTATTCAAGCTAACACTTGCAACTATGAAAGTTAGATAACCTATGCAATGCATTAAGCATGCTTGGTTAGATACATTTGATGATACAAAATCCTAGTTTTCTTGCAAGCTTAGTATTTTATCTCTTTATCAAAGCTTTCTAGTTAAAGTTTACTTAGTGACTTGTAGAGTTTAGAAGGATAATTGAAGGTAGCATAAAGAGCATAAAACTTGGCGTAAGTTAGATAATCTTGATGTCATCCCGAGGCATGAGATTGAACTAAGCTAGTTCACACTTGTTTACCATCTCTCATTAGTGTTTACCCCCACTTGTAGATGCTAGTGATAAGCATAAAACTTGATCACTTTAGAAGGGAATACTTGGTGAAAATGGTTATGAAAACCCTAGAATGATGAGTCATTCTACTGAAATGTTTTGCCATGTGTTCTTGAACACCAAATGATTTTGATGAGGAAAATGTTAAGGCATGAGCCTTAGACCTTTATAAAAATGATGGTTGTATGGATGCGATACCATTCCAATTTTACCGTACAACCACAATACCCAAAATTTGGGTAGGGCTTGACTGGAAATTTATATACCTTATTATGGGTTCCCTTGCGGCCAAGGTTTGAGCTGAGGCTACCTTGTGAAGATTGTCCACCTGTGCAGTTCCTAAGATGACAGTTGGTCATGGTTGGGAGGCCAAGCTCACAGGAGAGGTGCCTATACTAGGGTGTGTAATTTAAAGGTTAGGATTGATTATCCTCATACTGAGTATGGTGAATTCATAATTTGTTCCTAACGGATGTATCGAATGTTGTGGTGAAAGTGGACCACCTCTACAGAGTGTCAAACTATTCGAATAGCCGCGTCCGCGGTTATGGACAGTTGGAGTGGCCATATTGTTCTGTCATCAGATGTTTTCAAAATGACTTGTGAAATGATTCATGATTTTGACTTGACCACAACAGAGTTGTGATATGAAATTCCAGTTCCCACTTAGGTGATATAAAACTTTCAACTAGCTTTCTTTGCTTCTGAACTTAGTTAAGGTAAATCTGGCTTTTTGGAAAATAACCCTAGAGCTTAGTACTTCCTATTCCAAAACCACTTCACTTGTTAGCATTAGTTTGCGAGTACTTAAAGAGTACTCATGGCTTTGTCCCTGGCTATTCCCGTGGCCAGACTATGAAGAAGAGTATCCAGAAGATGGACATCAGGAAGGTTACGACAACTAGGATCATCTCCCATCGTCAGCATTTCCTGTGACCATGAAGATGGAGCTTCACCTTCGTTATCGTTATTATTACGTTATTTGCGCTGCTTGAATTGTATTAAGACTGGATCATGAGATCCTTATTCGTGTAAGACCTTATGTATGGTTTGTAATGGATGATGTACTATGATATCCAATCTGTTATGTCTCGAAAAAATGGTAATCATGGGATTGCGATGTATGGCATAACAGGCATCTGGGATTAAAAATTTGGGTGTTGACAAGTTGGTATCAGAGCCATCCTGACCATAGGAGACCCTAGTTTAGAATGGATGTTTGAATCAAAAAATTAGTTTCAAAACCAAAGGAAGTGAGTATTTATGAAAACTTATTCTCATTCTTATCACTTAGACTCTTTCATGAAAATTCATGTTCCTCAAAAATTCTTGCAAACTTACATAAAATTTGACACACTTGATCACTCTAGTAACTTACTCATCCTATATTCTTATAGATGGACGTGAAGTACATCAAATTTTATCAGTTGGGGAATGGTGGAGACCTCATCTTTGAGCGTGATCAACTTGGACCAGCTGTCAGAGATGCTGGAGCGTCCGCACCCCGAGTTCTTTGGAGCTCAGCTCAACGATCAGGAAAGAGAGGATTTGTAGTGGCTAGTTGTTGCAAGTCTTCGGGGAAAGATTGAAGCCCCCACCTCAGAGGGAATTCAGTTCACCTTGAGAGAGAACAACTGGATCGATGGACTTGCCAGGGCCACGCAAGAAGCTCTTGCCCGTCTGTGTGGATAGAGTATCAATCAAATCAAGGGTACCTGCTTGGAGTTTTACCAAAGGCGTGATGTTATGGGACAACCACTGGAAGCCCCATATCACCAAGAGCTGAAGATTCAATTTGACCACCTCAGCTTCATGATGTATGACCGTCAGAAGGAGTTAGACAATGCCCGATCCTACGCCAACCATAAGTACGCCATCGCCGCCAAGAAGGATCAGACCATTGCCATGCTAGTGAAGGATCACCAGTCTCGTCGCCGTCAGCTCGACAAGAAGGAGAGCATCATTGCCCGTCTTTGCCACCGGATCATGGATTTGGAGGAGACCAACCACGAGAGAGATATGCAGTTGGAGGAGAGGGAGAATACAGGGGAAGACCTTCGTGGAGACCTCTACTCCTATCTCAGCGATGATGATGACTTTCTGGAGGATCAGGCCATGGACTTCTTCACCGATGAGGATGACTTCACCTTCATCGATGATGATGAGGACACTGACTCCAAGGAGTAGTAGCACTTGAGCACTAGCGTTAGTGAGTAGTATTCGGTCCCACTATATCGTAGTTTACCAAAATGGTTATTAAAACCATCTGTTTTCCTTTGGCGTTGTGGGTGTTTGTATCGTGTGCTATGAATGAATGAATGAAAAGCAAGTTGCTAGAAAAATATGAGTCAAACTTCAAAAACTTTTCAAACACAAATCCCCTAAACCTTAGAAATTTCCCTCTTTTCTCATGATCTATCTCAATCTTCAGATGCCTCGCGGAGGAAGCAACTCATCCCCGGACCGCGAAGCTGAAAGAGCCAAATGTCAAGCCAACTTAGCCACCCTTCAACAGATAGCTCAGATGGCCTACAACAATCAAGGCCATGGAAATCAGGAAAACCATGGATCTAAGCTCAAGAATTTCCAGAACACTAATCCACCCATTTTCACTAAGTATGAAGAGCCCCTAGATGTAGATGATTGGCTGCAAACCATGGAAAACAACCCGAAAGTTGCAGGAGTGGAAGCCAACGAGAAAGTACTGTTCGCCACCCACTATCTGGCCGGAGATGCAAGAGAATGGTGGAATAACGTTCGCGCGATGACAGGAGGTTAGATGATGACTTGGGAAGAGTTCAAAATCAAGTTCGCAGAACCCATGTGCCACTGGGTTTGATCAAGAGGGTGAGAGATGAATTCAGGGAACTGAAGCATGGGAGGATGACCATAGTGGAATACCGTGACAAATTCTTGTCATTGGCTAGGTATGCACCGGATGATATAGACACTGAAGCCAAGAATAAGGAGAGATTCCTGAATGGTCTGCACGATGAGATGTAGACAATGTTAGTCAATATCCCATGTGCTGATATTGAAGCCTTAGTGGACTCTTCCATTCAGATGGAAGGCAGGATCAACTAAGCTAGTGAGAACCGCAAGCGTCGCATGATGCATCAACCAGGAACCCACCATACACCAAAGAATCGCCCCAACCCATCTCCAGGATTTGCCCCAAGAACCAACCGACCCCCGATGAACCGTCTGACCTATCCTAACTTGAGGAAACCCAAGGCCCGGAGGAAACCACAATAACCCCGGGAACCCCAGCAATTTCAACCGTGCCCCGCCCAAGTTCAAGAACAACAATGCCGCCACCAACACCAACACTGCCCCAAGGACTGGAAGCAATGTTGTGCCTGATGCAGTGAAGGACAAGTCCCAAGTGACTTGTTATGAATGTGGAACCAAAGGTCACTATTCCAATGAGTGCCCCAAGAAGATTGCTGCAGCCCCCAATGCAAATGCCCCAGCTCAGCAGCAGCGTCGTGTTCAGCCCGGAAGAAGGTTTGCCCCAGGGAACTCGCTCAACCGCAAGGGCCGTCTCTTTCTCATGCATGCTGAAGAAGCCCAAGAAGTGCCAGATGTCATGATGGGTATGTTTTCTGTTAACTCAGTACTTGCAAGAGTGTTGTTCGATTCTAGAGCATCGCACTCGTTTGTTACTAAAGAATTTGCATGCACTAGTAAGATTCAACCCACCAAATTGAAGCATGTTATGATTGTTCAAATACCTGGTTCAACCACCAAAGCTAGACAAATTTGCAAGGCCGTGCCTATCCGAATCCATGGAATAGATTTTTATGCTAATCTAATAGTACTCGGAACTAAAGGTTTGGAAGTAGTACTAGGAATGGATTGGATGTCCAAACATAAAGGATTAATCGACTGTGCCAACAAATCCATAACCATGACCAGTACGACCGGAATATCCGTAGAGAATGTATCTGAAACCTTGCCCCGTCAATTCAAGTGCAACAAGAGTATAGCCCAGTCAACCATTGACCAAGTCCAGATAGTCTTTGAATACCCCGATGTATTTCCAGATGTTTTGCCTGGTATGCCCCTAGATCGGGATATCGAGTTTATCATTGAACTAATCCCTAGAACTGGACCCATATCCCAGAGAACATATAGTATGGACCCGTCTGAACTAGTGGAGATGAAGAAGCAACTGGATGCTATGCTGGAGATAGGATTGATCCAACCAAGTGCGTCACCATGGAGATCACCTGTATTGTTTGTGGACAAGAAAGACGGAGGTAACCGTTTATATACGGATTATCGTAAGTTGAATGATGTCACCATCAAGAAAAAGTACCCGTTGCCAAAGATAAAAGACCTGTTTGACCAGTTGACTGGTGCCAAAGTGTTTTCTAAGATTGATCCTAGAACTGGCTATCATCAACTCAAGATTCGCGCAGAGGATATTCCAAAGACTGCCTTTACCACCAGATAGGGATTATACGAGTATACTTTCATGTCTTTTGGATTAAACAATGCCCCCGCTTATTTCATGAACCTCATGAATAAGATTTTTATGGACTTCCTGGATAAGTTTGTCGTTGTTTTCATTGATGACATTCTGATTTATTCCAAATCAGAAGAAGAACATGAGCTACACCTAAGGACCATTCTTGGAACCCTTAGAGAGCATCAGCTGTATGCCAAGTTTAGCAAATGTGAATTCTGGTTACACGAGGTAGGATTCCTCGGACATAACATATCAACCGGAGGTATTGTCTTTGACCCTGCAAAGGTGAAGGATTTTTATGATTGGCAAGACCCAACCACTCAAACCCAAGTTCGTGCATTTCTCGGATTAGCGGTATACTACCACAAGTTCATAGAAGGATTCTCGAGTATAGCCAGACCCATGACCCAATTGTTGAAGAAGGATAAGAAGTTCGAATGGACGGACAAGTGTGAAGAGAGTTTTCAAGAACTCAAGAGGAGATCGATTTCAGCCCCAATCTTGATCATGCAGGATATTATGAAGCCCTTTGATGTGTATTGGGATGCATCCAAGATTGGACTCAGATGTGTGTTAATGCAAGAAGGAAAAGTTATATCTTATCTGTCCCGACAACTGAAGCAGCATGAACAAAATTATCCTACCCATGATCTTGAACTAGCAACCGTAGTTCTAGCCCTGAAGACATGGAGGCATTATCTTTTGGGAAACCGTTGTGAGATTTATTCGGATCACAAGAGCCTGAAGTATATATTCACTCAGAAGGAGATGAATATGAGGCAGAAAAGATGGATTGAGCTAATCAAGGACTATAATATGGACATGCACTATCACCCCGGTAAAGCCAATGTGGTAGCAGATGCCCTTAGCATATTGCCGTGCCGCCTGAACTCCATGATCCTGAAGGAGCAACCAAGTTTGCACAAAGAGATGGAAGATTTTAGAATGGAATTAGTAAGTGAAGGATTTTTTTCTAGCATAGAACTTCAACCCACTTTGATCAGTCAGATCAAGGAGGCGCAGAAAGGAAATGCTAGTATCGACGGAATCAAATGTCGTATCGGTACATGCAAAGTACCCGGATTCACCGAGGATGAAGAAGGAGTTCTGTGGTACAAAGGACGCCTCTGTGTACCAGTAGATTCAGAGCTGAAGGAAACTATATTGAAGGAATCCCATGATACTCTTTATTCTATCCACCCTGGAGGAACAAAGATGTATCAGGATCTGAAGGAGCAATTTTGGTGGCATAAGATGAAGAGAGAAATCGGCAGTTATATCGCCAAGTGTGATATTTGTCAGAGAGTCAAGGCAGGACATCAGAAACCCGCAGGATTGTTGCAACCATTGCATATTCCAGAATGGAAGTGGGATTCAGTTAGAATGGACCTTATCACCAGATTGCCTACATCTAGTAGGGGAAATGACTCTATTTGGGTCATAGTTGACAGATTGTCCAAGGTAGCCCATTTCTTACCCGTCAAGACCACTTACCAAAGTTCGAAGCTAGCGGAGTTACACATCGCTAGAATCTTCAGTTTGCACGGAGTCCCCAAGAATATCGTATCGGATCAAGGAACTCAGTTTACCTCGAGATTATGGAAGAAAGTCCAAGAAGGACTGGGAACCCGACTAGATTTCAGCACCGCATATCACCCCCAGGCCAATGGACAAACGGAGCGAGTAAATCAAATACTCGAAGATATGTTGAGAGCATGTGTGCTAGAGTATGGATCTAAATGGGAAGACTGTCTGCCTTTCGCAGAATTTTCTTACAACAACAGTTATCAAGCTAGTTTGCAAATGGCCCCATTTGAGTTCATGTATGGAAGGAAGTGTCGTACCCCTTTGAATTGGTCGGAAGTAGGAGAGAGTCAGATTTTCGGACCTGACATCCTACGATGATGGGGATATGCCTACTGGGGTATACCCACAGACGCTTCCGATCGCCCAAGAACCGCAGTGGGCTGCGAGCAGCGGTGGATTGAAGCCCGCCGAGGAACCGAGCGATCGAAGTCCTGGCGGTCGATAGGCCCAATCGGATTAGGTTAAACTCATCAAGCTTTAACTGAATCGGTTGAGATATGTAAACCCTAGGGGAGGTGAGCCTATATAAACCTCCCTATAGGGCGAGTAGAGACACGTTCCCTCATACACCCAAGCGACTAGCCGCCTAGCCGCCGAGCTCGCCCATTGTAACACCTCCATAATACAATCTAGCAGGAGTAAGTCTTTACACTTCGGGGGGACGAACCTGGGTAAAACCCTGTGTCTTTGCCCTCATCTCGCACCGCAGATGGCTGGCCGCCCTAGCCCCTCGTTCTACTACTCGCTGCCGATTGCAGCATCTCCCGTGACTATTCCCACGACAGTGGCGCCCACCGTGGGGCCTGGCCGGTCCGGCCGGTGTTCTGCGGCGAGATCCAATCTGCCCATAAACGAGACGGTCGCCACCGGCCGCATGATAGCGATCGACGAGATGCTCCAAATCTTGCCGAGCAGCTACGTCCCGGCGGCGCGACCCGTCACGCACAGCGTGATCCTGCCGATCGGCACGATCAGCCTCTTCGTCGGTCTCACCGACGTCATCGTCTCAGAAGATTCGGCTCGCATCCGCGAGTCGCCGCCACGCGATCGGCTCTCCGAGAGCCAGATCCGCACGATCCATCGCCTCGCCTCCGAGTACAACTCGGCCCACAGCAACGTGGCCGAGAACTCAGCGGCCGCAGAAGACGCGGCCCTCACCGACGACGCCGACTCGGCGACCCCGGCGTCACTCGCCGGATCCATCATCGCGGCTTCATCCGCGGGCTCCATCGCCCAGGTCTCCAACGCTGGAGACTTTGAGGACCCCTCCATCCTCGGGATCTTTGAATTCAACTCCGGGTCGGAGAACTCCGCTGACCTCCGCGACGGAACCGGCCGCCACGCCGCGACCTACATGGCAACCGGCACCGATCCACCGGAGGATCCATTCTCCACCCCAATCCCTCCAAACGCCACGGCCACGGAGGTCGAGGAACTCCGCCTGAAACTGGCGGAGGCGGTGCGCAAGGAGCAAGCTGAGCGCGAAAAATTTCGCCTCGAAAGGTGTGACAGAGCTATCACGCTACCACCAGCAGCCGGATCAGGTCGCGCTGAACCCCACCGTTCAGGCGTGCCTGAACCGACGACGCAACGACCGCCCGCATGGCGGCGCCACGATCTGCAAGAACGCGCCACCAGGAGGAAGCGCCCGGCCCCCGCCAGGATCAACGGCAATGGGTGCCCCACCTCCACCCAACCGCACCCCTCCCAGGGATCAGCCGCGGATAGTAGTCTCCTCACGGGAGCGAGACGCAAACGGCCTCCCACTCTTCTCCACCCGATGGACAACCTCGTGGCAGGCCGAGCAGTAGTCGACAGCATCACGGCGACCGGCAACGGCGCCGTATAGATCGAATACGTCAAGTCCGTCGAAAGCAGCAAAGAGCGCGCCGACCGCAAGGACGAGTATACTCGCGTTCCTCGGGAAGCGAGCGGCCTCCGGCCACCGGCGGCAAACACCTCAATTTCCCACCGTAGCTGCAGCTCCAACACCGACCCGCGAACGCGGCACTCTCCACCAACGACCCCAGGCCGGCAACCAATCTTGTCGCTGCCAACGGGCAACCCATCGACGCCCGCACCCACATCATCAACAACCAAAGTTGGCGCGCACGCCAGCCCGACGACCTGCGACATACCCTAACCAATCGCCGCGATGGCGAGCCCATGGGGTCGCTCAGTCGACTCGGACCCAAGTGCTTCGGACCAATGATCCGAGGCGAGAAGTACCCGCCAAACTTTAAGGCGCCAAAGGAAATAGAAAAATACGACTCCTCGTACGACCCCGCCGTCTGGCTCGACATACCTCATGGCGATGGGGATTGCAGCCACACCGACGCTAGCCTGCTACCTCCCCTAATGATGGAAGGGACGTGCGGCGTGGATCAACACCTTCCCAGATGACGACTCACAGGAGGAGATGCGCGACGCGCCGTCAGAACTTCGAGTGCTCTACACCCGCGCCACCACTATCGAGGACCTGGAGCGATGCGTCCAGGGACCCGCGAGTCGACCCGCAACTGGGTCCAACGGTGGCAAGAGCTTTGGTACAACGCGGTCGGCATCCACCCGGACACCGCGATCCATTGCTTCAAGACCTCGTGCCGCTACGAGCCCCTGGTCGCCAAGCTCAAGCGACACTCCCGCACACTCGACAACATCCCCGACCTCCTCGAGATCGCCAAACGGTACGCCGAGGAAGATCCAAACCAGGAAACTGACGACGAGTCAGGAGGTCAACGCCGCACGAGCGGCAACGACGGCGGACGCCGATCCGACCTACGTTACAGCAGCACTCGCCTCACCGGCAAGCGCCGCAGTGACGGGCGAGTCGACTTCGTCGCCAACGCCGGGCACGCGCAGCGCGAGCCCAAGAGCTTCCGCCGCGACGGAGGACAACGCCGCGACGGCGGCAACTACAAGAACAAGCCAAGGTTCGACCCCGTGGCCCTCCTTAACCAACCATGTGCGTTTCCTAGCAGGGAAGGGAAGCCCGCAATGCACACCACCGATCGGCACACGCCGTGGAAATCGAGAAGGCACGGCAGCGCGGAGGACCGACAACGAACCGCCAAACGGCGGAAAATTCGCAAAGTGGCGGCTCGCCCACACCTTCAGACTTCAACACGAAGAGCGAGAAGAAGGTCATCGCTCGCGCTGTCGCCGTTAACGCGGTGGCAGAGGTGGACGTTCCCCAGTTTCTAAACTGGTCAGAACAGCCCATCACCTGGAGCCGTCAAGACCACTCGCCACGCATCGAGTACCCAGGACGAGTCGCCCTGGTGGTCAAGCCCAAGGTCGGCGACTACTGGCTCCCCAAGACATTGATGGACGGCGGCAGCTCCATCAACATCCTGTACCTCGACACCTTCAGGCGGCTGCGGCTCCCGCAGTCAATGATCGAGACGACCCACACCACGTTCCACGGCATCGTCCCCGGTCGGAAGGCGTACCCGATCGGCAAGGTCACGCTGCCAGTCACCTTCGGCACACCGGCAAACTTCCGCACCGAGCGGATCGTCTTCGAGCTGGTGCCCTTCGACAACCCCTACCACTGCGTCCTGGGGCGCCAGGCGTTCGCCAAATTCATGGCAGCACCCCACTACGCGTATAACGCGATGAAGCTCCCCGGGCCGTGCGGCGTCATCACCATCCACGGCGACCCCGACATGGCCGCCGAGTGCGAGGCCAAAGGAGCCGAGCCGGCCACGCCGCTCATCGCGGGCGGAGACCAACGACGCCGACGAGCTCTCCAAGTACGCGAGCGGGGTCAACAACGACGACCCACCATACTAAAGAAGCCCAACTCGGAGGGCGCAAACACCTCAACCTTTGAGGCCACGATGCACACCCGCACCGTCGAGCTGGTCCCAGGCGACTCCAGCCAGACGGTGACGATCGGGACGGGCATGAGCCCAGCATAGGAAGGCTCGCTCATCGAGTTCCTCCGTGAGAACAGGGACATCTTCGCATGGAAACCCTCTGACATGCCCGGTGTCCCTAGGGAGCTCGCTGAGCACAAGCTAAACGCCGACCCCAAAGTGCTACCTATCAAGCAGTCGCTGCGGCCCTTCAATGAAGAACGCCGTCGAGCAATCGCCGAGGAGGTGCAGCGCCTACTCGCTGCCGGCTTCATCCGGCCAATCAAATACTCCAAGTGGCTGGCAAACCCAATCCTGGTCGAGAAGAAGAACGGGACCTGGAGAATGTGTATCGACTACACAAACCTGAACAGTGCCTGCCCAAAAGAGCAGTTCGTCCTCCCGCGGATCAACCAGATAATCGATTCAACCGCGGGCTCGGAGTCGCTATGTTTCCTCGACGCCTACTCTGGGTACAACCAGATCAAGATGGCTGTCGAAGACGAGGAGTAGACGGCGTTCATCACGCCATTCGGAGCCTTCTGCTACACCGCCATGACCTTTGTCCTCAAGAACGCTGGGGCGACCTACCAGCGGTGCATGCAAGAATGCCTCGCGAGCCAAATTGGCCGCAACATCCACGTCTACATCGACGACGTGGTCGTGAAATCCGCTCGCCAAGGCGACCTACTCGCCGACCTGGCGGAAACATTCGCCAACCTGCGAAGATATAAGATAAATCTCAACCCAGGAAAATGCACCTTCGGTGTACCTGCCGGACAATTACTGGGGTACGTCATCTCCAAACGAGGGATCGAGGCGAACCCCACGAAGATCGAAACGATCGCCCGGCTCGGCAAACCCGAGTGCCTGCGCGACGCTTCGGCCGGCGAGTAGCGGCTCTCGATCGCTTCATCCCCGCTGAAAGGCGATGCCCCTATAACGCCTGATGCGCAAGAACCCCACCTTCCTGTGGGATAAGGAGGCGGACGACGCGCTCCACGACCTCAAAAAGGTGCTACTCGCCGCACCACTACTCGCTGCCCCCACCGACAAAGAACCCATGCTGGTTTATGTCGCTGCTTCCGAGCGCGTCGTCAGCGCCGTGATGGTCGTCGAGCGACCAGAGGAAGGTGTAACTACCTCGGTGAATTACGCTCCTAGTTACAAGCCTGGATGAGCGGAAATGGTTGAAATAGTACGGTGGGGCCCAAATTCCACTCACGGGTAGACCTTTCGGCCGTCCCAACCATTTCCAATTCATCGGGACAAGAACGGGCGGCGTAATCGGCAGGCTAAGGGATCAACTACATACACAAATGAGTATGTATGCAAGCCACCATACAATAGTACATCAGAGCCATTCCATCTAAAAGAAAGGAAATATAGCAACGCCATACGACAAGATTCAAATGCCCTAGATAGATATAATAGTTTAGGATATCTCCTCATACATCACACATCAGAGTATCAGGCGGAAGCGGCAAACAAGATCCGAGTACGGATAAGATGCAAATCGGCATAAGATGCCCCATAAATAAGCACATCCCGCCCACAAATCTCACGGATCCCCGTTCCCGGAATCTCTACACCGAACGATCGTTCCCCACATCATCAGCCTCCTCCACTCAGTATCCATCTTGTGAGTGTACCTGTTCATCTGAACCAAATAATTTATCGTGTGAGACCCTAGGGGTACTCAGCAAGTCTTTATGCCTCTAAAGGGGACACAACCTGGGGTGACGCAATTGCAGCAAAAGATAAACCCTAACAGTTCTATAGATACTCGCTAACCATCCGCCTAACCAAAAATAGACGGATGTCCGTGAATTAATGACAACAGTTATAACAGTAATATCCACAGATCCATCCTCCTCCTCGCTTACCAACGAGGAAGCGGACGAACAAACCCCCATCCGTTGGCAATTTTATTAACCATTCCATGAGTGTTTCCCTATTTACTAGTCAGTTACTTGGTCAAATTAAAAGCGGTACTTTAGTTATGCTTGTCTATGATCGAGAAACTGTGCTCCAAGTCATCCATAACCGCGGACACGGCTTTCAGAAAGTTTTACCCTGCAGGGGTGCACAAATAGCAACACACACTCGATCAACCTCGGAAAAACCAAATCAAAACCCAACGAGGCCTTCACAACAAAGCAATCACAGGATTCAGAAATATTTTAGGGGGCCACCCCATTGAGTACACCCACAACGAAGATAGCTGACTCCGAGACGGACTCAAGGTTTGCGCCAGTGGCTGTAAACGACTGGGAACCCAAAACTGGGCTTGTCGATACCGCGAAAACACTCCTAAACAAAGATAGGTGCTCCTCGCAGAATCGTAATAAATGAGTAAAGCATTGCATAAGTACAGGATAGTAAATAAAACCTCAAACTAGTTTGTGGCCCCAAGAAATAAGACTGAAACAAGCTCTGGCTCAGGGGGGTCCCACAAGCCTCCCGGATGTGGATAGCCTTGAATAATCAAGGAACAGGAATCAAGTACTCGGGGTCCCACGGACACAAGTGAGCAGGAAAAAACAAATAGCGATATTTCTCACCGTGCCACTTTCATTAGTTATCCCATTACTACTCGGGTTAAGTTGTTTAGGTACCTCGTTATCCATCGACTCACATACCCTACACATGTTGTTTCTGACTCGCATGGCTCAAACAACTCCTAGTAAGGGCTCATGGGATGGAGGAACAAGCTTGGTGGGGTTTAAAAGTAAAGGCTATGCAATACTTGGGATTCAGTTTAATGCAATCGCGACTCAATGATGCAAGAATAAGATAGAGGCAATAGGTACTGTATGTATGCAAGCATGTGGTAGTGCTTGCTGGCAGCTCAGTTGAAGCGAGAGAAGGATCTGGTAGTGCTCCGGTTCTCTTGATATATCCTCGCTCAAAGGTCTATTCGAAGAAGAACCAAACAAACAAGGGCCAACATAAATAAAGTGCACAAGCATATGAATAAAATGCGACAAGCAAACAATCATGCCATGATGAATTATGCACAATTTGCATGGCATTAAAGTAGCATGGCATGGGTGAGGTGTGGAATACAAGAAATAAGCATTTTATTGAGTTTTGGCCCCATTTTATACTCCAATTAGTTGCTGTATACATTATATTTATATGATGCATGCTGCAAAACAGAACATGGAATGCATAAACAGAAAGGTCTCGTCGATCTGATCATTTTAGACATATCATTTGTTAAATTTGGAGTTATAAATCAAAAGTTATTAATTAATTAAGAAAAGGGCATTTTTATGTAATTTAATTCAACTTGAAATTTTAAGTGCCCAAATAATATTTTGAATGGCATATTTGAAATCCTCACATTTTTCTGATTTGAAAACATATATTATTTGTATTATTTGGAATTATGAATTTAATTTTATTTTAAAGTCAAAATTAGTCAAATTAAGTCAAAGTCAAAGGGTTGACTATTTTAAATCAATTCTGAAAATATTTGATTAAAGATTTGAATTGACATTCAAAAATAAAACATTTTTCATATTAAGATTGAATTCAAATTCTAAACCATTTGAAAGTTATGAATTAATTCATATTTAAACAGATTTGAAAATTGAATTTGAATTGATCTAATTTGAAAAGAAAAGAATTCAAAACAGATACAGGAAAATACTTTTTGCACTCAGGCAATTCTAGCCACTAACATTGACAGGTGGGGTCAGGCGCTGACTGGGCATAGGACAGGTGGTTGAGGACCGCGGGTTGAGGATGGAATAACGTGGGTGCCTTTTTACAAAAGGCCCTTAAGGGAGGGACCGCGGGTTGAGAAGGGAAAACGTTCAGGGGCCTTTTTACAAAACCTTCCTGGAAGTTGCTGTCGAATCTGGATTACAGGACAGATTTTCCTGTGATTTGATCAAACTTCAGATGAAGTTTCCGAGAGCATCCGATCTCCGATTTGAGTAAAATTTGAAGCTACACGTAAAGGGAACCAAGGAGGAGAGGTAGCCTCGAATGAAACCCCCGGAGGTCAACTGTGGGGGTCACTCGATCGACGGGAACAGAGGAACAAAACAACATGGTTTACTGAACTTGTCTGACAGAGAACAATAGTGAGATGTGGCCAGGTTCGTCAGCTGATTTCGAACTCTATTAGTGATGGATCGGGACGCTGTTTGATGCTAGATAGATAGGGGACAACCAAGAAGAGAGGGCCGTGGAGATTGGCGCTGGAGAGTGACTGGAACGCCCGAGAAACGCTGATGAATAGAGACAAAATATTGCATGTTTGCTGTCAGATGAACAATATTCAGAGTTGAGGCGAGATGGAGCTGCCTTCGATCCAGGATAACGAGAGATCCAGGCGAAGGTTGGCATGAGGTTTTCTTCTGTGGCGAGCTGGTACATCATAGACCATCATGGCTGAAGAGATTTGCTAGAGGGTAAAGTAGATCACCGGAAATCGGACAAGGACAGAAGGTGCGCGTGCTGCTGCAAGTGCACGCGCGAGCGCGTCAAGGGAAACCAAAACCGGCATCGATAGCAAGCTAATCGAAGGGAGGATGATGCACAGGTGAGGGGAAAAGATAGAGAGGGAACTCACCGCGATCGATTCCCACTAGAAGTGGTGCCGATGGTGGTCAGAAGCTTCGGGACGGGGTCCAGGAAGTAGCCGGCGGTGAGGTCCTCTTGACACGAACAGAGATGTCTTCGGGGAGGTGGCTCCAGGGAGCGGCGGTCCCTCTGCTGCTTGCTAGAGGACGGCCCAAGCGCGGAGACGTGATCCCCGCCGTCAAGTGGCCTCGACGTGGATCATGGCGACGACACGACGACACCCTCCTTGCTGTTGCTCTCGGGCAGGTGAGTATAGCTGGGAGCAGAGGTAGGGGTTGGCGGCGGAGAGGAGGGGAAGAGGGAGTAGCTAGGGTTCAAGGGGCCTCCGCGGCTTGGGGGATAAGAAGAGGAGGGAGTGGTGGTGGATGGTGACGGGGAAGACGGAAAAGGGGTCGGCCACCTGCTCCGTTTGGCGATTGACAGAGAGGGATCGCTAGCGGAGAAGAAGAACAGAGGACGGCGCCGTGTCCTCTAACCGAAGCGGTATGGCCGGCAGGAAGCAAACTGGGCTGGCCCAGGAGAGGGTAGGCTCGGGCCAGGGGAGGTAGCTGCGGCTGCTGCGGCTGGGCCCAAGGTGGGCTGCCAGGTTTGATTCTCTCCTTTTATTTATTTCCTATTTCATTTTTTTGTTAGCTCAAAAGTTTTGTTTTATGTTTATATTTAGCCAATTTTAAGGAAGCAACTTATTCAAACTATTTGAATCTTTGCAGGGATTTCGAACAACGGTGTCTAGGCAACAAAATAGACTAGAGGAAAAATAGCATATTGAAAGAGAGGATGCCCACATACATAATGTGTATGTGTCAAATTTGGCATCTTACCAGATTAGGGTTTTAGATACTAGGATAGGAGAGAAAGAGAGAAGAAAGAATAGCCTCATATGATCAAGCCTAAAAAGAGGTAGAGAGATAGATGGGAGATTCACTCAAAGGATCAAATAAAACAAAGAAGGTCAAAAGATGGAGATGGCTGCATGGTGCAAGCTTGCATGGGCCAGGCAACAAAGGCACAAAGGATAGTTTTAAATGACCATTCAAATGATCAATGTCCAAGAATTTGCTTACACTCCAAAAGAACCACATGAACATAGGAAGGTGGAGGGTTTCTTTGCATGAGGCATGCAAGATTACATCCATGCATGCAAATATCACATATGAATGATATAGGTAGATTTGGATCCATACAAATATATGTGGCTTGGTTTTTGAAATACTAACAAACAAAAGGCCACATACATGTATAGAGTGGAAAAGAGATGATACCAAAGGAGAGGTGGTATGGCAAGTTAGTAGATGGAAGGAATTCAAAAGAGATGCCCTCAACTCAAATTGGGCATTAAACAATATATCAAGAACCAAATACAATATCAAGAGGCAAATACAATTTACCATGCCTATGAGAGAAGAACCAAAACACAAAGGTTTTATATGATGCTCAAATGCAAGGTGGCATGATGACATGAGCATGATATGATGATGATGCAACAATTATATGTAGGAAGTAGCCATTATATTACTAAACCAAGTAGCATTACAAATGTTAGACAATTGGGATGCTACAGAAGGAAAGGAGCGCCCAGTCCAGCGGCCGGTATACTACATCAGCGAGGTCCTCACCGAGTCGCGCCAGCGGTACCCACAGTACCAAAAGCTAGTATACGCGGTCTTCAGAGCTCAACCGCCGACTACTTCCAAAGAGCACCCGATCACGGTCGTCTCAAAGACCATCGCAAGACATCATCCGAATCATGGAGGCGACCGGCGGTCGCCAAGTGGGCGTCGAGATCGGCGTCCACAACATCAAATACGAGCCACGAAAGATCAAGTCACGCATCAAGCGGACTTCATCGCCGACCGAAGAGGCCCGAACCGAGAAGCCGTACCTCCATTATCGAGCTCGCACTTGACGGTTCCAAGAACGCGGACGGCAGCGCAGGATAGTGCTGACTTCACCAAAGGGCGACAAACTCCGCTACATCCTCTGCCTTGACTTTACGCCCTGTACTAACAACATGGCTGAATATGAGGCCCTACTCCACGGCATGAGAGCCTCCAAGGAGATGAACGTCAATCGCCTCCGCTGCTATGGAGATTCTGACCTCGTCGCGGGGCAAGTCGCTAGCACCTGCGACGCTGTCTCCCCTACATGGCGGCGTACCGCCAAGCAGTGGACAAGTTGGGCGGACACTTCACCGGCTACTCCGTCGAGTGGATCAACAGACGGAAGAACGTGGAGGCCGACGCACTCTCTCGCATCAGGTCGGCCCGACTCACACCACCCGCCGGCGTTTTCCTCGACACTATCACCAAGCCATCAGTCTCTCCCCCGAGGGAGATCGACATCGGGGTCCCACTCCAACCAGAGGCAGCCTTGGTCGCACTCGTCAACGAGGCAGACGACTGGACCAAGCCCTACATCGCCTACCTGGAAGCCGGCACCCTGCTGGCAGACGAGACAGACGCTCGGATGATCGCTCGTCGATGCAAGTCCTACACCGTCATCGACGGCGAGCTCCACAAGCGCAGCGTCACCGACGTGTTCCAACGCTGCGTCCAACCAGCTGAAGGACGCAAGATCCTCCACGACATTCACTCCGGTGACTGCGGCCACCACGCCGCCGCTCGCTCCCTGGTCGCCAAGGCTATGCGACATGGCTTCTACTGGCCCACCGCACACGCCGATCGCCGATATCGTCCAGCGGCGCCGGTGCCGGCACGCCAATCGACGACGCATCGAGCTCGGCGCTCAAAACAATCCCCATCACCTGGCCATTCGCTGGGTGGGGCATGGACATGGTAGGCCCCTTCAAGAAGGCCCCCTCCGGCTACACCCACGTTCTAGTCGCCGTCGACAAATTCACGAAGTGGGTGGAGGCCAAGCCAGTCCGGAAATGCGATGGGAAGACCGCCACTAAATTCCTACGCGAGCTCATATATCGCTACGGGTTCCCAAACAGCATCATCACGGACAACGGCACCAACTTTGCCAAGGGAGCCATGGCCAATTTCTGCGAAGAGCACCACATCCGGCTCGACCTCGCGTCAGTCGCCCACCCGAAATCCAACGGCCAGGCGGAACGGGCCAACCAAAGCATCCTTCACGGCCACCGCGACTCCAAGTGCCACTCGAGCGCACCGCCGGGTGCTGGGTCGAAGAGTTGCCCTCTGTCATATGGGGAATCCGCACCTCAGTCAACAGATCGACAGGGTTTACCCCCTTCTTCATGGTCTACGGCGCCGAGGCAGTCATGCCCACCGACCTCGAGCACGACTTGCCGCGGGTCGTCCACTATACGGAGGCTGCGAACGAGCTTGCCCGCCAAGATGGGATAGACCAACTCGACGAAGCCCGTGACCTCGCGCGGTCACGCACCGCTATCTACCAGCAGGGACTCCGCCTCTACCACAGCCGGCGGGTGAAAGCTCGCACCTTCAAGGAAGGCGACCTGGTGTTACGCCTCATCCAGGACAAGAAGGGCATGCACAAGCTCTCCCCTCCGTGGGAAGGCCCATTCACTATCGGGCGCGTACTCGGCAATGACGCCTACTACCTCATCGACGTCCGCGGGGATGGCGAACTCGACGTCAAGCGACCATGGAATGTAAACCTCCTACGGAAGTTCTACTCCTAGAACCCCACAAATGTACTCTCCAGTCGCTATGAAATAAAAAGAAAACGGTTACCGCAAATTGCGCCTACTCTCCATGACTTGTGCCACTCGCACTCGTAATAAAAGCGTTACGCTAACTGCAGAAGTCAACCTTTGGTACAGCGATCGGCACGGCTAAGTAGTGCGGTGTAAGAGCACTGAATCACCTCAGGTCTTGCATCGTCCACGAAAAACGCCCACCCGGAGCCCCATTGGAGTCGCCTAGCTCGACTGGTTCTACGAGCCAAGACAATCGCCTCGCTTCACAATGACCTTGGTCCTCCGCATCCTCGGCATAGCGACTCGAGCAGGTAAGTACCACGCCGGGATCAAGACCAGTTCGTCAGCGGTCGTGGAAAACGCCAAGTAAGAGAGCATGCCCAGACTCGCCACGCGACTGACCCCACGGTCCAGGCAGGAGTGACGCGCTCACACCAACGCGCTAAGTCCGCAACCACCCTCGAGTCGCGCCTAGAACAACCAAGTACCACGCTCGGGGACTCGGCCACCCGACCCCGTTCGCGCAAGGGAAAACGGTAAAGTACAGAGCACTCAAGGGAGTCGCCTAGCGACTGGCTCTCCGAGCTCGGGCGAGTCGACCAAAACAACAAAACACATGAAAACAACACATATATCATATACGAGGTAAACCCCACAAAAAGGGGGAACGCGCTCGGGGACTCGTTCAAAAATCAATCACAAACACACAACAAATACCAAAATAGACACGACGTCTCATTCAATTGGATATTACATTGTTTCACGTCACAAAATATGCCCGCGTGGCAGACCTGCTGCTAATGCCACAAGGCAAACTATCCTACTCTGCAGGCTTTGATGTCGACTCGCCCACATCCCGGCGATTGCGGATGAACGCCGTGTACGGGTTTGACGGATACGTCGTTAGTTCACCCGCCATCGCCGCGCGAAAAGGTTGCTCGACCTTGAAGTCACGATGCGGCTCGGGTCGTTTCGGCGACGACCGTCTCCTGGTACGGAAGGAGGTCGCCCATTGCCCAGACACGTTCTGAGTACGTGGCGGCACGGTCCTGCAACTTAAGGACCTCGGACAGCTCCACCGCGCTAGTCGACGATGGATATCCACTCGTCACATCGTTGATGTCGAAATCTTCGGGGAAGTGGGCGAGTCCAAGGCTCAGTGCCGTCGACGCTCCGCGCCGAAATGCCGACCGCATCATGAACTCAACGACCGCGGGCGCCTTCTCCAAATACTTCCACACCTCGACGAGGTCGCTGGGAATCACCTCCGTGGGCGATATCTCTTGGAGATAGGCGCGGATGCACGTCGCCGACAACTCGCCGAATCGACGAGCATGTTTACGCACTGCCTCACGTCGAGCGAGCTCGCCTCTTCTTCGCTATCGATGATGCGACCTACGAGTAGAAGACAATAATGAGTACGACGGACACCACAAAAGACACAACCAATGGAAAGGGAAGATGTACTCACCAAGCAGCGGGCGGGCGAGTTCCGTGATGAAGCATTGAAGCGATGTATGGTCGTCCTGAAGCCCAGCAATGAGGACTTCCGACACCTTGCGATCCTCCTCAGTGGCCGCAATGGCGGCCTTAGCTTGCCCGTCAGCCGAGCTCGCTTCTTCTTTTGCTTCCCGCAGTTCGCGCTTGAGGTTGGCGATCCGTTGTTCAGCGACACTTAGAGCAGATTGTGCCGCCACCAATTCACCAGCGGGGACAAGCCCCTGGCGAGCTTCCTCTGCCTTCGCAGCAACATCCTGAAGCCCTTTGTTCGCTTCCTGGACGATGGCCAGCTCCTTCTCCACGCGCTACTTCGCGGCCAATCGGTCCGCCGACTCAAGCTGCAGACCCTGCACATCACCAAAAAAGTTAGTCAAAGCAAAATTCCTAAGTGCCCACCCGCTGAAATTCAGCGAGTGCGCACTCGGGGACTGGTGATCAAGAAATTCCTAAGTGCCCACCCGCTAAAATTTAGCGCGTGCGCACTCGGGGACTAGATGCGAAAAATAAAAAGATGAGAAATTATAAGAATCAGGCCGCTGCAAAGCACCGACCTGATCCTCGGGGACTGGACGTACCTGGATGGCTGCGCCAAGCATGCCATGGATTTGTATCGCGTCCACGGACGCTAGTAGCGCTGGCGTGTGCCCACGACGTTGGTCGACTTCAGCGTCGGCGGTCCCAGGAGCGTGGCTAGAGGGCGCAGCCCCACTCGCCGTGGCCGCCTTGGTCACGAAGCGTGGGAAGGTAGCGATAGAGGCACCCGCTCCAATAGAGGTCGCCTCCGCCGTTCCAGGCAAGGAAGCGCCCTCCTTTGTAGACGCGGCTGCCTCCATCACGGGCCCGGCTGGTGCAATCGCCGTGTCATCAGAGATAGTGACAGTATCGTCACCCTTGGCCTTCTTGCTGCCATCCGCCGAGACGACGACCTCGTCCGCCTTCCTCTTGCGGGAAGGATCTTCCTCGCTAACGGCGGATGGCACCTTAGCCACGGTCGGATGGCCCATCCTCTTCACTCCGGTCCTGTGCATGAATCGAATAAGCAAAAACAATTGAAGTAACTATGAAAAACAAGGATGGGTGAGTGCACTCACTTGGCGACTGGGATAAAACGTAGCCCTGTACGGAGGCCGGCTGGTTTTTCCAGTTCGGGGCCCAGTCGGCGACTGAGCCCCATCTCCAGGACGTCGCGTGCCCAAGACACGGACGACTTCTTCGTCGTTGAGGCCGCAGCTGGAGCCTCTGGGATATCTTCGGCAGGAGCCTCCTTGCAAGGCGAAGCCGCTGTAGCCGGAGCCCCCCCAGCCCAGAAACTCGGGCGAATGGCGGAGGCATTGAAGCCAGCGGCACTTCCTCGGTCGCCGCGTCTAGTTCGGCTGCCACTGGCAGCGCGTCCTCACCGGCCGGGCTGGGAGCATCAGAGCTGCTCGCCGAGTGCGGTGGCGAGGCCGGCTTCGATGGCTTCGTCCTCTTTTTCGGGGGGGGGGCCTTGCCTCCCTTTCCTTCTTCTTCTTCTTCGACGGAGTGGCTTGACGGCGCGAGGTGGTCTCTGGGAGCTCGTCGTCGTCATCGTGACGCTCGAGGCTTCTGCTTGCCTCGATCTCGCGCTGTCGTTGTCCTCGGGTCTTTCGGACCAGTGGGGCGACCTCCTCCTCGGACTCGTCATCGTCGTCCTCGTCGCCCTTGGCAGGAGGCGACTCGCCTACGTCCTGGGCGGATGAGCCCGAGCTCTCGTCGTCCGAAGGTGGGAGCCACCCTTCCACCACTTGGAATGGCTGCGACGAATACAGAATGGAATCAGAATTACCGCGACTACATAAACTGCGACTGCGAGCAAAGCAAAGTGATTACCGTTGGAGCTGGACGCTTCGCGGTATAGGGGCGACCAGCTGCGCATCCGTGCACACCGCCTGGGTAATCTTCTTCATTGGGAGGTAGTCCTCCTTCCACTGTCGAGGCAGGCCTTCGCCGAGTCTCCCGGCCGTGTCTTGGTACATGTAGTGGTCGCTGGGCGAAGGACGAGCCGCCTCCCGAGCCAGTTAGCTGTAGATTTATCGTCGAGGCCCTTCTTTTTCGATCGCGGATGGTCCGAGCATCTCGTCGACGACCATCCGCTGGTCGTTGGGGAGCTTGCCGACTTGGAGATGGCGCTCGGACCGATTGGCGGAATACCGGGATTGCCACCTGTCTTACGGCTCGCCGCCACGTAGAACCACGACTTCTTCCGCCGCTGCCTTGGCGGGCAGCATCGATCGAAGAATGATGCTTTGGACTTGAGCTGTAACGCTGTCAGCGGCTAGCATTGGGCCGCCGCCTCCTCGCGGTGATCCGTCCGTGGAATGATCTTGCCACAAGGGAAGTAGGTGCAGCCCAAGTAGCATTCGCAGAACGCCACAAAGATGGCGAGCTGCTCGATGCTGTGGGGACCCAGATCTGAAGGCTGGATCCCGTAGTAGGCGCAGAAGCGCCGGAAGAACAGGGACGTAGGAAACCCTAGCCCCCGCTCGAGATGACTGGTGAAACAGATGAATTCCCTCTCTCGCGGGTTTGGGGTCGTTTCTCCGGCTGCGGGAATACGCCAACAGCCGGCTCGCAGGATCCCGGCCTCCTCGAAAGAGGCCAGCTGCGCCCTCGTGCATTTGGATCTACCCCACGGTTCGGTGGAAAGGGCCATGGCCGAGGGGTTGGTTGGGGGTCGGAGGATTTCGGGTCGGTTGGATCGCGATGCGAGGGAAGGAAAATGCGCGCAGTCGGAAGAAGTGGTGAGAAGTTGGCTCTACAATCGCCTGCCATTCCCCTTATATAGTGGGTGTTACCCGCCAAATCAGGGAGCCGTTACCGCACGATGATTATGCCAAAGGTTACCGTTGGATTACCCCAACGGCTAGTTTGACCACGCCTGACGGTCCAACTACGGCCACTCGGCTCGCCGACCCAATCACTATGACAGTGTTTCGCCGACTCGACTCACCAAAGCCATGACTTGGATCACTGGTTTCCTCCTTTATACAGGAGCCTGCCGACGATTCGACTGGGTGCCGACTCTGAAGCCGTATACTCCGACTGCCAGCAGCCACCTACGCCTAATTGCCGACGTCCTCAGGGACTACTGATGGGGATATGCCTACTAGGGTATACCCAGCAGACGCTTTGATCGCCCAAGAACCGAGTGGCTCAGATAACGCGAGTTGATTGAAGCCAATGAGGAACCGAGCGATCGAAGTCAAGGCCCAAAGTAGTCGATAGGCCCAGTCGGATTAGGTTAAACGACTACCGAAGCTTTAACTGAATCGGTTGAGATATGTAAACCCTAGGGGAGGTGAGCCTATATAAACCTCCCTATAGGGCGAGTAGAGACACCTTCCCTCATACACCCAAGCGACTCGCCGCCTAGCCGCCGAGCTCGCCCATTGTAACACCTCCATAATACAATCTGGCAGGAGTAGGTCTTTACCCTCCGGGGGGCCGAACCTAGGTAAAACCCTGTGTCTTTGCCCTTATCTCGCACCGCAGATGGCTGGCCGCCCTTGCCCCTCGTTCTACTACTCGCTGCCGATTGCAGCATCTGCCGTGACTATTCCCACGACATACGAGAAGCAGAAGAGAAAGTTCACAAGATCCGTGAGCACCTCAAGACCTCCCAGTCAAGACATAAGAGTTACACCCACAAGAGACGTCGAGACCTTGCTTTCATTATCCGAGATTTTTTGTATCTCAAAGTGTCGCCTTTGAAAGGAATACATCGCTTCCATCTCAAAGGAAAGTTAGCCCCCAGATATATCGGACCTTTCAAGATTCTGAATCGTGGAGGAGAAGTATCATATCAACTGGAACTGCCAGAGGAGATGTCCGCAGTGCATAATGTGTTCCATATATCGTTACTTCGCAAATGCCTTGAAGTTCCAGAGAAGACTAAAGTTTTCAAGAACATTGATCACCGCACCATAGATATCAACGATGACCTGACATATCCCAAAGTACCCATCCGTATTTTGGAGAAAGCTTTCAGGACCACCAGAACCCGAAGCATCAAGTTTCTCAAGATTCAGTGGAGTAACCACACTGAAGAAGAAGCTACCTGGGAACGAGAAGACTACATCAAGACGGAGTTTCCCGATCTTTTTAAGTCCTAGTTTTCTTCTCTCTTCTTTCTCAAATCTCTGGACGAGATTTTGTTAAAGGAGGGAAGGTTTGTAACATCCCAAAAATGTTGAAAAATGATTATCAAATTCCAATCACCAAAATTAGGGTTAACAAAAACTTTTGTTAATTAAATTCAATATGAATGCATGTGTGTATGTGATGATTGCATGAATGAATGAATGGACTTGTGTGATTGATCTAAATAGGAAGGAATGGATTAAAGGTGAAAACAACATCATCTAAAACATTTCCAAGCAGAAAAAAATCAAGAGAAAATCAAAAACAAAACAAATAAGGAAAATGGTCATTTTTGCCTATCTTGCTCACTAGGCCACTTTGAGTGTTTCTAGTCCAAGATTTCAAACACAAACTTTTCCATTTCTTTTCACCCCTTGCAGGACCAAGTAAAAGTGAATCAAAGCCCACCTTTCAAACTTTCAGAATATTTGGCAACTTGATTCAAATCACATTTCAAAATTGAATCCGATTCATATGTGAAGATCCCATATTTTCAAAACCCAACCAAACCAGTGCACCTTGACCAATCCAACTAAACAAAGACTCCCTAGTATGTAACCAACACACCCACCAAGTTTGAATCCAAAATTCAAAGTTGAATCTCTTTCGGCCATTTCATCAAACACATTGTAATCAGCAAACTAAGAAACATCAAACACTATTAGGAGCAGTGATTTTGGCCAATCTTCTTCCCTCTATAGCTCACACTACACTCTTAGTAGATGATCTAGCTATATTAACAAGCTTTAGCACCACTGTGAGCATGCCATAGCCATCAATGGTGACCATGTCGAGCCTAACTTGCCACCCCCATGTCGATAGCAAGCTAGGATAAGAACCAAGCCTAGAAAGCATGTCTGGGAAGCTCTCCAATGTCCACCGCCACCCCCTGTCCAAGCCTCGAGCTGTGCCAGCCCCTGAACCACACTGCCCGAGCATGCCAAGCCTCTTTGTGAGCGAGCCGAAAGCGCGCCAGAGCGCCGCGCTCGACACACGCCCATAGACCACACACATCCCTTGCCGCTTGCGTGCGTGATTGCCAGCACCCCAGCAACACCGCGGACATTTCCGTTCGCCGCCACGCGGACCGTAGGCGTGGTACGCCATTAAAACTACTATGGGACCCGCCCATAGCGACGCGACATTACGACCGTTTCGCACCGCCACATGCCGCATAGCCATGTCGTTGAGCTTCGCGAGGGAGCACATCATCGCCCCCTATCGTCGCCCATGCCTTTGGCTCGATGTGCCGATGACCACGACAAGCTCAGCCCGCACCCGTCGGTCCCCTTCAGGCACTATAGATAGAGGACTTCCCCGTTCGATTTGTTCACACCATCTCACTCCCCTCTCTCTCAAAAGCACCCCACCTCACTCCTGGAGCAAGGCGAGCAGTGCATCGCCGGAATTTGGCTGGAGTCTGCCGCTGCTGGAGGAGAAGGGAGCCACATTGAACCGCCCAGAGGATCTGCCGTACACTGGGGATCGCCATCTTCAATTCATTCGCCTCGCCGCCACCTCGCTCGAGCCTCGGTGAGCCCCCATAGACCCCCACTGGCCGCGTTAGGGATCGACCTCGCCAGTGTTGCCCGACGTGGATGACGAACCACAACCGTTGGATTAGAGTTAGATCGTGGGGTCCACATGCCCCCTTACAGCTTCGCGCCTCTCTGTCTCACTAACGAGTGGGGATAGCCACTTAACCAGCTCGCGTGTGTGCTGTGCGTAGTGGGCCAGCCCAGTTAACCTCCCGCGCGACCTAGTAATTCAAATTTAGGTTTATTCTTTTAGTTTCATACTCAGTTCTGTACCCATATTCAAAAATCAACCCAGCTCGATTCACTAAACCAAAATTCATGAAACCAATTTTGTTAGAAATGTACTTGAGTGTTTAATCCAAGCCCGTTGGATTCAAACCATTTAGATTTCTAGATCTTCTATAGTACAAATAATAAGGTAGAAGCTTTTCTGCATTCAAACATTTTTCAATGAAAGCTTTTGAGTTGATTCCAACTCTCAAAAATCACGTTTAACCATACCTTTCAGAATATATAAAAATATATAGGTTTACTTGCAGAAATTCTGATCAAGTAATAAAAGAATGCCCCATAGGCATTTCTAGTCACTTTAATTAATTAAAATAAAAGGTTAAACCTTATTAAATTGTGACACCACTTTAAATCACATTCCCATGTATTGAAATATGCGGTGATGACATGTCTCAACATGATCCCATGTTTGAGTTGGAGAATATTAAATCTTAAGTAGTTTTTCAATGAGTAGAAATTACTTTTCTAAAATAAAGGAAATAAAACTATTTGCCCTAATGGTTGTAATGCTTGTGATGATATTTGATCATCTAGTGAAAACCTTGGTGTGATAAATAGAAATAGTTAAGTATTGTTTAGTGATTGTGTACCTCGTATTTACTTATAGACGCTAGTACCGACCAAGGATACAAGGAGGAAGGAGGATACTATGAGGAAGGACGAAGAAGCCTAATACTACCAGTTGACTTGGAAATCTTATACTTGCAATTATGCAAGCTAACACTAGCAACTATGAAAGTTAGATAACCTATGCAATGCATTAAGCATGCTTGGTTAGATACATTTGATGATACCAAATCCTAGTTTTACTTGCAAGCTTAGTATTTTATCTCTATATCAAAGTTTTCTAGTTAAAGTTTACTTAGTGACTTGTAGAGTTTAGAAGGATAATTGAAGGTAGCATAAAGAGCATAAAACTTGGCCTAAGTTAGATAATCTTGATGTCATCCTGAGGCATGAGATTGAACTTAGCTAGTTCACACTTGTTTGCCACCCCTCATTAGTGTTTACCCCCACTTGTAGATGTTAGTGCCAAGAATAAAACTTGATCAACTTTAGATGGGAATACTTGGTGAAAATGGTTATGAAAACCCTAGAATGATGAGTCATTCTACTGAAATGTTTTGCCATGTCTTCTTGAACACCAAATGATTTTGATGATGAAAACGTCAAGGCATGAGCCTTAGCCCTTTATAAAACTGATGGTTGTCTGGATGCGATACCATTCCAATTTTACCGTACAACCACAATACCCGAAATTTGGGTAGGGCTTGACTAGAAATTTATATACCTTAGTATGGGTTCCCTTGCGGCCAAGGTTTGAGCTGAGGCTACCTTGTGAATATTATCCACCTATGCAGTTCCCAAGATGATAGTTGGCCATGGTTGGGAGGCCAAGCTCACAGGAGAGGTGCCTATACTAGGGCGTGTAATTGAAAGGTTAGGATTGATTATCCGCATACTGAGTATGGTGAATTCAGGATTTGTTCCTGACGGATGTATCGAATGTTGTGGTGAAAGTGTACCACCTCTACAGAGTGTCAAACTATTCGAATAGCCGCGTCCGCGGTTATGGACAGTTGGAGTGGCCATACTGTTCTGTCGTCAAATGTTTTCAAAATGACTTGTGAAATGATTCATAACTTTGACTTCACCACAACAGAGTTGTGATATGAAATTCAAGTTCCCACTTAGGTGATATAAAAATTTCAACTAGATTTCTTTGCTTCTGAACTTAGTTAAGGAAAATCTAGCTTTTTGCAAAATAACCCTAGATCTTAGTACTTCCTATTCCAAAACCATTTCACTTGTTAGCATTAGTTTGCGAGTACTTAAAGAATACTCATGGCTTTGTCCCTGGCTATTCCTGTGTCCAGACTATGAAGAAGAGTATCCAGAAGACGGACAATAGGAAGGTTACGACAACTAGGATCATCTCCCATCGTCAGCATTGCCTGTGATCATGAAGATGGAGATTCACCTATGCTATCGTTATTATTACGTTCTTTCCGCTGCTTGAATTGTATTAAGACTGGATCATGAGATCCTTATTTCCGCTGCTCCAATTTGTTATGTCACACAAAAATGGTAATGATGGGATTGCAATGTATGGCATAACAGGCATCTGGGATTAAAAATTCGGTTGTTGACAAGTTGGTATCAGAGCCATCCTGACCATTGGAGACCCTAGTTTAGAATGGACGTTTGAATCAAAAACATAGTTTTAAAACCAAAGGAAGTGAGTATTTATGAAAACTTATTCTCATTCTTATCACATAGACTCTTTCACGAAAATTCACGTTCCTCAAAAATTCTTGCAAACTTACATAAAGTTTGACACACTTGATCACTCTACTAACTTACTCATCCTATATTCTTATAGATGGACCTGAAGTACAACAAATTTTATCAGTTCGGGAATGGAGGAGACCTCATCTTTGAGCGTGACTTGGACCAGCTGTCAGAGATGCTGGAGCATCCTCACCCCGAGTTCTTCAGAGCTCAGCTCAACAATCAGGAAGGAGAGGATGTGCAGTGGCTAGTTGTTGCAAGTCTTCGGGGAAAGATTGAAGCCCCCACCTCAGAGGGAATTCAGTTCACCTTGAGAGAGAACAACTGGCTTGATGGACTTGCAAGGGCCATGCAAGAAGCTCTTGCCCGTCTGTGTGGGCAGAGTATCAATAAAATGAAGGGTACCCGCTTTCATTTTTACCCAAGGCATGATGTTATGGGACAACCACTAGAATCCCATATCACCACGAGCTTAAGAGTCAATTGGACCACCTCAGATTCATGATGTATGACCGCCTGAAGGAGTTAGACAATGCCCGCTCCTACGACAACCACAAGTACGCCATCGCCGCCAAGAAGGATCAGACCATCGCCATGCTAGTGAAGGATCGCTAGTCTCGTCGCCGTCAGCTTGACAAGAAGGAGCGCATCATTGCCCGTCTTCGCCACCGGATCACGGATTTGGAGGATACCATCCACGAGAGAGCTATGCAGTTGGAGGAGAGGGAGAATGCAGGGGAAGACCTTCGTGGAGACCCCTACTCCTATCTCAGTGATGATGATGACTTTCGGGAGGATCATGCCATGGACTTCTTCACCGATGAGGATGACTTTGCCTTCATCGATGATGATGAGGAGGATGATGAGGACACTGACTCCAAGGAGTAGTAGCACTTGAGCACTAGCATTAGTGAGTTGTATTCGGTCCCACTGTATCGTAGTTTCCCAGAACGGTTCTTAAAACCATCTATTTTCCTTTGTTGTGGTGGGTGTTTATATCGTGTGCTATGAATTAATGAATGAAAAGCAAGTTGCTAGAAAAATATGAGTCAAACTTCAAAAACTTCTCAAACACAAAACCCCTGAACCTTAGAAACTTCCCTCTTTTCTCATGATCTATCTCAATCTTCAGATGCCTCACGGAGGAAGCAACTCATCCCCGGACCCAATGTTGCAAATCTTGCAAATGTTGGTTTCGGACCGCGAAGCTGAAAGAGCCGAACGTCAAGTCAACTTAGCCACCCTTCAACAGATAGCTCATATGGACAACAACAATCAACACCATATAAATCAGGACAACCAGGGATCTAAGATCAAGAATTTCCAGAACACCAATCCACCCGTTTTCACTAAGTATGAAGAGCCCCTAGATGCAGATGATTGGCTGCAAACCATGGAAAACAACCTGGAATTTGCAGGAGTGGAAGCCAACGAGAAAGTAGTGTTTTCCACCCACTATATGGCCGAAGATGAAAGATCATGGTGGAACAGCGTTCGCGCGATGATAGGAGGTCAGATGATGACGTGGGAAGAGTTCAAAATCTAGTTCAGCAAAACCTAGGGTGCCACCGGGTTTGATCAAGTGGATGAGAGATGAATTCAGGGAACTGAAGCAATGGAGGATGACCGTAGTGGAATACCGTGACAAATTCTTGTCATTGGCTAGGTATGCACCGGATGAGATAGACACTGAAGCTAAGAATAAGGAGAGATTCCTGAATGGTCTGCACGATGAGATGCAGACAGTGTTAGTCAATATCCCATTTGCTGATATTGAAGCCTTAGTGGACTCTTCCATTCAGATGGAAGGCAAGATCAACCAAGCTAATGAGAACCGCAAGCGTCGCATGATGCATCAAACAAGAACCCACCATACACCAAAGTATCGCCCCAACCCATCTCCAGGATTTGCGCCAAGAACCAACCGACCCCCGATGAACCGTCCGTCCTATCCTAACCGAGGAAACCCAAGGCCCGGAGGAAACCACAACAACCCAGGGAACCCGAGCAATTTCAACCATGCCCCGCCCAAGTTCAACAACAACAATGCCGCCACCAACACCAACACTGCCCCAAGGACTGGAAGCAATGATGTGTCTGTTGCAGCGAAGGACAAGTCCCAAGTGACTTGTTATGAATGTGGAACCAAAGGTCACTATTCCAATGAGTGCCCCAAGAAGATTGCCGCAGCCCCCAATGCAAATGCCCCAGCTCAGCAGCAGCGTCGTGTTCAGCCTGGAAGACGGTTTTCCCCAGGGAACTCGCTCAACCGCAACGACCGTCTCTTTCTCATGCATGCTGAAGAAGCCCAAGAAGCGCTAGATGTCGTGCTAGGTATGTTTTCTGTTAAATCAGTACTTGAAGAAATTGCATGCAGTAGTAAGATTCAACGCACCAAATTGAAGCATGTTATGATTGTTCAAATACCTAGTTCAACCACCAAAGCTAGAAAAATTTGCAAGGCCGTGCCTATCCGAATCATTAGGATTATGTTAGAAATTGTTGTATATTTCGACTATGAGATATGGCTTATGGATGTCAAAACTGCGTTCCTCAATGGCAACATTGAAGAGTTGTATATGATACAACCAAAGGTTTTTGTCGATCCTAAGGATGCTGACAAGGTATGCAAGCTTCAACGATCCATCTATGGACTAAACCAAGCATCCCGAAGTTGGGAATATCCGCTTTGATGAGGTGATCAAAGAGTTTGGATTTTTCCAAACTTATGGAGAGGCTTGTATTTACAAGAAAGTGAGTGGGATCGATATGGAATTTCTGATATTATATGTAGATGACATATTACTGATCGTAAATGATGTAGATCTTTTAAACAGTGTTAAAATTTATCTAAACAGCAAATTTTCAATGAAGTACCTATGTGAAGCGTCATACATATTAGGCATAAAGATCTATAGAGATAGATCAAGGCGCCTAATAGTGTTATCACAGAGTGCATACCTTGCTAAGATTTTAAAGAAGTTTAAAATGGACGAAAGCAAGAAGGGGTCTTACCTATGTTGCAAGGCAAGACATTGAGTAAGACTCAAAGTCCGGGAACGGCGGAAGAAAGAGAGATAATGGACAAGGTCCTCTATGCTTCAGCCATAGGCTCTATAATGTACGCCATGATATGTACAAGGTCGAATGTGGCACATGCTATTAGTTTGACTAGTAGATACCAATCTGATCCAGGATTGGAACACTGGATAGCGGTCAAGAATATCCTTAAGTACTTAAGAAGAACTAAGGAAATGTTTCTCGTGTACCGAGGTGAAGAAGAGCTCTTCGCTAAGTGTTATGTCGACGCTAGCTTCGACACCAATCCGGATGACTCTAAGTCTCAATCCGGATACGTATTTCTCATGAATGGAGGAACAGTTAGTTGGAGGACTTCCAAAAAACCCGTGGTGGTGGGATCAACAACGGAGACTGAATATGTTTCTACTTCGGAAGCGGCTCATGAAGCAGTTTGGATGAAGGAGTTCATAACCGAACTAGGTGTGGTTCCTAGCGCGTTGGACCCAATGGTGATCTATTGTGACAATAATGGATCCATAGCCAATGCCAAAGAACCAAGGTCTCACAAGAATTCCAAGCATACTAAGCGTCGGTTTCACTCCATCTGCGAACATCTTAAGGATGGAGATATATAGATTTGTAAAGTACACACAGATCTCAATGTAGCAGATCCCCATTGACTAAAAATCTCCCTAGGGAAAAATGTGATCAACACCCTAACTCCATGGGTGTTAGATTTATCACTATGTAACTAGATTATTGTCTCTAGTGCAAGTGGGAGACTGAAGGGAATATGTCCTGAGAGGCAATAATAAAGTTGTTATTATATGTATTCCAAATATATGATAGATGTTTATTTTGCACGCTATAATTGTATTAATACAGAAACGTTAATACATGTTTGTTTAATAAATAAATGGAAAGTTCCTAGTTATGCCTCTCTTATAAACTAGCTCGTTAATTAACAAGTTGATCAAGATTTCCTCATCATGGACATTGGATGTTGTTAATAACGAGGTCACAACATTATTGGAATGGTGTGATGAACATTCATCCGAAGTATAGAATTACGTTAAAAGTCATTGTGTTTATATTGCTATAACATCATACGAAGTAATACTAATCCTTAAACCATGAGATCATGTCAATCACTAACACTAGAATAGTGTCTTGATAATATCAAACGTAACATCGTAACAGGGTGACTATAAAGATGGGTTTAGTGCTACGAAGGTGTTATGTTGAGGCTCATGGATCAAGAGTGGAATTTGTCCATCTTGATGATGAAGAGATATACTCTGGGACCTCTCGGTGATATCACATTAGTTAGCTTACAAGCAAGTGATGTTATCACTAGAATGTTATATCACGGGAACGAGAAAAGAGTACATGTCAGTACGAGATAAAACTAGGTATGGAGATACCGATGATCGAATCTCGTAATGTAATATATCATGAGACAAAGGGATTAAGTTACTAGCGTAAAAGGTTCTCACGATCACAAGAAGTCATCATTGAATGTGTGGGAGTCGGTATGGATCTCTAGGTCCCGCTTCTGATTATTGATCTGAGAGGGGTCTCGATCATATCTGCATTATTCATGAACCGTAGGGTGACACACTTAAGAGACACCGACACCATCTGGAACTAATAGTTTCTAGATGAAAAGTTTTACAAAGCGCAGGAATTTATTTCACTAGAGACCGGAATTGTTTCGGGTGAAATTGCTGAAATTGTTTCTACATGTGAAATAGAATACTAGCAAGGGGTTTTATGTGAATGTATGTTAATTAATGTAATTGAAAAAATTCTGAATAAATAAATAAAAAGGAGTTTTATTTAAATAGAGATTACATTAAATTTGGTGGAAATTTAATGGGATTTTTTGCGTGGGATTTTGAGTGGAGAAATGAAGAGGCATTTTGTGAGTGGAAGATCCACCGACATGAATGGAGGGAAGGGAAGGGGCAGCCCCTTGTGCCGGCCACCCCCTTGGGATTCCCCCTCCTCCTATATAAGGGCTCCCTCTCCCTCTCTCACACTCACACCTCCTCGTGAAGGATCTCTCCCCCTATAGTTTATCCCCCATGGTCTCGAACTAGCGAGATACATGTTCCCGGTGGCTTTTCGTTTGAAAAGAGTTGTTGCTTCTGATGCATCGCTGGAGCGAGGAGGCGGATGTTTTTCGGTGGCTTGGACGTGAGTGAGAGCGTGGATGCGCTGCTGATTTGCTACACTAGACTTCTTCTCGATCTTGATACGGACAAGCGTTCGTCTACATCATCCACGAGTACAACCTCATTAAACTTTGTCAGTCTACAAGGGTATGTTCTCTATGGATGTATATCCACCCGTTTCTTGTATCTAGTAGATAGATCTTGGTACATAGTTGTTTCCATCGTAGGAAATTTTTTGTTTTCTATGCTGTGAAACCTTCAAGACCAGCACTCTCAAATGGCCTCTTGCCACCAAAATTTGATCATGGCAAAGCTCCCAATAAGCTCGTCCCTTATAATCTAGAATTATTGGGTCCATTAACATGAGCTTTTCTCTTGCTCCATCCTCTTGAGAAATTTCTTCAATTTCCACCTTCCTCTCTCCAAGATCAACATGCTTCTCATTGGCTGCCACCCTCCTCTCCTCATTGTCCACCTGCGTGTCCTCACCAACTTCCCCTCTTCAATATCTTTGTTCCTCATCTCCCTCCTTCCGTTAGAGAGCTCCTTCATAACCACCATCATGTCATCCAAAGATTACTTGTACATGTTCTCACCTCATTTTCCTTGCTTCTTTAGCTTTCTTTCTACCTTCGATGGGCCTCTTCCTATTGACCGAAAATATATGAGTGGGGATACTTGATCCTTCATTGTCTATGTCAACAAAAAACCTTCTCCAATCGAGGTAGTTGGTGTCTTCCTTTTGATTGGAATCTCGTTGGAGGGGTGATTATTCCATTTCTCTTCATTATCAAGAATGGCAAAACAATGGAACAAAGTGAAAGCGTTGCCCGATTTTCCACCTTTCTTTTTTGGTCTTCCCATGAATTTTTTTGAGTAATATTTAGATATAATTAAGAATAAGATAACAAATATTATTATTACATACCATTAAGAATAAGAGATCAAATTTTATTTGTCTATAAATAATAACAAGAGAACAAGTTTTATTAGTGCATACCTTTTCTACGACACTTGTCCCACTTGGATTGAGATGATCAAGTTGGGCAAAGCAATTGGACCATTTGAAACACTAGGAGTTGATGGTTTACCAATAGTATTGTAGTCATATCCCTCTTATACTATTGCCTATAATTGTCATGGATACACTCCCAATATATGATGCTTTGTTGTTCATTGCCTGTGACGCGATCAACACCAATTAAAATCCATGCACAGCACAAGGTCCCATATTCCTTTTCAGTGAAATTAGCTCCTCGGCTAGCCTTTTGTGGATTTGGATCATTGATAAAACCCTCTCCATATCCCTCACCAACAAAAACCTCACCATATCCATCATCAACAAAACCGTCGCCATATCCTTTAGCAATATCATCTTGTGCAAATTATTTTGATGGATCATCTTGTGGAAATTGTTGAGATGGTACATTTTGAGAAAGTTGATGATCACAAGTGTAATTGAGAAAGGACTCATTATCTATACTACTTGCAAATAAACATTCTCAATTAGATAAAATTTAAGCATATTGTGCAAACTAGATTTTGAAAATAAATTATGAAAACATATCATATTATGAAAACCATATTATACAACCAAAACTATAGCAAAATAGTGTGTATTTTCCTAAAATTGGATACAAATTCATAATTAACAGAAAAGGCACCAAAGAAAATTAAGTTTGTAAAATTTGGATCTTGGGACCATTTGACCAAACACTATGACTGTGCCGCCACTTCCGGTGAGCTGCGGAGTTTCTTCCTGCCCAACGGTGGCATGGATGTTATAGGAGATACAAGAGATAATGGAAGCGGGGCCTCCATGGCTAGAGCAGGCCGGGGAGGCACGAATAGGTCCATCGTCGATGAATTCTTTGTTGCGTGCCTGGTCGCAGACGGTGGGTCGTTATGTGTCATATTTCTTGCTAGTTTCTTTGAAGGGGTGTGCATGGGCATGGCTAGGAGACCCTTGACTCTTGCCCAGTCGATGATGGGGCTGCTAGTGGCTGTGGGGCCAGATATAGGCGTATGGCGGCGGTAGGCTTGCCCCGCACGGTCATGAAGCGACGGGAGGGCGGGCAGGTAGTCGGTGGGGCCTTGGGAAGGTGGGGCAGCTCATCCATGGAGTGGTGATAGCCAGAGGAACTACAACAAGCGCCACCAGCATCGTGGGAGGGGCTCATGGAAAATTCCGCTTGGGTGGTTGGCGTCTTCCCACGTCATTTTGGGTAAGGGTTCCTCTTATCCATAAATTTCGGAAATTGGGGAAAAGCCACAAAAAATCCTCCCAGTTCGTCTCCGCCTAGGGTGACTCTGGATGCTCCCGTAACCCTAGTTGTTTCTCTCCCCTTGTGCCTCCTGTGGCCGCTGATGTCACTGGCGGTAGTGGCGGTGCATGTCTCGCCAAAGGGCATGGGGCCAAGGAGACAGGCAACTGTGATGCATCAGGGAAGAGACTCATGGTGGCAGATGACTGTGGTGGTAGTCTGGAGGTGGAGGTACGGTGGTGGTGGAGCTAGAGAAGGGCACATCAGGAGACTTTTCCGCGTCGCAGCCATATGCGGCACTTTAGCCATGGCGGGTGGCGGTGGCAGCTGGTCTATCCTGGATTTGTTCTAGGCCATCGGGTCACGACATAAATTGTGTTCTTAGACAATCGGTGTGCTTTATATAGAGGAGGCAACGTGGATCCTTGGGATCTGACACCAGATCCAACAAGGTCAGTTGCAGTCAGGTTCATCTTCTCCTCTTCGGCCAACGGGTGGCATGGATGCTACTGGCTTGGCTTGAATAATGTACGCGGTTCTCGGGTTCCGCTCGTACCGAGATGATGATCTGCTTGATGCATGCCCTCGGTGATTAGGCAGGAGTGTCGCATTTTGGAAGGCTCTATTGGTGAACTCCCATGGGCGCCTTATCCTTGAAGATTGCTGGACTGGATGGGATTCGTCCATGCGCACCTGTGGTTTTTAGGACCATTTGGTTTTAAAGGGAGGATTGTGAAGCTCTAGTGTCGGTTACCATCATGGTTCATGGTGAAGTTAGATGCAGACAATGTCATGGAAGTAGGGACATTGAGGGCTAGCGATGGTGGTTTGAGTCTTTGTGGCGATGGGGAACTGGCTTTGTGATATGTGACTTGCATCAGCGACTGTTAGTGGGGGCGACAACATAGGAGTTCATAGTCTTACCTTGTAGGGTGAAAGCCCAAGGTCTAGCCTTAATTGCATGTGACTTGCAATGGACTAGTTAAAGGCATTGTTTTGTGAGTGAGGATTTTTGATCAGGCGGCGATGGATCTTGTGCACTATTTCCTTCTTGAAGGTATCACTATTGTATGGGTTGTACTTCATGCGTTGTTTTGGTGGTGTTAGTGTCGCTGCCACAAGGAATTGTTCGCTTTAGTGAGACTTTTCTTTTTTATAATTCTTCTCTTTTTCCAGGGTTGTGTGCATTCATAATACCGCTAGGACAATATGTTGTTGTAGAGGCTAGGTGTAATTGGTATCTTCGCGATATTAATAATATGCTCTTTGTCAAAAAATCTACCCATATATGGGTAGGAGATGACAAAATATGGGTGATCACCCAAATTGTTTCTACAGGGGATCACATATGGGTAAGTTGTTGAAGCTGCTATTTTGTCCCTCTTACCTATAAAATAAGTTTTTGTCCCTCTTAAGATGTTTAGATCTATCGTGGCTATATCATAAAGCTAGGATCCATCAATAAATCCAAACATAAGCCTTTGTGTCATAAACATATAATGTACCAAAAAGAGCTTAATGAATCCACGAAGGAAGCTACCATATAATTCCACTCATTACCATATGGATTTTTAATATGTTTGGACAAATTGAGCATCGACATTCTTAACTGAGACTAACAATAATCAAAATTAGGTCCAAACTGTTGGGTACATGCAAATACATGTTAGAAAATAAAATTTTATTCGGCTAGAGTCCAACAAGACACCCCAAGATCCGGCTAAGGGGATGGTGATACGTTCGAAACGTATCTATAATTTTTGATGCTCCATGCTTGTTTAGTATCTACTTTGCTTTACTTGTCCACACTTTGAGGTGCTTTTTACATGTTTTTTGGTACTAACCTACTAACAAGTTTCAACAGTGCCATATGCATGTTTTCTGCTGTTTTTGGTTTTAGAAAAGTTAGTAAAGAAATATTCTCGGAATTGGACGGGACAAAGGACAAAGTCAATTACTTTCGGTGGGGAACAAGAAGTCCAGAGGGGAGCCGGAGGGGCCAGCTAGGGGGGCCAGACCCACCCAAGGAGCGGGTGGGCCTAGACCCGCATCTAGCTAGGTTTTGGTGGCCCTGGCCGCCTCCTCGGTCTCCCCTTCGCCTATAAGAAGGCCCCAATGCAGAAACCCTGAGTATCCGATCAGAAATCCACGAAACTGGCTGTAGCCGCCGCCACCATCGTCCCTAGATCGCGCGGGGGGGGGGGGGGGCTGAAGTTCTTCCCGGCACCCTACCGGAGGGGAGATCATCCCGGAGGCCTTCTCTCCGGTATGATGCGTGAGTAGTTCCACCTTGGACTATGGGTCCATGTAGTAGGTAGATGGTTGTATCTCCTCCTTTGTGCTTTCATGTATAGATCTTGTGAGTTGCGTTCATGATCAAGATATAATATATATGTAATCATGCATGTTGTGTTTGCGAGGATCCGATGGATATTGAGATTATTATGTTGGTTTGATTAATGGTTTTGTCTTTATGATTCTATCATGTCTGTGTTGTTTGTGATCTTGCATGCTCTCCGTTGTTAGTAGCTATCTTGGCTAAGTAGTTGCTAGTGACTCCAAGAGGGGGTATTTATGCTCGATAGTGGGTTCATGCATCTAGTTTCCAAGGGAAGTGACAAAAATCTCTTCGGTTGTAGATGTGTTGTTGCTACTAGGGAGAAAACAACGGTCTCTTGTTCATGGAACATGTGGACTATTTACCTTACACACTTTGCTTAAAGCAGTTGTATGTTGCTTGCAACTTAATACCCGAGGGGGTTCAGATGATAACCTGAAGGTGGACTTCTAGTCATAGATGCATTTGGATGGTGGTCTATGCATCTTGTTGTATTGCCCAATCAACCTCATAGGATCTTTCTAACTAGTAATTGCATTGTTATGCCTTGCTCAGTTGCCCTGCTGTAATTTTTTTACCCTTCATCCCATGTTGTTTATCTAAGGAGAGCACCTCTAGTGAACTATGGACCCCGGTCCAATCTTTACCATTGATACATCTTCCAATGGTAATTGTTTACTTGTTGCAAACCATTACCTTCCACACCATACGTTTAATCCTTAGTTACAGCAAACCGGTGAGCTTGACAATCTCACTGTTCGTTGGGGCAAAGTCTTGAGTTTGTGTTGTGCAGGTCTCCATGTTGGTTTCAACACTCGTGTGACGTTTCCTTCCTCCTTCTGGTTCGATAACCTCGGTATCAACTGAGGGAAGACTTGCTGCTGTCATGCTTCACACCTTGCTCTTGGGGTTCCCAACAGGCTCCACATCAACTGAGCCATCAGATGGCCATAGATCTTTACCCCTAAACGCATAGTTGGGGAAGTCGAGGAAGTGCGTTAGGGAAGTGTAGTCCTTTTTACTCATCAAGTACTCTGGCTCTAGCGACCGTCGATCCCGAGACTTCCTTCACTGGCTCTCGTTCACCCCCACCTCCACTATCTTATGCCTCCGACTGCCTTAGATGCGGCATCTCCGCTGGGTCACACACATGCAAGGTGGAGAAATTACAGGAGAGGTGCGAGCCTTGGTTCCGCAGAGTTTGGTCCAAGTAATGGCCTAGAAGAATGCCTAGATGTCTGTCTGTCGCATCCCCACCTTCCTTTATATAGGGAGTAGGTGAGGCACACAACACCTTGTGTCCTTCAGTCAAAAACCCTAACCCTAGTCAAAGTGGATCCAACTCATTAACACGTGTCCCTATCTGGATAAGTCCAACATTGTTAGGTTCCGTTAGTTGGATCTATATTAGCCTAGATCTACTCTCTTAAATGTGCAACACCACAGACTTACAGTAAGTCGGACATAGTTTAGTGAGCTTTCACCTAGAACCGATAGACGATAGCGGCTTCTAGTAGAACATGTCGACTCCTAGATACTAGTAGGAACCCTCAATGTGATGATGTGTCCGTATACCTTTTCCTCATGACATAGGTGATAAGCCTCGGTGTTAGGGGTGACCCCTTAGGGTTTCCTGATCTTTCGTGAAATCCTGTGGAAATCATGGTGGAAGCGAGGGAGAGGAAAAGGGGATGAAATCCATGGACACACACGTGAACAATTCTATGAACACACACATGAACAATTCTATTAACACACACAAGATAAACCATGATACACACCAGTATCTCACACCAGTGGCAACCGGTCTGACACAATCCCTAGGATCGGTAGCGGGCAAGAACACTCTCTCTTGTAGAGGGGGGAGGCTTGGTGAGATCTTGACAACTTGGAGACGATACACCAACTCCAAGGGATTGTACAACTTGAACGAACTGGGAAAAATCTAAGAGGTTGGGGGATAATTGGTGCTCCTTGTCAAGAAGCATGAGACTAGCAATAGATAGATAATCTAGGGTTTCTTCTATTACAATTATCCAACTATAGGGTCTAAAATAGAGGCGTGGGGATACATATAGGCCATCCACATAAACAAGGGTATTTTGGGGATAAAAGGTATGTTCTTGACAGAGTGGGGAGTGCATGGGCTGAAGGCCCAACTGACGACACGCTGGCCCACCACTTACTCCGGAGACTCCGGGAGCTTGGGGCCGAAAACTCCGGTCGAGGCGATACTCCAGTGCATGCGGCGGAGACTCCAGATGCGTGACAAGGGCTTGCAGGTGCGACTGGTTGGGGTCGAGGTGGAGGCCCCGGGGTCGATAGGCCGGAAACTCCGAGGTCGGTCGAATACTCGGGTTTGAGGCAGAGTCTCCGAGCAATTTCGAGGGGCTTGAAGCCTGACGCAACATTGGGTGAGGCCGGAGACTTCGGTGTGTCTTCGGAGGAGACTCCGGTCCTGGAACTGTCTTCGCACAAACATATTCTAGGGTTTTGGGGCATTGTGTCATGGCTTTGTACCCGAGTATGCAAAGAGTATTGGCATGAAGTAGCAAGCCATTCATGGGTGTTTCCAAGTAACATGAGGCAAGGAGCGAGTTAACCTTATCTTGTAGGATTTTGGCTTGGGCACGAGTAATTGTTCCACTTGAAACGCTTGGTGGTGTGGATGTAGAAGTGTCCGAAGGACGTGCTGCATCAGCTCCCCCCTTGTGAAAGAGTCGTCCTCGACTCTTGAACCTTATAAACTTTCTCTTCTCCATGGAATGGTGAGAGGTCCTTCACATTGAACGTCAAGCTCACGAGGTACTTATATGTTGGGATATCGATGACGCATGCGTTGTTGTTGATTCTCTTTAGGAGTTTGAAAGGACCATCACCCCTTGGCTTGAGCTTGGAGTCACAATCCTTGGGGAAGTGGTTTTTAGTCAAATGTATCCACACAAGGTCATATTCTTCAAAGATCATTTATTTCCTGGTCTTGTTGAGCCCTGTTTCTTGGCGAAGCACTTGTTGCTCGATAGTAGCTCTTGTGTCTTCATGTAGTTTCTTTATGGCTTGGGCACGCTTGTCGACATCCATGTTGGTGCGCTCATGTAGAGAAATTGGTAGGATGTTGAGCGCGGCGAGGGGATCGAATCCATAGACAATCATGCAAGGGATCTTCAAGGTTTTGGAGTGCTTGGCATGATTATAGGCGAACTCGGTGTGGGGAATGCATTCCTCCCAATCCTTAAGGTTCTTCTTGATCAACACGCGAAGGAGTGTTCCGAGGATTTGGTTGAATACCTCGGTTTGTCCATTGGTTTGGGTATGCGAGGCAGACAAAAAGACGAGCTTGATTCCTAGTTTGACCGTGAGTTTCTTCCAAAAGTATCTCATGAATTTGACATCACGGTCGCAGAAGATGGTTCTTGTCAGACCATGAAGACAATTTATTTCCCTAAAAAATAGATTTGCGATATGTGAAGCATCATTGGTCTGATGGAACGGAATAAAATATGCCATTTTGGAAAATAAATACACTACGACAAATATAGAGTCATGAACATGCTTGGACCTAGGCAATCCTAACACAAAGTCCATGATAATTTCTGACCAAGGTGCATGAGGGATATGCAATGGCATATAAAGACCAAATGGATTAGACTTAGATTTAGCTTGGACACATGTAGTGCATCGTTGGACGTGGCTCTCCATGTCGCGCTTCATCTTTGCCAATAGTAGTGAGTGAAGAGCATGTCATATGTCTTGTCACGACCAAAGTGACCCATAAGGCCTCCACCATGAGACTCTTGGAGAAGAAAAATTTGGAGAGACGACTTTAGAATGCAAAGCTTGTTTTGTTTAAATAGAAAACCCATATGCATATATAAATCACCAACCCCTTTGTCTATGGAACACTTTGAAAAATTGGTCCAAAGAACAGGTCGGAAGCATACAAAGTTTTTATGCCCGCAAGACCCAACACGTTTACTTCGAGGCATGCAAGTAGGCTTGTGTTTTAGCGAGACAAAGCATACACCACTACATTATCTTTGCCTTTATTATAATTGACGATGAAAATACTCCATGAATTCAACCCACTTAGCAAGATGTTTACTCAAGTGGGCTTGGCCCTTAAGATATTTCAACAACTCATGGTCGGAATGTATGATAAATTCTTTAGGCCAAATATAGTGTTGCCACACTTAGAGGACACGGACTAAGGCAAAAAGCTCTCTGTTGTAAATCGGATATTTAAGGCGTGCACCATGTAGTTTGTCACTATGGTATGCAATAGGACCCCCATTTTACATTAGGACTCCTCCGATGCCAATACCACTAGCGTCACACTCTATCTCAAAAGTTTTTGTGAAATCTGGTAGAGCATGGAGAGGTGCTTCGGTGAGCCTCTTTTTGAGCTCATCAAAGGCCTTTGTTGTGCTTTGCCCCAAACAAATGTGACATTATTTTTGGTCAACTCATTGAGAGGGAAAGCGATGGTAGAGAAATCTTTCACAAATGAACGGTAAAAACCGGCCAAACCGTGAAAACTGCAAACTTCACTCACATTGGTAGGTATGGGCCAATATCTTATGTATTTCACTTTAGAAACATCAACTTCAATAGCATTCGAAGAAACAACGAATCCAAGAAAAAACAATTTGTCTTTGGAAAAAGTGCACTTTGGGAGATTAGCATATAGCTTTTCTTTTTGAAGGATTTGGAAAACCTCCTTAACATGTAAAATAAGCTCCTCTTGTGACTTTCTATAGACAAGGATATCATCAAAGTAGACAACTACGCTTTTCCCAATGAGAGATCTCAAAATATGGTTCATGAGGCACATGAAGGTGGATGGGGCATTAGATAAGCCAAAAGGCATAACCAACCATTCATAGAGAACAAATTTGGTCTTGAAGGCGGTTTTCCACTCATCACCTTCCTCCATGCATATTTTATGGTACCCACTATGGAGATCGATTTTCGAGAAAATATATGCTCCACACAACTCATCGAGCATGTCATCAAGACGTGGTATAGGATATCGATAATGCATAGTGATAGCATTGATTGGATGGCAGTCCATGCATAACCGCAACATATCATCCGCTTTTGGGACAAGAATCATGGGTACCGCACTTGGGCTACTCCTTACTTGGATCAAACCTTTGGAGACGAGTTGGTTGATTTGTTGTTCGATCTCCTTTGTCTCCTCCAGGTTCATGCGGTACGCGACTGGATTGGGAGAGGTGCGCCAGGTATGAGGTCAACGCAATGCTCAGTTCTACGAAGAGGAGGTAGTCCACGAGGAAGCTCTTCGGGAAACACATCCTTGAATTCCTACAAAATATCCATCAAAGAAGGAGGAACATTTGTCAAGTAATTAGTTCCTTGCGCTAGTCCCTTGCAAATAAGGACATAGTGCAAGATGGATGGGTGATACGTCGTAAACGTATCTATAATTTTTGATGTTCCATGCTTGTTTAGTATCTACTTTGCTTTGTTTTGTCTACACTTTGAGGTATTTTTATACAGTTTTTGGAACTAACCTATTGACAAGATGTCACAGTGCCAGTTGCCTGTTTTCTGCTGTTTTTGGTTTCAGAAAGCTAAAAAATGAATATTCTCGTAATTGGACGAGACAAAAGCCAAAGTTCATATTTTTCCCTGAATGATACGGAAAATCGAAGACGATATGGAGGAGGACACTAGGGTGGCCACACCCTAGGTGGTCCCGAGCCTACCCTGGCCACACCCACAGGGGGTGTGGGCCCAATGGCTCTCCACCGACCTTGCCTCCTTCGCCTATAAGAAGCCCCCGACTCAGAAACCCTAAATCATCGACCAAAAAGCCACGAAAAGTTCCACAGCGCCACCGCCACCGAAGTCTCTGTTCCGGCACCCTGCCGAGACGGGGAAGTGCCCTCGGAGCCATCTCCATAGATCTCCACCACCATCTCCGTCACCATTGCTTATTCCCATGATGAGGGGGGAGTAGTTCTTCCTCGAGGCTAAGGGCTCTACCGGTAGCTATGTGTCCATCTCTATCTCTATGTATGATCATATTGTGGTCACGAGCTTTGTAATCAAGTAGATCTACTCTGTTACTCAAGTGCTTCAATAGATCTTCGGCTCTCCCTACGTGTGTGAAAGTGACAGTGTGCATACCGTAGTGGCACTTAGTCTAGAGGTTACATAAATACTCAATTGCTTTAGTATATCTATGATTTTCCCCACGTGTGTGAAAGTGAAAGCATGCACGCCGTGTGTGGCACTTAAGGTAGATTACATATATATATATTTATTATGAGTTATATTTGGAGTTGGATGTCTCTATGAAATTGTGGTGTTTGTTGGAACCATCTAGACAGTGTGGGGTTATCTAGATTGGGGAAGGCAGACTTTGAGGTGTGCTTTTGTAGGCCTACCATGGATTAGAGTGTCCAATCGGAGATTAGTTAAGACTAGTATCATTAAGAGAAGATATTTATATGAGAGAGTGTTCACTAGTGAAAGTATGATACCTAGGCCTTGTTTCTAAATATTGAAACACCGTTTGCTACTAGATCTGTTGCATGTTTGCTTGCTTCATTCTTGTTTCCTTTAGTATTTACCTCACCATCAAGATATTTTCTGGCACCGTTACCGCTTGTATTTCACTATCTCTTTGCCTAACTACTGCACCTATACAACTGACAAGTGTATTGGGTGTGTTGGGGACACAACAGACTTCTTGTATCTTGATTGCAGGGTTGCTTGAGAGGGATTCCTTTGAACACTTCCTCCTTAAGTTCGATAAACCTTGGGTGATCCACTTAAGGGAAACTTGCTGCTATTCTACAAACCTCTACACTTGGAGGCCCAACAACTTTCTACAAGAATAGAAGTGCGTAGACATCAATGGGTTATTCCTCACTTACCTTATCTCACTTTTGGTGGCAAGAAGAACACTCTTGTTTTTCCACTCGAGTTTGGCTTGTGGATCTCACTCTCTATATGGTGGTTCTCTTGCTCGCCACTCTTCTCACAAGATGGTTTTGTGTTTTCTGCCCTCGCTAGAGCCTTTGCATTACCCGCAATTATTTGCCTAGGAATCATTAGTTGCAAAACACCATAATGTTTTTCTGTTTTCTGCCCTCGCTAAAGTCATGTCAAGCCATTTGAAGGTATATGCGTTTGTGCGACTATCATGTAATGTAATTTTGTCGTATTGTCGTGGTCTACCAAGCAACATATTGCAAACCGTCATTGGGACCATATCACACTCCACCGTGTCCTTGTATGGTCCAATTGAGAAAGTTACTGAAATAGTGTGCTTGATATTCATGGACCCTTGGTCACTTAGCCATTGGACATGGTAGGGGTGCTTGTGTGGATGTAGGGTGAGGTTGAGCTTTTCACACAACTTGGTGCTTGCAAGATTGTGGCAACTACCTCCATCGATCACAACTATAATGGATTTCCCATTGATACCGACACAAGTTTGGAAGATGTTGGATCGTTGATCTTCATGTTCTTGGGCTTGAGAGGTCAAGATCCGTGTGACGACAAGAGATGGACTTGCATCATGTTCACACATGATGATTTCTTGGTCATCTTCCACATGTTGCCTTTCCAATGCTTCCTTGACTCTTGCATCAAATTCATCTTCACTCAAGTATTCTTTATCGCCATTATCATGGATGAACAAAACTTTCTTGTTTCCACATGTGGCCGAATTGTATCCTTTGCCTCCACACTTTTAGCATTCACCGTTGAATGGTGGATCATCCTTTTTATATTTTCCACTTGAGGGAGTTTTTCCTTGAGGAATTGTGGGTTTGAAGGGAATCTTGGAGGTACTTGATGAGCTTCCATTGAGGCTGGTTGGTGTAGTGGTTGAGGCTATTTTGTAGGTGAAGTACGTTTTGGGCTTGTTGAACTTGATGTCCTCTTGTACTTGATGCTCAGCTTTGGTTGCAATGTACACAAGCTCAACCATATTGTTGTACTTTTGGAACTCGGTGATGCGCTTGATTGGATGGTTCAAGCCATTTAGGAAACGTGCCATAGTTTGCTCGCCGTGCTCTTCAATGTTAGCGTCTATTGTGATGAACTCCATTTGCTTGAAGTACTATTCCATGGTCTTTGTCCCTTGGCTAAGCGTTTGGAGCTTGTTGAAAAGGTCGCGCGTGTAATGCGAAGGAACAAAGTGTGATCTCATATGAGCCTTCATATCTTGCCAAGTGGTGATCAGAGGATCTTCTTGATTCACGAGCGAGTTGGACTTGTTCCCACCAAAGGTAAGCATAATCAGCAAACTCTAGCGATGCCATGGCCATCATCTTCTCATTGCTATAGTTGTGAATGCGGAAGATCTTGTTAACCTTAAGTGCCCATGAGAGATACTCTTCGGGATCATTGGAACCGGTGAACTTGGGCATGGTGCATTTGAGCTTGACAAAAGTTTCTTCCTCATTGCGGTTTCGGTATCGGCGGTTTCGATGATGTTGTGGCCTTCTTCATCATCTGAGGTATCATGTCTCGCTTGGTGACGGTGTTGTTTCCCTTGCGGTTGTTGAGCTGCATTTGGTGGTGGAACTTGGTCCTTGCGATGGTGTTGGGGAACTTTCTCTTTCTCTTGGCCCGATTAAAGACGAGGTTGAGGCGCTTGGGCCTCACGAGGTTGGCGAGGATGTGGCTCATTCCTTGGGTTGTGACGTTGGTTAGGTAGTTGGTCCTCATGTTGACGAGCATGGTCTTGATCTTGTGACATGGTGGACGTCGCTCCACATGTACCATTGGATGCTCCATGTCTTGATTTTGTGGGGGAGTCTCCTCATTGTGACCATGGTGTCGGTGTTAAGTTCATGAAGGTTATGACATCTTGGTGGGTCTTCAAGTGCTTCACGTCGATGGTGAGCTTGTTATTCAAAGTCGGAGGCTTCATTTGTTGTTGAGTGAAGGTATTGTGGACACTGACGATGAACTTGAGGTTCCATTTGCGGTGGCTCACGTGGATGCTCTTGTTGGATCAATAGTGCACTTGCTTGGTGACGATGGTCATCTCGCCTTGGAGGTCTCACGGAGAAGTCACCATCATAGCTTGACGTTGTGGCGTGCCGAGGAGATGGTGCCTCTTGCGAAGAGATCATGGAATGGAGTACGGGTACTTCATTGCACCTTGGATCACGATGGTGTGATGAGATTGACACACTCGAGTGGTGACTTGAAGATCTTGATGCGTAAGAACACGGATTTGCCAAACCATCAATGAGGCGTTGAACTTGTCGTCCGTTGCAGTGATGACACATTGTAGAGCTTCATTTTGATGCTCGATGTTGTGTTGCATCGCATGCATTGTTTGCATATCTCCTCAAAGCGGTTGTCTATGCTCTTAAACTCCAGTTAAGTTTCGCTAAATTTTTCATCTTGGCGCTTCTCAAGGGCCTCACAGCGGTGGTTGAATTCTCCTCCAATCTTCTAATGATTTTCTCTTGTCATGTATCATGCTTCTTCCTCTTGGGGTGGGGGTGGTTGGTTCGCCTCACCGTGCCTATCCATGATGCAATAAAGACAACAAGGATTGCATATGTAAAGAAATATATGGTAGGAGTTAGCCTTTTAACTCACCTTGGGGATTGTATAAAACTAGTTGCCACACATGAGAACTAAAATATTGCAAGGTGAAATCGCAAAGAAAACTCACAATCAAGGAAGAACTAAACTCTCAAAAGCTTTTGGTGGAAGGTTAGAATGGTGGAAAGCCAAAGCCCAACCAAACGAAAAGGATAGTCAAAATTGGGTAAAATCCAACAAAACTCAAGTCAAAGGAAGCAGTCAACTCGAAGGGTGATGGGAACCTACGACTAAACACACACATGGAGATTAGTGGGGTATCATGACTATCAAAATGAGCACAAAATGTCCTAACAAAGACTAAGCTCGGTTGTCGTGCCAACACAAGGAGAGACCACAACTCGTTTGCCAAAAGAGGGTAAGCAATGGATTTTTGCACTTGACTTGGTCACACCTTTTCTCTCTTTTTGCTTACAAGATTGATACTCTCTTTGTATTGGGAGACTATGTATCTTTCTATTTTTTTGGTTCTTTTGTTTTTTCCTTATCTCTTTTTTTATTATTTTCTCCCTTTCTATAATACTATGTCAACTTTTGTATTTTCTTACACACTCTCACTTTCCAATGGTAAGTGCACAATGCTTAGGCAAACATAAAATGAGCTGATCTCATAGGATAGATACACACAAAGGAAGATGTGGGGTTAACAAGGGGTGACACAAATTACACCTTAGTTGTTGATGATGAGCTTGTGTCAATGGGGCGGAGAGGATCTTGAGGTCAGTGGTGTCGAAGAGCGCAGGTGATGGTGCGGAAGTTTTCTATTGGAAAAGACACGCACGCGGAACTCAAACAACAAAAGGAGATTAGCCAAGACGGAAAGGTGGCAAAACTGGTCAAAATAGGTGCCAGGGCCGGAGACTCCGGAGTTCTAAGCCAAAGATTCTGGGTGGGATGGAGACTCCGGTGCTTGAAGCCAGAGACTCTGGTTTTAGGTCTACTTCTCGTGTTCTTGATCAGAAATCCACACCTTGGGGCCTCAAATGCATGAAAAATTGGCCAAAATTGGGCTGGGAAATGCAGGCAAAAGCTGGACCAACACCTTAGACAAGATTTGGTCGGATCAAAACCACAAATCACACTCTAGATTAGTCCAAAGGCAATCTGGGGCTCTTTTTGGGGGAATTTTCAAATTTATGGTGGAGAAGAGAAAAATTTGTGGGGAAATTCGTGATCAACGAGGCTCTTGATACCAATATGTTAAGGGTGACCCCTTAGGGTTGCCCGATCTTTCATGAATTCCTGTGGAAATAGATGTGAAAGAGAAGGAGAGGTAAATGGGATGAAATCCATGAACTCACATGCGAAGAACTCGATGAACACACAAACACGAAAACACGATACACACCATTATCTCACGCCACCAACAACTGGTCTGATACAATCCCTAGTATCGGTGGCGGGCAAGAACACTCTATCTTGTAGAGGAGGGGGAGGCTTAGTGAGATCTTGACAACATGGATACGAGACACCTACATGAAGGGCGTGTATAACTTGAACACACTAGGCAAAATCCAAGAGGTTGGGGGATAATTGGTGCTCCTTGTCAAGGAGCATGAGACTAGCAATAGATAGATCCTATAGGGTTTCTTATATTACAATTATCCAAGTCTAGGGTTTACAATAGAGGGCAGGGCTATATATAGGCCATCCACATAAACGTGGGTATTTGGGGGATAAAAGGTAAGTTCTGAATAGAGTGGGGAGTGGATGGGCTGAAGTCCTAGATGACGACGCACTGGCCCACCACTTACGTCGGAGGCTCCAGGATCTTGGGGCCAGAAACTCTGGTCGAGGTGGAGACTCCAGATGCGTGTTAGGGGCTTGTAGGCGTGGCTGGTTGGGGTCGAATGTAACATCCCTAAAATCATGATTCAAAACTCATGCATATCATCCATGCATCCATGATCATATAAAATTCATTTCAAACAAATCATTTCAAAACAAAGCATATATTGCTCATTATTTTATGTATGAATACTCTAGCCTTAGTGCTATCTTCCAATGAGAAGAGTACTTGTTTTGTTCAGTAAGGTTCGAATTCAAGATTAGGAACTTTCCAAAGCTTGAGCAAAGATTTCAAAACAAAATGTGTAAATAAAACCAATATTATGCCTATAGTATATATCACATAAAGGCTTGGTTTTATTTTTATTTTCAATTGATCAAAGTGTTTTGAGTAAACAGTAGTATTTGACACACATTTTAGTGCAAGGTTTGCAGTATAAAAACCTAGAGAAGTTTTGAATTCAAACTCATTTGATTTAGAGTTGAAAATCATTTTAGAAAAATCAAACAAAAAAAGAAAAAGGTTAAAAGGGAAAAAATAAGCTAACAGGCGAATCTGGCCCAACTAGCCCAACTAAGCCCAGTAACCCCACCCCGCGAACCTTTTTCTTTACTCACACCCTCACCCGCTAGGTCACTGACAGACGGGGCCCACTCCCTCTCTGATTCTCTCGCTGACAGCCGCGGCCCACACAGCGTCATCGTCTCCACCCCGGCGACGTGTTCTTCCCCAATTCACGCCGGGCGTTTCCTGGTTTGATTCGCTTCGTCAATTCACGTTGATTGCTGCAGTAAATCACGCCCCGTCTCGCCTACTTAAACCCCCTCTGCCCCCTCTCCATTTCCCCCTGACTCCAAGCACAGAGCGCCCCCAGGCTGCCCGTAATCACCCTCGCGCCGCCGCAGACAGAGCTCACTCCGGCGACCAATCCCGGTGAGCCTCGTGCGCCCCTTCTTCTCTAGTTCTTGCAGACAGCTTCGCCACTTCCTTGCGCACCTTCTGACACCATTGGTTCATCCTATACCGCCCCAGGTCGTCGTCTTCGTCAAGCACAGCAAGGTTCCGACGACGTCCTCAACTCCGGCGATTAAATTCGGTGAGCCCCTTGTTCCCCTTCGCATCTGATTCACACGAACATGTTCGCCGTAGTCTTGTGCATATCCTGATGCCTTTTGTTTGGTCTGAGGGTTGTGAACTCAGCTTTCAAGAATTGAAGAAGAGACTTGTGACATCACCAGTCTTGTGTTTGCCAGATTTGGAAAAAGATTTCCAAGTATATTGTGATGCATCTCATCATGGTTTGGGTGCAGTACTTATGCAAGACGGGAAAGTTGTAGCTTATTCCTCAAGACAACTCAAAACTCATGAAGTGAACTACCTACTCATGATCTAGAGTTAGCCTCTGTTGTCCATGCACTCAAAACATGGAGACACTATCTTTTGGGAAAGCGTCTTTTGGGAAAGCGTTGTGAAGTGTTCACAGATCACAAGAGTTTGAAGTATATCTTCACCCAGAAAGAAATAAATATGAGACAAAGAAGATGGCTAGAACTTATCAAAGACTATGAATTGAGTTTGCAATACCATCCCGGTAAAGCAAATGTTGTAGCGGATGCTCTAAGCCGTAAAGTTTTTGTGAATGGCCTTACCAAAGGAGAATTGCCAGATGATCTGTGTGCCCAATTTAGAGATCTCAGATTGGAGATTGTGCCTAAAGGACATCTCATGTCTTTGGATGTTCAACCCACTTTGTTGGACAAGATCAAAGAAGCCCAGAAGACTGATATGGAAATTGAAGAAATTAAGGAAAAGATTGGCAAAGGAAAAGCCAAAGGATTCCATGAAGACGAACAGGGTACTTTATGGCATGGAAAACGCATTTGTGTTCCACAAGATCCGGAGCTTCGGAAACTGATTTTGCAAGAAGCACACAACTCACCGTATTCCATTCATCTGGGTAACACCAAAATGTACATGGATATGAAGGAAAGATTTTGGTGGAATAATCTCAAGAAGGAAATCGCCGAACATATTGCTTTGTGTGATGTGTGTAGTAGAGTGAAAGCGGAACATCAGAAACCAGCAGGTTTGCTTCAACCACTACCTATTCCTGATTGGAAGTGGGACAAGATTGGTATGGATTTCATTACCGGAATACCAAGGATCCGGTCAGGATATGATTCTATTTGGGTAGTAGTGGATCGCCTAACTAAAGTGGCCCATTTCATACCCGTGAAGACAACCTATACAAGTGCTAAGTTAGCCAAGATTTATATGTGTAGAATTGTAAGTCTACATGGAGTACCCAAGAGTATTGTGTCTCATAGAGGAACCCAGTTCACTTCTCATTTTTGGAGGCAATTGCATGAGTCATTGGGAACGAGGTTGGAATTCAGCACTGCTTTTCATCCTCAAACTGATGGACAGACAAAAAGGACTAATTAGATTCTTGAAGACATGTTGAGGGCATGTGCCCTAGACTATGGAGCCAGTTGGGATGAAAGTCTGCCTTACGCGGAATTTTCCTATAACAACAGCTATCAAGCCAGCATTGAGATGGCACCATTTGAGTTTCTCTACGGGAGAAAATGTACCTCCCCATTGTTATGGAATGGTGTGGGGGAAATAATTTTGTTCAGACCAGAACTAATCAAAGAAGCCGAAGAGAAGTTCAAGCTGGTTAAGGACAGATTAAAGATAGCACAGTCCCGACAGAAAAGTTACGCAGATCCTAAGCGTAGAGAAGTCACCTATGAAGTTGGTGATAGAGCTTATCTTAGAGTGTCACCACTTCGTGGAGTGAAGAGGTTTGGAGTCAAAGGAAAGTTGGCCCCAAGATATGTTGGACCATTCAAGATTCTGAGTCGCAAAGGAGAAGTTGCTTATGAAATTGAATTGCCAGAGTCTTTGTCAGTTGTTCATAATGTGTTTCATGCGAGTGATCTTAAGAAATGTCATCCAGAAATGGAAGAAACTTCTTTGAAGGACACTATACCTTTGGAAGAGGTTCAATTGGAGAGTGACCTCACTTATGAGGAGAAACCTATCAATATTCTTGAGACTGCAGAAAGAGTCACACGGACTAAGACTATCAAGTTCTGCAAAGTTCAATGGAACCATCATTCCGAAGAGGAAGCAACATGGGAAAGAGAAGATGATCTTCGGAAAGACCACCCTCACCTATTGGATAGCCAATCCGAATCTCGAGGGAGAGATTCACCTTAAGGGGGTCAGATTTGTAACATCCCTCAAATCATGATTCAAAACTCATGCATATCATCCATGCATCCATGATCATATAAATTTCATTTCAAACAAATCATTTCAAAACAGAGCATATATTGCTCATTATTTTATGTATGAATACTCTAGCCTTAGTGCTATCTTCCAATGAGAAGAGTACTTGTTTTGTTCAGTAAGGTTTGAATTCAAGCTTAGGCACTTTCCAAAGCTTGAGCAAATATTTCAAAACAAAATGTGTAAATAAAACCAATATTATGCCTATAGTATATATCACATAAAGGCTTGGTTTTATTTTTATTTTCAATTTATCAAAGTGTTTTGAGTAAACAGTAGTATTTGACACACATTTTAGTGCAAGGTTTGCAGTATAAAAACCTAGAGAAGTTTTGAATTCAAACTCATTTGATTTAGAGTTGAAAATCATTTCAGAAAAATCAAACAGAAAAAGAAAAAGGTTAGAAGGGAAAAAAATAAGCTAACAGGCGAATCTGGCCCAACTAGCCCAACTAAGCCCAACAACCCCACCCCGCGAACCATTTTTCTTTACTCACACCCGCACCCGCTAGGTCACTGACAGACGGGGCTCACTCCCTCTCTGTTTCTCTCGCTGACAGCCGCGGCCCACACAGCGTCATCGTCTCCACCCCGACAACGTGTTCTTCCCCAATTCACGCCGTGCGTTTCCTAGTTTGATTCGCGTCGTCAATTCGCGTTGATTGATGGAGTAAATCACGCCCCGTCTCGCCTACTTAAACCCCCTCTGCCCCCTCTCCATTTCCCCCCAGACTCCGAGCATAGAGCGCCCCCAGGCTGCCCGTAATCACCCTCGCGCCGCCGCAGACAGAGCTCACTCCGGCGACCAATCCCGGTGAGCCCTGCGCCCCTTATTCTCTAGTCCTTGCAGACAGCTTTCCACTTCCTTGCGCACCTTCTGACACCATTGGTTCATTCTATACCGCCCCAGGTCGTCGTCTTCGTCAAGCACATCAAGGTTCCGACGACGTCCTCAACTCCAGCAATTAAATTCGGTGAGATCTTTGTTCCCCTTCGCCTTTGATTCACACGAACATGTTCGCCGTAGTCTTGCGCATCTCCTGATGCCTTTTGTTCATGCTAGGGTGACCAGGAGCGTCGCCAACGTCGTCGTCCACCCGAGCCTGACGCTGACAGCAACTCCGACGAGCCCGTGTAGCCGTGTCCGTGCGCCCCTTGCCAAGCCGTCGCCAGGTTGAGCATCAGTGCATCGCTACGAACCTGGTAAGCGCCTCCGAGGACACCAGAACCGCCTGTAGCGTCGCGCCGGCGTAGACAGAGCTCGCCGCCACCAGTTGCCACCGCCAGCGCCGCCCATCTGTGGTGGCTTGGTCGATGACCGTTGGATCTAGATCCAGCGCGTGTAAATAGATCACTTAACGAAACGGTATGAGTAGATCTGGGCCGTGCAGATTAAGTAGATCTAACGACCTGTGTGCGTGATCCTGAGCGAACCGGTACGCGCCAATCAGAGCGTGACGCGTGGCTAGAGATTAGATTTAAAAACAGGATTTGAATCTATTAGTTGTTTCAAATTGTTTTAGCTATAACTTTTGATTCCCACGTTCAAATTTGACAAATTTTATATCAATGGAATCAGGAGAACAAGCTCTTTCTAAATATGCAATGTGTTTAATGTTTTGCTTCTATTAAAATGATTTTATTTAAAGAAACATGTGTAGGCCTATTTTGTGTATATAAATTATTTAAGAAATTTTTTGATGTTTATATAAATGTTGTTTGGCAAGTTTTTGAACTTTTTTGTTAACCAATACTATGCACTTGCCTTGTTGAGTTTAGAAAATCATCACATATCATGTTGCATGCATTCATATATTTTTGCTTGTATTTTATTTGTATGTGATTTGTGGCTATGATTTTATGTGTAGATTTTGGTGCCAACAGTGATTGTGATTGTGAGGAGTGTAGCTACTCTCCAAACTACCAAGGCAAGTGGTGCTCCATGATATTTTTATCCCTATGTTTTCTACTAAGCATTAGAAATATTTTAGTCTTGCATGTTATATTTTGCTTATATGCCATGTTGGGAAATCCTAGTAGTTGTAGAATTGCTAGGGAATTTCTAAGTCAAGATGCTTATCTATGCCATGCTTATCCTAGCTAGTAGCAACCAAGGGTGGTGAAATATTCATGCTATGATAAAAATATTTCTAAGTCTTTGGACTTGTGTTTTTCCTAATAAAACAACTAAGTAAATGAAACACCTGGGTGGAATGGAAAGAATGGTTTGTGTTGAGTGGTTACACAAGGCCCATTTCTATGGTTTACCTTGTGTATCTCACTTGTGGAAAGCCACACAGGAACAAAGAGATTTTAGAGGCCAAATGTTAAGAAGCTTCTAGTGCAGCCACTTGGCAATATGGGCTCTGCCTGGATCACATAGGTTGCTAGAACTTAGCCATTTGGACAGTTGGTGGTAGTGGGATGATAGGTTGGAACGCGTCCATTTGGTCTAAGGGAAGGCTTCTGAAAGGTCCTTTCTTGGTGAAAATCAAGTCTGGTGGGGAAAGTGCACAACCTCTGCAGATGGAAGAATCTAAGTACTTAGCCATGTCCCTGGAAAAGGACAACTTGAGCATCAAGACATGGAAGCTATCAAGAATCTCATCATCCTAATTTCTAAGTAAAACTTGTGGTTGAACAAGGGTGAAGGACCTCAATGTCTATTGGTGGTTCCTTGGGAAAAGTTTTGACAAAGAAAAACTTCGTGTTTTCAACTAATAGGCAAAACCTATTTTGAGCAAAGCAAGCCTAAGCTACACTTAGCCAAATTGCATATAGTATCTAGTCCACCAAAAATTATACTAAGGTATCACTTGCCAATACTATTCCAATGTATTGACCCACTGTGGTTGTAACTTGTGATGTTGCAGGTTACTCTGATGAGGATTAGGAGTCATGAGTCTACACTCAACATGTTTGCCTATGGCACATGAAGATGAAGACTTTTATCCATTTACTTATTTAAACTCTTGTACTAGGCCTGTGGCCTTGGAGTTGTAAAGACTATGTTTGTCTATGGAATGACTGTAATAATGACCTTTGTTTCTGTGTACTTCATCTTAAACTGTGGATGCTAGCATTGATCCAGGGACTAGCATTGCAATCACAGGGATCCTTTTCCTTTATAAAGGAGGGATCTTACATCGAAGCAGAGACTTTGGGGTACCATAGTCTGGAAAATCCAAGGTCAGTTGGATACTCTGAGATTGAGGCGAAGTCTCTGAGCATCTTCTAGGGGATTACAGGCTGACGTGGCGCCGGGTGAGGCCGGAGACTCCGTTGTGTCTTTGGTGGAGACTGTGGTCCTAGAACTGTCTTTGGACGTACATCTTCCGAGGTTGTGGGGCGTTTCATCAGGGCTTCGTACCTGAGTATGCAAAGACTATTGGCATGAAGTAGCAAGCCATTCATGGGTGTATTGAAGTCACACGAGGCGAGGAGCGAGTTAACCTTATCTTGTAGGATTTTGGCTCGAGCACGAGTCATTGGTCCACTTGGAACACTTGGTGGTGTGGATGTAGCGGTGTCTGAAGGACGGTATGCATCACTTGGGGGAGCAAGTTCCATCCTAGTGACGGCTTAACTCTCTTTTCTTGCTCTAGTGATAACTATTCCTTTCCACCTAGCACTAGTCGGATCTCCAACCGCCTAGCCTAGTTGGACTAACTTGATCAACACTTGATCGAGTAGTGCATGGTGATGCTTCCGAACAATATCACACAAGAAGGACCAGAGAATGTCCCTCCACGAAGAAGGAGAAAATTCCGTATTGGTGCCTCCATGTCATGCAACTTGCTTCTTGGTCATCCCAATACCACCCTAATGGATACCAGTTACGAACATTTAAAGGTGGACTCAAAGTCGGCTAGTACACAACCTAGATCGTGCAATCCCCTGATGTCTAAGGATTTGATTGTGCTAGTCAGACATATGCTAGCTTTCTCATGCCGACTAGCCCTTGTGTTGGTCCAGCTAACGTACCTCTTCTATCTTGCTAATGCGAGTCAGATAGCATGTCCATACAAATACACATGAAACATTGTCATCTTACGCTTACAGTTTAGTCTCGACAGTGGGTGTCTAGTCCAACCTCAACGACTAAAAACAAACTAGTAAGAACTAAATATAAGTACATGCTTCCACAACTATGACAATTATAGTGACACATACAAATAGTTCTAGCCGGACTCTGGATTACAAATACATGAAGGAAAGTGGAGCCTCTAGGGCACCATTCCTAACACAAACCCTTTTGAGATTCTTTTAAGTGGGAAATGATGTTACCATCAAGGAGAAACATATGGAGTGACTTTGTTAATCTTGAAGTTTAGCCTCTCTAATGTTTGATAGACATGGCTTGTGTTTGTTTGTTCTTCCTTCCGCTTCGCGTTCAAAAACAGTATCGTAGTCTCTTGTAGATAGATATAGAGGAAGGAACTAATATAATCATCTTAATGGACACATGGTATAATCTTACATTATACTTGTGAGTTGTCATCTCCTCGAAAATGGGATACCAAACTGCAAATGTTTGGGATTTATCTATAGAATTGGTAGAGATACCTTTTTAACTTTCACGAAGTTGAGAATCACTTAAGGGAAAAGGTAAATTGGACATCATGTCCAGTGGTAGATCTTCCCTAGGTCCAAGGGGGCTAATGCCCCTACCCTGGAAAGTTCTTTAAATTATGTATCGATTAAATCAAATTTTTGATAGGCAGCGCGGTGAGAGACAACCGTAAAGATGAGCTCCCATGTTCCCTTTGTGATTTGCATGTGCAAAAGATTGAGACTCTAGAACCAACTTCGTAACTACTCTTCTGGCCTAGAGCTTGAGCGTCTTTGTTAAATCGAGCCATGTTTTCATGCATTATTATGAGGTTCTCTTATGCAAAGTTCTAAACATTTCCATTTTTTCATGGGTCTTGCTCCAATCCTAGCTCTGCTAATTTGATAAAAGGAAGTTGATATAAGAATTGTGGACCTTCCCTCGGGCCAAGGGGGGTAGCCTCCCTACTGAAGAAATTTATTTAAAAATTCTCAAATATTAGGTTTAAATCTTAAAAATTACTCAAAGTTTAAATATAAATGTTGTCCCCCAGCAATATTCATCATTTTCTATGATGGCCATATATGTTATCTAAGCGCCTCTCCACCGGGGCGACCCAAACGGCCGACTGAAACGTCCATTTCTGTCGGTTTGGGTCGGGCCGCAATCGCTATTGGGCCATGGCGCGACCCATCTATCCATGCTTGGAAAATAAGCCATCGCCAATGTCGGAGTATTTATAGTGTCTTCCCGCCACCCCATAGTCTCCCGCCTTTCTTTCTAGCCCCGCTTCCCGCCAGTTCTGTGCGTTTCCTGCCGTGTCCAGGCGCAGCCATAAAAAGGAGAGGTCAACCGAGATATCTGCAACCAGACCCGCACCACCCCCACCATAAACCACCATGCCTCGCTGTCCGCCTCGGTGCACTGTCCTCTATGGAAACCCGACATCGGCAGAGAAGAGAAGCCCGAGCACCTACAACCTTCATGCTGGCCAAACCCGCCGGTGGCACCGGACGTGTTACCGTGATAGGGCAAAGGTGTCCAATCTTTCGATGAGATGGTGATATTCGATCTAGGTGGAGTTCGGGCTTCACGATCCGACTACACGTGCGAGCATGAGAACCAATGCAATCGCTAGGATAATCTCCTGGAGGTTACCGATCATGCAGAAGCATGATCAGCCTGACCAACGAGGGTCTTAATTCCTACCTAAAATCGAAAAACAAGTAAGAACTAATATTGCAACCAAGATATTGCGGATATAGATGAAAGATTTATTGAAAAAGGTGGGATCATGTATAGGTGTGAAGTACAAGAGGCCTATGCGACACTCAAGCTTTGTCGAAGTTGCAATGATGGATAACTTTTAGTCTAAAAAATTCGAGTCTAAAGTGGCGGCTATGGGGGTATTCAAGGAGAAAAAGGTGGGATTTTGGCTAGCCATAGAGGTGGTGGCTGAAACCAACCGTAGAAGTCCTTTTATCCAAAAAAATTACATGGGCCTGGACCAAAATAAAAGGTGTCGCAACACCAAATTAAGCTATGGACGAATTTATGATATAATATTCTTGAATATTTCGTCCAAGCCTTCTTTCTTCATTATGATGGATTCAAAGTTCTGAAATCTTCAACCGTGGCCTCCTCTTGAATCCTCACATGCTTGCTTCCATCTCCATGCATGATCATGCTCCAATGCTTGTCCCTCTCGTCCATGCTTGGTCCATCATTCCTAAGAGTAACAAATACAACTGATTTAGCCGGAATCATATTCTCATGTATGTGAGGAATAGTTCCAAGAAACGAAAGTACCTGATAGTTAAGTTGCTTGGAACGAGCTCGAGTGATAGGTCCTTGTATTTGTGTAACTGTAGGTATAATGGTTGTATCAATAGATGGGATGTCCACATTGTGCTCCCCTTTTTGAAATGAAGTCGTCCTCAATGCAATATCATCGTCCTCAACAAGTAAGGCTTCAAATCTGCAATGTTAAATGTAGGACTAACCGTACCAAAATCTGCAGGTAGCTCAATTTTATATGCATTATCATTTATCTTCTCTAACACCTTAAAAGGACTAGCAGTGCGTGGCATTAACTTAGACTTGCTGATATGCCCAATTTGCATCACCATTCTATATCATAATTTACCTCTATTCATTGATATTTTTCTTATTATGAGGTATTACTTATGGCTTTTTCATCTGTTTATGCATGTTGGATGATTCTTCGAGGATGGACTGCCGAAGTCTGGATTATGATGGAAAAGAAGGCCAGAAAAATATGGAAACATATTATTTCTCAAGAAGAATGAGGGGCAAAGAAGGGCCTTAGCCCCCCCTAGGCGTTGGCCCACCTGACCCCGCGCCTAGGGCAGGTGTGGACCACCTGCCCGGCATCCTCCTGCACCCCTTTGACTATATCTTCCCTACAAAACCCTAAGCCTCGGGGGAGCGACCACAGATGGATTTCCCCCGCCTCTAGGGGGCGGAAAACACCGCGAGAGAAAGATCTCTCTGGCAGACAGATTTATGCTGGGGGAATCCCTTCCCGAAGAGGGGAGACCGTCGCCATCAACACCGTCATCAAGCTAGGCTTCATCGGGATCATCATCATCATCCACACCATCATCTCCACTAGCAACATCATCACCACTCCGTCCCGCTATAACAATTATGTTGGATATTGCTTAGTTCATTACTATTGTAGTTGATGCTTGTGAGTGGAACCATTGGATTATTGTTTATGTTCAGATTGTTAACCATTACCATATCATCTTCGATCTTGATCCATATGATGTCTTGTGAGTAGTTCATTTAGTTCTTGAGGACATGGGAGAAGTCATGTTGTTAGTAGTGAATCTATGATGAGTTATTATTCAATGGTTTAGTATTTAAGTTGTGGTTCTATTCTTCTAGTGGTTTCATGTGAACGTTGACTACATAACACTTCACCATTTATGGGCCTAGGGGGATGCATTGTGTATTTGGCTACAAATTGTGGGGTTGCCAGAGTGACAGAAACCTGAACCCCCGTTAGGACACCTTTGCACATGGGAGCGTAGGATCTCAGAGTTTAAGGATGTTATTAGATTTGTATCTTAATTACTTTCCTGTAGTTACGGATGTTTGCAGGGGGTTTAATCACAACTATGTATTGGTCCAATTACGGTCGGTACATTAGCACAGGTTCACCCACACAACACTTACAACACTAGAGAAGAGTACTTAGCTATTTGAAGCGAAAGCACTTGACAGAATTCCCATGTGTCCTCGAGAACGTTTGGTCCTTATAATTATTTCCACCGGCTTGTCCTTTGCTAAGAAAGGATTGGGCCACTTGCTTTGTTTGTTCGTTACCTTTGTTACTTGCTCCTTTTTCTGTTGCCTTGTCAGAAAACCACTGAAATCTATTTGCTAAGTATTCACAGGGATTTCCTGCTCCATACCACTGTTCGGCACCTTCTACTCCTCGTTGGGATCGACACTCCTATTTATTGAAAGTACTACGATACACCCCTATACTAGTGTAGGGTTCGCAGCATAGAAAACAAAAAATTTCCTACGATGGGAACTATGTACCAAGATCTATCTACTAGATATAAACAACGGGCGGATGTATATCCGTAGAGAACATACCCTTTAAGACCGACAAAGCTTAACGAGTTCAACTCCTGGTTGATGTAGACGATCTCTTGCCGATCTCAAGATCGAGAGGAAGTCCTAGCGCCGCAAAGCAGCAGCGCATTCGTGCTCGCACACACGTACAAGACACCGGGCAACCTCCGCCTCCTCGCTACAGCAATGCAGCGGAAGCACAACCCTTTCTTGCCGAATAGCCACCGGGAACATGTATCTCGCTAGTCCGAGACCATGTGGATAAATTCTAGAGGGGGAGAGAGATCCTTCACGAGGAGGTATGAGAGACAAGTGAGGAGGGGGCTCCTTTTATAGGAGGAGGGGGAACCCCAAGGGGGTGGCCGGCGCATGGGGCTGCCCCTTTGCCTCCCCTCTTCATGTGGGTGGACACTCCACTCACAAAAGTCCTTTAAATTCCCTCCACTCAAAAGTCCACTCAAATTCCCATTAAATTTCCACCAAATTTAATGCAAACTCTCATTAAATAAAACTATTTTATTTTATTCAGAATTTTGTAAATTACTTTAATGAAAAACATTCACAAATAAACCCTTGCTAGAATTCCATTTCACATGCATAACCACTTTATGAAATTTCACCCGAAAACCTGTTTCGGTATCTAGTGAAATAAATTCCTGCGCTTGTTTATTCTTTCGGCATGAAACTTTTGCTCCAACTGGATGCCAGTGTCCCTTAAGTGTGTCACCTGTAACACCCTCAGAATCGGACCTATGCAAGTTTGAGCAAAATTCGCCAAACCCGCATAGAAACGATTCAAAGGTGCCCACCAGGCACTTTCGTGCGGGTGGAAAACGAAGTAATAACATTACACAACAGTCCTCGATGGGACCCACAGAACAGATATATATAACAGCGACTCAAAGAGGCAAGAATACAGATATATTATACAAAGATCCAAATCACCTTGAAAATGATAGAGCGCCCGACTACGGACAAGATGCAAATGGGGCTAAGAGCCCTGAAGAATAACCAATGGCGTCCAAAACCCCCAAAGCCGAGCCGGAAGGGTAACCCCTAACGGCCGATCTCAAACCTGCTTAAACAAAAGGGTGCCGACAAAGGGCAAAGGAAAAGAAGGAGCGTCGATCGAGGCCAAGACACGCGAGGCTAGAAAGCGGTCCTCGCCTACATAGGTATGGTGGACTGAAGCGGCAGCGACAGCATGCACTAAACAACCTATAGAGACTCGATACAACTGGCGGTTATCAGAGGGGGTGAGAATGACCTATCCGGATCCAACCTGAAGCTAACACCAAGCAAACTCATCTTGGCGTTTCCCCCTCGAGACCAAACGAGGAAGTCAACCGAGGAACTCACACCGTTGGCAGTTTTACTTATTCAGTTATAGTTGCGACACTTTACTAGTCAGGTTTTGATAATCATCCTGATAAAGTAAGCAGTGGGTCCTTTTAATTAACCATTCCGTTATAGTTGCAGCACTTACTAATCAGATACAATTAGCATGAGATAGACCCAAACCCAGCAGCTGTTGGTACTATTATTCAGCCATTCCATTGTAGTTGCAAGATTTACTAGTCAGGTACAATTGTCGCAAGCGACAACCAAACAAGCAATTGTGGGCAGTATTAATTAGCCATTCCATTATAGTGAAGCTGATTACTAGTCATTATAAGTCAAATTTATAGCAATAAACTTTAGTTATGCTTGTCTATGATCGAGATACTGTGCTCCAAGTCGTCCATATCCGCGGACACGGCTTTCAGAAAGTTTTACCCGGCTGGGGTGCACCAATAGCAACACACGCTCGATCAACCTCGGAAAAACCAAATCAAAACCCAACGAGGCTTTCACGATGAACAATCACAGATTCGTAAATATTTCAGGGGGCCACCCCTTGGAGTCTACCCGCAACGAAGTAAGCAAGCTCCGAGACGGACTCAAGGTTTGCGACATTGGCTGTAAGCGACTGGGAACCCGAAAACTCGGGGTGTCGATACCGCGTAATCACTCCGCTTCCTAAACAGTGCGAGTGCTATCCGTCGCACAATTTAAATACGAAAGTAGCATGGCATAAGTGGATAGTAAATAAAACCTCAAACTAGTTGTGGCCCCAAGAAATAAGACCGAATCAAGCTCGCTCGGGGGTCCCATATACCTCCGGATGTGGATAGCGATAAAACAAGGAATGTATCAAGTACTGGGTCTTACGGGACACAAGTGGGCTCGAAACCAAATATTTTCTATCACCCACCGATGCCTCGCTTATTTCAATTTTAGTTGTTAAACAGAAATTAAAGTGACGATAAGTAAAACTAGAATCATCTCCAACATCAACATGCGGCAATACATCAAGAATCAGGGCATATGGTGACACACATCAAGACTTGAGCAAGCAACTACGACGCGCAAGTCCAACTATCTACCAAACAATGTAATAGGTGTGTCCAAGGCAATATAAGGCTGCAAGGGATACCACAGGTACGGAAACTAGAGCATCGCAACACAGATAGCAATAGATCAACAGGAGGGAATAAATACTATGAAAGTAAGATAGGTAGAAAGGGGGAGATGCTCGCCTGAAAACATTGTCGAAGGTTCAACCGAAGATCGGGTCGAAGCTCACATCAACTCAACGGCCTTATCCGCGAAGAAGCAAAACACTAGAAGAAACACCGGATGTACTATTTAATACAACGGCAGAATATCGGCATGATGCATGTATGATGTATGACATGGCAAAGATGCGGTGCGATTAGGTCATGTTAAGTGGAACCGGGGTCCCGACAATTAATCAAGTGGTTCAAGTTGTTTATCTACCCCGCAATTTAAATGTTGTTTTACATGGTAGAAGATAGCACCGGGTTCGCTACACAAATTTAGATGAGGCCAATATAAGGCTAGATTTGCCTGCATATGGGCCCCATATTTAGTTATTAGGTGAATCGGCCTAAGGCCCCAAACCACATATATGCATGCGAGTATGACAATTCAATATGCAACAAGTTGTTATTATGTTATAAAATAGGGTTTCGGGAAGGGGTTCACACATTAGGATCTCGACGGTCTTGGGGGTTCCGGGGTCCGGGGTCGGTCTCAGGGTTCAGGGTTCGACGGCCTCGGCGGGATCGTTCTCGGACTCCGGGGGTTAGGGTCTTGTCGCATCCGGGAAGCAGGACTTGGGTCGGTGTCGGGGCGCGTCGGATCCTTCCGGGTCGAGGTTGATCTTGTCGCATCCGCGTTCGTCGGGTCGGACTTGGCGTTCGGGGCAGTACTTGGCGTCCGAGGGTCTCTCCGCGTCCGTGATGCGTCCGTGATGTAGATCTTGTGATACCGGCGTCATCGGGTTCCACCACACGCATAGGTCGACGAAGCCCGTAACGATGCAGAGCTTGGTTTACGGCTTGAGGAGTTCTTGTCGGTGTCGATCTTGGGGTTCTCGCCTCAACCATCGATGGCATACTTGGATCAGTGCCTCAGTACATCGGGAGTATCTGGGTCACTGATAGAACTTGACAAACTTCCGACAGCTCCTATCATCTGTAACAACCGCCCTTGCCACAAGTGGCCGTCACACATGGCCAAGGTTCACCACACAAAAACAAAGAACGAGGCCAACAAGCGGATTTACAGAGGCCACGGTCGCAGCACAACAGCGAGACGGACAGCGGTGCTCGGAGGCAGGGTTTCGTGTAGCTGCGAGGTGAGGGGTACATGCGAGCAAGGCAAGCGGGCGGCTTGGCTGCAGGACGGGCAGAGGAGGAGGGCGCCGGAGGGGAAGAAGAACACCGCGGAGGCGGCTCTAGCAGTGGTGGAGGGCGGCGCTGGAGGACGACGGGGAGGGGAGGGCCGGCAGAGGCGGCGCCGGAGGAGCTGAGAAAGGCGGGCGCCGGCGAGCTCTGGTGGCGAGGGGAACGGATGGCGGCGAGGGCCGAGGCTCAGCAATGGGCGGAGTATGGGGTTCGAGCGGGCGCGGCTCGGAGTCGTCAGGCGGCGAACGGCCGCAGGAGGGCCTCAGTGGGCGGAGCGGGGGGATGAAGGGACTCTGGGCGGTGGAGGAGGCATGGCCTGGCAGCAGGGGAGCCGCGCCAAGGGGCGAGCAGGTGGAGCTCAAGGCGAGGAAGCTGGCGGGCGGCAGTGGAGGCGGAGGCGGCCGAGCACGGGGAGGACGGACCGGAGATGGGGCGAGGCGAGCCGTGTAGGTCTCAGGGAGGCGGGAAGGGAGGAGAGGCTGCCGGGCGAGAGCGGGCGCGGAGCCGGGCTGAAGGAGGAGGCCCTGGCGAGCCGAGCAGTGGAAGGGAGGAGAGGGAGAACGCGTGGGGAAGGAGAGGTGGGGGAGGAGAGAGGTGGTGGGTGGGCCACGGTGGCGGTGGACCCCGCCCAGGTGGCCTGGTTGGTTGTGGGAAGTGGGGAGTGGGTGAGGGAGTGGGAGGTGAGTTGTCAGCATATGATTGGTTGGGAGGAGAGGAGAGGGTGAGGTGGCACATGTTGATTGGCTAGGGTGAGGTGGAGGGTTGGGCTGGGTAGGTTAGTTGGGTGAACTTAGGATTTAGGTTGGGCCGTTTTAATTTCTGGGGCGATCGTCGTCAATCGCCCGCTCGACCGCCCGCTAAAATAATAAATATTTTTATTTATTTCAAACAAGGCTTTTGCAAACCGATACCGGGCAAAACAAAATATTCCGGCGACCCGGATTTGGCGTTTGAATAAAGATGGGGCGTTTTAGAAAAACAAAACGGGCTTGCGAACATAGTTTTATGCAAACAATGCATGATGATGACGATGCAATGCACAAATTCAACGCGATTTTCTAGTAGTGGTTTTGCGGGATGCCACATCACCCTACGGTTCGCAAATAATGCGGACATGATCGAGACCCTTCTCCGATCAATAATCAGTAGCGGGACCTGGAGATCCATACTAACTCCCACACATTCAACGATGACTTTTCCTGTGATCGTCGGAACCTTTTACGCTTGTATCTTAATCCCTTTGTTTCACGATATATTACATGTCCGAGATTCGATCATCGGTATATCCATACCTAGTTTGATCTCGTTTCTGACATGCACTCTTTTCTCGTTCCCGTGATATAACATTCTAGTGATCAAATCACTTGCTTGCAAGCTAACCAATGTGATATCACCGAGAGGGCCCAGAGCATATCTATCCGTCATCGGGATGAACAAATTCCACTCTTGATCCATGATTCTCAACATAACACTTTAGTATCTTTGAAGCCATCTTTATAATCACCGAGTTACAGAGTGACGTTTGATGTCAACAAGAAACTCTTCCGGTGTTAGTGATTGGCATGATCTCATGGTCTAAGGATTAGGATTACTTCGTAGTTTGTTTATAGCAATGTAAAATCAATGACTTTGATCGTAATGCTATACTTCGGATGAATGTTCATCACACCATTACACTAATGTTGTGATCTCGTTATTAACAACATCCAATGTCTATGATCAGGAAACCGTGATCATCTTGTTAATCAACGTACTAGTTTATGAGAGAGGCATAACTAGGAACTTTCTGTTTGTTTATTAAACACACATGTATTAACGTTTCCGTATTAATACAATTATAGCATGCAAAATAAACATCTATCATATACTTGGAATAAACATAATAAACATTTTATTATTGCCTCTCAGGGCATATTCCCTTCAGTCTCCCACTTGCACTAGAGACAATAATCTAGTTACATAGTGATGTATCTAACACCCATGGACTTCTGGTGTAGATCATGTTTTTCTCTAGGGAGAGTTTTAGTCAACGGATCTACTACATTGAGATCCGTATGTACTTTACAAATCTTTATATCTCCATCCTTGACATGCTCACGGATGGAGTGAAACCGGCGCTTAATATGCTTGGAATGCTTGTCAGATCTTGGCTCTTTGGCATTGCTAATGGCACCATTGTTGTCACAATAGATCACCATTGGGTCCAACGCGTTTGCAACCACACCTAGTTCGGATATGAACTCCTTCATCCAAACTGCTTCCTGAGCCGCTCAAGCAAAGAACATATTCGGCCTCCGTTGTTGATCCCGCCACCAGAGGTTGTTTGGAGCTCCTCCAACTAACCGCTCCACCATTCATGAGAAATACGTATCCATATTGAGACTTAGAGTCATCCGGATCGGTGTCAAAGATAGCATCGACATAACACTTAGCGACGAGCTCTTCTTCACCTCCGTATACAAGAAACATATCCTTAGTTCTTCGCAAGTACTTAAGGATATTCTTGACCGCTTTCTAGTGTTCTGAACCTGGATCTGATTGGTACCTACTAGTCAAACTAATAGCATGTGCCACATCCGGTCTTGTACATAGCATGGCGTACATTATAGAGCCTATGGCTGAAGCATAGGGGACCTTGTCCATTATCTCTCTTTCTTCCGCTGAAGCCGGACTTTGAGTCTTACTCAATGTCGTGCCTTGTGTCATAGGTAAGAACCCCTTCTTACTATCTTCCATTTTAAACTGCTTTAAAATCTTATCAAGGTATGTACTTTTCCATAGCCCTATTAGGCGCCTAGATCTATCTCTATAGATCTTTATGCCTAATATGTATGACGCTTCACCTAGGTCCTTCATTGAAAATTTGCTGTTTAGATAACTTTTAACACTGTTTAAAAGATCTATATCATTTCCGATCAATAATATGTCATCCACATATAATATAATAAATGCCACATTGCTCCCACTCACTTTCTTGTAAATACAAGCTTCTCCATAATTTTGGACAAATCCAAACTCTTTGATCACCTCATCAAAGCGGAGATTCCAACTTCGTGATGCTTGATTCAATCCATAGATGGATCGCTGAAGCTTGCACACCTTGTTAGCATCCTTAGGATCGACAAAACCCTTTGGTTGTATCATATACAACTCTTCTTCAATATTACCATTGAGAAACGCGGTTTTGACATCCATCTGCCATATCTCATAATCGAAATATGAAGCAATTGCTAACATAATCCTAACTGACTTTAGCATCGCTACGGGAGAGAATGTCTCATCGTAGTCAACTCCTTGAATTTGTTGAAACCCCTTTGCGACAAGTCGAGCTTTATAGACGGTCACATTACCATAAGCATCAGTTTTCCTTTTGAAAATCCATTTGTTCTCCACGGCCTTTCGGTCGTGAGGTAAGTCCACCAAGTTCCAAACTTGATTTTCATACATGGATTCCATCTCGGATTTCATGGCTTCTAACCATTTGTTGGAATCCGGGCTCATCATCGCTTCTTCATACGTCGCAGGGTCATCATTTTCATCAACCATGAAATTCATGACAGGATTTCCGTACAGCTCGGGAGCTGCACGCGTCCTGCTTGACCTGCGAGGTTTGGTAGTACTCTCTTTCGGAGTTTCATGATCATTATCATTAGCTCCCTCTTCAACAGGTGGAGCCAACTCCGGAACAACTTCCGGCGCTGCGCTACTCGCCATAATTTGAAGAGAAGGTTCAATAACCTCTTCGAGCTCTACCTTCCGACTACTCACACCTTTCGCGAGAAACTCTTTCCCTAGAAAGGATCCATTCTTGGCAACAAAAACCTTGCCCTCGGATCTGTGATAGAAGGAATACCCAATAGTTTCCTTAGGGTATCCTATGAAGACGCATTTTTCCGCTTTGGGTTCGAGTTTATCCGGTTGAAGTTTCTTCACATAAACATCGCATCCCCAAACTTTAAGAAATGATAGTTTAGGTTTGTTTCCAAACCACAATTCATACGGTGTCTTTTCAACAGATTTAGATGGTGCCCGATTTAAAGTGAATGCAACAGTTTCTAGTGCATAGCCCCAAAATGACAACGGCAAGTACGTCAGAGACATCATAGATCGAACCATATCTAATAAAGTACGATTACAACGTTCCGACACACCATTTCGCTGTGGTGTTCCGGCAGGTGTGAGTTGTGAAACAATTCCACACTCTTTCATGTGAGTGCTAAACTCGTAACTTAGATACTCACCTCCACGGTCGGACCGTAGAAATTTGATCTTTCTATTACGATGATTTTCCACTTCATTCTGAAATTCCTTGAACTTTTCAAAGGTTTCAGACTTGTGTTTCATCAAGTAGATATAACCGTATCTACTCAAATCATCCGTGAAAGTAACAAAATAACGATATCCACCTCGCGCCGACACACTCATTGGACCACATACATCAGAATGTATGATTTCCAATAAATCTGTCGCTCGTTCCATTGAACCGGAAAACGGCGTTCTAGTCATATTGCACATAAGGCATGGCTCACATGTATCAAATGATTCATAATCAAGTGATTCTAAAAGTCCATCCGAATGGAGCTTCTTCATGTGTTTAACGCCAATATGACCTAGACGGCAGCGCCACATATATGCAGATATATCATCATTAAGTTTAATCCTTTTAGCATCAACATAATGAATATGTGTGACATTATCATCGAGATCTAATAGAAATAAACCATTCATCATCGGTGCATGACCATAAAAGATTTCATTCATATAAATGGAACAACCATTGTTCTCGGATTTAAATGAATAACCACTTCGCATCAAACACGATCCAGATACAATGTTCATGCTTAGTGCAGGCACCAGATAACAATTATTCAAGTTTATAACTAATCCCGACGGCAAGTGGAGAGGCAGCATTCCAACGGCGATCACATCAACGCTTGGTCCATTGCCGACACGCATCTTGACCTCACCCCTTGCTAGCGGTCGCTTGTTCCGCAGCCCCTGATTCGAGTTACAAATATTAGAAACTGAACCGGTATCAAATACCAAGGTGCTACTGCGAGCACTAGTCAAGTACACATCAATAACATGTATATCATATATACCTTTGTTTGCCTTGATGGCTTTCTTGTCTGTCAAATACTTGGGGCAGTTGCGCTTCCAGTGGCCAGTCCCCTTACAATAGTAGCACTCGGTATCAGACTTAGGTCCAACTCGGGGTTTTTTTCAGGCACGGCAACAGGCTTGCCGCCCTTACTACCCTTCAGTTTTCCCTTCTTGTCTTTCTTGAAACCAGTGTTCCTATTGATCATCAACACTTGATGTTCCTTTTTGATCTCCACTTCTACAGTTTTAAGCATTGACAGAAGCTCGGGGAGAGACTTCTTCATGCCTTGCATATTATAGTTCATCACGAAGCTCTTATAGCTAGGTGGCAGAGACTGCAGAACACGATGGATGCCTAATTCAATGGGAATCGATATTCCCAAGGACACAAGCTTATCGGCGTAACCCGACATCTTGAGTACATGCTCACTAACGGAGCTGTGCTCTTCCATCATGCAGCTAAAGAACTTTTCTGAAGCGTTGTAGCTCTCTACAGCAGCATGTGTGTCGAAAATCATTTTGAACTCACCCATTGTATCAAAAGCATTGCCGTTTTCGAAACGCTTTTGAAGTTTCGGCTCTAGCCCATACAATATGCAACAATGAACTAAGTTGTGGTCCTCCTGACGAGTCAGATAGACATTCTTCTCCTCGTCAGGGGCATCATCAAAAGGTGGGGGGCCTAACGGTGCTTCTAGCACATATTGCTTTTGTGCAGCAGAGAGGAGAATCCTCAAATTCATGGCCCATTCGGTAAAGTTGCTACCGTTCGTTGCAAGTTTCTCTTTCTCCATGAATACATTGAAATTAAAAGCAGGTGGTGCCATGTACAACAGAATTTGTAAAGTTTAGACTAAGTGTATGATAGATTGAGTTCAAATAATCCATATTACGAATGAACTCCCACTCAAAAACGACATCCCTCGTGCCTTTTTGGTGATTACATGAACCAAATCCACTACACCAAGTCCGATCATCACGTGAGTCGGTGTAGCTTCAAAGGCGAGCATCAAATGGGCATCATATCAACTATATGACTCATGCTTAACCTTTCGGTCTGTGTTCCGAGGCCATGTCTGTACATGCTAGGCTCGCCAAGTTAGAACCTTAGTATTCGCGTGTGTAACTGTTTTACACCGAAAATATGGCCGTGGATCCAAGAACACCCGATCATCACGTGATGTCTTGGAGCGACGAAAACATAATCGGTGCATACTAAAGGAAGAACACATTCTTATCTTGATATTTAAAAGAGGGATCATCTTATTATGCTAACAAAGCGCTAAACAAGCAATATATGATGCTATCAAACATCACATGTTTATTAGTGAAATGATATGGTTTCCGCATATGATCTCTATCATGTGCACCGTGGTATGATCACTATCATACCTATATGTGTAAGTCCAAGGTCTATGGAGTATGTGAAGGGTTCGCAACATAGAAAACAAAAATTTTCCTACGATGTGAACTATATACCAAGATCTATTTATACTAGATACAAACAACGGGCGGATGTATATCCGTAGAGAACATACCCTTGAAGACCGACAAAGCTTAACGAGTTCAACTCGTGGTTGATGTAGACGATCTCTTGCCGATCTCAAGATCGAGAGGAAGTCCTAGCGCCGCAAATCAGCAGCGCATCCGTGCTCGCACACACGTTCGAGGCACCGAGCAACCTCCGCCTCCTCGCTCTAGCGATGCAGCGGAAGCACAACTCTTTCCTGCCGAATAGCCACCGGGAACATGTATCTCGCTAGTCCGAGACCATGGGGATAAATTCTAGAGGGGAGAGAGATCCTTCACGAGGAGGTGGAGTGAGAAGTGAGAGGAGGGATCCTTTTATAGGAGGAGGGGGGAACCCCAAGGGGTGGCTGGCGCATGGGGCTGCCCCTTGCCCTCCCTCTTCATGTGGGTGGACACTCCACTCACAAAACTCCTCCAAATTCCTCCACTCAAAAGTCCACTCAAAATTCCCATTAAATTTCCACCAAATTTAATGCAAACTCTCATTAAATAAAACTCTTTTATTTTATTCAGAATTTTGTCAATTACTTTAATGACAAACATTCACAAATAACCCCTTGCTAGAATTCTATTTCACATGCATAACCACTTTATGCAATTTCACCAAAACCTGTTTGGTATCTAGTGAAATAAATTCGCGCTTGTTTATTCTTTCGCATGAAACATTTGCTCCAATTGGATGTCGGTGTCTCTTAAGTGTGTCACCCTACGGTTCGTGAATAATGCGGACATGATCGAGACCCTCTCGATCAATAATCGAAGCGGGATCTGAGACCCATCGACTCCCACACATTCAACGATGACTTTCTTGTGATCGCGGAACCTTTTACGCTAGTATCTTAATCCCTTTGTCTCACGATATATTACATGTCCGAGATTCGATCATCGGTATCTCCATACCTAGTTTGATCTCGCTATCGACATGCACTCTTTTCTCGTTCGTGATATAACATTCTAGTGATAAAATCACTTGCTTGCAAGCTAATCAATGTGATATCACCGAGAGGGCCCAGATTATATCTATCCGTCATCGGGATGAACAAATTCCACTCTCGATCCATGAGCCTCAACATAACACTTTATTAGTTCTGAATCCATCTTTATAATCACCTTGTTACGGTGTGACGTTTGATGTTATCAAGAAACTCTTCCGGTGTTAGTGATTGACATGATCTCATGGTCTAAGGATTAGGATCACTTCGTAATTTGTTATAGCAATATAAACTCAATGACTTTGATCGTAATGCTATACTTCGGATGAATGTTCATCACATCATTACACTAATGTTGTGATCCCGTTATTAACAACATCCAATGTCCATGATCAGGAAACCTTGATCATCTTGTTAATCAACGAGCTAGTTTATGAGAGAGGCTTAACTAGGAACTTTCGCTTGTTTATTAAACACACATGTATTAACGCTTCCGTATTAATACAATTATAGCATGAAAAATAAACATCTATCATATACTTGGAATACACATAATAAACAATTTATTATTGCCTCTCGTGGCATATTCCCTTCGCCTCCCACTTGCACTAGAGACAATAATCTAGTTACATAGTGATATATCTAACACCCATTGAGTTCGTGTTGATCATGTTTTGCTCTAGGGAGAGTTTTAGTCAACGGATCCGCTACATAGAGATCCGTATGTACTTTAAATCTTTATATCTCCATCCTTGACATGCTCCCGGATGGAGTGAAACCGCGCTTAATATGCTTGGAATGCTTGTGAGACCTTGGCTCTTTGGCATTGGCAATGGCACCATTGTTGTCACAATAGATCACCATTGGGTCCAACGCTTGCCACAACTCCTAGTTCGGATATGAACTCCTTCATCCAAATCGCTTCCTGAGCCGCTCAAGCAAAGCAACATATTCGCCTCCGTTGTTAATCCCGCTACCACAGGTTGTTTGGAGCTCCTCCAACTAACCGCCTCCGCCATTCATGAGAAATACGATCCGGATTGAGACTTAGAGTCATCCGGATCGGTGTCAAAGCTAGCGTCGACATAACACTTAGCGACGAGCTCTTCTTCACCTCAGATACAAGAAACATATCCTTAGTTCTTCGTAAGTACTTAAGGATATTCTTGACCGCTATCCAAAGGTTCAACTCGGATCCGATTGGTACCTACTAGTCAAACTAATAGCGTGTGCCACATCCGTCTTGTACATAGCATGGCGTACATTATAGAGCCTATGGTCAAGCATAGGGACTTTGTCCATTATCTCTTTCTTCCGTCAAGCCGGACTTTGAGTCTTACTCAATGTCTTGCCTTGCAACATAGGTAAGAACCCTTCTTACTTCCGTCCATTTTAAACTTCTTTAAAATCTTATCAAGGTATGTACTTTATGATAGCCCTATTAGGCGCCTAGATCTATCTCTATAGATCTTTATGCCTAATATGTATGACGCTCACCTAGGTCCTTCATTGAAAATTTGTCGTTTAGATAACTTTTAACACTGTTTAAAAGTTCTATATCATTTCCGATCAATAATATGTCATCCACATATAATATCAGAAATGCCACATTGCTCCCACTCACTTTCTTGTAAATACAAGCTTCTCCATAAGTTTGGACAAATCCAAACTCTTTGATCACCTCATCAAAGCGGAGATTCCAACTTCATGATGCTTGCTTCAATCCATAGATGGATCGCTGAAGCTTGCACACCTTGTTAGCATCCTTAGGATCGACAAAACCCTTTGGTTGTATCATATACAACTCTTCTTCAATATTACCATTGAGAATCACGGTTTTGACATCCATCTGCCATATTTCATAATCGAAATATGCAGCAATTGCTAACATAATCCTAACTGACTTTAGCATCGCTACGGGAGAGAAAGTCTCATCGTAGTCAACTCCTTGAATTTGTCGAAACCCCTTTGCGACAAGTCGAGCTTTATAGATGGTCACATTACCATCAAGACGCTTTCCTTTTGAAAATCCATTTGTTCTCCACGGCCTTTCGGTCGTGAGATAATTCCACCAAGTTCCAAACTTGATTTTCATACATGGATTCCATCTCGGATTTCATGGCTTCTAACCATTTGTTAGAATCCGGGCTCATCATCGCTTCTTCATACGTCGCAGGGTCATTATTTTCATCAACCATGAAATTTATGAGGATTTCATACTCGGAGCTGCACGCGTCCTGTTTGACCTGCGAGGTTCGGTGGTACTCTCTTTTAGAGTTTCATGATCATTATCATTAGTTCCCTCTTCAACAGGTGGAGCCAACTCCGGAACAACTTCCGGCGCTGCGCTACTCGCCATACTTTGAAGAGAAGGTTCCACAACCTCTTCGAGTTCTACCTTCCGACTACTCACACCTTTCGTGAGAAACTCTTTCTCTAGAAAGGATCCATTCTTGGCAACAAAAACCTTGCCCTCGGATCTGTGATAGAAGGAATACCCAATAGTTTCTTTAGGGTATCCTATGAAGACGCATTTTTCCGCTTTGGGTTCGAGTTTATCCGGTTGAAGTTTCTTCACATAAACATCGCAACCCCAAACTTTAAGAAATGACAGCTTAGGTTTGTTTCCAAACCACAATTCATATGGTGTCTTTTCAACGGATTTAGATGGTGCCCGATTTAAAGTGAATGCAGCAGTTTCTAGTGCATAACCCCAAAATGACAATGGCAAGTCCGTGAGACATCATAGATCGAACCATATCTAATAAAGTACGATTGCGACGTTCGACACACCATTTCATTGGTGTTCGGCAGGTGTGAGTTGTGAAACAATTCCACACTCTTTCATGTGAGTGCTAAACTCGTAACTTAGATACTCACATCCACGGTCGCATCGTAGAAATTTGATCTTTCTATTACGATGATTTTCCACTTCATTCGAAATTCCTTGAACTTTTCAAAGGTTTCGACTTGTGTTTCATCAAGTAGATATAACCATATCTACTCAAATCATCCGTGAAAGTAACAAAATAACGATATCCACCTCGCTACACACTCATCGGACCACATACATCGAATGTATGATTTCCAATAAATCAGCCTGCTCCATTGAACCGAAAACGGCGTTCTAGTCATCTTGCCCATAAGGCATGGCTCACATGTATCAAATGATTCATAATCAAGTGATTCCAAAAGTCCATCCGAATGGAGCTTCTTCATGCTTAATGCCAATATGACCTAGACGGCAAGTGCCACATATATGCGGATATATCATCATTAAGTTTAATCCTTTTAGCATCAACATTATGAATATGTGTAACATTATCATTGAGATCTAACGAAATAAACCATTCATCATCGGCATGACCATAAAAGATTTCATTCATATAAATGGAACAACCATTGTTCTCGATTTAAATGAATAACCACTTTGCATCAAACATGATCCATACAATGTTAATGCTCGCGGTGCACCAGATAACATTTATTTAAGTTTATGACTAATCCCGACGGTAAGTGGAGAGGTAGCGTTAAACGGCGATCACATCAACGTTTGATCCATTGCCGACACGCATCTTGACCTCACCCTTTGCTAGCGGTCGCTTGTTCCAGCCCCGATTCGAGTTACAAATATTAGCAACTGAACCGTATCAAATACCCAAAGCTACGCGAGCACTAGTCAAGTACACATCAATAACATGTATATCATATATACCTTTGTTTGCCTTGCCGGCCTTCTTGTCGCCAGATACTTGGGGCGATTATGCCCAATGGCGGCCCCTTACAATAGTAACACTCGGTATCGGACTTAGGTCCAACTCGGGTTTCTTTTCAGCGCTGCAACAGCTTGCCGCCTTACTTCCCTTCCGCTTTCCTTCTTGTCTTTCTTGAAACCAGTTCCTATTGATCATCAACACTTGATGTTCCTTTTGATCTCCACTTCGCAGTTTTAAGCATTGATGAAGCTCGGGAGAGACTTCTTCATGCCTTGCATATTATAGTTCATCACGAAGCTCTTATAGCTAGGTGGCGTAGACCGAGAACACGATGGATGCCTAAGTCAATGGGAATCGTTATTCCCAAGGACACAAGCTTATCGGCAGAACCCGACATCTTGAGTACATGCTCACTAACGGAGCTGTGCTCTTCCATCATGCAGCTAAAGAACTTTTCTCAAGCATTGTAGTTTCTCTACAGCAGATGTGTGTCGAAAATCATTTTCAACTCACCCATTGTATCAAATGCATTGCCGTTTTGAAACGCTTGAAGTTCGGCTCTAGCCCATACAATATGCCGCAATGAACTAAGTTGTGGTCCTCCGACGAGTCGATAGACATTCTTCTCCTCGTCAGGCATCATCAAAGGTGGGGGCCTAACGCGCTTCTAGCACATATTGCTTTTGTGCAGCGAGAGGAGAATCCTCAAATTCATGGCCCATTCAAGAAAGTTGCTACCGTTCGTTGCTAGTTTCTCTTTCTCCATGAACGCATTGAAATTAAAAGGTGGTGCCATCTACAACAGAATTTGTAAAGTTTAGACTAAGTGTATGATAGATTGAGTTCAACTAATCTATATTACGAATGAACTCCCACTCAAAAGCGACATCCCTCGTGTCCTTTTGGTGATTACATGAACCAAATCCACTACACCAAGTCCGATCATCACGTGAGTCGGTATAGCTTCAAAGGCGAGCATCAAATGGGCATCATATCAACTATATGACTCATGCTTAACCTTTCGTCGTGTTCCGAGGCCATGTCTGCATACATGCTAGGCTCGCCAAGTTAGAACCTTAGTATTTGCGTGTAACTGCTTTTACACCAAGTATGGTCGGATCCAAGAACACCCGATCATCACGTGATGTCTTGGAGCGACGAAAACATAATCGGTGCATACTAAAGGAAGAACACATTCTTATCTTGATATTTAAATGAGGATCATCTTATTATGCTTAACAAAGCGCTAAACAAGCAATATAAGATGCAATCAAACATCATATGTTTATTAGTGAAATTATATGGTTCCCGCAGATGATCTCTATCATGTGCATCGTGGTATGATCACTATCATACCTATATGTGTAAATCCACAGCCTATGGATTTTACGCTATGTGTGTTTTAAGAGTATCATCTCATACTTCTACTTACAACACTACCATATCATAACACTAGCCCAAAGAACAATCTAAACTAGACGCCTCTAATTTATCCATTGCAAGTTTTACGTGGCTTAGGGCTTTCGAGATAGAACCGTTCTTACCTACGAACATGAACCACAATGAGGATAATCAAATTGTTGACAACTCGCTTGCAAAATAGATATTGACTATAGTAGGAGAGATGACACCGCTAGCCACTTATGCAAACTAGTTGCATGTCAAGCGTGGAACAGGTCTCATGTGCGAGGACATGTAAAGTTTGTCCGGGCCGCTTCATCCCACTATGCCACCAATATCCAAAATCACAACAAAGGAGCAACAACATGATCATCATCGCCCACATACTCATATGTGTACTACCCGTGTAAAGTATCTACGCATAGATCCGGCTCTGATACCACTGAAGGGTTCGCAGCATAGAAAACAAAAATTTTCCTATGATGTGAACTATATACCAAGATCTATTTATACTAGATACAAACAACGGGCGGATGTATATCCGTAGAGAACATACCCTTGAAGACCGACAAAGCTTAACGAGTTCAACTCGTGGTTGATGTAGACGATCTCTTGCCGATCTCAAGATCGAGAGGAAGTCCTAGCGCATCCGTGCTCGCACACACGTTCGAGGTACCGAGCAACCTCCGCCTCCTCGCTCCAGCGATACAGCGTAAGCACAACTATTTCTTGCCGAATAGCCACCGGGAACATGTATCTCGCTAGTCCGAGACCATGGGGGATAAATTCTAGAGGGGGAGAGAGATCCTTCACGAGGAGGTGTGAGTGAGAAGTGAGGAGGGGGATCCTTTTATAGGAGGAGGGGGAACCCCAAGGGGTGGCAGCGCATGGGGGCTGCCCCTTGCCTCCCTCTTAATGTGGGTGGACACTTCACTCACAAAACTCGTCCAAATTCCCTCCACTCAAAAGTCCACTCAAAATTCCCATTAAATTTCCACCAAATTTAATGCAAACTCTCATTAAATAATACTCTTTTATTTTATTCAGAATTTTGTCAATTACTTTAATGACAAACATTCACAAATAACCCCTTGCTAGAATTCTATTTCACATGCATAACCACTTTATGCAATTTCACCCAAAACCTTGTTTGGTATCTAGTGAAATAAATTCCTGCGCTTGTTTATTCTTCGGCATGAAACATTTGCTCCAACTGGATGTCGGTGTCTCTTAAGTGTGTCACCCTACGATTCGTGAATAATGCGGACATGATCGAGACCCTCTCGGATCAATAATCGAAGCGGGATCCGAGACCCATACTGACTCCCACACATTCAACTATGACTTTCTTGTGATCGTCGGAACCTTTTACGCTAGTATCTTAATCCCTTTGTCTCACGATATATTACATGTCCGAGATTCGATCATTGGTATCTCCATACCTAGTTTGATCTCAATTCTGACATGCACTCTTTTCTCGTTCTGTGATATAACATTCTAGTGATCAAATCACTTGCTTGCAAGCTAATCAATGTGATATCACCGAGAGGGCCCAGAGTATATCTATCCGTCATCGGGATGAACAAATTCCACTCTCGATCCATGAGCCTCAACATAACACTTTATTAGTTCTGAATCCATCTTTATAATCACCTGTTACGGTGTGACGTTTGATGTTATCAAGAAACTCTTAGGTGTTAGTGATTTACATGATCTCATGGTCTAAGGATTAGGATCACTTAAATTTGTTATAGCAATATAAACTCAATGACTTTGATCATAATGCTATACTTGGATGAATGTTCATCACATCATTACACTAATGTTGTGATCCGTTATTAACAACATCCAATGTCCATGATCGAAACCTTGATCATCTTGTTAATCAACGAGCTAGTTTATGAGAGAGGCTTAACTAGGAACTTTTACATTTGTTTATTAAACACACATGTATTAACGTTTCCGTATTAATACAATTATAGCATGCAAAATAAACATCTATCATATACTTGGAATACACATAATAAACAATTTATTATTGCCTCTGAGGGCATATTCCCTTCAGTATGTTGTAAGAGTATCATCTCATACTTCTACTTACAACATCACCATATCATAACACTATCCCAGCAACAATCTAAACTAGACGCCTCTAATTTATCCATTGCAAGTTTTACGTGGCTTAGGTCTTTCGAGATAGAACATGAACCATAACGAGGATAAACAAATTTTTGACAACTCGCTTGCAAAATAGATATTGACTATAGTAGGAGAGACAGACACCCGCTAGCCACTTATGCAAACTAGTTGCATGTCAAGCGTGGAACAGGTCTCATGTGCGAGGACATGTAAAGTTTGTCCGGGCCGCTTCATCCCACTATGCCACCAATATCCAAAATTACAACAAAGGAGCAACAACATGATCATCATCGCCCACATACTCATATGTGTACTACCCGTGTAAAGTATCTACACATAGATCCGGCTCTGATACCACTATAGGGTTCGCAGCATAGAAAACAAAAATTTTCCTACGATAGGAACTATGTACCAAGATCTATCTATTAGATACAAACAACGGGCGGATGTATATCCGTAGATAACATACCCTTGAAGACCGACAAAGCTTAACGAGTTCAACTCGTGGTTGATGTAGACGATCTCTTGCCGATCTCAAGATCGAGAGGAAGTCCTAGCGTCGCAAAGCAGCAGCGCATCCGTGCTCGCACACACCTACAAGACACCGGGAAACCTCCACCTCCTCGCTCCAGCGATGCAGCGGAAGCACAACCCTTTCTTGCCGAATAGCCACCGCGAACATGTATCTCGCTAGTCCGAGACCATGGGGGATAAATTCTAGAGGGGGAGAGAGATCCTTCACGAGGAGGTGTGAGAGACAAGTGAGGAGGGGGGCTCCTTTTATAGGAGGAGGGGGGGAACCCCAAGGGGGTGGCCGGCGCATGGGGCTTCCCCTTTTCCCTCCCTCTTCATGTGGGTGGACACTCCACTCACAAAAGTCCTTTAAATTCCCTCCACTCAAAAGTCCACTCAAATTCCCATTAAATTTCCACCAAATTTAATGCAAACTCTCATTAAATAAAACTCTTTTATTTTATTCAGAATTTTGTCAATTACTTTAATGACAAACATTCACAAATAACCCCTTGCTAGAATTCCATTTCACATGCATAACCACTTTATGCAATTTCACCCAAAAACCTGTTTCGGTATCTAGTGAAATAAATTCCTGCGCTTGTTTATTCTTCCGGCATGAAACATTTGCTCCAACTGGATGCCAGTGTACCTTAAGTGTGTCACCCTAAGGTTCGCGAATAATGCGGACATGATCGAGACCCTTCTCCGATCAATAATCAGTAGCGGGACCTGGAGATCCATACTGACTCCCACACATTCAACGATGACTTTTCCTATGATCGTCGGCACCTTTTACGCTTGTATCTTAATCCCTTTGTTTCACGATATATTACATGTCCGAGATTCAATCATCGGTATCTCCATACCTAGTTTGATCTCGTTACTGACATGCACTCTTTTCTTGTTCCCGTGATATAACATTCTAGGGATCAAATCACTTGCTTCCAAGCTAACCAATGTGATATCACCGAGAGGGCCTAGATCATATCTATCCGTCATCGGGATGAACAAATTCCACTCTTGATCCATGATTCTAAACATAACACTTTAGTAGCTTTGAAGCCATCTTTATAATCACCCAGTTACGGAGTGACGTTTGATGTCAACAAGAAACTCTTCCGGTGTTAGTGATTGGCATGATCTCATGGTCTAAGGATTAGGATTACTTCGTAGTTTGTTTATAGCAATATAAACTCAATGACTTTGATCGTAATGCTATACTTCGGATGAATGTTCATCACACCATTACACTAATGTTGTGATCTCGTTATTAACAACATCCAATGTCTATGATCAGGAAACCGTGATCATCTTGTTAATCAACGAACTAGTTTATGAGAGAGGCATAACTAGGAACTTTCTGTTTGTTTATTAAACACACATGTATTCATGTTTCCGTATTAATAAAATTATAGCATGCAAAATAAACATCTATCATATACTTGGAATACACATAATAAACATTTTATTATTGCCTCTCAGGGCATATTCCCTTGAACTAGTGGGTCATCAAGACTATTTTCTGGCACCGTTGCCAGGTAGTGAAGCGCTATTGAAGAGTGGAACTGGTAAGGGAAACTTTTACTATTAGTATTGCTTTTGTTACTGCTTGTTACTTTGTTTCCAATATGGATAACCCACTTGATTTTATTTTTGGGAAAACTACTACCACTGCTAGGGTAGTAGATGAACCACCTCCTGTTGAGATAGATCCTTTTAAGATACCTAAAAGTATTGTTAATCGTGTTATGAATAATTATTATTTCGGGGATGGAACCGTCCATCCTGGTGATCACTTGATTTTTATCCATGAATTATGCGGGTTGTTTAAGTGTGCAGGTATCACAACTGAATAGGTGTAGAATAAGTTACTCTCCATATCCTTGAAAGGGAGAGCTGAAGAATGGTATAAGCTACTGATGAATGGACAATGCATGGAATGGGAGGAGATTTTATCTTTCTTTGTACTCTAAATTTTGTTCTCCCAGTGAGATTCATAAGGATAGAAATCTTATATATAACTTTTGGCCTCTTGATGGAGATAGTACATCTCAATCTTGGGGGAGATTGAAGTTACTAATGCTTAAGTGTCCTATTCATGAACTCCCTAACAATATTATTCTCAATAACTTTTATGCTAGGCTTCCTCTTCATGATAAAGATTTACTAGATGCTTCTTGTGCTGGATCATTCACACATATGAAGGAAGAAGCTAAATGGGACCTTCTAGACCGTATTCAATAGAACACTGAAGCTTGGGAGAATGACAAAGGAAGAAAGTCAAGTATAAACTATGATTATGAATGCATTAAATATTTTATGGGAACTGGTGACTTCCGTGATATTAGCAATGAGTTTGGTCTTGATTACCAAAGTATTGCCAACTATTTTAAGGCCTTTGCCTCTTACATTAGAAATTCCCAAGAAGTGGAATAAGTACCATGCTCCTTATAAAGATGTTGTTAGTCATGTTCCAGTTAGAAGTACTCAAGTTTGCACTACTAATCATATTGTGCCTGAACCTCATGTTGAGAAATTACCTTTCCCAGCTAAGGTAAAGGAGTATTCTATGATTATTAGTGCAAATAATAAAGGTACAATGAAAACTGTGAAGCCTGGTAAGCCATTGAATGATGAGCCTGTGGTAGCTATTATGAAAGACACTGTCACTATAAATATAGAGGATGAGCATATTGTCTTATGTGAAGATGCTTCTAATATTATCTCTCATCCTAGTAAGGCTAGAAAAGCTAGTGTTCCGGTGCTTTCTGTAAAAATTGGTGATCATTGCTACTATGGTTTATGTGATATTGGTGCTAGTTCTAGTGCTATTCCTTATGAGATTACAGGGAAATTATGCATGAGATTGGTCCTTGTGAGCTTGAGGACATTGATGTGCTTATCCACCTTGCTAATAAGGAAACCATTTGCCCCATTGGCATTGTAAGAGATGTGGAGGTTCTCTGTGGTAAGATCAAATATCCTGCTGATTTTCTAGTGCTTAATTCAGCAACTAGCAAAACTTGTCCTATCATTTTTGGTAGACCTTTCTTGAACACTTGTGGAGCCATTATTGATTGTAAGAAGGAATTTTTTTTAACTAAGTTTGATGGAGATTCTTATGAGTTTAACTTTTCCAAATTTTCTAAAGCTCCTTGTGAAAATAGCTTGCCTAATAAAGATTTCAGGATGGAACAACTTGCTTCTATTGATCCGGTCTATGACCTTGGACCTCTTTTTGATGACTATAAGTATGCTTATTATGATGATAAAGTTGCTTCCAGTGACATTTATACTGTCAACTTTATTCAAAGTGCTACTAAAAGTTATTATGAGAGAGGGAAACATAGTTTTATGCATCTCAATGATGTTAAGTTTCCCCGTTTTATGTTGAAAGATTTGAAGTTTCATCTGTTTTGTCGTCCTATGCTGGTGGCTTTTTGTTTCAACAATTTGTTTTCTCATGATACCCCCATGCATGGGAAGTGGGCTAGACTCAAGTGTCTTGGTTATTTGCTTCTTGATGCTCTCTTTCACTTCAAATATATATCTCCTTTGTGAGCATCTTTGGAAGTTTCAAGCCTAACTTAAAGGCATTAAAGAAAAGTACTTGTTGGGAGATAACCCAAGAGTTTTGTCGAGTCTTGGAAGTTATTACCTCTGTAATAACCTCTCCTTATCCTTTTTGTTTTGGTTTTTGTGTCAAGTTCAACTACTTTTGTGAAGTAGAGGAGTTGTGAATAGTGGCTGTCTTGGGACAGATTTTTGTGTTGTATGGTTAAAATTCGTGAGGAAGCTCAGTACTTCGGATGAAGCTGCATTCTTCAGATCTTGTTCTCCAAGTTGTTACCCAACCTTCATCAGTTCTGCACTTTTTGATTTGAGCAACAGAAGGTCTTCGAAAAAATCAACCTTTACCTGCTGGTCTGTTTTGTCAGATTTCTGCCTTCATTTGCATTTGCCTCTTACATAAGCTTTTGTTTTGATGGGTTTTCAGTTGAAGTGTGTACCAAAGGTTTATTTTTTTGCTTACACTAATGTTATCATTGAGTTTGTGAAAGGGTTTTTTAAGAAGGAAATTTTCAATATAAGGAGAAAAGGAATCTGCAGAGTTCGTCTTTGAATAGGTAAAAGTGGTGAAAGCAGAAGGTTCGTGAAACCCCAATCTTTTTATATTTTTGATGTTTTTAATACATAAGGGAAGTTACGAGACGAAACTGAAGAGGAAACGGAGCCCGGGGTGGACAAACCCACCCCAGGCACGGGCCCAGCCTGGCCGTGCCTAAGGGGGGTGTTCGCCCCTCGAACTCCGTCTCTGCCTCGTTTCTGTGTCAAAACCTTCCTTATGGATGGAAACTTCATAATATATAACCCCCCGAATCCCCCGAGGTTCGTGCAACGTGTTCTCGTCGTGTTTTCGTTTCAATCTGTTCCTATTAGGAAATCTTCTCAAGTTTAGAGCACCATGGCCTCCGCCAACGACAAAGGCAAGAAGCCCGAGGAAGAAGAACCTAAAGTCCACAAGGAGGAGGAGATTTAGGTAGGGTATGAAGGTGACATGGAGGAGGACAAGCAACAGGACACTTGTGCTACTATCGCAAGCATTGGTTTGGTGGAACGACCTACCAAGCTTAAGAGGACAGCACAGATGTCTATAGGAGGGAGAACTCCGCGTCATATCCTCACTCCACGCACACTTCCTACTAGTACCCCTTTTTCTAACCGTGCAGGGAAGAAACACTCTAATTTGGAAGAATGGAGAAACAATAACAAGGACTGGGATCCTCAGTCCGAGTTGATCATGGGCTGCATTGAGCATAATTCGGAGTTAATTCGTACTCTGACCTTCGATATGGAGGATTTGAAGAAACTTATTGAAGAGCTTATCAAGAGAACACCACCACCACCGAAGGAGTAATTCGTCGTCAGGTTTGGCATCCCCTTGGCTTGTTCCAAGCTTGGGGGAGTGCCGCGGTATCACCACCATTATATTTTTATCTTTTACCTTTTTAGTGGATTCATATCTGTGGTAGATTATCTATGTATCCCTTGGTGTGAGTGCCTTTATTGAATATTAATGAGAAGTCTCATCTTTTACTTTCTGCACTTCTTATTTTAGTTTGCAATCTCTATTATATGATGGATCTTGTTGATCAGTATTGGCACCACTTTGGGATCATCAAGTGGATCTAAACTAGTTTTGGCAAACTGAGTTCTGGTCAGTAGCATTACTATGAAAGATAAAAAGAAAGAAAAAAGGCTTACATGTATTTTTTTATCATTTGTTTTCTTTCTTGTTGGCTCATAATCTTAGTATTCTTTATTTAAGATTATTTTGTGTCTTCAAGGAAGATTGCATGGTTGGCTTTATTACTTGTATGTTTGCTTGTTTCTTTCAACTCTAATGCTTCCTACCCAGCCTTGTTAGCCAAAAACCTGTTTTGAGAAGGCATACTTCTCATTTTTCCAAATCCCTTTGAACCAAAACTTTTGCCATTTGTGTCCACTATATATACCTAGTAGCTTTTGCTATTCCAAGCAAATTCTCAAGGTTCATCTACCTTTCGAATTAAAAAGTATTTTGTTATGTGAAAACTAGTTAGTAAAGATCTCACGAACTTGATGGCACACCTTATTTACTTGCCCCTAATAGACTTGAACCATTGTGAACATCGAAGTTGTATATGCTTGCATCTATACGTTGAATTAGCAGAACCGTGTTGTCATGGGGAACATTTTCAACATTGCACTTGTACTTTGTACACATTTGATATCGTGCTCTTTTGTCTATGGATGTTAACGGTCTGAAATAAAGAGGGAACTTGTAAGTCCAAGGAGTTTGGATCCTGTGTTATAGAAACGCCTGGGCCGCTAGCCTAAGCCATGCTTAATCATGGTGGAAACTTGCAGCATCACCATAGTGAGTCATCTATGAAGCATCCTCAATAAAAATCGATGCACATAGTAAATAAAAAGATCGCTGAGATGATCATTGTTTGCTTGCCTTATCATTTTGGTTATGGGAAAGCTCCTATACCATGTGCAAGGGGTACCCAGTTGGCGGTTCTCAATGATACGCAAATACTTACAATGACAAGAACTTACCTGTGACCAAAGTTGAGTAGCATGAGGAGTGGCCCTCATATTCAAGGGACATGAGATTGCCAACTTATATTTCGTCAAGCATATACTCCATATTTGTTCACTTTAACCTTAATCATCTCAAGATGATTATGATAGGGGCAATGAGGGCTCAAAGCTAGTAAGTACCATAATCTTTTGGAAGCTCTTTATGACTTGTAATCCCTTCTACCCTCTATGAAGGGACCTTTCTCCTAGTTACTAGTTGAGTCATTAAACCTACTTCCTCTCTATCTCCAGCAAGAATTTGAGTTGTTGTTTTTCAAGCATTCATATGGTGATTTATTCAATCATGTTCTTTATCTTCCTTTTTTGCACAAAACTCTTATGTATTGAGTATTACTTTGAAAGCCTTCACTTGTGAAAAACCTTTTTGAGCAAAGAGTGTTCCTGTTTTGAAACTTCTACAATAAGCTTTTGTGAAACTGTTTGCTAGTTGTTCTCTGACCAATAACAAGTTTGCCAATTCCAATTATGATTTATCTTTATGCATCTCTATTGTGACTGATGTACTTGGTTGCAAGGTAAGTTATATAATGGTGAGTTACTTTTTTCTATGAGTTGTGCAATGGTAAGTGTGATGCTTCTTGTTCGTATTCTTTTATCGATACTTCACTCCATAAACCTGTGTACATGTTTACTGAGCTCAGTTTTCACTTGGGGACAAGTGAAGTCTAAGATTGGGGGAGTTGATACGCCCAATTTGCATCACCATTATATATCATATTTACCTCTATTCATTGATATTTGTCTTATTATGAGGTATTACTTATGGCTTTTTCATTTGTTTATGCATGTTCGATGATTCTTTGAGGATAGACTACCGAAGTCTGGATTCTGATGGAAAAGAAGGCGTATCGGTGAAATTTCGCAAAGATCAGAAAATACCAGAAAAATATGGAAACATATTATTTCTCCAGAAGAATGAGGGAGCCAGAAGGAGGGACGAAGAAGGGCCTCAGGAGGCCCACACCCCCTAGGCGCGGGCCCACCTGACCCCGCGCCTAGGGCAGGTGTGGCCCACCTGCCCGGCCTCCGACTCCGCCCCTTCGCCTATATCTTCCCTTCAGAACCCTAAGCCTCGGGGGAGCGACCACATATAAATTTCTGCCACCTCTAGGGGGCGGAAAACACCGAGAGAGAAAGATCTCTCCGGCAGACAGATTTCTGCCGGGGGAATCCCTTCCGGGAGAGGGGAGACCGTCATCAAGCAAGGCTTCATCCGGATCATCATCATCATCATCCACACCATCATATCCACCAGCACCATCATCACCACTCCGTCCCACTGTAACAATTGTGTTGGATATTGCTTAGTTCATTAGGCGAAACTTTCCCGATGTTGATTACTATTGTAGTTGATGCTTGTGAGTGGAACCATTGGATTATTGTTTATGTTCAGATTGTTATCCATTACCATATCATCTTTGATCTTGATCCATATGATGTCTTGTGAGTAGTTCATTTAGTTCTTGAGAGCATGGGAGAAGTCATGTTGTTAGTAGTGAATCTGTGATGAATTATTATTCAATGGTTTAGATTTAAGTTGTGGCGCTATTCTTCTAGTGGTGTCATGTGAACGTATTCTACATGACACTTCACCATTTATGGGCCTAGGGGGATGCATTGTGTATTTGGATACTAATTGTGGGGTTGCTGGAGGGACAGAAACCTGAACCCCCGTTAGGAAACCTTTGCACAAGGGAGCGTAGGATCTCAAAGTTTAAGGCTGTGGTTAGATTTATATCTTAATTACTTTCCTATAGCTATGGATTTTTGCAGGGGGTTTAATCACAAGTATGTATTAGTCCAAGTACGGTCGGTACATTAGCACAGGTTCACCCACACAACACTTACAACACCAGAGAAGAGTACTCAGTTATTTGAAGCGAAAGCACTTGACAGAATTCCCATGTGTCCTTGAGAACGTTTGGTCCTTATAAGTATTTCCACCGGCTTGTCCTTTGCTAAGAAAGGATTGGGCCACGTGCTCCGTTTGTTTGTTACCTTTGTTACTTGCTCCTTGTTTTGTTGCCTTGTCAGAAAACCACTAAAAATCCGTTTGCTAAGTATTCACAGGGATTTCCTGCTCCATACCACTGTTCAGCACCTTCTGCTCCTTGTTGGGATCGACACTCCTATTTATCAAAAGTACTACGATACACCCCCTATACTTGTCGGTCATCACTTGCGCAAATCAGGAAAATGATCTTCGCACAAATGTAACTAAACAAGATCACCAACATCAAACACAACATGCTTTCTTCCTCTATCCCGAGCTAGTCTGTACTTAGCATTGATGTGTTCTATGTTGTCTTTAGTAGTCTTATGCAATTGTAATATCATTTCAGCATGTTGTGTAGCATCCAAATTATTTTGCACCGAAGAAGGTAATGGCAATAAATCAATAGGCGCTCGAGGAACAAAACCAGACACAATCTCAAATGGGCACATCTTTGTGGTAGAATGCAGCGAACGATTGTAAGCAAATTCAGTATGAGGTGAACACTCTTCCCACAATTTTAACTTCTTCTTTAAAATAGCTCGCAACATAGTAGACAAATTTCTATTGACTACTTCAGTTTGTCCATCAGTTTGGGGATGACATATAGTACTAAACAGCAATTTGATCCCCAACTTAGCCCATAAACATCTCCAAAAGTGGCTAAGAAATTTAGTATCATGATCAGAAACAATAGTATTTGGCACACCATGTAAACAAACAATTTCATGAAAGAATAAATCAGCAATATGCGCAGAATCATCCGTTTTATGACAAGGAATAAAGTGTGCCATCTTAGAAACCGATCCACAACAATAAAAATGATATCCCTCCCCTTCTTTGTACTAGGCAATCCCAAAACAAATTCCATATAAATATCCGCCCAAGGAACACTAGGAACTGAAAGAGGCATATATAAACCATGTGGATTAAGACAAGACTTAGCTTTTTCACAAGTAGTGCAGCGTGCCACGAATCTCTCAACATCTCGACGCATACGTGGCCAAAAGAAGTGTGCAGCAAGAACATCCTCCATTTTCTTGACACCAAAGTGTCCCATCAATCCTCCTCCATGCGCCTCCTATAACAACAAAAGACAAATGGAACTATCTGGGATGCATATTTTGTTAGCATGGAACATAAATCCATCACTAAAGACGAACTTGTTCCATGTTCTACCATCTCTACAATTCTGCAACACATCTTTAAATTCAGCATCATGCACATATTGTTCCTTAATAGTTTCCAATCCAAATATTTTGAAGTCAAGTTGAGATAACAAAGTATAAAGGTGCGACAAACATCAGCAATAACATTATCTTTACCCTTTTTGTGTTTAATAACATAAGGAAAAGACTCAATCAATTAAACCCACTTTACATGACGATGATTCAACTTAGCTTGACTACGAATATACTTCAACGATTCATGATTAGAATGTATAACAAATTATTTAGGCCATAGATAATGTTGCCAAGTTTCTAATATCCGAACCAGCGCATATAATTCTTTATCATAAGTAGAATATTTCAGACTAGCCCCACCCAATTTCTCACTAAAATATGCAACGGGTTTTACCTCTTGTAATAAAACACCTCCAAAACCAATTCCACTAGCATCACATTCAAGCTGAAAATTTTTATTAAAATCAGGAAGTCAAAGTAATGGAGCATGTGTTAACTTATCTTTCAATATCATGAAGGCATGTTGTTGTGCATCGCCCCAAACAAAGGGCACATCCTTCTTGGTAAGTTCATTCAGCGACACAGAAATTGATCCAAAGTCTTTGACAAAGCGCCTATAAAAACCAGCGAGGCCAAGAAAACTCCTCACTGTGTGACCGTCTTGGGCTGCGACCAATTCTCAATAGCTTCAATCTTTGCTGGATCCACTTCAATACCCTGTGATGTAACAACATAGCCAAGAAATGCAACTCGATCGGTGCAAAAGGTGCACTTCTCAAGATTACCAAACAAACGTGCATCGCGTAAAGCATTGAAAACAACACACAAATGATCCAAATGATCCTCTAAAGATTTGCTATAAATCAGAATATCATCAAAGTAGACTACCCCAAAACTCCCAATGAAAGCATGTAAAACTTCATTCATTAATATCATGAATGTGCTGGGTGCATTAGTTAAACCAAACGACGTTACTAACCACTCATATAAACCGAACTTAGTTTTAAATGTTGTTTTCCATTCATCTACCAATTTCATACGAATATGGTGATAACCATTACGCAAATCAACTTTAGAAAACATGGTAGAGCCACTCAATTCATCAAACATGTCATCTAAACGTGGAATATGATGACGATATCGAATAGTAATATTATTGATAGCTCTACAATCAGTACACATGAGCGAAAAACCATCTTTCTTAGGTACCAAAATAATAACACATGGGCTAACGGACTCACGAATATGATCTCTGTCGAGTAGTTCCTGAATTTGGTGTTGTATCTCCTTTGTCTCCTCTGGATTGGTTCTATATAGCGCGCGGTTGGGCAACGTAGCACCAGGAATTAGGTCAATTTGGTGCTAAATTCCTCTAATAGGAGGTAGTCCTGGTGGCATCTCAGCTGGAAAAACGTCCTCATATTCTTCCAAAGGTTAGCAACAACAGGTGGCAAAGGAGGCATATCCTCAAATGAAAATAAAACCTCTTTGCAGAAAATTGCATAACATTGAGTATAATTTACATCTAGTTAAAAAATATCAATTTTATTTGCAAGCATACATGGACTCTTCAAACGAATTTTAGTAGCATGTTTAGAATCAGATTTAGTGTTCTTTGGTGGTACAAAATCTGCAGCAATAATCTGATTCTCACTTCTATGTTTCTCCTCAGTTCTAGCTCTACTAGCTCTAGCAAGATCATCTATTAAAATCTGTTCGGGATTCATAGGTTTTAGAACAATTTTCTTTCCATCATGCAAAAGAGAATAGTGATTAGTTTTACCATTATGAATAGATTCTCAATTAAATTGCCATGGTCTACCAAGTAACAAAGAACAAGCTTGCATAGGTACAACATCACAATCAACAAAATCAGAATATGTACCAATAGTAAAATGCACGCATACCGTTCTTGTTACCTTGATCTTGTGAGAACTCTCAAACCATTGGATGTAATATGAATGTGTGCATTGTATTGCTGGGAGTGCAGGCTTCTCTACCATGTCAACACTAGCCAGAATACTACAACTCCCTCCATCAATGATGATCCTTATAACTCTTTCCTTGACAATGCACGTGTTTGAAATAGGTTGTGGCATTGATCATGCTCAGGTTTGCTCAATTGCACACTCAACACATGTTGTGCAACTAGACTCTTGTATTGATCAATAGATTCAGCTCCCATTACCTCTATCTCTTCTTTAGAATCAAAATTATCTCCATCTCGAGTAGAAATAAGGGCTAATGTATCTTCATCAAAATCACTTGCTAAATCGTATTCACCATCATCATGCACCATCATAACACGCTTTGTTGTGAACTGTCTATCAATATGACCATTACCCTAGAACTTGTGGTATTGTATATGTTTTGTTTTGCCCGTGGAAGTCATAGAAGATGCACTACAAGCATGAACATTGGATGAAGGTGCAGGAGCAGATGAAGGAGGTGGTGGCTTTGGATGTGGTAGTAGCTGGTGTCGAATCATGAGAAGAAGGCGCTGATTGTTGGGATGTCCAAAAGGATGTGCGACCTGCAAAATCATTAGTCCTCCATGGTGTTTGGCGATCCTGCACTTCACGTTCAGCTTTGCAAGCAAGATGAAACAAACGAGTGATGATATTATATTCCTTAAAGTCTAATATGTGTTGAATATCCTTTTTTAATCCACCAAATAAACATGCAAGCAGTTGTTCAGTAGTTTCAACAATACCACACTAAACCATCCCCGTTTGCAATTCTTGATAATACTCTTCTACATTATTTTCCCTTGTTCTAAACGTATCAGTTTCTTGAGTAAATCACGTTGATAAGTAGGAGGCACAAAACGAACATGCATATCAGTTTTTAAAGCAGTCCAAGTATGAAGAATAGTAGTAGGATTTAAGCGACAATGTTCAGACCACCAAACTGAAGCAAATTTAGTAAATTCACATGTAGCAGCACTAACACGCATATTCTCAGGATATTTTAAACATGCAAAACATTGTTCTACTTCCATTTCCCATGTAAGATATGCATCATGATTATATTTACCCTCAAAAGATGTAATATTTAATTTAAGCTTTGCAACATGATCATCATCACATACATGTGGTCGAGCGTTGCGGTGGTAATGTCAGGTTCGGCCAGCAGGATGTGGAGGTTGTTCAACCTCCTCGTCGAACAGATCATTATCGTCGAAGTCGTAGTTGTTCTCGTCGTCTTCCCCCAAGGTCGCAATAGCAGCCGTGTTGGAAGCCTGAGGTGCATCAGCTGTAGTAGTAGCAGCCTGAGGTGCGGTGGCAGCCGAACCAACAGTATGACCCGTGATCGGAATGCGCCGTGGGCCATATGCCGAGGTGCAGCCAGGGAAGGTGTAGGGAATATGTCCAAAACCTCCTTGAACTGAGCATCTAGCTTGTCGTTGAAGGATTTCTCTAGTCCTTTGATCTTGTCCATGGCGTTGGTGACCTTGTTTTCAAACTCCTCTAGTCTTGAATCTACATCTTTAGTGCATCCTACCAACAGCTCGGTGAAGTGGGCATGTAGCTCTTCGTTCGTCATTTTTGCGGGGTCACGTGTAGTATTTGTCATGGTTAGTCCTTTAAAAACCACATGTGTATATGCCTATAAAAATGGAAATATGGTGGAAGGCACACGTAATCCGCAAGCAATATACAAATCTCTTACAAGTTCTTACCAAACAGCAGGAAAAGGCGATGTGTAATCACAAAAATTAGTGGTCCAGAGATTGAACCAAGCGATTACCAGGAGTCAAGAGACTGCACGTGGAGAAATTTGTGGAGCTCTCGGAAGACTTATCAAAGGGGTTAGAAATTATCAAAAGAACAATGCAATTGTAGAGGTCTCAACCTAATAAGGTAGATTCCTCTTGTGTTTACAATGCTAGTCCCTGGATCAATAGCTAGTATCCACATTTAAGATGTAATATCAAGAAACAGAGGTCATATTATAACTTTATAACCAGGAATAACATAATTTTATTACATCAAACATAGCTCAATTGGCTATTACATTACATTGCAGCGGAATAACTATAGTCATGGGTCCTTCATCTTCAAAGTGCCACAGGCAGATGTTGGTTGTAGACTTTGTAATCCTAATCAATCAATCTTCACTAAAATCAATCAAACCTGCAACATTACAAGTTACAGCCACAAAGGGTCAATAGATTTGAATTGTATTGGCAAGTGATACTATATTAGTATAGTGGAGTCTATCATCTATATGCATTTGGCTAAGTGGAGTTGAGGCTTGCATTGCTCAAAATAGATTTTTCCTTAACCTTTGAAAATACTAAGTTTTTGCTTTGATAAAATCATTTTTCTCAATCAAAGATTGAAGATCCTTTACAAGGCATCTCTCAAGTGAAGATTTCAAACAACCCTTGTTAAAACTACAAGATTTAACTTAGAAATTTGAATGATGAGATTCTTGATTGCTTCCATGTCTTGATGCTCAAATTGTCCTTTACCAGGGACATGGCTAAGTACTTAGATTTTACACTCTGCAGAGGTGGTGCACTTTCCCCACAAGACTTGGTTTCCCAAGACAAGATCTTTCAGAAGCCTTCCCTTAGACCAAAATGGACGCGATCCAACCTATCCAACACTACCACCCACTGTCCATATGGCTAAGTTCTTGCAACCTATATGATCATGGCAGAGCCCATATTGCCAAGTGGTTGCACTTGAAGCTTCTCAACATTTGACATCTCAAATCTCTTTATTCCTGGGTGGCCATCCACAAGTGAGATACACAAGGTAAACCATAAACATGGGTCTTGTGAACCACTCAACCAAAAACCACCAAGCAAGTCCCATTCCACCCAGGTGATTCATTAACTTAGTTGTTTTATTAAACAAAACACAAGTCCTCAGACTTAGGAATTTTCCATAGTGTGAATATATATTCCACCCATGTTTTCAATTAGCTAGGCTAAGCTTGATAGTAATAGGAATCTTAACTTAGGAAAATCCTACTAAGGATTCATCTACTAGGTTTTCCTATAGCAAGGTTCATACTTAGCAAAATTCCATGCAAGTTTTACTTAGCAAAATCACTAATGCATAGTGAAAGTAATGGGACAAAAAGTATGAAGCATCACTTGCATTTTTGGTAGAGGGTATAGGTTCACTCCTTGTCCTTGCAACAATCACACTCTTCAAGTCACTACAAATCAATTAGGCAAGGCACAAACTCAATCTACCAATCAAGCAAAACAACACATAAAATCATAGAACTAAGATAATGCATGCAAGCATGCCAAACTTTTTTTTTTTGAAAAAGTGTTTCCTAATGGGTCATAAACATTTGAAAACACCTAATGGTCATTTTGTAAAGTGGCAAAGTCATTTGCAAAAGGTTTCACTACAAAATCCATTTTCAAAACAAAGTATCATTTTATGTGGTGTAGAAATATTTTTACAAAGGCATTTATCCATAGGGTTCACAAAATATGTTTTCAAACCAAAAAACTTGGTGTTTAGGGTCAGAGAGTTTAAAACAAAACATTTTCCAAAGGTTTTCTTCCAAAACAAATTTTAATAAATAAACCACATTTCTATTTGACTAGAAATGGTTTTAACTCAAAGAATCATATTTTTATTTCACCAATTACATTTTTGAGTCCACAAAGTGTTTCCTAATGTTAGTAGGTTCAAATCAATCCATTTTCAAAAGATTTTATCCTCAAAAACATTTTTAAACAATTTTTACATCCTTAACAAGCATACAAATGTTTCTGCAAAAATAACCATTTTAACATATACTATTTACTAAACCAAGGGTATGGTTGTCTAGGGCTTGCTCTCCTGAACCCATTTATATAAAATTTGTAATTTTTGGACGTGTGGTTTGAAAGTTATAGATTTTACAAGATTGAACTTCTAATAGGAAAGTTTCTGTTTTTAAAACGAGGTCTGAGCCACGTGTCATGTTTTAATTAAATTGCACGGTTCACCGGGATCGAGATACGTGCGTTAGATCTAAGTTTAATCGTCGGCTCGAGTTCATCCTTACCCCTTCGGTTAGTCATTCTATCCAAGCCATCAGATGCAGATCTAACGGTTCCTATTGCCCTGGCCAAATAGCAAGGTGGCGGCGTGGTGGCGGAGCGGCGGACGGCGGAGTTGACGTTCGAAGCGAGGAAGGAGGAGAGGTGGCTCACTGTGATCGCCATGGCATGGGGATGCTCAACCTGCCTTGGTTGGTGAAGGGGCGACGAGGCGGGATTCCTCACCGGAGTTAGGGCTGGCGCCAGAGCTTCTGTTGTGACGGGATGGGGCTGTAGTCCACCGTAGCAAGAGAATGGTAGGGTTAGATGCGGCGAGTGCACCGGGCAGGCGTATCATCGGAAGGACAAGGGTGGCTAGTTACTACCGGAGGCTTCGGAGAAAGAGGCGACGCAGCCTTGCAGGTCGTCGTCGAAGCCGAGGTTATAGGACACCCGTGGATGAATGACTGGCACAGGAAGATGCGCCAGGATGCGGTGAGCGTGCTAGTGTGTTCGGGAGGCAGGAGGTGGTGTGGCTCGGCCGGATTCGAAGGTGGAAGATCATCGGAGACAGTGTTGCTCGGGGAGAAATTAGAGCGGCCTGGGGGCGTGCTTGGGGGAGGAAACAGAGGGGAAACGGAGAGGAGGGGCGAGCGATTTAAGGTGCGTGGTCCAGGTGAGTGATGGTGGCCTCGTTAAGACTAATTAAGGCTGCGGAGTATCTGCAGGTAACGGCGACGAGGGAGGGAGAAGAGGTCGCGTGGGTGGGGAGGAAGAACAGGAGGAGTGGGGTCCGCTGGCCAGTGGGAAAAAGAGTGGGGAGAGGTCCACCAGTCGGTCACACCGTGGGTCTGGTTACGAGTGAAAACGTTTCGTCGCGGGTGGAATAGCTGGGCTGGTTGGTGGGCTTCCTGGGCTGCTGGGTTGGGTCTGGTTCAAATCAATTTTTTTTATTCTGTATCCTTTTCTTTTTTCTATTTCTGATTTCTGTTTTGAATTTCAATCAACTTATTCAATCATTCAAACAATTCAAACAATCATTAAACTTTGTATTATGTTTTTGGTTCTGTTTATCAACATAAACCAACGCTCCAAAATAAAATAATATTTTCACTCATTTTAGGATCTATTTAATAATTAAATAAAACCCTTTAGTTGTTTAATCAAAATAGGGTTTGATTTATTTAATAAAATCTCCATTTGAAATCCAAATATTTTCAAAACCAAATCAGTAGGTTTTATTTGGAAATAGAGAATATTTGGAAAACTTGTTTTAAAATAAAATAACATCTTTATTTTTGGTCCATTAACAATTAAATAAAAAGGCCTTATTCATTTACTTCATATAAGATTTGTTTTATTAGAATATTTATTTTGAAATCTAAAATAAAACCAAAACACTTCATTAAGTTTTATTTGAGAATATAAAATATTTGGAAAATTTATTTAAAATAAATAAATAAGTTTTTGTGTTTTATTTAAAATGGGAAAAACCTTTACTTTAATAAAATTTGGATATTAAATCCTTATTATTTTATTTAATTAAACCTTTACTATTTTTATCAAAACAAAATGTTTTTAATTCCAAGGCTTGGTCAAGGTTTAATTTGGCTCTATAAAATAATCTTTATTTAAATATTTCTTTTCCTTTTGAAAACCAAAACCTTTTATTAAAAGATCCAAAATAGTAATTTTAAATATTTTTATTTTCCTTTAATAAAAGTTTATCTTTTTAAATCTCTTTAGGATTTTATTTGATCCAAATTGGTTTGAAGGTTTCCAATTGGATTTCAAAGTTTCTTCTGGCTCTGAAAATCAAACAAAGTTTTATTTTATTCATTTATTTTTCACATTACAAGATTTGGAAAATCTTGGGATGTGACAGCAATGTTGAAAGAATGATCAATGACGGTACTGTGTTGGTCCTAGGCTAGACCGTACTAGAGACACGAGCCTAGATCACCAACGATGTCACGACGCCACACAATAAACGATGGTATGATGATATGGAGCCCTAAAAAGCGAACCGAGATGACAAAAATCACTATGATGGCGAGTGTCTAGAACTGATCTATGGGGTATAAAAATAGGATAGCCCCGAAATTTTTTCGCCGATTTTTTTATCGTGCTCTAAAAAGCGCATGTGCTAAAAAATGTCGCTATAACGGCTGATGGAGAAAAGTGACCCCCGAGGCCAAAAACTAGTATAGCCAGAATTTTTTTTGAAGGCGATTCCAGACTTTTTTTGCTCTCCTTCTGGACTTGCGACCGCACTTTAGCTCAACACGGACTTAGAATTCTGCACGGACACAATAAGGAATGACAAGAAAATAAAAAGGAAAATAACTAGAATAATTACTCAACTCGGACTCGTGACGCGGTAGGAAAAGTGGTCGGATCCGTGTCATGGTAGGAAGGTGGTGGCGGAGTAGGAGTCGGGTTTATGGTGGAAGGGTGTATGGCGGAGAAATATGGTGGCGGCGGCTAGGGTTTTATGTGGCAGAGTATATGGTGGTATGTATGGCGGCGGTGACCAATGTGACCAGAACTCGAGACTCTAAGGGACGAGACACTAAGACCAGCAACTCAACGCGACGATACAAAACTGAAAAGACAATGCAAGGCGGAGATTGGTGATAGGATAGATCTAAATCGAACTATTTTTTTGGTTTTTTGTGGGTTATAGGTAAAACAGATCTAACTACGAAAAACAGTAAATCTCACCGAGCAACCTAAAATCGGATACCACTTGATAGGGCAAAGGTGTCAGATCTTTCGATCAGATGGTGATAGTCGATTTGGGTGGATTTCGGGCTTGACGATCCGACTACATTTGCAAACACGAGCGCCAATGCAATCGCTAGGCCAATCTCCTGAAGGTTACCGATCTTGCAGAAGCACGATCATCCTAACCAGCGAGGGTCTTAATTCCTACCTGAAATCGAGAACAAGTAAGAATTAAAATTGCAATCAAGATATTGCGTATATAGATGAAAGCTTTATTGAAAAATGTGGGATCCTATATAGGTGCAAAGTACAAGAGGCCTCTGCGACACTCAAGCCTTGGTGAAGTTGCAATGATGGCTAAGTTTTAGTATAAACAAAATCTGAGTCTAAAGTGATGGCTATGGGGGTATTTAAGGAGAAAAAGGTGGGATTTTTGCCAACCATAGAGGTGGTGGCCGAAACCAACCCTCGAAGTCATTTTCTCCTCAAATACAAACTCTAAAAAGTGGCTATTTTAATTCCTGCGAAAATTACATGGGTCTGGCCCAAAATAAAAGGTGTCGCAACAACAAATTAAGCTATGGACGAATTTATGATGTAATATTCTTGTATATTTCGTCCAATCCTTCTTTCTTCATTATGGTGGCTTCAAAGTTTTTAAATCTTCATTCGTGGCCTCCTCTTGAATTCTCAGATGCTTGCTGCCATCTCCATGCATGATCATGCTCCAATGCTTGTCCCTCTCTTTCATGCTTGGTCCATCATTCCTAAGAGTAACAACTACATCTGCTTTAGGTAGCATCATATTCTCATGTATGTGAGGAATAGTTCCAAGAAACGAAAGTACCTGATAGTTAAGTTGCTTGGAACGATCTCGAGTGATAGGTCCTTGTATTTGTGTAACTGTAGGTACAATGTTTATATCAATAGATGGGATGTCCACATCATACCGCCTCCGATTCTGGGATGCCCACAGATATGCACTATCCTACTGTGGTCGTGGCGCACTCACTATGACTACAACATGACCACCGGCGAGCCTTTATCATTGGAGGTGATGAACCGTGTCTTTCTGCCGGAGCACCGGCGGCGTCTAGCACTCATAGAAGTGCGTGATGAGCTCTAGGAAGCGGTGTGGGCCAATCCTGACGATGCTTTGTGCCCGCCTCGCCCAAGCTCGGGAAGAGATGCAGACGCAGGAAGCAATCTACCATTCTCTCAACAAAGAATAGGGTCTTACCGATCCGCCAGCGCCGTAGGCGGCGCATAGCTAGAATGGTGTTGTAGTATGTAGTGTTGTGGTCATGGTTTCCTTGAAACATATTTGAAAAATCGAATACAAACTTGGCATTACAAAGTGCCGATGCCCACATTGCTAACTCCAAACAACATACATGGCGAGTACACAACCCATCTTACTCGTCAGAGTCGGAGTTAGAGTGGTAGAAGTATGGCACATGTTTGTTGGGTTCGCAGCATAGAAAACCAAAAATTTCCTATGATGTGAACATCTAAGCACCAAGATCTATCTATCTAGATACAAGCAATGGGTGGATATACATCCATAGAGAACTTACCCTCGAAGACCGACAAAGCGTTACGAGATTGGTTCTCGTGGATGATGTAGTCGTTCACTTGCTGATCTCAAGATCATGATGAAGTCTAGCAGGTCCAGCACCACAAAGCATTGGTACATCCGTGATCGCACAAACGTCTGATACCCCAACAACCTCCACGCCCTCGCTCCAGCAAAGCAGCGGAAGTAGCAAATCCTTGCACCAAAAAAGCCACCGGGAACATGTATCTCGCTGATCCGACACCATGGGGAATATTCTAGAGGGAGAGAGATCCTTCACGCGGAGATGTGAGTAAGATATGAGAGGAGGGGTTCCTTTTATAGGGTGAGGGGGCAGCCCCTCCCATGACGGCAGCCAAGGTGGTGCCCCCACCTCTTCCCTCATTCATGTGGGTGGACCACCCACTCAAACAAATGCCCCTCCATTTCCTCCACTCAAAAACCATTAAATTTCCACCAAATTTAATGCAATCTCTTATTTAATAAAAATATTTTATTTATTTATTCAGAATTTTTTTAGTTACATTAATTAAAAAACATTCACATAAAAACCCTTGGAACATTTGAATTTCACATGCAGAACCAATTTCAGCAATTTCACCCAAAACAATTCTGGTGTACATTGAAATAATTCCAGCGCTTTGATATTCTTTCTCTGGCATTTCATTTGCTGCAAATGGTGTCGGTATCCCTTAAGTCTTTCACCCTATGGTTCACGAATAATGTAGACATTATCGAGACCCCTCTCCGATCAATAATCAACAGCGAGACCTGGAGATCCGTACCGACTTCCACACATTCAACAATGACTTCTTGTGATCGTGTGAAACTTTAACATTGTAAATAAATCCCTTTGTCTCGCAATATTTTACATGTATGAGATTCGATCATCGGTATCCACATAACTAGTTTAATCTCGTTGCCAACATGTACTGTTTTCTCGTTCCCATGGTATAACATTCTAGTGATCCCCATGACTTGCTTGCAAGCTATATCCAGGTGATATCACCGAGAGGGCCTAGAGTATATCTCTCCGACATCGGGATGGACAAATCCCACTCTTGAGCCATGAGTTTCTACATAACACTATTAGAGTATATGAACCCACCTTTATAGTCACCATTTTATGCTGTGATCTTTGATGTTATCAAGTTACTCTTCGCGTGTTAGTGATTGACATGATCTCATGGTCTAAGGACTAAAGCTACTTTGTAATGAAGTTATAGTAATTTAAACATAATGACTTTGATCGTATTACTATACTTCAGATGAATGTTCATCACATCATTCTACCAATGTTTTGACCTCATTATTAACAACATCCAATGTCCATGATCAACAAACCTTGATCATCTTGTTAATCAACGAGCTAGTTTATATGAAAGGCATAACTAGGAACTCTTTATTTGTTTATTAAACACACATGTATTAAAGTTTCCAATTAATACAATTATACCATGAGAAATAAACATTTATCATAAACAAGGAATAAGATAATAACCACTTTATTATTGCCTCTCGAGCATATTTCCTTCAGTCTCCCACTTGCACTAGAGTCAATAATCTACTTTAAAAAACTTGCGCATTCAACACCTATGGATTTCTTGTGTTGTATATACGTGTTTGCTAGTGGTAAACATAATCTCCAGATCTGACACTTTTAAGTCCGTGTGTATTTTCATTTATTTGCATCTATACGTATCACTCATTCTCTAATGAGATGACATTGTATAAATTTGGTCCTTTGGTGATACCTTTAGTTCCTTAGGGTTAAAACATGTTGATACTATTGTCGTACAATATGTATTCAAAGTGTTAGCCCATTGTGAACCACACCTAGTTTAATAACAAACTACTTGACACAAATGCCCTCCTTTGCTGTTACAACTACATTCATATACTTAGCCTTTTGTTTTAGTGTCCATCACAATGTCTTAACTTTGGAATTCATCAAAATCCTTCATGGAACCTCATTTCCATTACATTGAGATAAACTTAATCTTGTGAAAAAACTAGTACAAATGTAACACTTCACAATGAACTATTTATCTAGTACCAATGTAAAAGTTTACAATGAACTATTTGTCTCTTCTACAAATAGAACATATTCTGAGTTCTTTCAAAGATCATAAGAATATCCTTACTATCGTCCAATGATTATCTTATGAATCATTCTGGTATATGCTCATAACATTTAGAGCATAGGACATATCTGGATGTGTACATATCATGGTATGCTTGATCAAAATCTTTATGTGATTTTACTCACCAAGTGTCAAAAATACTTGAATCTTTATTCAACCCTTTACGTGTGACAAGAACGTTTCTTGTTGTTTCCATATTGAACTCATTCAATATACCATATATCTACATTTGTCACAACCATATTAGTGTCTCAATCTATCCATATAGACATTGATGCCTAATATTCGGGTTTTGCCTAAGTCTTTCATTGAAATCAAATTTTAACGAAATTCTTAACTTGTGTCAATAAAAATACATCATTCCCAATCAACAAGATGTATTTTACATAATGTATTAGTAATATGTCTCAGAGCTCCCACTTAATTTCTTAAAAATGCAAGCATCTTCATCGTCTCTGATGAAATTAATCCTTTTAATAGTTTCACCACGGTGAAGATTCCAACTCCGCGATGCTTACTTCAACCATTGAAGTTTGCATGCCCATTTAGCATCCTTTAAATTAACAAAACCCTTCGGACCGTGTCATATACACGTCCTAGGTTACCATTCTATTAGAAAAAAATTGTTTAGTTTTTTCAACTACCATACAACAAAATTATATGAAGTGATTGCTACAATAATGTGTCCAGACTAAATATTGCTATGAAAGATCAAATCTTGTCATAGTCAACTCCTTGAACATTGTCATAAACTCTTTACCGATATGTCGACTATTTCATATATGTGAAACATCCATGTCTATTTTTTATAGATCCAAATACGACTAATAGGTTTTACACCTTTCCGGAGGGTCTTCCAAGTTCAAAAACTTGATTTCTCGTGTATGGAACTATCATGGTTTTATAGTTTCAAGCCATTTGATGGATTTAGGTCCCATTATCGCTTCTTTGCATGTATTTGGTTCATCATTGTCAAACAATAATGATTTACTCTCAAATCTTAGTATTTGATTGTTTACCCGACCTACTTGGATCAATAGGAACTTAGACCTCTGTGACCACAACCTTTGAGGTACGTGAGACATAAGCTTTGTGCCTGCCTCTGGAACACTTTCCGGCACTCTGAAACTCAGCACATATAGCTAAGATTCAATAACCTTATCAAAGTTCTATTGTCCTCCCACTTAACATTTAACAAAAAATTCCTTCTCAAGAAATTTGACATTCTAAGCGACAAACACTTTTCTCTTTGGTGATATGAAGGAATAACCAACGGTTTATTCGAAATAACCTACAAAGACATGACCATTCGACTTTGGTTGTAAACATTTTACTTATGCCTAGCATACCAAAATTTAAGAAAGGACAACTTGGGTTTTATCCCAGACCATAACTTATGTGGTGTCATTTCAACGGACCACTATGGAGCTCTTTGAAAGGATAGAGATGTCACCTAGAGGGGGGGTGAATAGGCAATTTCAAAACTATTACGGTTTTGGCTTGATAGAATGCGGAATTAAACTAACATTTAATTTACAAGAACAAAACCTAAATACACTAGGCTCAAATAAGTGCACCAACAACAAGTTAAGATAAGGAAGATAGCACAAGATAAATATACCACAAGTGATAAGCAAGATATAAGTACTTCAAGCTCGATGGCTATCACAAGGAAAGTAAGATTAGATATAGAGATATCCGAGGCATGCGGAGACGAAGATGAATTCCCGTGTTCCCTTACAAGTAACGTACGTCACGTTGGAGAGGTGTGAGATTCCACGAAGGATTTCCCAATGCCACGAAGGCTCACCTTCTTCTCCAAGTCTACCCCACGAAGGAATATGCTCTTTCCTTATGGCTAGATTTTCCTCCACTCCGGAGATGTCAATCTCCACAACCACTTCACAAGCTCCACGAAGGAGAATCTGTAGCATCCCAATTGTCTAACATTTGTAATGCTACTTGATCTAGTAATAAAAGGGCCACTTCCTACATATAATTGTTGCATCATCATCATATCATGCTCATGTCATCATGTCACCTTGCATTTGAGCATCATACAAAACCCTTGAGTTTGGTTCTTATCTCATATGCATTGCTAGTTGTTTTTGCCTCTTGATATTGTAGTTGGATCTTGATATATTGTTCAAATGCCCAAGTTGAGTTGGGGGCATATCTTTTATTGACTCCACCACCTTTTCTTCACCACCTTATAATTCCACCATCCAATTAATATGAGCTGGCATTTATTTGAGTTTACCTAGCTCATGTGGGTTGGGTTGATCCAATACTAGTAACTTTTTGCTTGGCCTTATTCCACCTTTTGGGAATGCATGGAATAATGCCATGTGATTTTATGTTGTTTTCACAATATGAATACATGGCATTTATTATTTGCATGGGCCATGCAGAACCACCACATCTAAGTATTTTGGCTTTTATTTGGAATTCTTGGAGTGGGTCATTCTCTCATCTCTCTCTCCTTCTTTTGCTTGATCTAGCTAGAGCCATGCAAGTATCACCTTTTTGTTTGTCATTTAAATTTTATTTGTTTTCTGTTGCATGGATCATCTCTTTTTCTTTTGCTTGATCTTGCCTTGTCTTGTCAACACTCAACCTCACCCCTCCTCTCTCTACCTCTCTAGCTAACTCTAAAACCTAACCCCCCCCTAATTACCATACCCCATCCAATCCTAAACCCTAGCCCCTCTCTAAACCATCCCGAACCCATGTGTGATCATGTGAGCATGCTTAGCCCTAACCCCCTCCCCTCTCTCGGCCTCTCTCTCCCTCTCACCATGCATGACCCCACCGTCATTGCATCCTCTCCCTGGCCCCACACGACATCCTCTCTCTTCTCTCTTCTCTCTCTCCACCCCAAACCCAACTAACCCTAGCCGAGCCTACCCCTCTCCTCTCTCTTGCTCTCTCTCTCTCTCTGCCTGGCCTGCCCCACCCCGAGCCCCCTCTCACCTGGCCCACCTGGCAGCCCTTCCCCCCAGACCTGCCTAGCTACCCCTCCCCTGCCCATGCCTGGCCACGCGAGCACGTGAGAGGGAAAGGAAAAAGGTGGCCGAAGCCAACTTCTCCTCCCCCACGCCATCCCCACCTCTCCCCATCCTTATCTACACCCCACCACTTCTCTGCCTCGCCCAGCTGCCCAGATCCACCCCAGGGCGCCCTGCCCACGCTCCCCTCTTCTCCTTCACCGCCACACCATCGCCGGCACCAAAAACCTTCGGCCTCTACTGCCCCCCCCCTTATCCAGCCGGAGGCGTGGTGCTCCAAGGTGTTGAGGAGGATCACGAAGACCCCCTGTAGAAACCCATGCACGGAGACGCGAAGAGGAAGCCCTAGCCCCGCCGGAGCCGACGCGAGCCGACGCAAACCCTAGCTTGCTGCCGCCCGCCGCTGCCCGCTTCACGACCCGAGCCAACCCCACCGACAAGTCGCTGGTGAGCCCCTCTTCCCCCTAGACACCGTCTCCCTCCCCCTCTCGCCTTGCATCGCCGCCGCCTTCCGTCGAGCGCTCTGCGCGCGCACCGCGCGTCGCGCTCTGGCGGCAGCAGCTGTAGCAGCTTCTCGTCCGCCTGTTCCTCGGCCTATCCCGCGCGCTGTAGCCCTCCTCTGCGTTAGATCGCTGAACGAGATTTGTAGCCCAACGTCCCCTCTTCAATTTTCGTTTTAGCCGCATCGCGTTTCTCCCGGCGGATTCGTCGCCATCGTCGACGAAGAACGGCCGGATCCGCCGCCGTCAGGGTTGTTTTCGTCAGCAGCGTCGCAGCAGCCGATGACACTTTTGCGTTTAGGCCTCTGTGGTTTTTCCCGCCTCAACCCGCGGTCCCCGCGGCCCCGCCTGCCAGCCTCGTTACCTCTTTGCAAGTAGACCCCCGGAAAACCCAGTCCATCACGAACCGATCCCCCCCCGCGCCCCGGCTTGCCCACGTGTCCAGCACGCGTTGGCCGCGCGCGCGTGTGGCCCCGAGGTCGCTCTGGCCCGCCTGTCAGTCTCCGAAGCTAGACGAGCTCGCGGTGGCAAAAGTGTTTCCTGAGCGCTTGTTGCCCAGTCAGCAGCGGCCCCATCTGTCTGCGGCTGTGGCTGGCTCAGCCTGAGTGTAAAAAGTTCTGTGTTGTCTGTTTAGTTCAAATTAATTCAAACTAATTCAAATTCAAATTCAAATCAGATTTTAATAACTTTCAAAATATAAATCCAAATAATGCAAATGATATATGTTTCTGAATCAGAAAAATGTGAGGATTTCAAATATGATATTCAAATTATCTTTCGCACATTTAAAATTCCAAGTTGAGTAAAATTACATAAAATGCCCCTGGACTTAAATAATTAATAACTTTGGTTCTACAACTCCGAGTTTAACAAAAGATATGTCTAAAATGATCAGCTCAACGAGACCTTTCTGTTTATGCTATCCATGACTTCAATTGCAGCATGCATCATATAAATATAAAGTATACAGCAACTATTATGACAATAAAAGGTGATCAAGACCCAATAAAAATGTTGTTTCTTGTATCCTACACCTCACCCATGCCATGCTACATTATTGCCATGCAACTTGTGCATCATTCATCATGGCATGATTGTTTGCTTGACGCATTTTATTCCTATGCTTGTGCACTTTATTTATGTTGGCCCTTGTTTGTTTGGTTCTTCTTCGAATAGACACGAAAGGGGGATATATCAAGAGAACCAGGAGCACTACCCAGATCCGTCTCTCGCTTCAACTGAGTTGCCAGGAAAGCACTACCACATGCTTTCATACATACAGTACCTATTGCCTCTATCTTATTCTTGCATCATTGAGTCGCGATTGCATTAAACTGAATCCCAAGTATTGCATAGCCTTTACTTTTAAACCCCACCAAGCTTGTTCCTCCATCCCATGATCCATTACTACAGGAGTTGTTTGAGCCATGCGAGTCGTAGAACAGCATGTGTAGGGTGTGTGAGTGTCTGATGGATAACGAGGTACCTAAACAACTTAACCTGAGTAGTAATGGGATAACTAATGAAAGTGGCACCGGTGAGCAATATCTGCTATTTGGTTTTTCCTGCTCACTTGTGTCCCGTAAGACCCCGAGTACTTGATTCCTGTTCCAAGAATATTCGCGCTATCCACATCCGGGAGGCTTATGGGACCCCCTGAGCCAGAGCTTGATTCAGTCTTATTTCTTGGGGCCACAAACTAGTTTGAGGTTTTATTACTATCCTGTACTTATGCCATGCTACTGTTTATTTACGATTGTGCGAGGAGCACACTGTATTGTTTAGGAATTGTGACCCGTTTACGCGGTATCGACAAGCCCAGTTTTGGGTTCCCAGTCGCTTACAGCCGACCCCACAAACCTCGGGTCCGTCTCGAAGTCACTTAACCGTTGCGGTGTACTCAAGGGTGGCCCCGAAATATTTCTGAATCTGTGATTGCTTTGTCGTGAAGGCCTCGTTGGGTTTTGATTTGGTTTTTCCGAGGTTGATCGAGTGTGTGTTGCTATTTGTGCACCGCAGGTAAAACTTTCTGAAAGCCGTGTCCGCGGTTATGGACGACTTGGAGCACAGTTTCTCGATCATAGACAAGCATAACTAAAGTACCGCTTTTAATTTGACTAAGTAATTGACTAGTAATTAGTGCGACACTCAGGAATGGTTAATAAAATTGCCAACGGATGGGGGGTTGTTCGTCCGCTTCCTCGTTGGTAAGCGAGGAGGAGGATGGATCTGTGGATATTACTGTTATAACTGTCGTCATTAATTCACGGACATCCGTCTATCTTTGGTTAGACGGATGGTTAGCGTTTATCTTTAGAATTGTTAGGGTTTATCTTTCGCTGCAATTGCGTCACCCCAGGTTGTGTCCCCTTTAGAGGCATAAAGACTTGCTGAGTACCCTTAGGGTCTCACACGATAAATTATTGGTTCAGATGAACAGGTACACTCGTGGGGACGGATCTTTGGGTGGAAGAGGCTGATGATGTGGGCAACGATCGTTCGGTGTAGAGATTCCGGGAACGGGGATCCGTGAGATCTGTGGGCGGGATGTGCTTATTTCTGTGGCATCTTATGCTGATTTGCTTCTTATCCGTACTCGGACTTTGTTCTGCCGCTTCCGCTTGAAACTCTGATGTGTGATGTATGAGGAAATATCCTAAAATATTATATCTATCTAGGTCATCTGAATCTTGCCGTATGGCGTTGCAATATTTCCTTTCTTTCTAGATGGAATGGCTCTGATGTACTTTTATATGGTGGCTTGCATACATACTCATTTGTGTATGTAGTTGATCCCTTCGCCGACACGCCGCCTGACAGGTCCCGATGAATTGAAGTGGTTGGGACGGCCGAAAGGTCTACCCGTGAGTGGCTTTTGGGCCCCACCGTACTATTTCAACCACTACCGCTCATCCAGGATTGTATCTAGGAGCGTAATTCACCAAGGTAGTTACAGAATCCCGGGTCTCTTCACAATCTTCCATGAAGAGGACATCTCGGTACCAACCGCCAAGCCAACTAGGAGGTCACCCTCCAAGAGTAACAAGCTCACGGTCTCTCATTCAAACAAATCTTAATGGAGATCTCAACACTTATGCAAGAATGCAAAGCAAGAACACCAAGGGTGCTCAAATCCTTCACTCTCAAATCCCACCAAAGTAACAAGTGCTAGGGAGGAATTAGAGAGGAAGAACAATGGTGAAAACCAACAAATGACTCCAAGATCTAGATCGAATGGGTTCCCCTCACTTAGAGGAAGAATTGATTGGTGGGGATTGTAGATCTAGATCTCCTCTTCCAAAGCCCTCAAAAGGATGCAAGAATCATAGGAGGGAAGGGAGAGGAAGAAAGATCAGAGGGGTCAAGAATGGAGGTAAAAAACGTGCTTAAGAGCCTTAGAACTTTGGGGAAGCATCCCCCCTTTTATACCCCTTCAAGGGGGATGACTGTTATAGGCAAAACACGCTGGAAGGACACATTCTGGGGGCAAAATCGGCGCCACCGGATCTGCCGCCGGAATTTTTGGTAAAAAAGGAAGTTCCGGTAAAAACCAAAATAGCATACTGAACCAATTTTCGATGGTTTGCCAGAAATTTCTGGCCGGAATTCCGGCCACAGACTTGGTCCCGCCGTTATTCTCGTCAAAACAAAATAGGGCACACGAAAACGGCGATAACTTTTGCGTCCGGACTTCGATTTTGATGATCTTGGGCTTGTTTTGATGAGGTAAACAAGCTCTACAAGATGGTCGAGAGAAACATCATAGTAAAATAGAGGAGGATAGAACCAAATGAAGAAAGGTAAGAAGCATCCCTACAAGAAGAACCGATAAAACCTTGAAACTCAAAAACACCATAGAAGATACATACGAATTCCGTTTTCGATGAACTTGGGAGAAACAACAATAAGAAGAAAATAGGAAGATATTGGATAGATTCATTAATACATGTCTTCACATGTCCATTATCACCAATATGGATGACAAGCTTCAAGCAAATAATCTTCTCGAGATGCTTATATTGAACTTTCCCTTCTCAACCTTGATGATGATCACCACTTGATGTCATCCTCTCATGGGCTATATAAGATCTTCACTTAGAAGCATGCCCATGGAAAGATACCTATCCCATATAGAAAACGCAAAGGCACATATATAATGGATTATTTTATGATGCATAATTGACAAGGCTTACCATACCACAAGATCATGTGGTACATTCATTATGCTTCATGTGTTGACCAACTTGAAATCACTCTTCACTCTTTGTATAGGTCAACCATGTAGCTTATCATGATCCTCTCAATATCTTGAGGTACATAAAGAACTCTTAATTTGATTACATGCTCTAAATCTTAGTCAATCATAGATCAACTAATGAGGCTATCATGACACCGTCTTAGAGCCAGGTCTTGAATTCTTCTATTTAGATCACACTCTCAAGATCTTGATCATATCATATTCTTCTCTTCAACTCGATGATCTTGATGCCAATACTCAAGGTATATCTTCATCTTCATGGAATCCATACTTGAATCCAACACATAGAATACAAGCATGACCTATGGAATATTCCTTCATATAAAACTCAATGAAAACATTAGACCATAGGGATTATCATTAATCACCAAAACCACACATAGGGGCAATTACTCTTTCAATCTCCCCAATTTTGGTAATTGATGACAATCACAACAAGATTGTTTATATAATGAACATTAGAAACAAGTATGCATCTTATCCGATAATAAGTTGTGTACAAGAGGTTGCATTTGATATGGGTCAAGTAACACAAAGATACTAGCACATATCAAAACTGATTCTACTTACACAATCTACAACTAATGTAAGAGATGTGAGTAGAACCAACATATATAGAGCAAACTGCCCCACAATATATGCATGTGTGATGAACTTTAATTTCATTGCATATATTGTCAATAATAAACTTTGGGAGAGTTTACACTATATATACAACTATGCAAAACATAATAAAGATGAAATGCATGAAAGGAAAACACTTAAGAACAAACCAATCTTAAGTATAAAACCATTTCCCTTAAACCCTCTAAACTTCTCCCCCATTGACAACAAGTGCCAAAATGGATGACAAAGTTAGAAGGCCAATATAGTATGAGTTCGTCCCCAAGGTGTGAATTTCTCATAATTTGAGTGAAATAAAATGCACGTATCCAATGACGAATATTTGGAGGAAATCAAGCTATATTGAGGATCAAAGATTTCTACAAGGATAAAACAGTGAATAAACTTCAATGGATGAAGCAAGCAATCGAATGAACCAAAAAATCAAATGAACAAATAGTGCTCTAAATGAAATAAGGAAGCTCCGCAAGATTCGTGCATCAATTTTAATTATTATATTCGAATACAATATGCACAAACATGGAATCCTCACTCCCTCTATATTATTTAGAACACAACCAAGATACAAGGAGTAGATATAAATAAATACACTTGTCAAGACAAGCTTAAGTCCAAAATAAAGCTAATATGAGATATGAGTGCGTGAAGATGCAATAAAAGTAAACCAAGCACTCATAAATCAAGACCTTACCAATACCATTGAAAACCAAGAGGATAAGAGATATGGTCGGCAAAGAGCGATGATATCAAGGCGAGAGGTTAACATTCTCGTGTATATAGGTTTATAAGTGGACAAAACATGAGAATAATCCACAAATAAACAACCATACATAAGAGTTTAATAAAAAATAATAAAACATGATATCCAAGAGGAAGTCATAAGATATACCAAACATGATATTTTTTGCTTAAGTGCATATATAGCCCATGGCTCTATTTTATCTTATTGTATATCAATGAACTTCACCAAAGAAAAATAAAAACCTCAAAAGCATCACAACTAAAACTAAGGGAACAAATGCTAGTTGGGATACTTTGAGAAAGGCAACAAGTAGCAAAAGGAAGGATTTAAAGCAATTTCAACAATATTGCACATGAGAGTACCTTGAGGAATTGATATGCAGTAAATTGCTAGAAGGCATATTTGGAATTGGTTAATCATGAACATGATTTTATATACTCCCCATTATATGCATCATCTCAAATTACTCACATAAGCAATAAGGATAAAGAAGTATTTCAAAGGTCCTTGCAAGAACTGCAACATTTACAAATGGATAAATGCATGACAAGATGCAACCTACAAGAGATTGGATGAAAAAATAGTATGCATGAATAAGATACTTGTTACCGAGATAGCAATGGTATGATGTAGTAGATAAGAATTTTTCGATCATCCTATCTTGGCTCCAATTATCATGTGGTGACAACACTTTCCTTATAGGAGAGACAAGCATCCATTGCATCTCCTATGTACCTAAAACAACATTCAAGTACATCTTGGTCCCCAACCTTATTGGGTACAAAGTGGTTAGACTAACCACAACACATAGGACACACTCCATAAAAATATGTACATATTTAGAGATGAAATTTGAAGTTCATGCACATCTTATTTGTTTAAGGATTTGATGGAGTATAACCTATATATTGGATCAAAGAAAGCAAACACATGGAGACTTTCAATATCCAAAGAAGATATAATTTGGAAAAACACCAAAATATTGAAGAAGGCATACAAGGTGTGACAAAACACATTTGTTGCCCAAACTATATCAAAGAATCAAATCAACAAAAGATTTGTTCAACGAAGTTCAAAAAATGAACTAAGCAAAAACTATTGAGAAAAAAGATGAAATAAAACAAAAATACTCAAAGATTTATCTCATTCAAGAAAATAAAAAAGAGAAGAAAGAATGAGATAAAAAACTCCCAAAAGAGCAAGGTTTCAACAAATAAACCAAACCCTTAACACTTTTCACACTGGCACAAGGTTCCGAAAAAAGGTTTGTCTTCCACTAAAACACATTTTATAATAATCAAAAACATCATCAAAGAGATGTTCAAAATCCAAGGAAGACAATGGGAGCCACAACATAAAAAAGTTGGAAATAAAATAAGGCAATAAGAGGTGAAATCCAAGGTGAAGATGATCCACAAATGCTACCACACATAACTATATCAACTGTCAAAGACAATTAGTGTATTGGAATTGATTTTCGATGGTATATTGAACGGATATTAAAGTTAAATCTTCACAATAAAAACCATAGGATAGGTATAAACAAGATTAAGCACTATGCAAAGATAGAGATTCTTGATAGCTTCAATCTAGTCACACGATCATGCAAAGCAATGATTAGAATAACTTGAAGTAAATGGTCTCCCAAAAATATATAGAGATATGTATTTGAGGAAGACCGCATCACGAATTTCTTGCTCAAACAAAGACCGAAAAGACGAGCAATAAAAGCTTCTAACAAATATAGGACCTTGTTTGAGCCAACATGCCACCTAGAAACAAGATAATCAACAATATCAACTCTAAGTGGCACTACCTCATATGTTCACATTTCCTAGGATTGTAATATGGAAAAGAAGCATATTACTTCCCTATAATGTGATATTCAATTTTTCTTAATAAGAGGCAAAGCAACCTCAACTAGAGAGAATTAATGGACATTTAGAATTTGAATTTCTCATGAGTATGACACACCACATGGTGACTAGATAAGCTTGCAATATCAATACTAAGTTGTAGTACTCACGTACACACATTTTAAGGTTTGAGAGATGCGCGACGCATATCACTCCCCCAAAATGGGATGTTCCATTAACCACTCAAAAAGAGCCGAATAAGATATCATCAAGGTGCATTAGAGGCTCAAAACGAGACACGCAGTTAAATGATGTGCCAAACACCTAGACATACTTGAACACACAAAATAAGCAAGCATGAGGAACACCAAATACAAACACATCATTGGTACAAAACCAAAACATGTAAAGGGGCAAGTAACTTACAATATAAAAGAGTTTAGTACAAGTTATCGCGAAGAGGCACATTGGATATAAGATACAGATAAGATAATCCTAATGACTTGGCTTGATCAAATATAATATATGAATATCCCTTAATTATTCATGATTTAGCCAAGTCTCCTGTAACATCCCAAAAATATTAATCAAGGTTATTAATTCCAATCACCCAAATTTAGGGTTAACAAAAACTTTTGTGAATTAAAATCCATATGAATGCATGTGTGTATGTGATGAATGCATGAATGCTTGTATGGACTTGTGTGATTATTATGAATGAAAAGGATTGGTTTAAAGATGAAAACAACATCATCTAAATCATTTCCAAGCAGAATCAAATCAAGATAAATTCAAAAACAAACAAAATAAGCAAATGGTCATTTTTGCCAATCTTGTTCACTAGACCAAGATTTCTAACAAAAACAAATCCAATTCTTTTCACCCCTTGCTAGACCAAGTGAAAGTGAAGCCAATCCCACCTTGCAAACCCACATAAATATTTGGCAACCCTATTCAAATGACATTTAAAAATTGAATCTAGTTCATATGGTAAGATCACCATTTCTCAAAACCCAACCAAACCAGTGCACCTTGACAAATACAAGCAACCAGAGACTCCCTAATATGTGCCCAGTACACTCACCAAGTTTTATCCAAAAATTCGAATATGAATTTCTTGTGGCCATTTCCTCAAACGCCTTGTGAGCACAAATCAAATTAAACAACAAACACTATTGTGAGCAGTGTTTGTGCCAAACTTGTTCCCTCTCTAGCTCTCACCACACTCCCAGTAGGTCACTAACATTCTCTAAGCAGCTCTATCCCACTGTGTACTCAACCATGCCATCAATGTCCACCATGGCCGAGCACACTTGCCACCCCCACCATCCACAGCAAGCTAGAAGCATAGCCAACCTCGCCAACCTTGTCTACCATGCTGCCCGTGCCTCACTGCCCCCTCTAGACCAGCCCTAGCTCGAAGAGAGAGAAGGAAACCGTCCGAAACGCTGTGCCCGCGCCACTGTTGACCATGCCGATGCGCACCGCAGTGCACGCCCCGTTCCCACTCAACCCGACCGCGCCTCGCCTTCACCGCCCGTATACTTGCTCACCACCGTCCCAGGAGACCACCAGACATGCCCGTTCGCCGCCGCATGACCAGGAGCGGATGTGCGTCGTAAAAAACATCGTCGGTGCCGCTCAGAGCACCAGCGTGTTCCGACCGAACCGCAACGCCCCTTTCCACGCCATCAAGCCGTTGAGCACCGCCAGGAGACCGCGCACCGTCCCCTAGCCTCAGCCATGCATGTAGATTGCTGTAACGCCGACACCGACGAGCACTGCCCATGCCGCTCGGCCTCTCTCGCTCGTCTATAAAAGGAGGCCTCCCTTGCTTGTTTTCTTCACACCGGTCTACTCCCCACCTCTCCCTGATCCTTCCCACCTCTTCCCGAAGAGGGTAGAGCCTTCCCTCACCGGAATTTCGTCAGAGCGTGTCGCTGCTAGAGGAGAAGGGCGCCGTCGATTGGAGCCACCCCAGGAGGAGCCGCCAGTACTAGGAGAACCGCCGTCGTCAACTTCGTCATTCGCCCCCATCACCGACCATCGCCTGAGCCCCGATGAGCCGCCCCATACCCCCACTGACCGTGCTAGGGTTCGAGCCCGTCGTGTTCTGTTCCGACGAGGATGACGACTTTTAGCCGTTGATCCGTAGTCAAATCCTACGGTCGTAATCAGCCAGTACTCCATCGCCAACCCCCATCTCACTGATGCATGGGGACACCACTTAACCAGCCCTCGCGCGCGCTGTGCGCAATGGGCCAGCCTAGTTAGATCTTGTAACATCCCTAAAATCATGATTTCAAAGATTGCATATCATTCATTCATGCATGTAGTTTTGAGATCAATTTCAAACTCATTTCAATAAAACAGAAGCACATAGTGCTATCATTTTATGTGAGCAAACTTAAATCAAATGGCCATCCCCATTTGAGAGTTTGAATGTTTTAAACCAAGATTGTTTGTCTCCCTTGTTGATTGATTTGAGTGTGAAGTTAGAACAAAATTTTACAAAATAGAAATGGTTTCAAAAACCATTTTCAAACATTTGCAAACCTAGTGCAATGTCCCTGTTATTTTGTTTTTTCCAAAAATGACTAAGCCTTTTCAAAGTGACCACATGGTTTTATGCCAAGTTTTTTGACTGTTGCACACTGCAAAAATCCCAAAAAGATTTGAATTCAAATGGAGTTTGAATTCATTTGAAAATCAATCCAGAAAATCAATTCAGAAATAGAAAAGGATTAAAGAAAAAGAAAAAGGCCGGCGCTCCTATTCTAGCCCAACAGCAAAACCGGCCCAGCTAGCCCACCCGGGCCACCTCTATCTCTCTCGCACGCGCCGACGCACTTGCGGAGTCACTGAGACCCAGACCCCACCTCCCTTCTGCTTATTTCGCTGACAAGTGGACCCGTGGCCCCGTCGTCGTCTTCGTCAATCACGCGAGCCTGCGCCGCTCTCGCCGCCGTTACTCGCCGCAGTCACTGCTGCGTTAAATTCCCTTGATTCCGCGAGTAACTCTACGCCCCGCTCCGTCTATAAGAACCCCTCGCCGCCACAGTCATTTCCCCCAAACTCTCCTCACTCACTCCGCCACCAGGCTGCGCATTCGACCTCGAAACCCCGCAACACCGACGAACTCCGGCGACTGATTCCGGTGAGCTTCGACCGCCCCCCATTCTCTGGTTCAAACTATCGTGCCCAGCGTGATCTCGTGCATCTCCTGACACCTTTCGTTTGCATTCTCGTGACCCAGGACGCAGTCCCCGTTCGTGCCCGCAACCGACCGAGCCGCCGCTCAACTCCGGCGACCAATTACGGTAAGCAGAGCGCGCTCCTTTCCCCCTCTTGCATACAAGGATGTTCGCCACTGTCTTGCGCGTCTCCTAATCCATTTGGTTCGTGTTAGGGCGACGCGAAACCTCGGCAACTACATCGTCTGCAACTTCCCGACGCCGTGCACGACTCCGACGTGCTCCAGCAGCCCCTGCCATGCGCCCCTTGCCAAGCCACCTCCACGTTGAGCTTCGCCTCGACCCCGCGGTTCTGGTAAGCACACTCTCAACTCCCCGAGCGACCTAGAACACTAGCGCCACCACTGACAGAGCGCTCTGCCGCTCGCCGTCGCCGCGCGCCGCCAGACCTTGGTCGTTTGATCAAGAGCCGTTGGATCTAGATCCAACGCGTGCGATAGAACCACTTAGCGAAGCGTTACGTTTTGATCTGAACCGTGCATCGCCACTTAGATCCTACGGCTCGCGTGCGTGATCCAACGCGAACCGGTACGCGCCAGTAATATTAGGATGCGTGGCTAGGGTTTGGTTTTAAAACAGAATTTGAAACAGATTTAGATTCAAATTTGATTAGGCTATAACATTTGATTCCCATGTTAGATTTTAGCAAATTTTATACCGTTGGAATCAGGGAGACAATCCCTTTCTGTTTATGCAATGTGTTTAATGTTTAGCTCCTGTTAAAATGATTTTATTTGCATAAACTTGTTTAGGACTATTTTGAGTATAGGAATTGTTTAGGAAATTGTTTTAGTGTCAAATAAACTTGGTTTAGCAAGTTTTTAACTTGGTTATGATTCAGTACTATGCACTTGCTTGGTTGGGTTTTAAAAAAAATCATCACTTAGCATTTTGCATGCATGCATATATTTATGTTTGTATATGAATTGTGTGTAATTTTGTGCTACCATTCTTTGTGTAGACTTTGGTGCTAGTGATTGTGATTGTGAAGAGTGCTACTCTCCCAACTACCAAGGCAAGTGGTACTTCATGAATATTACTATCCCTATATTTTCATACAAGCATTAGAAATATTTTTGCTAAGTCTTGCATGTTACTATTTTGCCAAATGCCATGTTGGGAAATCCTAAGTAGTTGTAGGATTGCTAGGAAATTTTCTAAGTTAAGTAATATCTATGCCATGCTTAGACTAGCTAGTAGCAAACAAGGGTTGGTAAAAATATACATGCTATGGTGAAAATATTTCTAAGTCTTTGGACTTATGTTTTCTTAATAAAACAACTAAGTCAATGAATCACCTGGGTGGAAAGGGACTTAATTGGTGGTTTTTGGTTGAGTGGTTACACAAGGCCCATGGATATGGTTTACCTTGTGTATCTCACTTGTGGAAAGCCACCCAGGGGCAAAGGGATTTTAGAGGCCAAGTGTTGAGAAGCTTATAGTGCAGCCACTTGGCAATATGGGCTCTGCCTGGATCATATAGGTTGCTAGAACTTAGTCATTTGGACAGTTGGTGGTAGTGGGATGATAGGTTGGAACGCGTCCATTTGGCTAAGGGAAGGCTTCTGAAAGGTCTTGTCTTGGTGAAACCAAGCCTGGTGGGGAAAGTGCACAACCTCTGCAGATGGAAAAAATCTAAGTACTTAGCCAAGTCCATGGCAATGGACAACTTGAGCATCAAGACATGGAAGCTATCAAGAATCTCATCATTCCAACTTCTAAGTAAAAACTTGTGGGTGAACTAGGGTGAAGGACCTCAATGTCTATTGATGGTTTCTTGGGAAAGTTTTGACAAAGAAAAACTTAGTGATTTCAACTAATAGGAAAAACCTATTTTGAGCAAAGCAAGCCAAGCTACACTTAGCCAAAATGCATATAGTAATGTAGTCCACCTAAATTTTACTAAAGTATCACTTTCCAATACTATTCCAAAGTATTGACCCACTGTGGATGTAACTTGTGATGTTGCAGGTTACTCTGATGAGGATTAGGTGTCATGAGTCTACACTCAACATGTTTGCATGTGGCACATGAAGATGAAGACTTATATTTATTTACTTATTCAAACTCTTGTATTAGGCCTTTGGCCTTGAGTTGTAAAGACTATGTTTAACTCTGGAATGGATGTAATAAATGACCTTTGTATCTGTGTACTTCATCTTAAATTGTGGATGCTAGCAATGATCCAGGGACTAGCATTGCAATCACATGGATCCTTTTCCTTTACAACGGAGGGATCTTACAGATGGTATCAGAGCACTGTGTTGCCTTTAGGATTATGACCCTAGGATTGGAAACCATTAAGGAAAAATTTTCAACTACTTCTACACTTGCCTATTCTTCTCGTAAACTTTTCTAATCTTCTTTCTCATCTCTATTTGTAGATGAATTCCATCAACGAAGTCGTAAGGAAAGGGCCACTCTTGACCATGACTTTGGAGTGTGAGACAGAGTTTCCCAAAGCTCTCAAGGACCTCATGGTGGCAATGGAAATACATGGTGCAGCTGTGTACAAAGGCTTTCCAGTGATGGATGAAGGAGTTGAGTACTGGTGGGTGCAACTTCACTTGTACAAAAACAAGGAAGACAACCACAAAGAAACAGGATTCTGCATGTACACCAACACTGTGGTGCATACCACATTCTTTGAGTCAGCAAGAGATGCAGCTTGGAGGACTATCAAAGAACATAGTGCTAGAGTCAAGTGCAGAATGCTCAACCTCCAAAAAAACTTGGAGAAAGAGAAGGAACATACCCAAGAGTTGGAAGCTACCAACCAAACCTTAAGAGGAGACATTATAGACTTAGTGATGGAATCATGTGAGCAAGATAGGCTGATTGCTTCTAGAAATATTGTGTTAGCCAACAGATCCAGTGAGATAGGATTGTAAACGTACTTCGTTAGTTGGACCACCACCTATCACCTTATTTTCCAAAATGTTGCTTAAAATAAGTTTGAACCTTGATTATTGTAATGGTTTCATGTATGCATGACTTGTGTGTTTTGCTTCCCAAGGATATTTATGTGATGTTTTGTCTTTTGTTTTATCTTGAATTGTATTGTTCTAACTTTTCTATCTTATAAATAGATGCCTATTACCATCACCACTGTTGAGGAGTTCCAGGTTACCCGCTTTGGTCCTCGTATCGTTGAGCTTACCACTTTGCTCAATCTCCCTCTTCCCACCATCATGGTGCATCCCCTCACCAAGTTCGAGAGGAAGGACCTTTGGGGCTTCAAGGTGAACCTGCCCGGACGCCAGACAGAGCCTACTACGGAGGCCATCGTCTTCAAGCTTATGCACGATGACAGGGAGAGAGGCATGGAGGTAGTTATGCAGGACCTGATAGGGCGTCTGCTAGGTCGACACTCCCGGCAGGTTAGAGGTACTCACTTCCACGTCTTCGGAAGACGTGATGAGGACGGAGAGTCCATTGACTTCGAGGACGACTCGAGGGACACAACAGAGCCGATACGCCTGTACCTCCAGGACTTAGAGTCTCTCACTAGGCACGTGGACACGGACAGGACCAATGTCATGCTCAGCAATGATGAGCTCAGTGCAGCCATGAGAAGGACAAGCTCTTCGCGCAGCAGGACGAGATAGTCAAGGAAATGGAGGCAAAGTTCAAGACCCAGGACAGGAAGTTCAAGAGTCAGGAGAAGCGTGTCCAGGATAGGAACAAGAAGATCTGGGATATGACTGAAGAACTGCAGTCCAAGGACTTCGAGCTAGAGCAGCAGCAGACGGTGATAGAGAGGCTTCGTTCCCAGAAGAGGGCTCTCAAGGCCAAGATAGAGTCCTTGACCACTACCATCGAGGAGAACAAGGCCGCGATGGAGAACGCAGGTCTTACCTTTGTCGAGGAGGAGATTGACGCCGATGAGTAGACTTGACTACTCGTTTATCTTTCATTATCATACTTGTTATTTGAGAACTTGTTATTGGACCATCCGACATGTGGATGGCTTGCTACTTGTGTGTTTTACTTTGTGAACTTGTTATCTTGTTGTTGAACTTTATCTTTTTGTTGCATGCTTGTGTTTTCTTATGTGATGTAATGTGCATGAAAGCATCTATGGGTATCTCATTCTTATCTCTATTTGAACAAACCACAGATGCCTCCCCGTCGTGCAAACCCCAACCCCAACCCCAACAACAACAACAACATCACTCCAGAAATGCAACAAATGATGACTGCTCAAACACAGCTGATGCAGATGATGACAATATCCATCCAGAACCAAAACAACAACAATAACAACAACAACAACCCTCCGGGCTTTGATATGCTTACCAGATTCCTGAGATTGAGGCCAGCTAAGTTTTCAGGGACGACTAATCCCATGGTGGCCAATGATTGGCTGCGTTCTGTAAACAAGGACTTAGTAACCGTGGGTTGTACGGATGCTGAAAAAGTCAGATTTGCAGCACATCTGCTGGAAGGGCCAGCTGCCACTTGGTGGGACAACTTCCAGATCACCACTCCCATAGATGAAGTGACATGGGCTATCTTTGAGGATGGCTTCCGCACTGCTCATATCTCATCGGGAATGATGAGCCTAAAAAAGAAAGAGTTCCACAATCTGAAGCAGCGCCACCGCAGCGTGGCTGAATACATTGAGGAGTTCAACAATCTGGCGCGTTATGTACCGGATGAAGTTGACACTGACCAAGAGAAAGGAAAAATTTCTTGAAGGCTTGAATGATGAGCTGAATCTGCAATTGGCTGTAGCATATGTTCCCACTTATCAGTCGCTCTGTGACAAGGCTGCTATTTTGGAGAACAAAATAAAGCAAGTTGAGAGTAGAAAAAGAAAGCACTCCGACAAGCACAGCTCGGGATCGTCTCACAAACGATCTCATTATGATGACAATGGAATCTCAGGATCCCACAAGCATGGGAAATTCAACAAGCACCACAACCACAACCGTCATGACAACAAGCATCATCGCAGTCATGACAATGACAAGTATAAGAACCACAAGAGTGGACATAAGAGCCACCACAGTGGTAATGGAAGTGGAAGTGGAAGTCAGCCTGCTAAGAGAGACATCAGTCAGGTTGAATGCTTCAAATGCAAGAAGATGGGGCACTATGCAAATGAGTGCCTTGAAAAGAAAGTTGAAGGACCTATCAAGCCCAATCCTTTCTAGAAAGGACAGGTGAACCACATCAATGTGGAGGAGGTCTATGAGGAGCCTGATGCTGTTGCTGGTAAGTTCAGACTCAATTCTATTCCAGCATTTGTACTCTTTGATACTGGTGCATCTCATTCATTCATATCAAGAGCATTTGTTGAAAGAAATGAACTACCGGTAGAAACTATTGGGTGTCCTATAAAAGTAAGTTCTCCTGGTGGAGAAATGATAGTGAATTTGGGATGCCATGATCTAGTCATAGAATTTGGGAAGTATAAGTTTCCCGTTAACTTGATAATACTAAACTCCCAAGAATTGGATGTCATTCTGGGAATGGACTGGATGACTAAGTACAAAGGAGTGATATATTGTGCCAATCATACTGTCTCACTCACGACTCCAGAGAATAAAAGGATCAGATTCAAGACCAGCTTTGAAGCAAAAAGGAGTATGCTTAATTCTCTTAAGGGGGTTAGCAAGGACAATGTGCCAATTGTGAGTGAATATCCGGATGTGTTTCCGGAAGAATTACCGGGAATGCCACCAGATAGAGATGTAGAATTTCTGATAGATTTGGTACCAGGGTCTGGACCAATAGCAAAGAGACCGTATAAAATGTCAGTTGATGAACTGAAAGAGCTCAAGAAGCAACTTGGAGAACAGTTGCAAAAAGGATTTATTCAACCAAGTTCTTCATCTTGGGGAGCCCCAGTTTTGTTCGTGGAGAAGAAAGATAGAAGTCAAAGGTTATGCATAGATTATCGTTCACTCAACGAGGTAACTATCAAGAACAAATATCCTTTTCCTAGAATCAATGACTTGTTTGATCAGCTAGAAGGAGCATGTGTGTTCTCAAAGATTGATCTAAGGCCGGGTTATTTTCAACTCAAGATAAGAGAACAAGACATACCAAAAACAGCATTCACTACCAGGTATGGATTGTACGAGTATACCGTAATGCCTTTTGGTTTAACCAATGCTCCAGCATACTTCATGAATATGATGAACAAAGTGTTCATGGAATTCCTTGACAAGTTTGTTGTCATTTTCATCGATGACATCTTAGTCTACTCCAAAAGCAAAGAAGAGCATGAAGGACATTTGCGTTTGATACTTGAGAAATTAAGAGAGCATAAACTTTATGCCAAATTCAGCAAGTGTGAATTCTGGTTAGAGGAAGTTGGTTTTCTTGGTCATGTTATGACAAAGGATTGTGTAGAAGTTGATCCTGCCAAGGTTTCAGCTGTGACTGAATGGGAATCTCCCAAGTCCGTGAAAGAAGTTCGTAGTTTCCTTGGCTTAGTAGGTTACTACAGAAGGTTAATTGAGAATTTCTCTAAGGTAGCTAAGCTCATGACTGAATTGTTAAAGAAAGACAAGAAGTTTGCTTGGTCTGAAGGTTGTGAACTCAGCTTTCAGGAGTTGAAGAAGAGACTTGTGACACCGATCTTGTGTCATGATTTGGAAAAGGATTTCCAAGTATATTGTGATGCATCTCATCAAGGTTTGGGTGCAGTACTTATGCAAGAAGGTAAAGTTGTGGCTTATTCTTCGAGACAACTCAAAACTCATGAAGTAAACTATCCTACACATGATTTAGAGTTAGCCTTTGTCGTCCATACACTCAAAACATGGAGACACTATCTTTTGGGAAAGCGTTGTGAAGTGTTCACGGATCACAAAAGTTTGAAGTATATCTTCACTCAGAAGGAAATTAATATGAGACAAAGAAGATGGCTAGAACTTATCAAAGACTATGACCTAAGTTTGCAATACCATCCCGGTAAAGCAAATGTTGTAGCAGATGCTCTAAGCCGTAAGGTTTTCGTGCATGGCCTTACCAAAGGGGAATTGCCAGATGATCTGTGTACCCAATTTAGAAAACTCAGATTGGAGATTGTGCCTGAAGGACATCTCATGTCTTTGGATGTTCAACCCACTTTGTTGGACAAGATCAAAGAAGCCCAGAAGATTGATAAAGAAATCAAAGAGATTAAAGAAAAGATTGGCAGAGGAAAAGCCAAAGGGTTCCATGAAGACGAACAGGGTACTTTGTGGCATGGGAAACGTATTTGTGTTCCACAAGACCCGGAGTTGCGGAAACTGATTTTGCAAGAAGCACACAACTCTCCGTATTCTATTCATCCGGGTAACACCAAAATGTACATGGACATGAAGGAAAGATTTTGGTGGAATAATCTCAAGAAGGACATCGCCGAACATATTGCTTTGTGTGATGTGTGTAGTAGAGTAAAGGCGGAGCACCAGAAACCAGTAGGTTTGCTTCAACCACTACCTATTCCTGATTGGAAGTGGGACAAAATTGGTATAGATTTCATTACCGGATTACCAAGGACCAGGTCAGGATATGATTCCATATGGGTAGTAGTGGATCGCCTAACTAAAGTGGCTCATTTCATACCCGTGAAGACAACCTATACAAGTGCTAAGTTAGCCAAAATTTACATGAGTAGAATTGTATGTCTACATGGTGTGCCCAAGAGTATCGTGTCTGATAGGGGAACTCAATTCACTTCCCATTTTTGGAGACAGCTACATGAGTCATTGGGAACGAGGTTGGAATTCAGTACCGCTTTTCATCCTCAAACCGATGGACAAACAGAAAGAACTAATCAAATTCTTGAAGACATGTTGAGAGCATGTGCCCTAGACTATGGAACCAGTTGGGATGAAAGTCTGCCTTACGCAGAATTTTCTTATAACAACAGCTATTAAGCCAGCATTGAGATGGCACCGTTTGAGTTTCTCTACGGAAGAAAGTGTACCACCCCACTGTTATGGAATGGTGTGGGAGAAACAAGTTTATTCGGGCCAGATCTTATCAAAGAAGCCGAAGAGAAGGTCAAATTGGTTAAGGATAGGTTGAAGATATCACAGTCCCGACAGAAAAGCTATGAAGATCCTAAGCATAGAGAAGTCACCTACGAAGTTGGTGATAGAGCCTATCTTAGAGTGTCACCACTTCGTGGAGTGAAAAGATTCGGAGTCAAAGGAAAATTGGCACCAAGATATGTTGGGCCGTTCAAGATTTTGAGTCGCAAAGGAGAAGTTGCCTATGAAATTGAACTGCCAGAATCTTTGTCAGCTGTCCATAATGTGTTTCATGTGAGTCAGCTTAAGAAATGTCACCCAGAAATGGAAGAAACTTCTTTGAAGGATACTATACCTTTGGAAGAAGTTCAACTAGAAAGTGATCTCACTTATGAAGAGAAACCTATCAAGATTCTTGAAACTGCAGAAAGAGTCACAAGGACAAAGACTATCAAGTTTTGCAAAGTCAAGTGGAATCATCATTCTGAAGAGGAAGCAACATGGGAAAGAGAAGATGATCTTAGGAAGGACCACCCTCACCTATTTGCTAGCCAATCCGAATCTCGAGGGCGAGATTCACCTTAAGGGGGTTAGATTTGTAACATCCCTAAAATCATGATTTCAAAGATTGCATATCATTCATTCATGCATGTAGTTTTGAGATCAATTTCAAACTCATTTCAAGAAAACAGAAGCACATAGTGCTATCATTTTATGTGAGCAAACTTAAATCAAATGGCCATCCCCATTTGAGAGTTTGAATGTTTTAAACCAAGATTGTTTGTCTCCCTTGTTGATTGATTTGAGTGTGAAGTTAGAACAAAATTTTACAAAATAGAAATGGTTTCAAAAACCATTTTCAAACATTTGCAAACCTAGTGCAATGTCCCTGTTATTTTGTTTTTCCAAAAATGACTACGCCTTTTCAAAGTGACCACATGGTTTTATGCCAAGTTTTGTGACTATTGCACACTGCAAAAATCCCCAAAATATTTGAATTCAAATGGAGTTTGAATTCATTTGAAAATCAATCAGAAATAGAAAAGGATTAAAGAAAAATAAAAAGGCCGGCGCTCCTATTCTAGCCCAACAGCAAAACCGGCCCAGCTAGCCCACCCGGGCCACCTCTCTCTCGCCTTGCACCATGAGTCACTGACACCCAGACCCCCTCCCTTCTGCTTATTTCGCTGACAAGTGGACCCGTGACCCCGTCGTCGTCTTCGTCAATCACGCGCGCCTGCGCCGCTCTCGCCGTTGTTACTCGCCGCAGTCACTGCTGCGTTAAATTCCCTTGATTCCGCGAGTAACTCCACGCCCCGCTCCGGCTATAAGAACCCGTCGCCGCTGCGGTCATTTCCCCCCACTCCTCGCTCACTCCGCCACCAGGTTGCGCGCATTCGACCTCGAAACCCCGCAGCACCGACGAACTCCGGCGACTAATTCCGGTGAGCTTCGACCGCCCCCCATTCTATGGTTCAAACTATCGTGCCCAGCGTGATCTCGTGCATATCCTGACACCTTTCGTTTGCATTCTCGTGACCGGGGCCGGTCCCGTTTCGTGCCGCAACCGGCGAGCCGCCCTCAACTCGGCGACCAATTACGGTAGCGGCGTGCCTGCCCCCTCTTGCATACAAGGACGTTCGCCACTGTCTTGCGCGTATCCTAATCCATTTGGTTCATGTTAGGGCGACGCGAAACCTCGGCAACTACATCGTCTGCAACCTCCCGACGCCGTGCACGACTCCGACGAGCTCCAGCAGCCCCTGCCGTGCGCCCCTTGCCAAGCCACCTCCACGTTGAGCTTCGCCTCGACCCCGCGGTTCTGGTAAGCACACTCTCCCCTCCCCGAGCGACCTAGAACGCCAGCGCCGCCACTGACAGAGCGCTCCGCCGCTCGCCGTCGCCGCGCGCCGCCAGACCTTGGTCGTTTGATCGAGAGCCGTTGGATCTAGATCCAACGCGTGCGATAGAACCACTTAGCGAAGCGTTACGTTTTGATCTGAACCGTGCATCGCCACTTAGATCCTACGGCTCGCGTACGTGATCCAACGCGAACCGGTACGCGCCAGTAAGATTAGGACGCGTGGCTAGGGTTTGGTTTTAAAACAGAATTTGAAACAGATTTAGATTCAAATTTGATTAGGCTATAACATTTGATTCCCACGTTAGATTTTAGCAAATTTTATACCGTTGGAATCAGGGAGACAAGCCCTTTCTGTTTATACAATGTGTTTAGTGTTTAGCTCCTGTTAAAATGATTTTATTTGCAGAAACTTGTTTAGGACTATTTTGAGTATAGGAATTGTTTAGGAAATTGTTTTAGTGTCAAATAAACTTGGTTTAGCAAATTTTTAACTTGGTTATGATTCACTACTATGCACTTGCTTGGTTGGGTTTTAAAAAAATCATCACTTAGCATTTTGCATGCATGCATATATTTATGTTTATATATGAATTGTGTGTAATTTTGTGCTACCATTCTTTGTGTAGAGAAGCTTATAGTGCAGCCACTTGGAAATATGGGCTCTGCCTGGATCATATAGGTTGCTAGAACTTAGTAATTTGGACAGTTGGTGGTAGTGGGATGATAGGTTGGAACGCGTCCATTTGGCTAAGGGAAGGCTTCTGAAAGGTCCTGTCTTGGTGAAACCAAGTCTGATGGGGAAAGTGCACAACCTCTGCAGATGGAAAAAATCTAAGTACTTAGCCAAGTCCATGGCAATGGACAACTTGAGCATCAAGACATGGAAGCTATCAAGAATCTCATCATTCCAACTTCTAAGTAAAAACTTGTGGGTGAACCAGGGTGAAGGACCTCAATGTCTATTGATGGTTTCTTGGGAAAGTTTTGACAAAGAAAACTTAGTGATTTCAACTAATAGGAAAAACCTATTTTGAGCAAAGCAAGCCAAGCTACACTTAGCCAAAATGCATATAGTAATGTAGTACACCTAAATTTTACTAAGGTATCACTTGCCAATACTATTCCAAAGTATTGACCCACTGTGGCTGTAACTTGTGATGTTGCAGGTTACTCTGATGAGGATTAGGTGTCATGAGTCTACACTCAAAGTGTTTGCCTGTGGCATATGAAGATGAAGACTTATATTTGTTTACTTATTCAAACTCTTGTATTAGGCCTTTGGCCTTGAGTTGTAAAGACTATGTTTAACTCTGGAATGGATGTAATAAATGACCTTTGTATCTGTGTACTTCATCTTAAACTGAGGATGCTAGCAATGATCCAGGGACTAGCATTGCAATCACAGGGATCCTTTTCCTTTACAAAGGAGGGATCTTACAGTTCTCCCACGCCACCTTGTAGTTTGAATTTAGATTTACCGATTTAGTTTCAAACCTAGTTCTGGTAGTAGATTCAAAAATCAATTCAGAATGATTCACTAAACCAAATTGCATGAAACCAGTTTTGTTAGAAAGGTATGGAAATTCTTAATCCAAACCCGTTGGATTCAAACCATTTAAAATTATAGATCACCTATAGTAAAAATAACAAGGCAGATACGTTTCTGCATTCAAACATTTTTAAAAATTCAACCATAAATGATTTTGAGTTTATTCCAAATCTCAAAAATCACATTTGATAAGACCTTTCTGAATATATAAAAATATATATGTTTACTTGCAGTAATAATGGACAAGCAATAAAAGAATGCCTTATAGGCGTTTCTAGTCATTTTAATTAACTAAAATAAAAAGGATAAACCTTATTAAATTGTGACACCACTTTAAATCACATTCCCAAGTATTAAAATATGTGGTGATGACATGTGTCAACATGATCCCATGTTTTAATTAGAGAATATTAAATCTTAAGTAGTTTTTCAATGAGTAGAAATTACTTTTCTAAAATGAAATAAATAAAACTATTGCCCTAATTCTTGTGATGATTGTGATGATGTTAGATCATCTAGTGTAAACCCTTGTGTGCCAAATAGAAGTAGTTAAGTATTGTTTGGTCATTGTGTACGTCGTATTTATTTATAGACGCTAGTATCGACCAAGGATATGAAGAGGAAGGAGACTACTACAAAGAGGAAGCAGAGGAGAACTTTAGCCACTGCACTACACAAGGAAATATTCACAATACAAGTTCACTTAACAAGCTATCTAATGCAAGCCATCCTAGCAAGCTAACGCTAGCAACTATGCAAGCTAGATAACTTATGCAATGCATTAGGCATGCTTTGATTAGACAATCTTGATTATCCTAAATCCCAGTTTTACTTGCAAGATTGATTTTTTTTATTTCTTTATCAAAGATCCTTAGTTATGTTTACTTAGTAACTTCTAAATTTTGGAAAGATATTAGAGGTGGCATAAAGAGCATAAAACTTGGCCTAAGTTAGTTAGAACTAGATGTTATCCTAAGGCATGATATTGGACCTAGATAAGTCACACTTGATTATCACCCCTCATTAGTGTTTACCCCCAACTTTAGTGGATAGTGCTAAGCATAAAACTTGATCACCTTAGATGGGAATACTTGGTGAAAAGTATTATGAAAACCTTAGAATGATGAGTCATTCTAATGAAATGTTTTGACATGTGTTATTGAAAACCAGATGATTTTTGATGATGAAAATGTTGAGGCATGAGCCTTAGCCCTTTGATGGGAATACTAATAGTTGTGTTCGGATGCGATACCATTCTAATGTTACCGTACAACCACTATACCAGAATTTGGGTAGGGCTTGACTGGAAATTTATATATCTTAGTATGGGTTCCCTTGCGGCCAAGGTTTGAGCTGAGGCTACTTCGTGATGATTGTCCACCTGTGCAGTTCCCAAGATGACACATGGTCATGGTTGGGAGGCCAAACTCATAGGAGAGGTGCCTATACTAGGGTGTGTAATTGAAAGGTTAGGAGTGATTATCCGCATACCGAGTATGGTGATTCAGGATTGTTCCTGACGGATGTATTTAATATTGTGGTGAAAGTATACCACCTCTGCAGAGTGTCAAACTATTCGAATAGCCGTGTCCACGGTTATGGACAGTTGGAGTGGCCATACTGTTCTGTTGTTAGATATTTTCAAAATGACTTGTGACATGAATCATGACTTCGACTTGACCACAACTAGGTTGTGAACATGAAAACTAAGTTGCCACTTAGGTGTTATAAAACATTAAACTAGTTTTCTTTACTTTTGAACTCAGCTAGAGATAAACCTGGATTTTTTCAAAACAACCTAGAGCTTAGTATCCCTAGTTAAACCACTTTACTTGTTAGTGATAGTTTGCAAGTACTTAAAGAGTACCCATGGCTTTGTCCCTGGCTATTCCTGTGGCCAGACTATGAGGAGGACTATCAGGATGATGGAAAGAAGGAAGTCTACGACAACTAGGATCATCTCCCATCGTCAGCATTGCCTGTGACCATGAAGATGGAGCCTCGCCCACGCTACCGTTATTATATTATTCCGCTGCGTTGATTGTGTTAAGACTGGATCATGAGATCCTTTATTTGTAAGACCTTTATTATGGTTTGTAATGGATTATGAACTATGGTACCAATCTGTTATGTCTCGCAAAAATGGTAATCCTGGGATTGCGATGTATGGCATAACAGGAATCTGGGATTAAAATCCGGGTGTTGACAAGTTGGTATCAGAGCCATCCTGACCATAGGAGACCCTAGTTTAGAATGGATGCTTGAATCAAAAACTTAGTTTCAAAACAAAAGAAGTGAGTATTTATGAAAACCTATTCTCATTTTTATCACCTAGATTCTTTCATGAAAATTCATGTTCCTCAAAAATTCTTGCAAACTTACATAAAATTTGACACACTTGATCACTCTACTAACTTACTCATCCTACATTCTTATAGATGGACGTCAAGTATAGCAAGTTCTATCAGTTGGGCAGTGGAGGAGAGATCATCTTTGAGCGTGATTTGGACTAACTCTCGGAACTTCTAGAGCGCCCGCACCCCGAGTTCTTCGGAACCCAGCTCAACGATCAAGAAGGAGGATAATTGCAACGGCTGATCGTTGCAAGTCTCAGAGGGAAGATTGAATCCCCCACCTCAGAGGGAATCCAGTTCACCTTAAGAGAGAACAACTGGCTAGATGGACTCGCTAGGGCCATGCATGAAGCTCTTGCCCATCTATGTGGGCAAAGTATCAATCAGATCAAGGGCACGCACTTTGAGTATTACCCAAGGCGTGATGCTATGGGATAGCTGTTGGAGGTACCAAGTCACCCGGAGCCGAAGCATCAAGTGGACCATATCAGCTTCATGATGTATGACGGGCAGAAGGAGTTGGACAATGCCCACTCCTACGCCAACCACAACTATGCCATCACAGTCAAGAAGGACCTGCCCATCGCCATGCTTGTGAAGGATCGCCAGTCTCGTCGCCATCAGCTTGACAAGAAGGATCGCATTATTGCCCGCCTTCATCACAAGGTGACAGACTTGGAGGAGACCATCCACGAGCGGGACATGCAGCTTGAGGAGAGGGAGAATGCAGGGGAAGATATCCATGTAGACCCCTACTCCTACCTCAGTGACGATGATGACTTCCTGGAGGATCAAGCCATGGACTTCTTCACCGATGATGATGACTCCGCCTTCATTGATGATGATGATGAAGCCACTGATTCTGAGGAGTAGTAGCACTTGAGAACTAGCGTTAGTGAAGTTGTATCCGGTCCCCTTGTATCGCAGTTTCACAGAATGGTTCGTAAAACCACATGTTTCCTTGTTGTGGTGTGTGTTTGTATTGTGTGCTATGAATGAATGAAAGGCAAGTTGATAAGTTAGCAAAACCTGAGTCAAAATCAAAGTTTAAAAGATTTTCAAAAACAAACCCATGAACCTTAGAAATTTCCCTCTTGTCTCATGATCTATCTCAATCTTCAGATGCCTCGCAGAGGAAGCAATTCATCCCCGGACCCAATGTTGCAAATCTTACCGCGAAGCTGAAAGAGCCGAACGTCAACCCAACTTAATTAGCTACCCTTCAACACATATCTCATATGGCCAAAAACAATCAAGGCCATGGAAACCATGACATCCATGGATCCAAGCTCAAGAACTTTCAGAATACCAATCCACCCATTTTTAGTAAATCTAAAGAGCCCTTAGATGCAGATGACTGGATGCAGACCATGGAGAACAACTTAGAAGCCGCAGGAGTGGAGGCCAATGATAAAGTACTGTTTTCCACCCACTATCTAGCAGGAGATGCAAGATCTTGGTGGAATAGCATTCGCACCATGAATGGAGGACAGATGATGGTTTGGGATGAATTCAAACTCAAGTTCAGTCGAAACCATGTGCCACCAGGTTTGATTCTACGGATGAGAGATGAATTCAAGGAGCTTAAGCAGGGAAGAATGATTGTGGTAGAGTATCATGACAGATTCCTATCTCTGTCTAGCTATGCCCCTGATGATATTAGCACTGAAGCCAAGAACAAGGAGAGATTCCTGAACGGTCTGCCTGATGAGATGCATACAGTGTTAGTCAATATTCTGTTTGCTGACCTGGAAGCCCTAGTGGATTATGCAATCCATATGGAAGGCAGGATGAACCAAGCCAATGTGAACCGCATGCGTCAAATGATGCATCAACCAGGAACCCACCATACCCCAAAGTATCGCCCCAACCCATCTGCGGGATTTGCCCCAAGAAACAATATACCCCCGATGAACCGTCCAACCTATCCCAACTGTGGAAGAGGAAACCCAAGGCCTGGAGTAAACTACAACAACAACCCTGATAACTCCAACAACTTCAATCGTGCACCGCCCAAAGTTAACCACCCCACCAACATCAATACTTCCCCAAGGACTGGAAGCAATGCTATGCCTGTTGCAGGAAAGGACAAGTCTCAGGTGACTTGTTATGAATGCGGAACCAAGGGTCACTACTCCAATGAGTGCCCCAAGAAGCTTGCAGCAGCCCCCAATGTGAATGCCCCAACTCAGCAGCAGCGTCGTGTTCAGCATGGAAAGAGATTTTCCCCAGGGAATTCACTCAACCACAATGGCCGTCTTTTTCTCATGAATGCTGAAGAAGCCCAAGAAGCGTCGGATGTCGTGCTGGGTATGTTTTCTGTTAACTCAGTACTTGCAAGAGTGTTGTTTGATTCTAGAGCATCGCACTCTTTTGTTACAAAAGAATTTGCATTCACTAGTAAGATTCAACCAACAAAATTGAAGCATGTTATGATATTTCAAATACCTAGTTCAACCACCAAAGCTACACAAATTTGCAAGGCCGTACCTATCAGAATCCATGGCATAGATTTTTATGCTAATATAATAGTACTCGGAACCAAAGGTTTGGAAGTAATACTAGGAATGGATTGGATGTCGACACATAAAGGATTAATCGACTGTGCCAAGAAAGCCATAACCATGACTAGTACAACCGGAATATCAGTAGAGCATGTATTTGAAACCTTGCCCCATCAATTCAAGTGCAACAAGAGTCTAGCCCAACCAACCATTGACCAAGTCAGAGTAGTCTGTGAATACCCCGACGTATTCCCAGATGTTTTGTTCGGTATGCCCCTAGATCGGGATATCGAGTTTATCATTGAACTAATCCCTGGAACAGGACCCATAGCCCAAAGACCCTATAGTATGAACCCGTCTGAATTAGTGGAGCTGAAGAAGCAACTGGATGCTATGCTGGAGACAGGACTAATTCAACCAAGTGCGTCGCCATGGAGATCACCTGTTTTGTTTGTGGACAAGAAAGATGGCGGTAACCGTTTGTGTATGGATTATCGGAAGATGAATGGCGTCACCATTAAGAACAAGTACCCACTACCGAAGATAGAAGATCTGTTTGACCAGTTGACTGGTGCCAAAGTGTTTTCTAAGATTGACCTTAGAACTGGTTATCATCAACTCAAGATTCGCGCAGAGGATATTCCAAAGACTACCTTTACCACCAGATATGGATTGTATGAGTGCACTGTCATGTCTTTTGGATTAACCAATGCCCCCGCTTATTTCATGATCCTCATGAATAAGATTTTTATGGACTTCCTGGATAAGTTTGTTGTTGTTTTCATAGACGACATTCTGATCTATTCAAAATCATAATAAAAACATGAGCTACACCTGAGGACCATCCTTGGAACCCTTGGGGAGAATCAATTGTATGCTACGATTTTCAGGAAGTAGGATTCCTCGGACATATCATGTCGGCCGGAGGAATTGCTGTTGACCCTGCCAAGGTTAAGGATGTTGAAGAATGGAAAGCCCCAGCCACTCAAACTCAAGTTCGTGCATTTCTCGGATTAGCGGGATATTACCACAAGTTTGTAGAAGGATTTATGTGCATCGCAAGAACCATGACCCAATTGTTGAAGAAAGATAAGAAGTTTGAATCGACGGACAAATGTGAAGCAAGCTTTCAAGAACTCAATAAGAGATTGATCTCATCCCTAATCTTTATTATGCCGGATATCATGAAGCATTTCGATGTGTTTTGTGACGCATCCAAGATCGGTCTTGGATATGTGCTAATGCAAGAAGGCAAAGTCATATCATATCTATCTCGGAAAATGAAGCAACAAGAGCAGAATTATCCTACCCATGACCTTGAACTAGCAGTCGTAGTTTTACCCTTGAAGACATGGTGGCATTACCTCATGGGTAACCGTTGTGAAATTTATTCGGACCACAAGAGCCTGAAGTATATTTTCACTCAAAAGGAGCTGAATATGAGGCAAAGAGATGGATATAGCTAATCAAGGACTATGATCTTAATATCCACTATCACCCTGGTAAAGCCAATGTGGTAGTAGATGGCCTTAGTAGATTGTCGTGTCACTTGAACTCCATGGTTCTGAAGGAGCAACCAAGTTTGCACAAGGAGTTGTAAGATTTCAGAATGGAGCTAGTAAGTGAAGGATTTTTTGCTAGCATAGAACTTCAACCCACTTTGATCATTCAGATCAAGGAGGCGCAGAAAGAAAATGCTAGTATCGACGGAATAAAACATCGTATCGGTACAGGAAAGGTACCCGGATTCACTGAAGATGAAGAAGGAGTTTTGCGGTACAAAGGACGTATCTGTGTCACTACAAGAGAACACCCCGTTAGGCAACATATATCTTGCAATGAAATGACTATATGTTGCAAATTTTATTTGTAGATATGCATATAACCGTTGTGAGTATCTGTTGCAACCTTTATTAGCTACAACACTATATATCCCACTAAACATAAATAATATATCGCATTAAATAGATTTGCAAAAAGAACATTGCATTATAAATACAAAATTACATCAATCAAAACTGACGAAAAGAATGGGCGTTAAACCTTATCAGTCTTCCCAGGAATTATTTGCCAAACAAGTCTTCCCGGGAGTCCCAAAACATATTGGCCTGCCGCCTGACTCAAAATTTTGAACCCCAAGCGCGCTTATGAATAATACATCGATCTATAATTAGGCGCATGAAGGAGCGACGTTCTTATCTACTCACATCGGCCCATCTCCACATGACCCTGTGCGTGTCGCCATCGATGCCGCATCCTTCTTCCTCCCCACCATCCCAATATCACATCACCGGTGTCCTCCATTACTTTAGATCGCAAATCGAGTCTTCTCGAAATATCCTCCACCTAGCATACACACAGTATTGCGTAGCTTCCGTCTGAAACGCGTCGTCAATAACTTACCCTAGGTCGCTGATCATGCGTCTCTCCGATGAATTTGATCTTGGTAAAGTTGTCCACCACAGGAGCCATGTACCTGAATCGTATGGATCCAGAAGCGCGAAGCGGGGGCATAAAAGTTCACATCAACCCGGATCAACAAGGTCTGATCTTCGTCTCGGTAGATTATTCCCCATGCCAAGGCTGCTCCTTCTCTCTCTTAGATTTACGCATGTGAAAAGGGTCCATGTCCATGGGTGTTTGCCACCACGTGGATCGGCAGCTGGTAATCAATTGTATGGCATTACCTGCTAGATGAGGATCCGCAAGTTGCAATAATTGTCTACTTTTACTGCATGTATTCGATGTCACTAATAAGAACTTGGCAGTGTCGAGGGGTGCTCTCTGCTGGATCGATCTGCTGCTGGCCGTCTTGGAACAACGGTTTGCCGTCCCTGTCCTGTTTTCTAATTATGTATCTTTTGATCAGCCTAGTAGTAGTCTGCTTGTAGCTAGTCTTCTAGTATGATAAGCGGTCATTTACACATACTTTCTATATTGTGCATTGGTTTATGTGGTGCTGACCAATAGCTGGAATAGAGTAGTTGGTATTTCCTCTACGGGTCAGTGGAAAACCTAATTTACTCCCATGTGTTTCGTGTATATGTGTGTGGTTGTTGCTAGATGAATTGCTTGGAGATCTGGATTAAAAAATTGGATTTGTAGGTCCATAGTTGGGCAGAGCTGGCATCGCCATCGTTCATGGAAGTGAAAAGGATACAGAGACCGCTGAAGGTACACGCATATTTATATATAGACACCACATGACATACTAAATTTTTTCATCTATCTTGATTCAGTTTCATTAATGATTTATACTGATTACACGTTGATCAAAAGTGAAATATTATATTATATCATCAGCTTATTTATCGTGGCACACTTGTTCTATGCATCTAATCATATGCTAGGTGGATAATAAACATGTTAGCTGTAATTTATGGTGTTTATCAGCGAATACTTGTTTGTTGTGGTAATTCTTCCTAGTTATGAAGAACTTTTTTACCCTTGTTACTCCCTCCATTCCGGATTATAGGGATAATGCGTACTTTGAAAAAATAGTTTGACCGTAAATTTGGTCAACAAAATATGAATCATATGTCAAAAAATTATACCATCGAAAGCGTGTATTAAATATGAATCTAATGGTATAATTTTTGTTAAATATAATTTGTATTTTTTGACCAAATTTATTGTCAAACTATTTTTTCGAAATACGTGTTTGCCTTATAAACTGGAATGGAGGTATTATTTTAATCAACGCTTAAATCTGGTTACTTGAAAGCTTGGGCAGTCAATAGTAATTAAACACATTATAAGAGTGCAGTTAAATATAGGCTGGATGTGCAACTTTTCATCATAAATCATCTACTCCTTCCGACCCTTATTAGTTGACTTAGATTAATCGAGATATGAATATATCTAGTCAAATTTTAAAGCTAGATATATCCATATCTAGACAAATTTGAGTACCTAAAATGCAATTAATAATGTACATGTAATTTTTTTGGACATGTAGTTCTTCTTTCCTTGCGTTGGTCTTTTATCTTCAAGATGTATGAATGGAAATAAGACATGGATGCTGCAAACGAACGATTCTCCACGTGAACTTTCAATAATTAAAATTTTATTCTTGAAGGTAATACCATTGGATCAGAGTATTGATCAGTTTGTCTCCGTTCCTCGGTTCTCCATTTTTTGTGCAAGTACTAGTACAATTCACTTCCATCCTAATGCAACTTTGATACTAAAATATTTATTTTGTTTTTTGCAGGCCCATCAGATCAGCGAGGACTTGCTATATTTGGATATGAGCTTTGAACATGTCTGAAAGCATAATATTAGTAGAACTATATATAGAGTAGTTAGATGATCATATTTTGAATCAAGATTGTAATATGGATAAATTCCATGTATTCTGTATAGTGATTGAAATAATTTATATATTGGAGAGCTTGTTAATCCAATGCATTTCTATATTATGTGATTTTTTTGTGTCGTGATACGTTTCTAAATGATATTTTATCATTGAGGAAAAAGAAAAAACCGCTAAAACAATGCAGTCCACAAAATAATATTTACTTTAGACGAAGATCATATATATTTTGAAATAAAAGGTTTGATCCTCTTATTTATCTACCAACGTATATAACTATTGCTTGAATTATGTTGTTATTTTGCAACGCTTCATCTGTTGGTTACCCACGGAGATATATGTGTTGCATTGTACTCTTGCAACGCCCAAAAACACAACGCATCTCAATCCGTTGGTAAATATGCTAGCAACGCCTATATGGACATTTAGATACAGATCAATGTGTTGCTATAGGAGGGGTCCTCTTGTAGTGTGTGCCAACAGATTCAGAATTGAAACAAGCTATTTTGAAAGAAGCCCATGATACTCTTTATTCTATCCAGCCCGGAGGAATGAAGATGTATCAGGATTTGAAAGAACAATTTTGGTGGCATAAGATGAAGAGAGAAATCGGAAGCTACATAGCCAAGTGTGAAATTTGTCAGAGAGTCAAGGCGGGACATCAGAGACCCGCAGGACTATTGCAACCATTGCAGATTCCGGAATGGAAATGGGATTCAGTCTAAATGGATTTTATCACCGGTTTTCCTACATCGACTGATGATACTTCGGAAACGTATCTATAATTTTTGATGTTCCATGCTTGTTTAGTATCCACTTTGCTATGTTTTGTCTACACTTTGAGGTATTTTTGTACACTTTCTGGAACTAACCTATTGACAAGATGCCACAATGCGAGTTGCCTATTTTCTTCTGTTTTTGGTTCCAGAAAAGACAGAAAGTCAATATTTTCGGAATGGGACGGGACAAAAGCCAATCTTCCTATTTTTCCTGGAGCAACACGGAACCACAAAGCAGAGTTGGAGGAGGACACCAGGGTGGACCCCCTAGGAGCGGGCCAGCCCTGGTGGTGCCCATAGGGGGTGTGGGACCCCTGGCCCTTCACCAACCATACCTCCTTCTCCTATAAGAAGCCTACGACCTGAAAACCCTAAATCATCCAGAAGAAAACCACGAAAAGGTCCGCAGCGCCGCCACCACCAAAGAGGAGATTCAGGGGACAGAAAGTCTCTGTTCCGGTACCCTGCCAGGACGGGGAAGTGCCCCCGGAGCCATCTCCATCGATCTCCACCACCATCTCCATCCCCGTTGCTGATTCCCATGATAAGGAGGGAGTAGTTCTTCCTCAAGTCTAAGGGCTCTACCGGTAGCTATGTGTTCATCTCTCTCTATGCATGATATTGTTGTGATCATGAGCTTTGTAATCAAGTAGATCTGCTCTGCTACTCAAGTGCTTCATTAGATCTCTGGCTCTCCCCATGTGTGTGAAAGTGACAGTGTGCACGCCATGGTGGCACTTAGGCTAGAGTCTACATAAATAATTATCGTGCTTTAATAGATCTATGCTTTTCCCCACGTGTGTGACAGTGACAGGGTGCGCGCCGTGTGTGGAACTTAAGCTAGATTACATATATATTCATGAGTTATATTTGGAGTTGGATGTATTTATGAAATTGTGGTGTTTGTTGGAGCCATCTAGCGCTCAAGGTGATAGTGTGGGGTTATCTAGATTGAGAAAGGCGGACTTTTAGGTGTGCTGTTATAGCCCTACCATGGATTAGAGTGTCCAACCCGAGAGTAGTTAAGAGTAGTATCATGAAGAGAAGATATTTATATGAGAGAGTGTTCACTAGTGAAAGTATGATCCCTAGGCCTTGTTTCTAAACATTGAAACACTGTTTACAACTACATCTGTTACATTTTTTCTTCCTTCCTTCTTTATTCCAGTTTGCATTTAGTCTCTCCACGTCAACAACAAGTCATAAGCTCGGTTCTGGAACCGTTACCACTTGTATTTTACTATATCTTTGCCGAACTAGTGCACATATACACATGAAAAGTGTATTAGGTGTGTTGGGGACACAAGAGACTTCTTGTATCTTGATTATAGGGTTGCTTGAGAGGGATACCTTTGACCACTTCGTCCCTGAGTTCGATAAACCTTGGGTAATCCACTTAAGGGAAACTTGGTGATGTTCTACAAACCTCTGCACTTGGAGGCCCAACAACTGTCTACAAGAATAGAAGTGCGTAGACATCAAGCTATTTTCTGGCACCGTTGCTAGGGAAGAAAGGTAAAAGGCACTCACACACGTTACCCACGGCAACAGCAAGCCATAAAGCTATTTTCTGGCGTCGTTGCCAGGGAGGTAAGGTAAAAGGTACTCACATCATCTTGGTGTGAGAGTGCTCGAAGTTATTTCCTTTAGATTCTGCAATTTTGTGTTTTTGTTTCTTGTTTTCACTAGTTGGAAAACAACAACAAAAATTAGAGAGATTTATAGTATTTATCTTGAGTTAGGACATGAAGTGTTTGAAGAGAAAATTAAAAAACCTATGGAACTTTTTTTGCATGCTAATAGCAATGTTATTAGAATGAATTCTTTGGACACCATTATTGCTAATGCTATGGAAACGTCTAAGCGTGGGGAAGCTAGTTTTTAAGAAAGTGATCTTTTTAGTCCTCCGGCTTTTGAAGATAGCTATTTTATTGCTTATGATGATACCAAACCTCCAATTTAGGACGATTACAATGATGAATATGATATTTTTAGTCCACCTACTATTGAGGCAAAAGTTAATTGTGATTACAATATGCCTCCTATATTTGATGATTATGGTGATGAGAATGATAATGATAGCTTTTTGTTGAATTTGCTGCCACTACAATTAATAAGAATGACTATGCTTATGTGGAGAGTAATAATCATTTTATGAATGTAGCTCATGATAATAATGTTTTATGTGATAGTTATATTGTTAATTTTGTTCACGATGCTACTGAAAGTTATTATGAGAGGAAACATGGTTTTATGTATCTCAACAATATTAAGTTTCCCCTCTTTATGTTGAAAATCTCGAAGTTGCACTTGTTTTGCTTTCGTATGCTTGTTGCTCTGTGCTTTCATGACTTGTTGCTTTACAAGATTCCTATGCATAGAAAGTGGGTTAGACTTAAATGTGTTTTGAATTTGCTTTTTGATGCTCTCTTTTACTTCAATTCATATTTCTTATATGATCATCTTCTCAAACTATGAAGCCTAACTTAAAGGCGTTAAAGAAAAGTACTTTTTGGGAGATAACCCAAGAGTTTTTTGAGTCTTGGAAGTTATTACTTCAGTAATGACCTCTCCTTATCCTTTTTTTGTTTGCTTTTTGTGCCAAGAATGACCTCTAATGAGAGGTAAGTAAGATTTGGGGAGTTTCTTTCCCGAAACAGATTTTTCTGCTCCACCATAAAAATTTGTGAGGAGTCTCTTTAAGTAGTATTGAGCTGAAAATTTAGAATAAATCCCCCAGTATGTTAGATAACTTTCATTAGTTCAACACTTTTTGATTTGAGCAACAGAAGGTCTTCAAAAAAATCGGTTTCTACCTGCTGGTCTGTTTTGATAGATTTCTGCCATTATTTGCATTTGCTTCTTATTGATTCCTTTTTGGGAAATTGAGCTTTTTGAGGGAATTGCTACAGTAGATTGTGTCTTTAGTGAAAGTTTTGCTGTTATAAAGCTAAAACCCAAAGGTCTAGTATCTTTTGAATACACTAATGTTGCTAATGAAGATTGTGTGAAGTTTTGTATGAAATAAAATTTTCAGGTGTAGAGAAAGAATGATTTAATGAGATGAAGAATGGACAAAATCTCAATCTTGGGGATGCCACCCCAAGAAATATTCAAGAGGTACAAGCGTCATAGTTGGGGATGCCCAAGGCATCCCCTTTTTCATCAATAAAAATCTCAGGTCTTTCTAGACACTTCGTTTTTATAGTTTCATGCACTGTTTTGTTGTTCTTGCGTCTTAGTTTTTGTTTTTGGTTTTTGTTTGCTTATTTTGCTTGAATAAATTTGGTTCGATCACAACACACTTCTTTTGGAGAGAGAGACACATTCTGTTTTCATTGCCTAGAACACTCTAGTTTTCACCCTTATTGTCTTGTGAGTGTTCTCTTTTACTAGCACTGTGTTTAGCCTTAGTTTTCTTATGATTTCAGCTTAGAAATTTTAGTTCTTATTTGTGGAGTTGTGAGACAAGCTCACTGGTATTTATTTATTGTTATCCTTATGAGTTGATTCAAATAAGTTGATTGGTGTTGAAAAAGAGTATAGAGTTTTATTCTTATAGTGGTACAAAAGGGAGCTTGTTTTGACTATGGCTTAGACTTTATCATGTCATGCTAGATGTTGTTTTGACCTTATGCTTAGTGATTATTGTTTTATCATGGCTTGTTCCAAACAATTAGGATTGCTTAATGTGCCTTGAAGGAATCATGCGTTGTTTTAACATACAAAAGCATATTATTGTGTTATTTTCCTTTGATGCTTTTTTTGGTTTGACCTGGCACATTCTTACACCACGTTATGACTATGAAGAAGTCACCATAGCCTCTATGATCATTTAGTCCTTGACTTGTAGTACCACTTTATGCTTTGATTAGTAATGTTTTGTCGCTCTACATGAATATGGCCATTATTGCTCTCTTAGTTGGTTGCTCCCAGTCTTTTGCTAGCCTTAACTTGTATGAGTAAGCTCTACTCATGCATCCAACTCCCAAGAAACCAAGTTATTCCAAAGTGTCCACTATAAATTCCTATGCATGGTGTGTTACACCATTCCAAGTATATTCTTGTTTTGATCTATCTTCCAATTAAAAGGTATTTTGTTATGTGAAAACTTAGTGATTAAAGATTTCACAAACTTGATGGAACACTTTATTTTTCTTGCCCCTAATAAACTTGAACCAACGTGTCATCTATGTTGTATATGCTTGCACTTATACGTTGGAATTAGCAGAACCATGTTGTCATGGGGAACACTTTCAACATTGCACTTGTACTTTGTACCCAGTTGATATCATGCTCTTTTGTTTATGGATGTCGTCGGTGTGAAATAAAAGGGGAGCTTGTAAGTCCATGGAGTTATGTATGTGTGTTAGAGAAACGCCTGGGCTGGTAGCCTAAGCCATGCCTAATCATGGTGGAAACTTGCAGCCTTACCATAGTGAGCAATCTATGAATCTTTCTTCTTATAAAAAGAGACATATTGAAAAGAGGAAAGAGAGAAAAAAGCACCATTTTCCCATGGTAAATAAGAAGATTGATGAGATGCCCATTGTCTTCTTGCCTTGTCATTTTGATTATGGGATAGCTCATGTATCATGTGCAAGGGGTACCCCGTTGGCGGTTCTCTATGATACACATGTACTTACTATGAAAAGAACTTACAGATGACTAAAGTTGAGTAGCATGAGGTGTGGCCCTCGTATTCAAGGGACATGAGATTGCCAACTTATACTTTGTCAAGCATATACTCCATAGTTTGTTCACTTTACCTTAATCACTTCAAGATGCTTATGATAGGGGCAATGAGGGCTGAAAGCTAACAAGTACCATAATTTTTGGAAGTTCTTTTTGAGACTTGAAATCTCTGCTTCCCTATATGAAGGGCCTTTCTTCCACTATTATATTGAGTCTTCACCTTCTACCTTTAGGCACCAGTTAAGAGATCATAGTTGCCATTCTTAGTTCTATGTGAATTGTCCCAAAACTTGTTGATTGATGCATATTGTTGATATTGCTTGTTCTTGTGTTATTTGCATCTAGTCACCCTTATGAACTTTGAAGGTGTCCTATGCATTTATGTTTTGCTACTCCATGAGGGACAAGTTGAATGCCACTATGCTATGTTTTATGTATGTGAAACAAACAAATGTTCTTCAATGCATGTTATTCATGATCTTTGTTTATAACCTTTCATGTTGCATACATAGTTACGTTGTCTTGTTGTTAGAACTTCATCTTTCATGATCATGTTTAGAGTACTTTGATCCCAGCTTTCAATGCTTGCAAATGGTTTGATCTTGATTTTGATGGTACATGTCACCTCAAAAATTATTATTTTTATCACTTAACTACTCGAGGACGATCAGGAGTTAAGCTTGGGGATGTTTGATACGTGCGAAACGTATCTATAAGTTTTGATGTTCCATGCTTGTTTAGTATCCACTTTGCTATGTTTTGTCTACACTTTGAAGTATTTTTATACACTTTCTGGAACTAAACTATTGACAAGATGCCATAGTGCCAGTTGCCTGTTTTCTTCTGTTTTTGGTTCCAGAAAAGGCAGAAAATCAATATTCTCGGAATTAGACAGGACAAAAGCCAATCTTCCTATTTTTCCCAGAGCAACACGGAACCACGAAGCAGAGTTGGAGAGGACACCAGGGTGGCCGCACCCCCTAGGCACGGGCCAGCCCTGGTGGCGCCCATAGGGGGTGTGGGCCCCCTGGCCCTCCATCGACCTTGCCTCCTTCGCCTATAAGAAACATCCGACCCGAAAACCCTGAATCATCCATAATAAAGCCACGAAAATTTCCACAGTGCCGCCACCACCGAAGGGGAGATTTGGGGGACAGAAAGTCTCTGTTTCGGCACCCTGCCGGGACAGAGAAGTGCCCCCAGAGCCATCTCCATCGATCTCCACCATCTCCATCCCTGTTGCTGATTCCCATGATGAGAAGGGAGTAGTTTTTCCTCAAGGCTAAGGGCTATACCGATAGCTATGTGTTCATCTCTCTCTCTATGCATGATCTTATTTTGATCATGAGCTTTGTAATCAAGTAGATTTTCTCTGCTACTCAAGTGCTTCATTAGATCTCGGCTCTCCCCATGTGTGTGAGAGTGACAGCGTGCACGCCATGGTGGCACTTAGGCTAGAGTCTACATAAATACTCATCGTGCTTTAATAGATCTATGCTTTTCCCCACGTGTGTGACAGTGACAGCGTGCGCGCCGTGTGTGGCACTTAAGCTAGATTACATATATATATATATTCATGAGTTATATTTGGATTTGGATGTCTTTATGAAATTTTGGTGTTTGTTGGAACCATCTAGCGCTCAAGGTGACAATGTGGGTTTATCTAGATTGGGAAAGGCGGACTTTGAGGTGTGCTGTTATAGCCCTACCATGGATTAGAGTGTCCAACCCAAGAGTATTTAAGAGTAGTATCATGAATAGAAGATATTTATATGAGAGAGTGTTCACTGGTGAAAGTATGATCCCTAGGCCTTGTTTCTAAGCATTGAAACATTGTTTACAACTAGATCTGTTACATGTTTGCTTGCTTCCATCTTTATTTCAGTTTGCATTTATTCAGAAGCTCTTTTTTGGCACCGTTACCACTTGTATTTTACTATATCTTCGCCGAACTAGTGCACCTATACACCTGACAAGTGTATTAGGTGTGTTGGGGACACAAGAGACTTCTTGTATCTTGATTGCAGGGTTGCTTGAGCGGGATACCTTTGACCACTTCCTCCCAGAGTTCGATAAACCTTGGGTAATCCACTTAAGGGAAACTTGCTGCTGTTCTACGAATCTCTGCACTTGGAGGCCCAACAACTGTATACAATAATAGAAGTGCGTAGACATCAATAGACTGTCCAAAGTTGCTCATTTCTTAACAGTCAAGACCCCTTACCAGAGTTCGAAGCTAGCAGAATTGTACATTGCTAGAATAGTCAGTTTGCATGGAGTCCCCAAGAACATCGTGTCAGATTGAGGAACTCAGTTTATCTCGAGATTTTGGAAGAAAGTCCAAGAAGGATTAGGAATAAGACTGGATTTTATCACAGCTTATCACCCTCAAACTGATGGACAAACGGAAAGAGTAAATCAAATACTCGAAGATATGTTGAGATCTTGTGTGTTAGAATATGGATCTAAATGGAAAGACTGTCTAACTTTCGCAGAATTTTCATACAGAAAAAGTTACCAAGCCAGTTTGCAAATGTCCCCATTTGAATTCTTGTATGGAAGGAATTGTCGTACCCCTTTGAATTGGTCGGAAGTAGGAGAGAGTCAAATTTTCAGACCCGACATCCTACGAGAAGCCGAAGAGAAATTTCACAAGATCCGTGAGCATCTCAAGACCGCCCAATCCAGACACAAGAGTTATGCCGACAAGAGACGTCGAGACCTAGCCTTCAATATCGGAGATTTTGTGTATCTCAAAGTGTCACCTTTGAAAGAAATGCAACATTTCCAGCTCAAAGAAAAGTTAGCCCCCAGATATATCGGACCCTTCAAGATTTTGAATCGCCGAGGAGAAGTATCGTATCAACTGGAACTGCCAGCGGAGATGTCAGCCATGCATAATGTGTTTCATATCTTGTTACTTTGCAAATACCTAAAATTCCCGGAGAAGACCGAAGTTTTTAGGAATATTGATCACAAAACCATAGAGATCAACAATGAATTGACCTATCCTGAAGTACCCATTCGTATTTTGGAGGAATCTTTCAGAACCACCAGGACCCGGAGTATCAAGTTTCTCAAGATCCAGTGGAGTAACCACATTGAAGAAGACGCTATTTGGGAGCGAGAAGACTACATTAGGACGGAGTTTCCAGATCTCTTTAAATCCTCGTTTTCTTTTTCTCAAATCTCGGGAAAAGATTTTGTTTAAGGAGGGAAGGTTTGTAACATCCCAAAAATATTAATCAAGGTTATCAATTCCAATCACCCAAATTTAGGGTTAACAAAAACTTTTGTGAATTAAAATCCATATGAATGCATGTGTGTATGTGATGAATGCGTGAATGCTTTTATGGACTTGTGTGATTGTTATGAATGGCAAGGATTGGTTTAAAGATGAAAACAACATCATCTAAATCATTTCCAAGAAGAATCAAATCAAGAGAAATTCAAAAACAAACAAAATAAGCAAATGGTCATTTTTGCCAATCTTGTTCACTAGACCACTTTGAGTGTTTCTAGTCCAAGATTTCTAACAGAAACAAATCCAATTCTTTTCACCCCTTGCTAGACCAAGTGAAAGTGAACCCAAGCCCACCTTGCAAACCCACAAAAACATTTGGCAACCCTATTCAGATGATATTTAAAAATTGAATCTAGTTCATATGGTAAGGTCACCATTTCTCAAAACCCAACCAAACCAGTGCACCTTGACAAATCCAAGCAACCAGAGACTCCCTAATATGTGCCCAGTACACTCACCAAGTTTCATCCAAAAATTCAAATATGAAGTTCTTGCGGCCATTTCCTCAAACACCTTGTGAGCACAAATCAAATTAAAAAACAAACACTATTGTGAGCAGTGTTTGTGCCAAACTTGTTCCCTCTCTAGCTCTCACCACACTCCCAGTAGGTCACTAACATTATCTAAGCAGCCGTAGCCCACTATGTACTTGACCATGCCATCAATGGCCACCATGGCCGAGCACACGTGCCACCCCCACCATCGAAGTAGCAAGCTAGAAGCATAGACAGCCTCGCCAACCTTGTCTACCATGCCGCTCGTGCCTCACTTCCCCATCTAGACCAGCCCTAGCTCGAAGACAGAGAAAGGAACCACCAGAAACGTCGTGCCCGCGCCACTATCGACCATGCCGACGCGCACCGCAGTGCACGCCCCGTTCCCACTCAACCCAACCGCGCCTCACCTTAGCCGCCCGTCTACTTGATCACCACCGTCCCGGTGGAGACCACCAGACATGCCCGTTCGCCACCGCGCGACCAGGAGCGCCTGTGCGTCATCAAAAACGTCGTCGGTGCCGCTCAGAGCACCAGCGTGTTCCGACCGAACCGCACCGACCCTTGCCGCGCCATCAAGCCATTGAGCACCACCAGGAGACCGCGCACTGTCGCCTAGCCTCAGCCATGCTCGTAGCTCACTGTAACACCGACCCCGATGAGCACCGCCCATGCCGCTTGGCCTCTCTCGCTTGCATATAAAAGGAGGCCTCCCCCGCTCATTTTCTTCACACCAGTTCACTCCCCACCTCTCACTGATCCTTCCCACCTCTTCCTAGAGCAAGGCGATCCCTCCCTCGCCGGAATTTCGCCGGAGCCTGCTGCTGCTGGAGGAGAAGGGCGCCGTCGATTGGAGCCACCCCAGGAGGAGCCGCCAGTAACAGGAGAACCGCCATCGTCGACTTCGTCATTCGCCCCCATCGCCGACCATCGCCTGAGCCACGGTGAGCCGTCCCAGACCCCCACTGGCTGTGCTAGGGTTCGAGCCCATCGTGTTCTGCTTCGACGAGGACGACGGCCGTGAGCCGTTGATCCTTAGTCAAATCCTACGGTCGTAATCACCCCGTACCCCTTTGCCAACCCCCGTCTCACTGACGCGTGGGGACACCACTTAACCAGCCCGTGCACGCACTGTGCGCAGTGGGCCGGCCTAGTTAGATCACCCATGCAACCTAGTAGTTTGAATTTAGATTTATCTATTTAGTTTCAAATCTAGTTCTGACAGTAGATTCAAAAATCAATTCATTTGTTAAAAAGGTAGGGAAATTCTTAATCCAAGCCCGTTGGATTCAAACCATTTGAAATTATATATCACATATAGTAAAAATAACAAGGCAGAGAATTTTTTGCATTCAAACATTTTTCAAAATTCAACCATAAATGGTTTTGAGTTAATTCCAACTCTCCAAAATCACATTTGATAAGACCTTTCTGAATATATAAAAATATCTAGGTTTACTTGCAGTAATAATGGACAAGTAATAAAAGAATGCCTCATAGGAATTTCTAGTCATTTTAATTAACTAAAATAAAGAGTTTAAACCTTATTAAATTGTGACACCACTTTAAATCACATTCCCAAGTATTAAAATATGTGGTGATGACATGTGTCAACATGATCCCATGTTTTAATTGGAGAATATTAAATCTTAAGTAGTTTTTCAATGAGTAGAAATTACTTTTCTAAAATGAAATAAATAAAACTATTTCCCTAATTCTTGTGATGATTGTGATGATGCTAGATCATCTAGTGTAAACCCTTGTGTCCCAAATAGAAGTAGTTAAGTATTGTTTGGTGATTGTGTACTTCGTATTTATTTATAGACGCTAGTATCGACCAAGGATACGAAGAGGAAGGAGACTACTATGAAGAGGAAGCAGAGGAGAACTTCAACCACTGCACTACACAAGGCAAGCTTCACAATACAAGTTAACTTAGCAAGCTATCTAATGCAAGCCATCCTAGCAAGCTAACACTTGCAACTGTGCAAGCTAGATAGCTTATGCAATGCATTAGGCATGCTTTGATTAGACAATCTTGATTATCCTAAATCCTAGTTTTACTTGCAATCTTGATTATTTTATTTATTTATCAAAGCTCCTTAGTTATGTTTACTTAGTGAATTCTAAATTTTGGAAAGATATTAGAGGTAACATAAAGAGCATAAAACTTGGCCTAAGTTAGTTAGAACTAGATGTCATCCTGAGGCATGGGATTGGACCTAGATAAGTCAAACTTGATTATCACCCCTCATTAATGTTTACCCCCAACTTTAGTGGCTAGTGATAAGCATAAAAATTGATCACTTTAGATGGAAATACTTGGTAAAAATGATTATGAAAACCTTAGAATTATGAGTCATTCTAATGAAATGTGTTGACATGTGTTATTGAACACCAGATGATTTTTGATGATGAAAATGTTGCATGAGCCTTAGACCTTTAGAAAACCGATGGTTTTGTTCGAATGCGATACCATTCCAATGTTACCGTACTACCACAATAACCGAATTTAGGTAGGGCTTGACTGGAAATTTGTATATCGTAGTATGGGTTCCCTTGCGGCCGAGGTTTGAGCTGACGCTACCTCATGGTGATTGTCCACCTGTGCAGTTCCCAAGATGATGGATGGTCATGGTTCGGAGGCCAGACTCATAGGAGAGGTGCCTATACTAGGGTGTGTAATTGAAAGGTTATGATTGATTATCTGCATACTGAGTATGGTGATTCAGGATTGTTCCTGATGGATGTATCGAATATTCTGGTGAAAGTGTACGACCTATGCAGGTGTCAAACTATTCGAATAGCCGCGTCCGCGGTTATGGACAGTTGGAGTGGCCATATTGGTCCGTCGTCAGATGTTTTCAAAATGACTTGTGACATGAATCATGGCTTTGACTTGACCACAAAAGGGTTGTGAACATGAAAACTAATTTCCCACTTAGGTGTTATAAAACATTAAACTAGTTTTCTTTACTTCTGAACTCGGCTAGACATAAACCTGGCTTTTTGCAAAACAACCTAGAGCTTAGTATCCCTACTTAAACCACTTTACTTGTTAGTGATAGTTTGCGAGTACTCATGGCTTTGTCCCTGGCTATTCCCGTGGCCAGACTATGAGGAGGACTATCAGGATGATGGACAGTAGGAAGTCTACGACAACTAGGATCATCTCCCATTGTTAGCATTGCCTGTGACCATGAAGATGGAGCCTCGCCCACACTACCGTTATTATATTATTCCGCTGTGTTGATTGTATTAAGACTGGATCATGAGATACTTTATTTGTAAGACCTTTATTATGGTTTGTAATGGATGATGAATTATGGTACCAATCTTTTATGTCTCGAAAAAATGGTAATCCTGGGATTGTGATGTATAGCATAACAGGCATATGGGATTAAAAATCCGGGTGTTGACATCTCCAATGCCCTCCAAAAACACCTATTCATCAAGTTTGAGCTTGTTGGTGCCCAACTAAGTTGGGTCCTAAGAGGTTAGTCACAATAGGCTTGGAAACCCAAATGGTTATTTTCTTGACACCACTTTGAGTTCCAACAAACTTGGCAAACACATTGCCATCCTTATCCTTCCCAAGATAATAATCATAATTAATAATGATAGGATTAGATAAGGTACTATTTGAACATGAAGAGGCAAAGTGCCCCTTCACACGACATATGTAGCAACAAGTGCTCCCCTTTCTCTTCTTCATTGATTTATTGGCTTGGGGAGCATTATCTTGATTCTTCTTCGGAAGTGGCCTAACTTCAACTTGGGCTTGACCTTGTACTTGTGGCCTCTTCCCTTGTTTCTTCTCACTCAAGTGCTTTTTCTGCAATGGACAAGATCTTACATGATGTCCTTCAACCTTGCACTTGAAGCAAATAATCTTGGCCGAATTATTGACTTGGTTTTGGCCCTTCTTCTTGTTTCTCTTGGACTTGTTCTTGTTATTGGATTTAAATCCAAGTCCACATTTATTAATAGGGGATTTTTGCACACTCAAAATATTATTGAGTGTGGATTTCCCTTCATGAGTCTTTTCCATGTCATTCCTCAAGGAAGTGACTTGGGCCTTGAGCTCTTTGATTTACTCTACATGGTTAGTAGAAATAAAAGTACTAGAGGAAGTATAAGCTTCATTGTTAGAGCAACAAGGCAAATCAAGTAATCCAACACAAGGTGAAAGGATACGGATGTCGCCTAGAGGGGGGTGAATAGGCGATTAAAACTTTCCCTAGAGTGGCTCAACAAAGGCAGAATAAAACTAGAATTTACTTTGTCAAGCACAACCTAGAACAACTAGGGTTCACCTATGTGCACCAACAACTTATTCTAAACAATACAAGCAACAATGTGATAGCAAGATATAGATTACTTCAAGCACGAAGGCTATCACAATGTAAAGTGCATAAGATCTCGGGTATCGAGATACCCGAGGCACGCGGGGACGACGATATTTTACCGAGTTCCTACCAACATGGAGTACATCTCGTTTGGAGAGGGGGTGGTATCAAACCACCAACGCCACAAAAGGCCTCCCTTATTCTCTGGTGAATCTCACCCCAAAGGGATCGATCCATGCTTCCACTATCGGTGCACTTGTCGGTGGCAACCGGAACCTCTCACAATATTGGGGCACTTATCCACAACTTATTTGGAGGCTCCCAACAAACGCCACCAAGGCCACAACGCCACCAAGGCCACAAAACCGTCTAGGGTTCCAAGAACCCAAGAGGTACAAACTCCAATGAGTAACTCAAACCAAATCCTCCGAGGAGAACACAAACCGATGCACCGAATGCAAATGGCAAGAACACCACAAAGATGCTCCAATCCCTCACTCTCAAGTTCCAACAAAGATACTAAATCTATTAGGGGAACAAGAGAGGAGGAATCAAAGAGGGACACAAAATCCCCCAAAATCTAGATCCCCAAAGATACACTCACAAAGATATGAACCGGTTAGGTCAAAACGTGGATCTAAATCTCCTCTATCTTCCACTCAAATATGGGCAAGAATCATTGGAGGGGAAGAGATTAGTCAAGCTTCAAAATCTAGAGCAAGTGTGGACAAAGCTTAGCCTAATAGAAGAGGAAGAAGCTAGCTAAACTGAAAACGGGCAAATACTTAAATAGAGGCCCCAGAAAATCTGTCCGTTGGGTTGTTTTTGCTGAACGGACCGGTAGTACCAGACTGGAACGGTACTACCGCACGCGCCAGCGAATGCCAAAGTAAAAACGAATCAGCAGCGCAGCAGGCGAGCTGGGCCACATCGAGCGGAGCTAGCGACGGTGCATGCGGGAATGCGTGGGGCCGAGCAAGGACGCGAGCAGCTTGCGCGCGAGAGAGCGGCAGCAGGGCCCGCGTGGGGCCAGCAGAGAAAGCAGCAGCAGGCGTGCGTTCTAGCACGGGCCGCAGCAGCAGCAGGCGCAAGGCAACAGCTAGTACGCGTGCGCGGGGGAGCTCAGCTGGCAAGGCGGTGCAGCGACACGGGGTCAACGCGGGTGTGCGCGCATCGAGGCAGGAGTCGCGCGAGCGCAGAGAGCGGACAGGACTGGCAAGCGAAGTGGGGGCGGCCTGTCAAGCAAGATGGGCCTGGGGCGGCCCAGTACTACCGGCCGCCCAGTGCGATAGAGCCGCATGGGCCGGTAGTACCGGCCAGGACTACCGGCAGGCCAGCAGATTGGTGCCGCGCGCCAGGCGCGTCCGGTACTGGGCCCGGTCGTACCGGAAGGCCCAGAAAACATTCTTTTTTTTTTCAAACCGAATAAAAGCAAATATTCAAACGACAATAACTTTTGATTGGTATCTCAGATTGACCCGATTCCAATTGCGTTGGAAAGAGACCGGCAATAGCTACCCTATATTGGTTATCACCAAGTGAGAAAATATCAAGTATTATAATGTGAGATACCTCACTTGGTGAGACACCAGAAACCGCCAAGATCAAAATCGCAACAAGATATAAATGAAAGATCCGATTTTGATGACGAAGAGCTTGTTATGGAGATTACCACAAGCTCTAAATGCTCACATAGATAAGACCAAATAACAACCAAATATGATGATGCAAGTATGCAAAGGTTTGAGCTCTCTCGAAAGATATGATCGAGTTATTCATTCGAGAGCCCCTCTTGATAGTACGGCTATCGATCCTAAACCCGGTCTCCCACTAACAACATGAGACCGTCAAAAGGAAAAACTTATCAAGATTATACCTTTGCCATGAGTATTCCACTTGAGCTCTATGTAGACGAACTTGACCTTCTAAAGATGGAACGCCTTTCTTGATTTCTCATCATCGATCCATGATCACCGAGGATGGCAAGCATCAAACATGAGATCCTCTATAGATGGCGCATTTTGATCTTGCACAACACATATTCTTCTCATATCATTGACCTTGAAGCCAACACATGCTCCAAGCAATGCCAATGGACAAATCCTACAAGTATAACTTAATACACACATTAGTCCATAACGATTGTCATTAATTACCAAAACTACACATGGGGGTCCACATGTTCTTTCAATCTCCTCCATTTTGGTAATTGGTGATAATCCCTTTAAGAGGGTTTATATAAGGAATCTTAAAGAAAAAAATGGTAACACCAATATAAAATACTACATAAGTAGGTTATATTGGTACCACCACCATATATAGAGCAAAGTCCCCCATAATCTATGCATGTGTGATGAACTTGAATTTCATTGCATATATTGCCAATCATTATAATTGGTGGAGTTTCCCCGATATATACCACATGCTAAGCAAAACCAAAGATGCAATAGCATGAAATGCAAATGCTTAGAAACAAACTCAAAGCATAAACTATTTCCCTTAAACCCTCTAAGACTTCTCCCCCATTGGCATCGATTGCCGAAATGGGTGACAAGTTCTAAAAGGCAAATATAATAATAATTGCTCCAAAGATGTGCCTTCACACATATCCAATGATGAATACTTGGGAGAGAGTAGAACTATATCGAGGACCCGAAGATTTCCAAAATAAATTCAAATGATGCAAGCAATTACAAGGTCCAATAAACCAATTGAAAACAACAAATGAGTTCAAATGGAAACAACAAGATGTTATGATATGAGCAAAAGAGTGCTTTAAATAACAAATAGAGAAGCTCCCCAATATTTGTGCACAATTAAAAATAAATGCATTAGAATGCATATTTCACAAATATGGAGTCCTTGCTCCCCCATAAGCATTTAAAACACAACAAATGATAGATCAAATAAGTCCTTAAATAAAATAGAGAAGCTCCCCAAGATTTGTGTACACTTTAGAATCGTTGTATTTCAATACAACAATGCACAAATATGGAATTCTCACTCCTCCATAAACATTTAAGGCACAATAAATGAGAAAGAAGACAAATGAGCATTATTAAATGGATTAGATGAGCTCCCCAAAGATAATGCACCAATTATGATAATTGCATTTGGGAACAAGGTGCATAACCACGGAATCCTCACTCATCCAAGTTCATTTAACAATACAAGGCATGAGAGAACAAATATAAGTGCCCAAAGATGTAAACAAGTGGAACACGCACTCATAGGCAATTAAATTTGGGATCCACCGAAGAATCAAAAGGAATAAATTGTGGTATCCAAGGAATAAAATCTCAACTAAAGTTATCTTCTCATATGTGTATATGTTTCTAAGTGGATAACATCACAAAGACATATGCCCATAAAGAAACAAGCACATACAAAGAAGATATACAATAAATCACATAAAGTGAAAAAATGAAGTCATAACATATATCAATAAGATTTTTGCTTCAAAGCATGGCCAAAGGCACAATTTTATCTTATTGTACATTAATGAACTTCAAACACCAACACACTTCATATATTACAACTATCATCAAGGGAAAAGGAGAAGGTTGGCATATATGGAGAAAGGCAACAAGTATCACAAGAGAAAATAGACTAGAAAAATCTCACTATTGCACATGAGATAATTTGAGGAAATGATAGGCAATAAAATTGCTATATTGACATATTTGGGATTGGAGGATCATATGCATGATTTTGTATAGTCCCAATTATATGCACTCATCTCAACTTATACACATATACAATAGAGAGTCCTATTAATACCATGGCTAGAGATACAAAAATACATACAATAACCAAAAATTCATGCCAAGATGCAACCTACAAAAGGTTGGAAGCAATATCACTACAAGGAATGTGGTAATTTTTGACCCTCCATATTGGTCACTAGATGGTCATTGTTCTTCATTTGTGACCTTCTTGTGACCAAAAATAGATGGTCGAAAGCCGAGAGTCACTGACGGACAATAAAGACCTTTTCTATGCATTGGTCATAGACTAATATGACTAATAAAGATGGTCATAGTTTGTATGACCAACTATATTGTTCACAGACTGTCTGCCCTGTCCACGCAGGATCCTACATGTCCAATCCTACGTGGCAAATATGTGACCAATTTTAAAGGTCGTTGATCAAATTCAGCCCGACCCATTTAGGTCCTTTTACATGGGCTAAGCCCAATAATTGAGCCATTTTATGTTTCTTTTTTATCAATTCAGGTCTATTAAATAGGTTAATCCCAACATTGTTTGCCTATTTTTTACTTGGGCTTGGTAATTTTAAAGTCCATTTATTATGTACTTTTAGCCTTATTATTTTAGAGCAGGTCCCACTATTTGGATGGGTCCCATTTGTCACATTCATCGCAATAATTGGGCCCACAAGAGCCAAATAGGATACCAAATATAACCAAGTAAGGCTCAAACACAAGAAACACACATACATGGTGTGCCACCTAATCATACACAAATATGCTTGATACCTCAAGATAATTAAGTGGAAAGCACAACATGTACAAAAACATGAAAGATACAAAACCAACACATGCACAAGGGGGCAAGTAACTTTCAATGTAAAGGCTCTAGCAAATGGTACCGCAAGGAGGAATATTGGATATATAATAGAATCATTATAATCCAAATGGCTTGGCTTGACAATAATAATTGATGAAGATCCCTCAATTCTTCATAATGTAGCCAAGAATCCAATGCTTTCCAAAAACACCTATTGATCAAGTTTTGGATTGTTGGTACCCAACCAAGTTGGGTCCTAAGAGGTTAGTCACAATAGGCTTGGCCACCCAAATGGTTCTTTTCTTGACACCACATTGAGCACGAACAAACTTGGCAAACATATTGCCAACCTCATCCTTATAAATTGAATAAGCATCATCAATCAAGAAAGGATTAGATGAGGAGATACCAATAGTGCATGAGGAAGAAATGTGCCCCTTCTCACGACATATGTAGCAAGTTCTTCTCTTTCCATCTTTCTTCTTAGGTGAAGCCACAACTCGAGGAAGAGCTCGAGTAGTCCTCTTAGGAAGAGGCCCGTCAATGACTTGAGGTGGATCTTGAGGCCGCTTCACTTGTTGCTTCACACTAAGAGACTTTTTCTTCAATGGGCAAGATCTAACATGGTGTCCTTCTTCCTTGCACTTGAAGCAAACAATGTTGGCCGGATTCTTGACTTGATCTTGGCTATTCTTCTTGTTGTTCTTGTGCTTCAACTTGATAGTGGACTTGTTCATGACATTGGAGTTGAATCCAAGCCCACTCTTGTCATTGGGGGATTTTTGCACACTCAAGATTTTGTTGAGTGCGACCTTCCCTTGATGACCCCTTTTCAAGTCATTCTTCAAAGAAGTGACTTGAGCCTTGAGCTCTTTGATTTCCTCTACATGGTTAGTTTCAACAGAAGTACTAGAGGAAGTAGATGCTACATTGTTAGAGCAACAAGGCACGAAATGTAATTCATCACGAGATATAGCATGGTTATGAGAGGATGAATTACAAGTACTAGCACATGGCAATATAACATTTGGAGTAGATATAGTGCTAATGTCCACATGAGGCCCACTAGTTGTTGCCTTTGACACGATGGACTCATGAGCTAACTTTAGCCTACCATGGGAGACTAGAAGATCCTCATGCGATCTTGAGAGCATAACATGACTTTCTTCTAATTTCCCATAGTTGCTAGTTAGCAAAGCAAGTTGAGCCCTTATCTCAACATTCTCCTTCAAAATAGATGCTTCACAAGAAATAGAGTTAGTAGCACAAGCATCATCATTATTAGCAAGAGGTGAGGGCAACTTGGCAAGATCTTTTGAATATGAAGCTTTAAGTTGCTCATGCGACTCGGTGAGTTTGATGAACTCCCTCTTAACGACCCGAGAGCCATTTTCGAGGTGCTTAAAATCCTCAACAAGTTTATCATAAGCAACTTCAAGTTCATCATTTTTAATCTTGAAGGAGTTAGCCACCGCAAGTTCTCTATCATGGTATTCCTTTACTCTAGATAATTCTAGAGTAAAAGTGACCTCCAGAGATTCTTTGGTGGTTTGTTCTTCTTCAAGAGAGTCCTTTACTTGTCCAACTTCATTAGCATACTCACGCTCAAGCGCAAACTTTTCATCAATTAAGTTATCTTGCTCCTCAATAAGATCATTTCCTTCTATAGCACAATTCAAGATTTCAAGAAAGTTAGAGGAAGCAATTTTATTTTTGAAGAGAGCGCCATAGACAACCTCTCCCATTTTCTTTATAGAGGTAATATCATACTTACCTCGATAATCATCATTATCATTCTCAACCTCATCATCATCATGAGATACAATGGGATTCAAAGAGGTTACCTTTGTTCCCTTAGCCGTAAGGCATATGTGAGAACCGGAGGAAGGTGATGATGAGATTGCACTTGTAGCTCTCTTCAAGACCTTTTCTTGGCCCATAGAATCTTCATTTTCCTCTACATGGTTAGTAACAGAAGCACTAGAGGAAAAAGAGGCATTTTTATCATGGCAACAAGACAACATGAGCATATCATCATGAGATTTATTCAACTCATTTATACATGATATGCAAGGACTATCAACACAAGCAATTAAGGAGTCAGTATTGCTAGAAGTGTTAAAGTCCAAAGATAGATCATTGCAACTAGATAGAGATGAGGGATTACAAATAGTAAGCACACTATCGAAATTGGAATTTCTATCACCACTCACCATATCATTACCTTGTGAAAAGTCACATGTTGGTGATGTGGTAGAGGATGAGAACTCATCTCAACCGGAAGTGGAAGAAACACAATCATCCTCAATAATGTTGGACACAATGATGGGGATATGCCTATCGGGGTATACCCAGTAGGACGTTTTCTACTGGCCCAAGCCGTCAGCGAGTGGGCCTGCAGGACAGCGACTGGATCAAGACTTGGCGTGGACTCAGGCGACTGGAAGCTGAAGGCCCAGAAGCGTAGCTAGGCCCAGTCGGACTAGGTCATAGACTCCCCGAATTCTTAACTAATTCGGTTGTGATCTGTAAACCCTAGCGAGGTGAGTCTATATAAACCTCCCTAGGGGACGCATAGAGGATACGTTCCATGATACACCCAAGCGAATCGCCGCCTAGCCGTCGAGCTCGCCCCATTGTACTCTCACCATAATACAATCTAGCAGGAGTAGGTCTTAACCCTCTGGAGGCCGAACCTGGGTAAACCCTTGTGTCTCAGCCCTCATCTCGCTCCGCAGATGGATGGCCGCCCTTGCCCCATGTTCTACTACTCGCTGCCGATTGCAGCATCTGCCGTGGTCATTACCACGATAGTGGCGCCCACCGTGGGGCCTGGCCGGTCAGGCTTGTGTTTCTACGGCGAGATCCAATCTGCCCATCAACGAGTCGATCGCCACCGGCCGCATGATCGCGATCGGCGAGATGCTCCAGATCTTGCCGAGCAGCTACGTCCCGGCGGCGCGACCCGTCACACATAGCGTGATCCTGCCGGTCGGCACTATTAGCCTCTTCGTTGGCCTCACCGACGTCATCATCTCGGAGGACTCGGCTCGCATCCGCGAGTCGCCGCCACGTGACCGGCTCTCTGAGAGCTAGGTCCGCACGATTCACCGACTTGCCTCCGAGTACGACTCGTCCCACAGCAACGTGGCCGAAACCACCGTGGCCGCGGACGACGCCGATTTGGCGACCCCGGCATCACTCGTCGGATCCATTGTTGCCATGTCACCCGCGGGCTCCATCACCCAGGTCTCCAATGTCAGAGACTTTGAGGATCCCTCTGTAACACCCTCAGAATCGGCCCTATGCAAGTTTTAGCGAAACCCACCAAACCCGCATAGAAACGATTCAAAGGTTCCCACCAGGCACTTTCGTGCGGGTGGAAAACGAAGTAATAACATTACACAATAGTCCTCGATGGTACCCACAGAACAGATATATATAACAGCGACTCAATGAGTCAAGAATACAGATATACGGTACAAAGATCCAAGTCACCTTGAAAAGATAAAGCGTCCAGCTACGGACAAGATGCAAATGGGGCTAAGAGCCCTGAAGAATAACCAATGGCGTCCATAACCCTGCCCAGGCCAAGCCGGAAGGGTAACCCTGCTAACGACGTCGATCTCAAAACCTGCTTAAACAAAAGGGGTGCCGACAAAGGGCAAAGGAAAAAGAGGAGCGTCAGTACTGAGGCCAGTACACGGCGAGACTAGAATTCGGCGGTCCTCGCCTACAAAGGTATGGTGGACTGAGCGGCAGCGGCAGCATGCACTAAACAACCTATAGAGACTCGATACAACTGGCGGTTATCAGAGAGGGATAAGAAGGACCTATTCGGAACCAACCTGATACTACCATCAAACAAACCCATCCTGGCGTTTCCCCCTCGAGACCAAACGAGGAAGTCAACCGCGGAACTCACACGGTTGGCAGTTTTATTTATTCAGTTATCGTTGCAGCAATTACAAGTCAGGTATAGATATCATCCTGATAAAATAAGCAGTGGGCACTTTTAGTTGACCATTCCGTTATAGTGGCAACACTTACTAGTCAGATACAATTAGCATGAGATAACCCCAAGACCCAACAGTTGTTGGTACTTTTATTTAGCCATTCCGTTGAAGTTGTAATACTTACTAGTCAGGTACAATGGTCGCAAGCGACACTCCAAACAAGCAATTGTGGGCAGTATTAATTAGCCATTCCATTATAGTGAAGCTGATTACTAGTCATTATAAAGTCAAATTTATAGCAATAAACTTTAGTTATGCTTGTCTATGGTCGACATACTGCGCTCCAAGTCGTCCATAACCGTGGACACGGCTTTCAGAAAGTTTTACCCGGCCGGGGTGCACCAATAGCAACACACACTCGATCAGCCTCGGAAAAACCAAATCAAAACCCAACGAGGCCTTCACGACAAAGCAATCACAGGATTCAGAATTATTTCAGGGGGCCACCCCTTGGAGTACACCCGCAACGAAGTAAGCTAGCTCCGAGACGGACCCGAGGTTTGGGTGGACGGTCAGAACGATCGGGAACCCAAACTGGGCTTGTCGACACCGCGGAATCGTGTCCCGATCCTAAGCAAAGCAGTGTGCTCCTCGCACAATTTAAATACAGAAGTAGCATGGCATAAGTACAGATCGTAAATAAAACCTCAAACTAGTTTGTGGCCCCAAGAAATAAGATGAATCAAGCTCGCTCGGGGTCCCATATACCTCCCGGATGTGGATAGCGCGATAAAACAAGGAACAGGTATCAAGTACTCGGGGTCCTACGGGACACAAGTGGGCGTTCGGAAACCAAATATTATCTATCACCCAACGATGCCTCTGCTTACTTCAATTTTAGTTGTTAAACAGGAATTAAAGTGAACGATAAGTAAAACCATGATCATCTCCAACATCAAACACGCGGCCATACACCAACACTGTGGCACTTGACGACACGCAACAGCACTTGAGCAAGCGACTACGACGCGCGAGTCCAACTATCTACCAAACAACAGGTAATAGGAGGTGTCCAAGGTAATATAAGGCTGCGAGGGATATCACGGGTACGGAAACTAGAGCATCGCAACACAGATAGCAATAGATCAACAGGAGGGAATAAATACTATAAAAGTAAGATAGGTAGAAAGGGGGGATGCTCGCCTGAAACCATTGCCGGAGGTTCAACCGAAGATCGGGGCGAAGCTCACAACAACTCAACGGCCTTATCCGCGAAGAACCAAAACACTAGAAGAAACACCGGATGCAATATTTAATACAACGGCAGAAGATCGGCATGATGCATGGCATGGCAAAGGTGCGATGCAATTAGGTCATATTAAGCGGAACCGGGGTCCCGACAATTAATTAAATGGTTCAAGTTATTTAGAACCCCCGCGATTTTAAATGTTGCGTTATCAAGACAAAAGATAGCACCGGTTCGCTACACAAATTTAAATGAGGCCGATATGAGACTAGATTTGCCCGCATATGGGCCCCATATTTAATTATTAGGTGAATCGGCATAAGGCCCCCAAACCACATGACAAGATGCATGCGAGTATGACAATTTGATATGCAACAATTTGTATTATATTATAAAATAGGGTTTTCGGGAAGGGGTCACACATTAGGGGTCTCGACGATCTTGGTTCCGGGGTTCGGGGTCGGTCTCAGGGTCCAGGGTTCGACGGAAGCGTTCTCGGACTCCGGGATCGTTCTCGGATAGCGGAGGTAGATCTTGGCGTTCCGGGAAGAAGGACTTGGGTCGGTGTCGGGGCGCATCGGATTCGTTCTGGTCGGTGCCGTTCTTGGCGTCGTGACAACCTTGTCGGTTCCGCGCCATCGAGTCGGACTTGGCTTTCGGGGTGAAGTACTTGGCGTTCTGCGTCAGTGTCCTTATCGTTCGTGTTCTTGAGTATCGCCTCCGGGAAGGAGTACTTGTAGCATCCGGGGAGATCTTGATTCGGTTTCGGTTGAAGTGCTCGGAAGCAGATCTTGGTTGTCGGTGATTCTTCGGGTTCGTCACTAGGGTCTTCCGGTTCCATGTCGAAGTGCTTGCCGTCCTTATTTTGTGAGTGGCGAGATTCTTGAACAACTTGGTGTCCCTGGTCTTCAGCTCCAAGTAGATCTTGCACCCGACGCTAACGATCGTCGGCAGACTTGGGCCCGATATCATTGCGGCATGGGCAGCAGAAGAACTTGATGTATCTTGTCATTGGTTGAACTTGACGGTCCCAAGATGAACTTCTTGGAGGTTCCAGCGGTGCGGTGCTCTTGGTCTCGGCCAGGGAACAGAGGAAAACTCGCGAAGGGCGGTACTAGGTGCGGCCCGGGGACTTTAGCGGTACGGACGACGGCGGTGTGGCATCCCGCAAAAACCACTACTAGAAAATCGCGTTGAATTTGTGCATTGCATCGTCATCATCATGCATAGTTTGCATAAAACTATTTCGCAAACCCCGATTTGTTTTCCAGACGCCCCATCTCTATTCAAATGTCAAACACCGGGTCTCCGGAATAATTTTGTTTTGTTGCTATCGGGTTGCAAACGGCCCAATTCAATTAAATAAAATATTTAATTATTTTTTTTAGCGGGGCAGTCGAACGGGCCAAAGCGACCCGAACGACCACCCCAGAGTTCTACATGCGGTCCGTCCCTTATTCCTAAAGCCACCCAAAAATCTACCCTCCCCTAGCAGCCACATCACCCCAACCTATCGGTGCTCGCCACCTCAGCTGTCCCTCTTCCCCCTCCAATCATACCCTGCCACCTCCTCTTTTTCTCCCTCCCCCTCTCTCTCCCCTCTCTCCTCACAGCCAGCCAGCCAGCCGCCGGGCCCCACTCGGCCTCCTGTCCTCACACCCGTGGGACCCCTCCCACTCAACCCCTCCCACTCAACCCCCACGCCACCCAGACCCCCCACCTGCCCCACCCCACTGCACGCCACTCCTCCTTTCTCCTTCCCCGCTGGCCCGCCCCTAACCGAGCCTCACGGACTTCCGGCGACCTCCCCTCCGGCTATCGCGTCCCCCTCCTCCTCCCGGCAGCGACCGCACCATCTTCCTCCCCGCCTTCCGCAACTGCAACCCTCCGCCTCGTCCTCCCTGCAGAGCTCGCCGGAGGCCAACTCCCCTCCCTGCGAGCCCGGCCCTCTCGACTCGCCGCCACTGCTCCGTCTGCAGCCCCAGCGCCCGCTCCGTGCGCCTCACGCCGCCTCCCGGACCCCTCGTGCCTCTCCTGCGCAAGCCCGTCGCCGCTGTGGTTCCTCTCGCCTCGACCCGCCAGTGCCGCCCGCCATCAACCTCCTCGCCGCCCCGGCTGCAGCCAAGGCCAGCGCGACCTCGCGCCCGCCGCTGCACCGACCCCCCGCCTGCCTCGCACTGGCTGACCACACGCCGCGGGCTGGCCACGCCGCCCGGCCGCCGCCGCTGGGGCCACCTCCTCTGCGTCCTCCGACCCGCCTTCCTCGCCTCCCAAGACGCTCCTCCGCTGCCAGCCGCCACCGTCTTCCCCATCTCTGGCCTCCGTGGCGCGCCTCCGCCCTGCCTCCGGCTCCTCCTCGCTGTCGCCAAGGACCCCGCCCGAGCTCTGCGCCGCTTGGCCTCGCCTTCGTTCCCCTTGGACCCGCCGGGGCCTGCTCCGCACCCTCTGCGAGTTCGTCCACCGTCCAGGTACCGTCTGGCCTGTCCTCGTGGCCCATGCCATAGGTGGGCCACGTGTTCGACCCTACCAGTACAAGTTGAGTCCAAACCTTCCGAGCGGCACGGCCGACACGATCTTCCGCAGTGGCGACGACAAACCAGACAGGGATCCGAGAATAACTGTCGACAAGATCTTCGATGACCACCGGATCGGATTCAAGTTCTCCCTCGCCGACAAGATCCCCATCCTGCACCCTGTGGACTCCTCGCGGACATCAAGCACCAAGATCTGCTCGGAGACTTGACCAAGACCGATCCCGAGCCCGATCCAAGACTGGCGCGTCAAGTACTTCACCGGCCTCGAACCTGGCGCCGTTTCAAGTCCGCCACCGGTGAATAAGGAGGAAACCACGATGAATTGACGCGGAACAACAAGACCGCCACACCGACGCCATGTTCTCCTCCCAAACCCGATGACCATGATCTTACCGGACGCCAAACCCCGAACTCAAGACCAAACCCGCCCGACAAGATCCTCATAGCGGCAAGATCGACCCGTGAGGCCCGACAAGTCCTACGCGTCGACCGACCAGAAGAACCCGACGCGTCCGACGCCGACAAGTTCTGCCCCGGACACCGAGGCCCCGGATGCGCCAAGACCCTACCCCCGGAGTCCGAGAACGATCCCGCCAAGGCCGTCGAACCCTGAACCCTGGACCCCGACCCCGAACCCCGGAACCCTATCAAGATCGCCGAACCCTAAATGTGTGAACCCCTTCCCGGAACCCTATTTTTATAACATAATACAACTTGTCGCATATTAAATTGTCATACTTGCATGCATAATCATGTGGTTTGGGGGCCTTATGCCGATTCACCGAATAATTAAATATGGCGCCCATATGCGGGCAAATCTAGCCTTGTATTGGCCTCATTTAAACTTGTGTAGCAAACCGGTGCTATCTTTTGCCAGGTTATAACAACATTTAAATTGCGGGGTAGATAAATAACAGGAACCACCTAATTGAATGTCGGGACCCCGGTTCCACTTAATATGACCTAATTGCATCGCACCTTGCCATGCCAAACATCATGCATGCATCATGCCGATCTTTTGCCGTGTATTAAATATCGCATTCGGTGTTTCTTCTAGTGTTTTGCTTCTTCGCGGATAAGGCCGTTGAGTTGATGTGAGCTTCGCCCCGATCTTCGGGGAAAACCTTCGACAAAGTTTTCAGTAGCATCTCCTCTTTCTACCTATCTTACTTTTATAGTCTTTATTCCCTCCTGTTGATCTATTGCTATCTGTGCTGCGATGCTTTAGTTTCCGTACCTGTGATATACCGTGCAGCCCTATATTGCCTTGGACACATCCTATTACCTGTTGTTTGGTAGATAGTTGGACTTGCGCGTCGTAGTTGCTTGCTCAAGTACTGATGTGTGTCGTCATATGCCACAGTTGCTGATGTATTGCCGCATGATGTTGATGTTGGAGATGATTCTAGTTTTACTTATTGTTCACTTTATTTTCTGTTTAACAACTAAAATTGAATAAGCAGAGGCATCGGTGGGTGATAGATAATATTTGGTTTCCGAACGCCCACTTGTGTCCCGTAAGACCCCGAGTACTTGATTCCTGTTCCTTGTTTTTGCGCGCTATCCACATCCGGGAGGTATATGGGACCCCCCTGAGCCAGAGCTTGATTCAGACTTATTTCTTGGGGCCACAAACTAGTTTGAGGTTTTATTTACGATCCTGTACTTATGCCATGCTTCTTTATTTATTTATTGTGCGAGGTATCGCACATCGCATCGTTAGGATCGGGACACGATTCAGCTGTCGACAAGCCCGCTTTGGGGTTCCCGATGTTCACAGCCGTCCACCCAAGACCTTGAGGCCGCCGAGCTTGCTTACTCCGCTATGATTCTACTTAAGGTGGCCTCAAATATTTCTGAATCCTGTGATTGCTTTGTCGTGAAGGCCTCGTTGGGTTTTGATTTGGTTTTTCCGAGGCTGATCGAGTGTGTGTTGCTATTGGTGCACCCCGGCCGGGTAAAACTTTCTGAAAGCCGTGTCCGCGGATATGGACGACTTGGAGCACAGTTTCTTGATCATAGACAAGCATAACTAAAGTTTACTGTTATAAATTTGACTTATAATGACTAGTAATCAGCTTCACTATAATGGAATGGCTAATAATACTGCCCACAATTGCTTGTTTGGAGTGTCGCTCGCGACCATTGTACCTGACTAGTAAATATTGCAACTACAACGAAATGGCTGAATAAAAGTACCAACAACTGCTGGGTTTCGGGTTTATCTCATGCTATCTGTATCTGATTAGTAATTGTTGCAACTATAACGGAATGGTTAAATAAAAGTGCCCACTGTTTACTTTACCAGGACGATTATCTAAACTTGACTAGTAAAGTACCGCAACTACCACTAATTAAATAAAACTGCCAACTGTGTGAGTTCCTCGGTTGACTTCCTCGATAGGACTCGAGGGGGAAACACCAGGATGGGTTTGTTTGGTGTTAGCTTCAGGTTGGATCCGAATAGGTCTTTCTTACCCCCCCTCTGATAACCGCCAGTTGTATCGAGTCTCTATAGGTTGTTTAGTGCATGCTGCCGCTGCCGCTCAGTCCACCATACCTTTGTAGGCGAGGACCGCCGAATTCTAGCCTCGCCGTGTACTGGCCTCAAGATCGACGCTCCTTCTTTGTTTTCTGCTTTGCCTTTGTCGGCACCCCTTTGTTAAGGTGTTTTGAGATCGACGCCGTTAGGGTTACCCTTCCGCTTGGCCAGGCAGGGTTATGGACGCCATTGGTTATTCTTCGTGGCTCTTAGCCCCATTTGCATCTTGTCCGTGGCCGACGCTATATCGCTTCAAGGTGTTTTGGATCTTTGTATATTATATCTGTATTCTTGGCTCGGAGTCAGTTATATATATCTGTTCTGTGGGTCCCATCGAGGACTGTTGTGTAATGTTATTACTTCGTTTTCCACCCGCACGAAAGTGCTTGGTGGGCACCTTTGAATCGTTTCTATGCGGGTTTGGCGAATTTTGCTCAAACTTGCATAGGTCCGATTCTGAGGGTGTTACAGAGTGGTATCAGAGCTCAGCAGTTGCGATACCACACAAGTCCAGCCTGTAGGATAACCTAGCTAACGGCCGAAGTAGAGTGTCAAAACTATTTTCAAAAAATCGATTGGATAGCTCTGATTAGGTCTGATTTTACTCCTTACCCCTCTGCTGATCCTCTCTTATCTCGACGTGTTTTGAATCCGCTCTCTTCTCTCTCTTCGAGTCCAGGATTTCTCGTGGTTGGGTTCCATCGTACCTCAGGGTTTCGCTTCCTTCCTTTTGCAACGGAGATGCTACGATCATCAATCGGCAACTTGTCTGTTGTACCCTTCCTCCAATCTTTTGTCTTGAGCTCTTTACCCATATGTGTTCCTTGCCGGATATCAGTGTCGTTGAAAAACATATGAGAAGGACGAGCTTTGGTGAAGTTGGAGTCGACCTTGAGCATGTGTTGTTCAGGCCAATGGAACCATCGCGAAACCTAATCATTGCGTCTTTCATACGATTTCTGCTGGCATCATCCCTTTGTTCCGGATACCGCCTATGAAGATCTTCAGTCTAAATCTCGAGAGTTGAGTTGCCTGATTCTCCAACCCATGTATAGAGTTGATAGTTGGTTCCGGGATGGACTAATCACCCTACCCGACTCTTACTGTTCGCTCTGTACATCGAACTGGTGGATCAATGTAATTTTTCCCTCTTCTAACCGAAGTTGGAGGTGGCCTTGTTTGTTGATACCTCTACCTTCGACCTTTTGTCCCCGGAGTGTTCCCTCGACGATCAGGAGCAACGACCCTTTGTTGGTGGTGTCGCCGTTTTCAAGATGGAGGATGAACCCTCGTTAGTGGTGTCGCGAGGATCTACACGAAGTGAGAAGACGAGGATCGCCGACCTTCCTTCTGGTACCATGAGGCGGATCTCGAGGGCGAGATCCTTTGTTAGTGGTGTCGAATTGTGGCATCCCGCAAAAACCACTACTAGAAAATCGCGTTGAATTTGTGCATTGCATCGTCATCATCATGCATAGTTTGCATAAAACTATTTCGCAAACACCGATTTGTTTTCCAGACGCCCCATCTCTATTCAAATGTCAAACACCGGGTCTCCGGAATAATTTTGTTTTGTTGCTATCGGGTTGCAAACGGCCCAATTCAATTAAATAAAATATTTAATTATTTTTTTTAGCGGGGCAGTCGAACGGGCCAAAGCGACCCGAACGACCACCCCAGAGTTCTACATGCGGTCCGTCCCTTATTCCTAAAGCCACCCAAAATCTACCCTCCCTAGCAGCATCACCCCAACCTATCGGTGCTCGCCACCTCACCGTCCCTCTTCCTCCAATCATACCCGCCACCTCCTCTTTTCTCCTCCCTCTCTCCCCTCTCTCCTCACAGCCAGCCAGCCGCCGGGCCCCACTCGGCCTCCCTGTCCCCCGTGGGACCCTCCCACTCAACCCTCCCACTCAACCCCCACGCCACCAGACCCCCACGCCACTGCCCCACCCCACGGGCCCGCCACTCCTTTCTCCTTCCCAGCGCCCGCTTGCCCCAACCGAGCCCGCCGCCCGGACTTCCCAGCGACCTCCCGCCCGATTATCGCGTCCCCGCCTCCTCCACGGCAGCGACCCGCACCATCTTCCTCCCCGCCGCCTTCCGCAACCGGCAACCCCCTCCGCCCCGCGCCTCGTCCTCCCTGCAGAGCTCGCCGGAGGCCAACTCCCCTCCTGGAGCCCGGCCCTCTCCTCGGCCGTCGCGGCCAGCTCCGCCTCGGCAGCCCCCCCGCGCCGCCCGCTGCCGCCCCTCGCCGTCTCTCCCGCAAGCCGTCCCCAAGCTTCGCGGTTCCTCGCCGCCTCCGACCCGGTCGCCATGCCGCCCGCCATCAACCTCCCTCGCCCGCCTCACGGCCGTGCGCCGCGCCACTGACGCTTCGCGCCACCGCGCCGCCTGCCTGGCGACTCGCCTCACGCCGCCTTGGCTGCCACGCCGCCGCCGGGCCGCCCACCTCCCTCTGCGTCCTCCGACCCGCCTCGCCGCCTCCCAAGACGCTCCTCCGCCCGGCCAGCCGCCACCGTCTTCCCACCTCTGGCCTCCCGCGCGCTCCCGCCCCCGGCTCCGGCTCCTCGCCTTGCCGCCAAGGACCCGCCCAGCTCTGCTGGCCGCCTCGCCGTTCCCCTTGGACCCGCCGGGGCCTGCTCCGCACCCTCTGCGAGTTCGTCCACCGTCCAGGTACCGTCTGGCCTGTCCTCGTGGCCCATGCCATAGGTGGGCCACGTGTTCGACCCTACCAGTACAAGTTGAGTCCAAACCTTCCGAGCGGCACGGCCGACACGATCTTCCGCAGTGGCGACGACAAACCAGACAGGGATCCGAGAATAACTGTCGACAAGATCTTCGATGACCACCGGATCGGATTCAAGTTCTCCCTCGCCGACAAGATCCCCATCCTGTACCCCAGGGACTCCCTCGCGGACATCAAGCACCAAGATCTGCTTCCGGAGACTTCGACCGAAGACCGATCCCGGAGCCCGATCCGAAGACCCTGGCGCGTCAAGTACTTCACCCCGGGCCCCGCGAACCCTGGCGCCGTTTCCAAGTCCGCCACCGGTGAATAAGGAGGAAACCACGATGAATTCGGCACGGAACAACAAGACCGCCACACCGACGCCATGTTCTCCCTCCCAAACCCGATGACCGCCATGATCTTCGCCCCGGACGCCGAAACCCCGAACCCCGAAGACCGAACCCGGCCCGACAAGATCCTCGCAACGGCAAGATCGACCCCGTGAGGCCCGACAAGTCCTACGCGTCGACCAGAACGCCCCGACCAGAAGAACCCGACGCGTCCCGACGCTGACACAAGTTCTGCCCCGGACACCGAGGCCCCGGATGCGCCAAGACCCTACCCCCGGAGTCCGAGAACGATCCCGCCAAGGCCGTCGAACCCTGAACCCTGGACCCCGACCCCGAACCCCGGAACCCTATCAAGATCGCCGAACCCTAAATGTGTGAACCCCTTCCCGGAACCCTATTTTTATAACATAATACAACTTGTCGCATATTAAATTGTCATACTTGCATGCATAATCATGTGGTTTGGGGGCCTTATGCCGATTCACCGAATAATTAAATATGGGGCCCATATGCGGGCAAATCTAGCCTTGTATTGGCCTCATTTAAACTTGTGTAGCAAACCGGTGCTATCTTTTGCCAGGTTATAACAACATTTAAATTATGGGTAGATAAACAGGAACCACCTAATTGAATGTCGGGACCCCGGTTCCACTTAATATGACCTAATTGCATCGCACCTTGCCATGCCAAACATCATGCATGCATCATGCCGATCTTTTGCCGTGTATTAAATATCGCATTCGGTGTTTCTTCTAGTGTTTTGCTTCTTCGCGGATAAGGCCGTTGAGTTGATGTGAGCTTCGCCCCGATCTTCGGGGAAAACCTTCGACAAAGTTTTCAGGCGAGCATCTCCCTCTTTCTACCTATCTTACTTTTATAGTCTTTATTCCCTCCTGTTGATCTATTGCTATCTGTGCTGCGATGCTTTAGTTTCCGTACCTGTGATATACCGTGCAGCCCTATATTGCCTTGGACACATCCTATTACCTGTTGTTTGGTAGATAGTTGGACTTGCGCGTCGTAGTTGCTTGCTCAAGTACTGATGTGTGTCGTCATATGCCACAGTTGCTGATGTATTGCCGCATGATGTTGATGTTGGAGATGATTCTAGTTTTACTTACTGTTCACTTTATTTTCTGTTTAACAACTAAAATTGAATAAGCAGAGGCATCGGTGGGTGATAGATAATATTTGGTTTCCGAACGCCCACTTGTGTCCCGTAAGACCCCGAGTACTTGATTCCTGTTCCTTGTTTTTGCGCGCTATCCACATCCGGAGGTATATGGGACCCCCGAGCGAGCTTGATTCAGACTTATTTCTTGGGGCCACAAACTAGTTTGAGGTTTTATTTACGATCATGTACTTATGCAATGCTTTACTGCTTTATTTACGATTGTGCAGGTAACGCACTTTGCATCGTTAGGATCGGGACACGTTTACGCGGTGTCGACAAGCCCCGTTTGGGGTTCCCAGTCGCTCACAGCCGTCCACCCAGACCTTGAGGCCGCCTCGGAGCTTGCTTACTCCGTTGCGGATTCTACTTAAGGGGTGGCCCCCTGAAATATTTCTGAATCCTGTGATTGCTTTGTCGTGAAGGCCTCGTTGGGTTTTGATTTGGTTTTTCCGAGGCTGATCGAGTGTGTGTTGCTATTGGTGCACCCCGGGTAAAACTTTCAAAGCCGTGTCCGCCATGGATATGGACGACTTGGAGCAGTTTCTTGATCATAGACAAGCATAACTAAAGTTTACTGTTATAAATTTGACTTATAATGACTAGTAATCAGCTTCACTATAATGGAATGGCTAATAATACTGCCCACAATTGCTTGTTTGGAGTGTCGCTTGCGACCATTGTACCTGACTAGTAAATATTGCAACTACAACGAAATGGCTGAATAAAAGTACCAACAACTGCTGGGTTTCGGGTTTATCTCATGCTATCTGTATCTGATTAGTAATTGTTGCAACTATAACGGAATGGTTAAATAAAAGTGCCCACTGCTTGCTTTATCAGGACGATTATCTAAACCTGACTAGTAGAGTATCGCAACTACCACTAATTAAATAAAAGCCCGTGTGAGTTCCTCGGTTGACTTCCTCGATAGGTCTCGAGGGGGAAACGCCAGGATGGGTTTGTTTGGTGTTAGCTTCAGGTTGGATCCGAATAGGTCTTTCTTACCCCCCTCTGATAACCGCCAGTTGTATCGAGTCTCTATAGGTTGTTTAGTGCATGCTGCCGCTGCCGCTCAGTCCACCATACCTTTGTAGGCGAGGACCGCCGAATTCTAGCCTCGCCGTGTACTGGCCTCAGTACTGACGCTCCTTCTTTGTTTTCTGCTTTGCCCTTTGTCGGCACCCCTTTGTTAAGCAGGTTTTGAGATCGACGCCGTTAGCAGGGTTACCCTTCCGGCTTGGCCTGGGCAGGGTTATGGACGCCATTGGTTATTCTTCAGGGCTCTTAGCCCCATTTGCATCTTGTCCGTAGCTGGACGCTATATCGTTTCAAGGTGATTTGGATCTTTGTATATTATATCTGTATTCTTGGCTCACAGAGTCATTATATATATCTGCTCATGGGTCCCATCGAGGACTGTTGTGTAATATTATTGCGTTTTCCACCATACGAAAGTGCTTGGTGGCACCTTTGAATCGTTTCTATCGGGTTTGGAATTTTGCTCAAACTTGCATAGGTCCGATTCTCGAGGGTGTTACAGCGTGGCATGGCGGTGGCGATGGCGCATTGGGCGAGGGAGAGCGCGGGCGAGGACGGTGCAGGCAGAGGGTACGTCACGGCGGCGGAGGGGGTGGAGGCGTCGCGTGAAGGGTCGCCCAGCGGAGATGCAGGCGGGCGCCGGCAGAACGGGCCGAGGGGCGGAGGTGCTTGAGGCGGCGACGGGCGCCGGGCGGCTTTCATGGCGGAGCGGGACTCGCACGGGAGGCGGCGAGGGCGGGCCGGAGCTCTCATGGGACGGCGCCCGGAAGGCACGGAGGCGGCGAGCTCGGGCCGGAGGAGGGCTCGCAGACAGGGCAGAGGGAGCGTGGTGCATGGCGGCGGCAGATGCTCATGGAGGAGGGCAGGTGCGGAAGGAGGTGCGGGCAGAGGCCGTGGTGCGAGCCGAGAGGAGGAAGGGCGGGGACGAGGAGCGTCGGGGAGAGCCAGGGAGGGAGGAAGGAGCGGGCGCGGAGAGGGTTGCCGGCGGTGGGCCGCGTGACCGTGGGCAGAGGGTGGCGGAAGGGTCACCCGGGAGGAGGCGTCGGGGTGGAGCACTGGGAGAGAGGAGGAGGGAGGGAGGAATCTGTGGGACGCGGGAGGGAGAGGGCTGCAGGCGCATGCGTGGTGGGGTGGGCCCATGAGACGGAACGGGCGTGGGACCAGGGTGTCAGGGGGCGGGGCTGCTGGCCGGCTGCATGTGTGTGGTGTGTGTTGTGTGTGTGAGTGGGTTGAGTGGGGGAAGGGAGAGAGAGAGAGGTGAGGGAGTGGGGGTGGGTTTAGCCTAGGTGGAGAGAGGGAGTGGGGTAGGTGGCAGCTTCTGGTTGGTTGGGGATGGGGAGAGGGTGAGGTGTCAGGTGGGGATTGGGTGGGGTGATGTGGAGGGGGTGTGGGTAGATTAGGTTGGGTAGGTTTAGGAATTAGTTGGACCGTTTATAATTCTAGGGGTGGTCGTTCGGGTTGAACCGGCCCGTTCGACTGCCCCCCTAAAAATATTTAAATGTTTTATTTAATTTGGCAATACATTTTTGTAACTAGTTTTTAGACAAACAAAATATCCGGACGCAGCCAGGGGTTTAATTTGAAATAGAAGGAGGGCTAGTTTCGGAAAACCATAGTCTTTCGCAACATAGTTTCAGGTAAAATTAATATGCATGATGATGTAATGTTGATGCAATGCACAAAAACAACGCGATTTTCTAGTAGTGGTTTTTGCGGGATGCCACAATTCGACACCACTAACAATGGATCTCGCCCTCGATATCCGCCTCATGGTTCTGGAAGGAAGGTCGGCGTTCTGCGTCTTCTCGCTTCGTGTAGATCCTCGCGACACCACTAATAAGAGGTCGTTGTCCGTGATCGTCGAGAGAACACTCCGGAACAAAAGGTCGAAGGTAGAGGTATCAACGAATAAAGCCACCCCTAGCTTCCATGGACGGAGTAAAACTGCTGGATCCACTGATTCGATGTACAAGAGCGAATGATAAGAGTAGTCGGATGGTGATCAGTCCATCGCGCACCCAAACCATTACTCGGCACCCGAATAGGCGGATTATGCAACCAACCCTCGGAATTAGACTGAAGATCTCGACAAGCGAGGTTCGGAAACCAAGGAGTGATGCAGACTCTGCATCGGATCTGGCGTAGATGATGTCGTCGCGTCGGAAAACACCGGAAAGCACAAACAAGGAACACAGAATGGTACCACGGTAGACGGATTCCTCCTGCAGCTTGAACACCGGATGGTAGAACACCGTTATCAAAGGAGGAAGCGAAACCCTAAAGGTGCGACGGAAACCCAACCACGAGAATTCCTGGACACAAAGAAATAGACGAGACGGATTCAAAACACGTAGTGGTAAGAGGAGAATAGCAGAGGGGTAAGGAGTAAAATCAGACCTAATCAGAACTATCCAACCGTTTTTCAAAAATAGTTTTGACACTCTACTTCGGCCGTTAGCTAGGTTATCCTACAGGCTGGACTTGTGGGGTATCGCAACTGCTGAGCTCTGATACCACTCTGTAACACCCTCAGAATCGGCCCTATGTAAGTTTTAGCGAAACCCGCCAAACCCGCATAGAAACGATTCAAAGGTGCCCACCAGGCACTTTCGTGCGGGTGGAAAACGAAGTAATAACATTACACAACAGTCCTCGATGGGACCCACAGAATAGATATATATATAACAGCGACTCAATGAGTCAAGAATACAGATATACGGTACAAAGATCCAAGTCACCTTGAAAAGATAAAGCGTCCAGCTACGGACAAGATGCAAATGGGGCTAAGAGCCCTGAAGAATAACCAATGGCGTCCATAACCCTGCCCAGGCCAAGCCGGAAGGGTAACCCTGCTAACGACGTCGATCTCAAAACCTGCTTAAACAAAAGGGGTGCCGACAAAGGGCAAAGGAAAAATAGGAGCGTCGATCGAGGCCGATGCAGCGAGACTAGAATTCGGCGGTCCTCGCCTACAAAGGTATGGTGGACTGAGCGGCAGCGGCAGCATGCACTAAACAACCTATAGAGACTCGATACAACTGGCGTTTATCAGAGAGGGATAAGAAGGACCTATTCGGAACCAACCTGATACTACCATCAAACAAACCCATCCTGGCGTTTCCCCCTCGAGACCAAACGAGGAAGTCAACCGCGGAACTCACACGGTTGGCAGTTTTATTTATTCAGTTATCGTTGCAGCAATTACTAGTCAGGTATAGATATCATCCTGATAAAATAAGCAGTGGGCACTTTTAGTTGACCATTCCGTTATAGTGGCAACACTTACTAGTCAGATACAATTAGCATGAGATAACCCCAAGACCCAACAGTTGTTGGTACTTTTATTTAGCCATTCCGTTGAAGTTGTAATACTTACTAGTCAGGTACAATGGTCGCAAGCGACACTCCAAACAAGCAATTGTGGGCAGTATTAATTAGCCATTCCATTATAGTGAAGCTGATTACTAGTCATTATAAAGTCAAATTTATAGCAATAAACTTTAGTTATGCTTGTCTATGGTCGAATCGTGCTCCAAGTCGTCCATAACGCGGACACGGTTTCAGAAAGTTTTACCCGGCGGGTGCACCAATAGCAACACACACTCGATCAGCCTCGGAAAAACCAAATCAAAACCCAACGAGGCCTTCACGACAAAGCAATCACAGGATTCAGAATTATTTCAGGGGGCCACCCCTTGGAGTACACCCGCAACGAAGTAAGCTAGCTCGAGACGGACCCGAGGTTTGGGTGGGTGACGTGAACATCGGGAACCCAAAAACTGGGCTTGTCGACACATGAATCGTGTCCCGATCCTAACAAGCATGTGCTCCTCGCACAATTTAAATACATAAGTAGCATGGCATAAGTACAGGATCGTAAATAAAACCTCAAACTAGTTTGTGGCCCCAAAAAATAAGACTGAATCAAGCTCTGGCTCAGGGTGGTCCCATATACCTCCCGGATGTGGATAGCGCGATAAAACAAGGAACAGGTATCAAGTACTCGGGGTCCTACGGGACACAAGTGGGCGTTCGGAAACCAAATATTATCTATCACCCACCGATGCCTCTGCTTACTTCAATTTTAATTGTTAAACAGGAATTAAAGTGAACGATAAGTAAAACCATGATCATCTCCAACATCAAACACGCGGCCATACACCAACACTGTGGCACTTGACGACACGCAACAGCACTTGAGCAAGCGACTACGACGCGCGAGTCCAACTATCTACCAAACAACAGGTAATAGGAGGTGTCCAAGGTAATATAAGGCTGCGAGGGATATCACGGGTACGGAAACTAGAGCATCGCAACCCAGATAGCAATAGATCAACAGGAGGGAATAAATACTATAAAAGTAAGATAGGTAGAAAGGGGGGGGATGCTCGCCTGAAACCATTGCCGGAGGTTCAACCGAAGATCGGGGCGAAGCTCACATCAACTCAACGGCCCAATTCCGCGAAGAAGCAAAACACTAGAAGAAACACCGGATGTACTATTTAATACACGGCAGAAGATCGGCATGATGCATGGCAGGGCAAAGATGCGATGCAATTAGGTCAGCATTAAGCGGAACCGGGGTCCCGACAATTACTTAAATGGTTCAAGTTATTTAGAACCCCCACGATTTTAAATGTTGCGTTATCAAGACAAAAGATAGCACCGGTTCGCTACACAAATTTAAATGAGGCCGATATGAGACTAGATTTGCCCGCATATGGGCCCCATATTTAATTATTAGGTGAATCGGCATAAGGCCCCCAAACCACATGACAAGATGCATGCGAGTATGACAATTTGATATGCAACAATTTGTATTATATTATAAAATAGGGTTTTCGGGAAGGGGTCACACATTAGGGGTCTCGACGATCTTGGTTTCGGGGTTCGGGGTCGGTCTCAGGGTCCAGGGTTCGACGGAAGCGTTCTCAGACTCCGGGATCGTTCTTGGATAGAGGAGGTAGATCTTGGCGTTCCGGGACGAAGGACTTGGGTCGGTGTCGGGGCGCATCGGATTCGTTCTGGTCGGTGCCGTTCTTGGCGTCGTGACAACCTTGTCGGTTCCGCGCCATCGAGTCGAACTTGGATTTCGGGGTGAAGTACTTGGCGTTCTGCGTCAGTGTCCTTACCGTTCGTGTTCTCGAGTATCGCCTCCGGGAAGGAGTACTTGTAGCATCCGGGGAGATCTTGATTCGGTTTCGGTTGCAAGTGCTCGGAAGCAGATCTTGGTTGTCGGCGATTCTTCGGGTTCGTCACCGGGGTCTTCCGGTTCCATGTCGAAGTGCTTGCCGTCCTTATTTTGTGAGTGGCAAGATTCTTGAACAACTTGGTGTCCCTGGTCTTCAGCTCCAAGTAGATCTTGCACCCGACGCTAACGATCGTCGGCAGACTTGGGCCCGATATCATTGCGGCATGGGCAGCAGAAGAACTTGATGTATCTTGTCATTGGTTGAACTTGACGGTCCCAAGACGAACTTCTTGGAGGTTCCAGCGGTGCGGTGCTCTTGGTCTCGGCCAGGGAACAGAGGAAAACTCGCGAAGGGCGGTACTAGGTGCGGCCCGGGGACTTCAGGCTGACGGACGGCGGCCCGCAACACGGGCGCTGAAACAGCCTTCGGGGGCGAGGCGGAGGGCGAGACGGTGCAGACAGAGGGTATGCCGCGGCGGAGGTGGAGGCGTCGCGTGGAGGGTCGCCGGCGGCGGAGATGCACGGGCAGCGCGGCGCTGGCCGAGCGGAAGCGGAGGTGCTTGAGGCGGCAGGCGGCCGGGCGGCTTCTGGCGGCGGGACTCGCACGGGAGGCGACGCAAGGGCAGCGGAGCTTCTGCGGGGACGGCGCCGGTGGGGAGGCACGGAGGCAGCCTGGCCGGAGGAGGCTGAGGCAGACGAGGAGCGTGGTGCACTTGGCGGCGGCAGATGCTCATGGAGGGCAGTGCGGAAGGAGGGTGCCGGGGCAGAGGCCGCCGGTGGCTGCGAGCCGAGAGGAGGAAGGGCGGGGACGAGGAGCGTCGGGGAGAGCCAGGGAGGGAGGAAGGAGCGGGCGCGGAGAGGGTTGCCGGCGGTGGGCACGCGCGGCCGCGGCCGTGGACGGGAGGGTGGCGGCGGAAGGGGTCACCGGCGGGAGGAGGCGTCGGGGTGGAGCACTGGGAGAGAGGAGGAGGGAGGGAGAGGAATACGCGTGGGGAACGCGGGGAGGGAGAGGGCTGCAGGCGCGCGTGCGTGGTGGGGGTGGGCCCGCGGGACAGAGGGGGGAACGGGCGTGGGACCAGGGTGTCAGGGGGCGGGGCTGCTGGCCAGCTGCGTGTGTGTGGTGTTTGTTGTGTGTGTGAGTGGGTTGAGTGGGGGAAGGGAGAGCGAGAGAGGTGAGGGAGTGGGGGTGGGTTTAGCCTAGGTGGAGAGAGGGAGTGGGGTAGGTGGCAGCTTCTGGTTGGTTGGGGATGGGGAGAGGGTGAGGTGTCAGGTGGGGATTGGGTGGGGTGATGTGGAGGGGGTGTGGGTAGATTAGGTTGGGTAGGTTTAGGAATTAGTTGGACCGTTTATAATTCTGGGGGTGGTCGTTCGGGTCGAACCGGCCCGTTCGACTGCCCCCCTAAAAATATTTAAATGTTTTATTTAATTTGGCAATACATTTTTGTAACTAGTTTTTAGACAAACAAAATATCCGGACGCAGCCGGGGGTTTAATTTGAAATAGAAGGAGGGCTAGTTTCGGAAAACCATAGTCTTTCGCAACATAGTTTCAGGTAAAATTAATATGCATGATGATGTAATGTGGATGCAATGCACAAAAACAATGCGATTTTCTAGTACTGGTTTTTGCGGGATGCCACACCCTCTATCCTTGGGATCTTCGACTTCAACTCCGGGTCGGATAACTCCGCCGACCTCCGCGACGGAACCGGTCGCCACGCCACGACCTACATGGCGACTGGCGCCGACCCGCCGGAAGACCCATTCTCCACGCCGATCCCACCAAATGCGACGGCAACGGAGGTCAAGGAACTCCGCCTGAAGCTGGCGGAGGCAGTCCGCAAGGAACAAGCCGAGCACGAAAAATTTCGCCTCGAGCAGGTGACAACGCAGGAGCTGTCGCGCTACCACCAACTCCGAATTAGGTCGCGCCTGAACCGTACCGTCCAGGGGCGCGCCCTGAATTTCGACGACGAGAATGACCCGGCTCACACGGACGAGCGCGCGATCTGCGAGAACGCGTCGCCAGGAGGAAGCACTCGGCCCCCACCAGGGGCAACGGCCAATGGTGCCACACCACCACCAAACCGCGCACCCCTAGGGATCAGCAAGTATCGTGGTCTCCTCACGAGAGCGAGACGCGAACGGCCTCCCACTGTTCTCCACCCCAATTGACAACCTCGTCGCGGGCCGAGAAGCAGTCGACAACATTGAAGCCACTGGGGAAGGCGCCCTGCAGATCCAGTATGCCAGGGCTCTGCTCGCCAAAGCGGTCGAGCAACAAAACACAAGCATCGACTCACAGGGTCGAATGTACTCGCGTTCATCAGGCAGCAGAGCGGCCTTGAGCGGCCGCCCCATGGCGGCGAACATTCTCAACTTCCCGCCACCCGAACCCCTACAGATCCAACACCGACCCGCGAACGTGGCACTCTACACCAACGACCCTCGGCCGGCGAACAACTTCGTCGCCGCCAACGGATAGTCCGTTGACGTCCGCACCCACATCATCAACAACCAGAGCTGGCGCGCACGCCAGCCTGACGACCTGCGACACACCCTCACCAACCGCCGCGACGGTGAACCAAGGGGATCGCTGAGCCGAATCGGGCCCTAGTGCTTCGGACCAATGATCCGAGGCGAAAGATACCCGGCGAACTTCAAAGCGCCGAAGGAAATAGAGAAGCACGACCCCTTGTACGATCCCTCTGTGTGGCTAGATACCTACCTCATGGAGATGGGGATCGCCGGCCACACCGACCTACTAGCCTCCCGCTACCACCCCCTGATGAAGGAGGGGGCGTGCCGGCAGTGGATTAACACCCTCCCTGCAGATAGCATCGACTCCTGGGAGGAGATGCGCGATGCCTTCGTCAGGCACTTCGAGGGTTCATACACCCGCGCCACCACCATCGAGGACCTGGAATGGTGCGTCCAGGGACCCCGCGAGTCGACCCGCGGCTGGGTCCAACGATGGCAAGATCTGTGGTACAACGCGGTCGGAATCCACCCGGACACCGCGATCCACTGCTTCAAGACCTCGTGCCGCTATGAGCCCCTGGTTTCCAAGCTCAAACGAGTGTACCGCACAATCGACAACATACCGGACCTCCTGGAGATCGCAAAAAGGTATGCGGAAGAGGATCCAAACCAGAAAACCAACGACGAGTCGGGAGGACATCGCCGCACGAGCGGCCACGACAACAGGAGGCGGCCCGAGAGCTATGATACAGCAGCACTCGCATCACCGGCAAACGCCGCGGTGACGCGCGAGTCGACTTCATCTCCAACGCCAGGTACGCGCAGCGCGATCCCAAGAGCTTTTGCCGCGACGGAGGACGGCGCCGCAATGGTGGCAACTACAAGGAAAAGACGAGGTTCGATCCCACGGCCCTGTGTGTTTCATAGCAGGGAAGGAAAGCCCGCCACGCACACGACCGCTGAATGGCACTCTCTCAAGGAGATCAAGAAGGCATGACGCGCGCGGGAAGACCCCGACAACAACCAGCCAAACGACGGAAAGTTCGGCAGCATCGCCGGCTCGCTCTACACCTTCACCGGCTTCAACACAAAGTGTGAGAAGAAGGTCATCGCCCACGCCGTCACCGTCAATGCGGTGTCCCAGATAGACATCCCACAGTTCCTCAACTGGTCCGAGCAACCAATCACCTAGAGCCACGAGGACCACTAGCCACGGATTGAGTATCCGGGCCGAGTCGCCCTGGTGGTCAAGTTAAAGGTCGGGGACTACTGGTGTTGGGAATATGCCCTAGAGGCAATCATGTATGATGATATTTCCCATTGTATTCATAAAGTTATTAAGTAGTCCTTGTATGAACATCTGATGTGTATCATTGAATATGTGATTCAGTTGTGGAACTATGCATTCATGTTGTTTGTACTAAATATCCTTGGTCATTGAGGTTGTGCTGGACACACAACTTAGACCAATGTGAAAGTTGGCTTGATGACTCGGTTCCACTTGTCATGGGCATGGAGATGCTATTCCAACTTACAGACTAGGCTAAAGAGTTTAGCGAGTCGGATTGACCCATATTGAGGTACAACGAACTAAGATGTCATTTGTATATCTCAATCAATGTAATCCTTAGACCTGAGGTTGTTGCATAGTCCGAGTTGAGGATCACCGACTTAGGTTACATCAGCTGATCCAAATCGGGCGCTTATAAAGGCAGGTTGGTCGACTGAGAATCAAGCTGCGTGATGTGAATAACCAAGATGGGATTTTGCCCCTCCACTCGGAGAGATATTCTCTGGGCCCTCTCGTGAGATATGATTCGGAAAGCATGGCCATGCACGACTCGGTTAAGTGTTAACCGAGGCGATCGACTAAGAGTTAGTCGGGTGAATCACTTATCTCGGATCGAGAAGAGAGTCGGACTATTTAAGGGATGACATATATTCGCCTATAGTCTGACAAGGTATATCGTGAGGCAAAAGGACTCGGACGTAAGTCGCATTGAAAAGGCAAGTCGTCATGACTCTTTGGTACTTGGGAATCGGTACGTTCTGCTAGGAGCCGATGCCGATTGATCGATTGAGAGTTGGACTCTAATCGTGTCCAAGTAACCATGAGCCTGCGGGGTCACACACTTAAGAGCGGGAGCAAGTTCGGATTGGATCCGAATCTGTAATCTGGTTGGGTTGGACCTAAACCAGATTAGGACTGAGTTAGTGAGTTGGACTCACGGTGACTAGTTTTATATGGGCTTTAGTGAATGGGTCGCGCGAGCCCACGTTCACTCCCTATATATAGTGGAGCAAAGAACCCGTAAAGGTTAATCGTTGTTCGTTAGGTTATTCCATGTGTTGGAAACCCTAGCTCCACAGTCCGGCCCGTAAACGAACCTAGCGAGTTACCGCGCCTCCTCCTTATGCGTGTGGATACCAAAGAGAGGTGCTGTGCGATCAGCACCAGGACGATCAGATCGTGAGGACTGCACTGCATCAACTGACGCGCTTCATCAGTAATCCGCAACCGCGCGTCTAGTGGTAAACCTCGTGGCCTTCTACCTCAGCTAGGTCTTGGGATCACCATGTTAGAGGAAAGTTTTTGTTTTATCTCTACGTGGCCCAACAGTGGTATCAGAGCGATAGCTTCTGGTTTTAGGCTCGAGATCTCGCATATGTGATATGCGGTAGGCTATAGATGAGATCTATGTGCTGTTTTGGTGGTCGGTCTATGAGATAGATCGGTTTTGTATGAAGTTGATTGGATCAACTGTACTCGGGGAATGGTAGATCTGATTTCCGTGATCATACTGCTGAGGTCGTGGAACGACATACCCCTACCGGTCGGCTTCCGCCATCGGGGTAGACTGTGACACGTAAATCCAGAAGCGGTGATCGAAGATCAAAAAGTTTGATCGAATCGGAACGATGGTCGGAATCCATGTTCGGGACCGCCGGCTTCGCCCTGTCGTAGCGCCTTAGATGTCGTTGCGAGTTTCACAACGCCGGTAGATATTGTATCTATGCATAACTTGTTTTTTGCAGGAAGTTGTGAATGGTATGGTTCATGTGCATGTGATGTATGTGTGTAATCCATACGTGATCTGCGAATCACGGTTTTTGTCAGCCGGCTGGAGCCTAGGTGCTGTCATTTTATTGTATAACGACCTGCGTGTCGGATTCTCTATGTAATTTACTTTACTAAGCTAGTGTAGCTGTTTGAGAACCCGGAAGGCATGCAAGGCGTTGTACATGTCGGCGACATGGAGTAAGACGACAAGTGACAAGAGTTGGCACGAGTTGAATTACAGTCTTTGTGGAGATGGAGATCGCCATGAAGAGAGCCATACCATTTCACATTATAATTTCTTTATTTTGTGTTATTGTTATGTCTCAGTTTTACCTCTATTAGATAGTCGGTAAAATTTAATCCCTCAAAGAAGGTCTAGTCGGTTTTCCAAAGTGTTTGCACCATCACAAGTCGGACATTTTTGGTAGTGGGCTCATAAAATTGAGGTGCTGCCAATTCTTTTCGACTAGGTGGGTTCGAGTCGGACTCTTCTGCAGAAACACTTGGTAAGCTAGACGGTCTATCACAACGGTTGTGGGACTCGGGAAAGGTCGGATGGGAGCCGGGCATGTGATGCCACCCGTCCAACAGGAGTCGCATGAGATGCGATTGACAAGGAGTTTTCTACGTATATCACTTGGCGGCTAGCGTTGATGCTAAAGCTCACTAGCCGACTTGCTTATTTAGGATCCTAAATCACTAAGTAACCATCGGAGGGTGTTGGTTCTAGTGGGAGCATAAAATATTAAAATGTTTAATATGCTTGCTCTTTTATGAATACATGTCTTAAGTGTTTTGCATATTTTACATTGTAGATTATGGCACCAAGTAGCGCCACTCTCGGATATCCGGTTTTGCGTTGAGAACCATTCTTGAGAAAGATAAACTGAGCGACACTAATTTTACCAATCGGTATCGAAATCGAGAATTGTTCTCAAACAAGAAAAGAAGGACCATGTCCTAGACAACCCACTTCGGATGAGCCGAATGAGAATGCGATCGTCAGCAGCCACAAATGCCTACCGTCGGGCTAAAGATGAGTCCACGGATATTAGCTGTCTTATGCTTGCTCACATGGAACCGGACTTGCAAAAGCAGTTCGAGCATGTTGAGGCCTACGATATGATCGAAAGCCTCAAAAGTATGTTCGAGCTCGGTAAGACCGAGAGGTATCAAGTCTCTCGTGCTTTGAGTTGCAAGCTAAGGATGGTGATCCACCGAGTCGCATGTGATCAAAATGGTTGGTTACGCAGTCTCGGAGGCTTGGCTACCCCATAAGCGAAGAGTTCGCTACGGATATAATTCTGAACTCTCTTCCTAGTGCATATGGGCAGTTCATTTGAACTACCACATGCATGGTATGGATAAGAAGCTCACTGAATTACATGGGATGCTCAAGCAGAGGCGGATCTCAAGAAGGGCACCAAATCAAGTGTTGATGGTGCGAATAAGGCTAAGTTCAAGAAAAGTTCTTGGACTAAGAAGAAGGCTAAGTCGAGGAAAGCAGGCTCGGGACCCTGTCCCAAGCGCTTCCTCGGGGACTAAGCCATCTCCTTCACCGGATCCACTTGCTTCTCTTGCAAGGCGGATGGCCCTTTGGAAGAGGAACTGCAGCAAGTACTTGGCCGACAAAGCCAAGAGTGGAGGTATGACTTCCGACTCAGGTACACTTGTTTGCAATGTTATAGACATATATCTTGCGATGCACCTAATAGTTCTTGGGTATATGATACCGGATCGATTATTCACATACGCAACTCGTTGCGAGGGACCTAAGAACTAGGAGCGTAGCAAGAGGCGAGGTTGATATTCGAGTCGGCAACAAAGCAAGAGTTGCTGCGTTGGAAGTAGGCACGATGCAACTTCATTTACCTTCGGATTCATTATGGAACTAAATAATTGTTATTATGTTCCGATTGCTCGATCGAAACATAATTTCTGCTTCATGTTTGATGAGGCAAGGCTATGAGTCGAATATCAAGAATAATGGTTGTTCTTTGTATTTGAATGATATGTTTCACGGCTTTGCACCCGTCCAGGACGGGTTATTTATTTTGAATCTTGATGGTGAGTCGGTTTATAACATAAATGTTAAAAGGTTGAAACCAAATGATCTGAATATGACTTACTTTTGGCACTGTCGTCTTGGTCATATAAGTTGGAAACGCATGAAGAAGCTCCATGATGATGGACTCCTAACTTCGTTCGACTTAGAGTCGTTCGAGACATGCGAATCTTGCCTACTCGGCAAAATGACCAAGACACCTTTTGCAAAGAGTTGCGAAAGGGCGTCCGACTTGTTGGGACTAGTACACAGTGATGTATGTGGACCAATGAGCACGACAGCCAGGGGTGGTTATGAGTACTTCATTACCTTCACTGATGATTTGAGTAGGTATGGATATATCTACTTGATGAAACATAAGTCGGAAGCCTTTGAAAAGTTCAAAGAATTCCAGAATGAAGCACAGAATCAACTCGGCAAGAAAATAAAGTTTCTTGATCGGACCGAGGAGGCGAGTACATGAGCCATGAGTTTGATGACCATCGAAAAGTTGTGGAATAGTTCTCAACTTGCTCCGCCAGGAATGCCACAAAGGAATGGTGTTTCGGAAAGGCGGAATCGGACCTTGTTGGACATGGTACGATCAATGATGAGTCGGACAGATCTGCCTTTATCATTTTGGGGTTATTGTCTAGAAACAGCGGCGTTCACACTAAACAAAGTACCATCAAAATCGGTAGAGAAGACACCGCATGAGATGTGGACAGGCAAGAAGCCGAGTTTGTCTTTTCTTAAGATTTGGGGTTGTGAAGCTTTTGTCAAGCGACTTCAGTCGGACAAGCTTACGGCCAAGTCGGATAAATGTATTTTCGTGGGGTATCCGAGGGAAACCTTGGGTTACTACTTCTACAACCGAGAAGAGGGCAAAGTGTTTGTCGCTCGGAACGGTGTCTTCCTTGAGAAAGAGTTTCTCAGTCGGGGAGTAAGTGGGAGCACGGTGCAACTCGAAGAAATTCGAGAGGAATCGGCTAATAGCGAATCGGCTAATAGCGAATCGGCAAAAACCTTGGAGGTTGAGCCGATCGTGGCAGCTGAGCCGACAGCAGCACCTGTACTACGGAGATCGGCAAGATTACGAAGTGTTCGTGATGTGTTACTGTTAGACAGTGATGAGCCGGCAAATTATTCGGAAGCGATGGTGGGATCTGATTCCGAGTCATGGCTTGGAGCCATGAGATCCGAGATAAAGTCCATGGATGAAAATCTAGTTTGGAACTTGGTTGATCTGCCAGACGGTGCAAGACCCGTCGAGTGCAAATGGGTCTTTAAGAAGAAAACTGATATGGATGGAAATGTTTCAATCTATAAAGCACGCCTTGTCGCGAAGGGGTTCCGGCAAGTTCAAGGAGTTGATTACGACGAGACTTTCTCGCCCGTAGCGATGCTTAAATCAGTTCGGATCATGTTAGCTATAGCGGCCTATTTCGACTATGAGATATGGCAGATGGATGTCAAAACGGCTTTCCTTAACGGAAATTTAACCGAGGACGTGTATATGATACAGCCCGAGGGTTTTGTCGATCCGGCTAATCTCGACAAGGTATGCAAACTTGAAATCCATTTATGGGTTGAAGCAAGCATCTCGGAGTTGGAATATTCGCTTTGATGAGGTAGTCAAATCGTTTGGCTTCATCAAGAGTGATCATGATTCTTGTTTGTACAAGAAGTTTAGTGGGAACAAAGTAAATTTTCTAATCTTATATGTGGATGACATATTACTGATTGGAAATGATGTCCAGATGTTGCAAGAAACCAAGGAATCATTGGAAAGGAGTTTCTCAATGAAAGACTTGGGTGAGGCAACATACATCCTCGGAATTCGGATCTATAGAGATAGATCAAGGAGGCTCACTGGATTGAGTCAGAGTACTTATTTGGACAAAGTGTTGAAAAAGTTCAACATGGAATCGTCTAAGAAGGGGTTCTTACCGATGTCCCATGGTGTAAAACTTAGCAAGACTCGGTGTCCTTCGACAACCGATGAGCCAAGTCGGATGAGTGCGATTTCAGATGCTTCATGATCGGATCCATCATGTACGCCATGATTTGTACTAGGCGGATGTTTCCTATGCTCTAAGTGTTGTGAGCGGATACTAGGTGATCTCGAGAGATCCATCGATACGGCTAAAATATCCTAAAGTACTTGAGAAGGACTAAGGATATGTTCTTGGTTTATGGTGGTGAAGATGAACTCGGTGTAAAGGGTTACACGGATGCGAGTTATCTCACCGACTCGATGATTCTCGTTCGCAATCCGGATACGTGTTTATTATAAACGGAGGTCTTTGTGAGCTGGAAAAGTTCCAAGCAAGAGGCGTATGCATCTACAGAGGTTGAGTATATTGCCTCGGAGGCAGCAAAGGAAGCTGTTTGGATGAGGAATTTCCTCATGGATCTTGGTGTGGTTCAGGGCTCGTCCAATCCGTTGTACGTGTATTGTGACAAAAATGGTGCTATTGCACAAGCCAAGGAACCTAGACAACACCGTAAGAACAAGCACATACTCATGCGGTACCACGATTCGCCATTCGTGGATCGGTGATATCAAGTTATGCAAGATACACGGATGCAAATATTGCGGATCCGTTGACAAAGACGTTACCCAGCCAAAGCATGAGGCGACTCGAGAGCAATGGGCATTAGATGCCTAGACATGTGATGTCGGAAGATTGACTCTAGTGCAAGTGGGAGACTGTTGGGAATATGCCCTAGAGGCAATCATGTATGATGATATTTCCCATAGTATTCATAAAGTTATTAAGTAGTCCTTGTATGAACATCGATGTGTATCATTGAATATGTGATTCAGTTGTGGAACTATGCATTCATGTTGTTTGTACTAAATATCCTTGGTCATTGAGGTTGTCTTTGGACACACAACTTAGACCAATGTGAAAGTTGGCTTGATGACTCGGTTCCACTTGTCATGGGCATGGAGATGCTATTCCAACTTACAGACTAGGCTAAAGAGTTTAGCGAGTCGGATTGACCCATATTGAGGTACAACGAACTAAGATGTCATTTGTATATCTCAATCAATGTAATCCTTAGACCTGAGGTTGTTGCATAGTCGAGTTGAGGATCACCGACTTAGGTTCTGTCAACGCTGATCCGTGAATCGGGCGCTTATAAAGGCAGGGTTCGGGTCGATGAGAATCAAGCTGCGTGATGTGAATAACCAAGATGGGATTTTGCCCTCCACTGGAGAGATATTCTCCGGCCCTCTCGTGAGATATGATTCGAAAGCATGGCCATGCGACTCGGTTAAGTGTTAACGAGGCGATCGACTAAGAGTTAGTCGGGTGAATCACTTATCTCGGATCGAGAGAGTCGGACTATTTAAGGGATGACATATATTCGCCTATAGTCTGACAAGGTATATCGTGAGGCAAAAGGGACTCAGACGTAAGTCGCATTGGAAAGGCAAGTCGTCATGACTCTTTGGTACTTGGGAATCGGTACGTTCTGCTAGGAGCCGATGCCGATTGATCGATTGAGAGTTGGACTCTAATCGTGTCCAAGTAACCATGAGCCTGCGGGGTCACACACTTAAGAGCGGGAGCAAGTTCAGATTGGATCCGAATCTATAATCTGGTTGGGTTGGACCTAAACCAGATTAGGACTGAGTTAGTGAGTTGGACTCACGGTGACTAGTTTTATATGGGCTTTAGTGAATGGGTCGCGCGAGCAGAGCCCACGTTCACTCCCTATATATAGTGGAGCACAATAACCCGAAAGGTTAATCGTTGTTCGGTTAGGTTATTCCATGTGTTGGAAACCCTAGCTCCAGTCCGGTCCAGCCGTAATTGAACCTAGCGATTCGCCGGCGCTCCTCCTTGTACGTGTGGATACCAACAGAGGTGCTGTGCGATCAGCACCAGGATGATTGGATCGTGAGGACTGCACTGCATCAACTGACGCGCTTCATCAGTAATCCGCAACCGCGCGTCTAGTGGTAAACCTCGTGGCCTTCTACCTCAGCTAGGTCTTGGGATCACCATGTTAGAGGAAAGTTTTTGTTTTATCTCTACGTGGCCCAACAACTGGCTCCCCAAAACGCTGATGGACGGCAGTAGCTCCATCAACATCCTGTACCTGGACACCTTCAGGCGACTGCGGCTCCCGCAGTCGATGATCGAGACGACCTACACCACTTTCCACGGCATCGTCCCCGGTCGGAAGGCATACCCGATGGGCAAGGTGACACTTCCAGTCACCTTCGGCACACCAGCAAACTTCCGCACCGAGCTTATCATCTTCGAGCTGGTGCCTTTCGACAGCCCCTACCACTCCGTCCTAGGGCGCCAGGCGTTCACCAAGTTCATGGCAGCACCCCACTACGCGTACAACGCGATGAAGCTATCCGGGCCGTGCGGCATCATCACCATCCACGGCGACCCCGACATGGCCGCAGAGTGCAAGGCCAAAGGGGCCGAACTCGCTGACGCCGTCATAGCGGCAGAGGCCAACCACGTCAAGGAGCTCGCTAAGTACACGAGCGGGGTCAACAATGACGACCCCACCATAATCAAGAAGCCCAACTCGGAGGGCGGCAACTCCACCGCCTTCGAGGCAACGACACACACCCGCACCGTCGAGTTGGTCCCAAGCGACTCCAGCCAGACGGTGACGATCGGGACGGTCATGAGCCCAACATAGGAAGGTGAGCTCATCGAGTTCCTCCGTGAGAACAGGGACATCTTCGCATGGAAGCCATCCGACATGCCTGTTGTCCCGGGGGAACTCGATGAGCACAAACTCAATGCCAACCCCAAAGTGCGACCTGTCAAGCAGTCGTTGCGGCCCTTCAATGAAAAGCACCGTCGAGCCATCGCCGAGGAGGTGCAGCGTCTACTCGCTGCAGGCTTCATCCGGCCAATCAAGTACTTCAAGTGGCTGGCAAACCCAGTCCTGGTCGAGAATAAAAATGGGACCAGAGAATGTGTATCGACTACACAAACTTAAATAGCGCCTGCCCGAAGGAGCAATTCGTCCTCCCGCGGATCGACCGAATCATCGATTCCACCGAGGGATCGGAGGCGCTATGCTTCCTCGACGCCTACTCTGGGTACAACCAGATCAAAATGGCTGTCGAGGCGAATAGAAGACGGCGTTCATCATGCCATTCGGAGCCTTCTACTACACCGCCATGACCTTCGGCCTCAAAAACGCAGGGCGACTTACCAGAGGTGCATGCAGGAGTGCCTTGCGAGCCAGATTTGCCGCAATATCCACCTCTACATCGACGACGTGGTTGTGAATTCCGCTCGCCAGGGTGACCTAAGGCAAACCCCACCAAGATCAACACGATCGCTCGACTCGGCAGACTCGAGTGCCTGCGCGATGTCCAGAAGCTGGTCGGGCGAGTTGCGGCTCTTAGTCGCTTCATCCCCCAGCTAGGCGAAAAGGCGATACCGCCTAATGCGCAAGAACCCCACCTTCTAGTGGGACAAGGAGGGATACGACGCGCTCCATGCGCTCAAGGAGGTGCTCCTCGCAACACCGCTACTCGCCACCCCCGCCGACAAGAAACCCATGTTGGTCTTTTTGGATTTATGCCCTAGAGGCAATAATAAAGATGTTATTATTATAATTCTTGTTCATGATAAAGTTTATATTCCATGCTAGAATTGTATTAAGCGGAAACTTTAATACTTGTGTGGTTTGTAAACAACACCGTGTCCCTAGTACGCCTCTATGGACTAGCTCATTGATCAATGATGGTTAAGGTTTCCTAACCATAGACATGAGTTGTCAATTGATAATGAGATCATATCATTGGGAGAATGATATGATGGACAGACCCAAACTAAGCGAAGCAATTAGATCGTTTCATCGTGTTCATCTTTGCGAAGCTTTTCCTATGTCAAATATTGTATTCCTTAGACCATGAGATAATGCAACTCCCTGGTACCGGAAGAGAGCTTTGAGGTCATCAAACGTCATCCTATGAGAGGGTGATCATAAAGGTGTCTCTCAGGTGATCGGAAAGTATCTGTTGGGTTGTATGTATCAAGATGGAATTTGTCCCTCCCAAGTCAGAGAGATATACTTAGGGCCCACTCGGTAATCGATATCAACACCGATTGCAAGCATGTGGTTAAGGAGTTAATCACAAAGTGATATCGGATTACGGAACGAGTAAAGTACTTGCTGTGAACGAGATTGAACTAGGTATGACGGTACCGACGATCGAATCTCGGGCAAGTAAAATATCGCGAGACGAAGGGAATATATATATGGGATTGATTGAATCCTGGCATCGTGGTTCATCCGATATGATCATCGATGAATGTGTGGGAGTCAATATGGGTGCCTGCACTACTGTTGATTATTGATAGAAGATCATGTCGCATATTCTCGAACCCGAGGTCACACACTTAACGTATCTCGACGCTAGGATAGATTGGATAATTGGTTTATGAATTTTTGTTCGAGTCTTGGATGGGATCCGGGATATCACGAGAGGTTCGGAATGGTCGGAGAATAAGATTCATATAAGGCGGTGCAGTTTTGGAGTTCGAATTGTTCGGTTAATCGGTATTGTACCGAAGCTTCTAGAACCTTCGGAAGGGGACCAACGTGGCCCCACCTTCCGGAGGGCATGGGCCTATGAGGGAGTGTCCTGGCGCATTGGGCCAGGGGCACAAGGCCCCATAGGGCCCAGCCGATCCTAGATAAGTTTAAACTCGTTTAAACTAGAGATAGGATTTCTAGATAAGGGAGAGTTTAAATCGCTTAAACTAGAGATAGGATTTCTAGATAAGGAGAGTTTAAATTGTTTAAACTAGAGATAGGCTTGGAGGAGGGGCAGGGCTGGCGCCCCTCTATATAGAGGGTGGTGCGCCCTCCCACTACAACACACCTTCCTCCAAGTCCTAGCTGCCTTGCTACCTTCCTCTCCCTCCCGATCGCTTGTAGGCGAAGCCTGCAGAAATTCTCCACCATATACACCACGCCGTCGTGTTGTAGATCCAATCTATCTCTCCACCATACTCGCTGGTCCGAGGAAGGAGGAGATGTCGAGTCTTTGCGTGTGCATCTCACGGAGCCACCGCCACTTGTGGTGCTAGATCGGATCGGATCGCGAGGAGGAGAAGCGAGTACGACTACATCACCCACGTTCGACGAGCGTTCCGCTGTCTGAATCTTCAAGGGTATGAAGATCTAATCCAATCTCTCGTTGTTTGCATCTCCTATATTAGATCTTGGCTTTCCCTCTGTCGCTCCGTAGAAAATTTTGATTTACTATGCCGAAACCCTTCAAAGGGTATCGATCTAGATCTATGCGTAGATGTGTTTCACAAGTAGAACGCAACATGGTTGTTGCGGGCGTTGATGTTTTCTGTTGCAAGCCTCTTGTTTGTGTTCTTCTTATGGCCGGGATAGTGAGATTGAAGCGGTCCAGGCCAACCTTACGACGTCGTTCGCGAGACCGGCTCCGCACTTGACGTGTGGCTTGTTCCACATGCGGCTGGTGGATGTCGTTTCTCTCACTATAGTTGTCATGGGATTAACACCGAGTTTGGCAACCAAAATATCACCGTTGTGGCTTTTCGTAGGTAAGAATCGTTCTTAGCATCTACTCCCATAAGCCACGTAAAACATGCAACAACAAAGTAGGCGTCTAACTTGTTTTGCAGGGAGTGTTCTGTGATATGGTATGGCCCAAGATGTGATGTGTATATTGTATGCGATGATCATGTTTTGTAATGTTTCACGACTTGCATGTCGATGAGTACACAACCGGTGAGCCATATGGTTGTCTTTATAATTGTGTATGACCTGTAGTCAACTTCTTATACGCCATGTAATAGCTTTACTTTATCGCTAAGTAGTTAGCAATAGTTGTAGTTGCTATTCGTGGTGGAGGCAATCATGGTGGAGTGATGGAGATCATCTTAACCGCACAAGATGGAGATCATTGCGAGGATTGGCTATACCATGTCACATAAAGTTATATGCATGTGATGTTTATCCTTTATGTATCTTATTATGCTTAGATCGCGACGGTAGCATTATAAGATGATTCCTCACTTAAAGATCAAGATAAAACTGTTCTCCCAAGTATGCACCGTTGCTAGTTAAAGTTCGCTGCTTCCAAGCATCACGTGATGATCGGGTGCTATAGACTCTACGCTCACATACAACGGGTGCAAGCCAGTTTTGCACATGAGGAAATACTTGGGTCTAACTTGACGAGCCTAGCATGTACAGACATGGCCTCGGAACACAAGAACCGAAAGGTTAAGCATGAGTCATATGAATGATATGATCGACACTTTGTTGTCCACCATTGAAACCACATCTCTTCTCGTGATGATCGGATTAGGTGTGGTGAATTTGGATCGTGTTCACTAAACAACTTGAGGGATGTTGAATTTAGTGGGAGTTCATCTAGTAATTTGATTAAGTTGAACTATTTATCATGAACATAGTCTAAATTGTACTTGCAAATACTGTAGATCACATGACCAAATCCAACTTCAACTTCAACGTTTTTGCTGAGAAGGAAAAGCTTAGAAACAATGGGTCTAACTTCACCAATTGGTTCGCAATCTAAGAATCATTCTGGTCAGCGGACAAAAGGACTATGTCCTTGGGAAAGCGTTAGGTGACGCCTCGCTATAGATGCGCGGTGATGAAAAAGCTGTTTATCACCACGCAAGGATGATTATGATTTGATTAAGATCGTCATGTTGTATGCTATGGAATCGGATCTTCAAAATCGTTTTGAGGAGTTCGGGCCCTTTGAGATTCTCGAGGAGCTGAAAACATGTTTGAGACTCAAGCCCGTTCGAGAGATATGAGATCTCTAAGAAATTATTTAACTACAAGATGGAGGAAGGAGGTCCGTTAGTGAGCACGCCATTAAGATGTCGGGCTACACTCAACGCCTTGAGCAACTGGATGCAAGATTCCGGAGGAGCTCAAGATTGACACTCCTAGCTACAAAGTTTTGTAGTTGATCACAATCGATTGGTTCCACCGATATGATCACCGAGCTCTTTGCTAAGATGAAAGTAGCGAGGTGAACATCAAAAAGAATAATCATATGTTGATGGTCAACAAGCCCCGCACCTTTAAGAAAGGTAAGGGTGCAAGGAAGCCCTTCAAGAAAGGCAGTGGCAAGCGCGTTGCCCCTGCTGAGAAGAAGCTCAGGTCTGGTCCAAAGCGGACCGAGTGCTTCTATTGCAAGGACAAGGGTCCTTTGGGCAGAATCGTCCGAAGTACTTAGCGGACAAGAAGGCTGGCACCATCAAAGGTATATTTGATATACATGTTATTGATGTTTTCCTTACTAGCCCTCGTTGTAGTACCTGGGTATTTGATACCGGTTCAGTTGCTAATATTTGTAACTCGAAACAGGAGCTACGGAATAGACGGCGGCTTGCGAGGGATGAGGTGACAATGCGCGTTGGCAAAGGATCAAGAGTTGATGTGATGGCCGTCGGCACGCTCTCCTTAGTTTTACCTTCGGGATTAGTTTTAAACCTTAATAAGTGTTATTATGTGCCTGCGTTGAGCATGAACATTATTTCTGGATCTTGTTTATTGCGAGACGGTTATTCATTTAAATCGGAGAATAATGGTTGTTCTATTTATATGAGTAACATCTTTTATGGTCATGCACCTATTGTGAATGGTTTATTTCTTATAAATCTCGAAAGGGATGAAACACACATCCATAACATTGAGGCTAAGAGATGCAAAGTAGATAGTGATAATACTACTTATTTGTGGCACTGTCGTCTAGGTCATATTGGTGTAAAGCGCATGAAGAAACTCCATTCTGATGGACTTTTGGAGTCTCTTGATTTTGAATCATTTGACACATGTGAACCATGCCTCATGGGCAAGATGATCAAAACCCCGTTCTCCGGTATGATGGAGCGAGCAACGGACTTGTTGGAAATCATACATACCGATGTATGCGGACCGATGAGTGTTTCGACGCGCGGTGGATATCGCTATTTTCTCACTTTTACCGATGACTTAAGTAGATATGGGTATATCTATTTAATAAAACATAAATCTGAAACATTTGAAAAGTTCAAGGAATTTCAGAATGAAGTGGAGAACCATCGTAACAGAAAGATTAAGTTTCTACGATCCGATCGTGGAGGTGAATATTTGAGTTATGATTTTCTCACGCATCTTAAAGCAAGTGGAATCGTTTCACAACTCACGCCACCGGAACACCACAGCGCAATGGTGTGTCTGACGACGGAATCGAACCCTATTAGATATGGTCCGATCAATGATGTCTCTTCTTGATTTGCGTTATCATTTTGGGGTTATGCATTAGAAACCGCTGCATTCACTTTAAATAGGGCTCCATCTAAATCCGTTGAGACGACACCGTATGAACTGTGGTTTGGTGCTAAACCTAAGTTGTCGTTTCTTAAAGTTTGGGGATGCGAAGCTTCGTCAAGAAGTTGATGGGACAAGCTCGAACCCAAAGCGGAGAAATGCGTCTTCATAGGATACCCTAAGGAAACTATTGGGTATACCTTCTATCAGAACCGAAGGCAAAGTGTTTTGTCAAGAATGGTTCCTTTCTTGAGAAGGAGTTTCTCTCGAAAGAAGTGAGTGGGAGGAAAGTAGAGCTAGACGAGGTTATTGAACCTTCTCTTGAATTGGAGAGTAGCGCAAAGACTGAAATTGTTCCAAAGGTCACTTTGCGCAACAATAGAGGAAGCTAATGACAAGGATCATGAAGCTTGGACGATGCTGCTCTTGAACGTCGCAAGTTGACAAGGTCGCGTGCCCTCCCGAGTGGTATGCAGCAACCCTGTCTTGACAGTATTGTTGGTAGAAGACGGTGAACCTCGAACTATGAGGAAGCGATGATGAGCCCAGACGAGAAATGGCTGGAAGCCATGAAATCCAATTGGGATCCATGAGCGAAAACCAAGTATGGACTTTGGTGGATCCTCCTAGCGACCGAAAGGCCGTTGAGTGCAAATGGATATTCAAGAAGAAAGCGGACGCGGATGGTAATGTTACCGTCTATAAAGCACGGCTTGCAAAAGGTTTTCGACAAGTTCAAGGTGTTGACTACGATGAGACTTTCTCTCCGTGGCGATGTTTAAGTCCATTCGGATTTTATTAGCAATTGCTGCGTTTCATGATTATGAAATATGGCGGATGGATGTCAAGATCGCTTTCCTCAATGGGAACATTGATGAAGAGTTGTATATGATGCAACCCAAGGTTTTGGCAATCCTAAGGATGCTAGTAAAGTATGCAAACTTCACGTTCCATTTATGGACTGAAGCAAGCATCTCGGAGTTGGAACCTTCGTTTGATCAAGTGATCAAGAGCTTTGGATTTGTTCCAAATTGCTCTGAAGCTTGTATCTACAAGAAAGTGAGTGGGATCTCGGTGACGTTTACGGTACTATATGTGGATGACATATTGATTATTGGAAATGACATCAACATGCTTAACAATGTGAAGAGTTATTTGAACAAGTGTTTTCAATGAAAGACCTAGGTGAAGTGCTTATATATTGGGCATCAAGATCTATAGAGATAGACAAAGGCGCGATAGCTTTAAGCGAGTACATACCTAGACAAAGTTCTAAAAGGTTCGTAATGGATAAGGCAAAGAAAGGTTCAAGGCCTATGTTGTCGTAAGATATTGAGCAAGGCTCGGTGTCCATTCTGGTAAATGATAGGGAAGCTATGAGCAAAGTGCCTTATGCCTCGGCCATAGGTTCCATCATGTATGCCATCTTGTGTACTAGACCGGATGTGTCCAATGCTCTTAGTTTGACGAGCAGATATCAAAGTGATCCGAGTGGAACATCGACAGCCGTGAAGAACATCCTAAAGTACCTAAATAGAACTAAAGAAATGTTCTTAGTCTATGGGGTGATGAACAACTTGTCGTAAAGGTTACGTCGATGCTAGTTTCGACACCGACAAGGATGATTCCAAATCTCGGACATGATACGTTTATATTTTGAATGGAGGCTGTGAGTCGAGAAGTCGCAAGCAAAACGTGATCGCGGGATCTACAAAGGAAGCGGAATACATGGCTGCTGCGAGCGTCAAGTGAAGGAGTTTGGATCGAAACTTCATCATCGAGCTTGGCGTGGTTCCAAGTGCATTGGACCCACTGGAGATATTGTGTGACAACACCGGCGCCATAGCACTACTCGCTAAGGAACCAAGATATCATCCAAAGACCAAGGATATCAACATAAGTTTCATATAATCCGAGATTATATAGCAGATGGAGATCTGAAGATTAGCAAAGTACATACGGATCTGAATGTCGCAGATCCACTGACTAAACCTCTTCCACGTGTAAAACATGATCAACACCTCAGTGCCATGGGTGTGAGATTGTTGCCAGATGTAAACTAGATTATTGACTCTAGTGCAAGTGGGAGACTGTTGGAATTATGCCCTAGAGGCAATAATAAAGATGTTATTATTATAATCTTGTTCATGATAAAGTTTATATTCCATGCTATAATTGTATTAAGCGGAAACTTTAATACTTGTGTGGTTTGTAAACAACACCGTGTCCCTAGTACGCCTCTATGGACTAGCTCATTGATCAATGATGGTTAAGGTTTCCTAACCATAGACATGAGTTGTCAATTGATAATGAGATCATATCATTGGGAGAATGATATGATGGACAGACCCAAACTAAGCGAAGCAATTAGATCGTTTCATCGTGTTCATCTTTGCGAAGCTTTTCCTATGTCAAATATTGTATTCCTTAGACCATGAGATAATGCAACTCCCTGGTACCGGAAGAAAGCTTTGAGGTCATCAAACGTCATCCTATGAGAGGGTGATCATAAAGGTGTCTCTCAGGTGATCGGAAAGTATTTGTTGGGTTGTATGTATCAAGATGGAATTTGTCCCTCCCAAGTCGGAGAGATATACTTCGGGCCCACTCGGTAACCGATATCAACACCTCTTGCAAGCATGTGGTTAAGGAGTTAATCACAAAGTGATATCGGATTACGGAACGAGTAAAGTACTTCCTGTGAATGAGATTGAACTAGGTATGACTGTACCGACGATCGAATCTCGGGCAAGTAATATATCGTGAGACGAAGGGAATATATATATGGGATTGATTGAATCCTGGCATCGTGGTTCATCCGATATGATCATCGATGAATGTGTGGGAGTCAATATGGGTGCCCAGACCCCGCTGTTGATTATTGATAGAAGATCATGTCTGCATATTCTCGAACCGCGGTCACACACTTAACGATCTTGACGCTAGGATAGATTGGATAATTGGTTTATGAATTTTTGTTGAGTCTCGGATGGGATCCGGGATATCACGAGAGGTTCGGAATGGTCCAGAATAAGATTCATATAAAGGGTGCAGTTTTGGAGTTCGGAATTGTTCCGGGTTAATCGGTATTGTACCGAAGCTTCTAGAACCTTCTGGAAGGGGACCAACGTGGCCCCACCTTCCGGGAGGGGGCATGGGCCTATGAGGGAGTGTCCTGGCCGCATTGGGCCAGGGGCACAAGGCCCCATAGGGCCCAGCCGATCCTAGATAAGTTTAAACTCGTTTAAACTAGAGATAGGATTTCTAGATAAGGGAGAGTTTAAATCGTTTAAACTAGCGATAGGATTTATATATAAGGGAGAGTTTAAATTTTTTAAACTAGAGATAGGCTTGGAGGAGGGGCAAGGGCTGGCCGCCCCCCCCCCTCTATATATAGAGGGGTGGTGCGCCCCCTCCCCACTACAACACACCTTCCTCCAAGCCCTAGCTGCCTTGCTACCTTCCTCTCCCCCTCCCGACTGTTTGTAGGCGAAGCCCTGCTGCAGAAATTCTCCACCATATACACCACGCCGTCGTGTTGTAGATCCAATCTATCTCTCCACCATACTCGCTGGTACGAGGAAGGAGGAGACGTCGAGGTGCTGCACGTGTGCATCTCACGGAGGCACCGCCACTTGTGGTGCTAGATCGGATCGGATCGCGAGGAGGAGAAGCGAGTACGACTACATCACCCACGTTCCAACGAACGTTCCGCTGTGCGAATATTCAAGGGTATGAAGATCTAATCCAATCTCTCTTGTTGTTTGCATCTCCTAGATTAGATCTTGGCTTTCCCTCTGTTCGCTCCGTAGAAAATTTTGATTTACTATGCCTCGAAACCCTTCAGGTCTATGTCGCGGCTTCTGAACGCGTCGTCGGCGCCGTCATGGTTGTCGAACGGCTAGAGGAAGGAAAGGAGCGCCCGGTGCAGCGACCAGTGTACTACATCAGCGAGGTCCTAACCGAGTCGCGACAGCGCTACCCACAATACCAGAAATTGGTATACGCGGTCTTTAGAGCATAGCGGCGACGGCCGCACTACTTCCAGGAGCACCCGATAATGGTCGTCTCCTCAGCACCGTTGCAGGACATCATCCGCAACCATGAGGCGACTGGGCGAGTCGCCAAGTGGGCAGTCGAGATCGGCGTCCACAACATCAAGTACGAGCCGCACAAGGCGATCAAGTCACATGCTCTCGCAGACTTCATCGCCGACTAGGAGGAGGCCCAGCAGCCAGAGAAGCTGCCATACCTCCATTACTGGAGCTTACACTTCGACGGCTCCAAGAACGCGGATGGTGCAGGGCGACAAAATCCGCTACGTCCTCTAGCTCGACTTCACCCCCCGCACCAACAACATGGCCGAGTACGAAGCGCTACTCCACGGCATGTGAGCTGCCAAGGAGATGAACGTCAATCGCCTGCGTTGCTATGGAGACTCCGACCTCGTCGTCGGGCAAGTCGCCGGCACCCGCGACACCGTCTCCCCCACCATGGCGGCATACCGCCAAACAGTGGACCGACTGGGTGGACACTTCGCAGGCTACTCTGTCGAGTGGATCAACAGGCGGAAGAATGTGGAGGCCGACGCACTCTCTCGCATCGGCTCATCTCGACTCGCACCACCTCCGGCGTCTTCCTCGACACCATCACCAAGCCTTCCATCTCTCCCCTAAGGGAGATCGACATCGGAATCCTGCTGCAACCAGAGGCACCCCTGGTCACACTAATCGCCGAGCCAAACGACTAGACCGCGCCATACGTCGCCTACTTGGAGGGACGCACCCTTCCCACGGATGAAACGGACGCCTAGATGATAGCACGCCGCTGAAAATCCTTCGTCATCATCAACGGCGAGCTCCACAAGCGTAGCATGACCGGAGTGTTCCAACGCTGTGTTCAACCCGCTGAAGGACGCAAAATCCTCCAAGACATTCACTCCGGCGACTGCGTCCACCACACCGGCACCCGCTCTCTGGTCGCAAAGGCTATGCGACACGGCTTCTACTGGCTCACCGCACACGCAGACGCTGTCTACATCGTCCAGCGGTGCGTCGGATGCCAGAAATACGCCAACCAGACCCACGTGCCAAGCTCGGCGCTCAAGACAATCCCCATCACCTGGCCGTTCGCTGTACGGGGCATGGACATGGTAGGACCCTTCAAGAATGCCCCCTCCGGCTTCACCCACCTCCTAGTCGCAGTCGACAAATTCACAAAATGGGTGGAGGCCAAGACAGTCCGCAAATGCGACGGGAAGACCGCCACCAAGTTCCTATGCGAGCTCATCTATCGATACGGGTTCCCAAACAGCATCATCACGGACAACGACACCAACTTCGCCAAAGGAGCCATGGCCGAGTTATGCGAGGAACACCACATTCGACTCGACCTCGCCTCAGTCGCCCACCCGGAGTCCAACGGCCAGGCGGAACGCGCCAATCAGAGCATCCACCATGGCCTGAAGCCACGGCTCCAAATCCCACTTGAGCGCACCGCCGGGTGCTGGGTCGAGGAGAAACCCTCCGTCGTCTGGGGCATCCGCACCTCCGTCAACTGGTCGACATGATTCACCGCCTTCTTCATGGTGTACGGCACCGAGGCTGTCATGCCCACGGACCTCGAGCACGATTCACCAAGCGTGGTAAACTATACGGAGGCCGCAAACGAACTCGCACGACAAGACGGAGTCGACCAGCTAGACGAGGCACGCGATCTATCTCGCTCCCGCACCGCCATCTACCAGCAAGGGCTCCGCCGCTACCATAGCCGGCGAGTAAGGACTCGCACTTTCCAGGAAGGCGACCTGGTACTGCGCCTAATCCAGGACAAGAAGGGCATGCACAAGCGCTCCCCCCCTTGGGAGGGACCATTCGCCATCGGGCGAGTCCTAGTAAACGACGCCTACTACCTCACCGACGTCCAAGGAGACGGAAAACTCGACGTCAAGCGGCCATGGGATGTAAACCTCCTACAGAAGTTCTACTCCTAGAAATCCATACATGTACTCTCCACCCGCTATGCAATAAAACAGATCGGTTACCGAAAATTTTGTCTACTCTCTGTGTCTTGTGCCACTCGCACTCGTAATAACAGCGTTATGCTATTCGCAGAAGTCAACCTCTGGTAAAGCGACCGACACGGCCAAGTAGTGCGGTAAGAGGGCATTGGGAAACTCCAGGCCTCGTAACGTCCACGAAAAACGCAAACCTGGACCCACATTGGAGTCGCCTAGCCCGACTGGCTCACCGAGCCAAGACAACTGCATTCGCTCCTCACAGCGACCAAGGTCCGGATCAGGCAGGAGAGACAAGCTAACAACGGCGCGCTTAGTCCTCACCTACCTTGAAGCTGCGACTAGAACAACCAAGTACCACGCTCGGGGACTCGGCAACCCGACCTCGTTCGCGCCCGGGAAAATGGTCAAGTAAAGAGCACCCCTGGGAGTCGCCTTGCGACTGGCTTTCCGAGCCATGGCGAGTCGACCTCAACTCATTAAAAGTTAACAAACATATAACAACGAGGTAAAATCCATAAAAAGGGCGGACGCACTCGGGGACTCGTTCAATCAAAATCCAAAATCGCAAAACGAATGACAAAATAACACGAGTTTCCTTTATTGCAGCACAAAGTTGTTCCAAAATACAAGGAAAGTTTAATAGTTATCTTGTACTAACGCCCAAGGGCACAACACTTCTACTCCTCAGGTTTTGACGCAGACGCGCCACCATCCCTGTGGCTACAGATGAAGGGCACATAAGGGTTCGACGGGTACGTCGTCAGCTCGCCCGCCATCGCCGCACGGAATGGCTGCTCGACCTTGAAGTACTGATGCTTCGGTTCAGGATCATTGGGGGTGACAATCGTCTCCTGATAGGGGATGAGGTCGCCCATCGCCCAAACGCGATCGGAGTACACCGCGGCCCGGTCCGTCAGCTTCAGCACCTCGGCAATCTCCACCAATCCTGTTGACGAGGGGTAGCCACTCGTGACATCGTCGAGGTCGAAATCCTCCGGGAAGTGGGCAAGCCCAAGGATGAGCGCCATCGCTGCCCCACATCGGAAGGCCGACCGCGTCATGAACTCGACGACCGACGGAGCCTTTTCCAGGTAGCGCCATACCTCGACAAGGTCACTGGGGATAACCTCCGTGGGCGATATATCCCGAAGATATGCTCGAAGGAAAGTTGCGACAACGCGGCCGAGTCGACTAGGGTGGTCACGCACTACCGCGCGTCATACGACTGTGCTTCTTCCACATTATCAGTAATCCGGCCTGCAGCATATCAACAAGCAGTAAGCGAAATATCGACATCACAATACAGTTAGTGCCGCCGAAAATTGGCTGAAGGAGAGTTTACCAATTAGCAGGCGGCAGAGGTCCGTGATGAAACTTTGAAGAGAAGAAAGGTCGTTCTGCATCCCAGCAACGAGCGCATCAGATACTTTCCGTTCTTCACGCGAATAGTATGGCAGCTTTCGCCCTTACGCCGAGCTCGCTCACGCCTCCTTCAGCCCACGCTCCAGGTCAGCGACTCGCTTTTCGACCGCGCTCAAAGCGGACTGAGCCGCCGTCAAGTCACCCAACAGGACAACGCCCGGGCGGGCCTCCTTCACCTTGGCTGCAACTGCTTGAAGCCCCTTGTCCGTCTCCTGGACGGCAACGAGCTCCTTCTCCAAGCGACACTTCGCAGCGTGGCAGTTAATGCTACCGCAGCCCTGAGCACACACTACAACGTCAACAACAAACAATTCATAAGTGCCCACCTGCTGAAATTCAGCGTCTAGGCACTCGGGGACTGGACAATGAAATTCCTAAGTGCCCACCTGATGGGGATATGCCTACCGGGGTATACCCAGCAGGACGTTTCCGACTAGCCCAGGAACTGGCGAGTGGGCCTGCAAGACGACGACTGGATCGAAGCCCGGTGTGGATCCAAGAGACTGGAAGCTGAAGGACCAGGCGAGTAGATAGGCCCAGTCGAGTTAGGTTAAACGATTACCGAAGCCTTAACTGATTTGGTTGAGATATGTAAACCCTAGGGGAGGTGAGTCTATATAAACCTCCCTACAGGGCGTGTAGAGATACGTTCCATCATACACCCAAGCGACTCGCCGCCTAGCCGCCGAGCTTGCCCATTGTACCACCATCATAATACAATCTAGCAGAAGTAGGTCTTTACCCTCCGGGGGGCCGAACCTGGCTAAAACCCCGTGTCTTCGCCCTCATCTCGCACCGCAGATGGCTGTCCGCCCTTGCCCCTCTTTATACTATTCGCTGCCGATTGCAGCATCTGCCGTGACCATTCCCACGACAGTGGCGCCCATCGTGGGGCCTGGCCGGTCTGGCCGGTGTTCTGCGGCGAGATCCAATCTGCCCATCAACGAGACGGTCACCACCGGCCGCATGATAGCGATCAGCGAGATGCTCCAGATCTTGCCAAGCAGCTACGTCCCGGCGGCGCAACCCGTCACGCACAGCATGATCCTGCCGGTTGGCACGATCAGCCTCTTCATCGGCCTCACCGACGTCATCGTCTCGGAGGAGTCGGCTCGCATCCGCGAGTCGCTGCCACGCGATCGACTCTCCGAGATCCAGGTCCGCACGATCCATCGCCTCGCCTCCGAGTATAACTCGGCCCACAGCAACGTGGCCGAAAACTCCGCGGTTGCGGAAGACGCGGCCCTCAACAACGACGCCGACTCGGCGACCCCGGCGTCACTCGCCGGATCCATCACGGCGGATTCACCCGCGAGCTCCATCACCCAGGTCTCCAACATGGGAGACTTCGAGGATCCCTCCATCCTTGGGATCTTCGACTTCGACTCCGGGTCGGAAAATTCCGCCGACCTCCGCGACGGGACCGGTCACCACGCCGCGACCTACATGGCGACCGGCACCGATCCGCCGGAGGATCCTTTCTCCACCCCGATCCCTCCTAACGCCACGGCAACGGAGGTCGAGGAACTCCGCCTGAAGCTGGCGGAGGTAGTCCACAAGGAACAAGCCGAGCGCGAAAAATTTCGCCTCGAGCAGGTGTGGCCAGAGGCTGTCGCGCTACCATCGGCCGAATCAGTCGCGCTGAACCCCACCGTCGAGGCGCCACGAACTTCGGCGACGAAAATGACGGCCGCCGCGGCGGCGCGCATTTTCAGAACGCGCCTCCAGGAGGAAGCGACCGGCCCCCGCCAGGGTCGACGACGATGGGCGCCCCACCTCCACCCAACGGCACACCCCCTAGGGACCAGCCGCGGATAGTAGTCTCCTCACGGGAGCGAGACGCGAATGGCCTTCCACTGTTCTCCACCCCGATGGACAACCTCGTGGCGGGCCGAGCAGCAGCCGAAACCATCACGGCCACCGGCGACGGCGCCCAACAGATCCAGTATGTCAGGGCCCTTCTCGAAAGGCCGTCGAGCAGCAAAACGCAGGCGCCGACTCGCAGGGTCGAGTGTACTCGCGTTCTTCGGGAAGCAAAGCAGCCTCAAGTGGCCGCCCAATGGAGGCAAACACCCTCAACTGCCCGCCACCAGAGCCATTGCAGCTCCAAAACCGACCCACGAAGGCGGCACTCTCCACCAACGACCCCAGGCCGGCGACCAACATCGTCGCCGCCAACGGTCAACCCATCGACGCCCGCACCCACATCATCAACAACCAAAGCTGGCGCGCACGCCAGCCCGACGACCTGCGACACACCCTAACCAATCGCCGCGACGGCGAGCCGATGGGATCGTTAAGTCGACTCGGCCCCAAATGCTTTGGACCGATGATCCGAGGCGAGAAGTACCCTCCGAACTTCAACGCGCCGAAGGAGATAGAAAAGTACGACCCTTCGTATGACCCCGCCGTGTGGCTCGATACATACCTCATGGCGATGGGGATCGCAGGCCACACCGACCTGCTAGCCGCCCGTTACCTCCCCCTGATGATGGAGGGGACGTGCAGGCAATGGATCAACACCCTCCCCCAGGATAGTATCGACTCCTGGGAGGAGATGCGCGACGCCTTCGTAAGGCACTTCGAGTGCTCCTACACCCGCGCCACCACCATCGAGGACCTGGAGCGATGTGTCCAGGGACCCCGCGAGTCGACCCGCAACTGGGTCCAGCGGTGGCAAGAACTCTGGTATAACGCGGTCGGCATCCACCAGGACACCGCGATACATTGATTCAAGACCTCGTGCCGCTACGAGCCCTTGGTCGCAAAGCTCAAGAGACACTCTCGCACACTCGACAACATACCGAACCTCCTCGAGATCGCCAAACGGTACGCGGAGGAAGATCCAAACCAGGAAACCGACAACGAGTCGAGAGGCCAACGCCGCACGAGCGGCAACGACAACGGACGACGGTCCGACCTACGCTACAGCAACACCCGCCTCACTGGCAAGCGCCGCAGTGACGGGCGAGTCGACTTTGTCTCCAACGCTGGGCACGCACAACGCGAGCCCAAAAGCTTCCGCCGCGACACAGGACAACGCCGCGACGGCGGCAACTACAAGGCCAAGCCAAGGTTCGACCCCGAGGCCCTCCTTAACCAACCTTGTGCGTTTCATAGCAGGTAAGGGAAGCCCGCAACGCACACGACCGCCAACTGCCACACCCTCAGGGAGATCGAGAAGGCACGACGAGCACGGGAGGACCCCGACAGCAACCCGCCAAACGGCGGAAAGTTCGGCAACGTGGCCGGCTCGCTCCATACCTTCACAGGCTTCAACACGAAGCGCGAGAAGAAGGTCATCACCCGCGTCGTTCCCGTCAACACGGTGGCCTAGGTGGACGTTCCCCAGTTCCTCAACTGGTCGGAGCAGCCCATCACCTGGAGCTGCCAGGACCACTCGCCGCGCATCTAGTACCCAGGCCGAGTCGCCCTGGTGGTCAAGCCAAAGGTGGGCGACTACTGGCTCCCCAAGACATTGATGGACGGCGGCAGCTCCATCAACATCCTGTACCTGGACACCTTCAGGCGGCTGCGGCTCCCGCAGTCGATGATCGAGACATCCCACACCACGTTCCACGGCATCGTTCCCGGTCGGAAGGCATACCCGATCGGCAAGGTCACGCTGCCAGTCACCTTCGGCACACCAGCAAACTTCCGTACCGAGCGGATCGTCTTCGAGCTGGTGCCCTTCGACAGCCCCTACCACTTCGTCTTGGGACGCCAGGCGTTCGCCAAGTTCATGGCAGCGCCACACTACGCGTACAACGCGATGAAGCTCCCCGGGCCGTGTGGCGTCATCACCATCAATGGCGACCCCGACATGGCCGCCGAGTGTGAGGCCAAAGGAGCAGAACTCGCCGATGTCGTCATCGCGGCATAAGCCAACCACGCTGACAAGCTCGCCAAGTACGCGAGCGGGATGAACAATGACGACCCAACCATACTCAAGAAGCCCAATTCGGAGGGCGCAAACACCTCAGCCTTCGAGGCAACGACGCACACCCGCACCGTCGAGCTGGTCCCAGGCGACACCAGTCAGACGGTGACGATCGGAACAGGAATGAGCCCATCCTAGGAAGGCGCGCTCATCGAGTTCCTCCGTGAGAACAGGGACATCTTCGCATGGAAGCCCTCTGACATGCCTGGTGTCCCTAGGGAGCTCGCTGAGCACAAACTAAATGCTGACCCGTCAAACAGTCGCTGAAGCCCTTCAATGAAGAGCGCCGCCGAGCAATCTCCGAGGAGGTGCAGCGTCTACTCGCTGCAGGATTCATCCGGCCAATCAAGTACTCCAAGTGGCTGGAAAACCCAGTCCTGGTTGAGAAGAAGAACGGGACCTGGAGGATGTGTATCGATTACACAAACTTGAACAGCGCCTGCCCGAAGGAGCAGTTCGTCCTCCCGCGGATTGACCAAATAATCGACTCCACCGTGGGCTCGGAGTTGCTATGTTTCCTCGACGCCTACTCTGGATACAACCAGATCAAAATGGCTGTCGAAAACGAGGAGAATACGGCATTCATCACGCCATTCGGAGCCTTCTGCTACACCGCCATGACCTTCGGCCTCAAGAACGCCGGGGCGACCTACCAGCGGTGCATGCAAGAGTGCCTCGCTAGCCAAATTGGCCGCAACATCCACGTCTACATCGATGTCGTGGTCGTAAAACCCGCTCGCCAGGGCGATCTACTCGCCGACCTGGCGGAAACATTCACCAACTTGCGAAAATACAAGATAAAGCTTAACCCAGGAAAATGCACCTTCGATGTACCAGCAGGACCACTACTGGGGTACGTCGTCTCCAAGCGAGGTATCGAGGCAAATCCCACCAAGATCGACACGATCGCCCGACTCGGCAAACCCGAGTGCCTGCGCGACGTCCAGAAGCTGGCCGCGCGAGTAGCGGCTCTCTGTCGCTTCATCCCCCGCCTGGGCGAAAAGGCGATGCCCCTACACCGTCTGATGCGCAAGAACCCCACCTTCCAGTGGGACAAGGAGGCGGACGACACGCTCCGCTACCTCAAGAAGGTGCTACTCGCCGCACCGCTACTCGCCGCCCCCGCCGACAAAGAACCCATGCTGGTCTACGTCGCGGATTCCGAGCGCGTTGTCAGCGTCGTCATGGTCATCGAACAGCCGGAGGAAGGAAAGGACCGACCAGTACAACGACCGGTGTACTACATCAGCGAGGTCCTCACCGAGTCGCGCCAACGGTACCTGCAGTACCAGAAACTGGTATACGCGGTCTTCAGAGCACAGCGGCGCCTGCCGCACTACTTCCAGGAGCACCCGATCACGGTCTCTCAAAGACCGCAGGACATCATCCGCAACCTTGAGGCGATTGGGCGAGTCGCTAAGTGGGCCGTCAAAATCGGCGTCCACAATATCAAGTACGAGCCACGAAAAGCGATCAAGTCGCAGGCTCTAGCAGACTTTATCGCCAACTGGGAAGAGGCCCAGCAGCCAGAAAAGCTGCCATACCTCCACTACTGGATCCTGCACTTCGACGGCTCCAAGAACACGGACGGCGCAGGAGCAGGGATCGTGCTGACTTCACCAAAGGGCGACAAGCTCCGCTACATCCTCTTCCTCGACTTCACCCCCTGCACCAACAACATGGCCGAGTACGAGGCACTACTCCACGGCATGCGAGCTGCCAAGGAGATGAACGTCAACCGCCTACGCTGCTACGGAGACTCCGACCTCGTCATTGGCAAGTCGCCGCACCGCAACGCCGCCCCATGGCGGCATACCGCCAAGTCTGGACAAGCTCAAGGACACTGCAGCTACTCTATCGAGTGGATTGACAGGCGGAAGAACGAGGAGGCCGATGCACTCTCTCGCATTGGGTCAGCTCAACTCGCACCACCCGCCGGCGTCTTGCTTGACACGATCACCAAGCCATCAGTCTCTCTCCCAAGGGAGATCGACATCGGAATCCCGCTGCAGCCAGAGGCAGCCCTGGTCGCACTTCGTCACGAGCAGACGACCGACCAAGCCCCACGCCCTACACAGGCCGGCACTTGCCCGTGGCAGACGAGGACTCCCGGATGATCGCCTTCACCATCAAATCCTTCACCATCATCGATGGCGTAGCTCACAAGCGCTGGCAAGCGTTCCAGCGCTGCGTCAACCGGGCCAACCCGACGCAAGATCCTCCATGACATCCACTCCGCATCGTGGCCACCACACGGCGCCCGCTCTCTGGATTCCCACGGCATGCATGCCTTGGCCGATGTTGCCGACATTGTCCAGCGGTGCGCCGGGTGCCAGAAGTACGCCAACCAGACGCATGTGCCGAGATCCGCGCTCAAGACAATCCCCATAACCTGGCCATTCGCCGTGTGGGGTATGGACATGGTAGGCCCCTTCAAAAAGGCTCCCTCTGGCTACACCCACCTTCTGGTCGCGGTCGAAAAATTCACAAAGTGGGTGGAGGCCAAACCAGTCAGGAAATGCGACGGGAAGACCTATACTAAATTCCTACGCGAGCTCATATATCGCTACGGGTTCCCGAACAGCATCATCACAGACAACGGCACCAATATCGCCAAAGGAGCCATGGCCGAGTTTTGCGAGGAACACCACATCCGGCTCGACCTCGCGTCAGTCTCCCACCGGGAATCCAACGGCCAGGCGGAATGGGCCAACCAGAGCATCCTCCACGGCCTGAAGCCGCGTCTCCAAGTACCACTCGAGCGCACCGCCGGGTGCTCGGTCGAGGAGCTGCCCTCCGTCATCTGGGGCATCTGCACCTCGGTCAACAGGTCAACAGGGTTCACCCCCTTCTTCATGGTGTACGGCGCCGAGGCAGTCATGCCCACCGACCCTCGAGCACGACTCGCCACGGGTCGTGCACTACACGGGGGCTGCGAACGAACTCGCCCGCCAGGATGGAGTCGACCAACTCGACGAGGCATGTGACCTCGCTCGATCACGCACCGCCATCTACCAACAAGGACTCCGCCGCTATCACAGCCGGAGGGTGAAAACTCGCACCTTCCAAGAAGGCGACCTGGTGCTGCGCCTCATCCAGGACAAGAAGAGCATGCACAAGCTTTCCCCTCCGTGGGAGGGACCATTCGCCATCGAGTGAGTACTCGGCAACGACGCCTACTACCTCATCGACGTCCGCGGAGACGGCAAACTCGACGTCAAGCCACCGTGGAATGTAAACCTCCTACGGAAGTTCTACTCCTAGAACCCCACATATGTACCCTCCAGTCGCTATGAAATAAAAAGAATTGGTTACCGCAAATTGCGCCTACTCTCCGTTTCTTGTGCCACTCGCACTCGTAATAACAGCGTCAAGCTAACTGCAGAAGTCAAGCTTTGGTACAGCGATCGGCACGGCCAATTAGTGCGTTACAAGGGCACTGGGTCACCCCAGGTCTTGCGACGTCCATGAAAAACGCCTACCCGGAGCCCCATTGGAGTCGTCTAGCCCGACTGGCTCTACGAGCCAAGACAACTGCCTTCGCTTCTCACAGCGACCTTGATCCTCCGCATCCTTGACATAGCGACTCGAACGGCCAAGTACTATGCTCGGGGACTGACGACCAGTCCAGCGCGAGCGGCTAGGAAAAACGCCAAGTATGAGAGCATGCCCAGGACTCGCCATGCGACTGACCTAACGGGCCAGGCAGGAGTGACTCGCTCAAACTAACGCGCCAAGTCCTCACCCACCCTCGAGTTGCGCCTAGAACAACCAAGTACCACACTCGGGGACTCGGCCACCCGACCTCGTTCGCGCAAGGGAAAACGGTGAAGTACAGAGCGCTCAAGGGAGTCGCCTCACGACTGGCTCTCCGAGCCCGGGCGAGTCGACCACAATAACAAAACAATCAAAAAAAACCATAAACACATAACAAACGAGGTCAACCCCATAAAAAGGGCGGACGCGCTCGGGGACTCGTTCAACCCTCAATCGGAAAACACATGTTAAATCACACAACAAATATGATATCTCGTTAATAGCATTGTGCAGTCATCTCAAAATACAAAATGTGTCCAAACGGCAGAACTGCTACTAACGCCCCAGGGCAAACTATCCTACTGCGGGCTTCAAGACGACGCCGACACCTTGCGACTGCGAATGAAGGGCGTGTACGGGTTTGACGGGTACGTCGTCAGCTCACCCGCCATCGCCGCATGAAAGGGCTGCTCGACCTTGAAGTCCCGGTGCTGCGGCTCGGGGTCGTTGGGTGCGACGACCGTCTCCTGGTAAGGAAGGAGGTCGCCCATTGCCCAGACGCGCTCGGAGTTCACCACGGCGCGGTCCGTCAACTTGAGCACCTCGGAGATCTCCATCGCGCCAGTCGACGACGGGTAGCCACTCGTCACATCGTCCAGGTCAAAGTCCTCCGGAAAGTGGGCGAGCCCAAGGCTAAGCGCCGTCGCTGCTCCACGTCGGTAGGCCGATCGCGTCATAAACTCGACGACCGATGGCGCCTTCTCCAAGTACCGCCACACCTCGACGAGGTCGCTGGGAATTACTTCCGTGGGCGACATCTCCTGGAGGTAGGCCCGGATGCACGTCGCCGACAACGTCGCCGAATCGACGAGTGTGGCCACACATTACCGCGCGTCGAACGAACTCGCCTATTCCACGCTATCAAGGATGCGACCTGCGGACACAAGATGATAGTGAGTACATCAAACAATATACAACGCATATGCAAAAGTCAGGAGTAGGCACACTTACCGATCAAGGGGCGGGAGAGATCCGTGATGAAGCTTTGAAGAGAAGTATAGTCGTCCTGAAGCCCAGCAACAAGGGCGTCAGAAACTTTACGTTCCTCCGCGGCGGCCGTAACGGCGTCTTTGGCTCGACCATCCGCCGAACTCGCTTCCTCTTTCGCCTCCTTCAGCTCGCGCTCGAGGTCGGCGATCCGCTTCTCAGCCGAGCTCAACGCCGATTGAGCCGCTGCCAACTCACTCGCTGGGACAAGTCCCTAGCGGGCCTCCTTTGCCTTCGCGGCAATCGCCTGAAGCCCCTTATTCTCCTCTTGGACGGTCGCCAGTTCCTTCTCCGCGCGGCGTGCCGTAGCAAGCCGGTCAGCTGACTCACGTTGCACACCCTGCACACAATCCAAAAAGTTAACCAAAGCGGAATCCTAAGTGCCCACCCGCTGAAATTCAGTGAGTGCGCACTCGGGGACTGGCAATCAAAAAACCTAAGTGCCCACCCGCTGAAATTCAGCGAGTGCGCACTCGCGGACTGGCAACCAAAAATCCTAAGTGCCCACCTGCTGAAATTCAGCGAGTGCGCACTCGGGGACTGGTAATCAAAAATCCTAAGTTCCCACCCGCTGAAATTCAGCGAGTGCGCACTCGGGGACTGGACGCGAAAAATAAACAACAAGACACTAAAAGAATCAGACCGCTGCAACGCACCGGCCTGATCCTCGGGGACTGGACATACCTGGATGGCTGCGCCAAGCATGCCATGAAGTTGTATCGCATCCGCGGACGCAAGGAGAGCTGGCGTGTGCCCGCGACGCTGCTCGACCTCCGTATCAGCGATCCCAGGTGCATGGCTCGAGGGCGAGGTACCACTCGCTGTAGCCGCTTTGGCCACGAAGCGCGGGAACGTTGCGATGGAGGCACCGGCACCAAAGGAGGCCGGTTCGCCCGCCCCAGGCGAAGGAGCACCCTCCTTGGTCGGTGAGGCTGCCTCCGCGACGGGTTCACTTGGCGCGATCGCCGTGTCATAAGACACCGTGACGACTTCGTCGCTTCTGGCCTTCTTGGCGTTATCCACGGGGACGACGACCTCGTCCGCCTTCCTCTTCCGGGAGGGATCCTCCTCGCTGACGACGGGTGGCACCTTGGCCACGGTCGGATGGCCTATCTTTTTAGCTCCGGTCCTACAAGTTGATCGCGTGAGCAAAATAATCGAAATACATCGAAAGACGAAAGTAGGTGAGCAAAACTCACTTGGCGACTGGAATGAAGCGTAGCCCCGTGCGGATGCCGGCCGGCTTCTCCAGCTCGGGGCCCAGTCGGCGACTGAGGCCCATTTCCAAGACATCGTGCGCCCAAGACACGGATGGTTTCTTCGTCGTCGAGGCTGCGACGGGAGCCTCTGAGACATCTTCAGCGGGAGCTTCCGTGCGAGGTGAAGCCGCCGCGACCGGAGCGGCCCCAAGCCCAGAGACTGGGGCGAATGGCGGAGGCATCGAAGCCAGTGACATCTCGCTCAGGATAGTGGTCGTGTCCAGCGCGGTTACCGTCGGCGGCGCCTCGCCCTTGTCCAGGCTGGTAGCATCGGAGCTGCTCACCGAGTGCGGCGGGGAGGCCGGTCTCACCGGCTTCATCTTCTTCTTCGGAGGGGCCTTCACCTCCTTCTTATTCTTCTTCTTCTTCGACGGAGTGGCCTGGCGGCGCGAGGTGGTCTCCGGAAGTTCGTCATCGTCATCATCATGACGCTCGAGGCTTTTACTCGCCTCAAGCTCACGCTGATGCTGCCCGCGGGTCTTGCGGACCAGCGGCGCGACTTCCTCCTTGGATTCGTCGTCGCCGTTGCTCTCGTCGCTCTCGGTGTCGCCCTTGGTGGGAGGCGACTCGCCCATGTCCTGGACGGACGAGCTCGAGTTCTCGTCGTCTGAAGGCGGGAGCCATCCTTCCACCACTTGGAATAGCTGCAATGAGCACAAGATGAAATTAGAATGACCGCGACTGCATAAAATGCGACTGCGAATGATGCGAGGTGATTCGCCGTTGGGGCTGGATGCTTCGCGGTGTAGGGGGTGACCTCGGCCTTTGCGTCCAGGTACACCGCCTGGGTGATCTTCTTCAGTGCTGGGGTGTAGTCCTCGATCTTCCACTCGGCGAGGCAGGACTTCGTCGAGTCCTCCCGGCCCGTGTATTGGTACATGTAGTGGTCGCGCTGAGCCAGAGGGACGAGCCGCCGACCGAGCCAGCAGTTGTATAAGTTAATTGTCTGGAGTCCCTTCTTCTTCAGACCGCGGATGGTTTGAAGCATTTCGTCCACGACCATCCGCTGGTCGGTGGGGAGCTTGCCAACTTGGAGTCGGCGCGGTTCGGGCCGGTCGGCAGAGTATCATGGGATCGCCGTCTCGCCCTCCGGAGTCGCCTCGGTAACGTAGAACCAAGAATTCTTCCATTGGCTCGCCGCCTTGGTGGGTAGCATCAGATCGAAGAAGGAGGCCTTCGATTTCAGCTGGAACGTCAGGCCGCCCGCGGCAAGCATTGGGTCGCCCGCTTCCTCGCAACTGATCCGTCTGTGGAACAGATCTTGCCACAGAGGGAAGTAGGGCCGGCAGGCCAGGTAGCACTCGCAGAACGCCACGAAGATGGCGAGCTGCTTGATGTTGTGCGGACCCAGGTCTGACGGTTGGATCCCGTAGTAGGCGCAGAAGCGCCGGAAGAACAGGGACGTAGGGAATCCTAGCCCCCGTTCTAGTTGGCTGGTGAAGCAAATGAATTCTCCCTCGCGCGGGTTCGGGGTCACCTCTCCGGCCGCAGGGATGCGCCACCTGCCGGCACGCAGGATCCCGGCATCCTCGAAGGACGCCAGTTGCGCTCTCGTACACTTAGATCTGCCCCAAGGCTCGGTGGAGGGGGCCATTGGCGGAAGGATTCGTGGGGGTCGGGGGATTTCGGGTCGGCTGGATCGCGATGCGGAGGAAGGCGAAAGTGTGCGCAATCGGAGGAAATGACAAGGAGATGGTTCTCCGATTGCCTGCCATTCCCCTTATATAGCGGTTGTTACCCGCCAAATTAGGGAGCCATTACTACGCGGTGATTACGCCGAAAGTTACCGTTGGATTACCCCAACGGCTAGTTTGACCGCATTTAACGGTCCAACTTCAGCCACTCGGCTCGCCGACCCGATCACTACGACAGTGACTGAGTATTTCGCCGACTGGACTCGCCAAAGCTGCGATCAGAATGACTAGTCTTTTCCTTTATTCAGGAGCCCGCCGTCTATTCGACTGGATGTCTGCTTTGAAGCCGTATACTCCGACTGCCAGCAACCACCTGCGCCCAATCAACGACGGCCTCGGGGACTACTGATGGGGATATGCCTACCGGGGTATACCCAGCAGGACGTTTCCGACTGGCCCAAGAACTGGCGAGTGGGCCTGCAAGACGGCGACTGGATCGAGGCCCGGTGTGGATCCAAGCGACTGGAAGCTGAAGGCCCAGGCGAGTAGATAGGCCCAGTTGAGTTATGTTAAACGATTACCGAAGCCTTACCTGATTCGGTTGAGATATGTAAACCCTAGGGGAGGTGAGTCTTTATAAACCTCCCTACAGGGCGTGTAGAGATACGTTCCATCATACACCCAAGCGACTCTCCGCCTAGCCGCCGAGCTCGCCCATTTTACCACCATCATAATACAATCTAGTAGAAGTAAATCTTTACCCTCCGGGGGGCCGAACATGGGTAAAACCCCATGTCTCCGCCCTCATCACGCACCGCAGATGGCTGGCCGCCCTTGCCCCTCATTCTACTATTCGCTGCCGATTGCAGCATCTGCTGTTACCATTCCCACGACACCACCCGCTGAAATTCAGCGAATAGGCACTCGGGGACTGGACAATGAAATTCCTAAATGCCCACCCGCTGAAATTCAGCGACTAGGCACTCGGGGACTGGATGATATAAAAACATTAAGAATCCAACCACTGAAATTCAGTGGCCCGATCCACGAGGACTGGACATACCTGGATGGCAGAGCCTAGCATGATGTGAAGCTCTAGTGCATCCACATAGGAAAGCACGACCGGAGTATGGCCGCGACGCTGCTCAACCTCCACCTCGGCGACCCCAGGCATCCGGCTCGTCGGTGCCGAGGCACTCGCTGCGGCCGCCTTCGCCATGAAGTGACGGAAGGTCGCTGCAGATGTCGCTGCGCCACTCGGAGCCGGCTCGGCCACGTCAGGTGAGTCAACACCCTCCTTGGCCTTCGAGGCCACTTCCTCCGTAGTCGGAGGATCGCTCGGAGCAACCTCCGGGTCATCAGAGACCGTGTCGATGTCGTCTCCTTTCGTCCTTTTAACACCTTCGGAGGGAGCAGCGACTTCGTCGGTTTTCCTCTTCCGCGAGGAATCCGCCGACACCTCTGTGGCGACTGGCGGAACCTTGTCCACAGAAGGATGGCTGATCTTTTTAATACCAGTCCTGTGAAACAGTTTTATGAATAAGACTGTTCGACTAAGACAAAAAAACAAGCAGACGAACAACACTCACTTGGCGACTGGTATGAACCGTAGACCGGTGCGGATGCTAGCCGTCTTCTCTAGTTCAGGCCCCAACTTCCGAGTGAGGCCCATCTCGAGTAAATCATGTGCCCAAGACACTGACGGCTTTTTCGAAGATGAAACCATGGCAGGAGCCTCCGCGGTAATTGCTGCGGGAGCCTCCCTTGGAGGCGAGCCCCCTACGGCTAGAGCAGCCCCCAAACTAACGATTGGGGAGAATGGAGGTGGTAACGATGCTAGCGGCGCCTCGTCCCTAGGGGCGGCAGCGTCTGGTGCCACAGTCGCGTGTGCCGCTGCGTCCCTAGCCGAGCTGGCGGCATCGGAACTGGTTGCAGATCGGGACGGAGATATCGGCTTCGCTGGTTTCGCCTTCTTCTTCGGCGAAGCTTTCTTCTTCTTCGACGGCGTCGCCTCACGATGTGAGGTGTGCTCGGGAAGCTCGTCGTTGTCATCATCGTGGGTCTCAAGGCTCTTGCTCGCTTCGAGCTCGCGCTGGTGTTGCCCGTGGGTTTTGCGAACCGTGGGGTCAGCAACTTCCATGGGCTCGTCTTCTCCGTTGTCGTCGTCGTCGCCTCCGTTGCTATCGGCGTTATCTTTGGTGGGTGATGACTCGCTTTCGTCCTGGACGGACGAGCTCGAGTTCTCATCATCCACGGGTGGAAGCCACCCTTCCACCACTTGGAACAACTGCAACAAGAATAAACAAATTTAACACGACCGCGAATGCACAAGCTGCGACTGCGAGTGTTAACGGAGTGACAGTTTGTCGTGGGAGCTGGACGCCTTGCAGTATAAGGGGCGACCCCGGCCTTTGCGTCAAGGTATACAGCCAGGGTAATCTTCTTTAGGGCCTACATGTAGTCGTTGAGTCTCCACTCAACGAGGCAGGACTTCGTCGGGTCGTTCTCACCCATATACTCATACATATAGTGGTCGCAGCTGGCCAAGGGCACGAGCCGCCGCCCGATCCAGCAGTTGTAGAGGTTGATGGTCTGGAGGCCTTTCTTCTTCAGGCCGCGGATGGTTTGCAACATTTCGTCAACAACCATCTGCTGATCCAGCGGGAGCTTGGCGACCTGGAGCCGACGCGGCTCGGGCCGGTCGGCGGAGTATCTTGGAAGCGCCACTTCATTGCTTGGAGTCGACTCGGTGACGTAGAACCAAAACTTCTTCCATTCATTCGCCGCCTTGGCAGGTAGCATCAGATCGAAGAACGAGGCCTTCGACTTTAGCTGGAATGTCAGGCCGCCCGCGGATAGCATCGGACCGCCTGTCTCCTCGCGGCTGTTCCTCCTGTGGAACAAATCTTGCCACAGGGGAAAATAGGGCCTGCAGCCCAAATAACACTCGCAGAACGCCACGAAAATGGCGAGCTGCTCGATACTATGCGGACCCGGATCTGATGGCTGGATTCCGTAGTAGGCGCAGAAACGCCGGAAGAAGAGGGAAGTTGGGAAACCCAGCCCCCGCTCCAGGTGGCTGGTGAAGCAGATGACCTCTCCCTCGCGCGGATTCGGAGTCACTTCTCCGGCCACGGGGATGCACCATCTGCCGGTTGGAGGATCCCAGCCTCTTCGAAGGATGCTAGTAGCGCCTTAGTGCACTTGGATCTGCCCCACGGCTCGGTGGGGGGGGGGCATCGGTTGGAAATTCGTGGAGGTCGAGGATCTCTGGATTGTTTTGATCGCTGCGCGGAATGGAGAAACAGAGATGGGAGGAATCGGAGGAAGAAAGAAGAAGTGTTTCCCCGTTCGCCTTTCATCCTCCTTATATAGCGGTTGCTACCCTCCAGTTTCGGGGGCCGCTACTACGCGGTAATTACGCCGAAGTTACTGTTGGATTAACCAACGGCTAGTTTGACCCCAATTGACGGTCCAACTTCATCCATTCGACTCGTCACTCCCAGCGACTCGACGACTCGCCGACCCGATCACTATAACAATGACTAAGTATTCGCCGACCCGTTCGCTGAGCTGCGACACGATTGGTCGCCGTTATTGCGACCGAAATGACTAGTTATTTCCTTTGTTTAGGAGTCCGCCGCCGATTCGACTAGGCGTTCGCATTGGAACTGTTTACTCCGACTGCCAGCAAACGCCTGCACCGAATCAACGACGCCCTCAGGGACTACTGATGGGGATATGCCTATCGGGGTATACCCAGCAGGACGTTTCCTACTGGCCCAAGCCGTCAGCGAGTGGGCCTGCAGGACAGCGACTGGATCAAGACTTGGCGTGGACTCAGGAGAATGGAAGCTAAAGGCCCAGAAGCGTAGCTAGGCCCAGTCGGACTAGGTCATAGAATCTCCGAATCCTTAACTAATTCGGTTGTGATCTGTAACCCTAGCGAGGTGAGTCTATATAAACCTCCCTAGGGGACGCATAGAGGATATGTTCCATCATACACCCAAGCGACTCGCCGCCTAGCCATCGAGCTCGCCCCATTGTACTCTCACCATAATACAATCTAGTAGGAGTAGGTCTTTACCCTCCGGGGGGCCGAACCTGGGTAAACTCTTGTGTCTCAGCCCTCATCTCGCTCCACAGATGGCTGGCCGCCCTTGCCCCATGTTCTACTACTTGCTGTCGATTGCAGCATCTGTCGTGGTCATTCCCACGACACACAACATATTTATCTTAAAGTTTTGTCCATAACTCATGATCGCTCCAAAAAGGAATGATTGAAGAGGTAACTACATAGTTCAAAGCATTAACAAGCACATTAGAAGCTTGAGCATCGAGATATAAGTTTTTCTCATCCTCACAAGATAGATTTTTGAAATGCATAGGAGGAGAAAAACCTATATCTACAATACGCTCCAAATTTGGGTCCATGTCCCGAAAATGAATAAGCATACGAGTTTTCCATATATCATAATTTGTGCCATCGAATATGAACATGTCATTGTGCACTAATCCCCTAGCCGACATATTTACTCTCAAGGCGGTGAAGCCTAATATGAGAGACCGGGCTCTAATACCAATTGAAAGGATACAGATGTCGTCTAGAGGGGGTGTGAATAGGCGATTAAAAGTTTTCCTAGAGTGGCTCAACAAAGGCGGAATAAAACTAGTGTTTACTTTGTCAAGCACAACCTAAAACAACTAGGGTTCACCTATGTGCACCAACAAATTATGCTAAACAATACAAGCAACAATGTGATAGCAAGATATAGATTACTTCAAGCACGAAGGATATCACAATGTAAAGTGCATATGTAAAGAGCTCGGGTATCGAGATAACCAAGGCACGAGGGGATGACGATATTTTACCGAGTTCCTCCCAACATGGAGTACGTCTCATTTGGAGAGGGGGTGGTAACAAACCACCAACGCCACAAAAGGCCTCCCTTATTCCGGTGAATCTCACCCGAATGGGATCGATCCACGCTTCCACTATCGGTGCACTTGTCGGTGGCAACCGGAACCTCTCACAAGATTGGGGAACTTCTCCACAACTTAATTGGAGGATCCCAACAAATGCCACCATGGCCAAAAACCATCTAGGGTTCCAAGAACCCAAGAGGGACAAGCTCCAATGAGTAACTCAAACCAAATCCTCCGAGGAGAACACAAACCGATGCACCGAATGCAAATGGCAAGAACACCACAAAGATGCTCCAATACCTCACTCTCAAGTTCCAACAAAGCTAGTAAAGCTATTGGGGGAATAAGAGAGGAGGAATCAAAGAGGGACACAAAATCCCCCAAAATCTAGATCCCCAAAGATACACTCACAAAGAGATGAATCGGCTAGGTCAAAACGTGGATCTAGATCTCCTCTCTCTTCCACTCAAATATGGACAAGAATCATCGAAGGGGAAGAGATTAGTCAAGCTTCAAACTATAGAGAAAGTGTGGACAAAGCTTAGCCTAATAGAAGAGGAAGAAGCTAGCTAAACTAAAAACAGGCAAAGACTTAAATAGAGGCCCTAGAAAATATGAACGTTGGGCTATTTTTCCTGAACGGACCGGTAGTACCGGACTGGATCAGTACGGTCGCACGCGGCAGCGAATGCCAAAGTAAAAATGAATCAGCAGCGCAGCAGGCGAGCTAGGCCACAACGAGCGGAGCTGGCGGCGGCGCATGCGGGAATGAGTGGGGCCGGGCAAGGATGCGAGCAGCTTGCGCGCGAGAGAGTGGCAGCTATAACAGCGGGACCAGCCAACAGAGCGAAAGCGATGTGCCAGCGCCAGTACACGGCAGCAGCGCAAGGAAGCAGCTAATGCTGTGAGGGCTCAGCTAGCAAGGCGGCGCAGCGACGTGGGGTCAACGCGGGTGCATGCGCATCGAGGCGGATGTCGCGCGAGCGGGCGGGCGAGAGCACAGCGAGCGGGCAGGAGTAGCAAGCGAAGTGGGGGGACGGCCTGGCAAGCAAGATGGGCCTGGGGCGACCCGGTACTACCGGCCGCCCGGTGCGGTAGAGCCGCATGGGCCGGTAGTACTGGCCAGGACTATCGGGCAGGCCAGCAGATCGTTGCCGCGCGCCAGGCGCGTCCGGTACTGGGCCCGGTAGTATCGGACGGCCCAGAAAACATTCTTTTCTTTTTCTTTTTCAAACCAAATAAAAGCACATATTCAAACGACAATAACTTTTGATTGGTAGCTCCGATTGACTCGATTCCAATTGTGTTGGAAAGAGAACGACAATAGCTACCCTATATTGGTTATCACCAAGTGAGAAAATATCAAGTATTATAATGTGAGATACCTCACTTGGTGAGACACCGGAAAACTGCCAAGATCAAAATCGTAACAAGATATAAACGGAAGATCCGATTTTGATGACCAAGAGCTTGTTATGGAGATTACCACAAGCTCTAAATCCTCACATAGATATGACCAAATAACAACCAAATATGATGATGCAAGTATGCAAAGGTTTGAGCTCTCTCCGAACGATATGATCGAGTTATTCATTCGAGAGCCTGTCTTGATAGTACGGCTATCGATCCTAAACCCGGTCTCCCACTAACAACATGAGACCGGCAAAAGCGAAAACCTATCAAGATTATACCTTTGCCTTGAGCATTCCACTTGAACTCGATGTAGACGAACTTGACCTTCTCAAGATGGAACACCTTTCTTGATTTCTCATCATCGATCCATGATAACGAGGATGGCAAGCATCAAACATGAGATCTTCTATAGATGGTGCATTTTTATCTTGCACAACACATCTTATTCTCATTTCATTGACCTTGAAGCCAACACATGCTCCAAGCGATGCCAATGGACAAATCCTACAAGTATAACTTAATACACACATTAGTCCATAACGATTTTCATTAATTACCAAAACCACACATGGGGGCCCACATGTTCTTTCACAAGGTTTATCAATAGTATGGCTAGATGGATTACTAGGACTAGCACACGACAAAATAGCATTTTGAGTAGAAGTTGTGCTAATGTCCAAAAGAGGCTCACAAGATGTTACCTTGGTAATACTTGCCTCACGAGCTAACATTAGCCCATCATGGGAGATTAGAAGATCATTATGAGAGCCCGAGAGATTTTCATGACTTTCTTCCAATTTCCTATACTTCCTAGTTAGCAACTCAAGTTGAGACCTTAGCTCAACGTTCTCCTCTAGGGTAGATGCTTCACAAGAAGTAGAGTTAGTAGCAAAAGCATCATTAATATAATTTTCCTTTTTAGGCACATAATATTCATTTTTCTATGTGAGGAGATAATTAGTGTGCTTCTCCTCGGCAAGCTCTTTCTTAAGAAGATTGAATCTCTGACTCCCATCATCAAGTTGGAAATCCAACTCCTCTATGGTTCCCGTTTGTTTATTTATGGTGTCCATAACGTTGTCGTGGTGGTGGCACGGCAGATGCCATGGGTAGGATAAAGTATGGGGCCAATGGATGCTAGTGGGATCTGGGGAGGGAAGATGCAATTGATTCTACACACAAGAGATTAGGGCAAAGATCTTTATTTCTCTTCTCTTGGGCTACAAGTGCTCCTTGAGCTGTATACAGGGAGAAAAGATGAACCTCACCAGCCTAACGGTACCAAAATGAGCCGATCCCCTTCTCTGAGTCCAAGTCTCTCCTTATAAAGGAGAGCCCTGGGTTCCTTTAGGGCTGACGTGGCCAGCATATTCGAGGAATATGCCTATCCCAATATAGTAGTTCGGCGCCCCTCTTTCCCTGTCGCCCCTCTAACGACGGCAAGGTTCCAGGGCCCCTCTTGTCTTCCTCGGACTGTCACCTCGTGACCTCCTCCCGCCTGTCGCTCTGCGCTTTGTCCGTAGCGCTGGCACGCTTAGATTCTCCCTAGCTTGCAGCTAGGTTTGACTTCGGCCTCTCCTTCTCCTGCAAGCCTCATATCATTCGCCCTCCTCGCATAGCTCGGATTGTCCTTTACCGCATCAAGATTACTCAGGCTAACCCGGCCACGCAAGAACTCGCCGGTAACGTCTTAATATACATATACGGGCCTCTCGCCTCCGTATGTCAGCCGACTTATCCATGATTCGGCCGACCTAGACTGTAACTCGGAAACCTGACGGGGATCGTACCTCTATCTTTCCCCGTCCTTTGACCTACCCAAGGTCAACCCCCCGACATTAGTCCCCGAAGTTGGTGTGGCCCTGTCGATAGCTTCGGCCGGGTCGTATCAGCTTCATCATATTTTTCAGTACTATTTCCGAGTTATCTTTTTCTCGTCCGGGGTACCCTTGTTCCTTCTCTCGTACGCCTCGTCCTATGTGTCACTCCCATCATTGTTTTTATAGTTTTTTGGTTCCTATACAGTATTTACTGACAGGCTACAGTTAACCCTGTACCTGCTGCGCCGCCGCTGCGACGCCTCGCGTGCCGTTTCCTGGGGGATCGCAACCTACTTCGTTCCCGTGTGGCCGTTGGTGCGGCTCCGCTTATCTTCGTGCGTTCGTGCCGCACCCACGATCTACACGGTCAAATGCTACAGCCACGATCCCACTACCTTGTTCGTGGCTCGACTATAAAGAGGGGCACGGTGTTTGGGGATTTACTTTTCCCCTTCTCGTTCGTCTCTGACCTCCTCCTTCCTCTCGCCTGCGCGCCTTCTCGCAGCTCCTCCGCCGCGCGCTCATCAGAGCTTCCGACGGCAAGGACTCCGCCGCGCCGTTCTGCTCGCCTCGCCTGCGCTCACCAGCTTCGGCGCCGTCGCCGGTGAGTACTTTCCGGCCGCATTGCCTAGGTTCTACCCTAGATTTCTATGTTTCGATCTCGTGTTCGTGCGGCGGTTCCTCTGCTCCTCCGCCGCCGCTTCCGTGTAAAATCACGACGGGGCCTCGTAGCTCTAAACTCTCCTCTGCCGCCAGCTCTTCTTCCGTCGATCTCTCCGGCGAACCACCTATGTCTAGCTCTTTTAGTGGTGCTCTGGTTGAGGATGATGACGCTGGCTCTGGGCCCGAGCGAGGCTCGTGGCAAGGTTCTTCCGTTACGCGCCGCGAGATTGAGTGGCTTATCCGAACTCGGAGGATTCCCGCCGAGGTTTCCTGTCGCTTACCCGGCAGCGAGTCCTCTCCGGACGTTAGGGAGGGCGAGTATGTAGTTTTTATGTTGCACTTCGCGCGAGGCTTCGGCCTCCCTCTTAGTGATTTTGCTAGAGAGTGTCTTGACTACTTCGGCCTTCAGCCTCATCATCTTCCCGCGAATGCCATCGCTTCTCTTTCTGCTTTTATCTCCGCCTCAGAGGGATACTTCGTCTTATGGCCGTCTGTGCACGTTTGGTCGAAGTTCTTCCAGATTCGTTCTAACGTTGTCCCTAATAAATCTCTGCATCCCTCCGAGAAATCGCTCACTCAATGCGGGGCAGCGTCTATTACACCTCGGAGGAAATCCGTATTTCCTCGCGTCACCGGGTTAGAGTCGTGCAAGAAGTGGCACAAATCCTTCTTTTACGTCAAGAATAGAGGGACGGAGGAAAAGATCCGGCTCCCTGCCTTCTCAATCGGTCCGCCTTCTAAGGTGAATTGGCTTTACAATCCGAGGAAAACTCACGCCTTGGCCAAGGCTTTTGAGATTCGGCTTAAAGAGCTGATCCGTGCCGGGTTATGCGGCGAAGACCTGATGGCTACCTTTATTAGTAGCCGGATCTGCCCATTCCAGAAGCGGACTCACAAGTTGTGCTACATGAGTGGTCCTCTTGACCCTAACCGAGTCTCGACCGTGGAGCTGGACAATTATCTTATTTATAAGCGTGTTCGAGCTATCTTTAAGACGGAGATGCCTGAGGATTGGGCTTGGTGACTGAAACCGTTCACCCGCGATCATCCGCCTCCCGAAGTAAGCTTAATCCATAACGCTCTGTTATTCCCCCATTTTCGTAACGGATTCCGCTAACTTTCTTTTTCCTCGTCTTGCAGAGATTCACAGAGCAGAAGAATGAGGATGCCGAAGTTTTGTTGCTTCCGTGGCCCGCGGACCGGAGCACCCCGGATACTGGTGAACCAGACTTGGAGGAGTTCGTCCCTAAGTCGGATCCTGCCTCGGCTCGAGCTCGTGGCAAGACCTCGGCGCACGAGGAGGAAGGTGATTCGGACGAGGTCCAAATTCTTGAGGTAGTTGCCGCAATGCCTATTTCTTATGCATTTCCGGCTTCTACTTTCCCAGCTAATCCGGCCGGTCAGGTTCACGACGCCGAGCCTATCGCTTCTCGACCTCTTGTTACCTTGGGGAAACGCGGGGCTCCTGCTAGTGCCTCGGAGGTCGTCCCCAAGAAACGGACGAAGAAATCCGCTCCGAATCCTCCCAGGCGCAAGACTATGCCTGTGGTTGCCGGGTAAGTTCCTTTTACTTGTATTTCTTGTTTCTCTCTTTCTGTTTTTCATACTGACACCTTTTTCTTACTTATTTTTGCAGTGCTCCGCTTTCTGTTAAGCCCGGCGGTCCTAGCATGACTAGCCGCCCGATTCGGCAGCTGTCTCCTCCGCCCGTCGATGATACCAGGATTCCCAGTCCCACTCGTGCTGCCTCTCCTCTAGATCCGAATCCGTCGCCTCCCGTCGCGACGTGCCTGAAACCCCTTCTGTTGACATTGATTGCACTCGGCCCTCCGAGGTTTTCGTCGAATCCGTTGCCCCTTCTATGGGTCCCAGCGCCGCTACTAAGCCTCTATCTACCCCGGCAGTTTCTACAGCCACTCCAGCCTCGGCCGAAAAGGTCGTTATCTCGGCGCCTTCTGCGACCGTAACCCCTGCTGCTCCTAAAGACGTCGTCCCCACTTCCGAGGTGTCACTTCCTACTGATGCCTCCTCTAAGGCGAGAAAAGTTGTTGCTGCCAAGACTTCCTCTTCTCAGAAAGGTCTTGTCGGCTCTTCTCAACCGAGTATCGCCGACGTGCTGCGTAAGGGAACTGCGCCTACCAAAGCCTCCGTTGCCTACCGCCAAAGACCAGCTTGCTCTTCATAAGAGCCCTGCGGCCGCAGTGGTTGCACAACCTGTCCGGGGTAAGGTCTTAACTCGGACAACTAGTGGGAACAACTTCGGCACGCTGGTGGAGTACGCCAATAATTGGAACGCCGCTGATCAGTTTGAGGGTAATCCTATCAACCAGCCCTTTCAGCTTTCCTACATCAGCGGCCGTTTTGACCATGCTGCCAAGTTCATCCTTGATACTAACAAGATGAATGAGGTAATTGCTGTTTCTCTGAGTTTTAAATTAGTCCCCAGATGTTACTATATGCTCTAGTCCCCGAAACTTGCAAGGAAATAACTTGTTATATGCTTGGAAGTTTAATGATCTTTGACTTAATTTAAATTTATTTCTAGGGTTCGGATATCCGGCCATCTAGATCCGAGTGAAGTTTTGCTTGATTCGGATTTGCTTTAGCTTTGAATATCTAGCCACCTAGATCCGAATTAAGTTCTGCTTGATTCGGATCTGATTTAGCTTTGAATATCCAGCCACCTAGATCCGAATTAAGTTTTGCTTGATTCGGATCTGATTTAGCTTTGAATATCCAGCCACCTAGATCCGAGTTAAGTTTGCTTGACTCGGATCTGATTTTAGCTTTGAATATCCAGTCACCTAGATCCGAGTTAAGTCCTGTTTGACTCGGATTTGCTTTAGCTTTGAATATCTAGCCACCTAGATCCGAATTAAGTTCTGCTTGATTCGGATCTGATTTAGCTTTGAATATCCAGCCACCTAGATCCGAATTAAGTTTGCTTGACTCGGATCTGATTTTGGCTTTGAATATCCAGCCACCTAGATCCGAGTTAAGTCCTGCTTGACTCGGATCTGATTTATCTTTGAATATCGATTTATCGTTTTTCCCCCATTGCTTAGGTTGCACATGATCGGAGGACTGCCGAATTCCAGAGGTTGCTTTTTTCGCACCGTAAGCTGGAAGAAAAGTATGAGAAAATCCTTCCAGTGATAAAGAAGGCTGGTACATCGATGGTTCCTTTTCGTTATTTTCAACGTTCTTATTTATTTTTCCGCGAGATGCCGGCTTACTTTCTTGGTGAACAGGTAACATTAATAACCTCAACATTCGCCTTGAGAAGAAAGTCAAGATCTTGAAAGGTTAGTTTCCCTTTTATTTTACACCCTTTCCCTTTTAACATGTATGCTAAGCTTCCTTATTGCGTTTGGCTCTGGTAAAGCCGAGTTGCAAACCTTTGCAGCGTCGCATCAAGATTGCATGCCCATGCCTGACATGATGCTGCATTTTTTAGAGCAAAACGCTATTCATTCGGCGCAATTACAAGAAAAAGATGATGAAATAACTTGCCTACGAGCCGAGGAGGATACCCTTAAGCTCTCTCAGAAATCCGAACTGGAAAAGGTCGACCAAGAATTTTTCGAGGAGAAGAATCGGCTGGCTTTGGAGCTGCAGAAGAACAAAGAACTCCTCGAGGCTGCCGAACTAAAACCGGGGTTGGCGAGCGAGGAAATTGCTCGTTTTGAGAAGAGCAAGGTTGATTGGGCCAAAGACCTTCAGATAATGATGAGTTACATACATCGTAAGCTACTTAGCACAGCCGAATTATATTTTTCTTTTTTGTTCCCGCTACCACCTGACACGTTCATGCTTTGCACAGATCATTTTCCCGAAGCCAAACCTGTGATTTCTAAAGCGGTTCTTGCAGCTCGCGTGCGCCGAGGTGTTTCTGTTGCCGCTGACTCGAAGTATTCAATGGAGGATTTCTGTTCTTTGGCCTTGCAGTTGGCCCAATGAAAATTATGGGTCGGGACTTGGTGCAAGCAGCCATCCGAGCTTACCACGTTCTTTGGCCGAATACATCTGGTACTCCTGATATTAATGAGGTCGAATTACTAGTAAAAAGACTCATGGCATCTGAGAGGCAACTGAGTCTCTGGAGGGAATCAGCCGGGCGTGCTGGCGCTGATATGGCCTCATCATCATCATGTCATGGTACGAAGACATCTCTCTAGACATCCTGAGAAATCTGCGCACTGGTTCTCGCTGGGTTGAAGACCCCACCTTCGTCGCTCTTCGGCAAGCTCACGCCTTCCAACTCGTCGAGTATGCCGACGTACATACTTGGAATGAAGGGCCGAGTTTTCTTCCAAACCCGGATGAGGAGGTCATAGTTGAAGATGCCTCGGATGACAATTCGGCTGAGCAAGGAGAGGGTGAGGATAATTCGGCCACATCTGAAAGCTCTAGTTCAAGCTCGGATAGCGGCGGCGATGCGCGGTCCTCCTCCAAAGGTACTGGGCACTCAACTGGACAGACGGATGCTCCTGAGCAGCCTCGAGCTTCCGCTGAAGTTGCACTTGGTTCTACGGAGTGTGAGGCAACCTCGGTTGAAGTTCCTCCTACGTCGGAGTGCCCAGCGCTTGACCAAGTCGCTGCCTCCCCTGCGAATAACGCTTGAGTTATTTCTTATCCCTGGCATGCCGGGCGTATGATGTACGCGAAACATTTGTCCACTCTCTGTATGACTTGAATTTCTTTTGCGGTGTACCGTTGTGACATATGCGCTTGTAGCTGTTACCATTTGGTTATGTTGGTGTTTGTCCGAATTCTTGCTTTGGTGGCCTGCGAGTTCCTGATTTTAGGATTTATCCTTGCCTCCGTTTTTTCATGAGTGGTGTTCTGAACGGCGGTTGACTACTACCTTAGGAGAATATATGGCAATCCCTGAATCATTGTTTATCGCGCCGAACTTCAATATGTAAACCAAATTTCAGAAATTATAAAACTAATACGGGTGCGCTCAACATAAAACTGAAGCAGCATGTAGCAGTCCCCGAGTCACTGCTTTGGATGCCGAGGTTCAAATATTTAATATGAAATGAAAATAATATATGGCATTTCCCGAGTCACTGCTCTGGGTGCCGAGGTTTAAATACCTAACATGAAATTGAGATAACATACGGCAGTCCCCGAGTCACTGCTCTGGGCGCCGAGGTTTAAATACATAACATGAAATTGAGATAACATATGGCAGTCCCCGAGTCACTGCTCTGGGCGCCGAGGTTCAAATACATAACATGAAATTGAGATAACATACGGCAGTCCCCGAGTCACTGCTCTGGGCGCCGAGGTTCAAATACATAACATGAAATTGAGATAACATACAGCAGTCCCCGAGTCACTGCTCTGGGCGCCGAGGTTCAAATACATAACATGAAATTGAGATAACATATGGCAGTCCCCGAGTCACTGCTCTGGGTGCCGAGGTTCAATACATCATTGGATCTTGACCTTGAGATACAATGCTACGAGTAAAATGGTCGAAGTAAAGCTGCATTCCATGGATGCTTCATTTCTTCGCCAGCTTTGTCTGCCTTGTTCTTTCCGGGGGACTGAGCGTCGACTAGATAATAGGCATCGTTGTGCAACGCTTTGCTCACAATGAACGGTCCCTCCCATGGAGGTGACAACTTGTGCATGCCGGCCGTACATTGTACCAGTCAGAGGACTAAATCTCCTTCTTTGAATACTCTTGGATTCACCTTCTTGCTGTGATATCGTCGCAGGTTCTGCTGATAAATAGCTGATCGTGACAATGTCAATTCTCTGGCTTCTTCTAGCAGGTCTACAGCATCTTGCCGAGCTATCTCGTTTATCTCCGAGGTTGTATACTGAGTAACTCTTGGCGAGTCATATATTATGTCGGCTGGAAGTACGGCCTCCGCCCATATACCGGGAAGAATGGTGTATAACTGTTGATCTATTTGGAGTAGTCCGAGGCTCCACAAGACGGGAGTTCCTCAATCCAACATCCTGCCGACCTTTGCAATGGTTCGACAAGTCATGGTTTTATTCCTGATAACACCACCATTAGACCTTTCCACTTGCCCATTGGATGGGTGAGCCACGAGGCAATATCTAGTCTTATGTGCTTCTCGGCAAAATCGCGAAAACTCCTTCGCAAAGTTTGTGCCATTATCTCAGAATAATATCTGTGCGGATACCCATATCTTAAGATAATATCCTTGAGAAATTTCAACGCCATGGACCCATCGCACTTTTTATTGGTTTCACTTCAATCCATTTTGTGAACTTGTCCACCATAACCAACATGTGGGTCATTCCTCGTGCGGCTTGAATGGTCCCACCATATCTAAACCCCATACGTAAAATGGCCAAGTGATGGGTATTGTTTTTAACTCGCCGATGGCATGTGTATTTTGGTTATGTATCTCGACATCCATTGCATTTCTTAACTAATTCTTTTGCTTCTTTCAATGCCGTCCAATAAAATCCATGCCGAATGCTTTGGCTACTAAGGCACGAGATGAGGCATGGTGCCCACATTCTCCTTGGTGTATGTCTAGAAGGATCTCGACCTTCCGCGAACTTACACACTTCGCAACACGCTTGTGATGCTCCTTTTATATATCTCATTGTTTATGATTGTATAAGCTTTTGCTCTCCTTACGCTTTGTCTAGCTAATACCTCATTACTCGGCAACATCGAGTCTTTTAGGTAAGAAAATATGGGTTGCCCATAACGGTGTGACTTTTTCTCGGCGTGATCTCACCTCTATTTCCATGTTTTCTGCCGACATACATATCTCGGCTTTCCCATGATTGCACTTACCTCGGCTGTCCTCCTCTTGGGGGGTTCCGAGTTATATTGCGGATCTACTTCCATCGGCGCGTTATCTTTTGCGGAATTTGCCGGGATAAAGATAGATTCGGATTCTGGTGATGGGATTATTGATGGTTTCCTGAGGTGCTCCAGGGCAATGCTCGGAGGAATTGACTGCCGGGTTGATCCTAATTTTGACAATGTGTCTGCGGCATTATTTTCTGCCCGAGGTATGTGGTGAAATTCACATCCTTCAAAGTATCCACTGATCTTTTGCACGTGAAACTTGTATAAAGCCATATTAGCATCTAATGCGTCCCAACTGCCTGAGACTTGCTGTACTACTAAATCCGAGTCGCCATAGCATAAGATTCGGCGTATGCCAATTTCTTTTGCTACTTTCAATCCATGGACCAGTGCTTCATATTCGGCTACATTGTTGGACGCAGCAAAATGTATTTGTAACACATATTTCAGTTGGTCTCTTTTAGGCGAGGTTAAGACTATTCCCGCCCCCAAACCATTCCTTAATTTGGAACCATCGAAATGCATAGTCCAATAATTTGGATCTCGCAATGGTGGCTCATACTGCACCTCGGCCCAGTCTACGAAAAATTCGGCGACCGCCTAAGATTTGATTGCATCTCTCCTATCAAATTGTGGAGCGTATGGTGATAACTCGATTGCCCATTTTGCTATTCGGCCACTTGCGTCTTTGTTGCTCAATATGTCGGCTATGGGTGCCTCACAGATCACTTTGATGGGATGCTCTTCGAAGTAATGTTTAAGCTTTTTCGCCGACATATATACCCCATAAGCCATCTTCTGATAATGTGGGTAATTCTTATTTGAAGTGGATAATACCTCACTTAAATAGTATACCGGCCTCTGAACCGACTTACCATCTTCAAGTCATTCTACTACGACTACAGTACTCACTACTCTGTTGGTAGCTGCTATATAGAGTAACATAGGCTCTTTTGACAATGGAGAAGCCAAAATGGGTGCTGTAACCAACATCTTTTTCAATTCATGAAATGCGATGTCCGCCTATGGAGTCCAAATGAATTTATCTGATTTCTTCATTAGCTGATAGAGTGGTAGCGCCTTCTCTCCTAGCCGACATACGAACCGGCTAAGCGAGGCCAGACACCCCGTGAATTTTTGTACATCATTTAAACATTTTGGCAACTCCATTCTTTCTACTGCCTTTATCTTTGTTGGGTTGGCCTCTATACCTCGGCTAGAAACAAGAAAACCGAGTAATTTTCCTGCCGGCACGCCAAACGTACATTTTTCTGGATTAAGCTTCATTCGGAACCTTCTCAGGTTCGCAAAAGTTTGTCGTATATCTTCCAGTAATGTTTTGCTTTCTTTGGTTTTGATGACCACATCATCTACGTATACTTGTACATTTTTTCCTATCTGATCGTGTAGACATTTTTTCATGCATCTCTGGTATGTCGCTCCCGCATTCCGCAGGCCGAATGGCATTGTATGATAACAATAAGCCCCGTACGAGGTAATAAACGCGGTCTTTATTTGATCGGCCGAATTTAACGGTATCTGGTGGAAACCAGAATACGCGTCTACAAATGACAATAACTCACAACCAGCGGTCGAATCAATGACTTGATCTATTCTAGGCAGTGGAAAAGGATCTTTTGGACAAGCCTTGTTCAGGTTGGTGTAATCGATACACATTCGCCATACAATGGCTACATTGGGATCATCTTTCTTCTTTTCTACTAGCACCGGATTCGACAACCAATCCGGGTATAGCACCTCCATAATGAACCCGGCCGCGAGGAGCCAAGCTATTTCATCTCCTATTATTTTTCTCCTGTCTTCGGCGAAGCGGCGGAGAGGTTGCTTCACCGGCCTTGCTCCTAGCCTCATGTTCAAAGAGTGCTCAACCAACTCCCTCGGAACACCTTGCAGATCCTGAGTTGACCATGCAAATATATCCCGATTCTCACGGGGGAAGTTGGTGAGCTCGCTTTCCTATTTAGCGTCCAGGCCTGCACCAATAGTAACAGTACGCTCTGGGAATTGCTCATCGATCTGAAATTTCTTCGTTTCTTTAGTCGGCTGAAAAGAGACACCGCCATGTGGGTTGGCCAGTACGGCATGTTCAACAGGCCATCGAGCGAGGGCTGCTACCTCTTGAATCCTTCTCTTTTCTCTTGCTATAACCAATGATTCGGCCAAATTTGACCCGGCTGAAGCACACTCCATTGACTTCTTGTAATCCCCTGCAACTGTTATTACTCCTTGTGGTCCGGGTAGCTTCATCTTCAGATAACTTACATGACAGCTGCTCATGAATTTGGCCAGTGCGGGCCGTCCGAGTAGAGCACTACTAGGAAAACGGCTATAGGTAATCAGCACATCCGTGGCTCACATGGTTGAAGTGCCCCACGGCTAAAACAGGCGTGGCTCACCTGTGGGCAGTGCCCTACTAATAACTAGAACAACCGTGGCGCACATGACTACAGTGCGCCACAGATGTGTGTGGGCCAGGGCCCTGTTGGCCACACGCCAAACATCTGCAGCGCACTATAGTCATGTGCGCCACGGTTGTTAGGGTCATCTGTGGCGCACGTGTGCCTAGTGCGCTACGCCTAAGCGCATACCCCCCTCTGCTCTGAAACGGCCACAAACTTCTGTGGCCCACTCGGCCTAGTGCGCCACAGGGAGTAGGAGCATCTGTGGCGCACATGGAATAGTGCGCCACAGATGTTTGTACTCCCTGTGGCACACTAGGGCCGTGTGCGCCACGGATTTGTCGATTTCTTTAGGACAGCACTTTATGTGCACATGTGTGACCACATCCACCACCCCACACTTCACTTTCCCCTTCTTCTTCCTCCTTAGATCTAGTCGGGATCTTCTCCTTCCCACCTCAATTTCTCCACACATTCACCATTTTTAGCATGTAAAACTTGCTTTGGATGTTACATAAGTAATAGAGGAGGTCTCCGGTCTCTCATCTATCCTTCTCCTGACGCACAAGACCTCTCCTTTCCATCTTTCTCGATCGGTCTCTCATCTCGTAAGTTGTCCATGTAAGGATGTGTTCATGTGTATATGGATTATGTGCTCATATGTATGTAGATGATCGATGCTCATGATGTGTGTATGTGGAGAGGATCGATGGTCATATGTGTGTGTATATGGAGAGTATCGATGATGCTCATGCATGTGTACTATGGAGAGGATAATGATATGTTCATGTGTGTATGGATCGGTCTCTCTCTCTTGTGTTTGTATGTGAACAAGTTGCCATTTGTTTTGCCAAAATGTTGATTCATTTCCATTTTGGCAAGACTTTGGCATTTCGCAAAGGTCCTAATTTTAGGATAGGTCATGCCGAAATTTTCTATCGACCATTGCATGCATGCATTCATTATGTGGTTCTAATAGACTTCAAAATTGTATCGTGTACATCGTGCAAGCAAAATTGGTCCGCATAATGAGTGAAGGCATTGTGGCTAGATTTTTGAAATGTGCGACGGCCGACATGATACGAAATAATAAGACAGATATAAGATGTCCGTGCAGAAGATGCAAACTCAACTGGGTGATCGACCCAGATTCCGGGAATCTGCAGGCGCACCTGCTCCGCCATGGTTTCATGGATGGATACACTCGTTGGATAAGCGATGACGTAGATGATGGAGACGGTGAAGAAGGTTGCCAACATGACGATGATCATCATCACGGCGAGAACGGGCGAGATGATGAAGAGTCTCCTGGAGATGGTGAAGGTGCGGAAGCAGACCGGGATGATGATGATCTAGATGCCGGAGGAGCAGACGACGATGGAACAACGTCAGGCTGGGTGCGGGACCCTTATGTGCAAGAGCTGCTTCTCAAGCGCATTTAGTAACGCCAGGGCTGCCGCTAGAGAGAAAGCCAAGCTTGCGCAACTTGAGAAAGACGCGGTTACTACATTGTATGAAGGATGCAGGCCCGATGATACCCGGTTGAATGTAACGCTCAAGGCTATGGAGATGAAGGCAAAGAACAAATTGAGCGACGCAAGCTTCGACGATATGATGGCATTCTAGCACGATCGTCTCCCGGAGGGGAACACATGTCCAACTAGTATCGAGGATGCCAAGAAAATCGTCTGTCCTCTCGATCTACCGCACGTTAGATATCACGTATGCATCAACGATTGCATCATTTATCGGGGCGAGGACGCGGAGAAAACCACATGTCCGGTGTGCGGCGTGAGTCGATACAAGAAAGGGAAGAAAGCACCTCGAAAAGTGGTATGGTACTTTCCTATCACTCCTCGTCTGCAGCGCTATTTCGCGGACCCTAAGGAAGTGAAGCTCATGCGATGGCATGCGGAAAGGAAGAAGCCAGGAGATGATGATGACCCCGAAAAGGATGAGCTGCTGACGCACCCTTCAGATGCTAGCCAGTGGAAAGCATTGGACCTCGAATTCCCAGAACTCGGTGGAGATTCGAGGAACATCAGGCTTGGTGCGAGCACCGATGGACTCAATCCGTTCGGTAGCCAGAGCAGCACGCACAACACTTGGCACGTGTTTGTATGGATGTACAACCTCCCTCCATGGTTGTGCATGAAGAAGAAGTACATACAAATGAGTATGCTAATTCAAGGGCCGAAACAACCTGGTACCGACATCAATCTGTATCTCGGGCTGTTGAAAGAGGAGCTAGCCACGTTATGGGAATCTGGAGCCAATACTTACGACGCTGTCGCACAAGATTATTTCACTATGAGAGCCGCGTTGATCACTACGGTGCAAGACTATCCAGGTTGCGAGTATATCTCGGGGCAGGTTATCCAAGGATTCTGCGCATGCGTTAGGTGCATGGATAACATAAGCTATCTCCAACTAGAGAAAGCTCCAGGGTCATCGAAAACCGTGTTCATGGCGCACCGGAGGTGGCTCGGCAAGAATGATCCATGGAGAAAACGTGGAGACCTGTTCGATGGCAAATCAGAGACCCGAGGAATCCCAGAGCATAGGAGCAGCGAAGAAGTGGAAGAGTTTTGAAAACTGGAAAGATTGTCCTAAGCACGGTAAGAAGTGAAAGAGGCAGCAACAAGACAAGCCCTGATGAAGGTATGGAAAACAAGGTCTGCTCGAGTTACCATACTAGAAGTTTCTCCGACGCCTCATAGCCTCGACATCATGCATATCACGAAAACGTGTGCGAGAGTCCGTCGCCACCATAATCAACATGCTAGATAGGACGAAGATGGTCCGAAAGCAAGGCACGACTGATATGCTTGGGTATCCGGAAGGAGCTTCACGGAGGACGACTAATCGATGATCGTGAAGATGACGATGATCATGAGTCGGAGACGACACAAGGTCGTCGGAAGGGTAAAAAGTTCAAGAAGAACGAATATTACTGCCCTCCTTCTTGCTTCACTCTAAGCCAGGATGAGATCAAACAGTTTTTCAAGTGCCTTCTAGGAGTCAAATTTCCTTACGGCTACGCGGGCAAGATAAGCAGATACCTAGACAAGGCAAAGCAGAGGTTCAGTGGCATGAAGTCTCACGACTGTGCCGTGCTAATGACGCAGGTACTTCCGGTCGCACTAAGAGGGATAATGGACGAGCACGTCCGTGAAACGTTATTTGGCCTATGCAAGTTTTTCGACGTCATCTCTAGGAACTCGATTGGCTTGAATCAGCTCGAAAGGCTACAGGAGGAGATCGTGGTGATACTATGTGAGCTTGAGGTCTACTTCCCACCCGCATTCTTCGACATTATGGTGCATCTGCTGGTCCATGTCGTGGAGGACATCGTACAACTCGGGCCGATGTTCCTCCGCAGATGATGGCTCAAAGGATGAACGGACACATCAAAGGATACATTCGCAGTTCCCGTCCGGATGGAAGCATAGCCAAGGGCTTTTCGGCGAAGAGTGCATCTCTTTCGCACGAATTATCTAGACATCGAGAACCTGTCGGTCTTCCCGTCAATGACACCTTGGCAAGATCGACGGATCTGGTCACCGAGAGGGTCGCCGTGACATCGCATGCACTTCGATTTTCGACGCAGACTTTGATCGAGCAAACCTCGTCGCGCTACAGCATTTAGAACTGGTCGATCCTTGGGCATGCACAAAAGGTTAATCGAGAAGAAGTACAAAGGACGGGCATACAAAGGACGCAGGAGAAATAATCAAAGAGCACAACTCAGATTTCATGCGTTGGTTTAGGCGACGCTCTTGATAATTCCCTCACGTTCTTCCGACACGGAAAAGATCATATTCACCTTGTCGCAGGGACCGATGCAAAACCTGGTGACCTATCAGCGATGATATCAACGGCTACACATTCTACATGGAGGAAAAGGACAACAAGTGTGATTATCGAACTCAGCGTAACGCCGAATTCTACACCGATGACAACGTGAAGGAAAGATTCTACTAAGAATCGAGGAGATCCGGGAGCTCGACTATCGTGGAGAAAAGGTGCCGATGTTCCGTGTCGATGGGCAAAGAGCGTCGAAGAGAAGACCGTATTTCACAACCATGGTTATACCCAAGCAGCCAAATCCAAGGTCACGGTGCAAACGTGGCATGAAAAATGAACCATGGGTACGGCTACCAAAGTGGACCAATGTTATTTCATTACCGACCGACAAAGCCTAGTCATGTTGTCGTGAGGAGAGGAAAAGAAACATCATCGGAATGGATGGAGTCGCCAACGAGCAAGACTTCACCAAGACGCGACCAAAGATTGAAGATGACGACGACTACGATGCAGCAACATACATCACAAGAAGAAAAAAGACAACCCTACCCAAAAAAGGTAGCCCGTTCGAAAGAAGAAACATTAAAGTGCCGGGGCTAAATTATTCAACCGCGACAAAGAAGGGAAAAAAGATTGTAAAACGCTAGCTCAAAAAATATTGTATAACGCGTGGTCGAAAAAGATTGTACTATTCATGGAAAAATTATTATGCAATTTAGTTATACTTTCAATCATATTTGTAACACTTTTATGACATATATTATCACTTTTGGGCATTTTTGGAATATTTAAAAGTATTTTAAAAACAAAACAAAATTTGTATGGCATGTATCACCACTTTTGGACATTTTTTGGAACATTTAAAAGTATTTTTAAAATAAAAATAAAAAAGTGGAGCACCAGGATTCGAACCTGGGTGCTCATAGTTTAGAATAGAGCTAAGGGCGTAACCAATGGGCTATGACAAGATTAGTGCTAATAGAAGGTGGCCGCCTCTTATACAGTAGTCCAACACATAGGCGTAGCGCACTGGCCTAGTGCGCTGATGTTATCCGTAGCGCACTTGGCGAGGGTGCGCTACGCCTATGTGTGTTGGACGCTAGTCAACCGGGCCGGCCGCTCCATCTCACAGACACGCACCACACGCACCGCTGCATCCACAATCGTCTGCTCTCGAGGCCGCACCGCCACCGCCGCCACCGCCGCCACCGCCGCGCTGCGCTGCGCTCTTGAGGAGGAGGAGGAGGCCCGCCACCGCGCTGTGCTCTCGAGGAGGAGGAGGCCCGCGCTTGTGGAGGAGGAGGCCGCTGCCGATCCGTGGAGGAGGAGGAGGCCCGCTGCTTGTGGAGGAGGAGGATCGCGCCGCCGCCCCGCCTGCCGTCCGCCTCCGAGGTAGCCCCTCCTCTCCCTCTCTCTCTCTCCCTCTCTCCTCTCTCCCTCTCTCCTCTCTGCTTCAAGATTCAGTTAGCGATAAACTAGAATTGGAAATAATTACATTAGCGATAAACAAGATTCAAGATTCAGTTAGCAGTAAACAAGATTCAGTTAGCAGTAAAAGACCTGAAATAATTCTGTTTTTATGCAAGTTTTATTCAGTTAGCAGTAAACCTGAAATATTTGCTGCAATGATCTTAGAGAGAAAAAAATTGGCTCCTAAATGAATTTTTTAGGAAAGTGACTAATGTATTTGGCTTATGGTGACTTTCATAAGATGGATTAATGATAGACAGATGATTTTTATAGATGTTATACTGTTTATTCCTGGAACTAGATGATTTTTATAAGGAGGAGGAGGAGGCCCTGGAACTCCTGGAACTATAGCTCCTCCTCCTGGTTATTCCTCTATCATATAAATATGGTAGGTGTTTATTGACAAAGATGGCATGTATATCTTTCTATATACATACTGCTAGTGACCTGATGAGCGATGCTAGTTAAGTGAAGATGGCATGTATATCTTTGTATGTGTAAGACAGAGAAACCAAATGGACCGTTGATGTGCCAATTTGGTCATTTTTTTGCGAGTAATTTGGTCATTTAGTCCATGCACAATGCAAATGCTTAGCAAAACACAATGCAATGCTGAATTGATGCCACCTCTTTTAATCTCTGTTGCACTGCTTGCTCTTCTGAACATATAGTATGTGGATTTAGTACTGTTGTGCTTGCAGTTTGCATATATACTATATGTCCACCCTATAAATCCACATACTGTTCAGCATACTATAGATCAATCACTCATAGGGTGGCATCAATTCAGCATTCAGAATCTATAGGGTTGATTCAGTATATATGTCATATACTATTTAATGCCACATATAGTATGTTGATCTATAGGGTTCAGAATCTATAGAATGATTTGATCCTTTTGTTAGGTTTGTTACTGTGATAGTTCATCAGTAAAAAATATTCAAATTATTTTACTTATTTGCATATGGAAGGACTAAAAGCATGTGATGGTCTTGGGCCTCTTAGTGCTCAAGAGTTCATGATCATCGGTTTAGAAGCATATGGTTTAGAAGCCTCTTAGTGCTCAAGACTAAAAGCATATGGTTTAGAAGCCCTGAGATACTGTAACAGTCCCATTTTTCCTTATCCTAGCTTGGAATATCTAGGTTTAGTATTGCCCCTATCTCATAACTTGAGATAGTTGTTGAGTAAGTGATAGATGTAAAATATTTTGCGGCTAATATTATCTGTACTTGGAAGTATTGTTCGTTTTGGGCCCCTACTCTCACCTTCATGAATCTGGAATCATAATAGAGGTATCATGGATAGCAGCGGGTTGTTCAGTGATCACTAATTTAATCTGTACTTGCAAGTATTACTTGCTTGTTTAAGGTGCTTCTCTCGGCTTCACAAATCTGGATTGTTAATAGATTGTTAAGTGATCATTCTTGTAGTTACCATTTATGCTTGATGTACTGTTTGTGTGTTGGCCATTTATTCTAGTTGTGCTCCATTTTTGCATGAAACAGATTTATTGTGTGCTGGTTGTGCAGGTGTGCTGGCTATACTGGGCCATTTATGCTGGTTGTGCTGGATATGATGGCCATTTATTGTGTGCTAGCTATGCTGGCCATATATATGCAGGTTCTTGTATGAAACGAGTCCCGATTTTTGCCGGAATGTTGATTAACTTCCGTTTTGGCGTAAATCGGGCACTCTAGTTTAAGAAAATTAGCAAAGGTCATGCCGGATTTTTACGTGCATTTAACCAATTATTTGTTTTTATTAGTGCAAAGATGTCGACAACGACGATGGATGTTCTAAGTGCATCGGCTGAAGGAGAACTCGCACCTCGAATAAACAATTGACATTCTGAGAGGCGGCCCAACATCTAGAAGACGATGAAGAATACCATCATTCGGAGAGCGAGGATGATGAGATGGAAGACGCGGAGGAAGAAGCCGAAGGAACGGCGGACGATGAAACCACTGATGGCGGCGAGGGCACAGGGAGTGGTAGCAACCCTCCTAAGAAGAAGAAGAAGAAGTCAAGGACCGTGCCCGAACACGGTCGGCACGGTCGGAGGAAATTACCAAGTGAGCCCATCAGGTTCCTTTGGATCCCGCCTTGTCGTCAAAGGCAAGTGGCGGCGATCACCGGACAACCATCTCGATCAACACCGAGAATCTCCGGCATAAAGATAATGGCCACTTGCGCACACTCCTCTTCAAGAAGCTGCACGCAAGATACAAGTTCCCCGCTAAGTATAAGAACACAAATTATCATGGGAACGAAGTAAACAACCGCCTCACAAAGATGAGCACCGCCAGCCAATGGAGAACCGGATAAAGAAGATCTATAAAGAAGGCAAAAGTCTCGAGGAGATCCAGAAGATTGACCCGCAGATCACCAAGATCAGCTATGGAGTTCAAGGAGAGGTGTAAATCAAAGATCCTCGCCATGTAATCGGGAAAGGTGCCGCAGCGATGAATATAGGTCATCGAGATCTCGGATCTGTGGATACAGAACCGGAGGCCAAATGGAATAAGGAGGACGAAGAGTATATATTCAAGGGATAGAAAACCCATTTGCTAAATTCGAACCCGGCAGGTTCGAAACTTCATCGAGGCCGTTACCATGTGGACCCAAAAACCAAACAACTCACCGGATCCTGCGGTGAAGGAATTCGAGGAAATTGTGGTAAGTATAATCTAATTACCGGATCAACTCGATTGCAATCTAATCGATGATCTAAATGATTCATTACTTCTTCCGCAGGAGGAGGAAATTGTTGCTAGTCATGGATCCTGTGGTTCCTCATCCTGTGGGTCGACGGCCACCGGTGGATAACCCTTTAACAGGGCGATGAACGGCCAAGAAAATAGAGCCGGTTACGAAGAAGTTGCCGTCAGGCCGTCTGGCCGCCTCGGGGTAAGAATTGGTGGATCATTTTGGTCCACCGCCGAGGACGCATGTGGCGCCCGGGAAGGAGCGAGGGAAAACCGAGAGGTTCAAGAACTTAAGGCACAAGTGGCGCGGATCCCGCAGATCGTCCAAGACAACCGGCAATCACCCTACGTCCTTCCCGCCTACCTTGGTGGAGTCAATAGCGAAGGAGTGCGGGTGGTCAAGTAGGGCCGTGCCGATTCCAAGCATGGTCGCAGCCACTCGAACAACGCGGCCGCCGAATCGTGCAAACTACGTGTTCGTGACTCCGCCGCTAGCACCGCGGCGCCGCAAGTGTTGGTGACTTCGCCATCACCGCGGCGCCGAGTACATGTTGGTGCCCCTCGCCATCATCGCTGGCACCGGAGCTCCAAGCACCCGTCGGTAGGAGAATACACCGGGCCAGCACCGCGCCATCAAGAAGCCCTTCCATCTTGCACGCGTCTGTCAGCCAGTATGCGTCGACATTAGCCGATCTCGACGCCATCACGGTAAACAAATTGCTTTAATTACCGCCTTTCATGACATCTATATATTACTCTTGTGGCATCTCGCTCTGACGACGCCGTACATGTTTTCTGCAGACGGATGTTCCTTGCACTCTCTTATGCTACGTGAACAACGAGCTGAGGGATGTTGCCAAGGGTACCATCGTTCAACCCTTGAAGCGCACGTTCCACTCAAAGCCGATGCCAGATAGCATGCACAGGGTTAAAATTAGTCGGGTGCTAAGGGGCTGCGACGACCTGGAACCTCCCATTCAACCCCCAGGAGCGGATGAAGAAGAGTCGTTTGTCCTCAGAAGTTGCTTCGGCTTGTTCTTGCTATGGCCAAAGAGCATGATCCGTTTGGGGACGGCGGGGGTCATCACGCCACAGACAACAGCACCGCCTATCATGCCAACGACAAGCGGTGGCAAGGCCCCCTTACCGCCCTCGCCATCACCTCCACGCGGTGGGTCGGATGATCATGTTGATGATATGCACATGGCGCAGGATCCAGCCGGGGACGACGAAGACTGGAATGATCACTTCTTCAGCACTCAGTTTGGCAACGAAGAAGACCTAGCTGGTGGCCCCACAGAGAAAGCCACTATCACCAAGCGTCTGTTTGGTTCTCAGGAGACGCCTCCATGCCTTTACAGAGCCACCGATACAACCAACCGCCCTTTATTCTAAGCCCGACACACTACATAGGGCGGTGCTGAGATTAATGCCTGCCCGCTCTCCAAAAGGAAAAAGGGCAGGAAAGAAAATCTAGCAGCTCGAGCCAGGTGGCGTCAACAATCGCGAATCCGATCAGGTTTCGGACGGGCCACCAAGACCCGAGGGTATTATGTGGAGGATTCATGTGGCGGGTGAGCCCATGCTACCTAAGAATTTGCGGAAGCTCGCCGCCTGAATCGCAGAGTGTGCATGACGTCTTGACGATAGAGAGACGCCTTCTATCGGAGAAAGATCCTCGCACCGGTATTCGTGGTTAAGGTGCCACCAGGCTTGGGCTTCACGACACGCCCCATGGATCTTCTTTTCCCCGTGGTTCGAGGACATCTTCAATATGTTCCACCTATACCTCTTTTCTCTCAGCCAGGCCATGCAGATCATTAGAGAGAACACACCGGGCATCGCTATAGTGGACCCCTACTACATGCGTGACGGCTGCTTGGGTTCCCCCGCCGAACTACGTATCGTGGCCTCGTACCTAAAAAGAATCCTCGTGGCGAACAAGACAAAGGAATATATTCTCGTGCCTTACTTTCTCGAGTAAGTCGTTATTCACTCGCCACCGTCGATTGGCTTTATTAGATCATCATCATTCTTTTCCAACACATTCCATTTGAATTTTTTGCGCAGAGATGAACACTGCACGCTCATCTCCTTATCGCCGAAGCATTCCCACGCCACGTATTTCGACTCGGGGAGTCTAGAAAAGAAGAAAAACTACAACAAGATCAAGGAAGTTCTGGATGATGCTCACCGGCTTTGCCTCGACGGAAGGCACCATTTCGTGCGTAAGAAGGTCAAGTTCGGCAGCACGCCTTCAACCACGTAACGGAGTTCCCACGTGTGAAGCGGCCGGAAAAGAAGAAGGAATCCTACCACGCACTCCATCACATGAGGCGTTCCTACTGACCAGCAGAATTCTACGCTGATCATCTCAAACAGTGGGCAAGCAAAGGCCAAGATCAATGATTCGGATATTAGACAAGAGATGTATCGCATCCAGAGCAGTTTGGGGCAATAATCTTCGTGATGTCATGACTTGAGGGGATCTTCTACGGAGGAAATATCCCGAATAACCGTGACATAGAAGATCGCCTAGAGATGCAGGGTGACTATAGGAAGTTCATGACGAGACAGGCCCTCCTGCTTCCCTAAGCCGAGCCAGAAGGCTTGATGTTGGCCTAGTTGTAGTTACAAACTATAGATGACCTTTGTGTGTGTGTGTGTGGACGACAAGTGAACTTATTTTGATTATTATTATATATCGATCAATGCTTGGTTTTTTTGCTTACTCTTTGGTCCTTTGCTCAATTTGGTCCTTCTTTTTTCCTTACTCTTTTTTCTAGAATAATGCCGATGATTGAAATGTCGTGGCACACTATATATAGAATGTGCTACGATGGGACTCTCGAGCCTTGTGATATGCACAAGTCCGGTCTTGTGCATCCTACTTGGCTCACAGCCCATCGTAGCATATTCTCGTGTCCAACGACCTATGTATATATATGAGGCATTCTTTCGAGTTATTTTGTCTTTTCGAGAATATGCCGATGATTGAAATGTCGTGGCACAATATATATGTGAATGTGCTATGACGTGATAGTTAGACTTGTGATATGCACAAGTCCGTGAATTGTGCATCCTACTTGGCTAACTGCTCATCATAGCATATTCTCGTGTCCAACCTAGCTAGTTATATATGAGGCATTCTTTTCGAGCTACTTTGGTCTTTTTCGAGAATAATGCCGATGATTGAAATGTCGTAGCACACTATATATGTGAATGTGCTACGATGGGATTGTACGCCTTGTGCTATGCCCAAGTCCAGGTGTTGTGCATCCTACTTGGCGTACAGTTCCGTCGTAGCATATTCGTGTGTCCAACGACCTATGTATATATATGAGGCATGATTTTTGAGTTACTTTGGTCTTTTTCGAGAATAATGCCGATGATTGAAATGTCGTGGCACACTATATGTGAATGTGCTGCGATGGGATTGTTCGCCTTGTGCTATGCACAGGTCCAGGTGTTGTGCATCCTACTTGGCGAACAGTTCCATCGTAGCATGTTCCTGTGTCGAACAACCTAGTTATATATGAGGCATGCTTTTTGAGTTTGGTCTTTTTGGTTTAGGATTACTTTCTATAAGTGTATCTTCATATGCGACTTTAATTATATATGTTTTTTCAATAGTCGGTTAATTATTATTGTCAACTTATAGATGACGTGGTACGTCGTGTATAAGGGACGGGTTCCCGGAGTCTACGATGATTGGGAAGACTGTCGGAGACAGGTGCACCGTTTCAGCGGCAATAGCTACAAAGGGTACAACACTATGGCGGAGGCGGAACCTAGATACACGCGCTATCTAGCGGGAGTTAGGACAAGGAACCGGATGAAGACCTACACCTTCGTCGCGGCGGTGATCATGCTTATCTTCTTTGGTTATTTATCCCGCGTTTGTGTCTAGCTAGTTAGTTTAGATGTCTAGGCGAGCTTCCGAGCTCTAACTTGTTCGATTGACACATGTATTAGCATGTCACCAACTACTACTTTGTAACATGATCGAAACAATGTAACTTAGACTATGTATTCATGTATGAGACTTATCTATATGTATTTGTTTCAATCTTGTTTTTTATATTGAGTATTTATATATATAATTATATATCTTGTATTTGTTTGTGTATATCTGCTGTAATATTGTATATAATCTGTATTGCATATAATCTGGCTCGGAAATTAAAAAAAAAATACATCTGTGGCGCACATGGTCTACCTTCTGTGGCGCACTACACCTAAAGCGCACCATGGAAGTTTAGTGGCGCACTAGGTAGTGCGCCACAGAAGATCCCAGGGGTAGCGCACCAAGCCAAACTTCTGTGGCGCACTAGGAGGTGCGCTACGCCTATCTCTGCACAACCGTGGCGCACTAGGCAAAGGCGCCACTACCGAGAGATAGTCAGAGAAGGCCCGTGGCGCACTGCTAGCGCGCCACGGATGGGCATTTCTGGTGCGCCACTAACGGCATGTTTCCTAGTAGTGGAGCATGATAACAACTTTCTAGATCTACCACTTCAAATTCTAAGTTCTCTGCTCTGCAGTTATCACTCGTTCCGAATAACACGTCCACTCGGACTTTACCGATGGGCTCGCATGAAAGACCCGGCACTATCCCATGGAAAGTGGTCCTCGTGGACTGCAGCATGTTCTGCGATACTCCGAGTTTATGCATGGTATCCTTGTACATGATGTTGATACTGCTTCCATTGTCAATGAGTACTTTTAAAAATTTCACATTGATGCTTGGTCCAACGAATGTCGGATCCAACACGAGTGCATACGATCCTGGATTCGTCATTATTTTGGGGTGATCCTTTATGCTCCAAGTTACTTCCTGATCTGACCATGGCACATATCTTGGTACTGCCGGCATAACTGCATTTACTTCCATATGCCGGCGCTGCACACTCTGCTTGTCTAGCTGTTCCGTTGTGAACACGCAATAAGACTGATGATGTTCTCTGTAATTATTTCATCCAGCATTTGCTGTATTTTTCCTTCCATCCTGGACTTGATTCATTACTTGATGTACTGCATCCCTCCGATCCGAGTTATCGTACCTCGGGGGAGGAGGCGGTAACATCAGATGCTGTGCATTTGCTCCAGTCAATTGTGGTTGATGCTGTTGATGTATTTGATGGGGAGTTGTCTGAATGCCTACGGGGTTTCCCATTGCATTTTTCATCCATGCACATTGGCGGGTCGTATGATTGGCTGGCCAGGATGGGTTTGACGTGTGAAATTTGCACGGCTGGTCTAACATGGATTCGAATGTGTATTTCGGCCTCTCCTGCCACTGCTTTTTTTGTTCTGGGGTCCACTGCCTTTTTCCTTCATTCTTTGGTGTCCACTGCTGAGGTCCATTCTTCTGCCGTTGAGTCGCTCCGTGACTCGGCTGATCTTGCGCTACTGCCGCCACTTGGGCCGAATTATATCTATAATCCGGCCTTTCCTCTCTTCTTCTTCCTCTGAAATCACCACGCCTGGATGACCCGGACAAATCTCTTGCATAATGGTCATGTTGCTCGCGATGATCCGCCGACATTAATTCTGGTTGTGTTGGGTCCCCTAATGCATAGGAGTCTTCTATTCTGATAGTTTCTGCCAGTGTGGTCGGCATATCTCTTTGCAGGTGTTGCCACAACACGCTGCCATAACGGCAGCCTTGCGCGAACCAAGCTATTGCTTGCAATTCTATTACCCCTTCACATGAGTTTCTCAGGTTGCACCATCGAGTTAAAAACTCTCTATCTGTTTCATTCTGCCTCTGCTTGCACATGGCTAACTGTTGCGGCCTGTTTGGCCTCTTGTATGTGCTGGTAAAGTTGCTGACGAACATTTCTTCAAAATCTAACCAACAGTTGATACTGCTCGCTGGTAGATTATTCAGCCATACCCTAGCCGGTCCTTCCAACATTTGTGGGACATACCGTACTGCCCATCTTAAGTTCCCACCCGCTATCTTCACAGCAGTGGCATAGTCAATCAACCAGTCTTGTGGCTTGGTACTCCCATATTATATGTTTTTGTGCCTCTCGCTAGCTGAAAGTTCGGCACGGGTGGTTCGCCCATGATCCGTGGTCCAAAACAAGTCGGACCTGGTGGACCCTGTTCTTCCAACAACTCTGACCGGTATAGCCGGTCCAGCTTCACTCTTGCATCATTTTATGGCAAATCTCTGTACAGAATTTTGTCCTGCATCCCATAGTGGTTATTTCCACCATGGATCGCATATTCCATCTCGGAATAACCATCATTGTACCTCTCATTCACTTGGTTGTGGCGAGCTGGTCTCGCTTATCTTTCCTGCCGAGGTTCATGCCTTGGCTGTGGGTTGAGCGGTAGCTCTCTCCTTACTTCGGCAGGGGTCTCGTTTTCATGATTACCTATCGCGGGTTCTCTTCTGTCGAGATCTCCATTGCCTCGGCTTCCGCCGTCTTTTTCCACACGGTCGTGGTTTCTCTCCCCACTGTTACCTCGGCTTGCATTGCCTATGTTCTCATTTGCCTTTTCAGCCATTGCCGGATCATATGGAACAATTTGCTTGTTCCTCTTTCCTGAGGTTACTGCTTTGTTCCTTCGCGCATTATTTCTGGGTGAAGATGCTGCTGCCACGGATAAGGCAGGTGCTGCCCCTGCCGAGTGAACCATCTGCGAGGCCCCTGGCCTCGCCGGGTTTGTTCTGAGTATTTCTTTGTTTTGCTGGTTTGCGATGCGCACCAGCTCATTCATTCTTTCTTGCTGTTTCTGCCGGGCTTCCCCGGTCAATCCCTCTAATTCCAATGCTGCAGCGTTTGCCGCTCTCAAGTTCTTCGCCGGGGTACTGTACCTCGGCAAACCCAAGTCACCTGATTCTGCCCTATGAGCTTCATGCTCTTTGTTAATATCATCCATGAGGTTCTTCCCCCTTAATCTTAATTCGTCCACCCGCTCGGGTGCGATATCAAGCTTATTAGCTTTGGCATATTCTCTCAGGGTCCTGTTCAAGGACTCCCGCAAGGCCGATACTTTCTTGGCCTCTACCAGCACCTTTTGCCTGGTTTCTTCTAACTCTGCCTGAGCATTTGCCGGATCAAGTATCGGCGCTACAGGTGTAGTCAAGTTTTCTATGGTCGCCTGAAGAATGTTCTCTGGCCTTTCCAGAGGTGGCCCTCTTACTCTTGGTGCCTTTGGGGTAGTGTCCTCCTGCTCGGTCAAGTTGGTCACTTGCGGGATTACCTCGGTGGGTTGTGGCGCGGTCTGCCTGGGCGCGCCTTGTACGCCTGTTGTGGGTTCTCTGCTTGACCCGGCTACTACTGCTCTAGCTTGCGCTCCGGCAGCGACCATCACCTCGACACCTCCTGCAGGACGTGCTTTGGACGGACGACTTGTTGCGTTAAGAGGTGGCTCTCCTGCAACAACAACTTGGTGAGGGTAAATGCCGGTGATGTCGACGCCGACGTAAACCTTGTGCTCGCCCAGGCTGATGAAGACACCATTACGCGGGGGAGCTTTCCCCTTGAAGCTCCCTGCATTGTCGTTGACATAGTCGCAGAGACCAAATCTCTGGACCAAGCCAGAAACAACGCGCTCTCCCGTGTTGATGAAGTTTCCCGTCCGGATCATAACTCCAGCTAGCACCGCTGCTTGCCCCACGGTGGGCGCCAACTGTCGTGGTGGTGGCACGGTGTAACTACCTCGGTGAATTACGCTCCTAGTTAAAAGTCTGGATGAGCGGAAATGGTTAAAATAGTACGGTGGGGCCCAAATGCCACTCACAGGTAGACCTTTCGGCCGTCCTAACCATTTCCAAACATCGGGACAAGAACGGGCGGCGTAATCGGCAGGCGAAGGGATCAACTACATACACAAATGAGTATGTATGCAAGCCACCATATAACAGTCCTCAGAGCCATTCCATCTAAAAGAAATAGAAATATTTCAACGCCATACGGCAAGATCCAAATGTCCTAGATAGATATAATATTTTAGGATATCTCCTCATACATCAAAAATCAGAGTATCAGGCGGAAGCGGCAAACAAGATCCGAGTACGGATAAGAAGCAAATCGGCATAAGATGCCCCATAATAAACACATCTCGCCCACAGATCTCACGGATCCCCGTTCCCGGAATCTCTACACCGAATGATCGTTGCCCACATCGTCCGTCTCCTCCACCCAGTATCCATCTTGCGAGTTCACCTGTTCATCTGAATCAAATAATTTATCGTATGAGACCCTAGGGGTACTCAGCAAGTCTTTATGCCTCTAAAGGGGACACAACCTGGGGTGACACAATTGCAGCAAAAGATAATACCTAACAATTCTATAGATACTCGCTAACCATCCGCCTAACCAAAGATAGACGGATGTCCGTGAATTAATAACAACAGTTATAACAGTAATATTAACAGATCCATCCTCCTCGCTACCAACGAGGAAGCGACAAACACCCCCATCCGTTGGCAGTTTTATTATCCATTCCATGAGTGTTGCACTATTTACTAGTCAGTTACTTAGTCAAATTAAAAGCGGTACTTTAGTTATACTTGTCTATGATCGAGAAACTGTGCTCCAAGTCGTCCATAACCGCGGACACGGCTTTCAGAAAGTTTTACCCTGTAGGGGTGCACAAATAGCAACACACACTCGATCTACCTCGGAAAAACCAAATCAAAACCCAATGAGGCATTCACGACAAAGCAATCACAGGATTCAGAAATATTTCAGGGGGCCACCCCATTAAGCTACCCGCAACGAAACTGGCCGGCTCCGAGACGGACTCAAGGTTTGTGTGGACGGCTGTAAACGACTGGGAACCCGAAAGTGTGACTAGGCTTGTCGATGCAGCGAAAACGTGTCACGGATCTAAACAGTACAGGTGCTCCTCGCACAATCGTAAATAAAGCAGTAAAGCATGGCATAAGTACAGGATAGTAATAAATCCCCAAACTAATTGTGGCCCCAAGAAATAAGAATGAATCAAGCTCTGGCTCAGGGGGGTCCCATAAGCCTCCCGGATGTGGATAGCGCGAATATTCAAGGAACAAGAATCAAGTACTCGGGGCCCTACGGGACACAAGTGAGCATGAAAAACCAAATAGCAGATATTGCTCACCGGTGCCACTTTCATTAGTTATCCCATTACTACTCAGGTTAAGTTGTATAGGTACCTCGTTATCCATCAGACACTCACATACCCTACACATGCTGTTCTACGACCCGCATGGCTCAAACAACTCCTGTAGTAAAGGCTCATGGGATGGAGGAACAAGCTTTGGTGGGGTTTAAAAGTAAAGGCTATGCAGTACTTGGGATTCAGTTTAATGCGATCGCGACTCAATGATGCAAGAATAAGATAGAGGCAATAGGTATTATATGTATGCAAGCATGTGCTGTTCTATGACCCGCATGGCTCAAACAACTCCTGTAGTAAAGGCTCATGGGATGGAGGAACAAGCTTTGGTGGGGTTTAAAAGTAAAGGCTATGCAGTACTTGGGATTCAGTTTAATGCGATCGCGACTCAATGATGCAAGAATAAGATAGAGGAAATAGGTACTATATGTATGCAAGCATGTGGTAGTGCTTGCCTGGCAGCTCAGTTGAAGCGAGAGAAGGATCTGGGTAGTGCTCCTGGGTTTCTTGATATATCCCCTGCTCAGCGTCTATTCGAAGAAGAACCAAACAAACAAGGGCCAACATAAATAAAGTGCACAAGTATACGAATAAAATGCGACAAGCAAACAATCAAGCCATGATGAATGATGCACAATTTGCATGGCAATAATGTATCATGGCGTGGGTGAGATGTGGAATACAAGAATAAAGCCTTTTATTGAGTTTTGGTCACATTTTATACTTCAATAAGTTTCTGTATACTTTATATTTATATGATGCATGCTGCAATTCAGAACATGGAATACATAAACAGAAAGGTCTCGTCGAGCTGATCGATTTAGATATATTATTTGCTAAATTTGGAGTTATAAAACAAAAGTTATTAATTAATTAAGGGAAAAGGGCATTTTATTGTAATTTTAATCAACTTGAAATTTAAAGTGTTCAAAATATATTTTGGATGGCATATTTGAAATCCTCTCATTTTTCTGATTCAAAAACATGTATCATTTGTATTATTTGGGATAATATTTGAAAAGTTATTTAAAAACAGATTTGAATTTGAATTTAAAACAAATTTGAAAAGGTTTAATTTTATATCAGAAAAACAGAAACGTTTAGTACCCAGACGAACCCGGCCCCAGTCGCTAACGGGTGGGCCAGCTACTGGTGGGTTACAAGCGCGTGGAAAAGCTTTTCACACTGGGGCTCTGCCTAGCCCGTGCGACTGCGAGGTGGGACCAACCGGCTGAAGACCACGTGACAGCGGCGGAACGCGCGGAGGCTGACAGGTGGGCCAAAGCAGGAGCGCGGGTTAAGTTCCTGGAAACAGGGGTGCTTTTATGCAAAACTCCCGCAGAGGCAGACAGGTGGGACCGAGCGGAGCGCGGGCTAAGGAATCAAAAAGTTGGGGGGGGAAGTGCAAAGTAGCAACGCCATCAGACTTCTTCTCGACTTCGACAAGTTGGTGCTCGACAGGGCGGGGCTCAGTGCAGGGTTCGAACCCGCGACCTCGCGTGCGCGCGCGGCGGCGGTTACCGCTGTGGCTCGCAGGGGTTGTTGGTAGGTTGCTGTGGCGCGGCTAGGTAAGGTTCTCGCGACGAGACGACGGTCCTCGACGACGTGAGCTCGCCGCGCCGAGAGCGCTCGACGAAACGCACAACGCGAACAGGCAGCAGATCGGCTAGCGGAGGTGTCTGGGAGGGTCGGGCGCTCACCGAGAGTGGGTCGATGGTGGCAGAACGGCTTGGGACGCAGGGGATCGGCGACGATGCAGACGGCCGGCGATTAGGGTTTGCTCATCGGCCTTGTGGATCGGTGGCAGGTCTGGGGCTTCTCCTCCTCGGCAACGTGGACAGGGGCGATGCAGGGGTTCTCCACGGCCTTCCTCAACGCCTCAACGACCACTCGCCTCCTCGAACTGGCGTAAGAGGTGGATGCCGACGGTGGGGTTGGTGATCGGTGGTGGAGAGGTGGCTGCAGGGGAAGGTGGGGAAGAAGGAGTAGAAGGGCTAGGCCCTGGTGGATCTGGCGTCGACAGGCAGAGAGGGGGAGTGGATAGGAACGGGGAGAGGGGGTGCCGTGGGAGGCGTGGTGGAGGGAAAAGGTGGCGTCGGCCACCTTCTTTATCTCCTCCTTCACGTGCTAGGCAGGCTCGGCCTGGGGTGTGGCTGCAGGAGGGTCCAGGCTTGGTGTGGGGTAGGCCTGGCAGGTAGAGAGAGAGAGAGAGAGGCTCTGGTTGGAGCTACGGTTAGAGGGAGAGGGTAGATAGCTAGGTTAGGATGGAGAGTCTCGGTTAGGGTGTAGGAGAAGGGTGGGGTGAGGTAGATGGGTGGCTAGGGGCTGCACTGGGAGAGGGGCACTCCTCGTCTTGGTGAGAGGATGAGATGAGAGAGAGATGAGGTAGGGTGTAACTAGGGTGAGATGAGGGGTTAGGTTTAGGGTTTGGGGTTAGATAGGTTAGAGAGAGGAGAGAGAGAGAGGGGGCTCAGGGTTAGATACTTGCATGCATCTAGCTAGATCATACAAAAAGGGGTGGGAGAGGTGTAGGGTTTAGATTAGGTTTAGGTTTTGGAGAAAGGATTAGAGAGAGAGGGTAATGGTGGTGGCTTTTTAGCAAGACCAATTAGATCAAGCCAAATGAGTGGTAGAGAGGGAGATGGATGGTTCACTCAAAAATTCAAATAAAATCCAAAAGACTAGAATGTGGTGGTACTTGCATGGCCCATGCAAAATAATTAGTGCCATGTGTATTCTTGTGAAAACAATAATATTAACATGGCATTATTCTGATGCATTTCCAAAAGTGGAATAAAGCCAAGCAAAAGAATTTATAGAAGTAGATCCATCCTATCTCCCATGAGCTAGATTAAATACCAAAAGAAAATAAAATACAAGCTCATGGATAATGGGATGGTGGAATTATAAAGTGGTGAAAAGAAAGGGTGGTGGAGTAGAATAAAAGATATGCCCCCAACTCAACTTGGGCATTACACATTATATCAATAACCAAATACAATATCAAGAGGCAAATACAATTAATGATGCATATGAGAGAAGAACCAAAGAAAGAGGGTTTTATATGATGCTCAAATGCAAGGTGGCATGATGACATGAGCATGATATAATTATGATGCAACAATTATATGTAGGAAGTAGCATTTATATTACTAGACCAAGTAGCATTACAATTGTTAGACAATTGGGATGCTACAACTCTCCCCCACTAAACAGGAATCTCGCCCCGAGATTCTAGGAAGAAGAAGAAGACACAAAGAGGGTAGGATACTTGGCACGGAGCTCATCTTCACGTTCCCAAGTGGCTTCATCAACAGAATGGTGCGACCACTGCACCTTGCAGAACTTGATGGACTTGTTGCGAGTCCTTCTTTCTGCGACTTCCAGGATTTTTGTGGGGTGTTCTTGATAAGACAGGTCATCTTGGAGATTGATAAGCTCATGATCCACGGTCCTGTCGGGATCCCTAAAGCACTTCTTGAGTTGAGAGATGTGGAAAACATCATGGACCTTGAGTTTTTCTGGGAGCTCAAGAGCATAAGCAACTTCTCCTCTTCTTCCATGAATTTTGAATGGACCGATGTATCTAGGAGCCAGCTTTCCTTTGATACCAAAACGGTGCATTCCTCTCATGGGAGTGACACGAAGGTAAACGAGATCACCAGGGACATACTCCATGTCCGTGTGCTTTCTGTCATAATTGCTCTTTTCTGACGACTTTGAGCAATGTTCAGATTTTCAATAATGATGTGCACCTTCTCCTCCGCTTGAGTTACAATGTCAGGGCCAAACAATATTCTTTCTCCTGCACCCGACCAACCAATCGGAGTTCTGCATTTGCGGCCATAGAGAGCCTCAAATGGTGCCATCTTTAGACTTTTCTGGAAGCTGTTGTTGTAAGAGAATTCAGCATAAGGAAGACATTCTTCCCACTTCATGCCAAAAGAGATGACGCAAGCACGAAGCATATCCTCCAGAATCTGATTGATCCTTTCAACTTGTCCTTGCGACTGAGGGTGGTAAGCTGTGCTGAAGTTCAATTTTGTTCCCAAAGCATTTTGGAAACTTTCCCAGAACTTGGAAGTGAAGATGCTCCCACGGTCTGAACTGATCTCAAGCGGAACCCCATACAGAGAGACAATTCTGTTGATATAGAGCTCAGCCAACTGAATTGCAGAAATTGTTTCCTTGACGGGGAAGAAGTGAGCCACTTTAGAAAGCCTGTCAATGACAACAAAGATTGCATTGTTGCCCTTCTGCGACCTTGGAAAACCAGTGATGAAGTCCATCTCTACTTTCTCCCATTTCCATTCCGGGGGTTTCAATGGCTGTAGAAGACCGGAAGGTTTCTGATGGACAGCTTTAACTCTACGGCAGACATCACACTCCGAGACATACTTGGCACAATATCGTTTCAATCCCGGCCACCAATATTGTGTTTTCAAGTCCATGTACATCTTTGTGCCGGGTGGATAGAAAGAGAATCATGCGCCTCCTTGAGAACTTGCTCTCTCAAACCCGGTAGTTCGGAACAAACATCCGTGTTCAAAGAAAAGCGTGCCTTGATCATCGACGTGGAAGGACTCATACTGAAGTCAAGTCCGAGATGATCTTTTTGGTGTGCGGATCACCAAGCTGAAAGGAGCGAACCTTTTCTTCCAAGAGAGGAGTAGCCAGAAGGTTCAGGAGATACCCTTGTTCCTCAATTTCAAGGTTGAGCTGACGGAATTCCTCGCACAAGAGAGGTTGTTGTTCTTCCATCATGAGGTTGCTGACATACTCTTTGCGGCTGAAAGCATCGGCCATGACATTAGCTTTGCCCGGAGTGTAGTTGATGGTCAAATCGAAGTCATTGATTGCTTCAATCCACCTCCTCTGCCGAAGGTTGAGATCAGGCTGAGTGAAGATATACTTCAGACTCTTGTGATCATAAAAGATTTCACAACGGTTGCCCAGCAAGTAATGCCTCCATAGTTTCAAAGCAAAAACAATTGCTGCGAGTTCGAGGTCATGTGTAGGATAGTTGATCTCATGCGTCTTCAACTGTCAAGAGGCATAAGCAACAACTTGTTTTTCTTGCATAAGGACCGTACCCAATCTTTGCAAAGAGGCGTCACAGAATATCTGGAAAGGCTTAGATGTATCCGGAGGAACCAAGACTGGTGTGGAAGTGAGCTTCTCTTTGAGTGTCTCAAAGCTTGCTTGACATGCAGAAGTCCAAAGGTATTTCTTGCCTTTCTTGAGGATATCGGTAAGAGGCTTCGCTATCTTCGAAAAGTTCTGAACGAAGCGACGGCAATAACTAGCCAAACCAAGGAAACTCCACACTTCTTTGACATTAACAGGAGGAAGCCATTCAACAATTGTCTTTATAGTTTTCGGGTTGACGGCAATGCCCTTGGCAGAGATGACGTGACCAAGATATGTTACTTGAGGCAGCCAAAACTCACACTTTGAGAACTTTGCATACAAGCGGTTCTCACGAAGCTTGTTTAGGACACACCGAAGGTGTTCTTCATGTTCTTCCTTTGACTTAGAATAGACTAGGATGTCATCCAGATACACCACAACGAACTTATCAAGATACTCCATGAAAACCGAGTTCATAAGCCTCGAGAAGGTGGCAGGTGCGTTGGTGAGACCGAAGGACATGACCGTGTACTCATACAGGCCATAGCGGGTGGTGAAAGATGTTTTAGGAACATCTTCCTTGCGAATCTTGATTTGATGATAACCACTTCTGAAGTCAAGCTTAGAGAATACCACAGCTCCAGCTAGCTGATCGAAGAGATCATTAATCCGCGGAAGGGGATATTTATTCTTGATGGTTTTAGCATTGAGAGCCCGGTAGTCAACACAAAGTCTATCAGTCATGTCTCGCTTCTTCACAAAGAGGGTTGGGCTACCCCACGAAGAAGTACTGTGTTGCATGAAACCCAACTTCTCTTGTTCATCAAGCTGTCGTTTGAGTTCAGCCAACTCAGCAGGACCCATTTTATAAGGCTGCTTGGAGATAGGAGTCGTTCCAGGTTCAAGCTCAATTACAAAATCAACCTCACGATCCGGAGGCATACCTGGCAACTCTTCAGGAAAGACATCTGGGAACTCACAGACCACCGGAACACTCTGAATAGCTTCCATAGCATCATCATTCAGAGCCGCCAAAGAGAAAAGCTGGATAGCAGGAGTCAGACTTGGAGAATAGACTATATGGCCTTCAGGAATCTTTAGAGAAACCAAGCGTTCAGCACAGTCAATCACAGCTACATTTGCTGTCAACCAATCCATGCCCAAGATGACATCAATGTCAGAATTGCCCAGAACAATTAAGGACGCCGAGAACGAAGAGCCACCAATCTCAACTTGATTGCCATGGCTGATATGAGCAGCTCTCATGTTTGAACCAGGAGATTGTACCACCAGACGATGTGATAAGGGAACCATATCCAGATCATGCTCATGCGCAAACTTATGCGAAACAAAAGAATGCGAAGCACCAGAATCAAACAAAACTCGTGCGAGGATCGAGTTAACGGAAGCATACCCATCACAACCAGTGCATGCTCGGCTTGAGCGTTGACACAGCTTGGCACGAAGCAGAGACCGGGCTTCGTGTTGATGTTGAGAGCCCGAGGTGGTGGTGCACGAACCATAGGAGAGCTTGCCGCAGATCTTGGAGGTGGTGGAGGAAGAGCTTTGTTTTTCATCGGACAGTTCCAGTTTTGATGCCCAGTGTCTCCACACGTGTAACAAGCAGCAGGTGGACGTGGAGCAACGTAGCCAGGGACTCCGCCAGGCGCTCCAGGGTAGTGGTGGTTGTAGCCCCTGGGAGCAGCAGTGAGGAAGTTTGGTGGCCTTGCCGCGTAGCTTGAAGGTCTTGGTGGAGCCGGGAGCGACGGTGGGGTGTTAGGAACCCAGACACGACGCTTAGAAGGAGTTGATATAGCTGAAGAGCTTGCTGCATCGCGGTTGTGTTTCTTTGACTCCTCAAACACTTGCCTACTTGCTTCTTCCTGCAGAGCTGTATGCTTAAGTTCCAGAAAAGACGCCGGCCTTGCATGTGTTATTACATATTTAATCGATGCATTGAGCCCTTGCCGGAACCTCTTTTGCTTCTTCTTGTCATCAGAGATCTCATCGCCGCCATAACGAGAAAGGTTCATGAAGTTCCTGATGTAGGTATTGACATTATCATTGCCCTGCTTGAGGTTGAGAAACACTTCCTTCATCCTCTCCATGACAATTTCTGACAGGTACTGCTCTTTGAAGGCTCTAGTGAACTGTTCCCAAGTAGGCTGAAAACCAATGCAGTTTGCCTTCAGGTAATTCTCCCACCGGAGAGCTGCATATCCCTTCAGAAGGTGAGTAGCACATTTTACCCATTCTTGCTCAGGAACATCAGCAATGTCAAGTGCCTTGACATCTCACGCAACCAATCATCAGCATCAAGTGGTTGATCGGACACATCAAATTGGCGTGGGTTGAACTTCAGGAAGCTTTTGATGTCTCCTCGCTTGGGAGGTGGAGGTAGCGGAGCAAACTCATTCCTCCTGACACTTTCTTCAAAACGCTGTTGGTTCTGCTGCATTGCTGCCAAGGCATTGGCGATGCTTGACAACGCGGCCCCCAGTTCAGGTTGTATGTCCTCATCAGAACAGCGTGGTGGTGCCATCCTGTGATTGATACAAAACACAAGTCAGTACTATAATGGAGAATAATAATAATCCAAAATAGTACCAAGATGGAATTAACCAAGATTAAAGGATACAATTTACTAAGATGATATTAAAATATCAGCAAAGTTCAAAGCACCTAGAAGATATTAAGCATATCGCACACGACTGAAAAGGAGTGTGGTACACCATTATCAAAGAAAAAAATTCCACAAATTTCGGCATTAAAATACCAATAGATGCGCAAAATCACTTAACGAATCGAGATTATTGACTTTACCAATTCAATGTACAAGAGCGAATGATAAAAGTAGTGGTATGGTCGCGACTCCATCCCGCACTCAAATCATTACTCCGCACATGAATAAGTAGAACACGTATCCCAACACCTTCTTCTCAAGATGAACCTAAAGATTAGTAACTACGGAAACGAACACCCCAAACAAGATAACGTCGGATAACAAAGCGTAAGACAGATCGCGGCGGTATACAACGAATCAGATAGATCGCGTCGGTTTGCAAAAGCCTGTCGGTATGGAATGTACCAACAGTTGATAACCAAAAGGTTGATTGTGATAACAACTTGGATGCAACAGATAGATAAGGAATTACACACACACACACACACAACCTATGGTACTACGGAAACACAGAACACGTGAATCCTAGTTTGAACTTTTAAGAAGAGGATTGAAAACGTTACACTTCCTTACCAGAAAAAGGTGGATGGGTGGGTAAGAAGAAAAGTGGAAGCAGTCCTACTCTCGCATTTTGTTTTTCCCTAGTATACATAGCTACCAAAATAATTGCTAGACTGACAATGACCATTTGGCTGAGACCCTGAAGGGCGGGATGGCTCTGATACCAATTGTAACTACCTCGGTGAATTACGCTCCTAGTTACAAGCCTGGATGAGCAGAAATGGTTAAAATAGTACGGTGGGGCCCAAATGCCACTCACAGGTAGACCTTTCGGCCGTCCTAACCATTTCCAAACATCGGGACAAGAACGGGCGGCGTAATCGGCAGGCGAAGGGATCAACTACATACACAAATGAGTATGTATGCAAGCCACCATACAACAGTCCTCAGAGCCATTCCATCTAAAAGAAATAGAAATATTGCAACGCCATACGGCAAGATCCAAATGTCCTAGATACATATTATAGTTTAGGATATCTCCTCATACATCAAACATCAGAGTATCAGGCGGAAGCGGCAAACAAGATCCGAGTACGGATAAGAAGCAAATCGGCATAAGATGCCCCATAATAAACACATCTCGCCCACAGATCTCACGGATCCCTATTCCCGGAATCTCTACACCGAATGATCGTTGCCCACATCGTCCGTCTCCTCCACCCAGTATCCAGCTTGCGAGTTCACCTGTTCATCTGAATCAAATAATTTATCGTATGAGACCCTAGGGGTACTCAGCAAGTCTTTATGCCTCTAAAGGGGACACAACCTGGGGTGACGCAATTGTAGCAAAAGATAATACCTAACAATTCTATAGATACTCGCTAACCATCCGCCTAACCAAAGATAGACGGATGTCCATGAATTAATAACAACAGTTATAACAGTAATATTAACAGATCCATCCTCCTCCTCGCTTACCAACGAGGAAGCGGACGAACACCCCCCATCCGTTGGCAGTTTTATTATCCATTCCATGAGTGTTGCACTATTTACTAGTCCATTTAGTCAAATTAAAAGCGGTACTTTAGTTATACTTGTCTATGATCGAGAAACTGCTCCAAGTCGTCCATAACCGCGGACACGGCTTTGAAAGTTTTACCTGCAGGGTGCACAAATAGCAACACACACTCGATCAACCTCGAAAACCAAATCAAAACCCAACGAGGCATTCACGACAAAGCAATCACAGATTCAGAAATATTTGGGGCCACCCCATTAAGCTACCCGCAACGAACCGGCCCGAGACGGACTCAAGGTTTGTGGACGGTCAGAAACGATCGGGAACCCGAAAGTGTGGATGGCTTGTCGACACAAATAAAACGTCATGCACCTAAGACAAAGTGCTCCTCGCACAATCGTAAATAAAGCAGTAAAGCATGGCATAAGTACAGGATAGTAATAAAGCCCCAAACTAATTGTGGCCCTAAGAAATAAGAATGAATCAAGCTCTGGCTCAGGGGGGGTCCCATAAGCCTCCCGGATGTGGATAGCGCGAATATTCAAGGAACAGGAATCAAGTACTCGGGGCCCTACGGGACACAAGTGAGCATGAAAAACCAAATAGAAGATATTGCTCACCGGTGCCACTTTCATTAGTTATCCCATTACTACTCAGGTTAAGTTGTATAGGTACCTCGTTATCCATCAGACACTCACATACCCTACACATGCTGTTCTACGACCCGCATGGCTCAAACAACTCCTGTAGTAAAGGCTCATGGGATGGAGGAACAAGCTATGGTGGGGTTTAAAAGTAAAGGCTATGCAGTACTTGGGATTCAGTTTAATGCGATCGCGACTCAATGATGCAAGAATAAGATAGAGGCAATAGGTACTATATGTATGCAAGCATGTGGTAGTGCTTGCCTGGCAGCTCAGTTGATGCGAGAGAAGGATCTGGGTAGTGCTCCTGCGTTTCTTGATATATCCCCTGCTCGGCGTCTATTCGAAGAAGAACCAAACAAACAAGGGCCAACATAAATAAAGTGCACAATCATAAGAATAAAATGGGACAAGCAAACAATCATGCCATGATGAATGATGCACAATTTGCATGGCAATAATGTAGCATGGCATGGGTGAGATGTGGAATACAAGAATAAAGCCTTTTATTGAGTTTTGGTCACATTTTATACTTCAATAAGTTTCTGTATACTTTATATTTATATGATGCATGCTGCAATTCAGAACATGGAATGCATAAACAGAAAGGTCTCGTCGAGCTGATCGATTTAGATATATTATTTGCTAAATTTGGAGTTATAAAACAAAAGTTATTAATTAATTAAGGGAAAAGGGCAATTTATTGTAATTTTAATCAACTTGAAATTTAAAGTGTTCAAAATATATTTTGGATGGCATATTTGAAATCCTCTCATTTTTCTGATTCAAAAACATATATCATTTGTATTATTTGGGATAATATTTGAAAAGTTATTTAAAAACAGATTTGAATTTGAATTTAAAACAAATTTGAAAAGGTTTAATTTTATATCAGAAAAACAGAAACGTTTAGTACCCAGACGAACCCAGCCCCAGTCGCTGACGGGTGGGCCAGCTACTGGTGGGGTTACAAGCGCGTGGAAAAGCTTTTCACACTGGGGCTCTGCCTAGCCCGTGCGACTGCGAGGTGGGACCAACCGGCTGAAGCCCACGTGACAGCGGCGGAACGCGCGGAGGCTGACAGGTGGGCCAAAGCAGGAGCGCGGGTTAAGGTCCTGGAAACAGGGGTGCTTTTATGCAAAACTCCCGCGGAGGCAGACAGGTGGGACCGAGCGGAGCGCGGGCTAAGGAATCAAATAGGTGGCGGGGGAAGTGCAAAGTAGCAGCTGCTACTGTACTTCTTCTCTGACTCTGTCGACAAGTTGGTGCTCGACAGGGCAGGGCTCGGTGCAGGGTTCGAACCCGCGACCTCGCGTGCGCGCGCGGCGGCGGTTACCGCTGCGGCTCACAGGGGTTGTTGGTAGGTTGCTGTGGCGCGACTAGGTAAGGTTCTCGCGACGAGAGGACGGTCCTCGACGACGTGAGATCGCCGCACCGAGAGCGCTCGACGAAACGCACAACGCGAACAGGCAGCAAATCGGCTAGCGGAGGTGTCTGGGAGGGTCGGGCGCTCACCGAGAGTGGGTTGATGGTGGCGGAATGGCTTGGGACGCAGGGGATCGGCGACGATGCAAACGGCCGGCGATTAGGGTTTGCTCATCGGCGTCGCGGATCGGTGGCAGGTCTGGGGCTTCTCCTCCTCGGCGACGTGGACAGGGGCGATGCAGGGGTTCTCCACGGCCTTCCTCAACGCCTCAACGACCGCCCGCCTCCTCGAACTGGCGTAAGAGGTGGATGCCGACGGTGGGGTTGGTGATCGGTGGTGGAGAGGTGGCTGCAGGGGAAGGTGGGGAAGAAGGAGTAGAAGGTCTAGGCCCTGGTGGATCTGGCGTCGACAGGCAGAGAGGGGGAGTGGATAGGAACGGGGAGAGGGGGTGCCGTGGGAGGCGTGGTGGAGGGAAAAGGTGGCGTCGGCCACCTTCTTTATCTCCTCCTTCACGTGCTAGGTAGGCTCGGCCTGGGGTGTGGCTGCAGGAGGGTCCAGGATTGGTGTGGGTAGGCCTGGCAGGTAGAGAGAGAGAGAGAGGCTCTGGTTGGAGCTAGGGTTAGAGGGAGAGGGTAGATAGCTATGTTAGGATGGAGAGGCTCGGTTAGGGTGTAGGAGAAGGGTGGGGTGAGGTAGATGGGTGGCTAGGTGGGGCCTGCTGGCAGGGAGAGGGGCACTCCTCGTCTTGGTGAGAGGATGAGATGAGAGAGAGATGAGGTAGGGTGTAACTAGGGTGAGATGAGGGGTTAGGTTTAGGGTTTGGGGTTAGCTAGGTTAGAGAGAGGAGAGAGAGAGAGGGGGCTTAGGGTTAGATACTTGCATGCATCTAGCTAGATCATACAAAAAGGGGTGGGAGAGGTGTAGGGTTTAGATTAGGTTTAGGTTTTGGAGAAAGGATTAGAGAGAGAGGGTAATGGTGGTGGCTTTTTAGCAAGACCAATTAGATCAAGCCAAAGGAGTGGTAGAGAGGGAGATGGATGGTTCACTCAAAGATTCAAATAAAATCCAAAAGACTAGAATGTGGTGGTACTTGCATGGCCCATGCAAAATAATTAGTGCCATGTGTATTCTTGTGAAAACAATAATATTAACATGGCATTATTCTGATGCATTTCCAAAAGTGGAATAAAGCCAAGCAAAAGAATTTATAGAAGTAGATCCATCCTATCTCCCATGAGCTAGATTAAATACCAAAAGAAAATAAAATACAAGCTCATGGATAATGGGATGGTGGAATTATAAAGTGGTGAAAAGAAAGGGTGGTGGAGTAGAATAAAAGATATGCCCCCAACTCAACTTGGGCATTACACATTATATCAATAACCAAATAAAATATCAAGAGGCAAATACAATTAATGATGCATATGAGAGAAGAACCAAAGAAAGAGGGTTTTATATGATGCTCAAATGCAAGGTGGCATGATGACATGAGCATGATATAATTATGATGCAACAATTATATGTAGGAAGTAGCATTTATATTACTAGACCAAGTAGCATTACAATTGTTAGACAATTGGGATGCTACACACGGAAGATGCCATGGGTAGGCTAAAGTATGGGGCCAATGGATGTTAGTGGGATCTGGGGAGGGAAGATGCAATTGATTCTACACACAAGAGATTAGGGCAAAGATCTTTATCTCTCTTCTCTTGGGCTACAAGTGCTCCTTGAGTGTATACAGGGAGAAAAGATGAACCTCACCAGCCTAACGGTACCAAAATGAGCCGATCCCCTTCTCTGAGTCCAAGTCTCTCCTTATAAAGGAGAGCACTGGGTTCCTTTAGGGCTGACGTGGCCAGCATATTCGAGGAATATGCCTATCCCAATACAGTAGTTCGGCGCCCCTCTTTCCCTGTCGCCCCTCTAACGACGGCAAGGTTCCAGAGGGCCCCTCTTGTACGCCTCGGTCTTCTGGACTATCACCTCCATGACCTCCTCCTGCCTCTCTGTCGCTCTACGCCTTTGTCCGTAGCGCTTGGCACTGCTTAGATTCTCCCTAGCTTGCATCTAGGGTTTGACTTCAGGCCTCTCCTTCTCCTGCAAGACTCATATCATTCGGCCCTCCCCTGCATAGCTCGGATTGTCCTTTACCTGCATCAAGATTACTCAGGCTAACCCGTCCGACCCACGCAGTAACTCGGCCGGGTAACGTCTTAATATACATATACGGGCCTCTCGCCTCCGTATGTCGACCGACTTATCCATGATTCGGCCGACCTAGACTGTAACTCGGAAACCTGACGGGGATCGTACCTCTGTCTTTCCCCGTCCTTTGACCTACCCAAGGTCAACCCCCCGACAAACGTGTTTGAGACAAGTAACAGCCTTATTATTACCACGAAGAAAGGTACACAAAAAGTCAACTCAAGCAAGAGAGAACTAGTATCCTCATCAATGTCATCATCACTATCATCATTATCATTGCTATTATATTTAGAAGATATATTGGGATCCAAAGTAGGAGATACCTTTGATCCTCTTGCCATAAAGCACATGTGAGCACGAGAGGATGAAGATGAGGATATTCTTGAATCTTCATTCATTATCATGTCTTGCTCCATAGAATGTTTGATTTACTCTACATTGTTAGATAAACAACTAGAAGAAATAGAAGCATTTTGTTCATGGGAACAAGGCAAATCAAGCATATCATCTACACTAGTACTCAAATAATTTCTAGATGATATACAAGGACTAGCAACACAAGGGCATATAGCATTATTTCTAGAAGAAGTTCTTAAATGCAAAGAAGAAACATTGCAATGGGATAGAGATGAAGGATCATCATTAGCAAGCACAATATCAACATTGCAATTCCCAACACCACTGACCATATATTTACCTTGTGTCTTGCCACACGTTGGTGAAGTGGGTGAAGATGAGAACTCATCGTGGCCGGAGGTGGGAGCAACTTGGAGCTCTTCATGATGTGAAGGAAAAGAGATCTCCTTGGAGAAACCACCGACAATATTAGAGATGGAACCACCAAATATTTCTTTAAGATTGGTTCACTTCTCATGAGATGACTTGCGCTTTACAATCTTCGAGAACAAATTAACTGTGGGGCTCAAAGAGAAAATAATCTCATTAGATACTTGAGATTCGAGATGTCAATTTTTCTCATCCTCTAAAGATAGATTTTGAGGATCCATCAGAGGATAAAAACCTACATCTAGAAATCGCTCAATATTTGGACACAAGGTCCTAAGATTACAAAGCAAGAAATTTCTCCACAAAGCATAATTTGTGCCATCAAAGGTAATTGTGTCACTGTGCACTATACTACTAGCCGACATCTTTACACTCTAGGCGGTGAAGCCTAAACAAGGAGAGACCTTGCTCAGATACCAATTGAAAGGATAGAGATGTCGCCTAGAGGGGGGGTGAATAGGAAATTTCAAAACTAACATTTATTTTACGGTTTTGGCTTGATAGAATGCGGAATTAAACTAACATTTATTTTACAAGAACAAAACCTAAATACACTAGGCTCAAATAAGTGCACCAACAACAAGTTAAGATAAGCAAGATAGCACAAGATAAATATACCACAAGTGATAAGCAAGATATAAGTACTTCAAGCTCGATGGCTATCACAAGGAAAGTAAGATTAGATATAGAGATATCCGAGGCATGCGGAGACGAAGATGAATTCCCGTGTTCCCTTACAAGTAATGTACGTCACGTTGGAGAGGTGTGAGATTCCACGAAGGATTTCCCAACACCACGAAGGCTCACCTTCTTCTCCGAGTCTATCCCAAGAAGGAATAGGCCCTTTCCTTATGGCTAGCTTTTCCTCCACTCCGGAGATGGAAAGCTCCACAACCACTTCACAAGATCCACGAAGGAGAATCCCGGTTCTCTTCACAATCTTCCATGAAGAGGACACCTCGGTACCAACCGCCAAGCCAACTAGGTCACCCTCCAAGAGTAACAAGCTCACGGTCTCTCACTCGAACAAATCGTAACGGAGAGCTCAACACTTATGCAAGAATGCAAAGCAAGAACACCAATGGTACTCAAATCCTTCACTCTCAAATCCCACCAAAGAAACAAGTGCTAGGGAGGAATTAGAGAGGAAGAACAATGGTGGAAACCAAAAAATGACTCCAAGACCTAGATCCAATGGGTTCCCCTCACTTAGAGGAGGAATTGATTGGTGGGGATTGTAGATATAGATCTCCTCTTCCAAAGCCCTCAAAAGGATGCAAGAATCATAGGAGGGAAGGGAGAGGAAGAAAGCTCAAAGGGGTCAACAATGGAGGTAAAAAACGTGCTTAAGAGCCTTAGAACTTTGGGGAACACGCCCCCCTTTTAAACCCCTCCAAGGGGGATGACCGTTGGAGGAAAAGCACGCTGGGCGAACACGTTCCGGCGGTGAAACCGGTGCCGCCGGATCTGGCGCCGGAATTTCCGGTCAAAACAGGAAGTTCCGGTAAAAACCGAAACAGCATACTGAACCGATTTTCGGTGGTTTGCTGGAAATTTCCGGCGGTCGCCGGAAATTCCGGCCACAGACTCGGTCCCGCGGGAACAAAATAGGGAACACGAAAACAACAATAACTTTTGGGTCCGGACTCCGATTTTGATGATCTTGGGCTTGTTTTGACGAGGAAAACAAGCTCTACAAGATGGTGCGGAGAAAAATCATAGTCCAATAGAGGAGAATAGAACCAAATGAATAAAGTTAAGAAGCCTCCCTATAAGAAGAACCGATAAACCCTTCAAACTCGAAAACACCATAGAAGATGCATACGAATTCCGTTTTCGATGAACTTGGGCTTGTTGAAGAGCTAGAAAAAAGCTCAAGAACCTCAAATGGAGAAACACTAATAAGCATCAAAATAGGAATATGCAAAATATGCAAAGGATTGAGCTCCCTATGACGATGTGATCAAGTTACCCAACCGAAAGCCCCTCTTAATAGTGCGACTATGTATACTATAACCCGGTGTCCCAAAAACCACCTTGAGACCGGTAAAAGGAAATCCTAGCAAGTCAATACCTCTGCCTTGCGCATCCTGCGTGATCTTGATGACAACAATTCAATCTCCATCCAAGACAGAATGCATCACTTGATCATTGTTACTTCGTGAAGACTCTTAATTTGCTCCCCCATACACCACTATTGGATAGCTTCATTAATAATGTCTGCACATGTCCATTATCACCAATATGGACGACAAGCTTCAAGCAAATGATTTTCTCGAGATGCTGAACTTGAAATTTCCCTTCTCAACCTTGATGATGATCACCACTTGATGTCATCCTCTCATGGGTTATATATGATCTTCACTTTTGAATCATGCCCATGGAAAGATACCTATCCCATATATAAAAAACAAAGGCACATATATAATGGGTTAGTTCATGATGAATAATTCACAAGGCTTACCATACCACAAGATCATGTGGTACATTCTTTATGCTTCATGTGTTGACCAACTTGAAATCACTCTTCACTCTTTGTATAGGTCAACCATGTAGCTTATCATGCTCCATCTCAATATCTTGAGGTACATAAAGAACTCTTAATTTGATTACATGCTCTAAATCTTAGTCAATCATAGATCAACTAATGAGGCTATCATGACACCGTCTTAGAGCCATATCTTGAATTCTTCTATTTAGATCACACTTTCAAGATCTTGATCATATCATATTCTTCTCTTCAACTCGCTGATCTTGATGCCAATACTCAAGGTATATCTTCATGTTCATGGCATCCATACTTGAATGCAACACATAGAATACAAGCATGACCTATGGAATATTCCTTCATATAAAACTCAGTGAAAACATTAGACCATAGGGATTGTCATTAATCACCAAAACCCCACATAGGGGCGATTACTCTTTCACTCTTTTTAGTGTAAAAGCCGTAGTCACTAAAGCTTTAATCTTTAAAATATAATGGCAATTTTATAACTGACACCTTTGATCTCACCATTTCAAACAAGGTTTCATTACATATCTCGAGCACTCCTTATTCCTATGGTGTTTCAGGAAATGCAAATCTGTGAAACGATTTCTCAAATCTTAGATGTTTTTCTAAACTTGTAACTCAAATCTTCCTTTATGATCAAATCATAAATTCTTTATTTTCTTGTTATAATGATTTTCCACTTCATCTTGAAAGTCTTAGAACATTTTCAAATATTTCACACTTCTTCCTCATTAAGTAAATATAAACATATATTCACTCAAATTTCTAGAGAAAGCATATGAATTTGAAATCCATCGCTCACGCCTACACATAATGGACTACATACATCAATATGTACAAATTCCAATGAGTTAGACATTTGTTCTTCTTTGTCCTTTGAACGAAATTTTAACTATCTCCAGAAAAGTCTCACAAGTGTCATTTGGTCAAAATCAAAAGACCCCAAAATTCCATCAACATGGAGTTTCTTCATGTTTTTCTTTCCAATACAATTTAAATAGAAATGTCAATTCTTAAGTGATCTTTCAATCATTTCTCTTGTGACATTTTTAGCATTAGTTTTTATGGAATACGGTAATTATTTGAACAACCTTTGTTCTCATAATACCTGAACAAAATAACGATTATTAATAAATATCTTGAAGGCAAGCTTTTATGTCAACGAGAAACACAACAACACTTTGTTTGTTTTCATTGAACATCATCACATATTCTCTTGCTGGATACTTAGGCCATTGTAGTTCATGAATTGTGTTGTCCTGTATGACACTTCACACCAACCAATTCGGTATCCAATACCCAAGAACCACATTGTTTAACATGCAAATAATACAACCATAATATGTATATCATCTATATACCTAAGCAGGACATTTCTAGACTTTTCTTTTTCTGCCAAATATTTTCGAGATTCTCTTTAAGCATTTCCTTTCCCTTTTAAAAAAATCTATCAACATCAACAGTTGTGCCATACACATGACACATAGTACAAAGCGTGTATAGTCAAACACTAATACCTTTGGACTTACACTTTGAAGTAGATCACCATCATCAAATGTTTGGCGTTCTTTCAAAATCTATTCTTTAGTAATCTTTTAGTGTAGTAAACATTTTACCTACATCTTTTATTCATCCTTATCATGACAATGTTCATGATCAAGCTACTATAGCTTATACAGGTGAATCGCGAGTATAATGTTAGTTTCCCAAACCTTTTGGAGGATTAGGACGCCTAGCGTCTCCAACCTTCACAAATTCTCATCAAATATGAGAACATGTATTTTGCTAAATTACACTCCATCATATTGTAACCAAAAATATTGTTTCAGATATCGCAATATCTTCAACACATAATGGTTTCTGAAACAATCCTTACAGCTCCTAGATAATCTTGATATTACAACAATATTTTGAATAACAAGAATAATGGAGGCAAACGTGATACTTTAGATACTAACACTGGAATTGTTACTCTTGATTTAATACTAATTATTAAATTTCATGGAGTTTGCTGAAAGTTTGCATCGGACTTTAAACTTTAGATTGACACTCAAAACAATATGATACCAGTTCGTAAAGTAAATATCCAGAATTCTATAGTTCTACTATCTCAATTATAACTATGCTCAAGGTAGTAAACGGATGCCAATGACCACAACAAATTATGCAAATTCACTTTGATTTAATTTATGATAAATTGATTTCAAATTTAATAATATTACTATTTGACCTCCCAATCAAAACAAACACCCCTCGAGTTGTTTTGGTGATTTTACATAAACCAAATCCACTACACTAAGACCGATCATCACGTGAATTGGTACAGCTTCAAAGGTGAGAATCAATATGGGCATAATATCAACCATATAACTCATGCTTTACCTTTCGATTCGTGTTCCGAGGCCATGTATGTACATGCTAGGCTCGCCAAGTAAGAACCTCAGTACCCGCGTGTCTAAAAATGTCTTACACCCGTTGTATGCGAATGTAGAGTCTATCAAACTCGATCATCATGTGGTATCTCGAAACGAAGAACTTTCTTAACGGTGCATACTAAAGGAAGAACACATTTTTATCTTGATATTTAAATGACGGATCGTCTTATAATGCTACTAAAGTGCCAAACAAGCAATATAAGATGCATACAAACATCATATGCTAAAAGTGATATGATATGGTTCTTGCACTTGATCACTATCTTGTGCATCATGGAATGATCTTTATCATTCCTATATATGTAAGGACAAGGTCTATGGAACTTACACTTTGTTATATTATAATTTCCAATAGTATCAATCCATCCTACAAATTATAACACTACCATATCATAGTACTTACCTGGCAAAACCAAAACTAGACGCCTCTAATTTATCTTTTGCATGTTTTTATGCGGCTGAGGACTTTTGGAGATATAACCGTTCATACTTACGAACATGGAACCACAAAAATGATAATAAAATTATTGACAACTCGTTATAAATCAGATATTGACTATAGTAGGAGAGACAGACATCCGCAAGCCACTTATACAAAAATAGTTGCATGTTAAGCGTGAAACAGGTCTTATGTGCGAGGACATGTAAAGTTTGTCCGGGCCACTTCATCCCACTATACCACCAATATCCAAAATACACATAAGAAGCAATAACATGACCATCAGCACCCACATAATCATATGTGTACTACCCATACAAAGCATCTATGCATAGATCTGGCTCTGATACCACTGTTGGGTTCGCGGTATAGAAAACCAAAAAATTCCTACAATATGAACAACTAAGCACCAAAATCTATCTATCTAGATACATGCAACGAGTGGATATACATCCATAGAGAACTTACCCTCGAAGACCGACAAAGCATTACAAGATTGGTTCTCGTGGATGATGTAGTCGTTCACTTGTGATCTCAAGATCGTGATGAAGTCCATCAGGTCCAGCACCAACAAGTATAGCACCGCAAAGCAGTGGTGCATCCATGATCGCACACATGTCCGCTACCCCGACAACCTCCGTTCCCTCGCTCCAGAAAAGCAGCAGAAGTAGCAAATCCTTGCTCCAGAAAAAGCCACCGAGAACATGTATCTCGCTGATCCGAGACCATGGGAAATATTCTAGCGGGGGAGTGATATCCTTCGCGAGGAGGTGTGAGTTAGATGTGAGAGGAGGGGTTCCTTTTATAGGGGGAGGGGCATCCCCTCCCATGGCCGGTGGCCAAGGTTGTGCCCCCACCTCTTCCCTCATTCATGTGGGTGGAGATCCCACTCACACAAATGCCCCTCCATTTCCTCCACTAAAAATGCCACTCAAAAACCATTAAATTTCCACCAAATTTAATGCAATCTCTAATTTAATAAAACTATTTTATTTATTCAGAATTTTTTTAGTTACATTAATTAACAAACATTCACATAAAACCCCTTGCAACATTTCAATTTCACATGCAGGCCCAGTTTCAGCAATTTCACCCAAAACAATTCTGGTGTCCATTAAAATAATTCAAGCGCTTTGAGATTCTTTCTCTGGCATTTCATTAGCTGCAAATGGTATCGGTATCCCTTAAGTGTGCCACCCTACAGTTCACGAATAATGCAGACATGATCGAGACCCCTCTCCGATCAATAATCAGGAGCGAGACCAGGAGATCCGTATTGACTCCAACGCATTCAACGATGACTTATTGTGATCGTGTAAACCTTTAGCATTGTAACTAAATCTATTTGTTTCACGCTATTTTACATGTTTGAGATTCGATCATCGGTATCTATATACATAGTTTAATCTCGTTGCTGACATGTATTCTTTTCTCGTTCTCGTAATATAACATTCTAGTGATTCCCATCTCTTTCTTGCGAGCTATATCAATGTGATATCACCGAGAGGGTCCAGAGTATATCTCTCCATCATCGGGATGGGAAAATCTCACTCTTGATCCATGAGCCTCTACATAACACTATCAGAGTATCTGAACCCACCTTTATAGTCGCTCTGTTATGGTGTGATGTTTGATGTTATCAAGTTACTCTTCCTGTGTTAGTGATTGACATGATCTCATGGTCTAAGGACTAAAGCTACTTTGTAATGAAGTTATAGTAATTTAAACATAATGACTTTGATCGTATTACTATACTTCGGATGAATGTTCATCACATTATTCTACCAATTTTTTGACCTTGTTATTAACAACATCCAATATCCATGATCAAGAAATCTTGATTATCTTGTTATTCAACGAGCTAGTTTATATGAGAGGAATAACTAGTAACTTTTTATTTGTTTATTAAACATATATGTATTAACGTTTCCAATTAATACAATTATAGCATGACAAATAAACATTTATCATAAACAAGGAATAAGATAATAACCACTTTATTATTGCCTCTCGGGCATATTTCCTTCAATGTTGTCGTCGAAGACGCCGACGATGAGCATGGCTTCGCCATCGTACTTGAAGACGACTAAATTTCCCATTTCGATTTGATGCCGGTAGGCGAACTCCTTCCAGCCGTTGGCGAGGAACTTCTGGCGGTCAAACAACACCTCCACCGGCCATGTGCCGGTACTAACACCGGCCACCCGCAGCATGACCTGCTAGGGATCTGCGCTGTCGTGCAGCGACACAAATTTGTGGGGAAGGAGAAACCTTTCCCGTGCCATACCCGATTGGATGGTCATGGCGAACTCAATGCCGGCGAGGCTGATGTCGATTGGCTCGAGCTCGAGCAACGACGGTGGTGAGGGAGAGCGTGGAGTTGTGCTGCTTTGGCCACATTCTCCACGACCTTCGTGCCTGCCTTGACGGCCATGATCAGGACCCGATGGTCGTCCTAGACGCCCTGCAGCCGTCCATGGCTAGCTACCTGGGAGGGGTGAGAGTGTGGTGTGCTGCGGAAGAAGATGGCTGCCCGCGGCCAGTTAAAAATGCACGGCATTGGATGCCAGCATGGAGGCCGAAGCGACAACATTAAAGTGTCGCGATAGGAGGGCAGTCGTTGGGCAGCACCAACAGCGACGCGACCAGCCTTTGGAGCAGCCTTCCATTGATGGCTAGTGGAAGAAAGACGTTGGGTCGCTGGCAAGCAAGCCGTCGGCCCCCGCCGAAGGACACGGGAGGACGCGCGTGCCTTCTGAGCCGATACAACCATTGCCTAAATTTGGTGCATGGATGGATCAAGCTGGATGCGTCGGTCTGGATGTCTTGCATTAGACCAAAATAAAAAATTTAGAAAGGTTTTCGATAAAAAAAGAAAGTTCACATGCGCTAAAAACAAAGTTCACTTTGCAGAAAAACATAGTTCACTTCGAACATGACCGGGGTTCTGGTTATATTTGGTAGTTCACGAGATAAAAAATTCAGATTTACTTGCCCTATAAAAACAAGGTTCACTTTGTTTTTTATCAATAGCTCTCGTACGTTAATACCCATTTTAGCTATCAAGAGAATAGTTTAGCCGGCAGAGAGCTACCGCAAAAATCCAATGTTGACGAAAAGGAAAACAGTCGGTTGATATAAATAGCAAAAGTGTATATATATGGTCCATATGCGAATCTATTGATATGTTGTCAACTTATCATATGCGAAAAGGGAGCCTAGGACATTTTTATAAAAGTTGCAGATCACATTTTAAATGTCACGGATGGACATGCCTAAAGTCTAACGAAGCATCTCTCCTATACTAATTTCGGTGACAACTAGTGCCCAAGATCAGAATATATTCCGACATATATTAGAAAGCCATATGCTAATGCGCTTTTCTTAAGATAATACTAATCCTTCTCTAGCTCTCTAAAGTACCGGTCAGTAAATTAGCTGGTTATGCGAAAACGCGCTTAGCTATTTTTTTTGCTAGATAAAGCATAGCAGACTTTATGTTACTACAATATTTTATTCTCTGGAGTGTCCTGTAGTTCTGTGGTATTTGTGTCTTTCGAAGTGCCTTTCGATGTTCTTTCTATGGCTATATGTGGTGATCAGGTTAACACATAGCTTTTGAATGTCTCGAGTTTTTTCTTATATCTAGAAAATATTCCATTTTCTTGCTGCAAGTTGCGACAGGAAGGTACTGGGGAGTGATCACGAGGCAGGAAAAAAATAACTTGGGCTAGTCCAGCTGGGCAATATATGGTTTGAGAAGCCGTCTCGGCGTGAGCTGCATGTCGGTAGCCCAAGGAAATGGCAGACGTGGTTCCTATGTGCGTCGCACCGAACAAGAAGACGTGTACGGCCCATTTCGCATTTGTTGAATTGTTTATCATATTTTTTCACCTTCGTCTTTCTTTTCTTTTCATTTATTCTCAGATCCATTTTTTATATATTATTGTTTTTATTTCCACTTCTATTGATCTTCTATGCTAATGTTTCATTTTTCCGTTTCTTCCCTTTATTGCACCATTTTACCTTTGCATTATACATAAATGCGTTAATTATCTTTTAAAATTTTGAATTTCCCTTCATTTTTTTGGTAATTATATACACATTTATTTAAACAGAGTTTAACATCTTTTCACTTTCTTAAATTCCTCTATTTCTCCATACTTTTTTTAAATATCTACATTTTTTATGAGATCCAAAATTTTAGTTTGAAAAAAATGAAAATATTATTTATACACCACAAACGTCTATATATGATATGTACGGACATTTCTTTTGACAATATTTTGTGAGAACTTTGAACCTTTCTTTTCAATTGTGTGGGAAACAATTATACGGGTGATTTTTTCCATTTGAAGTACATAAATATTATTTTATTGTTAACCTATTTTCTAACCTATGGAAAAGGAAAATAATTTTAAGAGTTAAAAGATAATAAAATAAAATACAATACTAATAAACATGACACATATTACAAAACAGTTTAAAGTTCTTCAAGATAATGCATGCCATCGGTAGATAGAAACTTGGTGGCACGCACTCTACATCTATAACTACATATTTGTTTTTGGAGTGAATTCCACTCTTTATCCCTTACTTCTGCATTTGTGACACATATTACCCCTTAGGGTGTAAATTCATCTAAATTGCATCTTTTAGAGGCTTCGAACCCTTTTTTTCTAAAGCATATTCATCTAAATTGCATCTTTTAGAAGAGCCAACAGCTGCTGGAGGAAGCTGTTAACACCCGGATTTTTAATCCCAGATGCCTGTTATGCCATACATCGCAATCCCAGGATTACCATTTTTGCGAGACATAACAGAATTGAATACCATAATACATCATCCATTACAAACCGTACATAAGTTCTTACACAAATAGGGATCTCATGATCCAGTTCTTAATACAACATCAAGCAGCGGAATACGTAATAGTAACGGTAGCGTAGGCGAAGCTCCATCTTCGGGGTCACAGGCAATGCTGACGATGGAAGATGATCCTAGTTGTCGTAACCTTTCTGGGGTCCATCCTTCAGGTACTCCTCTTCATAGTCAGGCCATGGGAATAGCCAGGGACAAAACCAAGAGTACTCTTTAAGTACTCGCAAACTAATACTAACAAGTGCAAGGGTTTTTTGATAATAGGACACTAGGCTCTAGGGTTATTTTGCAAAAGCCAGATTTATCTCTACTAAGTTTAGAAGCAACGAATGCTAGTAGAAGGTTTATAACACCTAAGTGGGAACTTGTATTTCATATCACAACCCTGTTGTAGTCAAGTCAAAGTCTCAATTCATTTCACAAGTCATTTTGAAAAGTCTGACGGGGTAACAGTATGGCCACTCCAACTGTCCATAACCGCGGACGCGGCTATTCGAATAGTTTGACACTCTGCTGAGATTGTACACTTTCACCACAACATTCGATACATCCGTCAGGAACAAATCCTGAATTCACCATACTCAGTATGCGGATAATCAATCCTAACCTTTCAATTACACTCCCTAGTATAAGCACCTCTCCTGTAAGTTTGGCCTCCCAACCACGACCAACTGTCATCTTGGGTACTACACAGGTGGACAATCTTCACAAGGTAGCCTCATCTCAAACCTTGGCCGTGAGGGAACTAAAACTAAGGTATATAAGTTTCCAGTCAAGCCCTACCCAATCTTCGGGTATTGTGGTTGTACGATAAAATTAGAATGGTATCGCATCCAGACAACCATCAGTTTTATAAGGGCTAAGGCTCCTGCCTCAACATTTTTATCACCAAAATCATCAGGTGTTCGGAAAACACATGTCCAAGACATTTCAATAGAATGATCCATCATTCCAAGGTTTTCATAACTATTTTTCCACCAATCATTCCCATCTAAAGTTGATCAAGTTTTATGCTTAGCACTAGCATCTATAGGTGGGGGTAAGCACTAATGAGGGGTGGTAAACTAATGGAGTTTCAACTAAGTTTAATCTCATGCCTTAAGATGACATCAAGATTATCTAGCTTAGGCCAAATTTTATGCTCTTTATGCAACCTTCAAGTATCCTTCTAGTATCTAGCATTTATTCCAGTAAACTCTAAGTAAGATCTTTGATAAAGAAATAAAGTAATAAACTTGCAAATAAAACTAGGATTGGTTTATCAAGTGGTTATAATCATATATGCTTTAAGGCATATAGTTGACATGGTAACAAGCAAGTATTGGCTTGCATAGGTCAACTTGATTAGTAAGGCTTGCAAGTATTGGCTTGCACAATATCAGTACAAGCTTGCAAAATTGCAAGTGTTAGCTTGCAAGGTTAATAGCTTGCCTTGAGCAGAGAAGTGGTTGAAGTTCTCTTCGGCTTCTTCTTCGTAGAATCCTCCTTCCTCCTCGTATCCTTGGTCGGTACTAGCGTCTATAAATAAATACGATGTACACAATCACCAAAAAATACTTAACTACTTGCAATCATCACACAAAAGGATCCTATAGATTATATAGCATCATCACTAACCTTACCAGATTAAAGCTTGGTTTACACTACTAGGAAAATGGCTATAGGTAATCAGCACATCCGTGGCTCACATGGTTGAAGTGCCCCACGGCTAAAACAGGCGTGGCGCACCTGTGGGCAGTGCCCTACTAGTAACTAGAACAACCGTGGCGCACATGACTATAGTGCGCCACAGATGTGTGGGCCAGGCCTGTTGGCAAGACGCCAAACATCTGAAGCGCACGGTCATGTGCGCCACGGTTGTTTGTGTCATCTGGCGCACATGGGGGTGCGCTACGCCTAAGCGCACGCCTCTGCTGTGAACGGCCACAAACATCTGTGGCGCACTACCGAGTGCGCCACGTGTTTGTACTCCCTGTGGCGCACTAGGGCCTTGTGTGCCACGGATGTGTCGATCCTTTTAGGACAGCACTTTATGTGCACATGTGTGCCCACACATCCACCACCCCACACTTCACTTTCCCCTTCTTCTTCCTCCTTAGATCTAGTCGGGATCTTCTCCTTCCCACCTCAATTTCTCCACACATTCACCATTTTTAGCATGTAAAACTTGCTTTGGATGTTACATAAGTAATAGAGGAGGTCTCCGGTCTCTCATCTATCCTTCTCCGGTCGACGCGCGCACCTCTCCTTTCCATCTTTCTCGCGATCGGTCTCTCATCTCGGTAAGTTGTCCATGTAAGGATGTGTTCATGTTTATATGGATGATGTGCTCATATGTATGTAGATGATCGATGCTCATGATGTGTGTATGTGTGGAGAGGATCGATGGTCATATGTGTGTGTATATGGAGAGTATCGATGATGCTCATGCATGTGTGTATGGAGAGGATAATGATATGTTCATGTGTGTATGGATCGGTCTCTCTCTCACTCTTGTGTTTGTATGTGAACAAGTTGCCATTTGTTTTTCCAAAATGTTGATTCATTTCCATTTTGGCAAGACTTTGGCATTTCGCAAAGGTCCTAATTTTAGGATAGGTCATGCCGAAATTTTCTATCGACCATTTCATGCATGCATTCATTATGTGGTTCTAATAGACTTCAAAATTGTACCGTGTACATCGTGCAGGCAAAAATGGTCCGCATAATGAGCGAGGGCGTTGTGGCTAGATTTTTGAAATGTGCGACGGCCGACATGATACGAAATAACAAGACAGATATAAGATGTCCGTGCAGAAGATGCAAACTCAACTGGGTGATCGACCCAGATTCCGGGAATCTGCAGGCGCACCTGCTCCGCCATGGTTTCATGGATGGTACACTCGTTGGATAAGCGATGGCGTAGATGATGGAGACGGTGAAGAAGGTGGCCAACATGATGATGATCATCATCACGGCCAGAACGGGCGAGATGATGAAGAGTCTCCTGGAGATGGTGAAGGTGCGGAAGGCATCGGGATGATGATGATCTAGATGCCGGAGGAGCATTTACGATGGAACAACGTCGGCTGGTGCGGGACCCTTATGTGCAAGATCTGCTTCTCAAGCGAGCATTTAGTAACGCCAGGGCTGCCGCTAGAGAGAAAGCCAAGCTTGCAACTTGAGAAAGACGCGTTACTCCATTGTATGAAGGATGCAGCCCGATGATACCCGGTTGAATGTAACGCTCAAGGCTATGGAGATGAAGGCAAAGCACAAATTGAGCGACGCAATCTTGACGATATGATGGCATTCGCACGATCGTCTCCGGAGGGGAACACATGTCCAACTAGTATCGAGGATGCCAAGAAAATCGCTCATCCTCTCGATCTACCGCGACGTTAGATATCACGTATGCATCAACGATTGCATCATTTATCGGGCGAGGGCGGAGAAAACCACAGGTCCGGGGTGCGGCGTGAGTCGATACAAGAAAGGGAAGAAAGCACCTCGAAAAGTGGTATGGTACTTTCCTATCACTCCTCGTCTGCAGCGCTATTTCGCGGACCCTAAGGAAGCGAAGCTCATGCGATGGCATGCGGAAAGGAAGAAGCCGAGATGATGATGACCCGAAAAGGATGAGTCTGGCCGACGCCTTCGGATGCTAGCGCTGGAAAGATTGAACCTCGAATTCCCTGCAATGGTGGAGATTCGAGGAACATCGTGCTTGGTGCGAGCACCAATGGACTCAATCCGCTCCGTTCGGTAGCTAGAGCAAGACGCACAACACTTGGCCTGTGTTTGTATGGATGTACAACCTCCGGAAAACCGATGCAAAACCGGTGACCTATCAGCGATGATATCAACGGCTACACATTCTACACGGAGGAAAAGGACAACAAGTGTGATTATCGAACTCAGCGTAACATCGAATTCTACACCGATGACAACATGAAGGAAAGATTCTACGGAAGAATCGAGGAGATCCGGGAGCTCGACTCGTGGAGAAAAGGTCGATGTTCCGTGTCGATGGGCAAAGAGCATCGAAAGAGAAGACCGGTATTTCACAACCATGGTTATACCCGGCGCCAAATCCAAGGCCGCGGCAAACGTGGCCGAAAAATGAACCGTGGGTACTGGCTACCAAAGTGGACCAATGTTTTTTCATTACCGACCCGACAAAGCCTAGCCGTGTTGTCGTGAGGAGAGGAAAAAGAAACATCATCGGAATGGATGGAGTCGCCAACGAGCAAGACTTCGACCAGTACGGCGATCCAAAGATTGAAGATGACGACGACTAAGATGCAGCAACATACATCACAAGAAGAAAAAGGACAACCCTACCCAAAAAAGGTAGCCCGTTCGAAAGAAGAAACATTAAAGTGCCAGGGCTAATTACTTTTATTTTTAGAAAAGTAATTTCTACTCATTAAAAAACTACTTAAGATTTAATATTCTCCAAACCAAACATGGGATCATGTTGACACATGTCATCACCACATATTGTAGTCCATGGGAATGTGATTTAAAGTGGTGTCACAATTTAATAAGGTTTTACCCTTTTATTTTAATTAAATAAAGTGACTAGAAATGTCTATGGGGCATTCTTTTTTTACTTGAGCATTATTTCTGCAAGTAAACACATATATTTTTATATATTCTGAAAGGTATGTTTAAATGTGATTTTTGAGAATTGGAATCAACTCAAAAGTTATTATGGTTTAAATTTGAAAAATGTTTGAATGCAGAAAAGCTTCTGCCTTGTTATTTTTACCATGGGTGATATATAGATCCAAATGACTTGAATCCAACGGGCTTGGATTCAGCATTCCTAGGCCTTTCTACCAAAATTGGTTTCATTCAATTTGGTGCACTGAATCAATCTAGGTTGATTTTTGAAACTGGGTACATAAGTGAGTTTGAAATAAAATGGAAAAAGTTTAATTCAAATAACTGGGCTGCGCGGGAAAAGTTAACGGGCTGGCCTGCTAAGCGTAGCGCTTCCGCGGGCTGTTTAAGTGGCTGTCCCCACTTGTCAGTGAGACAGGGGGTGCGAAGCGGTATGTGGCGATGTGGGACGTTCGATCTGGTTCTAATCTGTAACATCCCAAAAATATCAAACTTAGATCATCAAAACACTAATCATCAATATTAGGGTTAACAAAAACTTTTCTAAATGAATTCATAAATGCATGTATATGTGTATGCATGGATTTTGAATTTCTTTAAAAACCACCTTGTTTGTGTGAACCATTGCTTGTAAAATGTTTGTTAGGTGAAAAGAACATCATCTAAAACATTTCCCACACTTTTCCTAAACACAAGTAAATCAAAACAAATATATTAAGTGAATGGTCATTTTGGCCAATTTAACTCCCATGCCTACTTTGGCTGTCTCAAACTTTCAAAACCTAACAGAAACTTTTCTGGATCTTTGCACCCCTTGAATGTACTCATAACAGAGTATCAAGGCCCACTTTGTGATCATCCAGAAAATTTCAAATGCATAGTTTAAATGACAATTCAAAATTGAATCTTCTTCATATGGGAAGATCCCACTTTTTCAAAACCCACTCAAACAAGCTCAACTTTCAAAACCCAAGCATCTGCAGACTCACCAGAACTAATCTAGCAAACTCACCAAAATTCAAAACTTGAGTTCATGCAGCCATTTCATCAAACAGGTTGCAGACACAAATCAAACAAAACCATAAACACTATAGTGTGCAGTGTTTTGAGCCTAACTTGTTCTCTAGTTAGCTCACACACAAACCAGTAGATCATCTAGAAAGTTTAGCCCAACACTAGCACCCCTGGGAGCTTGCCATTTCCATTAATGGTGAACAGCCGAGCACACCCATGTCACCCCAATGTGGACAGCAAGCTAGGAGCAGTAGCAAGCCTAGCCAGCATGTCTGGGAGGCAGCCCACCGTCCAACGCCACTGCATGTCCCAGCCGCAAGCGTTGCCAAGCCCTGGACCATGCGCACAAGCCGCGCCCAGACCATGCCGAGCGTGCGCCAGAGCACCACCCGCGACCAGCGTCCCAGACATGCGCCGCCTCACAGACACACGATCACCACCGACCCAGGAGACTGCCAGACATCCCCATTAGCAGCCCCGTGCCAGACAACCACCGCCCGCCGTCGAAGACGCCGCCTCTGCCGCGCAGAGCGCCGCCCGTTCCAGACCAAACCACACCGCCCCATGCCTCGCGATCATGTCGTTGAGCATCGCCAGGAGACACAGCACCGTCCCCTACCCTTGCCCAAGCCTTTAGCCGCCTGTAACGTCGCCCCCGACGAGCTCACCTTGCGCCCCGACGGTCCCCTCGCTCGACTATAAATAGAGGCCACCCCCGCACGATTTCTTCACACCATCTCACTCCCCTCTCCCCACTGATCGTGCCACACCATCCTCAGAGCAAGGTGAGCACCACTTCGCCGGAATTTCACCGGAGCCCGCCGCCTCTGGAGAAGAAGGGAGCCAGCGATTGGAGCCGCCCCAAGAGAAGCCACCGGTACCAGGAGGATCGCCGTCGTCGACTTCGTCGTTCGCCCACCTCGCCGACCCTCGCCCGTACCCCGGTGAGCCCCCAGCACCCCCCATTGGCCGCGCTAGGTTTCGTTCTCGCCGGATCTGTCTCGCGTCGACGATGACCCTCAGCCGTTGGATTAGAACTAGATCGAACGACCCACGTTGCCCCATACCGCTTCGCCCAGCCCCGTGTCACTGACGAGTGGGGACACCCAATTACGCAGCCCGCGCGAGCACTGCGCTTAGCAGGCTGGCCCTTTAGAATTTCCCGCGCAGCCCAGCAATTCAAATTAAACCTTTTTCTTTTTAATTTCAAACACACTTCTGTACCCAACTTAAAAAATCAACCCAGGTCGACTCAGTGCACCAAATTGGATGAAACCGATTTTGTTGGAAAGGTCTATGAATGCTTAATCCAAGCCCGTTGGATTCAAGTCATTTGGATCTGTAGATCACCCATAGCAAAAATAACAAGGATGAAGCTTTTCTGCATTCAAACATTTTTCAAATTTAAACCATAAAATCTTTTGAGTTGATTCCAACTCTCAAAAATCACATTTAACCGTACCTTTCAGAATATATAAAAATATATAGGTTTACTTGCAGAAATATTGTTCAAGGAATAAAAGAATGCTACATAAGCATTTCTAGCCACTTTAATCAATTAAAATAAAAGGGTAAAACCTTATTAAATTGTGACACCACTTTAAATCACATTCTCTTGGACTACAATATGTGGTGATGACATGTGTCAACATGATCCCATGTTTAGTTTGGAGAATATTAAATCTTAAGTAGTTTTTCAATGAGTTGAAATTACTTTTCTAAAATAAAAGGACTTAAACCAATCCTTAACCTTGTAATGTTAGAGATGATTCTAGATCATCTATAGGACCCTTGTGTGTGATGATTGCAAGTAGTTAAGTATTGATTGGTGATTGTGTACCTTGTATTTATTCATAGACGCTAGAACCGACCAAGGATACTACGAGGAGGAAGGAGGATACTACGAAGAGGAAGCCGAGGAGAACTTCAACCACTACTCTGCACAAGGCAAGCTTAATGCAAGCTAGTAACTATGCAAGCTTATATTGACATTGTGCAAGCAAACACTTGCAAGATACCCTATTGTTGCCACAAACCCATGCTTGTGATATGAATACTATATGCCTTAAGCGTATGTGATCATACCAACTTGCTAAACCAATCCTAGTTTTATGGCAAGCTTCTTACTTTATTTCTTTATCAAAGCTTACTTAGAGTCTACTTAAGAGTTTGGTAGATATTAGATAGCCGTGCTCAAGTTTGCCCTAAGAACATAAAATTTGGCCTATGCTAGAAACCTTGATCTCAGCCCAAGATATAATGTTGGACTTAGTGAAACCCCACAAGTTACCACCCCTCATTATTACCCTTCCCAACTGTAGATGCTAGTGCTAAGCATAAAACTTGATCAACTTTAGATGGGATTACTTGGTGGAAAATGGTTATGAAAACCTTGGAATGATGGATCATTCTATTGAAATGTTTTGGACATGTGTTTCCAAACACTTGATGATTTGGTGATGAAAATGTTGAGGCATGAGCCTTAGCCCTTTATAAAACTGATGGTTGTCTGGATGCGATACCATTCCAAACTTATCGTACAACCACAATACCCGAATATTGGGTAGGGCTTGACTGGAAACTTATATACCTTAGTATTAGTTCCCTCACGGCCAAGGTCTGAGCTGAGGCTACCTTGTGAAGATTGTCCACCTGTGCAGTACCCAAGATGACAGTGGTCATGGTTGGGAGGCCAAACTCACAGGAGAGGTTCTTATACTAGGGAGTGTAATTGAAAGGTTAAGATTAATTATCCGCATACTGAGTATGGTGAATTCAGGATTTGTTCCTGACGGATGTATCGAATGTTGTGGTGAAAGTGTACAATCTCTGCAGAGTGTCAAACTATTCGAATAGCCGCGTCATGATTATGGACGATTGGAGTGGCCATCTGTTCCCGTCGACCCTTTTCAAAATGACTTGTGAAATGAGTTGAGACTTTGACTTGACCACAACAGAGTTGTGACCTGAACTACAAGATCCCACTTAGGAGTTATAAAATTGTGACTAGCTTTGGAGCTTAGTAGAGATAAACCTGGCTTTTTGAAAAACAACCCTAGAGCCTAGTGTCCTATATTCCAAAAACCCCTTTACTTGTTAGTATTAGTTTGCGAGTACTTAAAGAGTACTCATGGCTTTGTCCCTGGCTATTCCCATGGCCAGACTATTAAGAGGATTACCTGGAGGATGGACCCCAGGAAGGTTACGACAACTAGGATCATCTCCCATCGTCAGCATTGCCTGTGACCCCGAAGATGGAGCTTCACCTACGCTACCGTTATTATTACGTATTCCGCTGCTTGATGTTGTATTAAGAACTGGATCATGAGATCCCTATATGTGTAATAACTTATGTATCGTTGTAATGGATGAAGTACTATGGTATCCAATTATGTTATGTCTCGCAAAAATGGTAATCCTGGGATTGCGATGTATGGCATAACAGGCATCTAGGATTGAAAAATCCGGGTGTTGACAAGTTGGTATCAGAGCCATCCTGACCATAGGAGACCCTAGTTAGGTTGGATGTTGAACCAAAAACTTAGTTTCAAAAACCAAAGAAAACAAATATTTACAAAAACCTATTCTCATTCTTATCTCTTTAATTCTTTCATAAAACTTCATGTTCCTCAAAAACTCTTGCAAAATAAATAAAATTTTGACACACTTGATCACTCTGCTAATCTACTAATCCTCTATTTTTATAGATGGACGTGAAGTACAACAAGTTTTATCAACTCGGAAATGGGGGAGACCTTATCTTTGAGAGGGATCTGGATCAGCTTTCGGAATTTCTAGAGCGTCCGCACCCCGAGTTCTTCGGAGCTCAGCTCAATGATCAAGGAGGAGAATATCTGCAGTGGCTAATTGTTGCAAGTCTCCGAGGAAAGATTGAACCTCCCACAGTGGAGGGAATTCAGTTTACCTTGAGGGAAAACAACTAGCTCGATGGACTTGCCAGAGCAATGCAGGAAGCTTTGAGTTTTTCCCAAGACGTGATGCAAATGGACAACCACTGGAAGCCCCATACCACCCCGAGCTGAAGACTCAATTGGACCACCTTAGCTTCATGATGTACGACTGTCAGCAGGAGTTGGACAACTGCCGTGACTATTGCAACCACAAGTCTGCCATCATCAAGACGAAGGATCAGACCATCGCCATGCTCGCAAAGGATCGCAAGTCTCGCCGTCGTCAGCTCGACAAGAAAGAGCGCATTATTGCCCGTCTTCGCCATCGCATCTCATCTCTGGAAGAGACCATCCACGAGAGAGACATGCAGCTAGAGGAAAGGGAGAATAGCGGAGAAGATCTTCGTAGAGACCCTTACTCCTATCTCAGCGATGACGATGATTTTCTGGAGGATAAGGCCATGGAATTCTTCACCGATGAGGATGATTTCGCCTTCATCGATGATCCTGAAGATGATGAAGCCACAAACTCCGAGGATTAGTAGCACTGAGCACTAGCGTAGTGAGTAGTAGTCAGTCCCACTGTATCGTAGATTTCAGAATGGTTCTTAAAACCATCTGTTTTTCCTTGTTGTGGTGTGTGTTGTACTGTGTGCTATGAGTGAATGAATGAAAAAGCAAGTTGCTAGAAAAATCTGAGTCAAACCTTTAAAAGACCTTCAAAAACCCAAAACCTTAGCAATTTCCCTCTTTTCTCATAATCGATATCAATCTTCAGATGCCACGTGGAGGAAGTGGTTCAGCCCCGGACCCGATGTTGCAGATCCTGCAAATGTTGACTTCGATCATGATTGGCTGCAAACCATGGAAAACAACTTAGAAGTAGCAGGAGTGGAAGCCAACGAGAAAGTCTTGTTCGCCACCCATTATCTAGCCGGAGATGCTGGGCATGGTGGAACAGTGTTCGTGCAATGACCGGAGGCCGATGATTACCAGGAGGAATTCAAGGTCAAGGTTAGCAGAACCCATGTGCCACCAGGTTTGATCAAGAGAATGAGAGACGAGTTCAGAGAGTTGAAGCAAGGAAGGATGACTGTAGTGGAATACCATGACAAATTTTTGTCATTAGCTAGGTATGCCCCGGACGAGATAGACACCGAAGCCAAGAAGAAAGAAAGATTCCTGAATGGTCTGCATGACGAGATGCAGACGGTGTTAGTCAATATCCCCTTTGTGGATATTGAAGCCCTTGTCGACTCTGCTATCCAAATGGAAGGAAAGATCAACCAAGCCAATGAAAACCGCAAGCGTCGCATAATGCATCAACCAGGAACCCATCAGACCCCAAAGTATCGTCCCAACCCATCTCCCGGATTTGCCCCACGAACCCACAGACCCCCTATGATCCGTCCGACCTATCCCAACCGTGGAAACCCTAGACCCGGAGGAAATCACAACAACCCCGGCAACTCTAGCAATTTCACCCGTGCCCCACCCAAATTCAACACCAACAATACTACCACTAACCCCAATACTGCCCCGAGGACTGGAAGCAATGTTGTGCCTATCGCAGCCAAGGACAAGTCACAAGTGACCTGTTATTACCCGTGGAAATAAAGGCCACTATTCCAATGAGTGCCCCAACAAGAAGAATGCTATAGCCCCCAACGCCAATGTCCCAGCTCAGCAGCAGCGTCGTGTCCAGCCAGGGAGAAGATTTTCCCTAGGAAATTCACTCAACCGCAATGGCCGTCTTTTTCTCATGCATGCTGAAGAAGCTCAGGAAGCGCCAGACGTCGTGCTGGGTATGTTTTCTGTTAATTCAGTACTTGCAAGAGTGTTGTTTGATTCTGGTGCATCGCATTCATTTGTCACCGAAGAATTTGCCTGCACTAGTAAAATTCAGCCAACCAAATTGAAGCATGTGATGATTGTACAAATTCCCGGATCAACCACCAAGGCTAGGCAAATTTGCAAAGCCGTCCCTATCCGAATCCATGGCATAGATTTTTATGCTAACTTAATAGTACTCGGAACTAAAGGTTTGGAAGTAGTACTAGGAATGGATTGGATGTCCAAGCATAAAGGATTGATTGACTGTGCCAAGAAAGCCATTACCATGACCAGTACCACCGGAGTATCAGTCGAGCATATATCTGAAACCTTACCTCGCCAATTCAAGTGTAACAAGAGTCTAGCCCAACCTACCATTGACCAAGTTCGGATAGTCTGCGAATACCCCGATGTATTTCCAGATGTTTTGCCCGGTATGCCCCCAGATCGGGATATCGAGTTTATCATCGAACTAATCCCCGGAACATGACCCATAGCCCAGAGACCCTATAGTATGAACCCGTCAGAACTAGAAGAACTGAAGAAGCAATTGGATTCCATGTTGGAAATCGGATTGATTCAACCAAGTGCGTCCCCATGGAGATCACCTGTCTTATTTGTGGACAAGAAGGATGGAGGTAACCGTTTGTGTACAGACTATAGGAAGTTGAATGATGTCACCATCAAGAACAAGTACCCCTTGCCTAAGATCGAAGATTTGTTTGATCAGTTGACCGGTGCCCAGGTGTTTTCTAAGATTGATCTTAGAACTGGCTATCATCAACTCAAAATTCGTGTAGAGGATATTCCAAAGACTGCTTTCACCACCCGATATGGATTGTATGAGTATACAGTCATGTCTTTTCGATTAACCAATGCCCCCGCTTATTTCATGAATCTCATGAATAAGATTTTTAGGGACTTCCTGGATAAGTTTGTCGTTGTTTTCATCGATGACATTCTGATTTATTCCAAATCGGAAGAAGAACATGAGCTACACCTAAGGACCATTCTTGGAACCCTTAGAGAGCATCAGTTGTATGCAAAGTTTAGCAAATGTGAATTCTGGTTACAGGAAGTAGGATTCCTCGGTCACATTGTATCAGCTGGAGGAATTGCCGTTGACCCTACCAAAGTGAAAGATGTAGAAGATTGGCAAGCCCCAACCACTCAAACCCAAGTTCGTGCTTTTCTCGGATTGGCGGGATATTACCGTAAATTCGTGGAAGGATTCTCGAGTATAGCCCGACCCATGACCCAATTACTGAAGAAAGACAAGAAGTTTGAATGGACGGACAAGTGCGAAGAGAGTTTTCAAGAACTCAAAAGGAGATTGATTTCATCCCCAATCTTGATCATGCCGGATATTACGAAGCCCTTCGATGTGTATTGTGACGCATCCAAGATTGGTCTCGGATGTGTGCTAATGCAAGAAGGAAAAGTTATATCTTATCTATCGCGACAACTGAAGCAACATGAACAAAATTACCCAACCCATGACCTCGAACTTGCAGCCGTAGTTCTACCCCTGAAGACATGGAGACATTACCTTATGGGAAACCGTTGTGAGATTTATTCGGATCACAAAAGCCTAAAGTATATATTCACTCAAAAGGAGCTGAATATGAGGCAGAGAAGATGGATTGAGTTAATCAAGGATTATGACCTGGACATTCACTATCACCCTGGAAAAGCCAATGTGGTAGCCGATGCCCTTAGCAGATTGCCGTGCCGCTTGAACTCCATGATTTTAAAGGAGCAACCAAGTTTTCACAAAGAGATGGAAGATTTTCGAATGGAATTAGTAAGTGAAGGATTTTTGGCTAGCATCGAACTTCAGCCCACTTTGATCAGTCAGATTAAAGAGGCGCAGAAAGGAAATGCTAGTATCGACGGAATTAGCGTCATCTTTACAGCAAAGTGCGGATTCACCGAGGGCGAAGAAGGAGTTACGTGGTACAAAGGACGCCTTTGTGTACCAACAGATTCGAGTTGAAAGAAGTTATCTTGAAGGAGGCTCATGATACTCTTTATTCTATCCATCCGGAGGAACCAAGATGTATCAAGATTTGAAAGAGCAATTTTGGTGGCATAAGATGAAGAGAGAAATCGGAAGCTATATCGCCAAGTGTGACATATGTCACGAAGTCAAGGCGTGACATCAACGACCCCGGATTGTTGCAACCTTTGCGATTCGAATGGAAATGGGATTCAGTAGGAATGGACTTTATCATGGACTACCTACTTCTAGTAGGGAAATGACTCTATTTGGGTCATAGTGGACAGATTGTCCAAAGTAGCCCATTTCCCGCCGTCAAAACCACCTACCGAGTTGAAGCTAGCGGAGTTATACATCGCTAGAATCGTTAGTTTGCATGGAGTCCCCAAGAACATAGTCTCGGATCGAGGAACTCGGTTTACCTCGAGATTGGAAGAAAGTCCAAGAAGGTTTAGGAACCGCCTAGATTTCAAGATCGCTTATCACCCTCAGACCGATGGACAAACGGAGCGAGTAAACCAAATACTCGAAGATATGCTTAGAGCATGTGTGCTAGAGTATGGATCCAAATGGGAAGACTGTCTGCCGTTTGCAGAATTTTCATACAACAATAGTTACCAAGACAGTTTGCAAATGGCCCCATTTGAATTTATGTACGGAAGAAAGTGCCGCACCCCTTTGAATTGGTCGGAAGTAGGAGAGAGTCAGATTTTCGGACCCGACATTCTACGAGAGGCAGAAGAGAAGGTTCACCAGATTCATGAGCACCTCAAGACAGCCCAATCCCGACAAAAGAGTTAGGCCGACAAGAGACGTCGAGACCTCGCCTTCAACATCGGAGATTTTGTTTATCTGAAAGAGTCGCCATTGAAGGGAATGCAACGTTTCCAACTCAAAGGAAAGTTAGCCCCCAGATATATCGGACCTTTCAAAATCTTGAACCGTCGAGGATATGTCAGCTGTGCACAATGTGTTCCATATCTCGTTACTTCGCAAATGTCTCGAAGTCCCCGAGAAGACCGAAGTGTTCAAGAGTATCGATCACCAGACCATAGAGATCAATGATGATCTAACCTATCCTGAAGTACCCATCCGTATATTGGAAGAAGCCTTTCGAACTACCAGAACCCGAAGCATCAAGTTTCTCAAGATTCAGTGGAGCAACCACACAGAAGAGGAGGCTACCTGGGAACGTGAAGATCACATTAGAACGGAGTTTCCAGATCTCTTCAAATCCTAGGTAATCTTTTCATCCTTTTTCAAATCTCGGGACGAGATTTTGTTTAAGGGGGGAAGGTTTGTAATATCCCAAAAATATCAAACTTAGATCATCAAAACACTAATCATCAAGATTAGGGTTAACAAAAACTTTTCTAAATGAATTCATGAATGCATGTATATGTGTATGCATGGATTTTGAATTTCTTTAAAAATCACCTTGTTTGTGTGAACCATTGCTTGTAAAATGTTTCTTAGGTGAAAAGAACATCATCTAAAACATTTCCCACACTTTTCCTAAAGACAAGTAAATCAAAACAAATATATTAAGTGAATGGTCATTTTGGCCACTTTAACTCCCATGCCTACTTTGGATGTCTCAAACTTTCAAAACCTAACAGAAACTTTTCTGGATCTTTGCACCCCTTGAATGTACTCATAACAGAGTATCAAGGCCCACTTTGTGATCATCTAGAAACTTTCAAATGCATAGTTTAAATGACAATTCAAAATTGAATCTTCTTCATATGGGAAGATCCCACTTTTTCAAAACCCACTCAAACAAGCTCAACTTTCAAAACCCAAGCATCTGCAGACTCACCAGAACCAATCTAGCAAACTCACCAAAATTCATTTCAAAATTCAAAACTTGAGTTCATGCGGCCATTTCATCAAATAGGTTGCAGACACAAATCAAACAAAACCACAAACACTATAGTGTGCAGTGTTTTGAGCCTAACTTGTTCCCTAGTTAGCTCACACACAAACCAGTAGATCATCTAGAAAGTTTAGCCCAACACAAGCACCCCTGTGAGCTTGCTATTGCCATTAATGGTACAGCCGAGCACACCCATGTCACCCCAATGTGGACAGCAAGCTAGGAGCAGCAGCAAGCCTAGCCAGCATGTCTGGGAGGCAGCCTACCGTACACCGCCACTGCATGTCCAAGCCGCAAGCGTTGCCAAGCCCTGGACCACGTGCACAAGACGCGCCCAGACCATGCCGAGCGTGCGCCAGAGCACCACCCGCGACCAGCGTCCCCAGACCGCGCGCCGCCCTCACCGCGCGCACACACGATCACCACTGACCCAGGAGACCGCCAGATATCCCCATTAGCAGCCCCGTGCCAGACAACCACCGCCCGCCGTCGAAGACGCCGCCTCTGCCGCGCAGAGCGCCGCCCGTTCTAGACCAAAACACACCGCCCCATGTCTCGCGATCATGTCGTTGAGCATCGCCAGGAGACATAGCACCGTCCCCTACCCTTGCCCATGCCCTTAGCCGCCTGTAACATCGCCCCCGACGAGCTCACCTTGCGCCCCGACGGTCCCCTCGCTCGACTATAAATAGAGGCCACCCCCGCACGATTTCTTCACACCATCTCACGCCCCTCTCCCCACTAACCGTGCCACACCATCCTTAGAGCAAGGCGAGCACCACTTCGCCGGAATTTCACCGGAGCCCGCCGCCTCTGGAGAAGAAGGGAGCCAGCGATTGGAGCCGCCCCAGGAGAAGCCACCGGTACCAGGAGGATCGCCGTCGTCGACTTCGTCGTTCGCGCCTCGCCAACCTCGCCTGCACCCGGTGAGCCCCAAGACCCCACTGCCGCGCTATGTTTCGTTCTCGCCGGAGCTGTCTCGCGTCGACGATGACCATCAGCCGTTGGATTAGAACTAGATCGAACGACCCACGTTGCCCCATACCGCTTCGCCCAGCCCCGTGTCACTAACGAATGGGGACACCCACTTACGCAGCCCGTGGGAGCACTGCGCTTAGCAAAGCGCCCGTTAGAATTTCCAGCCCGAGAATTCAAATTAAACCTTTTTCTTTTTAATTTCAAACACACTTCTGTACCCAACTTAAAAAATCAACCCAGGTCGACTCAGTGCACCAAATTGGATCAAACCAATTTTGTTGGAAAGGTCTGTGAATGCTTAATCCAAGCCCGTTGGATTCAAGTCATTTGGATCTGTAGATCACCCATAGCAAAAATAACAAGGCAGAAGCTTTTCTGCATTCAAACATTTTTAAAATTTAAACCATAAAAGCTTTTGAGTTGATTCCAACTCTCAAAAATCATATTTAACCATACCTTTCAGAATATATAGGTTTACTTGCAGAAATATTGTTCAAGGAATAAAAGAATGCTACATAAGCATTTCTAGCCACTTTAATCAATTAAAATAAAAGGGTAAAACCTTATTAAATTGTGACACCACTTTAAATCACATTCTCTTGGACTACAATATGTGGTGATGACATGTGTCAACATGATCCCATGTTTAGTTTGGAGAATATTAAATCTTAAGTAGTTTTTCAATGAGTAGAAATTACTTTTCTAAAATAAAAGGACTTAAACCAATCCTTAACCTTGTAATGTTAGAGATGATGCTAGATCATCTATAGGACCCTTGTGTGTGATGATTGCAAGTAGTTAAGTATTGATTGGTGATTGTGTACCTCGTATTTATTCATAGACGCTAGTACCGACCAAGGATACTACAAGGAGGAAGGAGGATACTACGAAGAGGAAACCGAGGAGAACTTCAACCACTGCTCTGCACAAGGCAAGCCTAATGCAAGCTAGTAACTATGCAAGCTTATATTGACATTGTGCAAGCAAACACTTGCAAGATACCCTATTGTTGCCACAAACCCATGCTTGTGATATGAATACTATATGCCTTAAGCGTATGTGATCATACCAACTTGATAAACCAATCCTAGTTTTATGGCAAGCTTCTTACTTTATTTCTTTATCAAAGCTTACTTAGAGTCTACTTAAGAGTTCGGTAGATATTAGACATCCGTGCTCAAGTTTGCCCTAAGAACATAAAATTTGGCCTAAGCTAGAAACCTTGATCTCAACCCAAGATCTAAGGTTGGACTTAGTGAAACCCCATCAGTTACTACCCCTCATTATTACCCTTCCCAACTGTAGATGCTAGTGCTAAGCATAAAACTTGATCAACTTTAGATGGTATTACTTGGTGGAAAATGGTTATGAAAACCTTGGAATGATGGATCATTCTATTGAAATGTTTTGGACATGTGTTTCCAAACACTTGATGATTTGGTGATGAAAATGTTGAGGCATGAGCCTTAGCCCTTTATAAAACTGATGGTTGTCTGGATGCGATACCATTCCAAACTTATCGTACAACCACAATACCCGAATATTGGGCAGGGCTTGACTGGAAACTTATATACCTTAGTATTAGTTACCTCACGGCCAAGGTCTGAGTTGAGGCTACCTTGTGAAGATTGTCCACCTGTGCAGTACCCAAGATGACAGTGGTCATGGTTGGGAGGCCAAACTCACAGGAGAGGTGCTTATACTAGGGAGTGTAATTGAAAGGTTAAGATTGATTATCCGACACGAGTATGGTGAATTCAGGATTTGTTCTGACGGATGTATCGAATGTTGTGGTGAAAGTGTACAATCTCTGCAGAGTGTCAAACTATTCGAATAGCGTCATGATTATGGACAGCTTGGAGTGGCCATACTGTTCCCCCGTCCGACCCTTTTTAAAATGACTTGTGAAATGAGTTGAGACTTTGACTTGACCACAACAGAGTTGTGACCTGAACTACAAGATCCCACTTAGGAGTTATAAAATTGTGACTAGCTTTGGAGCTTAGTAGAGATAAACCTGGCTTTTTGCAAAACAACCCTAGAGACTAGTGTCCTGTATTCCAAAAACCCCTTTACTTGTTAGTATTAGTTTGCGAGTACTTAAAGAGTACTCATGGCTTTGTCCCTGCTATTCCCATGGCGGACTATGAAGAGGAGTACCGGAGGATGGACCCGTGAAGGTTACGATAACTAGGATCATCTCGCATCGCCGCATTGCCTGTGACCCCAAGATGGAGCTTCACCCACTACCGTTATTATTACGTATTCCGCTGCTTGATGTTGTATTAAGAACTGGATCATGAGATCCCTATTTGTGTAAGAACTTATGTATCGTTGTAATGGATGAAGTACTATGGTATCCAATTCTGTTATGTCTCGCAAAAATGGTAATCCTGGGATTGCGATGTATGTCATAACAAGAATCTAGGATTGAAAAATCCGGGTGTTGACATAATCTAATGGCTGGGAGTCGTCATCGACGTTGGGCACCGCCGGCGAGACAGAAACCTAGGGCGGCCAGTGGGGGTTGTTTGGGGCTCACCGTGGTGCAGGCGAGGGTCGGCGAGGTGGGCGAACGATGAAGTCGACGACGGCGAATCTCCTGGTACCGGTGGCTCCTCCTGGGGCAGCTCCAATCGCTGGCTCCCTGCTTCTCCGAAGGCGGCGGGCTCCGGTGAAATTCCGGCGAAGTGCTACTCGCCTTGCTCCGGAAATGGTGTGGCACGATCAGTGAGGAGAGGGGAGTAGAATGGTGTGATCAATTCGGCTGGTGGTGGCCTCTATTTATAGTCGAGTGAGGGGACCGACAGGGCGCACGGTGAGCTCGTCGGGGGCGATGGTACAGAAGGCTATTGGCATGGGCGAAGGTAGGGGACAGTGTGGTGTTCCCTGGCGATGCTCAACGATATGGTGGCGAGACATGGGGCGGTGCGGGTTGGTCTGGAACATGCGACGCTCTGCGCGGAAGAGGCGGCGTCTTCGACGGTGAGCATTGGCTGTGCGGCATGGGGCGGCGAACGGGGATGTCTGGCGGTCTCCTGGGTCGGTGGCGATCGTGTATGCACGCGGCGAGGGCGGCGCGCGGTCTGTGGGCTTCGGTCGAGGGTGGCGCTCTGGCGCATGTTCGGCACGGTTGGCAGAGGCACGAGCACGACGTTCCTGGGTGCTCTGGTCGGTGTCTTTGAGGCAGGGCTGGTCGAGAGGGGGCGGTGAAGCATGGGTGATCTCCCAGACAAGGTTGGCACGGCTAGTTTCCTCCCTAGCTTGTTGTCGACATGTGGCTGGCAAGGGTGGCTTCGGCTGGTCACCATTGATGGTTTTGGCAAGCTCACAGTGGTGCTAGTGCTTGGTTAATCTTGCTAGATGATCTACTGAGCTGGTTGTGAGCTAGATAGGGAACCAGTTAGGCTCAAAACACTGCACACTATAGTGTTTTGATTTTGTTTGATTTGTGTCTGCCAAGTGTTTGATGAAATGGCCGCATGAATTCATGTTTTGAATTTTGAAAATATTTTTGGTGGGTGTGCTAGGTTGGTGCTGGTGAGTCTGCAGATGATTGGGTTTTGAAAGTTGAGCTTGTTTGAGTGGTTTTTGGAAAAGTGGGATTTTCCCATATGATAAGGATTCAATTTTGAATTGTCATTTAAACTATGCATTTGAAAGTTTTTGGATGATCACAAGGTGGGCCTTGATACTTTGTTATAAGTACAATCAAGGGGTGCAAAGATCCAGAAAAGTTTCTGTTAGGTTTTGAAAGTTTGAGACAGCCAAAGTAGGCATGGGAGTTAAATTGGTCAAAATGACCATTCACTCATTTAGCTTTGTTTTGATTTATTTGTCTTTGGGAAAAGTTTGGGAAATGTTTAGATGATGTTTATTTTACCTAAGAAACATTTTACAAGCAAAGAAACACACAAACAAGGTGGTTCAAAAGAATTCAAAATGAAATGCATACTCACATGCATGCTTCCATAATTTTATTTAGAAAAGTTTTTGTTAACCATAATTTTGATGATTAGAGTTTGATGATCCAAGTTTAGTATTTTTGGGATGCTACAAACCTTCCCCCCTTAAACAAAATCTCATCCCGAGATTTGAAAAAGGATGAAAAAGATTACCTAGGATTTGAAGAGATCGGGAAACTCTGTCCTGATGTGATCTTCGCGCTCCCAGGTAGCTTCCTCTTCTGTGTGGTTTCTCCACTGAATCTTGAGGAACTTGATGCTTCAGGTTCAGGTAGTTCGAAAAGCTTCTTCCAAAATACGGATGGGTACTTCGGGATAGGTCAGGTCATCGTTGATCTCTATGGTCCGGTGATCGATGTTTTTGAACACTTCGGTCTTCTCAGGGACTTCGAGACACATGCGAAGTAACGAGATATGGAACACATTGTGCACGGCTGACATCTCTTCGGGTAGTTCCAATTGATACGATACTTCTCCTCGATGGTTCAGAATCTTGAAAGGTCCGATATATCTGGGGCTAACTTTCCCTTGAGTTGGAAACGCTGCATTCCCTTCAATGGCGACACTTTCATATACACAAAATCTCCAATGTTGAAGGCGAGGTCTCTACGTGTCTTGTCGGCGTAACTCTTTTGTCGGGATTGGGCTATCTTGAGGTGCTCACGAATCTTGTGAACCTTCTCTTCTGCTTCTCTTAGGATGTCGGGTCCGAAAATCTGACTCTCTCCTACTTCTGACTAGTTCAAAGGGGTGCGACACTTCCTTCCGTACATGAATTCAAATGGGGCCATTTGCAAACTGGCTTGATAACTGTTGTTGTATGAAAATTCTGCAAACGGTAGACAGTCTTTCCACTTGGATCCATATTCTAACACACATGCTCTCAGCATATCTTCGAGTATTTGATTTACTCGATCTGTTTGTCCATCGGTCTGAGGGTGATACGCGGTGCTGAAATCTAGACGGGTTCCTAAACCTTCTTGAACTTTCTTCCAGAATCTCGAGGTAAACTGAGTTCCTCGATCCGATACGATGTTCTTGGGGACTCCATGCAAACTAACGATTCTAGCGATGTACAACTCTGATAGTTTCGAACTCTGATATGTGGTCTTGACGGGTAAGAAATGGGCGACTTTGGACAATGTTTCCACTATGACCCAGATAGAGTCATTTCCCCTACTAGAAGTAGGCAGTCCAGTGATAAAGTCCATTCCAACAGAATCCCATTTCCATTCCGGAATCTGCAAGGGTTGCAACAATCCAGCGGGTCTTTGATGTCCTGCCTTAACTCGCTGACATATGTCACACTTAGCGATATAACTTCCGATTTCTCTCTTCATCTTATGCCACCAAAATTGCTCTTTTAAATCTTGATACATCTTAGTTCCTCCGGGATGGATAGAATAAAGAGTATCATGAGCCTCCTTCAAAATAACTTCTTTCAACTCAGAATCTACTGGTACACAAAGGCGTACTTTGTACCAAAAAACTCCTTCTTCGTCCTCGGTGAATACGGGTACTTTTCCTGTACCGATACGACGCCTAATTCCGTTAATACTGGCATTTCCCTTCTGCGCCTCTTTAATCTAACTGATCAAAGTGGGCCGGAGTTCTATGCTAGCCAAAATCATGGAGTTCAAGAGGCACGGTAATCTGCTAAGGGCATCGGCTACCACATTGGCTTTACCAGGGTGATAGTGAATGTCCAGGTCGTAATCCTTGATTAGCTCAATCCATCTTCTCTGCCTCATATTCAGCTCCTTCTGAGTGAATATATACTTTAGGCTCTTGTAGTCCGAATAGATATCACAACGGTTTCCCATCAGGTAATGTCTCCATGTTTTCAGGGCTAGAACTACGGCTGCGAGTTCGAGGTCATGGGTTGGGTAGTTTTGCTCATGTTGCTTCAGTTGTCGAGATAGATAAGATATAACTTTGCCTTCTTGCATTAGCACACATCCGAGAAAAATCTTGGATGCGTCACAATACACATCGAAGGGCTTCGTGATATCCGGCATGATCAAGATTGGGGCTGAAATCAATCTCCTCTTGAGTTCTTGAAAACTCGCTTCACACTTGTCTGTCCATTCAAACTTCTTGTCCTTCTTCAGCAATTGGGTCATGGGTCTGGCGATACTAGAGAATCCTTCTAATTTATGTAATATCCCGCCAATCCGAGAAATGCACGAACTTGGGTTTGAGTGGTTGGGGCTTGCCAATCTTCTACATCTTTCACTTTGGCAGGGTCAACGGCAATTCCTCCGGCTGATACAATGTGACCGAGGAATCCTACCTCCTGTAACCATAATTCACATTTGCTAAACTTTGCATACAGCTGATGCTCTCTAAGGGTTCGAAGAATGGTCCTTAGGTGTAGCTCATGTTCTTCTTATGATTTGGAATAAATCATAATTTCATCGATGAAAACAACGACAAACTTATCCAGGAAGTCCATAAAAATCTTATTCATGAGATTCATGAAATAAGCGGGGTCATTGGTTAGTCCGAAAGACATGACTATATACTCATACAATCCATATCTGGTGGTAAAGGTAGTCTTTGGAATATCCTCTACACGAATTTTTAGTTGATGATAGACAGTTCTAAGATCAATCTTAGAAAACACTTTGGCACCGGTCAACTGATCAAACAAATCTTATATCTTGGGCAAGGGGTACTTGTTCTTGATGGTGACATCATTCAATTTCCGATAATCCGTACACAAATGGTTACCTCCATCCTTCTTGTACACAAATAAGACAGGTGATCTTCAAGGTGACGCACTGGGTTGAATCAATCCAATTTCCAGCATGGAATCCAGTTGCTTCTTCAGTTCTGCAAGCTCTGACGGGTTCATACTATAGGGTCTCTGGGCTATGGGTCCAGTTCTAGGAATTAGTTCGATGATAAACTCGATATCCCGATATGGGGGCCTACCGGGCAAAACATCTGGAAATACATCGGGGTATTCACAGATTATCCGGACTTGGTCAATGGTAGGTTGGGCTATTCTCTTGTTGCATTTGAATTGGTGAGGTAAGGTTTCAGATATATGCTCGACTGATATTCTGGCTGTACTGGTCATGGTTATGGCTTTCTTGGCACAGTCAATCAATCCTTTATGTTTGGACATCCAATCCATTCCTAGTACTACTTCCAATCCTTTAGTTCCGAGTACTATTAGATTTGCATAAAAATCTATGCCATGGATTCGGATAGGGACGGCTTTGCAAATTTGCCTAGCCTTGGTGGTTGATCCGGGAATTTGAATCATAACATGCTTCAGTTTGGTTGGTTGAATTTTACTAGTGCATGAAAATTCTTCGGTGACAAATGAATGTGATGCACCAGAATCAAACAACACTCTTGCAAGTACTTAATTAACCGAAAACATACACAGCACGACGTCTGGCGCTTCCTGAGCTTCTTGAGCATGCATGAGAAAAAGACGGCCGTTGCGGTTGAGTGAATTCCCTAGGGCAAATCTTCTCCGTGGATGAACACGACGCTGCTGCTGAGCTGGGACATTGGCATTGGGGGTTGTAGCATTCTTCTTATTGGGGCACTCGTTGGAATAGTGGCCTTTATTTCCACAGTCATAACAAGTCACTTGCGACTTTTCCTTTGCTGCTACAGGCACAACATTGCTTCCAGTCCTAGGGGCAGTGTTGGGTTTGGCGGTAGCATTGTTGTTGTTGAACTTGGGTGGGGCACGATTGAAATTTCTAGCGTTGCCGGGGTTGTTGTGATTTCCTCCGGGCCTAGGGTTTCCACGGTTGGGATAGGTCGGACGGTTCATCGGGGGTCTGTTGGTTCTTGAGGCAAATCCTGGAGACGGGTTGGGGCGATACTTTGGGGTCTGATGGTTTCCTGGTTGATGCATCATGCTACTCTTTCGGTTCTCATTGGCTTGCTTGATCTTTCCTTCCATATGGATAGCTGAGTCAACAAGGGCTTCGATATTAGCAAATGGGATATTGACTAACACTGTCTGCATCTCATCTTGTAGACCATTCAGGAATCTTTCTTTTTCTTGGCTTCGGTGTCGATCTCATCCGGGGCATACCTAGCTAATGACAAGAATTTGTCACGGTATTCCACTACAGTCATCCTTCCTTGCTTCAGCTCTCTGAACTCGTCTCTCATTCTCTTGATTAAACCTGGTGGCACATGAGTTCTGCTAAACTTGACATTGAATTCCTCCCAGGTCATTATCTGGCCTGCAGTCATTGCGCGAACACTGTTCCACCATGCCCTGGCCTCTCCGGCTAGATAGTGGGTGGCAAACAGAACTTTCTCGTTGGTTTCCACTCTGGCGACTTCTAGGTTATTTTCCATGGTTTGCAGCCAATCATCGGCGTCTAGGGGTTCTTCTGACTTAGTGAAAACAGGTGGGTTGGTATTCTGGAAATTCTTGAGCTTAGATCCATGGTTGTCCTGACTTCCGTGGCCTTGGTTGTTGTGGGCAAGCTGGGCTATCTGTTGCAGTGTGGCTAGGTTGGCTTGACGTTTCGCTCTTTCAGCTTCGCGGCTGAGCAATTTGTCCCAAGGTAGGTGGAGGGGTATTTATACCCCTCCACGAAATATGGCGGTTGGAGCATTTAATGTACCGGTAGTACCGGTACTCAAGCGTTAGTACCGCTTGAAAGCGGTACTACCGGTCAAGTACCGGACCAGGTACCGGAGGTGCTCCAGATCTTTAGCATTCTTCAGTCTTAGGCGGTATCGTCCTTGCGGTACTACCCCCAAGCGGTAGTACCGGTGGTAGGAAGCGGTACTACCGGTCCCAAGTACCGCTTGGCACTGACCAAAGGTGATAAAGGTGCGTGCTAGTCAGTACCCCCTGGTACCACGGAGTGGCACTACCGGTCCAACCGGTAGTACCTCTTGTAGTTGCAGAATCTGCAACATCGGGTCCGGGATGAACCACTTCCTCCACGTGGCATCTGAAGATTGAGATAGATCATGAGAAAAGAGGGAAATTTCTAAAGTTTTGGGTCCTTGAAATTTTTTTAAAGTTTGACTCAGATTTTTCTAGTAACTTGCTTTTCATTCATTCATTCATAGCACCCGATACAACACACACCACAACAAAGAAAAACAGATGGTTTTAAGAACCATTCTGGAAACTACGATACAGGGGGACCGAATACTACTCACTACGCTAGTACTCAAGTGCTACTACTCCTCGGAATTGGTGGCTTCATCGTCCTCATCATCATCGATGAAGGCGAAATCATCTTCATCGGTGAAGAAGTCCATAGCCTGATCCTCCAGGAAATCATCGTCATCGCTGAGATAGGAGTAGGGGTCTCCACGAAGATCCTCTCCGGCATTCTCCCTTTCCTCCAACTACATGTCTCTCTCGTGGATGGTCTCCTCCAAATATGATATGCGGTGGCGAAGATTGGCAATGATGCGCTCCTTCTTGTCGATCTGACGGCGGCGAGACTTGCGATCCTTTGCTAGCATGGCGATGGTTTGGTCCTTCGTCTTGCTGATGGCAGACTTGTGGTTGGAGTAGTCATGGCAGTTGTCCAACTCCTGCTGACGATTGTACATCATGAAGCTAAGGTGGTCTAATTGAGTGTTTAGCTCGGGGTGGTATGGGGCTTCCAGTGGTTGTCCATTAGCATCACGCCTTGGGCAAAACTCAAAGCGAGTACCCTTGATCTGTTTGATACTCTGCCCACACAGACGGGCAAGAGCTTCCTGCATGGCCCTGGCAAGTCCATCGAGCCAGTTGTTTTCTCTTAAGGTAAACTGATTTCCTTCCGCAGTGGGAGGTTCAATCTTTCCTCGGAGACTTGCAATAATTAGCCACTGCAGATCTTCTCCTCCTTGATCATTGAGCTGAGCTCCGAAGACCTCGGGGTGCGGACGCTCCAGAAGTTCCGAAAGCTGGTCCAAATCCCTCTCAAAGATAAGGTCTCCTCCATTCCCCATTGGTAAAACTTGCTGTACTTCACGTCCATCTATAAGAATATAGGATGAGTAAGTTAGTAGAGTGATTAAGTGTGTCAAAATTTTATGTATTTGCAAGGGTTTTTGAGGAACATGAATTTTCATGAAAGAATAAAAGGGATAACAATGGGAATAATTTTTTGTAAATATTTGTTTTCTTTGATTTTGAAACTAAGTTTTTGATTCAACGTCCAGTCTAACTAGGGTCTCCTATGGTCAGGATCGCTCTGATACCAACTTGTCAACACCCGGATTTTTAATCCCAGATGCCTGTTATGCCATACATCGCAATCCCAGGATTACCATTTTTGCGAGACATAACAGAATTGGATACCATAGTACATCATCCATTACAAACCGTACATAAGTTCTTACACAAATAGGGATCTCATGATCCAGTTCTTAATACAACATCAAGCAAATAATACGTAATAGTAACGGTAGCGTAGGCGAAGCTCCATCTTCGGGGTCACAGGCAATGCTGACGATGGGAGATGATCCTAGTTGTCGTAACCTTCCTGGGGTCCATCCTCTAGGTACTCCTCTTCATAGTCTGGCCATGGGAATAGCCAGGGACAAAGCCATGCGTACTCTTTAAGTACTCGCAAACTAATACTAACAAGTGTAAGGGTTTTTTGATAATAGGACACTAGGATCTAGGGTTATTTTGCAAAAGCCAGATTTATCTCTACTAAGTTTAGAAGCAACGAATGCTAGTAGAAGGTTTATAACACCTAAGTGGGAACTTGTATTTCATATCACAACCCTGTTGTGGTCAAGTCAAAGTCTCAATTCATTTCACAAGTCATTTTGAAAAGTCTGACGGGGTAACAGTATGGCCACTCCAACTGTCCATAACCGCAGACGCGGCTATTCGAATAGTTTGACACTCTGCAGAGATTTTACACTTTCACCACAACATTCGATACATCCGTCAGGAACAAATCCTGAATTCACCATACTCAGTATGCGGATAATCAATCCTAACCTTTCAATTACACGCCCTAGTATAAGCACCTCTCCTGTGAGTTTGGCCTCCCAACCATGACCAACTGTCATCTTGGGTACTACACAGGTGGACAATCTTGACAAGGTAGCCTCAGCTCAGACCTTGGCCATGAGGGAACTAATACTAAGGTATATAAGTTTCCAGTCAAGCCCTACCCAATCTTCGGGTATTGTGGTTGTACGATAAAATTAGAATGGTATCTCATCCAGACAACCATCAGTTTTATAAAGGGCTAAGGCTCCTGCCTCAACATTTTTATCACCAAAATCATGAGGTGTTCGGAAAACACATGTCCAAAACATTTCAATAGAATGATCCATCATTCCAAGGTTTTCATAACTATTTTTCCACCAATTATTCCCATCTAAAGTTGATCAAGTTTTATGCTTAGCACTAGCATCTACAGGTGGGGGTAAGCACTAATGAGGGGTGGTAAACTAGTGGAGTTTCAACTAAGTTTAATCGCATGCCTTAAGATGACATCAAGATTATCTAGCTTAGGCCAAATTTTATGCTCTTTATGTAACCTTCAAGTATCCTTCTAGTATCTAGCATTTATTCCAGTAAACTCTAAGTAAGAGTTTTGATAAAGAAATAAAGTAATAAACTTGCAAATAAAACTAGGATTGGTTTATCAAGTGGTTATGATCATATATGCTTTAAGGCATATAGTTGACATGGTAACAAGCAAGTATTGGCTTGCATAGGTCAACTTGATTAGTAAGGCTTGCAAGTATTGGCTTGCACAATATCAGTATAAGCTTGCTAAATTGCAAGTGTTAGCTTGCAAGGTTAATAGCTTTCCTTGAGCAAAGCAGTGGTTGAAGTTATCTTAGGCTTCTTCTTCGTATAATCCTCCTTCCTCCTCGTATCCTTGGTCGGTACTAGCGTCTATAAATAAATACGATGTACACAATCACCAAACAATACTTAACTACTTGCAATCATCACACAAAAGGATCCTATAGATGATCTAGCATCATCACTAACCTTACAAGATTAAAGCTTGGTTTAATTCCTTTTATTTTTAGAAAAGTAATTTCTACTTATTGAAAAATTACTTAAGATTTAATATTCTCCAAACCAAACATGGGATCTTGTTGACACATGGCATCACCACATATTGTAGTCCATGGGAATGTGATTTAAAGTGGTGTCACAATTTAATAAGGTTTTACCCTTTTATTTTAATTAAATAAAGTGACTAGAAATGTCTATGGGGTATTCTTTTTTTACTTGAACATTATTTCTGCAAGTAAACCCATATATTTTTATATATTCTGAAAGGTATGGTTAAATGTGATTTTTGAGAGTTGGAATCAACTCAAAAGATATTATGGTTTAAATTTTGAAAAATGTTTGAATGCAGAAAAGATTCTGCCTTGTTATTTTTACCATGGGTGATCTATAGATCCAAATGACTTGAATCTAACGGGCTTGGATTCAGCATTCTCAGACCTTTCTAACAAAATTGGTTTCATTCAATTTGGTGCACTGAATCAATCTAGGTTGATTTTTGAAACTGGGTACAGAAGTGAGTTTGAAATAAAATGGAAAAAATTTAATTCAAATAACTGGGCTACGCGGGAAAAGTTAACGGGCCGGCCTGCTAAGCGTAGCGCTTCCGCGGGCTGTTTAAGTGGCTGTCCCCACTCGTCAGTGAGACAGGGGGTGCAAAGCGGTATGGGGGGATGTGGGACGTTCGATGTGGTTCTAATCCAACGGCTGGGAGTCGTCGTCGACGTTGGGCAACGCCGGCGAGACAGAAACCTAGCGCGGCCAGTGGGGGTTGCTGGGAGCTCACCGGGGTGCAGGCGAGGGTCGGTGAGGCGGGCAAACAACAAAGTCGACGACGGCGAATCTCCTGGTACCGGTGGCTCCTCCTGGGGCGGCTCCAATCGCTGGCTCACTTCTTTTCCAGAGGCGGCGGGCTCCGGTGAAATTCCGGCGAAGTGCTGCTCGCCTTGCTCCGGGAACAGTGTGGCACGATCAGTGAGGAGAGGGGAGTAGAATGGTGTGCTCAATTCGGCTGGGAGTGGCCTCTATTTATAGTCGAGCGAGGGGACCGACAGGGCGCACGGTGAGCTCGTCGGGGGCGATGGTACAGACGGCTATTGGCATGGGCGAAGGTAGGGGACGGTGCGGTGTTCCATGGCGATGCTAAACGATACGGTGGCGAGACATGGGGCGGTGCGGGTTGGTCTGGAACATGCGACGCTCTGCGCGGCAGAGGCGGCGTCTTCGACGGAGAGTGGTGGATGTGCGGCATGGGGCAGCGAACGGGGATGTCTGGCGGTCTCCTGGGTCGGTTGCGATCATGTATGCACGCGGCGAGGGCGGCGCGCGGTCTGTGGGCTTTGGTCGAGGGTGGCGCTCTGGCGCATGCTCGGCACGGTTGGCAGAGGCACGGGCGCCTGCCCAGGTGCTCGGTGGTGTCGAGGCAGGGATAGTCGAGAGGGGGCGGTGAAGCATGGGTGATCTCCCAGACAAGTTTGGCACGGCTAGTTTCCTCCCTAGATTGCTGTCGACATGTGGGTGGCAAGGGTGGCTTCGGCTGTTCACCATTGATGGTTTTGGCAAGCTCACAGTGGTGCTAGTGCTTGGTTAATCTTGCTAGATGATCTACTGAGCTGGTTGTGAGCTAGATAGGGATCCAGTTAGGCTCAAAACACTACACACTATAATGTTTTGATTTTATTTGATTTGTGTCTTCCAAGTGTTTGATGAAACGGCCGCATGAATTCAAGTTTTGAATTTTGAAAAGATTTTTGGTGGGTGTGCTAGGTTGGTGCTGGTGAGTCTGCAGATGCTTGGGTTTTGAAAGTTGAGCTTGTTTGAGTGGTTTTTGGAAAAGTGGGATCTTCCCATATGATAAGGATTCAATTTTGAATTACATTTAAACTACGCATTTGAAAGTTTTTGGATGATCACAAGGTGGGCCTTGATACTTTTTTATGAGTACAATCAAGGGGTGCAAAGATCTAGAAAAGTTTCTGTTAGGTTTTGAAAGTTTGAGACAGCCAAAGTAGGCATGGGAGTTAAATTGGTCAAAATGACCATTCACTCATTTAGCTTTGTTTTGATTTATTTGTCTTTTGGAAAAGTTTGGGAAATGTTTAGATGATGTTTATTTCACCTAAGAAACATTTTACAAGCAAAGAAACACACAAACAAGGTGGTTCAAAAGAATTCAAAATGAAATGCATACTCACATGCATGCTTCCATAATTTTATTTAGAAAAGTTTTTGTTAACCCTAATTTTGATGATTAGAGTTTGATGATCCAAGTTTAGTATTTGTGGGATGTTACAGAAGCGCAGGCCATCACGGAGCAAGGCGCAAAGCTGGATCGAGATCTGACCAACACGCAGAAGTCAATAGAGAAAGCTAGAGCCATGGAGGTCGAGTACAAGACTCTCCTCAAGCAGCAGAAGGCTAAGAAATCTCCATCTCGCATCATCAACGATCCTGGTGTATGGCGAAACTAGGGTGGGCTCCCACGAAGCCACCACAAGCAAAGTCATACATTGACAGCGGAGGCAGGCAGGTCATGCCCACTCCTATCCTCACCCTAGCCGTCGCCAAGACCCTTCTGGAGCAGGATAGATCACCCGCAGCTGTGGAACAGGTCTATGACCTTGTGGCAAAGGCAGTGAAACAGCAGGAAAAGGCCACCTCTCAGAGGCTTGAGTCTGACTCAGCGTATTGCCAGTCTAGCAATCCTAATGCACCAAGGGACTCATCTCCTCATGATGTCGGGTCTCAGATGGGTTCATCAGAACGAAGACAGAGGGATGCACGCAACATGGAGGACGCTATCCCCATATCCTCCAACCACGGAGGCAAGGCTCATACTCGTCGCCCATCACCACGGCCCCGGTCTCCCTACATCGCGAAGACCCCAAGGCTCATCATCGCACGGACATGCCTCCGCCAAAGCAAAGAGGCATCGCCATCCACGACAACACAGAGCAGACCCATCATGATGGAGAGCGCAACCAAGGACACAAGAGGAGGTCGTTTTGTGATGCTCCGCGTCCAACAAGCAAACGCGACAAGCGTGAGGCATTGCAGGAGGGTAACAGCAAGAAGTCTAACCCACCACCACCTCCGCCTCCATCACCCCCTAGTAGCCACCATGACGGAGGAGGCCCGCGCCATTCACGCAGCCCTTTCCCAGGTGGCAAGAAGAAAAGAACAAGCCCGAAGCCATATGACGCACGTTCACGCCTGGACAAGATTCACGAGGCCAAGGAAGGACAATACCTAGGACCACGTTGATTTGGACCTGTAATACGGACCGCAACTTAGCCCAATGGTTTCCGGATTGACAAAACCATCAAGCCCTATGACGGCACCGCCAAACCAACTACGTGGTTGCAGGATTACGACAACGCGGTAGAGATCGCCGGGGGAAACCCAAATGTCACCGTCAAGTACCTCCCACTGATGCTGGCGAGAATGGCCCGACAATGAATTGATGACTTGCCAGAGAAGTCCATCTGCAATTGGTTGGACATGCAAGAAGCATTTACCAAGAACTTTGAGGGTACGTATAAGCGTCCCTGCACTGTTGGCGATCTACAGCGGTGTGTGCAGGAGAAAGACGAGTCATCTCGCGCCTACCTCTCTCGCTGGCTGGATATGAAGAATTCCTGTGTAGGAGTGCATGCTCAGACTGCCATGGCCGTCTTCATCGACGGGTTGGATAAGGGTACGCTGCTCCGACATAAGTTGAAGCGTCTGCAGGACAATCATAGGCTTGATCTCAATCAGATGATCCAGCTGGCTAGCGAGTTCGCGGATGCCGGCGATGATGCTTGTGGCTCCCTGCCGGCAACGGCCGTCCCAACTCAAGCTAAGAGGAACAACGGCACAAAGCGGAAGAACCCGCTAGAACAAAAGCAAACCTCTGACATGGTCGCCATGACATTTGCAGGACGCGGTGATGGAAGACAGCATGGCCGAGGACAGGGGGCTGGCCGTGGGCAGCACTGAGGTAGTGAAACTACCCCAGCAGCGCTCCGCGTTCCCCAAACTTACGAGGAGTACCGTGATATGTCGTGCCTCGTACACCTCGACGCCAACGACAAAGCCACTCACACCAATTGCCATTACAAATTCGTCAATGATCTCAAGGAGGACCCGGAGTCCGGCTACAAGGAAAGTAGGAAGAACAGATCGCGAGGCAAGGTGTAACATCCCAAAAATACTAAACATGGATTATCAAACTCTAATCATCAAAATTAGGGTTAACAAAAACTTTTCCAACTAAAAATATGAAAGCATTCATATGTGTGTATATTCAAAATTTGGATTCTTTTGAATTGCCATGGTTCTGTGTTTCTTTGCTTGTAAAATGATTCTTAGGTGAAATAAACATCATCTAAACAATCCCCAAACTTTTACCAAAGACGAACAACTGAAAATGAATAAATTAAGTGAATGGTCATTTTTGCCAAATTAACTCCCATGTCTACTTTGGCTATCTCTAATTTTCAAAACTCAACAGAAACATTTGTGGATCTTTAAACCCCTTGTTAGTACTCATAATAAGGTACCAAGGCCCACTTTGTGATCATCCTAAAACATTCAAATGCTCAGTTTAAATGACAGTTTAAAATTGAATCTATCTCATATGGGAAGATCCCAATATTTCAAAAACCACCCAAACAAGCTCAATTTTCAAAACCCAAGCACCCACAGAATCCTCAACACATTCCTAGCACAGCCACCAAAAATCTTTTAAAAATTCAAAAATAAATTTCTTGCGGCCATTTCATCAAACACTTGGAGACAGAAAATCAAATTGGCCAAACTTCACGGTTTTGAGCAGTAATTTGGCTAAGCATTGTTTACCATTGATCACACTTGTCTCCCCCAGTGCCAACCAGTGCCTTGACGACCCCTAGCCCCTACCCATTGCACCATGCTATGCCAACCCGAAGGAATCCTTGCCAGCCTACCATGGCTAGCTAGCTAGAGCAAGCACCAAGCCTAAACACCATGTCTAGGATGCACGCCGCCGTCCACCGCCACCCCTTGTCCAGCGCTTGAACCCTGCTAGCCACTAGACCACACGCCCAAGCCATGCCAAACTTCTCTGAGAGCATGCCGAGAGCGCGCCAGAGCGCCACCCTCGACACACGCCCACAGACTGCGTGCCGCCCTCGCCGCGTGCATGCGTGATCACCACCACCCCAGCAACCTCGTAGACACGCCCGTTCGCCGCCGTGCGAACCATGCGTGCTGAGCGCCATCAAAACCTCCGTCGGACCCGCTCAGAGCGTCGAAACGTTCCAACCGATCAGCACCTCCCACACCTCACCACCACGCCGTTGAGCTTCGCCAGGGAGCACAGTACCGCTCCCTACCGTCTCCCATGCCAGTAGCCCTTTGTGCCGTCGACCACGACGAGCTCAGTCCGTGCCCGTCGGTCCCCTCTCGCCACTATAAATAGAGGCCTGACCCGCTCGATTTCTTCACACCAGTTCGTTCCCCACTCTCTTAGAAACATCCCACACCCTTCCTCGTAGCAAGGCGAGCACCAGGTGGCCAGAATTTCACCAGAGTTCGCCGCTGCAGAGGAGGAGAGGCGCCGTCGATTGGAGCCGCCCAGGAGGAGCTGTCGGTGCCAGGAGAACCTCCATCATCGACTTTGTCGTTCGCCCCCATCGCAGACCCTCGCCTGAGCCCCGGTGAGCCTCCCGCGACCCCCACTGAGCCGCTAGGGTTCGAGCTTGCCGGTGACATGTTCATCATCGACGACGACCCTCAGTCGTTGATCGCCCTTCTAATCCAACGGACCACATTGCCCCATACCGCTTCGCTTGTTATGATCCACTGACGGGTGGAAACCCCCTGTCAGCTGAGCCCTGTGCTACGGAGTGACACTGGGCTGGCCCATTAACCTTTCCCGCGCAGCCCAACCGTTTGAATTTAGATTTTTCTAATTTAATTCAAACTCAGTTTTGTACCTAGTTCAAAAATCAACCTAGCTCGATTCAGTGAACCAAATTGCATGAAACCAATTTTGTTAGAAAGGTACTGAAATGCTTAATCCAAGCCCGTTGGATTCAAATCATTTGAATCTGTAGATCAACCTTGGTAAAAATAACAAGGCAGAAGCTTTTCTGCATTCAAACATTTTTCAAATTTCAACCTAATAGCTTTTGAGTTGATTCCAACTCTCAAAAGTCACATTTGATCATACCTTTCAGAATATATAAAAACATATGGGTTTACTTACATAAATAATGTTCAAGGAATAAAATAATGCCACATAAGCATTACTAGTCACTTTAATTATTTAAAATAAAAAGGTTAGACCTTATTAAATTATGACACCACTTTAAATCACATTCCCATGTACTGGAATATGTGGTGATGACATGTGTCAATATGATCCCATGTTTGAGTTGGAGAATATTAAATCTTCAGTAGTTTTTCAATGAGTAGAAATTACTTTTCTCAAATTCAAATAAATAAGACAAAAGATTTAATCTTGTAATGTTAGTGATGATACTAGATCATCTATAGTACACCTTGGTGTGATGATTGCAAATAGTTAAGTATTGTTTGGTGATTGTGTACCTCGTATTTATTTATAGACGCTAGTACCGACCAAGGATACGAGTAGGAAGGAGGATACTATGAAGAAGAAGCCGAGGAGAACTTGAACCACTGCTCTGCACAAGGCAAGCCTTACTAACCAAGTTGACCTATGCAAGCCAATACTTGCAAGCTATTAACTTAGCAAGCTAACACTTGCAATCATGAAAGTTAGATAACCTATGCAATGCACTAAGCATGCTTGGTTAGACACAGTTGATGATACCCAATCCTAGTTTTACTTGCAAGCTTTATACTTTATTTCTTTATCAAAGCTTTCTCTTAGAGATTACTTAAGTAACTTGTAGATTCTAGGAAGATAACTGAAGGTTGCATAAAGAGCATTAAAATTGGCCTAACCTAGATAATCTTGATGTCATCCTAAGGCACGAGATTGAACTTCATTAATCTCCACTTGTTTACCACCCCTCCTTAAGTACTTAACCCCACTTGTAGATGCTAGTGCTAAGCATAAAACTTGATCAACTTTAGATGGGAATACTTTGTGAAAATGGTTATGAAAACCTTGGGAATGATGATTCAGTCTACTGAAATGTTTTGACATGTGTTTTCGAACACCAGATGATTTTGATGATGAAAATGTGAGGCATGAGCCTTAGCCCTTTATAAAAATGATGGTTGTCTGGATGCGATACCATTCCAATTTTACCGTACAACCACAATACCCAAAAATTGGGTAGGGCTTGACTGGAAACTTATGTACCTTAGTATGGGTTCCCTCACGGCCAAGGTCTGAGCTGAGGCTACCTTGTGAAGATTGTCCACCTGTGCAGTACCCAAGATGACAGTTGGTCATGGTTGTGAGGCCAAACTCACAGGAGAGGTGCCTATTCGAATAGGTTAGGATTGATTATCCGCATACTGAGTATGGTGAATTCAGGATTTGTTCCTGACGGATGTATCGAATGTTGTGGTGAAATTGTACAATCTCAGCAGAGTGTCAAACTATTCGAATAGTCATTCATGATTATGGACAGTTGGAGTGGCCATACTGTTCCCCCGTCAGACTTTTCAAAATGACTTGTGAAATGAATTGAGACTTTGACTTGACCACAACAGGGTTGGAATAAATGCTAGATACTAGAAGGATACTTGAAGGTTGCATAAAGAGCATAAAATTTGGCCTAAGCTAGATAATCTTGATGTCATCTTAAGGCATGAGATTAAACTTAGTTGAAACTCCATTAGTTTACCACCCCTCATTAGTGCTTACCCCCACCTATAGATGCTAGTGCTAAGCATAAAACTTGATCAACTTTAGATGGGAATGATTGGTGGAAAAATAGTTATGAAAACCTTGGAATGATGGATCATTCTATTGAAATGTCTTGGACATGTGTTTTCCGAACACCTGATGATTTTTGTGATAAAAATGTTGAGGCAGGAGCCTTAGCCCTTTATAAAACTGATGGTTGTCTGGATGCGATACCATTCCAATTTTATCGTACAACCACAATACCCGAAGATTGGGTAGGGCTTGACTGGAAACTTATATACGTTAGTTTTAGTTCCCTCACGGCCAAGGTTTGAGATGAGGCTACCTTGTGAAGATTGTCCACCTGTGTAGTACCCAAGATGACAGTTGGTCGTGGTTGGGAGGCCAAACTCACAGGAGAGGTGCTTATACTAGGGCGTGTAATTGAAAGGTTAAGATTGATTATCCGCATACTGAGTATGGTGAATTCAGGATTTGTTCCTGACGGATGTATCGAATGTTGTGGTGAAAGTGTACAATCTCAGCAGAGTGTCAAACTATTCGAATAGCCGCGTCCGCGGTTATGGACAGTTGGAGTGGCCATACTGTTCCCCCGTCAGATGTTATCAAAATGACTTGTGAAATAAATTGAGATTTTGACTTGACCACAACAGAGTTGTGATATGAAATCCAAGTTCCCACTTAGGTGTTATAAAATTTCAACTAGCTTTTCTTGCTTCTGAACTTAGTAGAGGTAAATCTGGCTTTTTGCAAAACAACCCTAGAGGTTAGTGTCCTACTACCAAAAACCCCCTTAACTTGTTAGTATTAGTTTGCAAGTACTTAAAGAGTACTCATGGCTTTGTCCCTGGCTATTCTCGTGGCCAGACTATGAAGAAGAGTACCAGGAGGATGGACCGCAGGAAGGTTACGACAACTAGGATCATCTCCCATCGTCAGCATTGCCTGTGACCCCGAAGATGGAGCTTCGCCTACACAACCTTTAATATTACGTTATTCTGCTGCTTGAGTTGTATTAAGAACTGGATCATGAGATCCTTATTTGTGTAAGACCTTATATATGGTTTGTAATGGGTGATGTACTGTGATATCCAAATCTGTTATGTCTCGCAAAAATGGTAATCCTGGGATTGCGATGTATGGTATAGCAGGCATCTGGGATTAAAAATCCGGGTGTTGACACAAGGGCAAGGGGAAGAAGGAAGAGGAGTCCAAGGATTCAAGTGACATGGACGAGGATGTTGACCCCAAGAATGCCTCCAAGAGCGATGGCAAGGGCAAGAACCCCTTCCAGAAGAAGGCTGCCGTCTGCCACACTTTCCTTGGTACCCCTACTGTCTGGCAATAGAAAACCTCCATGAGGATACTGATGGCCACTCTACCCCAAGTTCCTTAGTACCTACGCTGGTCGGAGATTCCAATCACCTGGGACAGGAAGGATAACCCATACCTCATTCCTACGGAGAACCAGTACGCCATGGTCATCAACCTCCTGATTGACGGCAATGAGTTTACCAAATGTATGGTGGATAGTTGAAGCAGCATCAACATCATGTACCTGGATACACTACACAAGATGAACTTGACGGAGGCTAACCTAAGGCGGACCAGCACCATGTTCCATGGTGTAGTTCCTTGCCGGGAGGCTCGGTCCCTTGGGTGCATTACGCTTCAGGTTGCTTTTGGCGATGTTAACAATTACTACCAAGAGCCCTTGACCTTCGAGGTGGTACCCTTCAAGAGCATGTACCACGTCATTTTCGGACACGACATCATCAACGCCTTCATGGACAAGCCATAGTTCATCTACAACAAGATCAAGATTCCCGGACCAAACGACATCATCACCGTATCCGGAAGCTTTACCAAGGCAAGGGACTGCGAGATTGGAGAAGCAGCCTTTGCAGAAGTTATCCTCTACATCGAAGAATTCAAGGAGGTCCAGAGCAAGGTCGATGCCATAGAGATGTCGGCGTCGAAAACGTAGATTTCTGACTTCGCCCCAGCCTTCAAGGCCGCCATCGAAACCAAGCTGATGGAACTTGTGGTAGGCGATGCCTCCAAAACCACCGCCATTGGGACGAACCTGGAACCTAAATAGGAAAGCGCGCTCGTCAAGTTCCTTCATGAGAATAGGGACATCTTTGCCTGGCAACCTGCCGAGATGAAAGGTGTACCTATGGAACTTGCTGGATATTGCTTGAATATTGATCCAAAATGCAAACCGGTGAAACAACCTCTATGATGCTTCGGAGAGGAGAAGATATGCGCCATAGGCAAAGATATAGCTGGGTTACTTAAGGCTAGTTTTATCTGAGAAGTCCTTCACACCCGATGGGTGGCTAATCCTGTACTTGTCCCCAAAAAGGGAACCAAAGAATTAAGAATGTGCGTTGATTATATTGGCTTAAACAAAGCGTGTCCGAAAGATCCGTTTGCTTTGCCTCACATTGACCAAGTCATTGACTCGATGGCTGGCTCGGAACTTTTGTGTTTTATTGATGCATACTCAGAATACCACCAGATTAAGATAAGGAAGTCGGACCAATTGGCCACTTCGTTCACCACACCTTACGTCACGTTTTGCTACGTCATGATGCCCTTTGGGCTGAAAAATGCAGGTGCTACGTACTAGCGGACTATGTAGCATTGCCTCCACGTTCAAATTGGTCGGAACGTTCACGCCTATGTGGACGATATAGCAGTGATGTCTAAAAAGTCAAATGACTTAATCTCCGACTTAAGAGAAACCTTTGATAATCTCCGGAAATACAACATGATGCTTAACCCAAAGAAGTGCGTATTCGGGGTTCCAGCCAGCAAATTGTTGGGCTTCATCGTTTCCAAGCGCGGAATCGAGGTCAACCCGGAGAAGATCAAGGCCATCCTAAATATAAATCGTCTTACATGCCTGAAGGACATACAACGGCTCATAGGCTGCGTTGCAGCAGTTAGCCGCTTCATCAGCCGACTTGGAGAGAAGGCTCTCGCCGTACAAGTTGCTGAAGAAGGCGGACAAATTTACCTGGACGGACAAATCTGATGCAGCACTGAAGAAGCTAAAGGAGATACTCTCCTCAGCGCCTATCCTTGTAGCACCCGGGCCTATGGATCCTATGTTAATTACACGGCGGCCACCAATTGGGTAATCAGCATCGTCGTCGTGGTAGAGAAGAAAGAGCAGGGCATGAGAACGGAGTTCAACGACCAATTTACTATGTAAGCGAGGTCTTGACAGAGTCCAAGCAGCGTTACCCGCACTACCAGAAGGTAGCTTATGGAGTGTTCCTTGATTCTCCGAAGCTAAGGCACTATTTCCTAGAGCACCCTATCACAGTTGTGAGCAAAGCTCCACTGTCCGACATCATCAACAACAGCGATGCTACAGGAAGGGTCGCGAAGTGGGGCATTGAACTGGCCGCCTTCTAGATCACTTACAAAAGATGCGACGCTATCAAGTCACAGGCCTTGGCGGATTTTACCGCAGACTAGACGGAGATGCCAGATGCTACCCCTATTCTAGATCCAGAAAACTACGTGATGCACTTTGACGGATCAAAGCTACTCAATGGCTCGGGGGCTGGTGTACTGTTATAGTCACCAACCGGGGAAAAGTTGTAGTAAGTTCTGTAGATCCACTTCGAGGCTACAAATAACATGGCAGAGTATGAAGCACTCATTCACGGACTACGCGTAGCCAAGTATATTGGCATTAAGCACATAGTTTGCTGTGGAGATTCCGACTTGGTTGCCCAGCAGGTGGCTGGCACATGGAATGCACGGAACCCTATGATGGCGGCATATCGAGATGAAGTGGACGAGATAGACAAGAGCTTCTTGGGCTACGAAGTCAAGTATGTCCCTAGGGAGGAAAATGAGGCGGCTGATCTACTGTCAAAACATGGATCAGGGCGCAAACAAATTCCGCCTCGTGTTTTTATAGAACAACTACAAACACCATCCGTGAAGGGAGTGGACCCCGAGAACCCGGTTACAGTTGACTCTTTCATTCACATAGTGACAAAGGTCCCTCCAGCTTGGACAAAACAGTTCATGGAATATCTCGTACATGGAACTTTTCCCATCGACAAAGTCGAAAGTCGGCAAATACTACGACGAGCAAATGGCTATACCATAATCAATGGACAGCTCTATAAAAGAAGCACCACTGGTGTATACTTCAAGTGTGTTTCCCAGCAAGAAGGTATTGAAATCCTTCATGAGATCCATCTTGGAGATTGCGGGCATCATGCCGCTCCTCGATCGTTTCTCTCCAAAGCCTTCCGGCAAGGATTCTACTATCTGACCGCGAAGGCGGACGCCAACAATATGGTTGACACATGCATGGGATGCCAGTATTATGCCCGATAACCACATGTTCCAGCTGAAGAATTGCAAACAATACCAATAACTTGGTTGTTTGCAGTCTGGGGGATAGACATGGTTGGTCCATTACAGACGACACCATGTGGGTTTACGCATCTGCTTGTAGCAGTTGATAAATTCACCAAATGGATAGAAGCAAAACCCATTAGAAAGCTTGATTGGGCAACTGCCCTTATGTTTCTCCAGGATCTAGTGGTGAGATTTGGTCTCCCACATAGCATTATCCCCGACAACGGCAGCAACTTGTCACTCGTAGAAGTGGAAGCTTATTGTTGGGAGAAGGGCATCCGACTTGACCTAGCATCTGTGGCACACCCACAGTCCAATGGCCAAGTTGAGCGAGCCAATGGATTAATTCTACAGGGAATCAAGCCACGTCTTGAGGCACCGCTACATAGAGCAGTTGGAGCCTGGGCGGAAGAATTACCATCTGTGCTATGGAGTTTACGAACTACAACCAACAGATCTACCGGTTACACCCCTTATTTTAGGGTATATGGAGCAGAATCCATCCTGCCTTCCGACATCCTTCACGATTCACCAAGAGCCGCCGCCTACGACGAAGATTACGCCAAAGATCCGCCATCTACCAGCAGAAGCTACACAGCTACCATAGTCGCTGTGATAGGCATCGCTCGTTTAAAGAGGGGGATCTGGTGCTCCGACTTAAGCAGAAGAAGTCACACAAATTATCCCCGCCATGGGAAGGACCGTTCATCATAAGCAAGGCGCTACTCAATGGGTCTTACTACCTCATTGACAATCGTGAACTTTAGGATAGACCCAGCGATGATCATAAGCGTAAGTGACGTGACCCGGATGATGACTACCCAGAGCTTGATCAGCCATGGAACATAGCACAGCTACATCCTTTTTTTCACTTAGCATATTTTTATCTACCGTGTACCTCTTATATGATCAATGAAATAAATCTCTCTGGTTCACTCATATTCCTGAGTCTTTTACCTCCTTTAGTGTTCATTTTTGGATCGTATAAAACTTCTCTGCGCAAGCTTTGCATTTGCACTTGTGAAAATTCCGCCTACGGGCGTTAGCTTAAGTTTTCTCGTCTACACGTTCTTTGTTGTTTTTATGTGGATTCTAGAGTAGTTACTTTTGGCACTTGAAGTCAGCGATTTTGTGCTTAGGTTTTGACGGTGCCATTGGGCATCATCACTTGAGCGCATGGTTCCGACTACGAGTCTTCCGACTCATGAAAAGTCAAGCATAAAAACCAAAATAATGGATAAGCTAGCACTTGCTTAAAAAATATTTACATGCTGGAACCAGTACTTGAGTAGCAGGAAACTACATCTATTGTTTCCACCTTAAGTTAACACAATAGTTTTTCCGCATACACCAATCGAGAGGAAACAAATATTACAAAATGTTTTTTATTCCTCTAGCGTAGGAGACTTTGAGACAGCATCGTCGGCAGCAGGAGAGCCATCCTGATCATCTTTAAAGTCGGTCGTCTTGAGGGACTCGGAGGAGCTTTGGTGGTCACCGTCAATGATCTCAAGAGGCACAAAGACGTTGTGATCGACCAACTCGGAAACCCTGGTGTCAAAATCGGCGAGTGATGCCCAGATAGCTTTGTGATCAATCTAATGGCCTTCATCTTCTACATCGGGCAGACCCAAGGTTATCGTGTCGATGTCGGCATTCTCGTAATGGGCCTTGACCATTGCTAGCGACATTCTTGCACCAGCCCGGGTAGTTGAAGCTTTCCATCTTATGATACGCTCAGGAGCTTGGCGCAGAATCTCCGAGTACTTCATCATGGAGTCCACCGCCTTAATGTTGATGTTCATGGGCTTGGCAATCTCTTTGGCTTTCTTGACGGCGGTGCTGATGAAGTTGCCGACGAGAACCATGCATTCCTTTGGCGAAGGAGGCAAATTGGTCAAAACAATAGGAGCTGCATTTCCGACAAACAAAGAAGCACATGAGTTCAATAACACAAAAAGTTCAGAGTACCTGGCTTAAAGAGACACAAGACGAAGATTTCTTATCAAAGATGCTCGCCTCCGCTTGCTGGAGTGTCTCCGCCATGGAGTCATGTTCTTGTTGGAGAACCTTGTAAGCCTCAAGGTTGTGCTGATTCTGCTCATCGGCAGCTTTCTTCTGCTCCTTGAGGATTGCAATTTCCTCCTTTAGACGGTTCATCTCCGTGTTGGCGGACTCCTGCAAGGCCTTCATGGATTCCTCGTGCATCTTCAAAGTGCCAGCCCTCTCCTGCTTGAGGATCTTGTTCTCGCTATCCAGCAGCTCAATGTGCTTGGATTGCTCGACAATGTCCTTGGCCTTGGCGATAGCTTCTGGAAGTCGGAGAAAAGACAACACACAATGAGTAGTCGGAGAGTGATGGGACAAGACCAAGTTTGAGTACGAAATCGAAAGGAAAAACAGACTCTTGCTCTTGGTGATTTTTTCCTTCAAGAAGGTAGTTTTACCCTTTTCGGCTTCCAGCTCAGCGTGCATCTTGTGGAACTTCTCGTTGACGATGCCTCTCCGAGCACTCTCGTTCTGTGGAAAGAAGATCAAAATTACTTAATCTCTTGGATCATCTAGCCGGATAAATATCCACCTAGAGGCTTGGGGGCTACAGTGAGAGTTTTTAACTCGGCAATATACTTAGTATTTATTTAAGCATTTAGTCGGAGCTAATTCAGTTTCAACTAGATGCTTGGGGGCTATAGTATTGCAGTTTACAAACATTGTGTATGCTACTCTAAAAGTATCTAGTCAGAATAATTCATTCAAACTAAATACTTGGGGGCTACAGTGAGAAGTTTTCTAGCTTAGTCACTCTTAGAGAATTTAGATGCAAAGACCTATGGTTTTCCATCTAAATCGTCAGGGGCTACAGTGGGATACTACTTATGAAAAGCAAAAGGCAAGAAAAACTTACAAGTGTGATGATCTTGAGGTTGGTGGCGCTCTCAGAAAATATTTTGGTGAAGGAAAGGCTATTTCCTCGCAGGATATCCGCTTGCTTGAGAAGTTCCTCAAGGCCGCAAGTTGGAGAAGTTGGCACTGCACCAGGAGCCAGAGTTGAGCTACTCAGCGTGAGCGTCGGGTAGACAATCTTCGGGAACTCTGTTGACGTCCTAGATGCAGTGGCGCCGCCTCTAGCAGACGTTCCGCCTTCCGCTATTGCCTTACCACTACCGATCGCATCCTTAGCCAGAGCTTCATCCATTTTGGTCGTGGTGCTTTCTTGTGTCGCCTGCTCGCCGGCAACGACAAGATCCATGGTGACACCTGGGTCCACTTCCATGGCGGAAGGGCCAGATGCCACCTTAGCTGGAGAGCTTGTCGGTGCGACAGCAGGCTGGACACTGGTAATGGTAGGGGCGATGGCGGGAGACGCTTGGTGCAACATATCTCTAATGTTTTTAGAAGCCCCCGATGATTTGGAGGTCTTCTTCAAAATTAAACTAGCCTTCTTCCTAAAATGTGCAAAAGTATAAGAACAGGAATAAGACGAGCAATGGACAATGTCGGAAGATAATAAGCTTACATAACGGTGGGTGCCTTGGTGAAAGGGATGTCGGTAATTCTTTGTTTCTCCGCCTCTAGGGAGGCAGTGGACGTCTTGGATGCTCCACCCTCTGTCTTCTTCTTCTTCTTCTTGCCTCCGTTGGCAGCATCAGAGGTGGAGCTCTTCCGCTTATGCGCCAACGGGACATCATCGTCGGACACAACCGTTACTTCCTTCATCTTAGGGTCATAGATTTGGACAGCCATGCTATCCTCATCTAGAATTTTAAGTTGTTAACTGAAATCTTGTGGTGTTAGATGAAATGATAATGGCTACACGGAAGAACTGGAGCATATGTCATACACGGAAAATAAATACATACCTCTGGGCACGTGCCGTCAATGAACATGTTGTAGGTGATGGTGAAGTTGTGCTTCCTATCCTTCACCTTGACGATGTCCTTGAGGTGGAGCTTGATGGAGTCACTCGAGAAGTTGTCCTCGGATATGCAGAGGCTATCCTTCCTATCATTGGTATACTGGTGCATCAGCTTCGTGTGGTGCTGCAGAGGCTGGATCCGTGTGATGAACCAGCACATGGCTAGGTCCAATTCGGTTAAAACCGTCTCTACAAACCACTCAATCCACCTTATGGCACGGGAAGCATTCATTGTCGGAGGGAAGGGTTGGCTGGGATATCCATGTCGGGGCTTTAGCGATGGCCCCATCGACAAAGTTCGGTACGTTGCTTCTTGGCCATCTAGAGGGATATCTGGGCTGTAGAAGTACGTCCTCTGCCAATTCTTGCAGGACTCGTGGCCTACGATGTCGGGGAACCGCCGGCTAGGCCGGATCTTGAAGCTAATTGTTACGCAATTTCTGAGTTTGTCCTTGCTGGCTCCAGCTTCCCTCTTGATGGTGAAGAAAAAGATGAACAGATGTAACCTAGGATTGATTCCTAGGTAGCCCTCGCAAAGCGTTACATTGTTGCGAAGTGCTAGGATGCTATTCGGAGAAAGGTTCTGAGGTTGAACCCGGTAATGGTTGAGGACAGCAGGGAAGAAGTCGGAGATCGGGAGGGAGATGCCGCATACCATTTGTGCTTTGAGGTACACCTTCTCTCCGGCTTGGGGAGAAGGGATGACCTTGCCGACCGGCACTGCCCGCCAGACAAGCCCCTCCGTCACAGGGAGGTATCCTTACAAGAGTAGCTCTTTGAGATCGCTATTGGAAATATCAGAGTCGCGCCATTCTCCCTTATGGGAGTCACCCTCCTCTTCCAGCGGTTCCCTCCCCGCTGGAATATGGTCATTGCCGGTGGATTCCACCACCGCGGACCATGGCAGAACCACGCCCTCTGGAGGCACATGGACGGAGCCTACCGGCTTGGCCACGGTCTTGTTTGTCGCCGCCATGGACGGGGTGGAGCTGCTGCTCGCCATTGGTGTGGGAGAGAGGTGACTAGGAGATTGGGGAGAAGCTAGGGTTTTTCGCGTGCGCGCGGAGAGCTCGAGGAGGTGTTTGTAGGAGGAAGACGATGACACGGGGGAGAATGAAGTGAAAAGATAAAATATGCCACGGTTGTAATTTATAACCCCCAGCGTCAAGATTTGTGCAAAGTGATCAAATGGTTGCTGCATGGACAACGCGTGCGCGGAAATTTTGCCACGTTCCCACCGCCGCCACCAATGGTTCGTATCCTTCGCGCGGGGAAAACGGACATGATTGTGTTCTCTGCATGTGTGAGTTACGAGGCATCGCTGACCTATGGTCTACGTTGCTCTAGCTGACACGGGCAGGTGAACCATCCCGTCGGAAGATTCCGGCAAGGACGGATCCAGTCCAGCTACGAGAAGATTCAGCAGTTCTCCGACTTACAAGTTGAAGACGGAGAACATTGCTGAGTTCTTGGGAGGACTACAAGATATTGCTTGACGATTTGCCAAAATTCATCTAGACGGAGCATCCAACCTGAAGAGGCAAGACGGCGCAAGATCTCAGAGTTCTCCGGGGGCTGCTTTTGGGGATATGCTATATGGGTATCATAATAGCATGTCTCTAATCCAGATAACCAGGGTGGCCCATAGTTGGTAGCATGGCCCATGGCCTATTGGGCGGCCCAGTTAGATGGATCCAGAAGAGAGGCCCATGCCGGATAAAGGAAGGCTACAAAGGAGTCACCGACGTACCCGAAGCCTTGGAATGCAACACGTTAGACTAGTTGTATACTGTGTAGGACACTGTAACCTGTCCGGCAAGGACTTTGCCTATAATCCTAGGATCTGGCGACTATATAAGTCGGCTATGGGAGCCTTTAGGGAACGAATCAACTCATACCGTGCACAGCGAACCAATCCCTGTAACTCGGCGTATTGGTATTATAGTGATTTATAGCAGGAGTAGGATTCCACCACCGTCGTGGGATCTGAACCTGGGTAAGCTATGTTACCTCGTACCCGCCAACCTTCTGCCTTACCCCACGTCTCTAAACATGCTCTGTGAGGATCCCTCCATGGCGTACTCGTCGGCAATACCACGACAATGAACTTACTAGAGATCACCCCAATCTCATAGACTATGACCAGCAGTCGGGCTCATATAGGTGTGTTCCACCAAAGATTTCTCTGTAGAATATCATCTTGCTTATAAAATCTTTGGAACACATTAAGACAAAAGTCAACCTGCCATACACTTTCCGAGAGTATTGCATCTCCAACAGAGTGGGTTAGTAAACTATTCTCCTTTATTAACCACTAGCTTGTTTTTCCAGGTCCTACTTCACCGGATCTTCCATCACATAGGTTGGGTTACTACCGTGGAAACACATGTGGGTCTCATACCCATCTCCCTCAATGCATTTTCTATCACAACATGGGATAGCCTTTTAGTAAAGGGATCTGCCAGATTCTTAGCCCACTTGATATAATCCAACGCTATCACTTCGGAGTTTCTTAAATGTCTGTCAGCTTTTAATCTCATTCTTATGTGTTTGTTGTCCTTTGAACTCTTTAACTTGACATTTATAGTTTGATTTTCAGAGTTCATAAGGATAGCCGGTACTGGTTTTCAACCTCTAGCAATTCCATCAAAAGATCTTGAAGCCATCCTTCTTCGACACTAGGAGCCCAGAGACACAGCATCGGCTAGCAGCGTCCCCAGCGTGCGTTGCGCATGAGGAACACTATGTTGCACAGAAGACAGAATCAACCGGAAAGATGAGCCGTTAAGGAGTTGATTGAGCCCTATGTTAATTCTCAGCCAGCTGCAAGAATTAGGAATATTTGTTGAAAATCTATATAATATTTTATTATATTAATCTAGAAATAAATAATGAGCCACACATGCAAATACTGATATTTGATAATGGAAACATGTAGTAATACTAGACGAATCATAGAATCATCTATCGAAATTATTAGTACGATGCACATAGAAATAAAAAGGAGGGGGATTAGCATATTGTATCATCTAGTAGGCCAATTGGACGTAGCAGCAGCGGAGGCGGCAGCAGCAGCCTCGTCGGCCTCCCTATTGGAAGCAGCGGCTTGTTTGACTTCGGTAGCCATGGTGATGACGAAGGCGTGAAAGTAGTGGATGCAGTTTATCAAAGGTGAGCAGATGCATAGAAGACGCTCCCCAAAAACCTAATCACCCCTCTCCCGTATAGGATCTCGAGGGGTGGGGTTTCGGATGCTTGCTCTTCCGTCAGCCATGTACGCGGTAGACAGAATGAGATCACCCGGGGCAGCAGCAGTAGATGAAACGATGGCAGGAATCGCGTGTGGATTCAGTTATTCTGTATTATCGCTGGAGAGGAGAGATCTCTCCAATATATATGGCAAGCGGATATAGGAGGGTTCAATGGAAAGAACCAGTCGCAACGAATTACTAGAAACACCCGTACTTAATGAACACATCGGCTTGGCGAGATTCCCGCAACCCGCGGCGCACACGCGTCGTGACAAGGCGTGGTGTGGCAAGTTGGGCGGGGGAGGAGGAGAGAATGTGTAGAATGCCTCTCATCACTTCACACCAACTAATACTAGTGGGAGAAGGCTTACTTTATATGTTGGTGGAAATCTCTCCCAACTAGCCATGTGGGACTACACTTCCACCACTCCTCTTTCCATGAATGGGCCCTTAGGGATTTTCCTAAAATTGATAGATGGGCATAAACCTCCCAACTAGCCATGTGGGACTAAACTCCCAACACTATTTTGATATACCGGTATTTGTCAAAGTTGAACATCCACCTAGAACATATGGCTACACTCCTTTACAAGTGAACAATGGACTATGCCTTGAATTGTCAGTTTGGCATAAAAGGGGTTTACCAAATGTCTTACTAGTACAAGGCTGCCGAAAGATGACCCCTCGGGTGTAGCATATTAGTCACGCTCCTGGCCTTTTCATGAACTTACAAGTGATCACCCCAATCTCATAGACTATGACCAACAGTTGGGCTCATATAGGTGTGTTCCTCCAAAGATTGCTCTGTGGAATAGCATCTTGCTTATAAAAGCTTCTGAACACATTAAGACAAAAGCCAACCTGCCATACAGTTTCCAAGAGTATTGCATCTCCAACGGAGTGGGTTAGTAAACTATTCTACTGTTGGGGGGGTGACCCCGGATAGGGTCAAGATAGGGGAAAGAAGAAAGGAGTCTCCCTTACCTTAAGCCGAATTACTGACTGTGTCGGCCGAATCATGCAAGATCCAGCCGAGATAAGTTGAGCTTTGGAAAATATAAGATGAGTAACACCTTACTCAACCGACGTATGAGATATGTCGGCCAAATAAGGCTGATCGACTTGTATGCAGGTGAAGACCGAGCCGAGTTATGCGAGATGAGGCCGAGTAATATGAGACTTGTAGGATAAGGAGGATCCTATAGTCAAACCCTAGTCGCTGGCTAGGAGGAATCTAGACAGAGCCAAGCGCTAAGGACAAAGAGCAGAGCTGCAGAGGGGCAGACAAGCGTCACGGAGGTGATAGTGAGGAAGCCCGAGGCACACATGTGAGGGCCTCTGGAACCTTGCCACTGATACAAGGGGGACACGGAAAGGAGCCCGCCGAGTTACCACTTTGGGACAAGCATATTCCAAGAATATTCTTGCCACGTCAGCCCTAGAAGGAGTCAAGGAACCCCTTTATAAGGAGGGGTACGGGCTCCAGAGAGGGGGATCGATTCATTCTAGGCCGAAGGGCTCGCGTAGTAGTTATCTTCTTCCCTTTGATACAGCTCAAGGAGCATTTGTAGCCCTTGAGAGGAGGAATAAAGATCTACTTGCTAGTCATTTGATTGTAGAAATCACTACATCATCCCTCCCCGGATCCCTCTAGCATCCATTGGGCCCATACTTTAGCCTACCCATGGCATTTGTCGTGCCTCCACCGCGACATCTAATTTATTAACCACTAGCTTGTTTTTCGAGGTCCTACTTCACGGGATCTTCGATCACATAGGTTGGGTTAGTACCATGGAAACTCATGTGGGTCTTGTACCCATCTCAATTGATGCATTTTCTATCACAACATGGGATAGCCTTTTAGTAAAGGGTTCTGCCAGATTCTTAGCCGACTAGATATAATCCAACGCTATCACTCTGGAGTTTCTTAAATGTTTGACAACTTTTAATCTCACTCTGATGTGTTTGTTGGACTGCATGTTGTCCTTTGAACTCTTTAACTTGACATTTATAGTTTAAATTTCACAGTTCATAAGGATAGCCGGTACTGGTTTGAAGGGAATATGCCCTGAGAGGCAATAATAAAGTGGTTATTATGTGTATTCCATGTATATGATAGATGTTTATTTTGCATTCTATAATTTTATTAATACGGAAAAGTTAATACATGTGTGTTTAATAAATAAACAAAAATTTCCTAGTTATGCCTCTCTTATAAACTAACTCGTTGATTAACAAGATGATCAAGGTTTCCTGATCATGGACATTGGATGTTGTTAACAACGAGGTCATAACATTATTGGAATGGTGTGATGAACATTCATTCGAAGTATAGCATTACGATCAAAGTCACTGAGTTTATATTGATATAACATCATACGAAGTAATCATAATCCTTAGACCATGAGATCATGACAATCACTAACACTGGAAGAGTATCTTGATAACATCAAACGTCACACCATAACAGGGTGATTATAAAGATGCGTTCAGTGCTACTAAAGTGTTATGTTGAGGCCCATGGATCAAGAGTGGAATTTGTTCATCCCGATGACGGATAGATATACTCTAGGCCCTCTCTGTGATTTTACATTGATTAGCTTACAAGCAAGTGATTTGATCACTAGAATGTTATATCATGGGAACGAGAAAAGAGTACATGTCAGTAACAAGATCAAACTAGGTATGGAGATACCGATGATCGAATCTCGGACATGTAATATATCGCGAGACAAAGGGATTAATATTCTAGCATAAAAGGTTCTACGATCACAAGAAAGTCATCATTGAATGTGCGGGAGTCAGTATGGATCTCCAGGTCCAGCTTCTGATTATTGATCTAAGAGGGGTCTCGATCATGTGTGCATTATTCGCGAACCATAGGGTGACACAGTTACGAGACACCGACACCATTTGGAACAAATAGTTTCATGTTGAAAAGATTAACAAAGCGCATGAATTTATTTCACTAGACACCAAAACTGTTTTCGGGTGAAATTGCTGAAAGTTTTTCTGCATGTGAAATGAAATACGAGCAAGGGTTATATGTGAATGTTTGTCATTAAGGTAATTGACAAAATTCTGAATGAATAAAAGGAGTTTTATTTAAAGAGAGATTGCATTAAATTTGGTGGAAATTTAATGGGAATTTTGAGTGGGATTTTGGGTGGAGAAATGAAGCGGCAATTTTTGTTAGTGGAGCTTTCACCACATGAATGAGGGAGAGGTGGGGGCACCCTCCATGGCCGGCGGCCATGCCCCCTTAGGATGCCCCCTCCCCTATATAAGGAGCCCCTCCTCTCACTTCTCACTCACACCTCCTCATGAAGGATCTCTCTCCCCCTCTAGTTTATCCCCCATGGTCTCGGACTAGTGAGATACATGTTCCCGGTGGATTTTCGGCAAGAAAGAGTTGTTGCTTCTGCTGCATCGCTGGAGCGAGGAGGCGGAGGTTGCTCGGTGGCTCGGACGTGTGTGCGAGCATGGATGCACCGCTAATTTGCGGCGCTAGGACTTCCTCTCCATCTTGAGATCGGCAAGCGTTCGTCTACATCATCCACGAGTACAACCTCGTTAAGATTTGTCGCTCTTCAAGGGTATGTTCTCTATGGATGTATATCTGCCCGTTGCTTGTATCTAGGAGATATATATTGGTACATAGTTGTTCCCATCATAGGAAATTTTTGTTTTCTATGCTGCGAACCCTACAGTGGTATCAGAGCCGGATCTATGCATAGATTCTTTGCATGGGTAGGACACATATGTATATGTAGGCGGTGATGATCATGTTATTGCTTCTTAGTTGTACTTTGCATATTGGTGGAATAGTAGGATGAAGCGGTCCGGACAAACTTTACATGTCCTTGCACATGAGACCTGTTCCATGCTTGACATGCAACTAGTTTTGAATAAGTGGCTAGCGGGTGTCTTTCTCTCCTACTATAGTCAATATCTAATTTTCAACGAGGTGTCAATAATTTGGTTATCCTCGTTGTGGTTCATGTTTGTAGGTGATAACGGTTATATCTTCGAAATCCCTAAGCCACGTAAAACTTGCAATGGATAAATTAGAAGCATCTAGTTTAGATTTTTGCTGGGCTAGTGTCATGATATGGTGATGTTGTAAGTAGAAGTATAATTCTATACTTTTACAATACACATAAATTGTAAGTTCCATAGACCTTTTCCTTACACAAAGGAATGATGAGGATCATACCACAATGCACATGATGGAGATCAAGTGCAAGAACCATATCATTTCACTTTTTCACATGTGATGTTTGTTGCATCTTATATTACTTGTTTGGCATTTTATTATCATAATAAGATGATCCCTCATTTAGATATCAAGATAAATATGTGTTCTCCCTTAAGTATGCATCGATTATGTTTCTCCACTCCAAGACATCACGTGATGATCGGGTGTTCTTGGATCCACGATCATATTTCGGGTGTAAGACAGTTTACACACGCGAATACTAAGGTTCTTACTTGACGATCCTAGCATGTGCATACATGGCCTCGAAACACAGACCGAAAGGTTAAGCATGAGTCATATGAAAGATATGATACCCATATGGATGCTCTCCTTTGAAGCTACATCGACTCACGTGATGATCGTACTTGGTGTAGTGGATTTGGTTCATGTAATCACCAAAAAGGCACGAGGGATGTCGTTTTTGAGTCGGAGTTCATTCTTAATTTGGATTAGTTGAACTCAATCTATCATAAACTTAGTCCAAACTTTACAAATTCTATTGTAGATGGCACCACCTGCTTTTAATTTCAATGTGTTCATGGAGAAAGATAAACTTGCAACGAACGGTAGAAACGTTACCAAATGGTTCATGAATTTGAGGTTGTTCATCAATGCTGCACAAAAGCAATATGTGCTAGAAGGTCCGATAGGTGACGCTCCTACAAGTAATGCATCTCAGTATGAGCGTGATGTGTATGACACAAAGCTTAATGACTACACTCTTTTGAAATATGTGATCCTTCTGTCATTGGATCCTGAACTCCAAGGACGCTTTGAACTTAGCAATGTTGATGTTATGGTGAAGGAAATCAAAGCTATGTTTGAGAGCCGAATCCATTCTACAAGATTCACAATCTCCAGCGAGTTCTTTAGTGTGAAGATGAAGGAACATAGCTCTGTGAACGATCATGGCATGATGATGATAGGATATGTTCAACATCCTAAGGCACTAGGATATGATACCCTAGTTGACCTTGCGATGGATAGAGTTCTGCAGTCGATCCCACCCAGCTACAAAGAGTTTGTGCTGAGTTACAAGAAAAGTGGTGCAATTGGATCGCTCACCGAACTTGCTGCCATCTTGGTGGCTATCGAAGTAGACATAAAGGATAGGCATCTAGGGTTGATAGTCGATAAGACCACAACCTCTAGAGAAAGGGCCGTGGCCAAAGCAAAACTCAAGATGGGTAGAACTTTTGGTGTGCCTGAGAGAACGGTCAATGGAGGTCCTAAGCCTGATACTGAATGTTTTTATTGCTATGAGTCGGGTCACTGGAAACGTAAATGCCCCAAGTATTTGGCAGACAAGAAGGTCGGCAAGGCAAATAAAGGTATATTCGATATACATGTTATTGATGTGTACTTGACTAGTACTCGCAGTAGCACTTGGGTATTCGATATCGGTTCAGATGCTAATATTTGTAACTCGAATCAGGGGCTGCGAAATAAGCGACCGCTAGCAAGGGGTGAGGTCAAGATGCGTGTCGGCAACGGATCAAGCGTTGATGTGATCACCGTCGGAACGCTACCTCTCCACTTACCATCGGTATTAGTTATAAACTTGAATAATTGTTATCTGGTGCCTGCACTTAGCATGAACATTGTATCCGGATCATGTTTGATGCGCAGTGGTTATTCATTTAAATCCGAAAACAATGGTTGTTCGATTTATATGAATGATATCTTTTATGGTCATGCATCGATGATGAATGGTTTATTTCTATTGGATCTCAATATTAGTGTTACACATATTCATAATGTTGATGCTAAAAGGATTAAACTTAATGATGATATATACGCATATATATGGCACTGTCGTCTAGGTCATATTGGCGTTAAACGCTTGAAGAAGCTCCATTCGGATGGACTTTTGGAATCACTTGATTTCTAATCATTTGATACATGTGAGCCATGCCTTATGGCCAAGATGAATAGAACACAGTTTTATATAAAGAGAGATTGCATTAATTTTGGTGGAAATTTAATGGGAATTTTGAGTGGAGAAATGAAGGGGCTATTTTGTGAGTGGAGCTTCCACCAAATAAATGAGGGATAGGTGGGGACACCCTCCATGGCCGGAGGCCATGCCCCCTTGGGCTTCCCCTCCCCTATATAAGGAGCCCTTCCTATCACTTCTCACTCACACTTCCTCGTGAAGGATCTCTCTCCCCCTCTAGTTTATCCCCCATGGTCTCGGACTAGCGATATAGATGTTCCCGGTAGCTTTTCGGCAAGAAAGAGTTGTTTCTTCCGCTGCATTGCTAGAGTGAGGAGGAGGAGGTTGCTTGGTGGCTCGGACGTGTGTGCGAGCACAGATGCGCCGATGATTTGCGGCGCTAGGATTTCCTCTCGATCTTGATATCGGCAAGCGTTCGTCTACATCATCCATGAGTACAACCTCATTAAGCTTTTTCGGTCTTCAAAGGTATGTTCTCTACGGATTTATATCCGCCCATTGCTTGTATCTAGTAGATAGATCTTGGTACATAGTTGTTCCCATCATAGAATTTTTTTTGTTTTCTATCCTGCGAACCCTACATGGTTTTCAACCACTAGCATGTCCATCAAAAGATCTCGAAGCCATCCTGCTTCGACACTAGGAGCCCAGAGACACGGAATCGGCTGGAGCGGTGATACGTACAATTTGCATTACCATTCTATATCATAATTTGCCTCTATTCAATGATATATGTCTTATTATGAGGTACAACTTATGTCTTTTCCACTGTTTTTGCATGTTGTATGATTCTTGGAGGATGGACTACCGGAGTCAGGATTCTGATGGAAAAATAAGTGTTTTGATGCAATTTCGCGACGATCGTAAAAATACCAGAAAAATATTGGAAAATTATATTTTCCCAGAAGACATAGCTGGGCCACAGGGGGCCCACACACCCCTAGGAGCGGGTCCCCCTGGACCGCGCCTAGGGCAGGTGTGGCCCACCTAGCCGGCTCCCGACTCCGCCCTCTCGCCTATATCTTCCTCACCGAACCCTAATACCAAGGGAGCGACCACAGAAAGATTTCCGCCGCCTCTGCGGGGCGGAAAACACCGAGAGAGAAAGATCTCTCTGGCAGACAGATTTCTGCCGAGGAAATTCCTTCCTAGAGTGGGGAGATCGTCTCCATCAACACCATTGTCAAGATAGGCTTCATCGGGATCATCATCATCATCTGTACCATCATCTCCGCCAGCACCATCATCACCACTCCATCATGCTGTAACAATCGTGTTGGATACTTGCTTAGTTCATAGGGGAAACTTTCCCGGTGTTAATTACTATTGTAGTTGATTATTGTGAGTGGAACCATTGGATTATTGTTTATGTTCATATTGTTATTCATCACCATATCATCTTTGATCTTGATCCATATGATGTCTTGTGAGTAGTTCGTCTAGTTCTTGAGGACATGGGAGAAGTCATGTTGTTAGTAGTGGATTTGTTTTGAGTTATTATTCAATGGTTTAGTATTTAAGTTGTGGTGCTATTCTTCCAGTGGTGTCATGTGAACGTCGACTACATGATACTTCACGATTTATGGGCCTATGGGAATTCATTGTGTATTGGGCTACTAATTATGGGGTTGCCGGAGTGACAGAAACCTTAACCCACGTTAGGACACCTTTGCACAAGAGAGTGTAGGATCTCAGAGTTTAAGGTTGTGGTTAGGTTTATATCTTAATTACTTTCATGTAGTTGTGGATGCTTGTAGGTGGTTTAATCACAAGTATGTATTAGTCCAAGTAAGGTCGGTACATTAGCACAGGTTCACCCACATACAACACCAAAGAAGAGTACTCATCCATTTGAAGCGAAAGCACTTGACAGAATTCCCATGTGTCCTCGAGAACGTTTGGTCCTTATAAGTATTTCCACCGGCTTGTCCTTTGCTAAGAAAGGATTGGGCCACTTGTTGCGTTTGTTCTTTGTCTTTATTACTTGCACTTTGTTTTGTTGCTTTATCAGAAAACCCCTAAAAATTTGTTTCCTAAGTATTTACAGAGATTTCCTGCTCCATGCCACTAGTCAACACCTTCTGCTCCTCGTTGGGATTGACACTCCTATTTATCGAATGTACTATGATACACCCCCTATACTTGTGGGTCATCAAGACTATTTTCTGGCGCCGTTGTCGGGGAGTGAAGCGCTATTGAAGAGTGGAACTGGTAAAGGAAACTTCTACTGTGAGTATTGCTTTTTGTTACTGCTTGTTACTGCTTGTTACTCTGTTTCCAATATGGATAACCCACTTGGTTTTCTGTTTGGGAAAACTACTACCACTGTTAGGGTAGTAGATGAACCACCATCTATTGAGATATATCCTGTTAAGATACCTACAAGTGTTGTTGATCGTGTTATGGATAATTATTATTTAGGGGATGGAACTATCCATCCTGGTAATCATTTGCTTTTTATCCATGAATTATGCGGGTTGTTTAAGTGTGCACATATCACAACTGAACAGGTGAAGAAGTTACTCTATATCCTTGAAAGGGAGAGATGAAGAATGGTATAAGCTGCTAAAGAATGGACAATCCATGGAATGGGTGGAAATGGCTTCTCTCTTTTATTCTAAATTCTATCCTCCTAGTGATATTCATAAGGATAGAAATCTGATATATAACTTATGGCCTCGTGATGGAGAGAGTACATCTCAAGCTTGGGGGAGATTGAAGTTACTAATGCTTAAATGTCCTATTCATGAACTCCCTAACAATATTAATATCAATAACTTTTATGCTAGGCTTTCTCTTCATGATAAAGATTTACCAGATGCTTCTTGTGCTGGATCATTCACACGTATGAAGGAAGAAGCTAAACAAGATCTACTAGACCGTATTCAAGAGAACTCTGAAGCTTGGGAGAATGACAAGGGAAGAAAGTCAGGTATAAACTATGATTATGAATGCATTAAATCTTTTATGGGAACTGATGACTTCCATGATAGTACTGAGTTTGGTTTTGATCCTCAAGTTCTTGCAAAATGTTTTAATGCCTTTGCCACTTATATTGAAATTCCCAAGAAAGAGTGGGACAAGTACCATGCTCCTTATAAAGACATTGTTACCCATGTTCCTGCTAGCGTAGAGGTTTGTACTTTTGATCCTATTTTGCCTGAACCTTATGTTAAGAAAATCCCTTTTCCTACTAAGGTAAAGGAACATTATATCATAGCTAATGTGGTTAGCAAAAGTGCAAAGAAAACTGTGGAGCCCGATGAGCTTATTAATATTGATCCTGTGGTAGCTATTGTGAAAGATCTTGTCACTAGAAATATAGAGGATGAGAACATTGTATTCTGTGAAGACGCTACTAATATTGTTTCTCATCCTAAAAAGGCTAGAAAAGCTAGTGTCCCTGTGCTTTCTGTTCGAATTGGTAATCATAGCTATTATGGTTTGTGTGATATTGGTGCTAGTTCTAGTGATATTCCTTATGAGCTTTACAGGGAAATTATGCATGGAATTGGTCCTTGTGAGCTTGAGGACATTGATGTGGTTATTCACCTTGCTAATAGAGATACAGTCTATCCCATTGGCATTGTAAGAGATGTGGAGGTTCTTTGTGGTAAGATTAAATATCCTGCCGATTTTCTATTACTTGGTAAAGATGCTAGTAAAACCTATCCTATTATCTTTGGTAGACCCTTCTTGAATACTTGGGGGGGCTATTATAGATTGTAGGAAGGAAAATTTTTGACTATGTTTGATGGAGAGTCTTATGAGTTTAATTTTTCCAAATTTGCTAAAACTCCTTATGAAAATGAACTGCCTAATGAGGATTTCAGGGTTGAACAACTTTCTGCTATTTCTCTTGCTCCTAACAATGCCTTGCAGCAATTTATGATAGGTCATGAAAGCAATGTCTTCATGAAGGAAAGAAATGTGATTGACGAGGTTTTCCTTCGTCAGCCTGATCAACTTAAGCATAATCTACCTGTGGAAGATTTGGGTACCACACTACCACCTAAAGGGGACCCTGTCTTCGAATTAAAACCTTTACCTGATGATCATAAATATGCTTATCTTGATGGTAAGAAAGTATATCATGTTATTATTAGTTCTAAACTTTTAGGAAAGGAAGAAGAAAGGTTATTGGAAATACTAAAGAAACACCAAGGAGCTATGGGTTATACTGTTGATGATTTAAAAGGAATTTCTCCCATTATATGTCAGCATGCTATTAATATAGAACCTGATGCAAAACCAGTTGTTGAGAACCAACGCCGTCTAAATCCTAAGATGAAGGATGTGGTAAGAAATGAGGTATTAAAACTCCTTGATGCTGGTATTATTTACCGTATTGCTGATAGTCAATGGGTTAGCCCTGTTCATTGTGTTCGCAAGAAAGGGAGAATTACCGTTGTGCCTAATGAAAATAATGAGCTTATACCCCAGAGAGTAGTGGTTGGGTATAGGATGTGCATTGATTTTAGAAAGGTTAATAAAGTTACTAAGAAAGATCATTATCCTTTGCCCTTTATTGATCAAATGCTTGAGAGTTGTCTAAAAAGACCCACTTTTGTTTCCTTGATGGTTAATCTGGGTTCTCTCAAATTGATGTGAAAGCGCAAGACCAAGAGAAAACCACTTTCACTTGTCCTTATGGCACTTATGCTTATAGGCGTATGCCTTTTGGTTTATGTAATGCTCCTGCTACCTTTCAGATATGTATGTCTGCTATCTTTCATGGTTTTTGTGAAGAAATTTTGGAGGTTTTCATGGACGATTTTTCCGTCTATGGAACTTCTTTTGATAACTGTTTGCACAACCTTGATAAAGTTTTGCAAAGATGTGAAGAAACCAACCTTGTTCTTAATTGGGAGAAATGCCATTTCATGGTTAATGAAGGGATTGTTCTTGGACACAAGATCTCTGAAAGAGGCATTGGAGTTGATAGAACCAAAATTTAAGCAATTGAGAATATGCCTTGTCCTAGAGATATTAAAGGTATTCGTAGTATCATTGGTCATGCTGGTTTCTATAGGAGGTTTATTAAAGATTTCTCCAAAATTTCGAAGCCCCTTACTAATCTTCTTCAAAAATATGTACCTTTTGTTTTTGATTATGATTGTAAGGAAGCTTTTGAAACTTTGAAGAAAGCATTGACAACTGCTCCTATTGTTCAACCACCTAATTGGAGTTTACCTTTTGAAATTATGTGTGATGCTATTGATTTTGATGTGGGTGCTGTCCTTGGGCAATGTGTTGATAAGAAGTTGAATGTTATTCATTATGCTAGCAAGACTACAGATGCTGCTCAAAATAATTATGCTACTACTGAAAAAGAGTTCTTAGCTGTATTTTTTGCATGTGATAAGTTTAGACCTTATATTGTTGATTCAAAGGTCACTATTCATACTGATCATGCTGCTATTAAGTACTTATGACGAAGAAGGACGCTAAGACTAGGCTTATTAGATGGGTGTTGCTTTTACAAGAGTTTGATCTACATATTGTAGATAGGAAAGGTGCTGAAAACCCTGTTGCTGACAATTTATCTCGTTTGGAAAATATTTCTTTTGACCCTCTGCTTGTTAATGATAGTTTTCCAAATGACCAGTTGGTTGCAATAAGGGTAAGTCCGCATGAAAATCCTTGGTATGCTAATTATGCTAAGTTTATTGTTTCCAAGTATTTTCCTCCCACTTTTACAGCCCAGCAAAGAATAAAATTCTTTTATGATCTAAGGCATTACTTTTGGGATGACCCACATTTATATAAAGAAGGAGTAGATGGTATTATGAGAAGATGTGTTCCATAATTTGAACAACAAGAGATATTGAGAAAATGTCACAGCAGTGCTTATGGAGCACATCGTGCTGGGGATAGGAGTGCACAAAAGGTATTACAATCTGGATTTTATTGGCCTACCTTTTTCAAGGATGCAAGGAAGTTTGTCTTATCATGTGAGGAATGTCAACGAGTTGGTAACATTTCTAGACGCAATGAAATGCCTATGAATTATTCTCTTGTTATTGAACCTTTTGATTGTTGGGGATTTGACTTTATGGGTCCTTTTCCTCCTTCAAAAGGGTATACTCATATTCTTGTTGCTGTTGACTATGTTACCAAGTGGGTAGAGGCCATACCTACAAACAGCGCTAATGGTAAGACCTCTTTAAAAATGCTTAAGGATGTTATTTTTCCTAGGTTTGATGTGCCTAGACATCTCATGACTGATGGAGGCTCTAATTTTATTCATGGGGGTTTTAGAAAAACTCACTCTAAGTATGATGTAAACCATAGAATTGCTTTAGCTTATCATCCCCAAACCAGTGGGCAAGTAGAACTCTCCAATAGGGAAATTAAATCTATTTTGCAAAAGACTGTCAATTGATCTAGGAAAAATTGGGATAAAAAGTTGAATGACGCTTTATGGGCTTATAGATCTGCTTATAAAAATCCTATGGGGATGTCTCCTTACAAAATGGTCTATGGGAAAGCTTGTCACTTGCATTTAGAATTAGAACACAAAGCTTATTGGGCAGTGAAAGAGTTGAATAGAGACTTTAAACTTGCTGGTGAGAAAAGATTGCTTGACATGAGTACCTTAGATGAGTTGACAAGTGAAGCTTATGAAAATGCTAGACTCTTTAAGGATAAAGTAAAAAGATGGCATGATAAGAGAATTCTCAAAAGGGACTTCCATGTTGGTGAGGAAGTTCTTTTGTATAGGTCTCGTCTCAGATTTTTTGCAGGGCAGCTACTATCAAAATGGGAAGGACCTTTTGTTATTAAGGAAGTAAATCGTTCAGGTGCTATTAAAATATCTTCCTTGAAGGATGACACAACACAGGTGGTGAATGGTCAAAGACTAAAACATTATATTTCTGGAGATTCTTATAATAAAGATGTTGATATTATTCAAATGGTGACTCCGGAAGAATTTATTAGAAACCAAGCACCAAAATATGTAGAGTTCGTGTTTGAATAGGTAAAAGTGGTGAAAACAGAAGGTTCGTGAAAGCCTAATCTTTTTATATTTTCGATGTTTTTATTACATATGGCAAGTTACGAGATGGAACAGAGGAGGAACCGGAGGACGGGATGGCCAGACCCACCCCAGGCGCAGGCCCCAGATGGCCGCGCCTAGAGGGGTTGTGACCCCCCGAGCTCCATCTCCGCCTCGTTTTCGTATCAGTACTTTCCTTATGCATTGAAACCTCGTAATATATAACCCCCGGATCCTCCGAGGTTTTTGTATCGAGTTCTCATCGTGTTTTTGTTTCGATCTGTTTCTGTCAGGCAAATTCTCAGTTTTGGAGCTACAATGTCTTCCTCTGGATCACCCATGGAGGATTCCTCTGCGGATGTCCTCAACCCGTAAATGTATGAGTTGAGGATCCATCCTAAGGAGTTGATTCTCAAAGATGGGAAGGTACAGATGAAAGAAGTTCAAGGCCCTAAAGGAGAGGGCAGTCTGGAAGACAGGATGGAAGCATTGGAGCGGGAGATTTTCAGGTACAAGAAAATGGCGGAACACGAAGCGGATGTTATTCACAAGATAAGTTCAGAACTCATCATCAAGCATGAGGAGGAGGTTGCTGATCTCCGAGAAGAAATCTTCTCTCTCTGTCAGACCACCAACCAATTACAAGCACAACTCTACGACATACAAAATCAAAACTATGAGTATGAGGCTAGATTTGATCGCATAAGCTCTGCTACTAGTTTCAGGATTGCGGACACAAGGACATCCTTTTTGGATGGGGAACCTTTGCCTTGGAAGTTTTATGATGACAACACAACACCACCACCATCGAAGGAGTAATTCGTCATCAGGTTTGGCATCCCCTTGGCTTGTTCCAAGCTTGGTTGAGTGCCGCGGTATCACCATCATTATCTTCTATCTTTTACCTTTTTAGTGAATTCATATCTTTGGTAGAGAGGTTATCTTATATTTTGGTTTGCATGTGGAATTATCTCTCCTTTAGTTGATTATCTATGTATCCCTTGGTGTGAGTGCCTTTATGTAATATTAATGAGAAGTTTCATGTTTTACTTTTTGCACTTCTTATTTTAGTTTGCAATCCCTATTATATGATGGATCTTGTTGATCAGTATTGGCATCACTTTGGGAGCATCAAGTGGATCTAAATTTGTTTTGGCAAACCGAGCTCTGGTTAGTAACAGAACTTTTTGAGGTTTGAAAGAAAAAGATAAAAGCTTACAGGTATTTTGTATCATTTATTTTCTTTCTTGTTGGCTCATAACCTTAGTATTCTTTATTTAAGATCTTTTGTATCTTCAAGGAAGATTGCCTGTTTGGCTTTATCACTTATAGGTTTGCTTGTTTCTTTCATCTCTTTTGCTTGCTACTCAGCCTTGCTAGCCAAAAACCTGTTTTTAGAAGGCATACTTCTCATTCTTCCAAACCCTTTTAACCAAAGTCTTTGCCATTTGTGTCCACCATATCTACCTATTATAATTATTTCTATTCCAAGCAAATTCTCAAGCTTCATCTATCTTTTGAATTCAAAAGTAATTTTTTATGTGAAAACTAGTTAGTAAAGCTCTCACGAACTTGATGGCACACCTTATTTTCTTGCCCCTAATATAATTGAACCATTGTGTCATAGAAGTTGTATATGCTTGCATCTATACGTTGGAATTAGCAGAACCGTGCTGTCACGGGGAACACTTTCAACATCGCACCTGTACGTAGTACACAGTTGATATCATGCTCTTTTGTTTATGGATGTCGACGGTGTGAAATAAAGAGGGAACTTGTGAGTCCATGGTGTGATGTATGTGTGTTAGAGAAACGCCTGGGCCGCTAGCCTAAGCCATTCCTAATCATGGTGTAAACTTGCAGCATCACCATAGTGAGCATTCTGTGAAGCATCCTCAATAAAAAGCTATGCACATAGTAAATAAAAAGATCGCTGAGATGCTTATTATCTGCTTGCCTTGTCATTTTGGTTATGGGATAGCTCATGTGCCATGTGCAAGGGGTACCCCGTTGGCGGTTCTTTATGATACACATGTACTTACAATGACAAGAACTTACCAGTGACCAAAGTTGAGTAGCATGAGGAGCGGCCCTCGTATTCAAGGGACATGATATTGCCAACTTATATTTTGTCAAGCATATACTCCATCCTTGTTCACTTTAACGTTAATCATCTCAAGATGCCTATGATAGGGGAAATGATGGCTCAAAGCTAGTAAGTACCATAATATTTTGGAAGCTCTTTATGACTTGAAATCCCTGCTTCCCTCTACGAAGGGACATTTCTCCTATTTACCAAGTTGAGTCAGTAAACCTACTTCCTCTCTATCTCCAGCAAGCATTTGAGTTGTTTCCTTGCAAGCATTCATATGGTGATTTACTCAATCATGTTCTTATCTTCCTTGTTTGCACAAAACTCTTATCGATTGAGTATTACTTTGAAAGCCTTTATTGAAAAACATTTTTGAGAAAAGAGTACTCCTGTTTTAAAACTTCCTCAAAACCTTTATTGTGAAACTGTTTGCCAACTGTTCTCTGACCAAGAACAAAGTTTGCTAATTCCAATTATGATTTATCTTTATGCATCTCTATTGTGACTCATGTACTTGTTGCAAGATAAGTTATATAATGGTGAGTTTCTTTCTTCTATGAGTTGTGTAATGGTAAGTGTGATGCTTCTTGTTCGTATTCTTTTATTGACACTTCACTCCATAAACACGTGGACATGTTTAGTGAGCTCAGTTTTCACTTATGGACAAGCGAAGGTCTAAGCTTGGGGGGAGTTGATACGTCAAATTTGCATCACCATTCTATATCATAATTTTCCTTTATTCATTGATATATGTCTTATTATGAGGTACTACTTATGTATTTTCCACTGTTTTTGCATGTTGGGTGATTCTTGGAGGATGGACTGCCTGAGTCAGGATTCTGGTGGAAAAAAGAGGTGTTTTGATGCAATTTCGTGAAGATTAGAAAAATACCAGAAAAATATTGGAAAATTATATTTTCCCAGAAGATGGAGGAAGCCAGAAGGGGAGGCGTAGCTGGGCCACAGGGGGCCCAGACCCCCTAGGCGCGGGTCCCCCCTGGGCCGCGCCTAGGGCAGGTGTGGCCTACCTGGCCGGCTCCCGACTCCGCCCTATATCCTATATTTTCCACACGGAACCCTAATACTAGGGGAGCGACCACAGAAATATTTTCGCCGCCTCTGCGGGGCAGAAAACACCGAGAGAGAAATATCTCTCTGGCAGACAGATTTTTGCCGGGGAAATTCCTTCCCAGAGAGGGGAGATCGTCGCCATCATGTGAAATCTGAAAAATAAATAAACATCCCAAATTTTGAAATGTGAAAAATAAATAAACAAAAGAAATAATTGTTGAAATTTAGGGTGAAAAGAAACTTTTTGCTTCTGAATGGAAACATAAAAACCCTTCTTGAACAAAATTTTAATAAAAGGGAATCCAACTAAATTTCAATCAAGTAAAATGCATTCATCAATGAATATATCTTGAAATTTAAACTTGGGAAAATAAACCAAAATCCTAAAACCCTAATGGAAGAAAATCATTCCCAAGATCTCTCAAGGACTATGGATTTGATCCATATAAAAATATATCAACAAACAATTATAAATGATCAAAATGATAATAAAAAATATTATAAAAACCATAGAAATTGGTTTCATTCAATTTGGAACCGTGGATAAAAACTTATGAATTTAATAAGTTAAAAGGAAATAATTTCCGAGGCCAATAAAGCTCCTATCTAAATCCATGCCAAATCTTGAGAAAAATAACCCTAAAAGGATTTAAAAAGATAAACAAATATTAAATAAAATTATACAAATTGGAATCACCAATTTTGGATCTTTAAATAAAAATATACGGATTTTATAAGGCAAAGAAAGAAAGAAATAAATAAAGAATATTTAAAAGCCAAATTAAATCTTGGCCAAATTCATAAGCAAATGGAATAAAGATAATCCAAATAAAATAAAGGGATAAAGAATATTCGAATAAAAGTATATGGGATTAAACCATATTCTAATTATATTTAAATGGAGACAAAATCCCTAAGGTAAATGATTAATCAAATGATGGGAAAATAATGGAAATTGCCAAGTGGATTAAAAGTTATCAATTTGACTTAAAAAGAATAAAAGAATTATTTGAATAAATAATATGGATTAGAACCAGATTTAAATTTTATTTAAAATAAAGACAAATGTCTATTTTAAATAAATAATAAACCATAATAGAATAAAAGAAATATTCTAAAATGGACTTTAGAATATATTAATAAATAGTATTAAAATCTTACTAAAAATTTGGAAAATATTTGAAAATAAATGAGAGTTTAAATCATTTGATTCAAAATCAAAACAGAAAAATAAAAAGGGATTAGAAAGAAAAAAATAGAAAACAGAAGAAACCCAGCCAGTCTAGGAAACCCTAGCCCAACTTGGCCCAACTAGAGCCCACCCGGGCCACTCTCACTCTCCCCGCGAGCTCCCCTTTCGCACTCACGCGGATACCCTCTCTGTCACTGACAAAACGACCCTGCGCGTAACCTCGCTGACCGCTGGACCCCACCGAACACCTCATTGTCATCAACCTCGCGTGACCGTTCTCCCCCTCGCACCTCGCCGTTTCTGCCTTGATTCCGTGGCATGAATTCGCATCAATGCGCGAGTAATACTCGTCCGCGACCACACACGATAAATCGCCTCGCCCTCCTCCTCATTTCCCACTCAGATCCCACGCCATGAACGCCACCAGGCTGCGCTAATTATCCGTTGCAACTCGTCTGCCTCCGACAAGTTCCACCACCGATTCCGGCCAACCCCGACCATCTCCTACCTCCTAGCTTCCACGGGCCTGTTCGCCAGCACCATGCGCACCTGTCAGTGCCTCCCTCTCGCCCGCGCAAGCCCGAGAAGCTCGGCTTCGACTTCAACAGAGCGCCGCCATCGACTGTGCCCACTCCGGCGACCTCTCCCCGTAAGCACAGACCGTCCCCTCCCCTTTGGTTAACACTCGTATGTTCTCCTCTCTCCCGTGCGTCTAATGGACCATTTCTCTCGGTTTCCTGTGGCTTAAAACCTCGCCTTCGATCACAGCAGAGCGTGCCCGACGCCGATACCATCTCCGGTGAGCAATCGCGGTCGTGCTTGTGCGCCCCTTGACGGAAGGAAGCCACCTTGAGCTTCACTGCGATCATGCGAACACTGTTAGCATATTTCCTCCCTAATTTTCTTCATGTCTCCCCAGAACCACTACGAGCAGAGCCATGCCGCCACTCGCTGTTGAACCAGCGCCGCCAGTTCCTCGCAACGTGTTGTGAACCGTTAGATGACGATCCAGCGGATGCGATAGATCATTTAATCGAAAGGGTATGTTTGATTCTGAGCCGTGCGATGCACTTTAGATGCAACGGCCCACGATGCTCGATCCAGACGAAGTGGTACAGACCAATAGAAACATTCCACGTGGCCCTGCCTGTTGTTTTAAAAACAGATTTAATTTATTAGATGCTAGATTTTGTAAAATTCATAACTTTAATTCTACACGTCCAAATTTTGAAAATTTTATATAATTGGAACCAGGAAAACAAAACCTTTGTAACCATGCCCTTAGTTTAGTTCTTTTCTTCTGGAAAATTTGTTGTTTTTGCAGAAACATATCTAGGCCTATTTTGTGTATAAAATTTATTCTAAAATTGATTTTAGGGTAAAATATTTTGCAAATGTGACACTAACGAATTTAAAAACATAATTTGTGACACTAACGAATTATTACTTTGAATAAAAAGCTTATCTAGTAAAATAAAAATGGTGCTTGATTTAAAAATGATTTTTGAGTGAAACCTTTTTAAAATGGATTTGTTTTAAACATTTTGACCATATAAACTAACATTTTTGTTTAAAAATATATTTCGCTAAACACTAAAAAATATTACTTTGATTTAAATCATTTCTAACAAAACAAAAATGATTTAAATGGCCCATTTTAACTAACTTGATTTTAAATGGCTTTGCCACTTTTATAAATAACCAATAGGTGTTTTAAAATGTTTATAGCCTATTAGAAACCTCCTTTACATATAAAACAATCTTTTGCATGCTTGCATGCATTGTTTTGTTTCTTTATTTTATGTGATGAATTGTTTGAATGCTAGTTTCAATATGTGCTTGCTTGATTGAATTGTAGTGAACTTTGAAGAGTGTGACTATTGCAAGATCAAGGAGTGAATCTAATTTCTCTACCAAAAAGGCAAGTGGCACTATCATCCATGTCCTACTATTTTCATTACACTTAGTGGTATTTTTGTAGTATGCATGATAGGACTACTATGTTACTATGCTATACTATGTCCTATTAGGATATCCTTTATATATTCCTTAGTTAAAACATCATAGTTGTAGTATGCTTAGCCTTGCTACAGAATTGGGGTGGAATAATATGTTATGAATATATGAAGTGTTGGAAAAATATATGTTTTATATAATAAAACAAGTACTCAATGAATCACCTAGGTGGAATGTGGATACTCAATCGTGGATAAGGTGGCAACGAAGGGATACATGTATATATGGCTATCTTTTTCATGTGTACACTAGAAGAAAACCACCCAGGGACTTAGAGATTGAACATGTTTCTCGTACAGTGGCTTCCATGTACAGCCACATGCTAAATGAGCTCTGTCTTAGTTAATTACATAGAGGAAGAGCCTTGCATTGGCACCTATTCAGGTTAACTAGAATTATGTATTGGAAATATATCCTTACATTGGTGCCTGGTAGACGTGCTAGCATTATGTATTGGGAGGACTTATATGGAAAGACTTTGTCACATTCTCGATCTGCTGGTACTCCATTTGGTGTGTACTTATCCAGCGGCCACTGGTGGCACCAAGACGATATTGTGTCATGTGGGTAAAGTGTACAACTTCTGCAGAAGATCAAATTCTAAGTACTTAGCTGTGTCCCCGGTTACGGAAAACTCTAAGCAACTAAGGCCTGAAGCTATGGAAGATCTCGACATTCCAATTTCTCAAAGTAAAACTTGATGGTGTAAACAAGGGATTAGAAGCACTTGGAATTTGCCAAGGAGTTCAGGAAGATTGTTGAAAGATCAAAACTATTTTGAAAAGATAGGATAAAACCATATTGCTTTCTGCTAATGAGCCTAAACCCTACTTAGCCAAATATGCATATATTGATAGGATCCAACTTATTTCCACATAGTAGTGAAACCTGCCAATACAATTCAAATGTATTGACCCTTGTGGCTGTAACTTATTATGTTGCAGGTTTGTTTGATGTTAGTGAAGTGTGATGAATAGGATTACAAGTCTACAACCAACATGATTGCCTTTGGCACTTTTAAGATGAAGGACTCCATGCTATATAGTTATTCTGCTGCATTGTAATGTGATAGCCAAATGAGCTATGTAAGATGTAATGAATCATTTTATTCCTGGTTGTAAAGTTGTATTATGACCTTTGTTTCTTGATATTACATCTTAAAATGTGGATGCTAGCTATTGATCTAGGTACTAGCATTGTAAACACAAGGATCTCTACCTTATCAGGTTGGGATCTCTACAGATGGTATCAGAGCACTGTGTTGCCTGTAGGATTGTAACCCTAGGATTGGACAAAACCCCTTAGAAAAATAGGAGTTGTATTTGTTCCAAAACTTATTTACAAACAATCTTGTAAACTCTTTCCTCAACCTTTTTGGTTTTGATTCTACATCTCTTCCTTTTCAACTTGATGGACAAAGCCTCCACCATGAGCAAAGACTTCACCAACACCAATGACTTCAACTTTGGTTTCACCAAGGACTTCAACTTAGACATCACTAATGACTACAAGTGAGAACCAAGAGACATTAGATTGCCTACCAACTATCTAAGACATTGATAACATGTTAGAGTATGGATCATACTGACCTATGAGGTATGACTATACTAGGTTGATTCTTTTAAGAAAACTTGTTGTTTCCTTCGACTCGTGAGTTAAACTCATAAGTTGTTAAGTGATTAGTTGCTTGTTGATTGTTTGATTGAACTTGATTTATTTGGGTTGTGTGTTAGAACTTCTTTAGATCTATCTATCATTACTTATACCTATTAAACTAACAGATGCCACCTCGTCATGCCAACCCCAACCAAAACAACAACAACAACATCACTCCCGAGATGCAGCAGTTGATCACAGCTCAAGCTCAATTGATGCAGATGATGACGCAGTTTATGCAGAATCAGAATCAGAACAACAATAATAACAAAAACAATAACAACAACAACAATCAGAATAATCCTCCAGCATTTGACATGCTCACCAGATTTCTAAAACTGAGGCCTGCAAAGTTCTCTGGAACAACTGATCCAATGGTATCCAATGACTGGTTACGTTCGGTGAACAAGGACTTAGTGACTGTTGGCTGCACCGACGAGGAAAAAGTCAGGTTTGCAGCACATCTGCTCGAAGGACCAGCAACAACCTGGTGGGACAACTTTCAGATCACCACTCCCCTTGACGATGTGACTTGGGATATTTTTGAGGATGGTTTCCGTATAGCTCACATCTCATCCGGAGTGATGAACTTGAAGAAAAAGGAGTTCCACAACCTGAAACAGCGTCACCGCAGTGTGGCTGAATACATCGAGGAGTTCAACAATCTGGCACGCTATGCTCCGGATGAAGTGGATACTGATGCTAACAGGAAAGAGAAATTCCTCGAAGGACTTAATGATGAGTTGAACCTGCAGCTGTCTGTTACCTATGTCCCAACTTATCTATCACTCTGTGACAAAGCCACCATCTTGGAAAACAAGATGAAGCAAGTTGAGAACATAAAGAGGAAGCATAGCCTTGACAAGTATCACTCGGGATCATCACAAAAGAAGCGTTCAATCACAAAGAGCAATGGAGATTCTGGACCACATCAGCATGAAGGAAATGGACACACTCATCATAAGAATCACCACAACAACAATGGAAGTTATAATAATAATGGGAATAATACTGACAATGGAGATGACCTTGGTCAGAACCAACATGGAAATCCCAAGAAGAAAGACATTAGCCAGTTGCAGTGCTATAATTGTAAGGAACTTGGACACTATGCATCAGACTGTTCTGAGAAGAAAAATAATAAGGATGCTAGAAACTCCAATGGAAGCGATTCCAATGTGGCCCAAAAAGGACATGTGAACCACATCGACATGTATGGAACCCTTGAAGAATTAGATGATGTGGATAGTGATATTTAGATAACTCAATTGAGTCATAAAGGATCTCATGTTTGGATGTCAATTATTGAACCCATAGTCAGGGCAACCATCAATGCAACACTACAAAATTTTCTTTTAAGGGTGGTAGTACCCTAGTTGTCTTAAAGTGAACTTGTAACCTCAAGCCTTTCCAAATCTCGGGACGAGATCTCTTTTAAGGGTGGTAGCCTGTCACATCCCAAAATTTTCCAAATTTTGAAATGTGAAAAATAAATAAACAAAAGAAATAATTGTTGAAATTTAGGGTGAAAAGAAACTTTTTGCTTCTGAATGGAAACATCAAAACCCTTCTTGAACAAAATTTGAATAAAAGGGAATCCAAAAAAATTCAATCAAGTGAAATGCATTCATCAATGAATGTATCTTGAAATTTAAAGTTGGGAAAATAAACCAAAACCCTAAAACCCTAATGAAAGAAAATCATTCCCAAGATATCTCAAGGACTATGGATTTGATCCATATAAAAATATATCAACAAACAATTATAAATGATCAAAATGATAATAAAAAATAATATAAAAATAATAGAAATTGGTTTCATTCAATTTGGAACCATGGATAAAAACTTATGAATTTAATAAGTTAAAAGGAAATAATTTCCAAGGCTAATAAATCTCCTATCTAAATCCATGCCAAATATCGAGAAAAATAACCCTAAAAGGATTTAAAAAGATAAACAAATATTAAATAAAATAATATAAATTGGAATCACCAATTTTGGATCTTTAAATAAAAATATATGGATTTTATAAGGCAAAGAAAGAAAGAAATAAATAAGGAATATTTAAAAGCCAAATTAAATATTGACCAAATCCATAAGCAAATGGAATAAAGATAATCCAAATAAAATAAAGGGATAAATAATATTCAAATAAAAGTATATGGGATTAAACCATATTCTAATTATATTTAAATGGAGACAAAATCCCTAAGGTAAATGATTAATCAAATCATGGTAAAAATAATGGAAATTGCCAAGTGGATTAAAATTTATCAATTTGACTTAAAAAGAATAAAAGAATTATTTGAATAAATAATATGGATTAGAACCATATTATAATCTTATATAAAATAAAGAAAAATGTCTATTTTAAATAAATAATAAACCATAATAGAATAAAAGAAATATTCTAAAATGGACTTTAGAATATATTAATAAATACTATTAAAAGCTTACTGAAAGTTTGGAAAAGATTTGAAAATAAATGAGAGTTTAAATCATTTGATTCAAATCAAAACAGAAAATAAAATCAGAAAAAGAAAAAGGGATTAGAAAGAAAAAAATAGAAAACAGAAGAAACCCAGTCAACCCAGGAAACCCTAGGCCAACTTGGCCCAACTAGAGCCCACCCGGGCCACTCTCACTCTCCCCGCGAGCTCCCCTTTCTCACTCACGCGCACACCCTCTCTGTCACTGACAAAACGACCCCATGCGTAACCTCTCACCTTTCTGACCACTGGACCCCACCGAACACCTCATCATCATCAACCTCGCGCGACCGTTCTCCCCCTCGCACCTCGTCGTTTCTGCCATGATTCCGCGTCATGAATTCACATCAATGCGCGAGTAATACTCGTCCACGACCACGCATGATAAATCGCCTCGCCCTCCTCCTCATTTCCCCTCAGATCCCATGCCATGAACGCCACAAGGCTGCGCTAATTATCCGCTACAACTCCTCTACCTCCGACGAGCTCCACCACTGATTCCGGGCAACCCCGACCATCTCCTACATCCTAGCTTCCACGGGCCTGTTTTCCAGCACCAGGCGCACCGCCAAGGCTCTCCTCTAGCCCGCAAGCCCAGGCTTCGGCCGACTTCAACAGTGCCGCCGATCGTGCCCACTCCGGCGACCTCTCCCTGTAAGCACATACCGCCCCCTCCCCTCTGGTTAACACTTGTATGTTCTCCTCTCTCTTGTGCGTCTAACGGACCCTTTCTCTCGCTTTCCTGTGGCTTAAAACCTCGCATTCGACCATAGCATAGCGTGCCCGACGCCGACGCCATCCCCGGTGAGCAATCGCCGTCGTTCCCGTGCGCCCCTTGACAGAAGGAAGCCACCTTGACCTTCACTGCGATCATGCAAACACTGTGAGCATATTTCCTCCCTCCTTTTCTTCCTGTTTCGCCAAAACCACCGCGAGCAGAACCGCGCCGCCGCTCGCCGTTGAACCAGCGCCGCCAGTTCCTGGCAACGTGTTGTGAACCGTTAGATGACGATCCAGCAGATGCGATAGATCATTTAATCGAAAGGGTATGTTTGATTCTGAGCCATGCGATGCACTTTAGATCCAACAGCCCACTATGCTCGATCTAGACGAAGTGGTACAGACCAATAGAAACATTCCACGTGGCCCTGCCTGTTGTTTTAAAAACCGATTTGATCTATTAGATGCTAGATTTTGTAAAATTCATAACTTTAATTATACACGTCCAAAATTTGAAAATTTTATATCATTGGAATCAGGAAAACAAAACCTTTGCAACCAAGCCCTTAGTTTAGTATTTTGCATCTAGAAAATTGGTTATTTTGCAAAAACATATCTAGGCCTATTTTTAATATAAAATTTATTCTAAAATTGATTTTAGGGTAAAATCTTTTGTAAATGTTTTTTTTTGAACCTACTGGCCATAAAAAACAACTTTTGGATTTAAAAATATATTTTGTGACACTAAGGAATTATTCCTTTGAATAAAAAGCTTATCTAGTAAAATAAAAATGGTGCTTGATTTAAAAATTATTTTTGAGTGAAACCTTTTGAAAATGGATTTTTTAAACACTTTGACCATAAAAACTAACATTTGTGTTTAAAAATATATTTGGATAAACACTACAAAATATTACTTTGATTTAAATCATTTCTAACAAAACAAAAATGATTTAAATGGCCCATTTTTACTAACTTGATTTTAAATGGATTTTCCACTTTTATAAATAACCAATAGGTGTTTTAAAATGTTTATAGCCTATTATAAACCACCTTTCCAAATAAAACAATCTTTTGCATGCTTGCATGCATTATTTTGTTTTTTTATTTTATGTGATGAATTGTTTGAATGCTAGTTTGAATATGTGCTTGCTTGATTGAATTGTAGTGAACTTTGAAGAGTGTGACTATTGCAAGATAAAGGAGTGAATCTAATTTATCTACCAAAAAGGCAAGTGGCACTATCATCCATGTCTTACTATTTTCATTACACTTAGTAGAATTTTTGTAGTATGCATGATAGGACTACTATGTTAATATGCTATACTTTGTCCTATTAGGATATCCTTTATATCTTCCTTAGTGAAAACATCATAGTTGTAGTATGCTTAGCCTTGCTATAGAATTGGGGTGGAATACCATGCTATAACTATATGAAGTGTTGGAAAAATATATGTTTTATATAATAAAACAAGTACTCAATGAATCACCTTGGTGGAATGTGGATACTCAATTGTGGATAAGGTGGCAACGAAGGGAACCATGTATATATGGCTATCTTTTTCGTGTGTACACTAGAAGAAAACCACCCAGGGACTTAGAGATTGAACATGTTTCTCGTACAGTGGCTTCCGTGTACATCCACATGCTAAATGGGCTCTGGCTTAGTTAATTACATAGAGTAAGACCCTTGCATTGGCACCTATTCTGGTTAACTAGAATTATGTATAGGAAATATATCCTTATATTGGTGCCTGGTAGACGTGCTAGCACTATGTATTGGGAGGACTTCTATGGATAGACTTTGTCACATTCTCGATCTGCTGGTACTCCATTTGGTGTTTACTTATCCAGCGGCCACTGGTGGCGCCAAGACGATATTGTGGCATGTGGGTAAAGTGTAAAACTTCTGCAGAAGATCAAATTCTAAGTACTTAGCCGTGTCCTCGGTTACGGACAACTCTGAGCAACTAAGGCCTGAAGCTATGCAAGATCTCGACATTCCAATTTCTCAAAGTAAAACTTGATGTTGTCAACAAGGGATTAGAAGCACTTGGAGTTTGCCAAGGAGTTCAAAAATTTTGTTAAAAGATCAAAACTATTTTGAAAAGATAGGATAAAACTATATTGCTTTCTGGAAATGAGCCTAAACCCTACTTAGCAAAATATGCATATATTGATAGGATCCAACTTATTTCCACATAGTAGTGAAACTTGCTAATACAATTCAAATGTATTGACGCTTGTGGCTATAACTTATTATGTTGCAGGTTTGTTTGATGTTAGTGAAGTGTGATGAATAGGATTACAAGTCTACAACCAACATGATTGCATGTGGCACTTTTAAGATGAAGGACTCAATGCTATATAGTTATTTCTACTATATTGTAATGAGATAGACAAATGAGCTATGTAAGATGTAATGACTTATTTTATTCCTGGTTATAAAGTTGTATTATGACCTTTTTTCCTGATATTACGTCTTAAATTGTGGATGCTAGCTATTGATCTAGGGACTAGCATTGTAAACACAGGGATCTCTACCTTATCAGGTTGGGACCTCTACACTTCATTCGGTTATCATCATCATTATCCATACCATCATATCCACCGGCACCATCATCACCACTCCATCCTGCTGTAACAATCGAGTTGGATACTTGCTTAGTTCATAGGGAAAACTTTCCTGCTGTTAATTACTATTGTAGTTGATGCTTGTGAGTTGAACCATGGGATTATTGTTTATGTTCAGATTGTTATTCATCACCATATCATCTTTGATCTTGATCCATATGATGTCATGTGAGTAGTTCGTATAGTTCTTGAGGACATGGGAGAATTCATGTTGTTAGTAGTAGATTTGTGTTGAGTTATTATTCAATGGTTTAGTATTTTAGTTGTGGTGCTATTCTTCTAGTGGAGTCATGTGAACATCGACTACATGATACTTCACCATTTATGGGCCTAGGGTAATGCATTGTGTATTTGGCTACTAATTATGGGGTTGCCGGAGTGATAGAAACCTGAACCCCCGTTAGGACACCTTTGCACAAGGGAGTGTAGGTTCTTAGTATTTAAGGATGTGGTTAGGTTTATATATTAATTACTTTCCTGTAGTTGCGGATGCTTGCAGGGGGTTTAATCACAAGTATGTATTAGTCCAAGTAAGGTCTGTACATTAGCACAGGTTCACCCACATACAACACCAAAGAAGAGTACTCAGCTATTTGAAGCGAAAGCACTTGATAGAATTCCCATGTGTCCTCGAGAATGTTTGGTCCTTATAAGTATTTCCACCGGCTTGTCCTTGGCTAAGAAAGGATTGGGCCACTTGCTGCGTTTGTTCTTTGTCTTTATTACTTGCACTTTGTTTTGTTGCTTTATCAGAACAACCCTAAAAATCTGTTTGCTAAGTATTTACAGAGATTTCCTGCTCCATACCACTAGTCAACACCTTCTGCTCCTTGTTGGGATCGACACTCCTATTTATCAAAAGTACTAAGATACACCCCCTATACTTGTGGGTCATCAAGAGGCCCCTGCGCGTGTTGCGCATGAGGAACACTATGTTGCGCAGAAGCCAGAATCAACTGGACAGATGAGCCGTTAAGGAGTTGATTGAGCCCTATGTTAATTCTTAGCTAGCCGCAAGAATTAGGAATATCTGTTGAAAATCTATACAGTATTTCAATTATATTAATCCATAAATAAATCATGAGACACACATGCATATACTGATATTTGATAATGGAAACATGTAGTAATACTAGACGAATCATAGAATCATCTACCAAAATTATTAGTACTGTGCACATAGAAATAAACAGGACTGGGATTAGCATATTGTATCCTCTAGTAGGCCAATTGGCCGTAGCAGCAGCAGAGGCAGTAGCAACAGCCTCGTCGGCCGCCCTATTGGAAGCAGCGGCTTTGGTCGACTTCGGTGGCCATGGTGATGACGAAGGCGTGAAAGTAGTGGATGCAGTTTATCAAAGGCGAGCAGTTGCGTAGAAGACGCTCCCCAAAAACCTAATCGCCCCTCTCTCGTGTAGGATCTCGAGGGGTGGAGTTTCGGAGGCCTTCTCTTCTATCAGCCGTGTACGCGGCAGATAGAATGAGATCACCTGGGGCAGCAGCAGTAGACGAAACGATAGCAACAATCACGTGTAGAAGCAGTGATTCTGTATTATCGCTGGAGAGGAGAGATCTCTCCAATATATAGGCACAGGCGAATACAAGAGGGTTCAACGGAAAGAAACGGCCGAAACTAATTACTAGAATTTCTCGTAATTAATGAACACATCGGCTCGGCGAGATTCCCGCAGCCCGCGTCTCACGCGCGTCGTGACGAGGAATGGCGTGGCGAGGTGGGCAGTGGAGGAGGAGGAGTGCATGTGTAGAATGCGTCTCCTCACTTCACACCAACTCATACTAGTGGGAGAAGGCTAACTTTATATGTTGGTGGAAATCTCTCCCAACTAGACATGTGGGACTAAACTTCCACCACTCCTCTTGCCATGAATGGGCCCTTAGGGATTTTCCTGAAATTGTTAGATGGGCCTAAAGCTCCCAACTAGCCATGTGGGATTAAACTCCCTACACTATTTTGATATAACGATATTCTATCAAAGTTGAACATCCACCTAGAACAGATGGCTACACTCCTTTACAAGTGAACAATGGACTATGCCTTGAATTGTCAATTTGGCGTAAAAGGGGTTTACCAAATGTCTTACTATCTAGGCTGCCGAAAGATGACCCCTCAGGTGCAGCATATTAGTCACGCTCCTGGCCTTTTCATGAACTTACTAGAGATCACCCCAATCTCATAGACTATGACCAACAGTCGGGCTCATATAGGTGTGTTCCTCCAAAGATTGATCTGTAGAATAGCATCTTGCTTATAAAAGCTTTGGAACACATTAAGACAAAAGTCAACCTTCCATATAGTTTCCGAGAGTATTGCATCTCCAACAGATTGGGTTAGTTAACTATTCTCATTTACTAACCACTAGCTTGTTTTACAGGTCCTACTTCACGGGATCTTCGATCACATAGGTTGGGTTACTACCATGGAAACTCATGTGGGTCTCATATCCATATACCTCGATGCATTTTCTATCACAACATGGGATAGCCTTTTAGTAAAGGGATCTGCCCGATTCTTAGCCTACTGGATATAATCCAACACTATCACTCCGAAGTTTCTTAAATGTTTGATAGCTTTTAATCTCATTCTTATGTGTTTGTTGGACTGCATGTTGTCCTTTGAACTCTTTAACTTGGCATTTATAGTTTTATTTTCATAGTTCATAAGGATAGGTGGTACTGGTTTTCAACCACTAGCAAGTCCATCAAAAGATCTCGAAGCCATCCTTCTTCAATACTAGATGTGTCTAATGTTGTTAATTATGCTTCCATTGTCGAACTCGATAAGATCGTTTTCTTGCAAGACTTTGAGGAAACAACACCACCTCCAAGGGTAAACACATAACCCATTATGGCTTTCATCTCATCAGCATCATAAATCCAATTTGCATCACTATACCCTTCAAGCACCGACAGGTACCTGGTATAGTGAAGTCCATAGTTCACAGTAACTTTCAGAAAGCGCATAATTCTTTCAACAACACTCCAATGCACATCACCCGGATTGGAAACAAAACGCCTCAATTTGCACATGGAAAACATGATGTCAGGCCTCATACGCTCGGTAGGTACATGAGTGAACCAATGACTTGAGAGTATCTTAGTTGATCCTTAGCTGTGCCTTTGAACTTTCAAACCCACACACTAGGATCATATGGTGTTGGAGAAATTTTGCAGTCTGAATATCCAAATCGACTCAAAATCTTCTCAACATAATGGGATTGTAGAAGTGTAATCCCTAAAGGAAATATGCCCTAGAGGCAATCATAGAGATGATTATATTTCTTATGTATCCATGAATTATTGTAATGATCCTTGAAAATCCATATAAGGCAAGTTGTATTGATTGTCAATTATGTGAATTCTTTGTGAAACTCTTTACTTGTATGGTTATCTAATAGTTGTCCCAAGTCGGAGTTCATGATAGGACACACATGAATATTAGACTAGCACATCGATTGGTTGATGACTATGTTTCGCAAGTCATAGACATGGAGATGTCAAACCAATGATGTGGACACATGTTATGAACATGGGGTTGGATTGACCCAACTTGAAACTGGCAATTTGACCTGCAGCTCTCTCTACACGTCGTGTATGTTTTGTCCTTAGACCTTAGATTGCCGCATGTACTTGAGATGTGGATCGACCTACTTTGGGGCTATCAGATGCTGCTCCATAACTGGGTAGTTATAAAGGTAGCTTTCGGGTTTGTCCTGAAGCTTGCTGCAAGGCATGGTCAATCAAGATGGGATTTGCCCCTCTCTACTTGAGAGAGATATCTTCGGGCCCCTTGAGTGATCATATTCAGAAATGCATGGTCGTGCTACATTAGGTTAAGAGTTAACCTAGTAAAGGGATTCCGAATCACAGTATCGAGAAAGGTCAGCTTGGAGCTAGACCAAATATCGTGAGGCAAAGGGAAATATATGTACTAAACCTTGTGATGGTTTGTCCGAATGATTTTTATATGTGTTTAGGAGTTGGCACGTTTTGCTAGAGGCCGCTACCAACTATTGACAGAATAAGTGTATTCGTGTCATGTCTATACCTATAGGGTCACACACTTAAGGGGCTGGAAGCCTAATGATGATTAGATCCAAATTAGGTCAGGCTTAGGCTACTAATGGGCTGCTAATGTAGAAGCCCACTAGGGACGCCTATATAAGGGAGGGTGGGGCGAGCTGACCAGGGTTAGCCACCACTCCTCACGCCTGTCTTGCATGCACGGACCTAGCAGTCCGGCATCTGACGCTTCCATCCCGCACGTGTGGATACCTCGGAGGTGCTGCATCTGTAGCACTTGGCCGAGCCGTGCAAGGGGAGCTGATCGTGGGACGAGGACAAGGAGGAGACGTAGAACGTCTACACTACCTCGACACACTTCATCAAGTTCCGCAACTACGCGTCTAGTGGTAATCCCGTGATCTATGACAACAGTATTCCTGGTTTACGCGGTAGAAAATTTTGATTTGCGCTAGTGTAGCCTACCCATATCCCTACAGTGGTATCAGAGCTGATGCTGTTAAGTTATAGGTTCAGGGTATTTGCATATGGTGATATGCATATTGATATGAATGATGTGATCGTTTAGATGGCGGTGGTTCAGGATTGATCTATGATCTTCCTTTTCGTGATCGTGATTATGTGGTCGTCAAACGACTTACCCCTACCGGTCGGTTTCCGCCATCAGGGTAGACAGTGACACATAAACCTGTTGAATCACACGAAAATCAATATGATTGATCGAATCGGAACCTAGATCTAAAATTGATGTATCGTGATCAAAGGAGTTTCATAGAACCGGAACAGTAGTCGGTGTATGGTAAATTTGATTTGCCGATCAAAAACATTAAAGGAAATTGTGTAGATTCTATCTCTCATTTTTCACTTCCCCTTCGAACCCTGCAGGGGGAGACCCCCTAGACCCCCCCCCCCTTAATTGTAGCCCCTTTTGTATCTCGTTAAGGTAACTAGGTGTTGCGATATCACATGATCCGGTAGAATGCAATTCTATGCATAACTTTTTTTTGCAGGATGTGTGTGATCAGTATGGCCCATATATGTATGTGATGCATGTGTGAAATTTTTCATGGCCTGCGTGTTGTGAGTACGACAGCATGGCTAGAGCCAAATGTGTTGTTAATTATTGTAATGGCATGCGTGCCTACATGTGTTGATCCCAATACTATGTAATTTTGATTACTAGCTGTTAGGATTAATATCTTGTATTAGTTCTTGGAGGACTCATCACTTGGAGGATGACTCACATGGAACATGAAGATGGAGATCGTCATGGTGGACAGGTTCTATGGGAATGGACATCACCATGAGAAAATGGGCCATACTCTGTCACATCTATGTGAATGCTATTCTTATGTGTTTTACTACTATGCATGCTTAGATGATAGAAGTAGAACGATACCTCACAAAGTTTAAGTTAATCCATGCCCTCCCAATGAAACCTTGCACCATCCTATGCCATGTACAATCGTTGGTGGGCCTATGAAATTAGGGTGCCACGGTTTTCCTTGGCTGGATGGGTTTGTATCGGATACCTACACGCATAAGGGTTGGTGAGTTTGACAAGGTCATCTTAACAGTTAAGGACCTTGGGGCATAAAGGTTGGGCGCCTAGTTTTGACATAGAGATGTCACCCAACAACAAGAGTCATATGTGATATGATTAGCAAGTGTTGCTTACCGATTTACCTTGCCTTATAGCAATGATGCTAAAGCTCACTAGTCGACTTTTTAATTGTGGATCTTGAATCACTTAGTATCAATAGAGGGATATTGATTTAAGTGGGAGTATATGCTATTAAATTGTTTCATATGTTTTACTCTTTCATGGTTACATGGCTTAGTATTTTGCATGTTTTCTGTTATAGATCAATGGCACCGAACACTTCATCACCTTTTTCTTTGCGTTCGATTCATGACAAAGATAAATGTAACATCCAAAAAAATTCCTAATTTTGGAATGTTAAAATAAAATTAATAAGTTGATTGGATTGTTTAACCCTGTGGAAAAAAGATTTTTGAATAAAAAAAACTTTTGTTGTTTTTTTGAAATTTTACTAAGCCACATTAAAAGAAGTGGATTAACATGACTACCACATTGGTTGGAAAGATTTGAACAAATCCAAGGCATTTGTGTTTGCTTTGAATTCATAATCCTTGCAATAAAGTCCTTAAGTTAAACCCCATTTGCAAAAACCCTATTTTTAATTACCAAAGTACAACTACAAGAGTATAAACAAGGATACATAAATCCACTATCATCAAACTATGTAAAAGGCTACAAAAATGACCGTAAAATAATCTACTAAATTATATAAAAATTTAGAAACAAATTTCACTCCATTTGGAGTTATAAAACAAAAGATATGAAATATATACTCAAATAGAAAGAAAAAAATAAACCTAACCGCTAACGGACCGAGCGGCCCAGCAGCCCACCTATCCTTCCCTTCCCTACCGACTGCCTTCCGCCGCGAGCAGCGCGCAGCGTGCCAGCCGCGTGAACGGGCCGGCTCAACTCTAGCCCACCTTCTCTCCCGCGGCCACTGATGTGTGGACCCCGCATGTCATCTCCCTCCTCCGGTCAGAGACCTGGACACGCGCGTCGCCGCTCCCAAACGGAATTCATGCAAGATACTCTCCGATTCAGCCGCCCTTGCCTCTTCTCCACGCCAGCCCCCTTTTTATACCGCCGCTTCATCCCCCTCTGTTGATTTCGAGTTTTTTTTTTAACCCTAGCCACCGGATTCAATAGTGCCGATCTCGTCGGAATCCTTCTGCCGCCGTCAAGCTCCAACCGAAGGTTTCCATCTTCCACTCTCCATGTTCTTCCTATAATTCTATTCACTGTTCACCGCTGAGTCGCCTCGCCTTTTTATTTCCCTTCATCAGTGGACCACGCCGCTGCAATTGTTTGAAGGAGGACCGCCGGATACCGAGAAGGTCAGCGGACGATTGCCAGTGTTCCAGGAAGGAAAGGTAGTCCCTTGCGGACCTAACTTTCCCGGGAGGTGGAGAGAATCAGCGTCGTCGTTTTTGCTGGGCCAGAGGAGCACCACAACGCCGCCGACCGCTACCACCGACACAATCTGCCACCGTCATCACCACCGCGGGTAAGAGGACCCGTTCCGCTACGTCCGATCTCTAACCAACACCCTAGATTAGATCGGCGTACCGAAGGGGTATAGCCCAACCATATCGCGCCATGTGGCATCAACATTAGCAAGTGTCACACAAGATGCCCAACAAGATCGGTTGCTCGCACAAAAAGAGTATCGCGACGTGGCCAAGTCAAGCTGTCGGGTCAAATTATTAGGATTTGTTTTAATAGACAGAATATTTGTTAAACTTGTAAAATTCGTAGTAATTCGAATACTCGGTCAAAATTTGCAAGTAATATATCGTTGGATTCATAAAATTATGTACAATATTAATATGACATTAGATCTAACCTTTATTGTATATATTTACTGCAGTAATTCAATTGGTTTAATAGCCTTTTTAGACTAAATAAATCATAGTAAATTATCCGTAGATCCAAAAAATACAAATAAAATATCTATGAGTTCATAATTTCATATATGACATTAATATGCTGTTAGATCTAATCTTTGCAGTACGTATTCAATGTAATAATTTGAATATTTTTAATAGACTTTAATGGTATTTAAATAGTACAAAATAATTACTGCTCAGAAAAACATGAATAATATATCTATGGATTCATAATTTCATATACGACATTAATATACTGTTATATGCAATTTTGGAAATATAAAATTGCTGTAGTAATTTAATTAGTTTTAATATCCATTTACATTATTAGATTCATAATAAATTATTTATAGATAAGAAAAATGTAAATAATATGTCTCTAGATCACAATTTCTCGAAGAATACAGATCTGGTCTTGGACATAATTTTTGATGAAGTAATATGTTAAATGAATTAAACTCCATTAAATTGTAATTAAATCATAGAAAAAGATTTACAACTCCGATTAGGATGAATCCAATTCCTACTAGTTTGTATTAAAATCCTATATCCATTAAAGCTAGGAAACAAATTTAATTCGATAGTTAGGACAGAAGTTACAACCAAACTATTAAAACCACATTATGGAAATTAACATTTAATGATAAATACCCTATTGCATTAAATGATCTCATACATGCATCATACGATATATTAATGTTCATAAAACTAAATATAACCATTGTGTCATGTTAAATCATCATGCATGTTTGTGATCATCATTGTTGTATTGTATGTTGCAATTGTTTTGATTGGAATTACTCTATTCCTGCGTTAGATTGTTCCGAGAGTGTGACTGCTACGGCGAAATACAATCATCACCCATGTTATCAACATAAGGCAAGTTACACCACTTGTTCATAATTTTTGTCCCAGTTTTGATTATATGCATGTGATCTTCAAAATTATGTAGTATGCATGTGTAGGATGTTCTAGTAGAATTTTTTCTTAGTATTATTTTGCAAGTGCGATGATTTTGTAGTATGCCATGAGTAGCTCTATACTTAGGATTTCCCCTCCTAATAGGTTACCCCTGTTTTTTCTAAGTATTTCTTGCTATGCTAAATATATGTAAAGTACCGTTGGGGGTTCGAAAGACAATGGATTTCTTCTAAGTATAAAGGCTCTCTTGAGCAAACTTTTCTTCTCAAAACCACTTCAAAATAAAACTAAGTTTTCGTCTGGGCGGAATGGTTGTCGGGTCAACAAGTGAGATTTTGGTGGAGGACGGCCGCCCAAGAATCAAAGAAGTCTGCCATGTTTTAGAATTCAGAAGCTTCCAGTGCAACCACAATACATATGGGCTCTATCTTGGCCTAGTACTTAGTGGGAAACCTCACCTGGGTACCAACATTTGGAGGTTCTTGGAACGGTTGGATCCAGAAGATAGAGGGGCTACTAAGGGAAAGCCTCGCCATGGTCTTGTCTCTAAAAGGACTTGATCGTGGATTGTGGGTAAAGTGCACAAACTCTCGAGAGTATAGCAATCTGATCGATCAGCCGTGTTCACGGAAATAGAACAATTTTGAGAGTCTGAAGGATGGAGCCTCTGAAGGATCTTACTCTCTCTCTCTTTCAAAACTTAAAGTTTTCTAAAAACCCAAGGCGTGATTCATATCGCCAATGGGTGGGATTTTGGGAACTTGGTGCGTAATATCCAAGTATCACTTGGTGAGTAATATCCAAGTGTTTGGTTGTTTGGACACTTGGTGAGTAATATCCTCGTGTGTCATTCGACCATATTTTATCTAAGCAAATGTTTACAAAGTAGGGTAAACCTCTCTCTCTCTCTTTTCTCCATACTTAGAGAAAATTAGCTTTATGCAAATGAACTCCAAAGCCTAAACTAGCCTTGCATGTAGAGTTAGTCTTTCCTTACTTGGTGTAATTTGCCAATACATTCAAAGTATTGACCCAACTTGTTGGCTGCACGTTTCATGTGCAGAATTTTGGATATCGTTGAAAGGTGCGCTAGGATCGCGGGTCTTCACTCAACCTGCATGTGGCATTAATGGGACTCATGTTTTATATTTTTCGCTTTTGTTGTAAACTCTGGATTATTCGATTCATGTAATAAAGACTTGTGTTTTACATGATATTTCATCGACTGTGAGTGCTAGCTATTGATCCAGGGACTAGCATGTTAATCACAGGGACTTAGGATCCTTACCGATCTGAGGTCGCTACAGATGGTATCGGAGCATAAGTTGACTGTAGATCATGACCCTAGACATGGAAAAACCTTAGGACTAATATTTCTAAGTTATTTTAGAAAACTCTCATACTTCTCATCATCTACCTTTGGGGTTTTAAAATTTCTTAAGTCTCTTCTTTTCAACATTAGAAATAACCATATGCACTTCAAGAAGAAACTTCTCTCAAGACTACCCTTCCGATGAAGATCTTTTCAATGTTTCCCCCAAGTCACGACTTGAAGACCTTCGCAAAAGATGTTCCAAGACTGATGATACAAGAATCGAAGACTTCAAAGCTACAAGTACCAAAGACTTCGAAGGCCTTAAGTCAAGATTATTAACTAAAGCCTTGAAAGATCGAAGATTGTGAAAATTGTCAAGATCATGAAGACATTGAAGACTCGAAGCCACAAAGATTCTAGGTGACCTATTAGGGACCAAAATGGATAGATTTCGCTACAAATATAGATGCGACTAATTGTTTGCTATCTTGTATGGTTTTAATTACCTTAGCTAATGAAAACCCATTTTCTAAATAAAGTTGCTTGTATGGGTTTTTCCTTCTCTATACTCCATTCGTTCCTACTCTAAACCTTGGTCAACTCGAAAGATCGACCATATCAATAAGGAAGATAAGGAACTTAACTTCACCAAGCATAAGAGCCACGCCGATGCAAAGAAGTGGATGCACCAGGTTGAAGAAAGAATGAAGGATGCCAACATTGAAACCAATAGAATGGTTCATTATGCCACCCAATTCCTAAAGGGCGAGGCTACAATCTGGTGGAAGATGCAACACGCCATTAATGATCACCAAGGGATGATATCTTGGGAAGAATTTAAAGAGGTTCTACTACAATCTCGTCTCGTCACTCGTATACCAAAAACCCAAGAAGTTGAAGTCCCAAAACATTTAGCTTGCACGATCTGTGGATAAATAGGACAGACCTCCAAGGAGCATCGTGATCAGTGCCCCTATTGTGAAGAAATGCACCCATCAGAAGAATGCCCCACCCTCTCAGGTTACATGCTTCTTGTGTGAAGGAACCAACCATAACCCCTCTCAATGCCACCTCTACCCAATGGTACAACAAGTGAATCGGCAAGTTAGAAATGGAATGCGCCAAGGCATATCATCCTTACAAAAGAAGAGGAAGGATCTAAGCAAAGTCCTGTGCTTCCAGTGTCACAATCCTGGGCATTATGTTGTTGACTGTCCAGAACAGGAGAATGTGGCTGGAAAGGATGGAAACAATGATGGTAATGGTAATGGAAGCAGTAGCAACAAGAATCCCAAGAGAGATCCTAGCCAGGTGACATGCTACAAGTGTGGTGAAACCGGGCATTACGTGTCAGATTGTCCCGAGAAAAGGAAGAATGGCGGTGGAAATCGCAATCTCAATGTCAATAGAAAGAAGTTCAATCCGTCCATTAGGCTACGGTGAAGTATGTTAGTGATATTTAAGCTTCCAAATCATTGTACCCGGAGAATCCAACATATACAATCTTTTAATGGTGGTAGCCCCCTAGTGTAACCCGAACCTATTTATTTCTAGCCTTCTCGAATCTCGAGGACGAGATTCCTTTTAAGGGCGGTAGTCTGTAACATCCCAAAATTTTCCTAATTTTGGAATGTTAAAATAAAATTAATAAGTTGATTTGATTGTTTAACCCTATGGAAAAAAAGATTTTTGAATAAAAAAACTTTTGTTGTTTGTTTGAAATTTCACTCAGCCACATTAAAAGAAGTGGATTAACATGACTACCACATTGGTTGGAAAGATTTGAAAAAATCCAAGGCATTTGTGTTTGCTTTGCATTCATGATCCTTGCAATAAAGTCCTTAAGTTAAACCCCATTTGCAAAAACCCTATTTTTAATTACCAAAGTACTCCTACAAGAGTATAAACAAGGATACATAAATACACTATCATCAAACTATGTAAAAGGCTACAAAAATGACCCTAAAATGATCTGTTGAATTATATAAAAAATTAGAAACAAATTTCACTCCATTTGGAGTTATAAAACAAAAGATATGAAAGATGTACTCAAATAGAAAAAAAAACTAACCGCTAACGGACCGAGCGGCCCAGCAGCCCACCTATCCTTCCCTTCCCTATCGCCTGCCTTCCGCCGCGAGCAGCACGCAGTGCACCAGCCGCACGAACAGGCCGGCCCAACGCTAGCCCACCTTCTCTCCCGCGGCCACTGACGTGTGGACCCTGCATGTCATCTCCCTCCTCCGGTCAGAGACCTCGACACGCACGCCGCCGCTCCCGAACGGAATTCCCGCAAGATACGCTCTGATTCAGCCGCCCTTTCCTCTTCTCCACGCCAGCCCCCTTTTTATACTGCCGCTTCATCCCCCTTTGGTGATTTTGAGTTTTTTTTCAAACCCTAGCCGCCGGATTCAAAAGTTCCGATCTCGTCGGAATCCTTCTACCGCCGTTGAGCTCCAACCAAAGGTTTCCATCTTCCACTCTCCATGTTCTTCCTATAATTCTATTCACCGTTCACCGCTGAGTCGCCTCGCCTTTTTATTTCCCTTCATCAGTGGACCATGCCGCTGCAATTGGTTGACGGAGGACCACCAGAGACCGAGAAGGTCAGCGGATGATTCCCAGTGTTCCAGGAAGGAAAGGTAGTCCCTTGCGGACCTAACTTTCCTAGGAGGTGGAGAGGATCGCCGTCATTGTTTTTGCTGGGCCAGAGGAGCACCACAACACCGCCGACCGCTACCACCAACGCCATCGCCGCCGTCTGCCACCGTCATCACCACCACGGGTAAGAGGACCCGTTCCGCTCCGTCCGATCTCTAACCAACGCCCTAGATTAGATCGGCGTACCGAAGGGGTATAGCCCAACCATATCGCGTCGCGTGGCATCAACATTAGCAAGTGCCACGTCAGCATGCCCAGTCAGCACTGGTCTCCTGTGCAGCCAATAGCATCGTGACACGTGGCCAAGCTGTCGGGTCAAATTATTAGGATTTGTTTTAATAGACAGAATATTTGTTAAACTTGTAAAATTCGTAGTAATTCGAATACTCGGTCAAAATTTGCAAGTAATATATCGTTGGATTCAGAAAATTATGTACAATATTAATGTGACATTAGATCTAACCTTTATAGTATATATTTACTACAGTAATTCAATTGGTTTAATAGCCTTTTAGAGTAAATAAATCATAGTAAATTATCTGTAGATCCAAAAAAATACAAATAAAATATCTATGCGTTCATAATTTCATATATGACATTAATATGTTGGTAGATCTAACCTTTGCAGTACGTATTCAATGTAATAATTTGAATATTTTTAATAGACTTTTAATGGTATTTAAATAGTACAAAATAATTACTGCTCAGAAAAACATGAATAATATATCTATGGATTCATAATTTCATATACGACATTAATATACTGTTATATGCAATTTTTGAAATATAAAAATTGCTGTAGTAATTTAATTAGTTTTAATGTCCATTTACATTATTAAATTCATAATAAATTATTTATAGATAAGAAAAATTTAAATAATATGTCTCTGGATTCACAATTCTCGAAGAATACAGATTTGGTCTTAGACATAATTTTTTATGAAGTAATATTTTGAATGAATTAAACTCCATTAAATGGTAATTAAATCATAGAAAAAGATTTACAACTCTGATTAGGGTGAATCCAATTCCTACTAGTTTGTATCAAAATCCTATATCCATTAAAGCTGGGAACCAAATTTAATTGGACAGTTAGGACAGAAGTTACAACCAAACTATTAAAACCACATTATGGAAATTAACATTTAATGATAAATACCCTATTGCATTAAATGATCTCATACATGCATCATATGATATATTAATGTTCATAAAACTAAATATAACCATTGTGTCATGTTAAATCATCATGCATGTTTGTGATCATCATTGTTGTATTGTATGTTGCAATTGTTTTGATTGGAATTACTCTATTCCTGCGTTAGATTGTTCCGAGAGTGTGACTGCTATGGCGAAATACAATCATCACCCATGTTATCAACATAAGGCAAGTTACACAACTTGTTCATAATTTTTGTCCCAGTTTTGATTCTATGCATGTGATCTTCAAAATTATGTAGTATGCATGTGTAGGATGTTCTAGTAGAATTTTTCCTTAGTATTATTTTGCAAGTGCGATGATTTTGTAGTATGCCATGAGTAGCTCTATACTTAGGATTTCCTCTCCTAATAGGTTACCCCTGTTTTTGCTAAGTATTGCTTGCTATGCTATATATATGTAAAGTACCGTTGGGGGTTCGAAAGACAATGGATTTCTTCTAAGTATAAAGGCTCTCTTGAGCAAACTTTTCTTCTCAAAACCACTTCAAAATAAAACTAAGTTTTCTTCTGGGTGGAATGGTTGTCGGGTCAACGAGTGAGATTTTGGTGGAGGACGCCTGCCCAGGAATCAAAGAAGTCTGCCATGTATCAGAATTCAGAAGCTTCCAGTGCAACCACAATACATATGGGCTATGTCTTGGCCTAGTACTTAGTGGGAAACCTCACCTGGGTACCAACATTTGGAGGTTCTTGGCACGGTTGGATCCAGAAGGTAGAGGGGCTACTAAGGGAAAGCCTCGCCATGGCCTTGTCTGTAAAAGGATTTGATCGTGGATTGTGGGTAAAGTGCACAAACTCTCAAGAGTATTGCAATCTGATCGATCAGCCGTGTTCACGGAAATAGAACAATTTTGAGCGTCTGAAGGATGGAGCCTCTGAAGTATCTTCCTTTCTCTCTCTTTCAAAACTTAAAGTTTTCTAAAAACCCAAGGCGTGAGTCATATCGCCAATGGGTAGGATTTGGGGAACTTGGTGCGTAATATCCAAGTATCACTTGGTGATTAATATCCAAGTGTTTGGTTGTTTGGCCACTTGGTGAGTAATATCCTCGTGTGCCATTCGACCCTATTTTATCTAAGCAAATGTTTACAAAGTAGGGTTAAACTCTCTCTCTCTTTTCTCCATACTTAGATAAAATTAGCTTTATGCAAATGAACTCCAAAGCCTAAACTAGCCTTGCATGTAGATTTAGTCTTTCCTTCCTTGGTGTAATTTGCCAATACATTCAAAGTATTGACCCAACTTGTTGGCTGCACGTTTCATGTGCAAAATTTCGGATATTGTTGAAAGGTGCACTAGGATCGCGGGTCTTCACTCAACCTTCCTGTGGCATTGATGGGACTCATGTTGTATATTTTTCGCTTTTGTTGTAAACTCTGGATTACTCGATTCATGTAATAAATACTTGTGTTTTACATGATATTTCATCGACTGTGAGTGATAGCTATTGATCCAGGGACTAGAATGTTAATCACAGGGACTTAGGATCCTTACCGATCAGAGGTCGCTACAATAAACTAAATGGAACAAACTATTCGGACTAGTTTCGTAACCTGAGAATTATTCTCAGGTCTGATAAAAAGGAAACAGTTCTAGATACCCCAATCCCTGATGAACCTGCTGATAATGCAACTGCTGTCCTTAAGAATGCCTACAAGAGAGCATGTGATGATTCTCTTGAGGTTAGTTGTCTTATGCTTGCATGCATCGAACCTGAACTCCAAAAGAGAATTGAGGATGAGGAAGCATACGATATGATCGTCACGCTTAAGGACATGTTCCAAGATCAGGCAAGGACTGAGAGGTACAATGTTACCAAGTCCTTTGTGGAATGCAAGCTGGCAGAGGCAGCAGCTGTAGGCCCCCATGTGATTAAAATGGTTGGTTACAGTCAGACTTTGGAAAAGCTTGGTTTTCCACTAGTGCAAGAGTTGGCTACTGATTTCATTTTGGCGTCTCTTCGGTCTAGCTATGGACAGTTCATTTCGAACTACCATATGCATGGGGTCGAGAAGGGCCTTAATGAGTTATGTGGGATGCTAAAAATAGTAGAAAGTGACATTAGGAAGTGTGCAGGGCATATCCATGTGATGGTTGTGCAGAACAAGCCTAGCTTCAAGAAAAAAGGGTACTTCTTGGAAGAAGAAGGGCAAGGCTAAGGATACGATCCCTAAGCCTGCACCCAAGCAAAAGGTTGGACCTGCAGATGACACTGAGTGCTTCTTTTGTCATGAACATGGCCACTGGAAGAGAAACTCCAGCAAGTACTAGGCTTCTTTGAAGAAGAGTGGAAGTAAGAGTACTTCCCACTCAGGTACGCTTGTTGTTAATGTTGTGGACATTATTCTCGCTGATTCCTATGTTAACTCTTGGGTATTTGATACAGGATCGGTTGCTCATATTTGCAATTCGATGCAGGGCTAATAAGGACAAGAGAAGTGCAGAAAGGCGAAGTGGATTTTTGCGTCGGAAATAAAGCAAGGGTTGCTGAATTTTCATTGGCGTGATGCAACTTCACCTTCCATCGGGATTTATTATGGAGTTGAATAATTGTTATTACATTCCAAGTATGGGTCAAAAAATTGTATCACCTTCATGTTTGATGAGGGATGGTTACTCATTCGCGAGTGCAAATAATGGTTGTGTAATCTCTAAGAATGCTATGTTTATGGCTAATGCTCCCATTGTGAATGGGTTATTTATTTTAAATATTGATGATGCATATGTTTACAATATTAGTGCTAAAAGGCTTCGGCCTAATGATTTGAGTCCTACCTATTTATGGCATTGTCGTTTGGGGCATATAAGTGAAAAGCGCATGAAGAAGCTCCATGGTGATGGTCTTCTAACTTTGTTTGATTTTGAATCATACGAGACATGTCAGGCTTGTTTACTTGGAGAGATGACCAAGTTGCCTTTTTCGGGTTTACCCGAGAGAGCAACAGACTTGTTGGAACTCATACATACTGATGTATGTGAACCAATGAGCACGACAACCAGAGGAGGATATCACTACTTCATTACTTTGACTGATGATTTCTACTTGATGAAGCATAAGTCTGAATCTTTTGAAAGGTTCAAGGAGTTTCAGAGTGAGGTAGAGAATCAACGTGGCAAGAAAATAAAGGCCTTGCGATCTGATCGTGGAGGTGAATATTTGAGTCACGAATTTAGCAATCATCTTAAGAGTTGCAGAATTGTTCCACAGCTCACGCTGCCCAGAACGCCTCAAAGAATCGGGGTCTCCGAACAGCACAGTTGAACTTTGTTGGACATGGTTCGCTCGATGATGATCCAGTCGGATTTACCATTATCATTTTGGGGATACGCTCTAGAAACGGTAGCTCTCACACTTAATATGGTACCATCTAAACCCGTAGTTAAGACACCATATGAGATGTGGACTGGAAATAATCCCAGTTTGTCTTTTATAAAGATTTGGGGTTGTGATGCATTTGTCAAGCAACTTCAGTCGGATAAGCTAACACCCAAATCGAAGAAGTGCATTTTTGTGGGATATCCAAGGTACACGTTAGGGTATTACTTCTACAACCGAGAAGAGGGCAAAGTGTTTGTTGCTCGTAGCGGTGTTTTCCTAGAGAAAGAGTTTCTCACAAAAGGAACGAGTGGAAGGTCGGTGAGACTTGAAGAAGTTCAAGATGAGCTAGTCGGGGATGCTTCTATGAGTGATGCTATTATGGCAGAACAAGTTAAGGAACCCGAAGCAATAGAAGCACCACAACCACAAAGGTCAGCGAGGCTCCACGAAACGCGAGAATTATTATTGTTAGACAATGATGAGCCTGCGACCTATGCAGAAGCGATGGTGGATCTGGACTTTGAGAAATGGCTGATCGCCATGATATCTGAGATAGAGTCCATGGGAGACAATCAAGTTTGGAACTTGGTTGACCTGCCTAGTGGTTTTAAAGCCATCAAGTGCAAATGGATATATAAAAAGAAGATTGATATGGATGGAAATGTTCACATCCATAAGTATCGACTTCTTGCAAAAGGTTTTCGACAAGTTCAAGGAGTTGACTACGATGAGACTTTCTCGCCTGTAGGGATGCTTAAATCTATACGGATTATTCTAGCCATTGCTGCACATTTCGACTATGAAATATGGCAGATGGATGTCAAGATGGCTTTCATAAATGGAATCCTAACTAAGGACGTGTATATGATGCAGGCCGAAGGTTTTACTGATCCAAACAATGCTGGAAAGGTATGCAAACTTCTAAAGTCCATTTATGGGCTAAAGCAAGCATCTCGGAGTTGGAACATTTGATTTGATGAAGTTGTAAAGGAGTTTGGCTTCATAAAAAATGAACAAGAACCTTATGTTTACAAGAAGGAAAGTGGGAAAGCGCTGGTATTTCTAATCTTATGTGTAGATGACATATTGCTGATTGGATTCTGTTAAGACCTCGTTGAAAAATAGTTTTTCTATGAAGGACTTGGGAGAAGAGGCATATATTCTCGACATCAAGATCTATAGAGATAGATCAAGGAGGCTAATTGGATTAAGACAGAGTACATACATTGACAAAGTGTTGAAACGTTTCAGCATGGAAGAGGCTAAGAAGGGGTTCTTGCCCATGTCTCACAGCATTAAACTCAGCAAGGCTCAGTGTCCTTCGACTACTGATGAGCGTGAGCGCATGAGAAGGGTTCCATATTCTTCGGCTATTGGATCCATCATGTATGCAATGATATGTACTCTCCTAGATGTTTCCTATGCTCTAAGTGTTACGAGCAGATACCAGGCTGATCCAGGTGAAGGTCACTGGACAGCAGTAAAGAATATCCTTAAGTACGAGAAGGACTAAGGATGCGTTCCTAGTTTATGGAGGTGAGGATGAACTCAGTGTAAGGGGTTACACAGATGCAAGTTACCTTAACGACTCAGATCACTCCAGATCGCAATCTGGTTATGTGTTTGTCATGAATGGTGGTGTTGTGAGTTGGAAAAGTTCCAAACAAGATACTGTGGCCTCCTCTTCAACAGAAGCTGAATATATTGCTGCCTCGGAGGCTGCAAAGGAAGTTTTTTGGATTAGGAATATCCTGATTGCTCTTGGTGTGGTTCAGAGCGCGTCCAATCCCATGGACGTTTATTGTGACAACAATGGTGCTATTGCACAAGGAGTTCGTTGAGTATGGTAGTATCATGATATACAAAATACATACAGACTCAAATGTTGTTGATCCCTTTACAAAGCCACTCCCGCAGCATGCGCATGAGGCGCACGCAAGAGCAATAGGTATTAGATATAATCTAGATTGACTCTAGTGCAAGTGGGAGACTGAAGGAAATATGCCCTAGAGGCAATCATAGAGATGATTATATTTCTTATGTATCCATGAGTTATTGTAATGTTCCTTGAAAATCCAAATAAGGAAACTTGTATTGATTGGCAATTATGTGAATTCTTTGTGAAATTGTTTACTTGTATGGTTATCTAATAGTTGTACCTAGTCGGAGTTCATGTGAGGACACACGTTAATATTAGACTAGCACATCGATTGGTTGATGACTATGTTTCGCAAGTCATAGACATAGAGATGTCAAACCAATGATGTGGACACATGTTATGAACATGGGGTTGAACTGACCCAACTTGAGACTGGCATTTAGACTTGCAGACCTCTCTACACATCGTGTACGTTTTGTCCTTAGACCTGAGATTGTCGCATGTACTTGAGATGTGGATCGACCTACTTTGGGGCTATCAGACGCTTCTCAGAAACTGGGTAGTTATAAAGGTAGGTTTCGGTTTTGTCCTGAAGCATGCTGCAAGGCATGGTCAATCAAGATGGGATTTGCCCCTCTATATTTGACAGAGATATCTCTAGGCCCCACGAGTGATTGGATCCAAAAATGCATGGTCGTGCTACATTAGGTTAAGAGTTAACCTAGTAAAGGGATTTCGAATCACAGTATCGAGAAAGGGAGGTCATCTTGGAGCTAGACTAAATATCATGAGGCAAAGGGAAAGACATGTACTAAACCTTGTGATGGTTCATTCGAATGATTTTTATATGCGTTTAGGAGTTGGCACGTCTTGCTAGACACCGCTACCAACTATTGACAGAATAAGTGTATATGTGTCATGTCTATACGTATATGAACCTATAGGGTCACACACTTAAGGGGCTGGAAGCCTAATGTGGATTAGATCCGAATTAGACCAGGATTAGGCTACTAATGGGCTGCTAATATAGAAGCCCCCTAGGGACGCCTATATAAGGGAGGGTGGGGCGAGCTGGCCAGGGTTTGACCATTCCACCCAGCCGCCACTCCTCATGTATGTGTTGCACGCATGGACCTAGCAGTCCGGCGTCTGACGCTTCCACCCCGCACGTGTTGATACCTCGGAGGTGCTGCATCTGTAGCACTTGGACGAGACGCGCAAGGGGATCTGCTCGTGGGACGAGGACAAGGAGGAGACGTAGAATTTCTACACTTCCTCGACGCGCTTCATCAAGTTCTGCAACTGCGTGTCTAGTGGTAATCCCGTGATCTATGACAACAGTATTACTGGTTTACGTGGTATAAAATTTTGATTTGCGCTAGTGTAGCCTACCCGTATCCCTACAATCACACCCTCATTATCTCTCAATAGTTTGATGTTCAAGATAACATCAGTTACTCCAAGGTCCTTCATCTCAAAATTCCGAGATAGAAATGAGTTAACCTTCTCAATGACTTTGATGTTGGTCCCAAATATCAGTATGTCATCAACATACAAGCATAATATAACTCCTTTGCCCCCACCATGGCAATAGTATACACATTTGTCAGCTTCATTAATGATAAAGCCAACATATGCTAGAGTTGTATTGAACTTCTCGTGCCATTGCTTAGATGCTTGTTTCAGACCATATAAGGATTTCAGTAACTTACACACTTTTCCTTCCTAACCATCTATCATAAAGCCATCTGGTTGTTGCATGTAGATTTTATCATCTAGCTCTCCATTCAGAAAAGCCGTCTTAACATGCATCTGGTGGACGAGAAGACCATGTGAGGCTGCCAATGAGAGTAATACTCCAATAATGGTCAGTCTGTCCACAGGTGAATAAGTATCAAAGAAATCTTCCTCTTCTTTTTGGGAATAACCTTTGGCCACAAGTCTAGCCTTGTACTTTTCAATTATACCATCGGGCATGAGCTTATTTTTAAACACCCACTTACATCCCAATGGCTTACAACCATAGGGACGTTTGGTGATTTCCCATGTCCCATTAGCTATGATAGAATCGTCACGCTACAGACTGCTTCTTTACATTAATCAGCATCCAGGGATGCATAAGCTTCTAAAATAGAAGTGAGAGTGTCATCCACAAGGTACACAAAGAAATCATCGCCAAAGGACTTTGCAGTCCTCTGTCTCTTGCCCCTACCAACGGTTTCCTCGTCATCCTCCTTAGGATTCTCATCATGTGTTCGTTCATAATACTCCATAGGAATGGCAGGCTCAGGAGTCTCCTCAAATTCATGCCTAGAAGTGCTTTGCATATCTCTCATAGGAAAAATATTCTCAAAGAATGTAGCATCTTTAGACTCTAGAATTGCACCGACCTTCACGTCGGGTACCTCAGATTTCACTACTAGAAATCTATAGCCCACGCTATTCATAGCATAGCCCAAATTAACGCAGTTCACGGTCTTTGGTCCAAGCTTACTCCTTTTAGGGATCGACACATTGTCTTTCGCCAAATAACCCCATGTACGTAAGTATGAGAGTGTCGTTCTTATCTTCTCCCATTGCTCATAGGGAGTAATCTCATTGTCTTTTGTTGGAACATTATTCAGGACACCACATGATGTCAACATAGCCTACCCCCACCATGCCTTGGATAAACCCGATGTATCTAAAATAACGTTAACCAAATCCGTTAGAGTACGGTTTTTTTGTTTGGTAACCCCATTTGACTGAGGTGAATAGGGAGGCATCCTCTCATGAATAATACCATATTCCACACAAAAGAAATCAAACTCATTATATAAATACTCTCCACCATGATCTGACCAGATTCGTTTAATTTTCTTTTCAAGTTGTTTCTCAAATTCTTCTTTATAGATCTTCAAGTAGTGTAGAGCATCATCTTTAGTCTTTAACATATGTAAATAGCAATATATAGTGGAATCATCTATCCGAGTCATGAAGTATCTTTTTCTACCTTTAGTCAACACACCATTCATCTCACAGAGATCATAATATATGAGTTCTAAGGGCGCCAAGTGTCTCTCCTCTACAGCTTTATGGGGATTGCGAGATTGCTTTGCTTGCACACACGAATGACACTTAGAACCTTTGGCTAAAGTGAAACTCGGGATTAAATTCAATTTTTCTAGCCGCGTCATACAACCGAAACCAATGTGACAAAGACGTGAATGCCAAAATTTTATTTCATTAACACTCGAATGAATATTGTTCACGACTTTATTACAAAAATACGCGGGGGAAAGGCGGAACAAACCTACGCATTCATAACATTTTCCAACAAACGGTCCATATTTCGTAACAACTATTTTATTAGACTCGAAAACAACTTGAACCCTTCTCTACAGAAAAGGGAGCCACTAACGAGATTCTTCTTGATGGCAGGGACATGCTGCATGTTCTTGAGCTGCACGATCCTTTCTGAAGTAAACTTCAAATCGACCGTTCCAACACCAAGAACAGAAGCACTCGCGTCGTTCCCCATCAATACAGACCCATTCAGCACATACATGAATATTTGCACTTGTGTCAATCCACCAATCGGTAGTATGACAAACTTAAAATATAGTAAAAAAATTACCATACCTAGATGCTCCATTCTCATTGTTGCTCACAATCATGTTGACAATCTTGGAGTCCTATCATGCTTTCTTGAACTTGTTAGGGCACTTGTTAGCCAAATGTTCCTATGAACCACAAGTGAAGCAACTACCTTTCTTTTTATCATTCTTAAAGGTCTTATTACCCTTCTTATTGAAGTCGGTGTTCTGTTGGACACCATGCTTCCCCTTGGGCTTGTGGGAGTTGAAGTTATGTTTGTACCACATTGGCAACAGAGGTCTCTTCGGTCCCTTTTCTGTGTGAGTCCTTTGCTCTCAAATTCTTCTAGACACTCAGATAGTCGATGACATCCTATACTGAGAAGTCATGCCTCTGGTGTTTCAGAGTGGTAGGAAAGTTCCTCCAGGAATTAAGGAGCTTAGTGATTATGCATAACACGACAAATTTTCCCGGTAAATCACACTTAAGAAGCTCAAGCTCCTTAGCGATGCACTGTATCTCATGAGTATGTTCCAATACAGAACGGTTTTCAACCATTTTATAATCGTGGAACTGCTTAATAGTATACATCTCTCTTCCAGCATTAGTTGCGCCGAATTTGGATTCGAACGCCTCCCACAAGTCCTTGGCAACCCGCTTATGTAAATATGCATCAACTAAATTATCTCCGATCACGCTTAAAATGGATCCAACAAAGACGATGATGGCCTCCCTAAACGCCTTCTCATGTTTAAGAGTAATCGTTTCATTGGGAGTAACACCGGCGACCCAGAACATGTTCATCGCCGTGAGCCATAAGATGGTTTTGGTCTGCCAACGCTTAAAATACGTTCCCATAAATGGGGACAATTTCCGTGCAGCGGCAAAACCTTGGATCGAAAATTAACTACACATATTAGTTTTTTTGGATTGTTGAGAATCTAGGCAATATTTTGATTATATTAATCCAGAAATAAATCATGATCTAGACATGCACATAATGATATTTGATAATGGAAACATGTAGTAGTACTAGACGAATCATAGAATCGTCTACCAAAATTACTACTACCATGCACATAGAAATAAATATGAGAGGGATTAACATATTGTACCTTCCAGTAGGCCAATTGCCGTAGTAGCAGCCTCACCGGCCGACCTCTTTGAAGCAGCAGCATATTCAGCTTCAGTGGCCATGGTGATGACGAAGGCGTGGAAGTAGTGGATGCAGTTGATCAAAGGCGAGCAGTCGCGTAGAAGACACTCCCCAAAAACCTAATCACCCCTCTCCCATACAGGATCTCGAGAGGTACGCGGTAGATGGAATGGGATCACCCGGGGAAGCAATAGTAGAGGAAACGACAACAACAATCGCGCGTGAAGGCAGTGATTCTGTATTATCGCTGGAGAGGAGAGATCTCTCTAATATATAGACACGGAAAGATACGAGAGGATTTAATAGAAAGAAACAGTCAGCGACAAAAAGAACACATCGGCTCGACGAGAATCCCGTATTGTGCATCTCGCGCGAGTGCACCATGACAAGCAGGCGACTGAGGAGGAAGAGCGCGTGTAGAACGCCTCTCATCACTTCATACCAAGTAATACTAGTGAAAAAAGAGCTCACCTTATATGTTGGTGGAAATCCCTCCCAACTAACCGTGTAGGACAAAACTCCATCATTCGTCTTATCATGAATGGGCCCTAAGGATTTTTCTAAAATTGCTAGATGGGCCTATATTTCAATAATTTCTGTTTATAATCACCTCATTTGTCACATTTTTGTTTGCCGATCGAGAGAAAGAGTAATCTCGCGTCATAGTTTTTTTGAAAATAAAAAGCATAGACGATAGGAGCATCGTCATCATCGCCACTGTAGTGTGCCCACTGCCTAGCACCAGTGCCTGTGCGACGAGAGAGAGAGAGAGGGGGGCCCGACAAGAGCAACGTCCGCGCGTGTGCCTCCAAGTGCTGCGAGGCGAACCCCACACGCCCATACAAAGAGGCCAAGCGCGAGGGAGACACCACAATCAGTAAACACATGTCGATCCATCAGAGCCGTACCGCCCACTAATGATGATCACGCTAAAAACTCGCGCTAGCCTCCATTCCTCTCGCAGTCCCACTCCCACAGACCCGCGTCTCATGCAAACAACTTTTTACGACGCAGTTACGAGCGGGTCAGTCGCTCCTGGAAAACGTGTCGGAGACCCGGCCGGCCAGTGTCGCGCTAGTTAATCAATCAGATCCCTCGCTAGTCGCTAGTCGCTAGTCGCTACTGTAGCCTCTAGTACGTACGTGGTCGTGGGGCGCAACATGCATCCTTGCACTGACTGGATTCAGGTTTTCAGATTCATATCAGAGGCGAGTCATGTGCAGCCATGCAGGCTTGTCTCTAACCTGCCATGAGTAGGCAGTACTAGTATTTTTTTTATTATTATTACATCTACAACGCATAATTTACCGCTCTATCTCGATCGAACCCAATCGCTAGTTCTTAGTACATGATGGAATCACACCGTAGCAAAAAAGAAAGGGAAGGATATATACTCTCTCCTTTTAGAAATATAAGATGTTTTAAATTTATGAAGGAGATGTATCAAGACATGTTTTAGTGTATAGGTTCGAATAAATCTAGCCACTAAAATACGTCTAGATATATCTTTTTCACAAAATTTACAAACGGAGGGAGTAGCTGGGAATAGCTAAGGGCGCGGGGCGGTACAGGAGAGACAATCGAGGAATGGGAGCTGATGAGCTAAACCAAAACCAGACCAAAGGAGCTGTCTGTCTCTAGTCCCAGACGGAGGCCGGAGTGCGTAGCAACGGCACGTTCAGCTGCCGCGCCGCCTCCGAGGAACTAATGTAAGCTTATCTAATGGGATCGATCTAGCTAGGGGTTGTAGAGGCTGCCGGCGCAGCGGCATTTCCACCCGAGCGGCTTGTAGTTGGCGTACTGCGCGTACGCCGCGGCGGCCTCGTCGACGGCGGCAGCGCGGGACGTTGACGGCCGCCGGTTAGACCCCGACGGGAGCGTCGTGGCAACCTGGACGGGCTTGCAGGGGTTGCAGGCGTTGCACCGGTTGTGGCAGCTCGGCGGCGTCGACCCCAGCCGCGACTTGTCCTCCGCCAGGTTCTACACACCAAAGTAGATTACCCCAGAGCACTTTAGTGAGACCAGCCTACTGTATCAGGACGAACTATAGATATATCGTCAACCACGTCACTAGGAGATGTACAATCGTACCTGAAAAGTGGAGAGGGCGGTCGTGCCGCGGTTGCATGTCGCGGCTCCGAGGAGGAAGCTCAGAAACATGGCCGCCACGAACGCTCGAAGAGGAGGTGAGCTCATGGCCATCCGACCATCTCGATTGTTAAGAGACGAGAAGCTCTTCTAGCCTGGAAAGGGGTTCAAGAGGAAGCTAGCTTGCCTTGTTTTGTATGTTCTTTGGTCAGACTGGCCAGAGCTAAGGAGATGGAACCTTAGCTGAAGCTGATGGGTTGGGTCTTGGAGCTATGGTGGCCGGGCAAGTGACAGTGGCCAATGAGCAGAGCTTAGCTGCAAAGGGGGAGGAGAAGAATAGGACGAGACGGGCATATATGTATGGGAGCCTTGCCTGCTTGGAGGCCGCTGCTGCAGAATGGAGGTCACAAGAGACGCGGTGGTGACCACACCTGACTGCCACATGTGTAACTATCACTCCCCTAGGTGCAAACGCACACTCACTCCGGTGTCATCCGGTTCTCTTCTCTCAATGAAGTGTTACAACATGAATCCACCATGTAAATTGTTAGGCTAAAATAAATAATCCATCATGCAAATTGTTAGGCTAGATTGTTAGGCAAAGTGTTATTATTCCACAAAGCGATTAGCTAAACAATTTACAAACCAACATGATGATCTATAGCCACACGATCTACATGGTTCATAGTCTCTATAGCCAGAGGTGGACCGAGAATTCGGAAAAGACCAGGGCTAATTTTTAATACCCTAAACTATGAAAAAAAATCCTTCGAATCCCCTCTCAATAACAACATATAATAGCCTAAGTATGATAAAAAATGTGTAAGTTGAGTTTTAACAGCAATATTTAACCGAATTACAATAATAAAAGCATAAAAAAGTGCGGTACTATAATTGTATAACCAAGATGCATTTTCAATACCTAATAACGAATCTTTGCTCTCATACTAGCCTACCATTTCCTCATCAATCATGGAAGAAGAACCGGAAATACAAGAAAAATAATAATCAGAAATAGTATGAATGAATACATGAGAATTGAGGCATAAGTTTTATTCATAAAACATAACTTACCACTTGCTACACATGGTACCTGTTTGTTGCGTGACCTTATACTTTGGAAACAATCCAAAATCGTATCCTCTTCAATGCTTGCAAATATGTCTTTCTCAATATAGCACAACATACTATGATTCATCTAATCATTATTCATCTTGTTCCTCAAATCTGTCTTGATAATCTTTATTGTTGAGAATGTTATTTCCACTATTTTCATTGCAACCGGCAAAATTAGGGATAACTCAATAAGTCAATATACCAATGGGAAGGTCTTGTGTCTCTCTGTTTGATCCATCTTGAGAGCAAGGTTCCCAAGATCAATGCAATTTGCGAAGCTCGGATCATCTCTCGCATCAACAATAAATGTGGCAAGTTGGTCCCTAAGAACTATACACTCATACTGAGAGAAGTCATGAGCATACATTCTCGCAACTTCAACTAACTTACCATTATCAAAATTAGCAAAGGAATTCTTTGGATCAAGACAACCTATGCACCTCAAGAGTTGAGTAGACCTTTCAGCAAAGCGATTACTGAACTCAACAATAATTTGATCAAGCACCACATTGAATATTTCATGATGGAAATGGTCATAATAATTAACTAGTTGGCTGCCACGACCCCTCAAACGACCTATAGCTGGTATTTTATCTTCCATATTTGGCACAACAATATTATGCGCATGAAAAAAGCCCTTTGTATTTCCAAAAGCTCATCCCAACCGGTGTTTCTTATTTTCTCTACCTCCTTTAATGTAGTATGTCATGGTATTGCCGACGAGTATGCCATGGAGAGGTCCTCACAAAGTGTTTTTAGAGACATGGGGTCAGGCGGAAGGTTGGCGGGTACGAGGTAACACAGCTTACCCAGGTTCATGTTCCACGACAGTGGCGGAACCCTAATCCTGCTATAAATCACTATAAAGACAATACGCCGAGTTACTGGGATTGGTTCGCTGTGCGCGATATGAGTTGAGTTATTGTTGCCCTAAAAACTCCTCTAGGTCCGGATTATAAAGACGTCAAATCCTAGGGTTACAGGAAAGAGTCCTAGTCGGACAGGTTACAGAGTCCTACACGGGTATTAACTATTCTACGTGTCTTGCACTCCAAGGCTTCGGGTACGACGGTGACTCCGTTGTAGCCTTCCTTTATCCAGCATGGACCTCCCTTATGGATCCATCTAACTAGGCCGCCCAGCATGGGCAGTGCTACCAACTATGGTCCACCCGGGTTATCCGGATTAGAGACATGCAATGGTGGTACCCATTTAGCATATCCCCAATAGTAGCCCCCGGAGAACTCCGAGATCTTGTGCCCTCTTGCCTCTTTAGATTGAATGCTCCGTCTAGGTGATGTCGGCAAATCGACAAGAAATATCTTGTAGTCCGCCACAGAACCCTGCAATATGCTCCGTCTTTGATACGTAAGTCGGAGAATCACTGAGTCTTCCATTGTACTCTTCTCGTAGCCGGACATGATCCGTCCATGCCGTAATCTTCAGATGGGATTGTTTGTATGCACATGTCAGTAATCTGACATAGACCATAGGTCAGCGACGCCTTGTAACTCACACATGCAGAGGACGCAATCATGGCAATTTTCCCCTGCAAGGTATCTGAAAAGTTGGCGGCAGTGGTGGGAACATGGCGAAATTTCTGTGCACATTCTCACACACGCTGTCCACACATCAACCATTGGATCGTCTTGCACGAATCTTGACACCAGATCTATATATTATAACCAATGTGGTAATTTATCTTTTTCACCTCATTCGGTCCCGTGTCATTGACTTCCTCTAGCTCCAAGCCTCTCCTCGAACACATTGCACGTAGAGGGAAAAACCCTAGTATCCCCCAATCTCCGGTCCACCTTCTCAACTCTAATGGCGAGCAACAGCACTCCAGCGATGGCAGCATTTGACGAGGCTTTCGCCAAGCCATCCAACTCTGTCCATGTCCCACTAGAGGGTGTGGTGGTGCCGCGATATGTGGTGGTTGAATCCACCGATGACGACCATATTCCAGCGGCATTGGAGCTGTTGGAGGAGGAGACCAACTCTCACAAGGGAGAATGGCGAGGCTCGGACATTTCCGATAGAGAAATCAAGGAGATGCTTGCTAAGGGGTACCTCTTAAAAGAACATTTCATGATCCCTAGTGTTTTGTGTGTTAGATAATAATACCAAGGATTACTTAATGTGTGTTGAAGTACTGCAGATCTTTACCTTGAAAAGGAGCCTGAAACTGAGTTTTGGGGGCGGATAGTCCGCCCCTACTAGGGGCGGATAATCCGCCCCTCCCAAAACCCAAAAGGGTGCAACCCTCAGTATGGGGGCGGAATATCTCGCGGATTTTCCGGCCAGGGCCGGAGTTTTAGCCCAGGCCGGATAATCCGCCCCTCTAGGGGGCCGGATAGTCTGCCCCCAGGATTCGCTTCAAAGGTTGCACGGAGCTGCTCTCAGAGAGGGAGCGGAGTTTCCCCCGGACTTTCCGTCTCTGGGGCGGATTTTCTCCCTAGGGCGGATAGTCCGCCCCTTGAGGGTAGCGGATAATCCGCCCCCTCGAGGAGTTTCACCAAGTCAAGTTTGGCACCACCGTTAGAGAGGGGGCGAATTTTCCCCCGGACTTTCCGTCCAGGGGGCGGATTTTCCCCTAGGGAGGATAGTCCTCCCTTAGTGTGAGGCGGATAATCCGCCCCCAAACTTCACCAATGGCCAGATCTAGACATGGGGTATTTAAACCAGCCATTCCCCTCCTGCCAGAACTCTTGGTTCATTCAAAAAAGTCAAGATCTGATCCTCAAGTTTCATCCAAGAGATCTCCACCTTCATCCACCCAAAGGCCCCGTTCTTTGGGGAATCGAAGGAGGAGGGCTCGATCTTCCCCAACTCCAATCAAGCGCTTCATCTCCGCTCTATTCATTTGGAGAATCTTCGATCTAGTATTTCTTGTAAATATCTAGATCCTTGTGTTGATTATATTGATAATCCTTGTTCTTGTGACAGCTTATTGTCATTATGGGAGCCCCCAATTCGGTTGTGGGTGTGTGCCCCGCTAGAGTTGTAAAGGAACCAGTTCCCGCCTCGAAGGGTACCAATAGTGGAGAAGGTGCATCAGGCTTTTCGTGGTGAGATCCATCGGAGAATAGGGTGAGGCCTATTGTGGCGTGGTGGTCTTAGAACCGCCCACCCCTCCAACGTAGATGTACTTCCCTTAACAAGGAGGAACTATGGTAAAACAAATCTTGTGTCTCCGTGTACTCCACTATGGTTTCCTCGCTCCTCTGTTTACGTTCTTAGTAGCTAGGGTTGCATATAGGGAAATTCTTGTAGTTGCATATCTAGAGAATTTACTTTGTGTCAAGCCTAAAACTGAAAAGAAATTAAAAATTGAGTAGCACCTATTCACCCCCCCCCCCTCTAGGTGCTCATACGATCCATTTCAATTGGTATCATAGCCTCGGCTCTTAATTCGGGCTTTACCGCCTAAGATAAGTATGGGTTCCAAGGGAGATGGGAGTGATGCTCCGGAGGTAGTCACCATGAACAATCTCAAGACGTCGGAAACAACCTTGATTAGTTCCATGGAGGCTAATATGGAAGAGATGCGTCAAATGATAATGCGCCTCTCCACATTCGCAGCATCACCTCCATCTGCCTTTGATGTTACCACTCCGCAATCCAATGAAATGGGTAAAACCGATTCCAAAGAGAACGAAGTGGTTGATGATGGCACTAGCAAGAGCTCCTCCTCAAAAAAAGGATAGTGGTAAGGAAGGATAAAATAAGGTTTCCCATGTGTATTCGCCTGATCCACCTATTCCACACCCTCATATATATAATAGTGGTGATCCACCCAAACTTTCAGCATCTACTTTTAATCAATGGCAATTTTTGATGAAGTCTCATGTGTGCAGCTCCTCCATTGAGTTGTGTAAAATCATAGAGAATGGTCTTCATGTTGGAGATCCCAACAACCTAACAAGAAGAGAGGTTGTGGACAGTCAACTCAATGCAACGGCTCTACACATGATTCAGCTTGGTGTGGGTAACAAATACATGCCACACATTGAGCATCTCAACACAGCTAAGGAAGCTTGGGATGCCCTCACCGAGCTCTTCGTTGGAAATGAAAGCATGGGAAGAAATAGATATGATGCTTTGAGTAATGAAGCTGAAGGATTATATATGTTGGATGGAGAAGACCACGAGGACATGTATAGGAGGCTCAAGTCAATAGCCACCACTTTCAGAAATCATGGTGCCTCTCATGTTGATGATGCTTGGATCAAGCTCAAGTATGTCAGTGCTCTTATGCCATTTGAGCCCATAGATTTTAAGAGTCTCCAAGGAAGGCATAACTACCACCTAATGACATCCAATAAGGTGATGCAAGATATGGCAGCTTTCAAAGTGGCTGCCAATAATGCTGAAGATGCTCGTGCACGAGCCATTGGGATGCAAAAGGGGGTCAACGTGTCCTTGAAGACAAGTGTGGTTGATCATGATGAAGATGACATAGAATATATGGATTGTCCCGAGGATGTAAAAAGAGCTGATGGACAATACATGGCCTTATATGATAGAAACTTTTGGAAGGATCCAGCCAAAGCCAAATCTGAACTAGAACGCAAGAGTGGAGCAAATGGAAGAGGGGGAAATGGTCCCAAGCTAAGAATGTGTTTCAATTGTGGAGACCGACTGCACTTTGTACCTGAGTTTCCTTATCAACGTAGAGAAGATAATGGAGGAAGACTCATTCTCAAGGAAAAGTATAAGGCTCCACGAAACAAACAATTTGTGAAGAAGAATGCTCCTTTCAAGAAGCAACAAAGATTGTTCTAGTGGCTCAAGAAGAATATACTTCAGGAAGTGAAGATGAAGACGAGGATGATAGCTCTCGAGAGGTGGCTGCTATAGTCACTACATCCACACCAACATCTCTCTTCGACTCACCGAATGAAAACGTCATCAACAAGAACGCTACTTGTCTCATGGCAAGAGGTTCCAAGGTATCATCTTCTAACACTTCTTTTCCTAAGGCTATGATTGACATGGATGATCCTGCTAGCCTTAAGGATAAAGAAGAAATTATTGCTTTGGACTATATCTTCACTAACTTGCAAGGTGAGCACAAAATACATTTTGAGGCTCTTATGGACCAGCTGGCGCAAAATGAAGTGCTTCTTGAAGAAAAGGGCGGGATTGAAAGGGAGGATGCAATGGAAATTGCATCCTTAAAAATGCTCTAGAAGAAGAGGAAGAGGCTCGTGCTTCTCTTGAAGAGAGACTTGAGTCTATTGAGGAGTCACATGAAGAAGTGGTGACAAAGCTTGTTAAGGAACGTGACAATGCAGTAGCCAAAGCAAAGAAGCTAAAGAAAGAAAAGATTGACTTTGGGGCTTCTCATGGTAGACTCTCCTAGGAATTGGAGAAAATTTACATTTCTCACAAGGCTTTGAAAAGTGAATTCTCTATTCTCAATGATTCGCATGATCAGCTCCAAATTCGATTGACCAAGTATGATGTTCCTAGAACATCTAAATCAACATATATTCACAAGTAAAATGCTAGGGTGGAAGATGAGCTTGTCAATGACACCACTCCCAAAGGTAAGGGTGTACTTGATGATATTCTGGGCAAGCAAAGATCAAATCTTGGAAAAGAGGGACTTGGATATGTCACCAAGTCCAAGAAGAAGAAGAACAAGAAGAATAAGACCAAGAGTGAACAAGCAAAGACATAAACTGTTGAGAAGAATGTCACAAAAGACAAAACTAACCATATTGGTTTTGCAAGGTCTCACAATACAAATTATGAACTTTTTTGTGATTATTATGATGATGTCTATTCTTATTATGTTGGTCCTTTTGATGAATACGTTGCTTGGTCTATTTGGGTTCCAAAGACCCTTATTACTAACATGAGAGGACCCATTGAAAAATGGGTATCTAAAACCAAGAAGTAATTCTCTTGCAGGGCTATGCTTTCGGTCGGTCTAAATGGGTGTTGGACAGTGGGTGCACTAGTCATATGACTGGAAGCAAAGAGATCATCGCGGAGATGCGACCCAATCATGATCATATTATAGTCTCCTATGGTGATAAGTCTAAATCTGAGGTATTGGGTCTTGGCAAGGTTGTGGTCGCCCACGATATCTCTCTCGTGGACGTCATGCTTGTTGAGACCCTCGGTTACAACTTACTTTTTTTTCGTGCCCTTGGTAAGATGGGCTTTGCTGTTTTCATTGATGGTGATTTAGTGGTACTATTGCGGAGCAAGTCTCTAAAGGTCGATTTCGTTGGGTACGTCGAAAATGACCTGTATGTGGTGGACTTTTCGGGGAAAACCACTTCGGGTCCGATGTGCTGATTCTGAAAGGCCGACGTGGTGTCACATCCCAAGATTTTGAAAATTGGTACTAGAAAAAAATCATTTGCATGACATTCATGAGCATTGCATTGAATATTTGCATCAAGAAAAATTCCTAAATAGAAAAAAGTACTAAAACCCTAAATAGTATATGCCACTTTGTTCCTAAAGGGAATTAAATTGGCTTTATAAAAACCCATTATTGCTAAGGCAGCGATTATTGCTAAATTATAGCCTAAAAAGATCCAATGAATATTACAAAATTTTATAAACAAAATTAAGCTCATTTGGAGCTATTATGAAAAAGTTATGGAGTAAATACAAACAAATAAAGATATAAATAAAATGAAATATATAAGGATTTATAAATCGACTACTTCCAAACTATTAAAAATATTACAAATATGATCCTACAATGATCTATTCGATTTTAGAAAAATTTAGAAACAAGAATCATATCATTTTAAGTTCGTATGCAAAAGATATAGAGTAAATACCAAAATAGAAAAAGGAAAAGAAAAAAAGGACTAATGGGCCACCAGCCAGCCCACTCAGCCGGAGCAGCCACACAGCCATCGATCGCACCCCCGCTTTAAAAATCGTGCGAAAACACGTTTTCTAAAACTATCTCTATTCAAACTCTTATATCTTTTTATCTACAACTCAGAATCGACTTCCGTTTGTTTCTACTTGTTTACTAATCCAAGACCTATCTCTCCACCATCCTAAACCGCCATAAAAACCCGTGGAGCCATAGCTGTATGATTTTTTCTTCTCGAAATCTCGAATTTACACATGCCCAAATCTTATTTCATTTTTTCACCCATCTAAACTTCGTCGTTTGCCTTCGGCCAAAACACGAAAGTTGTAGATCTCGTCGAAATATTTCAATCCTGACAAACCTTACCTCTTTTCATTCACCACAGCCGGAGAATTTCAAACCGCAATATTTCAGATATGACGGTGTAAATCCAAGATGTACTCGCGCTCGTTTCATCAAATCCAAATTCCTTTGGTAAAAAGGTAGCTCTAATAATTCTCTACAAATTTCATATTGTAAGTTTTTCGATTTGATATACGGATTTCTCTCTCTAATACATATCTCTTTCTTATCTATTATGAGCTAAAATCGAGCCAATCTCCTCTCCTAGCCACTAGATCTCATCCCGACGGCCAAGATTAGATCATCTCGACGAAGGGGTACGAGTCAACCATATCTCGTCACGTCATCTGCCAGGTCAGCACCCGTCAGCGTCAACGCTGACCCAGCCAGTCAACGTTGACCCTCTCTTCCAAATAGAAAAAAAAGGAATTTAAAATTGCAGAAAATGCATTGAACTAGTAAAATTCATATTAAATCGAATACATGTCCAAAAATTGCATATAACATATCAAATTGAATATAATTACATGTAGTTTATTAATATAAGATTAGATCTAACTTTTGCGCTATAATTTTCTGGAAATAAATTAAATAGTTTTAATGGCGTTTTAGAGTATTAAATCCACAATAAATTATTATGGACCATAAAAATATGAATAATATGTCAAAATAAAGCTACTCTAATGTAGATTAATATTGTCAGATTAGATCTAATCTTTAAAGTCATATTTACCGTAATGATTTAATTAGTTTTAATGGCTTTATAAATCATTAAATTCATAGTAAATTATTTGCATATCACAAAAATATAAATAATTTACTGATGGAAAGCTAGTTCCAAGTAGATCATCAATATGCAATTGGTTCAGATAAATACTGGAAGGTCTTGCTGTAGATATTTAAACAAGTTAATACCCTTTTTGGAGTAATAAATTCATAAGAAAATAAGTAACATTCAGAAAATTGCGAATAATATGTCGCTGGAATCACAATCCCGTGGAGATTAGAGATCTGATTTTATTTTGAATTTTAGACAACAAAAACTATATAAATGATTTAAAACTCATTAAAGACTATTTAAATCATACAAAAAGATCTATAACTCTGATTAGGGTGAATCCAATTCCTACTGGTTCGTATTAACGATCTCTATCCAGTAAACCCCATAAACAAATTTAATTCGACAGTTAAGACACAGATTATAATAGAACTATTAAAACTCCTAAATTGACAACGAGGATTTAATAATAAATACTCCATTGTATTAATTGATCTCATGCATACATCATATATTCTTACATTGATTAGAGAACTAAATACAACCATTGTGGCATATTAAATTGTCATACATGCATTTGTGCATTTGTTTATGATTGTATGGTTGTTTATGTTGTATGCAATTGTTTGATCAATAGATTGCTCGGAGTGAAACGTCTGTGATTGCAACGAGTGTTTGAACAACTCCAACAACTATCAAGGCAAGTATATGCTAATTGTTCATGATCATTGTCCTACTATTTTCAATGCATTGTGGTGTATTTTGTAGATGCATGAATATGAACTACTATCGCTATGATATGTCCTATTATGTGGTAGGAATCTCCTATAGCTGAGCCACCGTTGGTAGATGTGCTTAGCCGTTCTATGATAGACGAGGGCTGAGTTACATTACTTAAAAGTTGTTTCTAAAGTATTGGTTTGCGAAAACTAAAAACAACTTAATGAATGAACCTCCTATGTGTGATGGGATTGACATTTTTGGTGATATCATTGCGGAAAGGCACCCAGGCATCAAGAGAAAATGATTGGCTTATTTATTTGGTAGCTTTCGTGTACAACCATGTGCCAATAATGAAATGGGCGGTTGGTTGGACTTAGTAGGTTGTGGTAACTCGAACCCACGTAGCCAGAGATGTAGAATTTTGTTAGGTTGGTACGGTGCATGTCGGGTTTGGGGAGCTACTTCCCGAACAGTCCCTTCTTGGACTTCTTCCTATCATCACCCAATATGAGAGTGGTGGTACGAGTTGGGCTGGCCAAGTCATATGGTTAAAGTGTACTAACCCCTGCAGGGTGTATAATCTAATCCATTAGCCGTGTCCCCGGTTATGGACATCTGAGTTGCTTGATATTGAGTTCATGACATGTTTCTCGCTCATTCTAATTTCATAATTTCTTTAATATTGATGAGTTAACTTATTTAGGATCTTTTCAAATAAAATAAAAAACTGATTATGAAAGTAGGACAAATGTATTCGAAAATGCAAGCTAGCCATAGCTCCACTTGCCAAATACGCATGTAGATACTAGGATTATTGTCTCCTTTAATAGCTCTACTTGCCATACATTTCAAGTATTGACCCTTCGGGGCTGCTATGTTTCATATTGTAGGTTGTTATTCCGATTATGAGTGATCGACTAGGTTGCTATACTCCACTCAACATGTGTTCGCTTGTGGGCAATTGAAGATGAAGTCTACTATATATTTATGCTTCCGTTTGCTATTAAACTATTTGAGCTAGCCTGCGTGGTAAGCAATGTTATAATAATTGCAAATTCTAGATCAAGTTTTTTATTTATGATGCACTTTTGAATTTTTTGGTATTCATCTGTACTGTGTGTGCCAGTGAACCGATCTAGGGATTAGCACTATACACATGAACTCGGCCTTATTAGGCGAGGGTGTTACAGGATGGTATCAGAGCAGTGCGTTGACTGTAGGATCATGACCTAAGTTTGGAATAGGAAAGCCATATGAAATTATAAAACCTATTTGATTCTATCTATCCTCTTCTTACAATTCTTTCTAGTATCATCTTATCACTTTAATTCTCATACTCTTCTCTTTTAAAATATAGAAGGAAGGCTCTCTCTAGAAATGAACTCATAATTTTGTACTTATTAGATTCTTTTAATCCTTCTTCTATATTTTATAATATCATCTTGTTCAAACTTGTAGATGAACACTTGTGCAAGATTAATGAATAGTTAGATGATGTCCACCATATAGTTTTGATATGACTTCGTTTAGATATAGCAATCGATCATTGTAAGAACTTGTGTGATAGTTTTTTTTATTATGTTTAGGTTGTGCTATTTTATACCTTAAAGTTCCAGAATATTTTTGCGATATTCCATAATATGTCAATGAAGGTTTTGATTAGAAATTCGTGATATTTTCGCTGCAGTTTTCTGCCTGACAGATTTTACTGCACGATTTTTAATTTTAAATTGGTAACTCCGTTTAAGCTCATATTTTAGAATCTGGTCCAAAACTTCCTAATCTTCCAGCATAAGAATTGGCTAAAATTCCTGATGAATTAAGGCGCCCAGAAAAAATCGTGAAAGCTGCTGTAGTTTCAGGACAAATTCTATCCATTGCTTTTATGATTGTAGGTTCACCCCCAAATGGATATTAGTCAATAGAGAACTATTTTGTGGATGGTATGCCACTAAAACAAAACTTCTGAAACATAAAAAAAACTATTTTGGATTGAGTGTTGATTGTGTGCTTGTGTGCTAATTGTGTGTTTCATATAGTTATGGGTAGTATTACTTCTCTAGTCTTTCTATCTATAACTCATCTATGCTACCCAAAACAAAAGCCACCATTATACCATAGAGATTGGAGCACATAAAATTTCCCACTAGCTATATTATATTGGATTCACATGACATAGTAGTAATAGTAGGCATAGACTGGATGGTTAAATAAGAAGCTCGGATAGTTGGTGCACAACTTGATACTACACTCACAATCCTAGAGGGAGGAAGAATAGGATATAGTTTATCAACTAGCCTCGGACATGCAAGTTTATTTTTCTTAAGGTGGTTAGCCTCGAGAACACTTCCTAAACCTTGCTAGCCATTCCAAATCTTGGGACGACATTCATCTTAAGTGGGTTAGTCTGTCACATCCCAAGGTTTTGAAAATTGGGACTATAAAAAAATTCATTTGCATGACATTCATGAGCATTGCAATGCATATTTGCATCAAGAAAAATTCCTAAATAGAAATAAAGGACTAAAACCCTAAATAGTATATGCCACTTTGTTCCTAAAGGGAATTAATTGGCTTTATAAAAACCCACTATTGCTAAGGCAGATATTGTTGCTAAATTATAGCCTAAAAAGATCCAATAAATATTACAAAATTTTAGACACAAAATTGTGCTCATTTGGAGCTACTATAAAAAAGTTATGGAATAAATAAAAACAAATAAAGATATAAATAAAATTAAATATACAAGGATTTATAAATCCACTACTTGCAAACTATTAAAAATATTACAAATATGATCCTACAATGATCTATTCGATTTTAGAAAAATATAAAAACAAGAATCATATCATTTTGAGTTTGTATGCAAAAGATATAGAGTAAATACCAAAATAGAAAAAGAAAAAGAAAAAAGGACTAATGGGACACCAACCGGCCCACTCAGCCGAAGCAGCCACACAGCCATCGATCCCACCCCCGCTTTAAAAATCGTGCGAAAACACGTTTTCTAAAACTATCTCTATTCAAACTCTTATATCTTTTTATCTACAACTCCAAATCGACTTTCGTTTGTTTCTACTTGTTCCCTAATCCAAGACATATCTCTCCGCCATCCTAAACCTCCATATAAAACTGTGGAGCCACAGCTGTATGAGGTTTTCTTCTCGAAATCCCGAATCTACACATGCGCGAATCTTATTTCGTTTATTCATCCATCTAAACTTCGTCATTTGCCTTCGGTCAAAACACGAAAGTTGTAGATCGCATCGAAATCTTTCAATCCCGACAAAACTCACCTCTTTTCATTCACCACAGCCGGAGAATTTCACACCACAATATTTCAAATATGACGGTGTAAATCCAAGATGTAATCGCGCTCGTTTCATCAAATCCAAATTCCTTTGGTGAAAAGGTAGCTCTAATGATTCTCTACAACTTGCATATTGTAAGTTTTTCGATTTGATCTACGGTTTTGTCTCTCTAACACAGATCTCTTTCTTATTTATTATGAGCTAAAATCGAGTTAATCTCCTCTCCTAGCCACTGGATCTCGTACTGATGGCCAAGATTAGATCATCTCGACGAAGGGGTATGAGCCAACCACATATCGCCACGTCATCTGCTAGGTCAGCACCCATCCGCGTCAGCGCTGACCCAGCCAGTCAATGTTGACCCTCTCTTCCAAATAGAAAAAAAGGAATTTAAAATTGCAGAAAATGCATTGAATTTGTAAAATTCATATTAAATCGAATACATGTACAACAATTGCGTATAATATATAAAATTGAAGATAATTGCATGTAGTTTATTAATATCAGATTAGATCTAACTTTCACGCTATAATTTTCTGGAAATAAATTAAATAGGTTTAATGGCGTTTTATAGTATTAAATCCACAATAAATTATTTATGGATCATAAAAATATGAATAATATGTTAAACAAAATCTAATCTAATGTAGATTATTATTGTCATATTAGATCTAATATTTACAGTACATATTTACCATAATGATTTAATTAGTTTTAATGGGTTTATAAATCATTAAATTCATAGTAAATTATTTGTATATCACAAAAATATAAATAATATACTGCTGGAAAGCTAGTTCCAAGTAGATCATCAATATGCAATTGTTTCAGATAAATAGTATATGGTCCTTCTATAGATATTTAAACAAGTTAATAGCCCTTTTGGAGTAATAAGTTCATAAGAAAATAAGTAACGTTCAGAAAATTGCAAATAATATGTCGCTGGAATCACAATTCCGTGAAGATAATAGATCTGATTTTATTTTGATTTTTAGAAAACAGAAACTATATAAATGATTTAAAACTCATTAAAGACTATTTAAATCATACAAAAACATCTATAACTCTGATTAGGGTGAATCCAATTCCTACTAGTTCGTATTAACAACCTCTATCCAGTAAACCCTAGAAACAAATTTAATTCGACAGTTAAGACACGAGTTATAATAGAACTATTAGAACTCCTAAATTGGCAATGAGGATTTAATAATAAATACCTCATTGCATTAATTGATCTCCTGCATGCATCATATATTCTAACATTGATTAGAGAACTAAATACAACCATTGTGGCATATTAAATTGTCATACATGCATTTGTGAATTTGTTTATGATTGTATGGTTGTTTATGTTGTATGCAATTGTTTGATCGATAGATTGCGAGGACTGCAACGTCTGTGATTGCAACGAGTGTTTGAACGACTCCAACAATTATCAAGGCAAGTAGATGCTAATTGTTCATGATCATTGTCCTACTATTTTCAATGCATTATGGTGTATTTTTTAGATGCATGAATAGGAACTAGTATCGCTATGATATGTCCTATTATGTGGTAGTAATCTCCTGTACTTGAGCCACCATTGGTAGATGTGCTTAGTTGTTCTATGATAGACGAGGGCTGATGAAAGGATCATATGGGCACCTAGAGGGGGGTGAATAGGTGCTACTTCAAATTTTCTTCTTTTTCAATTTAGGGTTTGATAATAAAGGTAAATTGTCTAGATTATGCAGCTAAGGTGAATTTACCTATATGTCAAGCAAGCAACAACTAGCACAACACTAAGCAAGAACAAGTAAGTAAAGTGCAGTAAAGGATAGAAGTAACTAAAGTGGTGGACACGAAGACACAAAGATTTGTTTCCCGTAGTTCCTTCCTTTTGGGGAGAAGAACGTCTACGTTTGGAGAGGGGTGGTATCAAACCACCTACGCCACGAAAGGCCTCCCTTGTTCTCCGATGAACCTCACCCGAAGGGGATCAATTCACCTTCCACTATATCGACAACCTTCAAGGTGGAAGCCGTCATCTTTACAACAAGTTCAGGGCACACTTCCACAACTTAATTGGAGGCTCCGAAATACAAGCAAGCTGTCAAAACAATCAAAGACAAGCTTGTAAGAACCAAATCAAAGTTAGGGTTTCCAAAGAAACACTAGAGCTTGGGGGCCCTCAAGTGAATGAGGGGGAAATGAAGATCTCTCTTGGTGAAGCTGTAGATCAAGGCCTCCTTCGATTCTCCAAAGATCAATGACTTTGGATGGTTGGATGAAGAGATCTTGTAGATTTGTGGCTATAATGGAGTTTGTGTCCTTGAGCAGCTCGAGCAACTAGAGGAAGGGGATAGGGGCCCCTATTTATAAGCACCCCCTCCATGAACCGTTTTCTCACCGTTGGAGAAGAACCAGACCGAAGACTCTGGTATGTACACCGGAGACTCCGGTCTACACCGAAGAATCCGGTCCAGCCTCCGGACCAGTATGCAGTACTACCCAGGACTTCTAAGAGCCAAGGGGGCCGCAGACTCCGGTCTTCCAGCACCGGATACTCCGGTCTGAGCCCACACCGGAGATTCCGGAGAAGCCTCTAGACCATGATCTGCACCCCCATACAGAATGTCCCACCCATGTTCCTGAAGCCCCCACCGGGGACTCATCCGAAAACTCCGGTCCACACCGGAGACTCCGGTCCAGACAGACCGGAGACTCCGGTCTGGTATTTACAGAACTATGTCAATGTTGCAGGAATCTTTCCAAAGTGAGGGTACTTTTAACTTATCATAATAGCAACTTGTGGAAAGTGACAAACTATAAAATGATCTACTTGTTGTTAATGAACACCAAAAGTGATTATGACAATAAATGTCCTTTCAATCTCCCCCTTTTTGGTGTTCGATGACAACAAGTGATTTTGCATGGAATAAAATGTATGGGGCTCCCCTGACTATGTGCAATAAGGTAAACAGGTAAATCATGCAAGGTAGATAGTATCAACGATAACACACATAGATCTCACATGAGTTACAATAGTAAGTGCACAAGCACATAGTCACACACATACGACAAATAACACACATGAAGTTCAAAGTTCTAATATGGCAAATGAAAGCAAAGCAAATAAGAGTGAATCCAAAGCCCCCAAACCCATGCAAATTGATGCGAATGTCTTCTCCCCCTTTGGCATCGAAACGCCGAAAAAGGGAAAAGACCTAATATAGCGCCCCAACAACTCAGTAGTCATCGTCATCCTCGGCATCCTCATCCTCATCCTCACCATCCTCAATAAATTCATCATCATCATCAGGGACTGCAGGCCCTTTGCCGTGAGGGAGAGAAGAGGAGGTACCCTGGTACCCATAACTAGAGGTGACATCAGCAAAGGTCTTCCAATCTACCAGGCTATCCTATTGGGCATTCCATGCCCCAAACGAGAGTGTGTGGTCAGACTCCGTGGACTGATGAGCACCATGCTCATCATTGTACTCATCCTCACCTTCCTCCTCATCCACTTCACCTTGTTCCTTGATATCCTTGAGAAGCTTCTCAATGCGACGGTTGCTTTGGTAGGATGCATGTTGCTGCTTACGAATGTCTATGTTCATGCAACAAAGGGTCCTCTCCCAGAAAGTGGCCTTCTTGACCCGCTCATGTACATAGTCCCGAGTCATGGAAGGCATAGGTGAATTGGAGGCATTCTTCCTCAAAACTCTAGGTGGAGAGGGGGCCCTCTCAGTCTCAATCTCCTCCTCCTCATCGCCATAGCAACATCAAGGAGCAGGCCCCATACGCCCCTTCTGCTGCAGTGAGACCAATGCATGCTCAGTGAGATGCGATGCTATGCCAAGTGGGGAATTATGCTCCTTGGAGTTGATGAGCCTCATAACCAAAGGTGCATATGGAAGAGACTTCTTGAAAAGAATAGCATGGAACATCTCCTCGAAAATAAAATCCATCACATCAATAGGTTTAGCATCTGCCTCTGGGCCAGCATTGTAGGTCTGGTGGGTATGATAAAGAAGGTTGACTAGCCCACCCCTGATAGCATCATCATTCCCAGCACTTGGTGCGATGGTATGATGGAATATCCTCAACATTAGGTTGTAGAGAGGCTTGAGTCCCTTGGACCCCCCTACAACACCCTCGCTACCATACAGAGGTGCAAGCTTCATCTTGTTCTCAAAGATACGCCATGAAAGGTCTCAAAGATGACATTGGCAATGTCATGGAATGTAGCTATGCAGCAGGTGGTGCCGGACATCCAAGTCATGGTCCTGTCTTGATCAGAGCCAAATACTACAGTGGTGTAGAACTACTGCACAATCTACACATTGTAGTCTTCATGAAGCTCCATCAAATTAAACAATCCCAGCTTCTCACAGATCCACAGAGCATCAATGAAGTAGGGGTTGAGCCGCATCTGCTCAACACTCATGAACTTCTGAGGACATACAGGTGATTTTGTGAGCACACCATACACATCCTTCATGAACACCGCCTGCTCCTTCCTCCAGAAACGAGGGTCATCGCTGGTACGAGGCAGCCCATAAAAAACAGTCTTTCTCAGCTCACAGAACTCCTCTTTTGACATTTTGGCCAAGGACTGAAGATTGTCATATTTGGCCTTCTTGGCAAGGTCCTCTCATTCAATCCTTTCCTGTTCCCTCCTCAAATAGGCTGCATCACGTGCCTGCTATCTTCGGTTGGAAGGAGGCACCATAAACTGACCCTGAGCTTCATCATAGCGAGGAGTGCCCCTTTGTGACTTGGCCTTGTTACGACGAGGACGGATAGAACCATCACCTATGAACAACAGTGAGGGAGATAGCATGGAGATGAGTATATATGACCCAGAGATGCAGTACAAGAGCTTTGATGTATTTGTGGTCTTTTTTGATTCACCCAACACCGGAGTCTCCGCACCTCATACCAGAGTCTCCGGCTCAGACCGGAGTCTCCGGTCCTGGGGACCGGAGTCTCCGGACCTAGGGCCAGAATCTCCGGTCGGGAGGCTCGGGCATGAGATGGGGAGGTGCTGGTGGGGGTGAATCTAGTAGATCAGGCAATGCAGCAAGGCTAAAGTAATAAAGTGAACGCAAACAAGTGATTCCAATGGAAAAATCAACACCAATCCTCAAAAACACATCTAGAGATGAACCCTAGGAGAAAAAAGAGGAGGAGAGGTACCAGATCTGTCCATGGGATCGATTCCTCCGGCGGGAATGACCCAATGGAGAAGAGGAGAAGGTTGGCCGGCGGCACGGCAGATCCCAGGGGCTTGTTGACCTTCGGGGAGGAGTTTTGGAAGAGGAGGCGACGGGTTAGGAGGAGGGAGGCGGGGTTGAGAATGAAGAACTGTTGTTTCAGTTCACCCCGTCCCCTTCCTATAAGTGGCAGAAACCGTTTGGACCAGAGACTCCGGTCCACACCGGAGACTCCGGCCTACACCGGAGACTCCGGTGCGTGTGCACCGGAGACTCCGGTCCTCCTCGACCAAAAACTCCAGGATAGGTGTTTGAGGACATATATGAGAGATAGATAGGTTTAAGACAGGGAATAGGCTTGGGTTGAGACATCAAACTGTGAAGAACCAATAAGAGCCATAGAAATTCACAATTTCGGGAAAGCTCCAAAAGACTAAAATCAAGCAAATGACAAACACGAGTAAGCACCAACCTCTCTAATGTGAGAGGGCGGTGGCCTAGGCCACCATATTTTAGTATACTCGGCTTGGCACCACGAAGATATATCTTGGGTCCATTACCGAAACTCATCATTTAAGCTCACATATCACAAAATGATATTAAGAGGAATGATTTTGATTGCTTTGGGCATAATGGGGGGAGGGATAGTCCAATCAATTAGGACCGCACTCCCCCTATATCCATGCCTACACCTAAACCAAATACGGGTCAAGTCATAGGTGAGAATGCAAGATAATCAAGTCAAGCTCCTTGAATCTATGATATTTAATTCATTCCGCAGATAGCAAAACCTTGCTTCATCAAGTGGCTTCGTGAATATGTCGGCAAGTTGGTCTTTGGTTGACACATATGATAGATCAATATGACCTCGATCAACATGATCTCTAATGAAGTGATGGCGAATCTCAATATGCTTTGTCCTTGTGTGATCCACCGGGTTGTAGGCAATCTTGATAGCACTTTCATTGTCACACAGAAGAGGCAATTTGTCACAATGGACACCGTATTCCTTTAAAGTTTCCTCATCCATAGCAATTGGGTGCAAGCACTAGCAGCTGCCACATACTTGGCTTCGGCGGTGGAGAGAGATATGCAATTTTGCTTCTTAGAAGACCAACATACCAAGGACCTACCAAGGAATTGGCAAGCCCTGGATGTTGATTTTCTATCATACTTATCACTAGCCCAATCCAAATCCGTGTATCCACAAAGATCAAATATTGACCCTCGAGGATACCAAAGACCATAAACTGGGGTATGAACTAAATATCGAAAGATTCTCTTGACCGCCATTAAATGGCTTTCTTTAGGAGCCGCTTGATATCTTGCACACACACTTGCACTCAACACAATATCGGGTCTAGATGCACAAAGGTAAAGCAAAGAACTAATCATGGACGTGTATACCTTTTTATCCACATCTTTACCATTTGGATTTTTTTCTAGATGAGTCTTTGTAGCCATGGGAGTAGGAGCTCCAGTTAAATCTTGCATACTGAATCTCTTGAGCATATCTTGAGTATACTTGGCTTGGTTGAAGAATGTACCTCCCCTAACTTGCTTGATCTGAAAACCAAGAAATACTCTCAACTCCCCCATTAGAGACATCCGGAACCTACTAGTCATCAGCTTTGAGAATTCATCATTAAAATTTTTATTAGATGAGCCAAAGATAATATCATCAACATATATTTGGAATACAAAAAGCTCCCCATTGACCTTCTTAGTAAAAAGAGTGGGATCAATTTTCCCAACCTCAAATCCACGGTCAAACAACAACTCTCTAAGGTGCTCATACCACGTGTGTGGGGCTTGCTTGAGCCCATAGAGCGCCTTATCAAGTTTGTAGACATGGTTTGGGAAGTTGGGATCCTCAAATCCTGGGGGTTACTTTACATATACCAACTCATTTAATGGACCATTAATAAATGCACTTTCTACATCCATTTGTTGCAACTTAAAGTTATGATGTTCCACATAAGCAAGAAGGATACAGATGGACTCAAGGCGAGCCACAGGTGCATATGTCTCTCCATAATCAATGCCTTCAATTTGAGAGAACCCTTGTGCAACCAATCTTGCCTTGTTCCTTACTATAATTCCATGCTCATCTTGCTTGTTCTTGAATATCCACTCTGTGCCTATAACATTGCGGCAATCCTTTGGCTTCTCAACTAACTTCCATACTTTGTTTCTCTCAAAGTTGTTGAGCTCTTTGTGCATAGCTTCCAACCAATCCGAATCTTCAAGAGCTTCCCAAACTTTCTTTGGTTCAATCATGGAGATGTGTGTTTGGTGTTCACTGAACCTCTTCAATTGTGCTCTTGTGGAAATGCCTTTCCTTAGGTCACCAACCACATTTTGTAGTGAGTGGTCTCTTAATTCCAACATTCTCTCCTTTCTAGCTTCACGATGAGCGTGTATCTCCTCTTTGTTTCTTGGGGGACCCTCTTCATCATTTTGGTCCTCGTCTTGACCATCGACTTGACCATGATCATTTCCGAAATCATTCTCTTCATTAAGAGGCAAATATTGACCTTGGTCTTGATCAAGCACTCTTCTAGCATCGATTTGAGCTTGTCTCAAGGCAGTTTGTATGGATCTTCCTTGAGTAATTGACTTGACACCACTTGACATCCTGGAGAATGAATCAAGATCCTCTTCACTAGAGTTGTCACCTTGATCAACATGTTGAGGGTCCACAGCTTGTCTTTAGCTTGGGTCATTGACCTCCTCAATGGATGGAGCTTGTTGATGTTGTGAAGATGAGGGATCCACTTGAGTAGAGCAAAGTTCTTCTCGATCCACCATAAGGGGTTCCTCAAAAGGGCAGATATATCCCACACCCATTCTTCCTATGGCATCCTGAGGCATTTCATCATATGCATCACAAGCATCAACACGCCCCCCTTGGGGACCATCATATTTTTCAAAGGTCACACTACAAGATTCTATGACAGCGCCGGAGAGATTGTCATAGATTCTATAAGTGTGAGATTCGAGACCATAGCCAACAAAAATACCCTCACATGCTTTAGACTCGAATTTGGACAAACGAACACCTTTTATGATATATAAACACTTACAACCGAACACCCGCAAGTAAGATATGTTGGGATTGTTACCGGTAAGTATGTCATATAGAGTCTTGTTGATTTGTTTGCGGAGGTAGAGCCGGTTTTATGCATGGCAAGTGGTGGAGATGGCTTCGGCCCAAAATTTGTATGGAGATTTAAACTCCACCAACATGGTCCTAGCCATCTCAATAAGAGTCCGGTTCTTTCTCTCGACCACACCATTTTTTTGAGGGGTATATGCAGCGGATTATTGGTGTTTTATCCCCTCATAACTAAGTAAATCATTCAAGGTGTAGTTCTTGAACTCGGTGCCGTTTTCACTTCTTATAATCAACACGGGAAGATTGGATTGACGTTGAACCATGTTGATAAAGTCGATGAAGGTCTTTCGGGTCTCACTCTTCAACTTGAAGAAATATACCTAGGAGTATCTTGAAAATTCATCAACAATCACCAAACAATATTTCTTCCCACCAAGACTTGCATGAGATGGAGGACCAAAGAGATCCACGTGTAGGAGCTCCAAGATCTTGGTACACTTGATGCGGTTCTTTGGCTTGTGGGGAGCATCATGCATTTTTCCTAGAACACAAGCCCTGCAAACACGATATTTGGCAAAGGAAACATTTTCTTTTAGTCCAACAATATGGCCCTCCTTGTGGAGACTTTGCAAATTTCTCATATTAACATGGTATAGTCAGCGATGCCATAACCAACCCACATCAGACTTTCTGAATAAGCACATCGCACTTGTAGTGGTTTGCCTCGAAAAGTCCACCACATACAAGTCATGTTCGACATACCCAACGAAAGCGACCTATAGAGACTTGCTCCACATGAGGACCTCAATATCATTATCAATAAATACGGCAAAGCCCATCTTTCCAAGAGAACAGACTGAAAGTAAATTGTATCCAAGGGTCTCAACAAGCATGACGTTCATGAGTGTAATGTCGTGAGCAACCACTACCTTGCCGAAACCCATTACCTTAGACTTTGACTTGTCGGCATATGTCACGGTGATTTTATCATCATTTGGCTTTAAGTCCTTGACAATAGACAAGCTTCCGGTCATATGACTTGTGCAACCACTATCAAGCACCCACTTTGACCCTCCGGAAGCATATGTCTACAAAAGATCAAGCTAGTTTTTAGGTACCCATTTTTCAATGGGTCCCTTTTTGTTAGCAACAAGGGTCTTGGGGACCCAAATAGACCAAGCAATATAACCATCATATGGGCCAACATATTGTGCATACACATCACCATAATAATCAAGCATTAGAACATAGTGAGGGTTAGCACTTCTCGCAAAGTCATCATGAGACATAGTTTTAACACTTGTGGTCTTACTATTCACAATGGACTTGTTCTTCTCTTGTGTGGGCTTGGCCTTCTTCTTGTTGTTCTTGTTCTTGGCCTTGGATACAAAACCAATGCCCCCTTTCTCACCACTAGGCCTTTGCTTACTCAAAAGATCATCAATGGACTTGTTACCTTGTGGAAATGTGACATTGGCTAGCTCCCCCTTCAACCTAGCATTTTCTTCAAGAATAGTTGTACTACTAGATGGAATGAAGTTACTAGGTGAAGGAATATTGGTCAATTGAGTTTGAAGCGTTTCATAGGACTTTTTGAGTGAAAATAGTTCACTTTCCAATGCCTTGTTAAGTGAGCTAAAGTCCTTGGCAAGTTTTTTATGAACCACATCAAGCTCAATCTTGTCCTTTTTAGCCTTTTTATATTTTGCAATAGCATGATCATGTTCCTATGAGTCTATTAACAATTACATCATTGGCCTCATCAAGCCCTTCAAGTTTTAGTTCAAGAGACATCCTAGTCTCTTGTTCTTCTTCTAGAGCATTATTTAAAGCTTCTATATCAATCATGTGTTCATGCCCCAGTTTACATCTTACATATAGAAGCTCTTGTGTGTGGAAAAGTTGATCTAAGATGTTCCCAAAATGTATCTTGGCCTCCCCTTTTAAGTTAGTCACAAACTCATCGAAAGCAATTAATTCCCTTTTTAATTCAAGAGGCATCTCATCATCAATTTCATCATTAGCTAAGGGAGTGGAGTGAGATGATGACGATACCTCCGTTCCTCTTGCCATAAGGCAAGTGACGTTCTTGTTGGGAGTATTCTCATTTGGAGAATCAAAGAGGGAGAATGTCGGAGTAGAAGTAGTGGCTAGATCAGCCACACCACTTGATGTTTCTTCTTCCTCATCTTCATTGTCTGAGGAGTATTCTTCATGAGTGATCAATAAAATCTCACCCTTCTTCTTACTGTTGGAATTCTTAATGAAGAAGGGATTCTTGTAAGGAGCCTTGGAAGCTATATTTGGCACTAGTTTGCCACCATGATCTTCTCTTCTCTCATAGGGACAACTGGCCAAGAAGTGATTTCTGTCGCCACAATTGTAACAAGTTCTCAATCTTGGCATATTGCTCTTATTCCATTGGGGTTGATTTTTCGTTGCATTTCCATCTTGGCCTTCGCGGGGTTCTTCCAGAAGTTGTTTGCATAGAAAGCCATATATTGACCATGAAACTTCTTGACATCATCGGGGTTGCTCATGGATAGGCCTTCATCACTGTCATCACCATCCCCATGTTCAAAAACTTTGGCCTTCAATGCAAGGTTGACAACATTGGTCATTCCAAGGGCCCGAGCACGGGCATCTTTGGCATTCTTGGCGGTAACCTTGAAAGAGGCCATCTCTTGCATAACCTCATTGGAGGTCATGAGTTGGTAGTTGTGTCTTCCTTGTAGGCTCTTCAAGCCAGTGGGCTCAAAGGGCATGAGTGCACTCAGATATTTTCTTTTTATCCATACATCATCCACATGTGAGGCACCCACATTCCTAAAAGCGGTGGCGGTGGATTTGAGCCTATGATACATGTCTTCATGATCTTCATCTTCCTTCATATAGAAGCCTTCGGCTTCATTGCTTAGTGCATCGTACCGGTTCCTCCTCATGCTCTCATTCCCAACAAACAACACTATGAGAGAATCCCAAGCTTCCTTGGCGGTGCTGAGGTGCTCAATGTGTGGGTAATCCTTTGTACCCAATCCTTGTTGAATCATGTGCAAGGCGGTGACATTGAGTTGACTATTGACAACTTATCTTCTTGTCAAGTTGTCTGGATCCCCAATATAGAGTCCCTGTTCAGTGATGTTCCATAGTTCAATGCAAGAGCTGCACACATGAGTTTTCTTTAGATATTTCCATTGGGCAAAAGTAGTAGATGCTTCAAGCTTAGGTGGGTCACCTCTATTGTTTATATGAGGGTGAGGAATTGGGGGGTCGGGAGAGTACCATGAATCACGGTGCTCACCCTTCCCACCATCCTTTTGTGTGGAGGAGTTAGTGTTGTCTTGATTACCCCCCACCATCATACCCTCGGGAGATACAGGAGCATTCCCTTTAGGTAATACTGATGGAGGCTCCTCTTGAGGAGAAGGGGATGATGAGCCGTCTTTGTCTTCAAGAAGTTGCTCAAGCATTTTCTTGACTTCGTTGACCAAGGAAGAGCTCAATCTTGTTTCCAAGTTTTTGAGATCTTCCATGGTCACCGTGGTCTGCTCACCACCACCTTCCCCATCATGGCTACCCATATTCTCTTAGGTGGTAAAGCCCGAATAAAGAGCCGAGGCACTAATACGAATTGAAAGGATCGTATGGGCACCTAGAGGGGGGATGAATAGGTGCTACTACAAATTTTCTTCTCTTTCAATTTAAGGTTTGACAAGAAAGGTAAGTTCTCTAGATTATGCAGCTAAGGTGAATTTACCTATATGTCAAGAAAGCAACAACTAGCATAACACTAAGCAAGAACAAGTAAGTAAAGTGTAGTAAAGGATAGAAGTAACCAAAGTGGTGGACATGGAGACACAAGGATTTGTTTCCCGTAGTTCCTTCCTTTTGAGGGGAAGTACATCTATGTTTGGAGAGGGGGTGGTATCAAACCACCTACGCCACGAAAGACCTCCCTTATTCTCCGATGAACCTCAACCCAAGGGGATCGATTCACCTTCCACTATATCGGCAACCTTCAAGGTGGAAGCGGGCACCTTTACAACAAGTTCGGGGCACACATCCACAACTTAATTGGAGGCTCCCAAATACAAGCAATCTATCAAAACAATCAAAGACAAGCTTGTAAGAACCAAATCAAAGTTAGGGTTTCCAAATAAACACTAGAGCTTGGGGGCCCTCAAGTGAATGAGGGGGAAATGAAGATCTCTCATGGTGAAGCTGTAGATCAAGGCCTCCTCCTTCGATTATCCAAAGATCAATGACTTTGGATGGTTAGATGAAGAGATCTTGTAGATTTGGTGGCTCTAATGGAGTTTGTGTTCTTGAGAAGCTCGAGCAACTAGAGGAAGGGGATAGGGGTCCGTATTTATAAGAAGCCCCTCCACGAACCGTTTTCTGTCCGTTGGAGAAGAACCAGACCGGAGACTCTGGTCTGTACACCGGAGACTCCGGTCTACACCGGAGAATCCGGTCCATCTCCGGTCCAGCCTCCAGACCAGTATGCAGTATGACCCAGGCCTTCTGAGAACCAAGGGGGCCGAAGACTCCGGTCTTCCAGCACCGGAGACTCCGGTCTGAGCCCACACCGAAAGCCTCCAGACCATGCTCCGCACCCCCATACAGAATGTCCCACCCATGTTCCTGAAGCCCCCACCGGGGACTCATCCGGAAACTCCGATCCACAACGGAGACTCCGGTCCAGGCAGACTTGAGACTCTGGTCTGGGATTTCTAGAACTATGTCAATCTTGCAGGAATGTTTCCAAAGTGAGGGTACTTTTCAGTTACCATAATAGCAACCTGTGGACAATGACAAACTGTATAATGATCTACTTGTTGTTAACGAACACCAAAAGTGATTATGACAATGAATGTCCTTTCAGCTAGGTTACATCACTTAAAAGTTGTTCCTAAAGTATTGGTTTGCGAAAACTAAAAACAACTTAATCAAGGAACCTCCTGGGTGTGATGGGATTGACATTTTTTGGTGGTATCATTGGGGAAAGGCACCCATGCATCAAGAGAAAATGATTGGATTATTTATTTGGTAGCTTTCGTGTACAACCATGTGCCAATAATGAAATGGGCGGTTGGTTGGACTTAGTAGGTTGTGGTAACGCGAACCCACGTAGCCAGAGATGTAGAATTTTGGTAGGTTGGTACGGTGCGTGTCGGGTTTGGGGATGAAATAACATGTTGGGCCCCCATGTGTGGTTTTGGTAATTAATGACAATCTTTATGGACTAATGTGTGTATTAAGTTATACTTGTAGGATTTGTCCATTGGCATCGCTTGGAGCATGTGTTGGCTTCAAGGTCGATGAAATTCAAAAAAGATATGTTGGGAAAGCTCAATATGCGAGGTTGATGATGAGGAATTAAGAAAGGCGTTCCATATTGAGAAGGGCAAGATCGTCTACATCGAGCTCAAGTGGAATGCTCAAGGCAAAGGTATAATCTTGATAGGTTTTCCTTTTGCCGGTCTCACGTTGTGTGTGTGAGACCGGGTTTAGGATAGATAACCGTACTATCAAGAGGGGCTCTCGTATGAGTAATTTGGTCACATCGTTCGGAGAGAGCTCAAACCTTTGCATACTTTCATCATCGTATTTGGTTGTTATTTGGTCTTATCCATGTGAGGATATAGAGCTTGTGGTAATCTCCATAACAAGCTCTTGTTCACCAAAATCGGATCTCCCATATGTATCTTGTTGCGATTTTGATTTATGCGGCTTTTCGGTTTCTCACCAAGTGAGGTATATCACATTATTCTACTTGATACTTTCTCACTTGGTGATAATCAATATTTCCACTTTTTATTGGGAAGCCCTTGTCGTCCTCTATCCAACGCAATTTGAATCGGGTCAATCGGAGCTTCCAATCAAAGTTATTGTCGTTTGAATATTTGCATGTCAGTCTATTTTCTGGGCCGAGCGGTAGTACCGCCCGGACGGGCCGGTACTACCGCCTGGGCCTAAAAACGGCCCGTTTTCTTTCTGTCTTGCTAGGTATCTTTTTGCGGTAGTACCGGTCGGCCCGGTAGTACTTCGCGTCAGGTACTACCGGCCCAGACCCATCTAGATCATTGCCGCTCGTTGCTTCACAAGCCCGCGCCCATCCCGGTAGCCTACTGCCGCCGCCGCTTGCATCGCCAGACGCTCCGACCGCTCCATGGCCGCCTCGCGTTGACTGCAGCTGCCCGCGCCCGCTGCCGTCTTGGCCAGATTCTTGTTGCCTCGCGTCCGTGCATCGACCAGATCGCATCTTTGCGTGCATGCCGCTCGCTGCCAGCGTCTGGCGCCCGCGTATGTTGATGTGCCGCTCATACCGGCGCTTCTTCGCTGAAGCTCATTGCTATGTTGCTGCCTTGTTGGCCCACCTCGCTGTGTAGCGCGTGCGTTTCTCTGTTGCTTCTCTCGCTGCTGGCTGCCGGCGGTAGTACCGGTCAAAACCGGTACTACCGGTCCGTTCAGAAAAATTGCCCCAACGGCCAGATTTTTGGGGCCCCTAGTTAAGGCTTTGCCCGTTTTGAGTTTAGTGCGTTCCTCTCTCATCTATTAGGCTAAACTTTGTCCACACTTTCTCTAGATCTTGAAGCTTGCCTAATCTTTTCCCTCCGATGATTCTTGCCCATATTTGAGTGGAAGAGAGAGGATATCTAGCCCCACGTTTTGACCTAACCGATTCATCTCTTTGTGAGTGCATCTTTGGGGATCTAGATTTTGGGGGATTTTGTGTCTCTCTTTGATTTCTCCTCTCTTGTTTCCCCAATAGCTTTGGTAGCTTTGTTGGAACTTGAGAGTGAGGGATTTGAGCATCTTTGTGGTGTTCTTGCCATTTGCATTGTCATTTGCATTTGGTGCATCGGTTTGAGTTCTCCTCGGAGGATTTGGTTTGAATTGCTCATTGGAGCTTGTCCCTCTTGGGTTCTTGGAACCCTAGACGGTTTTGTGGCCTTGGTGGCATTGTGGCCTTGGTGGCATTTGTTGAGGCCTTTTATGGCGTTTGTTGGGAGCCTCCAATTAAGTTGTGGAGTTGTGCCCCAACCTTGTGAGAGGTTCCGGTTGCCACCGACAAGTGCACCGATAGTGGAAGCGTGAATCGATCCCATTGGGGTGAGATTCACCGGAGAAAAAGGGAGGCCTTTTGTGGCGTTGGTGGTTTGATACCACCCCCTCTCCAAACGAGACGTACTCCATGTTGGGAGGAACTCGGTAAAATATCGGTGTCCTCGCGTGCCTCGGTTATCTCTATACCCGAGCTCTTTACTTATGCACTTTACATTGTGATAGCCTTCGTGCTTGAAGTAATATATATCTTGCTATCACTTTGTTGCTTATATTTCTTAGCATAAGTTGTTGGTGCACATAGGTGAACCTTAGTTGTTCTAGGTTGTGCTTAACAAAGTAAACACTACTTTTATTCCGCCTTTGTTGAGCCACTCTAGGAAAAGTTTTAATCGCCTATTCACCCCCCCCCCTCTAGGCGACATTTGTATCCTTTCAGGGGAGCTACTTCCCGAATGGGCCCTTCTTGGACTTCTCCCTATCATCACCCAATATGAGAGTGGTGGTATGAGCTGGGCTGACCAAGTCACATGGGTAAAGTGTACTAACCCCTACAGGGTGTATAATCTAATCGATTAGCTGTGTCCCCAATTATGGACATCTGAGTTGCTTGATATTGAGTTTATGACATGTTTCTCGCTCATTCTAATTTCCTAATTGCTTTAATGTTGATGGGTTAACTTATTTGGGATCTTTTCAAAGAAAATCAAAAATTTATTATGGAAGTAGGACAAAGGTATTCGAAAATGCAAGCTAGCCATAGCTCCACTTGCGAAATAAGCATGTAGATTCTAAGATTATTGTCTCCTTTAATAGCTGTACTTGCCATACATTCCAAGTATTGACCCTTCAGGGCTGCTACGTTTCATGTTGTAGGTTGTTATTCTGATTATGAGTGATCGACTAGGTTGCGATACTCCACTCAACATTTGTTCGCTTATGGGAAATTGAAGATGGAGTCTACTATATATTTATGCTTCCATTTGCTATTGAACTATTTGAGCTAGCCTGCGTGCTAAGCAATGTTGTAATAATTGAAAATTATGGATCAATTCATTATTTATGATGCACTGTTAAATTCTTTGGTATTCATCTGTATTGTGTGTGCTAGTGAACCGATCCAGGGATTGGCACTATACACATGAACTCAGCCTTATCAGGCGAGGGTGTTACACGTGGGCTGGCTATGGCATCGCCGTTTAGCCCATGTCTTCACAAAGGTGGCCACATCATTGTACTAAAATACAATGTTTCCTTTGCCAAAGATTGTGTTTGCAGGGCTTGTGTTGAAGTCAAGATGCATGACTCTCCCCACAAGAGGAAAACTATTGTTTCTTCAAAAAGGATATTGGAATTACTTCATGTGGACTTATTTGGTCCTCCATCTCATGCTAGCCTTGGTGGGAAGAAATATTGCTTGGTGATAGTCGATGATTACTCAAGATACACATGGGTCTATTTCTTCAAGCTAAAGAGTGAGACTCAACAAACTGTCATTGACTTCGCCAATGAGGTTCAGCGTCAACACAATGTTCCCATTTTGGCAATAAGAAGTGACAACGGTCCGAGTTCAAGAACTACACATTAAATGAATTTCTAAGTGAATAGGGGATAAGACATCAATATTCCGCTGCGTACACCCCTCAACAAAATGGTGTAGCCGAGAGGAAGAATTGCACTTTGATGGATATGTCTAGATCAATGTTGGCTGAATTCAAGTCTCCATACAACTTTTGGGCTGAATACATATCTACCGCTTGTCATTCATCAAATCAGCTCTACCTCCGCAAGATCTTGGACATAACACCGTATGAAATACTTACCGGCAACAAGCCCAACATTTCATACTTCAGGTTATTCGGTTGTAAGTGTTTCTTTCTCATCAAAGGAGTTCACTTGTCTAAATTTGAGTCTAAGGCTTTAGAAGGTATCTTTGTTGGTTACGGTGCCGAATCCCACACTTATAGAGTCTACAACAAGCTCTCCGGAATTGTTGTAGAATCTTGTAGTGTGGAATTCGATGAAAATGATGGCTCCTATGTAGGGCAAGTTGATCTTTGTGATGCAGATGTTGAAATACCCCAAGATGCCATAAGAAGAATGGGCGTGGGATTCTTCTGCCCCATTGAGGAACCCCTGCTGGCGGATCGGGAAGGACAATGCTCCACTCAAGTGGAGCCCTCATCTACACAAGATCAACAAGCCCCTACTTCTGGGGAAACCCCTACACCAACACCAACACCTCCTGAAGATCACCTGTCTCCTGAGCAAATTGGTAGTCCTAGGCCGGACTATTCGCCCCCTCCAAGGGGACATCTTGAAGAGCAAACAAGACTAGAAAATCCCAGGCCGGATTGTCTGGCCCCGAGGGGCGGATTATCCGACCCTGGAACTCCAAGTTGTGCCAGGGACGTTCAAGAAGGAGAATATGTCGTCGTATCTCCCAGGCCGAATAATCCGGCCCACCCAGGGGTGGATTGTCTGGCCCTGAAGAACCAGTTCAGAAACAGTCTCCTTTTATCATCTCAGTTCAAGATCAAGGGCAAGGTAGTGGCCAAGACAATGATCCAAATGCTGAATCACCTCCATCAAGAAACAATAAAGGAAATTGAGGTTCGTCGCAAAGATCGCACTGATCGGAATCTTGAGTTAAGGGGCCGCACTCTTGACAAGGTTGTAGGTGATCTAAGAAGAAGAGTGTCTACTAGAAGAGAACTTACTAGCTTCTATGATCATCAAGCACACATTTCAATGGTTGAACTAAAGAAGGTCTTTGATGCTCTTGAAGATCCCGATTGGGTGGTTGCAATGCACGGAGAACTAAATAACTTCGAGCTTAACAAGGTTTGGAAGCTCGTGGAGAAACCCAAAGAATGTCGCAATGTTATCGGCACCAAGTGGATTTTCAAGAACAAACAAGATGAAAATGGCATTGTTGTAAGGAATAAAGCAAGGCTTGTGTCTCAAGGATTCTCTCAAGTGGAAGGCATTGATTTCGGCGCAATGCTCCTGTGGCTCGCCTTGAGTCCATCTGTATCCTTCTTGCATATGCCACTCTTCATAATTTTAAATTACAGCAAATGGATGTTAATAGTGCTTTTCTTAATGTTCCACTACATGAGTTGGTATACGTCAAGCAACCCCCAGGATTTGAGGATCCTAAATTTCCGAACCATGTCTACAAACTTGATAAGGCGCTCTATGGCCTTAAACAAGCCCCACGTGCGTGGTATGAGCATCTGAAAGAGCTTTTGTTAGACAGTGGATTTGAAGTTGGGAAAATCGATCCCACTCTTTTTACTAAGAAGGTTAATGGGGAGCTTTTTGTATGCCAACTATATGTAGACAACATTATTTTTGGCTCTACTAACCAAGCTTTTAATGATGAATTTTCAAAGCTTATGACTGACAGGTTTGAGATGTCTATGATGGGAGAATTAAGGTTCTTTCACGGATTCGAGATCAAACAACTTAGAAAGGGAACCTTCATTAATCAAGCTAAATACATCCAAGACATGCTCAAGAGGTTCAAGATGACAGATCTCAATGGCGTTGCTACTCCAATGCAAAATAAGTGTCATTGTTGGGGATATGCTTTCCGGATATACCCACAGGACTCGCTGACCAGGGTGGCCCACCGATAGGTTAGATATTTGCTTCACGGGCGGCCCAGTCAGAGAAAGAGGAGGAGCCAGTTCCGTCTACGATAAGGCCCAGAAGAGTTACCGACTTAGGCCTGTAGTATTACTTGTAGTCCAACTATATATAGTTACCGACTTAGGCCTGTAGTATTACTTGTAGTCCAACTATATATAGTTACCGACTCTGTAACGTAGCCGAATAGGTCGCTCCCTGTAACCCTTAGGCCCCCGTGACTATATAAACCGGCCCTATGGGAGCCTTTATGACAACCAATCAATCGTAATACCACAATCAACTCGCACATAGGGCTGGAATTCGAGCCGAGCCGAGCCAACTCGGCTCGACTCGCTAAAGCTCGTTCAACTAACGAGTTAGCTCGACTCGGCTCGTTTACAGAACGAGCTCATATTTGAAACTCGGCTCGACTCGGTAAACTCACGAGTAGCTCGCGATTAACTCGTTTAGATTGTTATAAGTTATAAATATGAGCACATATAAGAAAAACTAGTAATTATTCTACTAATTTGAAACTAGAACAATAATAGTACTTCCATAATAGCACGAAGGAAGATCAATAAAAAATATAGTAACTCTCATGAATTCTGACTTCAAGGAACATTCATAGTATGACACTTATCTATGAAAATTTTCAAACTCTATATTTGAACGAGTTTAATGAGCTAAATGAGTAGCTCGCGAGTAGCTCATTTAGCTTGGGTGAACAAACAAGCTCAAATCAAAAAATTGGCTCGACTCGTTATACACCGAGTTCAAGCCGAGTCGAGCTATATCACGAGTTACTCATTTAGCTCGCGAGTTTCGAGTTATAATTCCAGCCCTACTCGCACAAGCGAACCTCTCTTGTAATCCGCTGTAACATCTGGCTTACGCTGATATATTACTTGGTTGCTAGCAGGAGTAGGATCCGATCACGCAGTCAGATCTGAACCTAGGTAAACTTGTGCTCACCGCTCCTGGAACATCCGACATCTCACACCCCATCCTTCCAACGCCACTAGGACCCCCTATGGCGTACTTGTCGACAATCCGACGACAGTTGGCACCCACCGTGGGGCAGGTGACCTTTGGAGCATCGTTCCAGGCAGAATCTACGCATGTAGGAATCGGCGAAACAATCTCCATGGGTCGCGTGGTCTATGCCAGTGATGTACCTCTCATCCTTCTTGATGAGACTTGGATTCCGCCTTCAAAACCCGTGACAACTGTAACACCCTCAGAATCGGACCTATGCAAGTTTTAGCGAAACCCGCCAAACCCGCATAGAAATGATTCAAAGGTGCCCACCAGGCACTTGCGTGCGGGTGGAAAACGAAGTAATAACATTACACAACAGTCCTCGATGGGACCCACAGAACAGATATATATAACAGCGACTCCATGAGTCAAGAATACAGATATACGGTACAAAGGACCAAATCACCTTGAAAACGATGGAGCGTCCGACTACGGACAAGATGCAAATGGGGCTAAGAGCCCTGAAGAATAACCAATGGCGTCCATAACCTGCCCGAGCCAAGCGGAAGGGTAACCACGCTAACGACGTCGATCTCAAAACACCTTAAACAAAAGGGTGCCGAAAGGGCCAAAAGAAAAGAGGAGCGTCAAGATCTTGAGGCCAAGACAGCGAGACTAGAATTCGGGTCCTCGCCTACAAAGGTATGGTGGATCGAGCGGCGGCAAGATGCACTAAACATCCTATAGAGACTCGATACAACTACGGTTATCGAGCGGGTAAGAAATACCTATTCGAACCAACTGATTCTAACACCAAGCAAACCCTTCCGTGTTTCCCCTCGAGACCAAACGAGGAAGTCGAGGAACTCACCCGATTGGCAATTTTATTTATTCGATTATCATTGCAGCGATTACTAGTCGGTATAGATAATTGTCACGATAAAAGAAGCGGTGGGCACTTTTAGTTGACCATTACATTATAGTTAGCAATTACTAATCGACATCTGATAGCATGATATAATCCCAAAACCCAGCAGTTGTTGGTACTTTTATTCACCATTTCGTTGTAGTTGCAATACTTACTAGTCAGTACAATGGTGCAAGCGACACTCCAAACAAGCGATTCAAGGCGATATTAATTAGCCATTCCATTATAGTGAAGCTGATTACTAGTCATTATAAAGTCAAATTTACGGCAATAAACTTTAGTTATGCTTGTCTATGATCGAGATACTGTGCTCCAAGTCATCCATATCCGCGGACACGGCTTTCAGAAAGTTTTACCCGGCCGGGGTGCACCAATAGCAACACACGCTCGATCAACCTCAGAAAAACCAAATCAAAACCCAACGAGGCTTTCACGACTGAACAATCACAGATTCAGAAATATTTGGGGCCACCCTTGGAGTACACCGCAACGGTAAGCAAGCTCGAGACGGACTCAAGGTTTGCGTCGGTGGTCAGAACGATGAGATCCCAAACGGGACCTGTCGATACAGCTGAAACACTCCGCTTACCTAAGCGATCAAAGGTGCTCCTCGCACAATTGTAAATACATAAGTAGCATGGCATAAGTACAGGATAGTAAATAAAACCTCAAACTAGTTTGTGGCCCCAAGAAATAAGACTGAATCAAGCTCTGGCTCAGGGGATCCCATATACCTCCCGGATGTGGATAGCGCGATAAATCAAGGAACAGGTATCAGGTACTCGGGGTCCTACGGGACACAAGTGGGCGTTCGGAAACCAAATATTATCTATCACCCACCGATGCCTCTGCTTACTTCAATTTTAGTTGTTAAACAGGAATTAAAGTGAACGATAAGTAAAACTATGATCATCTCCAACATCAAACATGCGGCATTACTCCAACAACTGTGGCAATTGACGACACGCATCAGCACTTGAGCAAGCGACTACGACGCGCAAGTCCAACTATCTACCAAACAACAGGTAATAGGATGTGTCCAAGGCAATATAAGGCTGCAAGGGATATCACGGGTACAAAAACTAGAGCAACGCAACACAGATAGCAATAGATCAACAGGAGGGAATAAAGACTATAAAAGTAAGATAGGTAGAAAAGGGGGAGATTCTCGCCTGGAAAACATTGCCGAGGTTCAACCGAAGATCGGGTCGAAGCTCACATCAACTCATCGGCCTTATCCGGGAAGAACCAAAACACTAGAATAAACACCGGATGCAATATTTAATACAACGGCAGAAGATCGGCATGATGCATGTATGTTGTATGACATGGCAAAAGTGCGATGCAATTAGGTCATATTAAGCGGAACCGGGGTCCCGATAATAATTAAATGGTTCATGTTGTTTAGCTACCCCACAAATTAAATGTTGTCATAACATGGCAGAAGATAGTACCGGGTTCGCTACACCAATTTAAATGAGGCCGATATGAGACTGGATTTGCCCGCATATGAGCCCCATATTTAATTATTAGGTGATTCGGCATAAGGCCCCCAAACCACACAAATATGCATGCGAGATGAATGATTAAATATGCAACAAGTTTATTTAGTTGACAATTTATAAAATAGGGTTCTCGGATAAGGGTTCACACATTAGGGGGCTCGACGATCTTGGGGTTCTGGGGTTCGGTCTCGGGGTCCAGGGTTCGACGGAACGGTCTCGGCGGGAACGTTCTCGGGCCATGGAGGTAGGTCTTGTCGCATCCGGGAAGCCGGACTTGGTTTGGTGTCGGGGCGCGTCGGATTCTTCCGGGTCGGTGCCGTTCTTGTTGTCGCGAAGGTCTTGTCGGGTCCCACGGGGTCGGTCTTGCCGTTGCGAGGGTCTTGTCGGGCCCGTGCCATCAAGACGGTCTTGGCATTCGGTCGAAGATTTTGCCGGAGGTTCGTCGAGTGTCATCGGTTCGGTACGGTCTTCGCTTTCCATGATGAAGTTCTTGCGGGGTTGCGGATCGTCTAGGTGAATAGTCATCGGATCGGTCTCGGACCTGCATCAATTACTTTGTGTTGGTTTGTCCGTGAGGCGACCTTGGCGCCTGAAGTCCGTGAGGAAGATCTCGTACTTGTGCAGCAGATCATGTCTCTTCAACTCGATCTCGGAGCATCACCGTCTTCTAATCGTCACCACACTACACCATGTCCACATGCGGGACAGAGCGGTGGAGCATGAGCGAGGCGGAAGAGGCGGTGGCGGCAGGCGTCGGGGTGCACCGGTGGCGGGCTCGGGGACCACGGGGGCGACGGGGAAGCGGCCTGGGGCGGCGAGGTCGCTGGGAGGCGCTGGTCGGCGGGGGACACGGCGACGGCGAACCGTCGAGGCAAGGGGCGGCTCGGCCAGAGGAGGGGCTGGGCGCCACGGCAGCGATGCAGAGGCGCGGTAGCGCGCGGCTCGGGCTAGCGCGGATGGCAGCGGCGGAGGCGAAGGGCTTGAGATGCAGTGGCGAGCGGGTCATGGCGGTGGAGGCCGGCGCTGCGCTGAGGCGGCGGGTCCGGCGGCAGGAGGCGCGGGCGAGCGAGGGCCTGAGGCGGCGGCGGCGGCGGCGATGCGGGCGGCCTTGCAGTGGTTAGGGAGGCCGTGAGCGGCGCGCCAAGCGCGGCGGATGGGCGAGGCAGCGAGGTGGCGGCGCTGCAGGAGGCGGAGCGCCGGACTTGGCGCGGGCCTTGCCGCCGGGAGGCGGGCGGAGGCGGAGGCCAGGCGGAGGAGAGGGTGGAGGCGAAAGGTGGCTTGGGAGGCGGCGGAGGGGCGAGCTCATGGGGCGGAGCTCAGGCGGGGCAGAGAGGTAGGGAGGAGGCAGCAGCAAGGGACCGAGGTCGGGTGCGTGGGGAGCGGCGGTGGGGTGAGGAGGAGCGCGCGGCAGCCGGGGTGGAGGAAGAAGGAGAGGAGGGAGGCGTGCGGGGTGAGCCAGGGAGAGAGAGGGAGGAATGGCGCGTGGGGGCGGGTGTTGGGGAAGGTGGGGCCGGCAGGGTGGGTTGGTGGCGTGTGAGTGTGTGCGTGCGTGCGTGAGTGGTGTCTTTGGGGTGGAGTGGAGGAGAGAGAGGGGGTGGACCAGGTGGCAGGGGGTGGTTGGTGGGAATCTGGGATGGGCTGAGGTGGCATCTGCTGATTGGCCAGGGTGATGTGGAGGCTGGGTGTGGGTAGGTTAGTTGGTAGCAGTAGGATTTGTTGGGGTGTTCAGGTGGGCCGATTTAATCTGGGGGTGGTCGTTCGGGTCGATACGGCCCGTTCGATTGCCCCCACTAAAACAATTAAATGTTTTATTTAATTCCAACAAGCCTTTTGCAAACTAATAGCAGACGAAGTAAAAAATTCCGGCAACCCGGTTTTGATATTTGACTAAAGATGGGGCGTTTTAGAAAACAAAACGGGCGTTGCGAAAATAGTTTTTGACAAACAACATATGATGATGACGATGCAATGCACAAATTCAACGCGATTTTCTAGTAGTGGTTTTTGCGGGATGCCACAATTCGACACCACTAAAAATGGATCTCGCCCTCGAGACTCGCCTCATGATACCGGAAAGAAGGCCGGCGATATGATCCTTCTCGCATCGTGTAGATCCTCGCGACACCACTAACAAGAGGTCGTTGTCCGTGATCGTCGAGGGAACACTCCGGAAACAAAAGGGCGAAGGTAGAGGTATCCACAAATAAAGCCACCTCTAACTTTGATAGAAGGTGAGAAAAGATGCGGCCTATCCCACTTCAATGTACGAGAGCGAATAGAAAGGGTAGTCGGCATGGGGGCCAATCCATCACGCACCCAAACTATTACTCCGCACAATCAGTAGAAAAGCGTCACGTTCTCGAATCGATCAAGATCTCGACAAGCGAGGTTCGAACAACGGAGTGATGCAGACTGCACGGTCTCATGAGGATGTCGTCGCGTCGGAAAACACCGGAAGGCACAAACAAGAAACAAAGAATGGTACCGCAGACGAAGGATTCCCCGGACAGCTGGAACACCGGATGGTAGAACACCGTTACCAAAGGAGGAAGCGAAACCCTAAAGGTACGACGGAAAACCCACCACGAGAATTCCTGGACTCGAAGAAAAGATAAGAGAGCAGGTTCAAAACACGTCGAGATGAGAGGAGATTAGCAGAGGGGTAAGGAGTAAAATCAGACCTAACCAGAACTATCCACCCGATTTTTCAAAATAATTTTGACACTCTACTTCGGCCGTTAGCTAGGTTATCCTGATTTGGACTTGTGGGGTATCAATCTGAGCTCGATACCACTGTAACACCCTCATCGGACCTATGCAAGTTTTAGCGAAACCCGCCAAACCCGCATAGAAACGATTCAAAGGTGCCCACCAGCACTTGCGTGTGGAAAGCAGTAATAACATTACACAACAGTCCTCGATGGGACCCACAGGCAGATATATATATAACAATGACTCCATGAGTCAAGAATACGAATATACGGTACAAAGGACCAAATCACCTTGAAAACGATGGAGCGTCCACTACGGACAAGATGCAAATGGGGCTAAGAGCCCAAGAATAACCAATGGCGCCCATAACCCCGCCTGTGCCAAGCCGAAGGGTAACCCCGCTAACGACGCCGATCTCAAAACCTGCTTAAACAAAAGGGTGCCGAAAGGGCCAAAGAAAAGAGGCGTCGATCGAGGCCAAGACACTGCGAGACTAGAATTCGGTCCTCGCCTACAAAGGTATGGTGGATCGACGGCAATGACAACATGCACTAAACATCCTATAGAGACTCGATACAACTAACGGTTATCGAGCGGTAAGAAATACCTATTCGAACCAACCGATTCTAACCAAGCAAACCCTTCCGGTGTTTCCCCGAGACCAAACGAGGAAGTCAACCGAGGAACTCACCCAGTTGGCAGTTTTATTTATTCAGTTATCATTGCAGCGATTACTAGTCAGGTATAGATAATTGTACTGATAAAAGAAGCAGTGGGCACTTTTAGTTGACCATTCTGTTATAGTTGCAACAATTACTAATCGACATGATAGCATGATATAATCCCAAAACCCAAAGCTTGTTGGTACTTTTATTCAGCCATTTCGCTAGAAGTTGCAATACTTACTAGTCAGTACAATGGTCAAGCGACTCCAAACAAGCAACAGGGCGATTAATTAGCCATTCCATTATAGTGAAGCTGATTACTAGTCATTATAAAGTCAAATTTATGGCAATAAACTTTAGTTATGCTTGTATGATCGAGATATCGTTCTCCAAGTCGTCCATATCCGCGGACACGGCTTCGAAAGTTTTACCGGCCGGGTGCACCAATAGCAACACACGCCGATCAACCTCGGAAAACCAAATCAAAACCCAACGAGGCTTTCACGATCGAACAATCACAGATTCGAAATATTTCAGGGCCACCCTTGAGTACACCAACGGTAAGCAAGCTCGAGACGGACTCAAGGTTTGCGTCGCTGGTCAGAACGACAGCAGATCCCAAACGGGACCGTCGATACCGCTGAACACTCACTTACCTAAAGACAGGTGCTCCTCGCACAATTGTAAATACATAAGTAGCATGGCATAAGTACAGATAGTAAATAAAACCTCAAACTAGTTTGTGGCCCCAAGAAATAAGATGAATCAAGCTCGCTCAGGGGTCCCATATACCTCCGGATGTGGATAGCGATAAATCAAGGAACAGTATCGTACTCGGGGTCCTACGGACACAAGTGGGCTCAAACCAAATATTATCTATCACCCACCGATGCCTCGCTTACTTCAATTTTAGTTGTTAAACAGAATTAAAGTGAACGATAAGTAAAACTATGATCATCTCCAACATCAAACATGCATTACTCCAACAATCGTGGCAATTGACGACACGCGAAGACTTGAGCAAGCGACTACGACGCGCAAGTCCAACTATCTACCAAACAACAGGTAATAGGATGTGTCCAAGGCAATATAAGGCTGCAAGGGATATCACGGGTATGAAAACTAGAGCAACGCAACACAGATAGCAATAGATCAACAGGAGGGAATAAAGACTATAAAAGTAAGATAGGTAGAAAAGGGGGAGATTCTCGCCTGGAAAACATTGCCGAGGTTCAACCGAAGATCGGGTCGAAGCTCACATCAACTCATCGGCCTTATCCGCGAAGAACCAAAACACTAGAATAAACACCGGATGCAATATTTAATACAACGGTAGAAGATCGGCATGATGCATGTATGTTGTATGACATGGCAAAAGTGCGATGCAATTAGGTCATATTAAGCGGAACCGGGGTCCCGATAATAATTAAATGGTTCATGTTGTTTAGCTACCCCACAAATTAAATGTTGTCATAACATGGCAGAAGATAGTACCGGGTTCGCTACACCAATTTAAATGAGGCCGATATGAGACTGGATTTGCCCGCATATGAGCCCCATATTTAATTATTAGGTGATTCGGCATAAGGCCCCCAAACCACACAAATATGCATGCGAGATGAATGATTAAATATGCAACAAGTTTATTTAGTTGACAATTTATAAAATAGGGTTCTCGGACAAGGGTTCACACATTAGGGGCTCACGATCTTGGGGTTCCGGGTTCGGTCTCGGTCCAGGTTCGGACCGGTCTCGCGGAACGTTCTCGGGCCACGGAGGTAGGTCTTGTCGCATCCGGAAGCCGGACTTGGTTTGGTGTCGGGCGCGTGATTCTTCCTCGGTGCCGTTCTTGTTGTCGCAAGGTCTTGTCGGGTCCCACGGGTCGGTCTTGCCGCTGCGAGGTCTTGTCGGGCCCGCGCCATCAAGACGGGTCTTGGCATTGGTCAAGATTTTGCCGAGGTTCGCCGAGTGTCATCGGTTCTGCACGGCTTCGCTTTCCATGATGAAGTTCTTGGGGTTGCGGATCGTCGGTGAATAGTCATCGGATCGGTCTCGACCGCATCAATTACTTTGTGTTGGTTTGTCCGTGAGGCGACCTTGGCGCTGAAGTCCGTGAGGAAGATCTCGTACTTGTGCAGCAGATCATGTCTCTTCAACTCGATCTTGGAGCATCACCGCCTTCTAATCGTCACACTACACCATGTCCACATGCGGACAGCGGTGGAGCACCGGCGAGGGCGGAAGAGGCGGCGGTGGTGGCGGCTTGGCGTCAGGTGCACCGGTGGCGGGCTCGGGACCACGGGGCGACGGGAAGCGGCTGGTCGCTGGAGGCGCTGGTCGGCGGGACACGGCGAACTGCCGAGGCAAGGCGGCTCGGCAGAGGAGGGGGCGGGCGGGCGCTCCACGGCGACGGCGCGTCTCGCCGGGCGGCCAGGCGGCTCGGGCTAGCGGACGGGGCGAAGGCAGCGGAGAGGCTCGGAGATGCAAGGCGAGCGGGTCGCGGCAGTGGAGGCCAGCGGTGGCGCTTACGCTGCCAGGCGGCCGGTCCCAGGCGAAGGAGGCGCGAGCCGAGCGAGGCCTGAGGCGGCGACGGCGTGATGAATGGCCAGCGCCAGGTGGTTAGAGGGAGGCTGGCGGCACGAGGGAGCTCGAGGGCGGCCAAGCGGATGGGCGCGAGGCGAAGGCGCGAGGTGGCAGGAGGCGGGAGCGCGGACTGGCGGGCGGGCTTCCGGGCGAGGCGGAGGAGAGGGGTGGAGGCGTGGCTTGAGGGAGGCGGAGGCTCGGGGGGGCGGAGCTCACAGGCAAGTGCAGAGAGGTAGGGAGGAGGAGCGCGCACAAGGGACCGAGGTCGGGGGGGAGCGAAAGCGGCGGGGTGAGGAGGCGCAAGGCATGGCCGGGTGGAGGAAGAAGGAGAGGAGGCGCGGGGTGAGCCAGTGAGAGAGAGGGAGGAATGGGGGCGGGTGTTGGGAAGGTGGGGCAGCAGGTGGGTTGGTGGCGCAGTGTGTGCGTGCATGCGTGAGTGGTGTGGGCCGGGTCCTACTGGAGGAGAGAGAGAGAGAGGGTGGACCAGGTGGGGTGGTTGTTGGGAATCGATGGGCCGAGGTGGCATCTCGATCGCTGGTGATGTGGAGGCTGGGTGTGGGTAGGTTAGTTGGTAGCTGTAGGATTTGTTGGGGTGTTCAGGTGGGCCGATTTAATCTGGGGGTGGTCGTTCGGGTCGATACGGCCCGTTCGATTGCCCCCACTAAAACAATTAAACGTTTTATTTAATTCCAACAAGCCTTTTGCAAACTAATAGCAGACGAAGTAAAATATTTCGGCGACCCGGTTTTGATATTTGACTAAAGATGGGGCGTTTTAGAAAACAAAACGGGCGTTGCGAAAATAGTTTTTGACAAACAACATAAGATGATGACGATGCAATGCACAAATTCAACGCGATTTTCTAGTAGTGGTTTTTGCGGGATGCCACAACAACCTACCCAATCATGTCAATCGGCGAGATCGATATCTATCTCGGTTTTGCTGAACCCGCCCAAACCACCCTTGAGGTGATGACCATGGCGGAAGAAAAATCCGGATCTACTTTGTCCGCAGAGGCGGAAGAGTTCAGGGTTCCGGATAAAATCAAACCCACCCAACCCACTCTGTAGTGGAAGAAGAGGTGGAAGAAGAATCTAGATCCGATCTCTCTAGCGATATCGAATACACAGACAAGGAATACATCCGCTATGGATCCATCTTTGCTGACGTCGAAGCGGAAACCAAGTTATACAAGTACCTCAAGAACATCAATAAGAAAAAGCACTGTTTCGTATACCACATAAGCACTGGATCCGACTTTGTCGAGGCTGGAGCTGGTAGCGACTCGGTCCTAGACGCAATCGAAGAAAACATCGACTTACCTGGCTCCCCAGCGGAGTCAATCACGTCGCAGGAACTTCGAGACTTCGACAAAGAGATGGAGGAGTACGAACAAGAGCACATCTCCAAGAAAACGCAAGGTGAGCCAGAAAATCCTCCTAGTCCATATGATAGCATGGATGAAAGCTACACCTCGCAGGATGACATGGACACCGGAGATTCCTCTGAGGTCCACAACCAACCATGACGGAAAGTACCGACAAAAGTTTATCCCCCGGTACCGGACCAAAAGCCGTCTTTGCCACTGGTATGCACGTTAAGGCTACTGGGCGGTCAAAGAAGAAGAAGAAGAACAAGAATCCGACACTGGTAGAGCCGGACGTCGAGGAAACCAACGAAGAAAAAGTTGATAAAGAGATCGAGATGGAGAATCAGGACGGAGATCCAATTAATACCACCCCGATCGATCCTCCTGTGGATGGACACGTTGTCACCAAGGGTGCACGTGAAATTTACGGAGATGCTCTCACAATTCCAATCCCAACGGCTTAGGATCTTACGCCGAAGGCGCTGGAGAAAAGGGCTGAGGACCTGGAAAAGCACCATTTGTTTCTACTTGAAGAGGCCGCACGCCTCGTCGAGATGATCCTGCCAGATATCAGTCAGATTTCAAGCGACATCCAAACAAAACAAGGGAAGGTCTGTTTCTTGCTGAAAAGAATCCGGATATCCAAAAAGATCTATTCGAGGAAAATATGGAGAGAAGATCCGAGTCTACAGCACGCCAGTGGAAAACGCTACTGCAGCTCGAGCCATCCTCGCCAACAATCCGTCTCCACAGCAGGTCCAGCAGTGCGTCGCGTTGCTGGACAAAGGATTAAAGCAGCAAAAGACGGCCGCGTCATTTAGTGGCAAGCTAGCCTCAAAATCCGAGTTTCGTCACACTGGCGCTGACCAAAGCGCTGATGTAAGGCTTCACATGGATACGACTCAGCGTTATCGTCCTCGTGGAGAAGAAGAGAATTCAAGAACCAGCTCAAACATCCACTCTCGTAGGTCGGCACGTGACTGGGCAAGAGTTATTCTGGCTGTGTCCGAAGATGCCATCAGGGCAATGGTTCCTCATCAAGACCATCATCGGCAAAACAACCGCTATAGAGAATACCTAGAAACACGTCGCCAGCAAGAAGAGCAAGATTGGCTAAGGATGCCACCACCAAGCCGTCCGGCTGGCAACGCCGGACGAAGAGATGATCCGGATCGTCCTGAATCAAGTAGGGACGATGCCCGAAGAAACAGACATCAGAGTCAGCATAATGAGGCTCCACCGCCGCCACCAATAAACCCAGCCGGAATAATCCACCAGGGACACCATTGCCTCCTAGTAGCGACCATGAAGGATCACGTTGTAGCCATGGGAGCCACAGGGACGAAGGTGGCAATGGTGAGAGGAGAAGCAGAAATCCGACTCCACCGCGCAGAAGCCGTGAGCCTCCAAGGCACAGATCTCTCTCGCCAAACGACGCTCGCCATCGCATCGAATCGAACAAAGAAGCGCGGAGGTACGAGGAAGAATATGTGTACGTGGGACCCAAGTGCTTTGGTCCACGTATATGTCATACCAAATTTCCGGTTGACTTTGACATTGACAAACATATTCAGCCCTATGACGGTGCAGCTCGGCCAGATACTTGGCTCCAGGATTTTTTCCAGGCTTGCTGCATCGCCAAAGGAGGAAACAACTTGGTTGTAGTCCGATATCTCCCACTGATGCTGAGGAAGACAGCTTGATCATGGCTCAATGAACTGCCAGAGAATTCAATTCATAACTGGTATGATATGCAAAGTGCATTCTTTTCAAACTTCAAGGGAACATACAGGAGGACCTGCACAGTCGAAAACTTGTAGTGTGGCACCAAAAGACCCGAAGAAACCTGCCGGAATTACCTCGGACACTGTATTGATACGAAGAACTCCTGCGAAGGAGTAAACGAGCAAACTACGATAGAAGCTTTTATTGCAGGACTTCCAGTCGTACTTTTACGTCACGGGCTGAAGCGTGACCACATCACAGATTTGGGAGAAATGATAGAGACAGCAAGAAAATATGCTGACACCGATGATGATTCAGAAGGGCTGTTAAATATTCTGGCCAATCCTAATGCGGCCAAACAGCCAGAACAAACTCGGCGCAAGAACACCTGACGAAAGCTCGGCCCGACAACGAAATGTGAACGCAACGTTTGGATCCGGAGGACGAGGAGGGCGCGGAGGCGGCCGGGGTAGAGGACGAGAAACTTCCTGAATCTAGGGCAGAGGAGACCAGCAACCCGGAAGAACCTATACCTCGGCTGACATTGCCAATAATCCCTATGTCCACCACTTGGATAGTAATGGAGGATCTACCCACACAAATGTCGAGTGTCATTTCAATGGAGGCATCAAGAAAGACGAATCCGCTAGCTACAGAGCCAAGCGACGAAAAGGGAAGAAAAATTCTGAGAAAGGAAATGAGCCCAAGAAAGATTCCGACATGGAAGAAGCGGAAGCCTCTGCAGAGCCCAAGCCGGATAGAAAGAAAACTTCTCCGACAAAGAAATTCTGCTTCCTTGGATCCCAACCAGCTAAGGACAAAAAGGCGGTTCTTCGCGAGCTCAATGCCACGGTTCCGGCTATCCCACAATTCCTGGACTGGTTAGAGGTGACCATCACCTTTGATCATTCAGATCACCTGAGAAAAACACATCATCGGGGAAAGTAATCTCTAGTTGTCAATCCTCTTATTGATGGCTATGAGTTCTCAAAAACACTCATGGACGGTGGGAGAAGCATCAACATCCTCTACATTGAGACACTCCACCGCATGAAGCTACACGAGAGCCAGCTGAGTTACAATAGTGTAACTTTCCATGGCATTGTAACAGGGAGACAGGCGGATTCTCTGGGTGAGATTACTCTGGACGTGACATTCGGAACCCGAGACAATTACCGGACCGAGCCACTCTCTTTTGAGGTGGTACCGTTCAAAAGTGCTTACCATGCCATATTTGGACGTCCGACTTACTGGGCGTTCATGGACCATCCCTGTTACATCTACAATATGATTAAACTTCCAGGGCCAAAGGGCGTAATCACCGTACGAGGAAATCCGAGGAAGGCGTGAGAGTGCGACGAAGGATCTGCTGCCTTCGCCGAAGCCGTGCTACACGCCTATGAGTACCAGGAGATCAAGAAGACCATCAATCCGTCGAGATGCCCGCTATGAAGAACAAGGTGCTGAAGCCAAGTTTGCAATTCAAGGCGTCAGAAGAGACGAAGAAGACGTCACTGAATGAAGATGATCCCTCCAAGACGACGAACATAGGGGTATGATTAGGCCCCGCATAGGAAAGCGCTTGTCGAGTTCCTCAAAGCTAATAGTGATATCTTCACATGGCAGCCATCTGACATGACCGGAGTACCTAGGGAACTTGTCAAGCACTCTCTTAATGTGTACCCAGACGCTAAACCCGTCAAAAAGTCCTTACGACGGTTTGGTGATGAAAATCGCAAAATAATATCCAAGGAATTAGCCCGCCTAGAGTTAGCGGATTTCATAACAGAGGTCATACATATAGATTGGGTGGCAAATCATGTACTTTCCCTAAAAAGGACACCATTGATTTAAGGATGTGTGTTGATTATACCGCTTTGAACAAGTCATGCCCAAAAGATCCATTCCCTTTGCCAAGAATCGATCAAGTTATCGACTCAACGGCAGGGTCGGAATTACTCTGTTTTCTCGACGCATATTCTAGATATCACCAAATACCGATGAAAAAGTCGGATCAAATTAAGACATCTTTTGTCACTCCTTTTGGAACCTTCTGCTATAAAACTATGACTGTTGGCTTTAAGAACGCAGGAGCAACATATCAACGTACCATGCAACGTTGTCTCAACGACCAAATCAGACGCAACATCCATGTATACGTAGACGATATATCAGTTATGTCCAAAAAGAAGGAAACTTTAATTTCCGACTTGGATGAAACGTTTGCTAGTCTACGAAAATTCAATATGATGCTAAATCTGAAGAAGTATTTCTTTGGAATTCTAGCCGGAAAATTGTTAGGGTTCATCGTCTCTGAGCAAGGCATAGAGGTGAACCAGGACAAAATAAAGGCTATCTTAAACATTAACGAGCCGACTCGCCTGAAGGACATACAACGCCTCACTAGATGCATTGTAGCGTTGAGTTGGTTCGTCAGCCGGCTCGGTGAAAGAGCCGCACCTTTGTAAAAACTCTTGAAGAAAATCGACAAATTGTTCTGGACCCCAGAAGCCGAAACTTCCCTACAAAGTTTGAAAGATCTGCTTTCAAACCCACCAGTTCTCGCAGCACCAGAACCTCAGGAACCTATGTTATTCTACATTACAGCGACCAACAAGGTCATAAGCGTGGTAATAGTAGTTGAGCGCGAGGAAGAAGGCCACAAGCATAAGGTGCAGCGGCCAAATTATTATCTAAGTGAGGTCCTGACAGAATCAAAGCAGCGGTATCCACATCATCAAAAGCTAGCCTATGGAGTGTTCTTTGCATCCAGAAAGCTATGCCACTATTTTCAAGAGAATAAGATCATAGTAGTGAGCACAGCTCCTCTGTGAGATATAATCAGCAACCGCGACGCCACAGGACGTGTCGCAAAGTGGGGAATAGAGATTGCAACTTTTGACATTGAGTATAAACCACGTACAACAATCAAGTCCCAAATTTTCACCGACTTTGTTGTCGATTGGACAGAAATGGCAGGAAACAAAGGCCCTCTAGACTCAGAATTTTGGACCCTTAACTTCAACGGATCAAAAGCACGAGGAGGCTCGGGGGGTGGCGTGGTGCTCAAATCACCCCAAGGGGACAAGCTGGTCTATGCGTTGCAAATACACTTCACGACAACCAATAATATTGCCGAGTATGAAGCACTGCTACATGGAATACGCATGGCCAAAAACATTGGCATATAAAGACTCATGTGTTACGGAGAATCGAATTTAGTCGCTCAGCAAGTATCCGATATCTGCAACGTAAACAAGCACATGGCAGCATACAAAGCTGTTGTGGATGAACTACCCAAATCGTTCGAGGGTTTTGAGGTTCAACACATCCCTCGAGCATAAAATGAGGAAGCAGATGCACTATCAAGAATAGGCTCTGCACAGAAACAAGTACCGAATGGAGCTTTTCTAGAGCATTTAAGGCTCCCCTCCATAGTCGGAGTTGATGAGAGCTATCCGATGAAATCCGACTCACCTTTAATAGCAGTCCTGGCTGTAATTTCCAGCTGGACAAAACCCTATCTGGATTTCCTGATAGACGAAAAACTACCCGAAGACAAAGTCTTGAGCCGACAGATTGTCTGACGAGCAAAAGCCTACACTATAATAAACGACGAGCTCTATAAACGGAGTGTTTCTGGCGTGTTTCAGAGATGTATTTCTTCGGAAGAAGGAGTGGAAATCTTAAGAGAAATCCACGTAGGCGAGTGTGGTCACCATGCTGCAGCCAGATCCTTAGTGGCAAAAAAAATTCGACACGGATTCTTTTGCCTTACATCTAAGGAGGATGCCGATAAACTGGTCAAAACGTGCAAAGGCTGCCAAAAGTACGCTCATTAGGCACATGTTCCGGTTAAACAGCTACGAACAATCCCTATTACATGGTCGTTCGCGGTCTAGGGGCTTGATATGGTAGGGCCGTTTCGCACGGCAAAATGTGGATTTACTCACCTACCAGTGATGCTGGATAAATTTACAAAATGGATTGAGGCTAAACCCGTAACAAGTTGCGATGGAGCCACGGCCAGAAGATTCGTCGAGGACGTAATCATCAGATTTGGATATCCGCACAATATAATTACTGACAACATGAGCAACTTTTCTATGGGTAAACTTGCCGAATTCTGCGAAGAACAAGGGATCCGACTTGTTATTGCATCAGTCACACATCCACAAGACAATGGACAAGTCAAAAGAACTAATGACCTTATTTTACAAGGAATCCGACCTCGTCTCGAGGCACCGCTTCGCCGGGCCGTGGGGGCTTGGGTGGAAGAATTGCCGTCTGTGATATGGAGCTTACGTACAACTCCTAACAGGTCAACCGGCTATAATATTTTTTTCTTGGTTTACGGTGCACAAGCAGTTCTTCCAAGTGATCTGATTCATCAGGCTCTACGAGTTAAAGTGTATTTCAAAGAAGATGCAGAAGTTTCTCGGCAAGATGATCTCGATATAATCAAAGAAGTATACGTTGTTGCTAAGTACAGATCTACATCCTATCAGCAGAAGTTGCACAAGTATCATAGTCAAAGAATGCAAAATTGTTCTTTCAGAAAAGGCGATTTGGTTCTCCGACTTATGCAAAAGAGAAAGCACAAACTTTCCCCAATTTGGGAAGGACCTTTTATGGTTAGCAGAGTTCTGCATAATGGATCATATTATTTAACCGACATGAGACCAGTCAAGGAAATACCTGATACTCGGAAAAGGAAGAGAGCTGGTGGCAGCACAGACCTGGATGAAATAGACCGTCCATGGAATATTGCAGAACTACGTCCCTTCTATTCTTAGTTATATTTTCTTGTAATTATATATGTACATGTTCAAAGTGAAATAAAGTATTGGTTTCTCATATTATTATCTTTGAGACGTTTTTGCCATCTTATTTCCAAAAGAGCATGTAATTTTTTAAAAATCCTAGAATGCTTGAAAGTACTTTATGCTCATGTTTGTTCTGGTTATGATTTTTGAATATCTAAAAATGTTACCTTAGGGTATAAAGTTTAAATTATTGTCTATTTTTTGATTCTTTATCTGATTGCTTAGACGCGGGCATTTTCTGAGTAATGAGTTGTAGGTACTGGAAGCCGGCTTTCTTTCCGAGTTTAAACTGGTTTAGCAATTGCGCTCTGTTGATCGGTAAAGTTTCCGTGCTAAAGCTTGGCCGACCCATGAAAGGGATGAGGTAGAGTGCCAGATAAACCAATAAGTATATATATATATATATATATAAATATATATCTCTACTAATTTCTTCTCAGGTAGGTTCATCCTCCCCAATTTCCGTCCGCTTTTTTTTTCCTCTTTTGCCCCTACTTCTTCTAGCTATTTACTCGCCATTGCCACTGCCAAGTGAAATCCTGTTCAGAAAAAAAATCCCGGAAACAATCCAGAGAAAGGGGACCGAGAAGGGGGGTCTTCTCCATGACGACCTCCCACGCCGCGCTGCTCCGCGCCTCCGTCCCAAGATCGATCGCTCTTCCGCCTCCCCTACTCTCCGGACCGATGCTGCTACATCGACGGTGACGAAGCGGATGGACCCCGAGGCAGCGGCGGAGATCCGGCCTCTCCTACTCCCCGGACCGACGCTTCCGGCCTCCCCTACTCCCCGGACCGCGCTGCCACATCGACGGCGACGACGCGGTTGGACCCCGAGGCGGCGACGGAGGGGCGTCACCCTCTTACTCCTCAACGTACCCCAGTGAGTCCCTTTCCCCATCCTCTGCAGCGCTGTCGTCCTCTCCCCTCCCCCTTCACCCCATTGGAGAGGCATCTCTGGCGTTGCCCTTTCTTTGCTGGGGAAAAAGGACAGATGGCGCGGCCGTATTCGTTGCCTCCGTCAGCCATAGCCGGCATGGTCGACACTGCCCCAAAGCTCGCGTGGATCCGTACTTTCCTGACCTGGAGTAGGGACATCCTTGCTCCTGCGGCCGCCTCCGCCCTAATGGTGGGCATCACCGTGTTGGCGTTCAACCATGCGTGCTACTGTCCAGGTCCAGCCGGAAGAGATTCATCCATGCTGCACATACGGGTCGACGAGCTCTTTCCAGGTGCTGTCCGGGAAGCTCGCGTGCCACACTTGGTGGTCAATCGAGGACTAGGCGGAGGATATGGGCTGCTGATCTGCAATATATGTGGGACGTCCTGCTCAGCATAGTGTGTGTCAATGTAGTCCTGCTATCGCTCGTGCGATGGATAAACTATGGAATGTTAATTTAGCAATAGCACAATTCCTCGTTGGTGCATATTTCTCAGCTGTGCATTCTTTTAGCTAACCTTGGCCGGTTCAATCTTGTTCATAATTTCAGATAAGGAATCATGTTGCTAAGATCGATGTTAAGTGCGATTGATTGTTGCTTTACAAAGCATATCATCTATGAGCATTTTTCCTCTAATAATTATCCGTGTTAAAAAGAGGACCTTTACCACAAGATAGTAGCTGACCCACTCAGGTGAGCACCATTATTTTCCTTCCCTCGTCCAATAGAGGATTATGTATGCTTCTTTCACTCTTCTTGATCGTTCCCAGACAAGAAAGTAAGATGTTGAAGCTGGATGCAGCAGGGGTGACACAACAGAACCTCATCTCTGTAATATATAGCTTCAGGAACAAGCGCAGAAGGATTAAACTTGAGGTTTCCGTGACACACACAGTTTAGAAAATCGTTGAACGATGGAAACCCCAATAGCTGGTTCATTTTCTTCAGTTCAAGTATGCTCTTTTCTGCTACTCTGTATGGACTGACAACTTATGATGCTTGTAGTATTTGAAATATGATGAAATTTGTGCCCTATTTTTAAATCAGGTTGATCATCTAATAACAAGTGTAACTAGGAAAATGATTGATGTGAAGGTTGATCATGTTAATGCGTTGACATCAGATAGCTTGCGGGGGTTCCTACAAATTCTTCAAAATTCAAGGTACTTTTCATTCCATTTTCTCCTAAGTTTTTTGAAGACAGTCAATGCCCTCTAAACTGACTTAGAGCCGCTGATACAGTTGTGCATATTAAATAGACTTTTAAAAATCCCAGTACTATTGTGTATACACATACTCTTGTAGCTTTCTTGATTCTCAAACTCATTCCATCATGTTGCAAATACCGAAAAAGTACAACGAGGAGGATTACGACATGGATGGGTGGGCAAAGGAGACAACAAGCGACCTGCTGCATGGAGCTGTGGATGCACTCACGCTGGCTATTTTTGCATTGGTTGTTCAAAAAAATGTGTCTTCTTGATGAAATTTTTCTCAACCATTGAGACGCACGGGTATGTTTACTATCTATCTATCTATCTATCTACTAATTTTCCTTAAGGTAGGTTAGTCAAATACGTTTCCATCCACCAGAAATACGTTTTCAACCGCTATTATTATGTTAGCTAACCGCGATGGTCTTTGTCCGCCGGTTGTTGTTTTTGTATGTCAAAGTCGTTGTTGCTCCAAAGGACAGGTGATGGGCTTGGCCGTGCAGGGAAGAGAGGAGGGAGCTTGAGCGACAAGGAGGAGCTAGGCGTCAGAGTGCGCGAATCTCGCCCTATCTCGATGCCTTGCCCGGCACCTAATTTTGGTCAATCTCGAATCGAATCGAACCCATAGCAAAGTGCAGCAGAGCAGAGGATATCGTTTTGTTTCTTTCTCCAATCCTCGATCAACCGACACCTCGCCCGCTCTTTCCTCTCCGCCACCGCGAGGTCCGGCCCATGGCGTCTTCCACGCGACGAGGATGCCTCCTCCGTGCCGCTTGCCATGAACCAAAGGGCTCGCCTATAGGAGATCCGAATCTAAAAAGCTAGACGATCGGGCTCGATCTCGGCCTTTCACGACTGCCAGGCATCGGAGATCATGCCTGCACTCGAGTCCACGATGCATGTTTGCGCCGATCCATAAATCTTTCACCAACTCCACTCCAACCCAAATTCCATGTAATGCTCTCTATTCCGCTTACCGGTTACCTCCTGTCACTGCCCAGAGAACCCACGGCCTGTCCGGCTACATGAGAGCCACCATTGCTCCAATACCAAGACCAAGCCAAGACTAAACATGGGGCTCCTCATCAAGATTGCCAACGAGGCATCGAGGATGAACAACGGATGGTAGAACACCGCTACTAAAGGAGAAGCGAAACCCTAAAGATACGATTTTAAAACTCAACCACGAAGTCCCGGACTCAAGAAAGAGAAGAGAGCGAATTCAAAACACGTAGAGGTAAGAGGAGAATAGCAGAGGAGGGTAAGGAGTAAAATCACCTAATCGTAACTATCCAACTGCTTTTTCAAAAATAGTTTTACACTTACTACTAGCTAGGTCATCCCACAGTCGGACTTGTGGGTATCGCAATCCGAGCTCGATACCACTCAGAACACCTCGACCTCCTATGCAAGTTTTAGCAAACTCGCCAAACCCGCATAGAAACGATTCAAAGGTGCTCACCAGCACTTTCGTAAGTGGTGAAACAAGTAATAACATTACACAACAACCTAGATGGGACCCACGTAATGAGATATATACAACAAATACTTAAGAGTCAAGAATACGTATATACAATACAAAGATCCATATCACCTTGAAAACGATAGAAGGCCCACCACGGACAAGATGCAAATTGAGCTAAGAGCCTCAAGAATAACCAATGGCGCCCATAACCCCAAAGCCTGTTTAAGGGTAACTCGCTAACGACGCCGATCCCAAAACCGCTTAAACAAAAAGGGGTGCCGGCTAAAGGGCAAAGGAAAAGAGGAGCCAAGATTAAGGCCAAGACACTATGAGGCTAGAATTCCAAGGCCCCGCCACATAGGTATAAGGATCAAGCGCATGACAACATGCATCAACACCCTATAGAGACTCGATACAACCAAGCGCAATCGAGAGGGGAGAAGGACCTATTCTAACCAACCCGACTACTACCAAACAAACCCATCCGATTTCTCGAGACCAAACGAGGAAGTCACCCAAGGAACTCACACCGCTGGCGCTTTATTTATTCGCTTATCGCTATAGAATTACTAGTCGTATAGATAATCATCCGATAAAAATAAGCAAAGGCACTTTTAGTTAACCATTCCGTGATAGTTGCAACACTTACTAGTCGACAATTAGCATGAGATAACCCCAAAACCCGGCTTGTTGATGCTTTTATTTAGCCATTCCGTTATAGTGAAACGATTACTAGTCATATCGGATACAAGTCGATTTATAACGGAAAACTTTAGTTATAGTTGTTCATGATCAAGCATCGTGCTCTAAGTCGTCCATAACCGCGACACGCTTCTAAAAGATTTACATGCAGGTGCACCAAAGTATCCACAAGCACTTCGACCCTTTTTGCCGACCGCTAACATACACCCATTTGTATGCTCACGGGCCTAAGTCATGACGCTTCCACCCAAAGCACCTGGGCCACCCCACTAAGTACACCCGAACGAAGTCACGGCTCCGAGACGGACTTAGGGTTTATGACAAAGGCAGAAACGACAAAGAATCCCAAAACTAGGACTGCCGACATAAATAAAACACTCCGCTAAACAAAGACAACAGGCTCCTCACACAATCGTAAATAAAGCAAGAAAGCATGGCATAAGTACATGATAGTAAATAAAACCTCAAACTAGTTTGTGGCCCCAAAGACAATACTTTGAAATCGTACTAATCAACGTGGGGCCCATATCTCCCCACCGTGGTTAGCGCCGATCTCTAACAGTGTCAAGAACTCGGTCCCACGGACACAAGTGGCTATCGGAAACCAAATATTACCTATCACCCACCCATGCCTCGCTACTTACTTCAATTTTAGTTGTTAAACAATAATTAAAGTGAACAAGTAAAGCCATGATCATCTCCAACATTGAACATGCGGCAATACTCCAACAACTGGTACTGACGACACGCAACAAAGACTTCGAGCAAGCGATCACGACACGCAAGTCCAACTATCTACCAAACAATGTAATAGGATGTGTCCAAGGCAATATAAGGTCGCAAGGGATATCACGGGTTCGAAACACTAGAGCATCGCAATACGTATAGCAATAGATCAACAAGAGGGAATCAATACTATGAAAGTAAGATAGGTAGAAAGGGAAGATGCTCACCGAAAACATTGTCAAGGTTCAACAAGATCGCATGGCTCACACCAACTCAACTACCTTATCCGGGAAGCAAAACGCTAGAACAAACACCGGATGCAATATTTAATACAACGGCAAAAGATCGGGCATGATGCATGCATGATGTATGACATGGCAAAGATGCGATGCAATTAGGTCATATTAAGCGGAACCGGGGGTCCCGACAATTAATTATTAGGTTCGAGTTATTTAGAACCCCCGCAATTTAATTGTTGTTTTAACATGGTAAAATATAGCACCGGTTCGCTACACCAATTTAAATGAGGCCAATATGAGACTAGATTTGCCCGCATATGGGCCCCATATTTAATTATAGGGTGAATCGGCATAAGGCCCCCCAAACCACGCAAATATGCATGCAAGTATGACAATTTAATATGCAATAATTTGTTATTACATTTATAAAATAGGGCTCGAGAAAGGGGTCACACATTAGGGTTCGGCGATCTTGGGGTTCCGGTTCGGCCTGCCTCGTGTTCGTGGTTCGACGGAAACGGCGGGAGCGGATACAAGACGGAGAACTTGTCGTGACGCGCCGGAGATCTTGGTTCCAAGCGGTCGATCTTGTCGGGTTCACTTGATCGTCTTGTCGATCCGCTGGTCACGGGTCGTGTCGAGGGTTTTGTCTCGTATGATGCGTAACTTGGTGTTTCGTGGCAAGACGGATTCTTCCGGGTCGGTCCGATCTTGTCGCCGCCGGCCTTGGTCCGGTGAAGTACTCGGCGCCATTTGGTTCCATGTCGTCGGTCTTGGCGTTCGGGTTCGGTCTTGGGACCCGGGAAGGCGCTCTTGGTGTCCTTGTCGAAGGCCTTCGGTGTCCATGAGAAGATCTTGGGGTTCCGCGTCGGCGGCCTTCGGGTACCACAATTTCTCGGTGTGGTTTTCCTCAGGTCGATAAAGATCTTGACGAAAGCTCTTCGTTAAAGACGACAACCAAGAGGATGGAAACTGGCACCGTTAGGATGTCACATGTAACTACCTCGGTGAATTACGCTCCTAGCTACAAGCCTGGATGAACGATAGTGGTTGAAATAGTACGGTGGGGCCCCAAAAGCCACTCACGGGTAGACCTTTCGGCCGTCCCAACCACTTCCAATTCATCGACTCAGACGCAGCGTGAATCTAAGAAGTAAGGGATCAAATACACAAATGAGTATGTATGCAAGCCACCATACAAGAGTACAATAGAGCCATACCATCTAGAAAGAAAGGAAATATAGCAACGCCATACGGCAAGATTCAAATGACCTAGATAGATCTAATATTTTAGGATACTTCATACAAAGACACATCGTAGTATCATGCTAAGCAAAACAAAGTCCGAGTACGGATAAGAAGCAAATCGGCATAAGATGCCATAGAAATAAGCACATCCCAACCACAGTCTCACGGATCCCCTGCTCCCTAATCTCTACACCGAATCGATCGCTGCCACATCATCGCCTCTTCCACCCAAAGATCCCTCGCGAGGGTACCTGCTCATCCGAACCAATAATTTATCGGTGAGACCCTAAGGGTACTCAAGAAGTCTTAATGCCTCTAAAGGGGACACAACCTGGGTGACGAATTGCAAGAAAAGATAAACCCTAGCAGTTCTACAGATAACGCTAACCATCCGCCTAACCAATGATAGATTGGATGTCCGTGAATGAAGGACAACAGCTATAATAGTAATTTCATCGATCCATCCTCCTCCTCGCTACCAACGAGGAAGCGATTTAACAACCCCCATCCGTTGATAATTTTATTAACCATTCCATGAGTATTGCACTATTTACTAGACAAATTACTTAGTCGATTAAAGCGGTACTTTAGTTATGCTTGTCTATGATCGAAATGGCTCCAAGTCGCCCATAACCGCGACACAACTTCGTAAAGTTTTACCCTATGGGTGCACCAATAGCAACACACGCCGATCAACCCTAAAACCAAATCAAAACCCAACGAGGCTTTCACGACAAAGCAATCACAGATTCGCATTATTTCAGGCCACCCCATTGAGTAGACCCAAGAACGAAGATAGCCGACTTGAGACGGACTCAAGGTTTGCGCTAATGGTCAGAAACGATCGGGAACCCGAAAGTGTGGGCTTGTCGATACCGCGAAAACATTCCGCTTACCTAACAAGACAAAGGTGCTCCTCGCACAAACGTAATAAACAAGAATATGGCATAAGTACAGATAGTAAATAAAACCTCAAACTAGTTTGTGGCCCCAAGAAATAAGACCGAGTCAAGCTCGCCTGGGGTCCCATATACCTTGATGTGGATAGCGCGATAAGTCAAGGAACAGAATCAAGTACTTTGGGTCTTACGGACACAAGTGAGCGTGAAAACCAAATAGCGTATGTTGCTCACCTATGCCACTTTCATTAGTTATCCCATTACTACTCGTGTTAAGTTGTTTAAGCTCGTTATCCATCGACACTCACATACCCTACACATGTCGTTTCACGACTGCATGGCTCAAACAACTCCTGTAGTAATGGCTCATGGGATGGAGGAACAAGCTTGGTGGGGCTCAAAAGTAAAGGCCATGCATACTTCGGATTCAATTTAATGCAATCGCGACTCAATGATGCAAGAATAAGATAGAGGCAATAGGTACTGTATGTATGCAAGGATGTGGAAGTGCTTGCCTGGCAACTCAGTTGAAGCGAGACGGATTCAGGTAGTGCTCTGGTTCTCTTGATATATCCCCCGTCAAATTATTCGAAGAAGAACCAACAAGCAAGGGCCAACATAAATAAAGTGCACAAGCATAGGAATAAATGCGACAGCAAACAATCATGCCATGATGAATGATGCACAAGTTGCATGGCAATAAGTAGCATGGCATGGGTAGGTGGTATGCAAGAATAAGGCATTTTATTAAGGTTGGGCCACATTTTGTTGTCATAATAGTTGCTGTTACTATATTTTTATATGATGCATGCCGAATTGAAGTCAAGGATAGCATATGTAAAGGTCTCATCGAGCTGATCATTTTAGACATATCATTTGTTGAATTTGGAATTATAAATCAAAAGTTATTAATTATTTAAGTTCTAGTGGCATTTGTTGTAATTTGATTCAACTTGGAATTTTAAATGTGCAAAAAGCAATTTGAATGGCATATTTGAAATCCTTACATTTTTCTGATTCAAAATCATATATCATTTGCATTATTTGGATTTATAATTGAAAAGTTATTTAAAATCTGATTTGAATTTTATTTTGAATTAATTGAATTAGATTTGAGTTTAAACAGAATCTGCAAAAAGTTTTAACACCCAGGCTAACCTAACGCTAGTCACATATCACGGGGCAGTACACATCGACCCACACGCCAAATGAGAGGGAGGACCGCGGATTAATTAAACAAAACTAGGGACCTTTTTATAAAAAGCACATAGACCGATGTTGCGTAGTGGGAGCGCGGTTGAGGAAAAGGAAAGCTGGTGTTAATCGCAAACGCACACGCCATCGTGGATCTTCCCGCTCGACGAATCGAACCCAACACCGCGGCTGCAGAAAGAAAACAGGCGCGTCGGACTCGATCCGCTGACCACGGGCGCCAATGGCGGCTATCACGCCGCGTGGTCACGGGAGCCGACAGAGTGGGCGTGCTAGATAGGGCTAAGCGGCATGGGTTAGCGGCAGACGTCGACGATCTCTGGCGCGCGGAGGCCGCTCGACGAAAAGATCGCCGCGTCCAGGAAGCGACTAAGGTTGGGAGGATGTCTGGGAGGGCTAGGAGCTCACCGCGGTTGTGTTGGTGGACTAACGGGGTGGCCGCGATCGACGGGCGAGGTGACGCTACCGCGCTTAGGGTTTCGGCTACGCCGACGTGTGCTCCTCGTGGGCTCCTCGCCTCAGCACGGGCGACGCGGACGTCTCCAAGCTTCCTCGACACCCGAACTCCGCGCCCGCCTCCCGGTTCGTGTGCTAGCGAGATCGACGCTGGCCGGGCCAAGGCCATGGAGAAAGAGGCAGAGGGGGAAAAGCGAGGCAGAGCCCCCAAGATCCGGGGACTGGCTAGAGACGGGGAGAGGATAAGAAGGAGAGTGGCGCGGGCTTGCGTGGGAGGCAGTCGGCTGGCCACCTTTCTCCTCACGTGCATGGGTCGAGCCAAGACATGGGGAGGAGGTCACAAAGTGGGTAGGGGCGGAGCCTGGGTAGGACCAGTCGAGCAGGAGGTGGCTCTGCTGGTAGTAGCCAGGCCGAGAGGAGGAGAGAGCTGAGGTCGAGCTAGGGTTAGATAGGAGGGTAGATAGTCAAAGGGGCTTGCACGCAGAGGAAGGGAAGCTCGAGAGGGGCACTTTGGGTGTGGTAGGTTTAGAGAGAGAGGAACAAGTTAGCTAGGGTTTAGCTAGATAGGGGGGTTTAGGTTTAGCTAGAATGGTTATGGGGCATGGGGTAGGTGTTAGAGATGACTAGAATAGATGATTAGAGAGAGGTGGATTAGGTTTACTTTGAATCGACCAAGCAAGATCAAAAAGAAAAGAGGTAGGGAGAAGGATGTGGGGGTTTAGGGCTTGATTGGGGTTTGAAGCAAAACCAACAAGGTCAAACCTAAGGAGGGAGAGAGAGAGGTTCCATAATAAAATCAAATAAAACAAATGTCAAGCCAGTAGGGTTGCTTGGGCCATGAATATTTAATTAATACCATGTTTAACCTTGTGAAAACAAAATATAATCCCATGGCATTTATTTATGTGCATCCCCAAAAGTGGAGTAAGGCCCAAGCTAAGGAATTAGAAAGAAATCCAAGTGGAGTATGAGGAGATGATCACATTGGAATATATTTGGGACTTGCTAGTGTATATGCCACTAGACATTTAATAAGCCCACAAAATATCCCCATATGATGATAGCCCCAACAACACCCATATGGAAGCTAGGGAGAAAGGGTCCCACTCACAAGGCATGCAAAGGTGGCCATATGGCTCTCATGCATTAATAATGTGAAAACAAAATGATGCCAAGATGGGAGCATGTGGAGCTAGAAAGTGATCCATCCCAATCCACATGAGCTAGAGGTAAAACCAAATAAAATGCAAAGCTCATGTTTAGTTGGATGGTGGAATTATAAGGTGGTGAAAGAAAAAAGGTGGTGGAGTTATTAAGAGATATTCCCCCAAATCAACTTGGGCATTTAACAATTAATCAAGAACCAAATACAATATCAAGAGGCAACTATAATTAATAATGCACATGAGATAAGAACCAACAAGAAGGGGTTTTATATGATGCTCAAATGCAAGGTGGCATGATGACATGAGCATGATATGATGATGATGCAACAATTATATGTAGGAAGTGGCCCTTTTATTACTAGAACAAGTAGCATTACAGGTTAGACAACCGATGCTACAACTCTCCCACTAAACAGAATCTCGAGATTCTAGGAAGAAGAAGACACAAAGAGGGTAGGATGGTTCGCACGGAGTTCATCTTCACGCCCCAAGTTGCTTCATCAATGTAATGGTGTGACCATTGCACCTTGCGTAACTTGATGGACTTGTTGCAGTCCTTCTTTCTGCGGTCTCAAGGATTTTGGTGGGGTGTTCTTGATAAGACAGGTCTTCTTGGAGATCGATTAGCTCATGATCCACGGTCCTGCCGGGATCTTTGAAGCACTTCTTGAGCTGAGAGATGTGGAAAACATCATGGACTTTGAGTTTTTCCGGAAGCTCCAGGGCATAAGCAACTTCTCCTCTTCTTACACGAATCTTGAAAGGACCGATGTATCTAGGAGCCAACTTTCCTTTGATACCAAAGCGATGTGTTCCTCTCATGGGAGTGACACGAAGGTACACGAGATCACCAGGAACATACACCATGTCGGTAAGCTTCTGTCATAATTGCTCTTCCGCGACTTTGAGCAATCTTCGTGTTCTCAAGAATGATATGCACCTTCTCCTCCGCTCGAAGTTACGATGTCGGCCAAACCAGATTCTTTCTCCGCACCGACCAACCAATCGGAGTTCTCGTGACTTATGCACTACAGAGGGCCTCAAATGGTGCCATCTTCGCACTCTTCCGAAGTCGTTGTTGTAGGAGAATTCAAGATATGGAAGGCATTCCTCCCACTTCATGCCAAAAGAGATGACGCAAACCCAAGCATATCCTCCGTAACTGATTGATCCTTTCCACTTGTCCTTGCGATCGAGGGTGGTAAGGTCAAGTTCAACTTTGTTCCCAAAGCATTTTGGAACTCTCCTAACTTTGAAGTGAAGATGCTTCCACTGGTCCCGAATCGATCTCCAATGAACCCCATACAGAGATACAATTTGTTGATATAGAGCTCACCAATCAATTCCGTAAATTGTTTCTTGATCGAAGAAATGAGCCACTTTAGAAAGCCCGCCGATGACAACAAAATTGCATTGTTGCCCTTCGCGACCTTTGAAAGCCGCTGATGAAATCCATCTCTACTTTCTCCCATTTCCATTCCGGAGGTTTCAATGGTCAGAAGACCAATGGTTTCGGCGGATGCCTTCACTCATGCAGACATCACATTCTCGAGACATACTTGGCACAATACCGCTTCAACCTGTGCCACCAAGATTGTGTTTTCAAGTCCATGTACATCTTTGTGCCGCCAGATGGATAGAAAGAACCGAATCATGCACCTCCTTGAGAACTTGCTCTCTCAAACCCGGTAGTTCGAACAAACATCCTGTTCAAGAAAAGCGTGCCTTGATCATCCACGTGGAAGGACTCATACTTCAAGCTCAAGTTTAGAGATGAGCTTTTGTGTGGATCACCAAGTCGACGAGAGCTTAATCTTTTCTTCCAAGAGAGGAGTAGCCGAAGGTTCAGGAGATGCCCTTGTTCCACAATTTCGTGTTGAGTCGACGGAATTCCTCGCACAAGAGAGGTTGCTCTTCTACCATGAGGTTGTTGACATAAGCTTTTACTATTAAGCGCATCGCCATGACATTTGCTTTGCCCGAGTGTAGTTGATGGTCACATCAAAGTCATTGATTGCTTCAATCCATCTCCTTTGCCAAGGTTGAGATCAGCCGGGTGAATATATACTTCAAACTCTTGTGGTCGAAAAGATCTCACAACTGCTACAAGCAAGTAGTGCCTCCATAGCTTCAAAGCAAAGACAATCGCCGCTAGCTCGAGGTCATGTGGGATAGTTGATCTCATGCGCCTTCAATCGACGAGAGTCATAAGCAACCACCGCTTCTCTTGCATCGTGACCGCACCCAATCCTTGCAAAGAGGCGCCGCAATATCCGGAAAGGCTTAGATGTATCCTGAGGGACCAAGACCGGTGGAAGTGAGCTTCTTTGAGTGTCTCAAAACTTGCTTGACACGCAGGAGTCCATGTGTATTTCTTGCCTTCTTGAGGAGATCGGTAAGAGGCTTCGCTATCTTCGAGAAGTTCTGAACGAAGCGACGGCAATAGCTAGCCAAACCAAGAAAACTCCGCACTTCTTTGACATTAACAGGAGGAAGCCATTCAACTATTGTCTTCACGCTTCCGTTGACGCAATGCCCTTGGCGTAGATAACATGACCAAGATAGGTTACTTCAGCACCCAAAACTCACACTTTGAGAACTTTGCATACAAGCTTCTCACGGCTTGTTTAGGACACACCGCAGTGTTCTTCATGCTCCTCCTTAGACTTGGAATAGACCAATGTCATCCAGACAGACCACAACGAACTTATCAAGGTACTCCATGAAAACGGAGTTCATCACCGAGAAGGTAGCAAGTGCGCAGGAGACCGAAAGACATGACCGTACTCATACTGTGCCATAGCGGGTGGTGAAAGTGCTTGGGCACATCTTCCTAATCTTGATTTGGTGATAACCACTTCTCAAGTCCACTTGGAGAACACCATACCCAAATTTAGCCGATCGAATAGATCATTAATCCGAGAGGATATTTGTTCTTGATGGTTTTAGCATTGAGAGCCCTGTAGTCAACACGTAGTCTATCACCCGCCACGCTTCTTCACAAAGATTGTTGGGCTACCCCAAGACGGCATCGTGTTGAATTAAACCCAACTTCTTTTTCATCAAGTTGTCGCTTGAGTTCACCAACTCGAAGGACCCATTTTGTAAGGCCGCTTGGAGATAGGAGCCGCTCCAAGTTCAAGCTCAATCACAAACTCAACCTCACGATCCGGAGGCATACCGCAACTCTTCAGAAAGACATCCGGAACTCACGCATCAATGGTACACTCAATAGCTTCCATAGCATCATCATTCGTAGTCGCCAAGAGAAGAGCCGGATGCAGGAGTCGACTTGGAGAAAAGACTATATGGCCTTCGTGAATCTTCGTGAGAAACCGAGCTGCTCAAAGACAATCAATCACAACATTTGTCGTCAACCAATCCATGCCCAAGATGACATCAATGTCGAATTGCCTGTAACAATTAAAGATGCCGAGAATGAAGAGCCACCAATCTCAATTTGATTGCCATGATCGATCTTAGATGCTATCATATTTGCTCCAGCGAAAGAACCATTAATCGCTTAAGGATAGGATCCATTGCTAACTCATTCTCATTTGCAAACTTGTGAGAAACAAAAGAATGCGATGCACCGTAATCAAACAAAACTCGCAGGATCGAAGTTAACTGAAGCATACCCATCACAACCTGTGTGCATGCTCACTGAGTGGCGCTGACACAGTATTGGCACGAACAACCGCAGACTGCTTGATGTTGAGAGCCCGAGGCGGTGGTGCACGAACCAAGGAGAGCTTGCTGCAGATCTTGGCGGGGTGGAGGAGAGCTTTGTTCTTCAACTGACAGCCCAGCTTGGGATGTCCATGATCTCCACATGTGAAACAAGCACCATGTGGTCGTGGAGCAGTAGCTGTGACTCCGCCAGCGCCCAGGTAGTGGTGGTCAGAGCCTGGGAGCCGCAGCAGAAGTTTGGTGGCCTCGACGCGAAACTTGCGTGTCTTGGTGGAGCCGGAGCGACGGGGGGTGTTAGGAACCTGCACGCCGCTAGAAGGAGCCGCCAGAATCGCAGAGCTTTATGCATCCCTTGTGTTTCTTGGACTCCTCAAACACTTGCCTACTTGCCTCCTCTTGCAGGTCAGCCGTAGTTCCAGAAAGTTACCGGCCTTGCATGTGTGATCGCATACTTGATCGACGATTGAGCCCTTGCAATCTCTTCGCTTCTTCTTGTCATCGACACCTCATCACCACCATAACGAGAGAGGTTCATGAAGTTCTGATGTAGGTGTCGACGTTATCATTTCCTTGCTTCGTTGAGAAATGCTTCCTTCATCCTTTCCATTACAATCTCCGATGTAAACCGCCTTGAACGCCCAAAGGAACCTCTCCAAGTTGGTCGGAACCTGCAGCCTTGCCTTCAAGTAGTTCTCCCACCAGAGCCGCATCTCCTTCAAGGTGAGTAGCACACTTGACCCACTCGCCCGAACATCGCTAGCCTCGAGCAACCTCGACATCTCACGCAGCCCAATCATCCGCGCCTGCAGGTCTGGTCGAAACATCGAACCGACGAGGGTTGAATTTGAGGAAGCTCTTGATGTCTCCTCACTTGGGAGGTGGAGGAAGTGGAGCAAACTCGCTTTCCCGACACTCTCCTCAAAGCGCCATTGTTTCACTGCATTGCCAAAGCATTAGCGATGTTTGACAACATGAGCCCAGCCGAGGTATGTCCTCATCGGTCCGGCGTGGTGGAGCCATCCCGTCATTGATATAAACTCAAGTCAAGATTATAATGGAGAATGATAATAATCCAAAATAGTACCAAGATGGAATTAACCAAGATTAAAGGATACACTTATCGAGATGATATTAAAATATCAACAAAGTTCAAAGCACCTAAAAGATATTAAGCATATCGCACGATCGAAAAGGAGTGTGGTACACAAATATATCAAAGAAAAATTTTCCACAAATTTCGGCATTAAAATACCAATAGATGCGCAAAATTACTTAACGAATCAAGATTAGTGACTCTACCGATTCAATATACAAAAGCGAATGATAAGAGTAGTGGTATGGTCGCGACTCCATCCCACACTCAGATCATTACTCCGCACATGAACAAGTGGAACACATATCCTAACCCCTTCTTCTCACGTTGAACCTAAAGATTGGTAACTAAACGAACACCCCAAACAAGATAGCTTGACAAAGAGGGTAAGACAGATTACGCCGGTTTGCAAAAGCTCGCTTGATGGAATGTACCAACAATTGATAAACAAAGGTCGATAAGATAACAACTTGGATGCAACAGACAGACAAGGATTAAACACACACACACACAACCTATGGTACTACGGAAACCCGTAACACGTGAATCCTATTTTGAATTTTAAGAAGAGGATTGAAAACGTTGCACTTCCTTACCGTAAAAGGTGGGTGGGTAAGAAGAAAAGTGAAGTCCTACTCGCTGCTTTGTTTTTCCCTAGTATACATAACTACCAAAATATTTGCTAGATCGACAACCACTGCTTATCGAAACCTCAAGGCCTGGATAGCTCGATACCAATTGTAACTACCTCTGAATTACGCCCTAGCTACAAGCCCGATGAACAGTAGTGGTTGAAATAGTACGGGGCCCCAAAAGCCACTCACTGCACCTTTCTACCGTCCCAACCACTTCCAATTCATCGGGACCAGACGGCGTGAATCAGCGAAGGGATCAAATACATACACAAATGAGTATGTATGCAAGCCACCATACAAGAGTACATCAGAGCCATACCATCTAGAAAGAAAGGAAATATAGCAACGCCATACGGCAAGATTCAAATGACCTAGATAGATCTAATATTTTAGGATACTTCCTCACAAGACACATCGTAGTATCATGCTAAGGCAAACAATGTCCGAGTACGGATAAGAAGCAAATCGGCATAAGATTCCATAGAAATAAGCACATCCCAACCACGTGTCTCACGGATCCCCTGCTCCCTAATCTCTACACCGAACGATCGCTGCCCACATCATCGCCTCTTCCACCCAAAGATCCGCCCCGCGAGGGTACCGCTCATCTCGAACCAATAATTTATCGTGTGAGACCCTAAGGGTACTTAGCAAGTCTTAATGCCTCTAAAGGGGACACAACTGGGTGACGAATTGCAAAGAAAAGATAAACCCTAGCTTCTGTGATAAACGCTAACCATCCGCCTAACCAATGATAGGGATGTCCGTGAATGAAGGACAACAGCTATAATAGTAATTTCATCGATCCATCCTCCTCCCCGCTACCAACGAGGAAGCGATTTAACAACCTCCCATCCGCTGGCAATTTTATTAACCATTCCATGAGTATTGCACTATTTACTAGACAAATTACTTAGTCGATTAAAGCTGCATTTTAGTTATGCTTGTCTATGATCGTGAAATCGTGCTCCAAGTCGCCCATAATCATGACACGGCTTTAGAAGTTTTACCCGGGTGCACCAATAGCAACACACGCTCGATCAACCTCTAAAACCAAATCAAAACCCAACGAGGCTTTCACGACAAAGCAATCACAGATTCGTAATTATTTCAGGGGCCACCCCATTGAGTAGACCAACGAAGATAGTCGACTTCGACGGACTCAAGGTTTGCGCATGGTCAGAACGATCGGGAACCCGAAAGTGTGGGCTTGTCGATACCGCGAAACATTCCGCTTACCTAAATAAAGACAAAGGTGCTCCTCACACAAACGTAATAAACAAAGAATATGGCATAAGCATGATAGTAATAAAACCTCAAACTAGTTTGTGGCCCCAAGAAATAAGACCGAGTCAAGCTCGCTCAGTAGGGTCCCATATACCTCCGATGTGGATAGCGCGATAAGTCAAGGAACAGAATCAAGTACTCGGGGTCTTACGGACACAAGTGAGCACGAAAACCAAATAGCAGATGTTGCTCACCGTGCCACTTTCATTAGTTATCCCATTACTACTCAAAGTTAAGTTGTTTAAGTACCTCGTTATCCATCGACACTCACATACCCTACACATGTCGTTTCTACGACTCGCATGGCTCAAACAACTCGTAGTAATGGCTCATGGATGGAGGAACAAGCTTGGTGGGCTCAAAGTAAAGGCCATGCATACTTGGGATTCAATTTAATGCAATCGCGACTCAATGATGCAAGAATAAGATAGAGGCAATAGGTACCATGTATGCAAGCATGTGGAAGTGCTTGCCGGCAACTCTTGAAGCGAGAGACGGATCAGTAGTGCTCTGGTTCTCTTGATATATCCCCGTCAACGTCTATTCGAAGAAGAACCAAACAAGGGCCAACATAAATAAAGTGCACAAGCATAGGAATAAAATGCTTAGCAAACAATCATGCCATGATGAATGATGCACAAGTTGCATGGCAATAAGTAGCATGGCATGGGTGAGGTGTGGTATGCAAGAATAAGGCATTTTATTAAGGTCAGCCACATTTGTTGTCATAATAGTTGTCAAGCATACTATATTTTTATATGATGCATGCAATTGAATTCAAGGATAGCATAGACATGTAAAGGTCTCACGAAATGATCATTTTAGACATATCATTTGTTGAATTTGGAATTATAAATCAAAAGTTATTAATTATTTAAGTTCTAGTGGCATTTGTTGTAATTTGATTCAACTTGGAATTTTAAATGTGCAAAAAGCAATTTGAATGGCATATTTGAAATCCTTACATTTTTCTGATTCAAAATCATATATCATTTGCATTATTTGGATTTATAATTGAAAAGTTATTTAAAATGATTTGAATTTGATTTTGAATTAATTGAATTAGATTTGAGTTTAAACAGAATCGCAAAAGTTTTAACACCTGTGCTAACTAACCCTAGTCACACGTGGGGCCAACACATCGACCCACACGCCACGTACCGAGAGGAGACCGCGTTAATTAAACAAAACTAGGGACCCTTTTTATAAAAAGCACACAGACAGCATGGGGTGTAGGGGAGCGCGTTGAGGAAAAAGGAAAGGGTTAATCGCGAAACGCACACGCCATCAGGATCTTCCCCGCCGATTTAATCGAACCCAACACCGCCGATGAGAAAGAAAACAGGCTGCTTGACTCGATCCCGCTGACCACGGGCGCCAATGCGCCATCACGCGGTGGTCGTGATGGTCACGACAGAGGGAGGGCTAGATAGGGCTAAGCTAAGACGTTAGCCAGACGTCGACGAGGCTCAAGGCGAGGCCGCCGACGAAAAAGATCGCCATCCGTAGCTTACTAAGGTTGGGAGGATGTCCGAGGCTAGGAGCTCACCGCTGTGTTGGTGTGACTGAATCTGTTAAGAAGGCCGCGATCGACGGCGAGGCGTGACGCTACCGGGCGCTTAGGGTTCAGCTGGCTACCGACGCAGTGCTCCTCCTCCTCGTGGTCGAGTACGGGCGACGCGACGTCTCCGAAGCTTCTCGACACCCGCAACTCCGCGCCCGCCTCGGTTCGTGGCAAGTAGCGAGATCGACTGCAAGGCTACGGAAAGGGCCACAGAGAAGCGGGGCAGAGGGAAAAGGCAGAGCCCCCGCGTATCCGGGGACGACTAGAGACGAAGGGAGAGGATAAGAAGGAGGTGGCGCGGGCTTGCTGGAGGGCAGGTGCCTGGCCACCTTTCTCTCCTCACGGCATGGGTCGAGCCAAGCAAGACACGGTGGAGGAGGGCCAGTGGTGGGGTGCTCGGGAGGGACCAAGTCGTCGAGCAGGAGGTGGCCTGGTAGTAGCTTGTCGAGAGAGGAGTGAGAGAGCTGAGGTCGAGCTAGGGTTGGAGTGGAGGGTAGATAGTTGAAGGGCCTCGCACGCTAGAGGAAGGGAAGCTCGAGAGAGAGGCACTTTGGGTGTGGTAGGTTTAGGTAGAGAGAGGACAAGTTAGCTAGGGTTTAGCTAGATAGGGGTTTAGGTTTAGCTAGAATGGTTATGGGGCATGGGGTAGGTGTTAGAGATGACTAGAATGATTAGAGAGAGGTGGATTAGGTTTACTTTGAATCATGCATGCTCCAATTAAAGACCAAGCAAGATCAAAAAGAAAAGAGGTAGGAGAAGGATGGGGTTTAGGGCTTGATTGGGGTTTGAAGCAAAACCAACAAGGTCAAACCTAAGGAGGAGAGAGAGAGGTTCCATAATAAAATCAAATAAAACAAATGTCAAGCCAAAGGGTCGCTTGCATGGGCCATGCATATTTAATTAATACCATGTTTAACCTTGTGAAAACAAAATATAATCCCATGGCATTTATTTATGTGCATCCCAAAAGTGAGTAAGGCCCAAGCTAAGGAATTAGAAAGAAATCCAAGTGAGTATGAGGAGATGATCACATTGAATATATTTGGGACTTCATAGTGTGTATATGCCACTAGACATTTAATAAGCCCACAAATATCCCCATATGATGATAGCCCCAACAACACCCATATGGAAGCTAGGAGAAAGGGTCCCACCACAAGGCATGCAAAGGTGGCTATGTGGCTCTCATGCATCAATAATGAAAACAAAATGATGCCAAGATGGGAGCATGTGGAGCTAGAAAGTGATCCATCCCAATCCACATGAGCTAGAGGTAAAACCAAATAAAATGCAAAGCTCATGTTTAGTTGGATGGTGGAATTATAAGGTGGTGAAAGAAAAAAGGTGGTGGAGTTATTAAGAGATATGCCCCCAAATCAACTTGGGAATTTAACAATTAATCAAGAACCAAATACAATATCAAGAGGCAACTATAATTAATAATGCACATGAGATAAGAACCAACAAGAAGGGGTTTTATATGATGCTCAAATGCAAGGTGGCATGATGACATGAGCATGATATGATGATGATGCAACAATTATATGTAGGAAGTGGCCCTTTATTACTAGAACAAGTAGCAGTGTTGAATAACCGATGCTACATCACACCTGTGCCCTAGTCAAGCCATGAACACACATACAAGCACGCACGTGTATCGAGCTGTAACAGATGACACATGAACCC